>CM034358.1:84949335-86422499 GCA_019925275.1 Mytilus edulis | reverse complement strand
GACATGACTACCGTAGACTTATAAAGATACTGATAAAAAAAGCCGATTACATATATTATATTCAATATTTGACATTTTAGGTCAACTGGTTTCTGTCTCTTAGCAGCTTGTGATAAACATCCGAATTTACAGAAAAAAAGCTTTGATGTTATATAATCAGTTTATAATATTAAGAATTGGAATGGGGGATGTTTCAAAGAGAATAAAGAGCAGATTTGAGAGCAGTGTCAACGGATTATTGATCCTTTGTAAGGTAGCAAGTGACAGTAACTGTAGTGTATATACATGTGTCACAAAGTAAACGATGGGGTTGATTATATGACGATGTCGAGGTAATTGTACATTAGTATACATGTAATGTATTTTTTTATTATGTCATTGTATAATGTTCTATTAGTATGTGACACAATAATAAAATAAAATTTATATAAGGAGATACAGTTTGATTGCTGCGATTAGACACATATCCACTACAGTACGAATAAATTTGATGTAAGCAAGTATAGGCAATCTAACAATTGTTCTTTTCGTCGTTAACATTAAGAAAAAACCAATACCGTACAGTTGGCATTTCAAGGCCCGATCGATTAATAAAATATACGGTCGTGTTCTCATTGACCTAACCTCGGTGTTGTGTTAGTGTAATTCACACTTAAACAAAACACCATTACGTTCCCATTGATAACATTCAATGTTTACATGTATTTTAAATCATGTTTTGTCTACATGCAGTCGATAGTCAATGTAGAACGTGTGTGGTTCAGTGTACACAAAACAAGGTATTTGGAACATGCATTTAACCCTGTATTATTTTTTAATAGAATTGATTTTATAACAATTATTTATGTAGTTTTTTTTACTGAATTATTTGTCTAAACTCGATATATTATTTGGTTTGGTATTTATATTAGGGAGCAACCATTTACCTCATGCGGGAAGGGGGTTATGTTTTTTTATGTGTGACACAGAATTTTATTTTCGCGCATAGCACGAACATTTTCATTAAGTTTTTCAAAGCTATAAATCAAATAATTTGGTTCAACATTTACTACTATAAGGTGTGGGGTAAATCTGTATTCAGAATGTTTTTCCTCATTGAACAGAATATTTTTTATGAAAAAAAAAAAAAAAAAAAAAATTTAGTTGAATTTTAGTTGAATGGTCATTCCCTGAACCCCTAATCAAGACGCAATGCATCATCATTGCCAAACACATAATTCATTTGAAAATATCTTCCCGAAAATACACAGAAATATTTGCCACTGATCAATCAACGATTCATTCATAAATGCATAACCAAAACACCCTTAACATCTCAATAATTCTTCTTCGTTTGTAGCCTACGTGATGTTTTGCGTAATTAGTAGCGGATTCAGATGGGGGCGGGTTTCGTGGATTGGAACCCCCTTTTTCTGACAATTAATGTTTGGAACAACCATGCATTTTAAAAATGCCTGTATCCGTCTCTGGTTATCAAAATATCTTTATTATCTTTAAAGTATATATATATATAGGTGCAAATCATCAAAATGGCTTTTATCACTGCCAGAAAAGTTGTCAAAGAAATTTAAATTCGATTCTAAGTAATGAACATTTAAATGACATATAGTTTATAAAGTGTGAACAAAACTTATGCACATGTATCTAAACAAGGTGTATAGATGTGAACAAATTTAATGTGAAACCAGTGTACATTACATTAAACTAATTGTAAACATATTTACTAATTGTAAACATGATGTTATATTGGTTATTCTCATCGGATTTTGTCTAATGCTTTGTCCGTTGCTGTGTATGTTACATTTTAATGTTGTGTCGTTTTTCTCATCTTATATTTAATGCGTTTCCCTCAGTTTTAGTTTGTTACCCCAATTTTGTTTTTTGTCCATAGATTTACGAGTTTTGAACAGCGGTTTACTATCTTTGCCTACATGGCGTTTGGTGTGAACACGGCCTTTTAAGATTGTCATGCATCGCAAATCAATTTACGAAAATAAAACTATGACAGCCACTGACCTACAGGCTCCTATATTTTGACAGCCAAATAAAGAATTTTATTGGATTTCACATTCTTGTGATCTCTTTACTCTCCTCCAAACAGGGGACAGCGTTTTACATAATAAAATAAAAACAAACTATTCTAATCAGTTGAAGATAACTGAATTTATTCTAGAACTATACAAAGCAGAAAAAACATCTAGCGAAAAACAAAACCAGCCGTGGTAGGGTATAAATACAAACAATATAAAAATATAAAAAAAAAACCAATTCAATACACACAGTAAAGATCTTTGAGTACTCACATTTACTGGTTGTTAAATAACAAGTAATTATTATTTAGTGCGATTTTGTTGTCGGTATAATCCGTGTTGTTCTGAGATGAAAATGCCTTGATGTGATGAGGATTCAAAACATTACTTCTGGTATTTTGCATTTTTCCAAAAATTATAGCACATTTAAAATACATATAAACATTAAAAAATCAAATCAAAATATCAAAACAAAATCAAGTCAGATAGGAGGCATTACTATTATTTTTTGTTAATATGCTTATAATCTTTGAAAAGTAAATTTTCATACTTGACCGCATAGATTTACAACATGAAAGAGTAAAATGTCTTAGTTTACGGTTTCATAATATTCTATTTTCATCAATAATGAGGTAAAATCGTATTCTGCATTGCAGCTTATGAAAAAGAATGATTTTTTAACAAATTAAGACATATACATGAGCTAATAAATGTATTAAAGATAGATGAATGCATCAATCATTATACAATTAAAAATATTTAAAAACTTAATTTAGAATGTTGTCACTGCATTGAACTTTGATAAATGCATTTGTTTTAGATCACAATTTAGATGGGTATATTTTTGTACTATTTAGAAGTAAGTCGAAATGCTTTCAACCCTTTGAAATAAATGTTAAAGGATACTTTCAAACACAAATAACTACTAATGATAAAAACAGTGCATGATCAACTTTAGAAAGAAAAAACAAATATTAATTTAATGTACATGCTTTTGATTGTTCGATATACACACATACAAAATTGTTTTGACATGTATTGGATTTAATTGCATCACATCTTTTTTTCACCAATTTAGGAAATGTGTGTGCTTAAATGTAAAAAATATGTAAGAAAGAGACCTGAACGAGAACCATAACCAACTAGTTTCTAACAATATAAACACCATTCAGTAAAAAACAACCACTATGTTCATCATGTTATGATATTTGTAAATAAGCCAAATTAAAAATATGTACATATAATGTTCACAAGAGTGTCGTCAACTAAATTGTTATAATTTCAATCTCTCAACTTGAATATGGTTATTTTACAAATAATTCAATATCCACTCTCATATAAATACATAGAGATGTAACAGTGGAAGAATCAAATGAGTCAAAACAAATCTAGTAACGCATTTTCCACAATTTTAACATTTTTGCCTATGTTACTAAATGACTGAGCAATGGTCCTCAAGGTTGGTTTTAGACTGTGCATCCGACAAAACTTGTTACTCCATTCTTCTAATATATCTTTGTTCAGTCTAACTAAATCTCGTTCAACTTGCTTGTGGCTTATCCGCTCCCATGTATGGAAATCCATGCCAAGTTCGATCAGGAATTGGAGAGATTTTTTCCCAACTAATGGAACCAGTCTGTCAATGTGTTCCTCTGTAGGTACTACATCCCACTTCTCAGGCTCTCTGTCTGTTATATACAAGGATTAAAAACTACTGGATTAGTCTTAATTTCATACTTTAATTTCCATTCAATATGTTTGGTATGGTTTATATGTCAAATTATACGTAAGATATGATGAAGAAAGATATATTCTAGCACTTTGAAGATCAATGATTGTTTTAACTGTATGCAGACTGATACTAGTGTAATCATGTATGTACATGTTACACATCTTCACAATGTATCTATATCATATACATCATATACATCTTTTTTTTTATTTTATAAAGTGAACATTTGACAAATATTTTTTTTTTATCTCGTTTTCTTGCCATAGATGTTTCTGTATCTTTTTGGTGTCCTATGGACAGTTGTCGCAAACTATATCTCCATTTGGTTTAACAATAAACATACGAAGGAACAGATTAGGTGGTAACATTCGTAAATTTGGAATATATAAAGGCAACAGTAGTATACCGCTATTCAGAACTCATAAATTCATGGACAAAATACAACATCGGGGTAACAAACTGAGACCGAGAGAAACGCATTAAACATGTTAAATATAAGAGGAGAACAACGACACAACACTACAATGTAACACACACAGAAACGGACCAAGCATCAGACAAAATCCTACGAGAATAACAAATATAACATCAAAACCAAATACAAGAATTTGGTATAGACAAGTACCGTGACACGTCTTATCGCAATGTGAATTCACACTCAATAATAAGAGAAAACAAACGACGCAACGCAAAACTGTAACACACAGAGAAAAGAACAATAATATACCAATGGCCATATTCCTGACTTGGTACAGGACATTTTTAAAGAAAAAATGATGGGTTGAACCTGGTTTTGTGGCATGCCAAACCTCCCTTTTTTGTGGCCATGTGAAATATAACATCAAAATGACCACACAACATCACAGGACTACAATATAAATAAATTGGAGAACACAATTGACAAAGAAACACACGAACAACAGCCAATAAAAGGCAAGAAGTTCAAAATTTTAATACGCTATAAGTGCATTTTGTCCACACAAAACCTACTAGTGACGCCCAGATACCAAAATTTGAAAGCCGAAACAAGTACAAAGTTGAGCAGCATCAAGGACCAAAAGATCAAAAAAGTTGTGCCAAAAACGGCCAGGCTTTTCTGTTAGTTACAAGAACATCCCTATTATTTAAAATAATTTATACTTTTGCAAACAGTAAATTTTATAAAATGACTATACAAAAGATGTGCATGATAAAACTGAAGTATTAACTAATTACAGGAAACAACTGAAATACATTACATAACCAGACATTTGCAACCCCAAAAGGTAGACACATCGATCCGAATAAGTTTAAACCTCAACGCAAAGTGACGTAATATTTGAAATTGTAAAAAGTGACAAAAATTTGAATTTGTAAAACAGATCATCAAAAAATGAAAAAAAACGTCACATTTGAATGAATAAGATAGAACTAGGATTGATTTAAGATTATATTTGAACTAAATACTGATATTGCATTTAATAACAATGCACATTTCATTATTTATTAATTGCAAACTAAGGTTGCAATTAACTATATTATAAAGATATGTCCGGTTTGTTTGGAATCTAACTTCAAACGTAAAATATCGTACTGATTACGTAGAACAAAAACAAATCTGATAAACACAATAAATATAACACAATAAAGTTTTAGACTATCAACAAGCCTCAAAATAAGCCATTGGTCAACATTGAAGACTAAGGACAAAACCCACTGTAGGCACCAAGTGTGATCTGAGATGATACAGTTAACTGTATATATATAGGACCAGCTTCACTTGTGGTTACTATCGTGTTGGAATGAGAAACCCGGTAATAGGCAACATTTCATGATATGACAATCGAGAAACTCTGAAAGGGATTGTTTCAAGTTGATATTGATCAACCACAATTATGATTTTTAATAAAAAAAAAATCTTAACTATATATTTTGATTCGTAGAACTTACCATAACCAATAAAATCACCTTTCACAAGCTGTAAAAGATGAGAATACAAATATTTAAAACAAAATACATTATATATGATTCATAAACAAATCAACTGTTTTCATATATGGTACGATTCTATAAGACCAAAACCCCCGTTTGCATTTTAATCTGATTGCATAACTGTCAGATAATACAATCATATATAAAATACAATCATAACGTATAGTACAACTGTTGAAATTGTGCAAATCTTGCTCTTAAATTTTTCTAATGTTGAAGATGTTGTATGTTACTTTAACTTATCTCTTATACATCTATAACATAGATATACAAATAAGTAAACTACTGTTGATAGTAATACATACTGTCATTGTTGAACCGTTTACTACATTTTAATATTTTATAATCATTTACAAGATCGGTAACGAAAAGAGAATTATTACAACTGTTAGGACATTTTAATTTTGCGGCCAGAATTATTCGTCCGGGTAGATCGTTTGTCAGCTATCTCATTAAGTTATCTACAAAAGTTGATAAACTACATCACTATATATCATTATCAAAAGACTGTAGAACTGACTTAATCATGTGGCGAGATTTCCTAAAAGGCTGGAATAGAGTTATTTTCTTTTATGACGAACATATAACTTTAGCTAGTGACATTGAACTGAACACAGATGCGGCTTTTAACTTTGGTTTCGGAGTTTTTTTCAAGGTAAATGGTTTAGTAGTACTTGGCCTTCTGAACTATCAACTTCACTCGATTCAGACATGTCCATGGCTTTTAGATAACTGTACCCGATTGTTGTTGCATCTTTATTATGGGGGCACTTATGGAATAAGAAACGTATCATGTTCCACTGCGACAACGAAGCCGTTGTTAATATAGTTAACAAAGGAAGATCTAAAGTGCTAGACATTATGAAGTTAATGAGAACACTAACATGGCTATCCGTTAAACAAAACTTTACTATTCAATGTCAACATATTCCCGGAGTTAAAAATGTGATAGCTGACTTTTTATCTCGCTTTGATTTTCAGACCTTCCAAAAAGCAGCACCAGCAGCAGAGACAGTACCCACTCCGTGTCCGAAATCTTGGCAAGTAATGTGGAATTAAATGCAAAAGTTAAAAATTTAATTCACAACTCCATCGCAAGCAGTACGTGTTCGCAGTACGAACATGGATTTAAATCCTACAAAAACTTTTTGTGTCTCTCCGGTTTTAAGTGGGATGATAAAACAGATATGCCACCTCTAACGGAAGATATTTTAATGCATTACGCTACACATTGTCACGAAAATCTTAAGATAAAATGTTCTACAATAAAAATGTACATTTGCGGTTTAAGATACATATATCTTCAATCCGGAGTACAGTGTTTATTCACTGACTGTTGCTCTTCAAAACTGCTTAGGTTAGAAACTATTTACAGAGGTATTAAAAACAAGAAGTAAAGAGTTCTCGAAAAAAATTACCGCTAACTTATGATATAATTAAAAATATGATAACAGCGCTTCATAAGGGAATATTTTCGCCATTTGTAACTGCACTTATTGAGGCATCTTGTGTCGTTGCTTACTTCGGATTTGTCCGCTGTGGTGAATTAACCGTCAACACGGACTTCGATGCATCTTACAATCTATGTATAGAAGACATAACTTTCGAGAAGGATTATGCAATCTTACATTTAAAGACGTCTAAAACAGACCCTTTCAGAAGTGGAGTAAATATGTATCTTTTCAAAAACAATACTTCTGTGTGCCCGGTCAAATCGTTGATTAGATACCTCGATGTTAGAAGATCTAGATCCAGCATAGCTTGCAACTCTAGTCCGTTATTTGTTATGGAAAATGGAGAGGCTCTAACACGTACTTTTTTCATCAATCATGTTTGCTCCATCTTGGAAATTATCGGACTCAACCCATCTAATTACAGCGGACACAGCTTCCGAATAGGAGCGGCAACATCGGTTGCATAAAAAATTGAAGATCACCTAATCAAGATTTTAGGTCGTTGGAGTTCCGAATGCTATACCAGATATATGCATACTCCAAAATCAACGATTAAGCAAGCCCAGCTAGCTTTGATATCCGATTAGTCTAGTTTTACTATTCAACTGTTTTCTTTGTAGAGTTCATGGAAAATATGTGCGCGATTCTACAGTGGCATAATAATCCACTGTTTAGAATGGGTGTTTTGTTGTCAAAAACATGTAGACTACAATTCTATATAATGAAATTTCAATTTGATTAACAAGGGCATAATAATCCCCGTCGACTGCAGTGTATTGCTTTATTATTGGAAATAACATCTTCATTGGATATGTGGTTCATTAGTTTCACTTGTGTATTAGAAACATATCTGCATGCTATGACGGAACACAGTAATCCCCTTTCTATGAGCTTGAAGATACTCATCATTGGAGCTTAACAATCCATAGTTATAGAATATGTTACTGAACTAAAAGTGGTGTACTTTTCCTGATATGATTTGAATATATTCTATTTTGAGCATCATGATAGCGTAGTATGATCATGCATATACTTCAGATTGTCAAAGTCATATGCTTTTTTTTAAAACTATACTTCGTGTTAAGACTAGTTATTAGCCTTAATGAGTTATAATTTTCTTACTTGAAAACTGAATATTATGAATATGAAATTACTGACAACATCGAGAACAATTTCTTTAACAGTCAAAGAACTTCGTATATGCTATTCTTGCTGTTTTTGGTTCCAAAAACACTTTAATCGGAAGTGCTGCCAACTTCATTTCATAGTTACCATAATCTTATTTTTCATACTCCCTTCAATTTGGGGTCCATCTGTCTCATCGGCCTATTCAAAATATTCAACATCTGTTTTTGGGGTCATTTCGAGTTTTCACTCAAATCACAAATTTACGGGGTATTCAGTGGTCACTTACATCCTAACTTTAGCATAAGTCTTGCCAATATTTTCTGGCTAGAAAGCTCAGACAAAGGCTTATGCTAATTGTTTCGCAGATCGGCTCTCTCTGGCTTTCTACTATATCTTTGGCTACTTATCTGAATCACAGTTCAGATGCTTATCAATCACATGCTTTGGAACCAGGAGAGCGGATTGTGCATAATATAGTGTTTCTGTAGTAGCTTTAAACTAGATTAGACACTGGGCACTAACCAGCCGATCTGACTACTTTAAAGTTATGTTTGCAAGCAAACCACAGTTTGCCTACAACTACACTATATCTATTTGTTTTTCAAAAAATTCGGATAAAGTGACCATGCACGCTAAATTGCTGAGACAGCCGTACGCCAAAAAAGTATTGTATATAATTGAATATTGTATTAGTTAATATGTTTTGTAGTTTAGCAATTAAATTATATTCCTAGCTTGTCTTGTGTATAAATGAGACATAATTACATGACCGTCATTAAATAATGTGTTTCTTATCACATCTGAGCATCAATTTAGGTGGGATTTTGTTGTCGGTATCTGAACGTAATTTTGAAATGAAGATGCTTTGGGATTTAAAGGAAACAAAATATTTCTTCTGGTAATTTGCATTTACAAAAAAAAATTACTGATTTTAAATACATAACCCAATTTTAATTGCGTGTAAAATCCAATGAAATTTAGATTTGTGTTTTCATTATTGTCTTTGAACGTTCACGTGTCAACCTTTGATTAAAAAAAAAATATGAGACGATATTAGTATTTTTAGTGCTACCCTGTTGAAATCGCATAATTTATTGCAATATTGTTTTTTTTTTTTTTTTTTTTTTAATGATCCCCATTTAAAGTAACTCCGAGAACAATTCTAAACGGAAACTCCCCTTTCAATTGGCAACATCACAAGCACAAGAAACGATTGTACAACAACGTCATATTTTTCACTTGGAACAGGTATTTTTGTATGTAGAAAATGTTGTATTGAACCTGAAAAGGGTGAATTGAAGAACTAGAGATGATATTCGATTGAAGCAACAGGGTTTTGTTAATGTTTCATTACAAATATTAACCTTGCAAAGTGTATGGATGTTTCCCTTTCCAGCTGCTGCTATTGCTCTTTTAATTTCTTTAAATGTCACCGCATGGCTATCCCTGCATCGTCGAAATACTTCAAAGTTCCATAATGCTTGATCCCCTGTGTCAACTGTCATATTAACGTCTGTCGCCGACAATCCTAAATGTATTACCAGTTCTCTGACGTCATTGCTGTTGTACATTAACGACAACCGACGTAGATGTAGGTCTGATGGTAACTCTTTCAAAAACTCTTCATTTGTAACTGTTATAAAGATATGGCAGGTATAAAATGCAGGTATAAAAATGAAAAAAGTCAAACTTCAATGGTTTAGTCTTACGAGATAGGAATACAAGCAAATATAACTTTTGAAGAGGATTGAGATAATCATAACCAAGACGTGCTTCATACATGTTTGAATACTAAAATATTTCAACTTTTTTAAAACGTTATAGGTTAAAATATGATCGTGACCTTCCTTCGTAAAAGTAATGATGTTTCCAAACTCAGCGTAATAATATACTTAATTACAGTTAGAGCTATCTATCAGCGTATAAGGTCTGTATAACAATTAGCACAGACGTAACAAGTCTTAATACAAAGTCATTCAGTACAAAACTTATTCGGGTAAGGTCGTGATTTTTCTTGGTTTGATTGCAACCCGTTTACTACAGCGTTTCATTCAGCAGACACTTATTGCGTGTTTTTGAGATTAAACTCTTCAACAATCCATCTTCAATTATTTAATGCAGGAAAAGTTATTGATCATGTTTACTCATCTTATTAAACTAAAATATCGGAAACTAATTTTTGTGTGTCTGTTTTTCGGGTTATATGGGCAAACTTTTTTTAATTTTAATCCATATATTCCTTTTATTGTACCACTGGTCCAAAATATCATATGGCGATGCACCACGAATATTTTAGTGGGCGGTCTGATCTGTTGGTGTTTAAATATTTTGTTTGATTCTCATGCTCATGTAAAAATAATATTGCACTATGAGGCAAAAAAAAAAGAGAAAACTATATTTCTGAATAGTTTGGTTTATATTGTTTTTAAGTATTCTACATTTTCACACTAAATATGTCAATTAACAACACTATGGCATCCTAATTTTATCAAGTAAATAAGTGAGTGGTATTTTTAAATTACGTAACAATTAATTTGCTTCTTGTTTCATGTACATTATCAACTACTTGTAATACTGGTAACTGGACTAAAATTTCTAAAGATGTTGTTACCGACAAAATAATGATAAAATTGAAAACGGAAATGTGTCAAAGAGATCCGACCAAAGATCAGAAAAACAAACGTAGGCCACCAAATGTTCTTTAATATTTGCTTGCATTTAAATTTTCAAATTTTTAAACTACTTATCAAACATAATAATTTGAACCAAAAAAAAGCAAACATCTATGACGACCGACACTACTTGCAGTAAGGTGACTTCAAATAACTGTAAACTTGTTCTTTAATGCATGTTCAAGAAAAAATGAGAATACTTAAGTATTCATGTTCATCAAAAAAAAAATGGAACAATTGAATTTAATGACAAAGAGACGTTTAACACTCGAGGCATAATTGGAATAACACTGTGTTAAATTCAAATACCTCTCTGTGCGCGACATGTTGAACACTGACCCAGCCGATGTAAAATATAAGCTAACTTAAGTTTTCCTCAAATCTATTCATTTTTCGGTATGCTGAGCACTCAATAAGTTGATGATTCAGAGTGCTCACTAATGATTCGTTCACTTGAGAAAAACGATTTCACAGTTCACTGTTTTATTCAGAACCCAAGAGCTATTTAAGTTGCAATAAAGAAAGGACAAACAATCATTGCTACATTGATTTATATTAAAAATTATGTTAACTATGTTGCCAACGAACATATAGCTATTGCGGTAGTTTAAATCGATAGTTGGAAGACAAATATTGCAAATTAATAATGATTCTCTTCTTTGTTCAAATGTTCAACTATGAAATATTTTAAGCAGCAGCAGTTAAGAAAAAGTGACCTAGAAAATTGACACATGTAATATCAATAAGGTAGACTGTTAAAGCATATGTGTAATGAATGTGTAATTGTAATTAATGAGAAAAGCATTATTTCAATGTCAAATGACATGATCAAGTATATAAGCACTTACATACACTATAACTCGTTAACCTTGATCTACAACTACGAGCCAATTAAATGTTTGAAGCACGAAAAAAACTTAATACGGCAGTTTTGTCAGTTGATATTTACCAAGTTTGGATACAATCCAAATCTTTCTTCTATATAAAACATTTGTATTTTTGGATATAATTATCATTTCTATTTTAGAGTAGGCAATCAACACACTTAGTACATTGCATTACAAATGCCAATTGAAAATAACTTAACTCTCACTGTAAATTTATTATTGTATATGTTCTGCGATATCAAGAAGTTGGTTTCATGTCGATTCTTGATGGCAATGAGCATAGTTTTATATTTACGATCATGCTTATAATCCCCCTAAACATATGTGCTACGGGATTTCTGAATTTCATGATTCTTGTATTATTATTATTAGTATTTATAGTGATTATCATATTATATAGCGCTTATCTAAATAAACATTTTTTGGTGAACAATACCGTTCAATCTCTACATTGTAAAAGAATACTAAAGTTAAAGTGTTGTATCTGCACTTTGGTTTACATATTTTTTTTTATCTTTTCTAACATTGGTTTAAAAAAATATATAACATATTCATACTGTTCTTCTTAAATTGAATTAAATGTATGATTAATTCTTAAAACAACATGCGTTGTTGAACTGGGCAATATTACAGAATTCCAAGTCCATTGTCCAACTAAAATGGAAATGTAGAACACATATTTGCTATTGTGTTACCTCAAAACAAGAGGGTTGGTTTTTTATTTTTATATTTGCATATACAACTTCATACGTTTAAAGAAAGAAATAAGGAACTGGCGATGTATATTATATTCAAATTAACATTAAGAAAAATATAAGTTAAATCATTACAAATCTAAAAAACACGTATTGAAAATTAGAATAAAAATAAAAAGAGCAGAACAGTGTATTGTAAAATTAGAATACAATACCTGGACATCCTGGGTCACATCTGTCTTCTTCCTAATAGAAATAAAAAAAAAGTATCACATTCTGGAATACCAAAAAATAATAATATTTTTTATTTGTATTTCACAGAAGGATTCATATAACAGGATTTTATTTAAACGCATAAGCGGGGAAATATATCAATAACTGAAGGAAAATATACATAACTGAAGGAATATATACATAACTGAAGGAATATACTAACATATATAACTGAATATGCTGAGTTAAAAGATAAATAACGGAAGGAATGCAGACATAACTATATATGTTTGAATCATACAAGACTGTTATCCTCATTTTATACTGGATTGTTTTAAAGTGTTTTCTTTTTATTCTGATTCTTTTGGGACTTGATTCATTTTAGTTGTATACTATAGGTAGTAATATAACCAATCAATAGTTTTGTATTCTTTACCGTCTTTAATATTTTTTTACGATTCCTACCTTTCCTGATATCCACGATTTTATCAAATGTATATTGTGCTCTATGCCATGAGTAGGACATTTTCAGATTTTGTCTAAATATGTAAGATTTTCGAATGGTAAGATGCATGTCGTATCTGGTGAGTTACAACATGCATTTGTCACAAAGGATGCATCACTGGTATGACTCTGGTCGCTACTTGTTCTGATATACAACTGACTTATTTTTTCCAAGGCAGATGTTAAACATTCATTGATACTGGAAGCAAGATCCCTCATTATGAGTGCGTTTGTTCTGGCATGAACAAGTCGAACAGAAATCTTGTCATCTTCACAAAGAATATACATATCTAAGGAAGGATCAATTGTGAACACCCCTGACCTATGGAACAACATATCATTGTTGGTCTCTCCGTATGTCTTCACCGCCCAAACAGATAAGCAGTAACTTATAAATCGGAAGGATAATGCAGGAGGTATCATCAATGATGTGGATTGAAAAGCTATGGCGATATTTCGTTGTGTGATGTCGGCTGAATAGAGGTATCTGGAATCATCACTACCTCGTACCATACTTGCAACATAGTAAAAGTCAGCAGGTATACGCATTCGCCTAGTATCGTATCTCTTTGGTTCTACCAATATGTCCAGATGGGTCATTACAGTTAACAGATAATCTTTGTCTTTGTTGAATTTTGCATATTTCTTTCTCTTCCAAACGTCGTCTATTGCGTATTTTGATACCACGCCTTTCGTTCCCATTGCATCCCAAATATCTTCTCTCTTTCTGTCTCCTTTGCAAAACTGCTTGTCTGTAACAATTGATTTAAATGCATCAATGAGAAGGGTTGGAGACAAAATAATGCGGTCGTCCAGTTTAGGTTCATCAAAGTATAACAACTTGCCAATCGAATGTTGAAATTTCAGAAAAACCTTCAACTCATCTTTTGACAACGGTCTTATAGGCTGCAATGCGTTTATTTTGTTTAGATGCTCTAGGGTTATCAAGGTAATATTGCGTCTGATTAGAGATGCAAATTCTAATTCTAAAGGGATAAAGCATTTTGGAAGCAATTCACCCCATGTTGGTTGTCTCTCTGATTCGCTCATGATTATCTTCTTTATCTTCTCCATTTCTGTGTCATGTTCGTCCTTAGCGTTGACAAATATCTGATCCTCAATCACCAAATGCTGCTCTAAAGGGGTTTGTTGAAACATCTTGTCGATTTCTGCAAATATTTCATGTCGTCTTTCTTCAACATCATGCTAAAACAATAGAACATTTTAACGTTACACTATATATTTTGACCACAACTTCCTTTTAATGCAATTATTAATTATCAGTATATGAGAAATGCATAGTTACAATCACTCAATTGCCTGCAAAAGGACATTTTAAAATGGTGATGATGACTACATCTGCTTGTGACTAACCAAACAAATACAAATCCTGTCTCATCATTTGTAGAAATGCAAATTGGTATATACAAGAAAATGTATGCAGTAGCAATAGGAAACCTACATATGGAATGAAACATTTTTGTTAAATGCAATGTTCGTCAGAGACAAAACAACCAACTATAAGTTTGGAATGTTTTGGAATATAATTTCAGATTATAATTGGCTTATTTTTTCGTCAATTATATGTTAACGTTAAACAATTGCATTAACAATAAGCAGTAAATTAATGACAATAGTAAAGAAATTCTTCTTCTTTCTGTCTTTACATGTTTACGTAACATCAATATAAAACAAAGTCTAAACCTGTCACCATTCCCATGGACGGTAAACAACCAAAGCACTGTAACAAACTTACAGCTTTAACCTGATCTTTGTGCGTTAAAACCACCATAATTTTAGGAAATCCCTGATTACTTCCCTTGCAGTATGTAACAATGGTGTTGATCCAGAATAGTAGATAATCTGTAATAATAAACAGAAAAAAACGAATAATACATTGGTGAACACTGATCAAGGACGTAATTGCTTTCCATTTCAAATCCAAATTCTCCAATAATGATATATATTCTGAAGCTGTTAAAAATGTCAAGTGTTCGTTTATATATTTATGAAAAACTATATTGAAATTTAGTGTTTTAAACTTAACAGCTACTTCATGATAGTGTTTATACAAAAATAAATATATATAAATACCTCTTGCTGTTTTATGTTGACCCTTTCCTGGAAGATACTTTTCATACGGACAGGGATCATCTAGTTTTCTACTTCCATCCAATACTACCATGTAAATAGCTCTGTATGTTAGAAATGTCTGATGAGTTGAATAGAAAACATCTTGCCCTCCAAAATCCCAGATAATTATTGGTGCTATCTTTTTGTTGTGCAACTGCTTTGCCCCAACTTTAGAAGACATTTTTAAAAACTTTTCTTGTGAGATTGACACTTTGACTTCTTTGACTTTTTTTGAAACCCCGAACATATTTTTCAGCCTTCCGATAACTCCAGGTTTAGTAACAGTATGTACATGCATCTCACCACTGAGACTTGACTTCTCTTCAGAACCGTCTGAGTCATCAATTGGTTTGTCATTGATACGGTCTCCGTCATTCGACAAATAGGAAGTGTGTCTAAAATCTAAAAAAAAAATCACAAAAACATATATGAAATCAAAAGAACCAAGACAAAAATATATAGCTACCAGACTTGTATTACAACTCCAGTGTCCGGTGCATGTCAAAACATGGAGGGAAACAAAATAGTGCATTTTTTATGAATTTTTTTCTGATCTTAAATTTTTCTTTTTGATTATAGGTTTATGCTGAATTGAAACATATAAATAGACTTTAAAAAAAACCTTGCATCTTTTGGGGGATATCAATCCAGGAAAGTGGAAGGATATCATGTTAACTGGAAGTGGTGCCACCTAGTGAAAACAGCAAACAGAATTTAGAAAATAAATATTTTGACTTCAGGTTTACGTAACTTTTTATTCTTCGTGGCATGACCCACTCTTTTTTCTCGATTAAATCACAATTTCACATAAGTACATACATGATATGAACATGGTTTTTTTTTCTATGTAGCATTTTTTATTTTTTATTTTCAAAGATCAGCTGTTTTGCATGTAGACCTATGGAGCAGTCAATTACAAGACTGCAACCTATAGGTACGTAATGTCCATTGATTAGAGGTAGTGACTTTTCAATGTATAACTATAATACATTTACTGATTGAAAACAAAACTTTACGACAAAAGAGATGATTTCGGCTTTCCAATTGTGAACTTTCCATTTCTAAGTAGCAACATTCCAGCAGCACCTGCATACGGTGTATATATCTCCAAATTGATACGATATTCCCGTGCTAGCATTTCCTATCATTATTTTCTTGATAGAGGGTTGTTGCTTTCAAGGAAGCTTTTAAATCAAGAGTTCCAAATGGTGAAGTTGAAATTATCTCTTCGTAAATTTTACGGACGCCATCACGAGTTAGTTGACTGTAATGGAATAATCGTTTCCAAATGATATCAGATATGTTCCTTACGTCGTAACTACAATCCCCTCCCCTTTCATGAATGTGAATTACCGAATTAGACTATTTACCGGCTTTGTTATCTCATAAGCAACACGACGGGTGCCACATGTGATTACCCTTCCGGAGCACCTGATATCGCCCCTAGTTTTTGGCGGGTTTCGTGTTTTTTATTCTTTATTTTTCGTTGTTGTGTCGTGTGTACTATTGTTTGTCTGTTTTTCCTTTTCATTTTAGCCATGGTTTTGTCAGTTAATCTTCGATTTATGATTTTGACTGTCTCTCTGGTATATTTCGTCCCTCTTTCACACAGTATTGTCACTAAACAGGTTTATTCAGTAAGAGGTGTACATGTATAAAACTATGCGATCAGTTTTCACACTAAATGTACCCGTTTTTGAGTTGATACATGTAACGTTTATGGACCGCTATCGCATTCAAAACTCAATGCCACTTATTAAAATTAAACAACAATGCTTTATGTGGACGAAGGACAGATATTCTTATATAAATAATTTCTCGCGAAAAACTTTGATTTTTTCTGTCATTAGACCTCTCATAGATTACCTTAGCCGTATTTGGCCCAAACTTTTTGGAATTTTGGATCCTCAATGCTCTTCAACTTTGTACTTGTTTGGCTTTATAAATATTTTGATATGAGCGTCACTGATGAGTCTTATGTAGACGAAACGCTCGTCTGGCGTACAAAATTATTATCCTGGTACCTTTGATAACTATTTAGTGTATTTTACCTTTTCGTTCTAAAATAAGGTAAAACTTTTAATAAGTTTTAGTTCTGTTTTCTACTTGCATTATTTTCATTCTGCTTTTTGGTTGGGTTGCTGTCTCTCCGACGGATTTCCCGTTTCCATTACAAAATTTATATTTGCAATTTGAGAAATCATAGTTGTTAATTGTAGCAATCGATTAGAGAAATTTAATTTTAATAAGGCAATCATATGTTTTACCAATATGTATTCGAATTTTTTTATCACCACACAGTAGGTTGCTTTCACCATTTAAATATTACAAGGTTGCATGTGAAAAATTGAAATCCAATTTGACTTTTTTCAAATTGACACGCTGCCGCAATTCAAAATGACTATCTTACAGAAGAAGAGAAAACATTTCCCAAAGACAAAAAAGATATTTTCGGGCAAATTCCTATTGAATTATGTATGAAATGAAACATAGATAATGGTCTGTACATCAGTAAAATTCGACCCAACGAAATAAATGACAAAACTACATATACAGGTAATCATACGTAATTTTAGTAAATTACAAACCATCATGTTCTGACCATTCTCGTGCTGTGTCGGAAATCAATGTGTGCTTTGATTCACGTCTAAGGTTTCTACTGCTTTCTGGCAATGATATTATTTGTGCGCCGACTGGTATATCTTGACTGGTTTGTGTTGTATCATCTAACTTATTTTGTTTCGTTATTTTTTCTTCTTTCAAAAGGGATCTACTAATGAGTATTTCTTCTAAGGAGAAATCTGAAATTGATAGTTATAATAGTATCATATTATTTTGTAGGATTACGGAGAATTTTTTCTAGAGGTTATTGATGTTTATCCTATACTTATAAATTATACACTTGACATAAATTGGCTCACATAAATAGACAAAACACAACCATGATGTATTACGTTAATAATTTTTAACAGGATTCAACTATATAGACAGTTAGAATACATCCGTACATTGTATGTACTGTGTTTGTATAAGAAGTGTTAGTTTTACCTTGCAGTCCACCAAGCCAATCCTTTGATTCACGGTCCATGTATGAAAGACCATTGTATAATTCTATCCCATCGGTTGAAATCCTGAATCTTGTAGGCCGTTTTCCGACAAGATATCTCGCTAAAGTTGTCTTCCCTGTGCCCTGTTCGCCTGCTAGCATAAGTCTTGACTCAAAGTGGGGATAACTTTCTTCTTTCAATAGACTAGAGAATACCTGGGCTGATTTCTTATCAAATTTTTTAACTTCAGTTGGAAGACCTAAATTTCAATTATCTAAATGTCAGTTCTATACATAAAATAGATATATGAATCTTTTCATGTTCATTCAAAAACTTTCAAAAGATGTTTATACATGATATATAACTGTGATGCAGAAAATAAGTTTGACACAAAGTAAACCATATCAATATCTTTTTTAACACTACTGCTTGAATCATATATATTGGTAACCATGAAGCGGGGCTCGGCCTATCCGTATCTATGATAGCCTCCATGGGCTTCAATTTTGTAGTTTATTTAAATCTGACAATTTATTTGATGTTGAAGTACTTGGGAATCTCAAATCATAAGCATTTACTGGTTACTATAATATCAATTATGATTAGTTCTGCTAATTTTTGTTTTGGCATTTTACTGAGTGTAGTGTCCTATAGAAGATCATGTATTTATACAAAGATGCACCTGCACGTTTGAATCACCCTCTCGTTTCCTTTTTGAAATTTACTGTAAATCTAATTCTCTGTGGGAAATTTTGTCCTGAAGATTTTTCATATCAACTTGTATTATTAAATAAAGTTATAAAATAAATAACAGAGATTTTATAAGATTTAAAAATCGGGCTTTTTTTGTATTTTATGAAATAATGACAAGAAAAGAAGGTGTTAGAGACACTTCACTTATTAAAGGATTCCGAATATCTAACAAAAAGTCAACAACAAAATCAGCGAAATCTGTAAAACTTTCATACAAAACATACGAAATAAAATACTTATTTCGTAATGGTATGTTACCAAAGAAATCTATGATTTGTCATATGATTTTATTATATAAACTATGTTTACTGAACTAGGAAATCGTCATTCATATTATTTCAATTCACTACATTACGGTTGCAGTATTGTTCTTATTTTGCTCATTCATTTGCCAGCCTTAAAAAATGTAAGTTCATTCAATTAAATTGACTCTTGATAATCGAATCGCGTGGACATGAATTGATCAGAACGTTTTATAGAGAACTGAAATATGAAAATGAACGCCTGTTTTAATATGTGCTGATCTTTCAAACCTTGTGAATAAATTATGTTTATATCATAACAAATCTTACTTTAATTGTGTTTGTTGGATAACAATTACTTCCTTTTACAATAAAATGTGTATTTGATAGCATACGAATATTGTTTCCCCTTGCACTAATCAGCTTTCATTGAAATTTATGAATTAGAAGAGGTAAATGGTAGGATGCTGATAATTGTTTAGTACATAGAAAAGGGAATTAACTAAGGTTTGTTATCTTGAAAAGTAAATGGCAACGTATATGACTTATTTGTATGCTTATAAATGATCGCTTCACATCTTGGTATAAATGATTATTATATGTACACAAGGATCGTTATAAAAGGGTTTTTTTTTCAAATTTAACAGCTTTTAAGATTAGCAAAACATAGTATTGGTGTTTTTGGCATATATTTGTTCAAATGACAACATGTTTAATAATACTGTTTCTTTTTTCGTTATCAACAAAATTAGCAACCCGACGATCAGCATGTGAAAGATTGATAAGATATGAGCATCTAAACAAATATTTTCACTTAATTGTATTTCAAGTACATTTTCATTTAATAATTTCAATCAATTAAACACTCGGGAAACATGTAGGATTGGTGTGCTATTTATAAATAACAGAAAAAAACATGTTCAAATCAACCAAGTAAAATAATGCTCAACAGAAATAAGAAAAAAAGATAACATTTGTTTTTATCAACATAACCAAACTAATAAGAGTTGTCGCAATGTATCAATTTATTCTTACAAGTTATGTTTACTAAATGTCAAGAGGTATAATGTATGTGAGTTGGGGGGGGGGGGGGGGGTAATTTCTTTTAATACCCTTATTGCTGACAATGATTTTGCGATGATTTTATCAGCGCATTGGTCAGTACGTCGGTATTGACATGATTTTAACCATAATTTCTTAAATTGTCCGTTGATAAATTTTAAATAAGAAAAAACATTTTGTATCTCCCCCGTGCACATATTACATAAGGTATTTTCGAGTATATTTTTTCTGTCTTTTTCAACGGTACCGGTTCTTATACATCTTTGGCTTTCAATTAAATAGATTTTAAGCGTTCCTGATGCAGGCTAATCGAAGACGCTCTTCATATGCAGGGCATTTATACAGTGTTGATTTCAATGTGTCATTGTATTATACTTTCTTTATCCTGAATAACCGAGTTGACTTAACAACCCATACGATTCATGGATTTAGAGGTATATGTAACTTACCAGGTAAAAGGGTATTTCCATATTCCTACAAAAGAAGGGTCAGACAAAAATATCCAATTTCAGTTTATTAAGATTAACACACGTTTTCATTGTATTTGTCCTATAGTTAACATTCATTTGTGGATAGTGTTGTCGTTAGTAATCATACTACGTCTTCTTTTAATGTTGCATATGCCACATGTACCTTTTGTACATACATATGGTCAATATTCCTAAAGCACCTCAAACTGAGGAACTAAAGAAGGGCATAAACAAATAATTTCTGTGTATCGAAATTGGACATATTTCATTTTTAAACAGGTGACTGATATTTGACGTTTGTGCTGATTTGGAGAGCAGGGAATCATATACCATAGATGAAAACATACGGAGCTATCAAATATATGTATTGTGTAAATAAGTGTATATCAATCTCGAAAAGTCGCATCACGAATTACAGCTGGTTAAACAATATACAAATAAACAGACAAACTTATTTTAAAAAAATACGTGAACTGCTATATGTTGATGCACAGCTTCAATAAACAAGGATGATTGAACCCTTTACAAACAAACTGTTCAACTTGTCAGCTATACAGATACATATACTGCTTATTTTAAGTGACATGAATCTTGTGAAGCAACAAAGAAGATGCTTTCTCTCTAGAAATAGCTATTAATAATTATCAAGTATTGTTTATGGGCATTGATAGATCCCAAATTTTGGATCATTTTTCTTAAAGTACTTGTGAAACGACAAAGGGATTCTTTACCTTGAAAAGCCGCATGACAAAATGGTATTATGGATGTGCTACATTATGAAATAAATAGCTCATAATCAAACGAAAAATGGACCAAATTATCAAATGTTTAGGTTTCATCAAATTGCGACTATTTAATTAAGAACAACCTCAAAAACAAGTCTGAAAATAGGGAAAACAATCTGCAAACATCGCCATGAAACATATGCAAAACGTAACATATATGCAATCTTCCAGTGAAGTAAAAGGGATCTGTATTGAAAACTGAATGAGTTTCCCCTTTCAAAACATTTAGAAACACAGTTGGTGGAATTTACTTCGCAAAATAGTCATCCGCTTTTTCTTACCCACCGACAATACCAAATGATCTTCGAATAGCAATTTTCTCTATCTTTGATTTTTAACGTTCGTTCAGAATCAAACTTTTTTATTACATCATATCCTGGAAAAATGGTGTACCTTTCGTTTTTTATTTTATTTTGTATATGGCACAACCCCTCGCGCATTGAAAAGCAAGAATATGGTGTTCAAACAATAATACAGGGAACATGTTTGTTGGCGAGAGTTTGCTGTCATACATTTTGATTTGTTGCCTACTTGCAATGAATAGTACATATGTACCCAACTGTTAAACTGTTTTGTGATGTCAGCAGACTACTCTTAAAAATATCTGTTTTCAAGAAATTAGAAACTACTTAAAAGGTGAAATATCTATAATTTACCTGTATTAGCTTTATTATTTCGGGGTTTCCGCTGGCCACATCTATTGCCTTTGCACCCTGATATATATATTTGATTTTAATTTTGTAAAACATAACAGAAAATCAAGAGCTACTTTATAAATGTCTAACATAATTTCAAAATTATTGGATAGAACTGAAATCCGTTCTAACAACAACGCTTCATTGTTGTTTTGATCATGTTATTATCAGTCGCTGCCTCTTTTGCAGATACATTTTATATTGCAGCAAAACCATTTTCATACAAGTATGATTTTTCCAAAGTACAATGTTCTTTCTTATTCCAGGTATAGATAACCTTAGCCGTACTTGATACATTTTTATTCAAGTCTTGGTCATTAATGCTCATCATCTGTGTACTTGTTTGGCTTTATAACTTTTTTTATCTGAGCGTCACTGACAAAAATGACTGATGAGTCTTATGTAGACTAAACGCGCATATGGCGTATTAAATTATAAACCTTGAACTTTTGATAACTATTTACTGTTACGTGATAGTTTATCATGTACAATTTAAACATTGTGTCTTTACAAACGAAGTACAAAGTCCAAATATATATTGCATTCCGTATTGCCCCTAAAACAGTATCCAGTAAATGTATATTTTGTTGAACCTGCAGTAATTGCTTAAAACTACTGCTTACGGATTATACATGTGATCATTTCAAAGGACATATTTAGTGTGTGAATTGATTTCAATATTTTACAATCAATGATTAAACAGCAAATTAATAAGACAAGATTATCGTTGATGTTCTTTGTAAATATAACAATACTGACTGAATAACTTTTGATACCATATGAGGTGTAAGATAAGACAGTTTTTTAGATAGAGATTTAAGTTATATAAATACAGCAGTATCAGTAAATATCAACATTTTAAACAAGAAGAATCCTATATCAAACCTTCCTTCATTAAGAAATAAAAAAACAATGGTTACAACTCCTTCAGACACAGATGATCCTCCGTGGCCTGTTTGTCGTTAAGCTTTTATTGTGTCTTATGTATACATCCATGCCTTTCAAATGTTTAGTTTGGAGATCTCTAATAACGGGAAAGCGATCAAAGCTTTTCGGACGGACGAACAATAAGAATTGTATTTTTTTCACACAGAGGAATGGTTGTGCTTGTGCTATGTTTGTTCGCAAATTTGTTTTATTGCCAAACCGTAGGGGACATAAGTGAATGAAAGTTGACGAAGCATTGAAAGGTTTATTCTGTAATGTAGAAATCAAACCATGACTCAGATCTATCATCTATAACAAAAATGTATGTTGACTGGTACTTACTTCGTTATTTATTATATGTGGATCACAATCTTTGATTAACAAATATTCGACTATCTGACGATGTTTGTCTCTGGAAGCGATATGAAGCGCAGTATCTCCTTCCTTAAAAAAATAGTGTTCGATAGTATCGCTTGATAAAATCATTTGTTGTTTGTATTCATATATTTTAAAATTGTCTAACACAAATTGTGGTTGTCAATAATAAATTGTGTTAATTTAAAAAAAATGCAAGGTTCGAAATGTAACTTTTACAGCAACATAATCATATTGCTCTACTTGAGTTTAATAACAAATGGACAAGGAATTGAGCAAACATCTTCAGACATATGACATAAAACTCCAGTGATGGAAAATTTCATAATATTTAAAGCGGGTAAGTAAATTGGAAGTGGATAACAACAGGGGGTAGAGGTGGAGTGGTCACAAGAAGAAAGTAAAATTGTCTTCATATATTCTAAAACATTTTCAGGCAGTTTCGAGTAATAAATCGTTTGTTACTTTATATAAAATATAAGGTTTGTACCATTATATTCCCAAAAATTTACTTTATATTAAATATATGGTATATACAATAGTATTCCCCAAAGTTTACAACGACAACATATTAGGGCATTTACAATAACACACATGTAAATATTTTACAAGCAACCTCTTAAAAGTTATGCTGGTAATAATTTTTGGATTCGTTGTCATTGCCTTTTCAAAATTATTACGCGTACAGTCCATTTCCATAGTTTCCAAAATGTAAACATATGATTACTAGCATTTCTCTTATTTCAGCGGTGATCCATAAATCTTTTTTTCAATTTAACAAAATAAAATGTTTTAGTCTTTTCACCTAATAATATTTTTATGTATTGTTCAACCAAATATATTTGAAGGCTGTCCTCTATATATTTAATGAGAAATTATTCAGCAAGAAACATTTAATTATTGTCACCTATTTTTAATTATCGTACGTTTTTAACCGTTTTTTCACACAAGATATACCACAAAAATACCGAACTCCGATGTGCGCCATGAGTGCATTATACGCCGGTCAATTTTATAAATAATAAAGTTTCATAACTTCCAAATGTCATATAAGAGATTAATAATACACAAATGAAGAAAGGTTATTCAAATAAATATATACCAACATTGTTTCAGTCACTTTTAAGTTATTTTCGAAAAACTCGAAAATCCCTGCTTTCTAAGAACATTAAGAAAGAAAAATATTATTACTTGTAAATTGATAAAAATCAGATTGGAGCTCACCCCAATAGTTATATACATTTGAGCGTGTGTGAGTTATTGTCAAACATGTTGACCACAATTAAAATTCAATCGGAAAGTCACTTATCAAATGACAAAATCAAAAGCTCAAACACATCAAACGAATGGACAAGAACTGGCATATTCCTTCTTTATCACGGGTCTTTTCTTTTGGTGACAATGTTGGATTAAAGTTGAGAATGGAAATGGGGAATGTGTCAAAGAGACAACAACCCGACCAAATAAAAAAAACAACAGCAGAGGGTCACCAACAGGTCTTCAATGTAGCTAGAAATTCCCGCACCCGGAGGCGTCCTTCAGCTGGCCCCTAAACAAATATGTACTAGTCCAGTGATAATGAACGCCATACTAATTTCCAAATTGTACACAAGAAACTAAAATTAAAATAATACAGGACTAGCAAAGGCCAGAGGCTCCTGACTTGGGACAGGCGCAAAAATGCGGTGGGGTTAAACATGTGTGTGAGATCTCAACCCTCCCCTATACCTCTAACTAATGTAGAAAAGTAAACGCATAATAATACGCACATTAAAATTCAGTTCAAGAGAAGTCCGAGTCCGTATAAATACAACAATATATACAATGTGACAATAATAACAATGTTAGCCAACTGATATTCCACACTTTTCAATTTCGAAAATATTCAATTATACTCACATCTATAATTGTTTTCGTTGTTTTATATAAATGACTTAACATTTCGGTATGGACAGATTGAATGAATGTGATTCATCTGCATTTCTACAAATTGTTATTTCTATTCTCATGCATCGGATCAAGAAAGAATGCATTTAATTTTTGAAATGTATCAAATCAAAATCAAAACGAAATTCAGCATAAATGACCTTTGAACATTATTCGGATAATATATGATAAAATGAAGTTGTTGATGTATATTTCGTTTTAGATTCTTATACACTCATCGAATATAAATTGGGGTATTCTACTGTTGTCTTATTGACAAGAGTTGTTGAAAAGAAAACAAATCAATTTTTTTTGTCTACAATGCATTACAAAACAAATCATTTGAGTGCTGGCCTACGCTGTACGATGCATGTTTTACTTTATTCGTGTACTCCTGTTTGTTGAACAAGTAGAAAGTACAGGTGTTTTAAATTTTTATGGTAATATCGTTTGTCCCCGTACCGGCATCGTTAATTTATTACAAAGACTAAATTTGAAAATAAAGATGTATTGTTTTTGTAGGTTGATACAAAATAAATGTTGAGTAAGCTAGGGATTTATTGTTATTACTCTCAGATGGTGCTACACCCACTCAGATTATTGAAAAGTTAGATAGGATATATGGAAATGTGTTCAGTAGTGAAGCATGAAAACTCAGAAACAAGGTCAATCTGTTACAGATTATGGTATGAGACTTGAAGACATTGCACAAAAAGCTGTTGAAAAAGGTCAAATTAACACACAGGCTAAAAAGGACATACTTTGATCAAAGCTCTGGTCAGGTCTCAAAGATCACCTTTGCAAAAACGCGTTATAAGTATGATACTGTTGAAATTCAAACCTGAGATCACCCCTAGTTTTTGGTGGGGTTCGTGTTGTTTATTCTTTGGTTTTCTATGTTGTGTCATGTGTACTATTGTTTGTCTGTTTGTCATTTTCATTTTAAGCCATGGCGTTGTCAATTTGTTTTAGATTTATGAGTTTGACTGTCCCTTTGGTATCTTTCGTTCCTCTTTTGAAAATGTTGATCAGTTTTTGAAAGAGATTGGATCTATTGAATTGGACTTAGGCCTCAGGTTCTGACAATAATATTCAGCATCAACCTGCGGTTGTTAAATAGTCAGGTATCCAAGAGTTGATAAAGTCCATGACGCTCTTGAATTCTCGAACAAAATCATTTGAGGGGAAGTCAAAGAAAATAAAAGAAAGTGATACTGATGATAATACAAGTTCTTCAAAAAATCAATTTTGTGGCCAAGGTCGCGGAAACTATCGAGGGTCTAATAGAAGGGGAAGATTCTACAATAACCGTAGCTGACGTGACCGTGGCTTTGCGGGAAATCAACAAAACCAGAATTATGATTCTCATACGAACGGTTTAAACAGGTAAAAGTATCGGTAGAGGGGCATATCAGAGACTTGTATAGGCCTGATGATGTGCCTAGTCCCAAAGTTGTTGATACTTGTACGCAGAGTATTCTGCGTATGATTGGTTTAGCAAATGAATAATGTATTTACATTAATAATACAAAGTGCAAGGCTTTTATTGATACAGGTTCCATTATATCAACAATATTTTAAGGTATGTTGAATGATTTAACACTTCCAACTGAATTGAACAGTTTAGATGACTTTCGCTTATCAATTAGTGTGGAAGGAAGTACCACTTTGCAAGATTTAGGTTACATAAAATCTAACATAAAGGTTGATTTGTAAAGCAACATTATATGATACCATTGTTGGTTGTCTCTCTTACTGATTATAACAAAAATGTACCGGTTATTATTGGTACAAATGTAAATAGATTGTTAGATACATGTTTTATGGTTGGTAGACAGCAAACTAACATAGATAAGATCCCAAGAGGATGTGATATTGGTTTTAATTTTATTAAAGATGAAACAATAGGTCAAGTTAACTCTACAAATAAAAATCCCATCAAGCTCAAATCTTTATCTTTCTTAAATGTATTTGGTTTAGCAAGGTTGGTGACACCAGAAGCATGTACAGTAGTGACTGATAGTTTGTCACTTGTCGTGTTCCAGTTAAAATATTTAACATGAATGTCAAAGCTATGGTAATAAAACCTAAAACACACTTGTGTTCACTGAATGAGGTTAAGTTTGTCCGTCATGTTGATTTTCAGAGTGCTGAAAGCACTGTTAAGGATGAGAAAAGTATTTTGTCTGATCAGGAGTTGTCAACTCTAAGAATTATCTTAGATATTGTGGATGTTCCTGATGGTACTAAACTTAGATTAAAAGGTTTAGTAAATGAGTTGATGTCTATTCTTCCAAAGGCCCAACTGACATTCGGCTCACAGATCTGATGGAACACGAGATTCAGTTATCAGATGATAATTAAACCCTTTCGACAACATAACATGCGTATTCCACCAGTAGTGTTCGATGAGGAAAGAGAACATGTACGTGAAATATTGGATGCGGGCTGTATAAGGTAGTCAAACAGTCCTCATGCTAGTAACGTTGTTTTTGTTCGGAAAAAGGACAGTTCTTTGAGATTATTTTTTGATTTTAGATCTTTAAACAAGAAGACAATTCGTGACAGTTATGATTTGCCCCGCATTGACGAGACGATTGCTTGTAAGTACTTAACACGAATTGATCTTCGATGGGCATATTGGCAAATGGTCAATAAATCGTCAGCCTAGCACAACACCGCGTTTTTATTAGTTTTTTTGGGGTTCTACGAGTTTAATAGGCTCCCATTTGGTCTAACAAACGCAGAAGCATCGTGTCAAAGGTTGATAAAAAGATGCATGGGAGAAGCGCATGTACATGGAATTGTTAGACGACATTGTGGTGTTTTCACGTAACATAGATGACTATTTTGCTAGGCTTGAGTCTCTCTTTAGTCGTCTTAAACACCATGGGTTGAAACCTAAGGGGGACAAATGTGATTTTTTAATTAGGACATTAATCTTGGTGTTATAGCATCCGCTGACGGTATCAAGACCGACCCAGGGAAAGTAATAGCAATCCAATATTGTCCATCTATAAAGAACATTAAGGATCTTCGTAGATTTTTAGATTTCAGTTCCTATTACACATGTTGCATGAAATTCATTGTAGAGACTATGTTAAAATTGCAAAGCCTCGAATTGACCTATTTTTTGGTCACACTACGAACAAGAAAAACCTCAGGTCTAAACGGAAGAAGTGTAGTAAGCCTAGTCATTGAAAATGGGGTGCTGTTGATCTTAGTATTGAAAAGTTAAAAAAACCTACCAGATCTTGCAGATGCAGATTTCTCATTACCTTTCCTTGTAAACGTTGATGTAAGTGGTACTGGTTTAGGTGCCGTCTTTTACCAAGAACAGGATGGTAAAGAACGGGTGATAGCTTACGCTAGTTGTAGTCTACTTGGCCTAGAACAATTATATACAGCCCGTAAAAGAGAATTATTGGCGCCTACATGGGCTGTTACTCATAAGATTCATGATAATCTCTTTGGTAGCAAGTTTACTGTTAGAACGGATAATAATCCACTTACACGCGTTCTCGGTAAAGCTAAATGAGATGCTACCGGCCATAGATGGGTTGCTGCACTGTCAAACTATGATTTCAGCATTGTGTATAGAACATGCAAGTCAAATATTGACGCTGACGCTCTTTCTAGGCTTCCGTCCGATAGTAAAGAAGTTTTTAGTGAGGTAGTTAAGGCTATTTGTAAATATATAGTATTAACTCCAGATACAAACCCTTCTATTAAAACTGTATGTTTATCACATGATAATCAGTTCATAGACAGCGATAGTTAGATTTTTGCCGATACATTCAAATTCTCTGATATAGAGTGGATGTTTGAGCAGAGGCAAGATCCGTGCATTAGTAGAGTTTAGATTTAGTAATTATCGGTAATGGACTCACTAAGCGTCAGATGTCTCGTTAAACAAATCTTGTCTAAAAATGACAGCGAGAATGGGAAAATGTGTGTCTAAAAGACAAGGTTGTATATAGAAAAAGATAAATTAATCCATTAATTGCACCTTTTTTCAACTAATATTACCTTTCATTTACCATGAGCTAGTACTGACTGCTCTGCACGACGATGTAGGTCACCAGGGGCGCGATCGTAATTAATCACTTGTAAAAATAAGATTTGATTGGTCAGGTATTGATAGAGACGTAGAGAGGAGTGTTTCGAACTGTCAGGACTGCATAAGTGTAGTAATCCTGCATTATTGGCCAATATATGTTCTTTCTTCCATTTGGAGCTCATTTGTATAGATTTTCTATCTCTTGAGCAGTAAAAGCGAGCATATGAGAATATTTTGGTCATTAGATCATTTTACGAGGTACGCACAAACTATACTTACGACGCATTATCGGGGAATTTTATTCAGCACTATTCTTTTTCCTCTCGATTTCACAGTGATCAGGGACGAAATTTTGACTGTAGACTAGCAGGCATGACAAAATTCCGCACTCCTCCGTATCATCCGCAAGGGAATGGTCAGTTTAACATGTTGCGTACTCTTGATGACGAAAAGAAATCCAATTGGAAAGTGTATGTTGCACCGTTAGTACATGCCTATCACTGTATAATGCAACAAAACACGATACAACTGGAAACAGCCCATAATATCTGATGTGTGGTTGGCACCCACGCCTTGCTATTGACGCTTTTATAGGCAACCAAACCAGTCTGTTACAAAATATCACACTGCATACGTGCGTGATATGAAAAAAAACGACTGCAGTTTGACTATAAAACAGCTGAAAAATCAGCCAACTGGACCGGAAGACGGCATAAAACGCGATATGCTCTGAAAGTCAGACATTCAGTATCGGAGCCTAGTGATAGAGTTCTACTTATAAAATGTAGCGTTTAGAAGGAAGCATAAATACGAAAACAAGTGGGGTAACATAGGAATATGTTACTTCCCATTACTTCCATTCCCATTTTAAACCCTCAGTGTAGCGAGAATGCTCAACGTACGCGAAATGTAGTTTCAAAGAAGAAAGTTTGTCCGTCTGTATTAGAAGATAAAGTTGTAGACTCTGATAAAACAGTGGACGAAATCACTACTGACGACAAAGTTGTTTCGAATACTTCATCTGAGAAGTCTGATTCTGATTTAGAGGAAGATTTTTCTGTTCACGAATGCCCGAGGCGTCGAGTAGATGTAATACCGCCTCTTAACCCGTTAGTGGATAAATTTCATCCGGGCATTTTTAATCTAGATGACGTAAGTCAGCGAACTAGTAGTCCTGACAGTAGTATTGAACAATCTGATGTTCAGAAGTCAGGTATTTTAGGTGTACCTGACTTCAGCAACCCAGTTTTCATCAGTAGTGAATCAGAAACCAGTTATGATAGTCAAACGTCAAGCATCTTTGATAGTCATGCGCCGAGCGCTTTATATTATGTCCGACCACAGTCGACGGTCAAAGAGACAAATGAAACCGCTAGTCCGTTTTCAAGAACATGTAAGATACTAGTATTTTAATGTTTCACCTTTTAAATATTTTTTTATTGATATCTTGAATTTAGTTTTATTTCTATTTAGATTCATTTTTGTTTGTTTCACAGAAATGAATCAGCATACATATATTTACACGTCTAGTAGAGGAAAAGTTCTAAAAGGCAAAGTTAGTTGTAAAACGTTACGTGTAGTGCCTGGAGGAAAATTGGAAACTTTTTGCAAACAAACATATGATGATCTTAAAGATATAGACGGCCTGAAAATGGTGTATTTCATATCTGGAATACCGGATATTTGTTCTTTATAAAGAAATCGTAGATCAAATCATACAGAATCATTTCTTAAAAGAACTGACATGGGTTAGTTTGATCATGCATTAAGACTAAAGAATGCTATAGTAGCTACAGAAACCAAATTAAAAAAGTATAAGTTGTAAGGTAGTTTTTGATACTAGTATAACTATGAATTTCTGTTTTTGAAATTTACATAATTATATAGTCTATTGGAAAAACAAGTCATTTGGAGTATGAGAATTGCATACGATCAGATGCAGCTAGAACGTAACTCTATTCTACAGGATGTGAATAATTTTATTACAGAAATAATCACACAAATCATGTAATTACTCCATTTTTTCATTCCCTGTACATAAATGTAAGAGTGGGAAATTTAGATATTTATATAACAGATTAGTGGATTGGGTACATCCTACATTTGATTTGGCAAGAATTTGGATTGATCGTTTGTCAACGGCAATTCAAAGTAATGAGGGAAAATTTTGTTAATTTCATTTGACTTTTTGATATATGTTTTATTTATTTGAATGTGAATCCTATTGAAGAGTCCTGATTGTTGGCCATTGCTATATGGTATAGAGGCGTTTGCCGCATGCGCATGTATTTTGTCAAATTTCAAAAGGTGTGATATATAGGTTTCGAGATGGTTTCGAGACGAAACATTTTGCAGGAGGGGGTGTGTGTCACCGGATATATGTATCCATTTTGTTTCATTATGAAACATATTGTGTTATTTGTATTTTCAGTGTTATATGTTTCACATTCATATCATATTCATATTTCATATTCATGTTTCTTGACGATTTACGACAAATAGTTTTGCGCTGCGTATTTTGAAACAAACTATAGCTTTATACGCTATGTTTGGCTTTACATACTGAGTATTTAAATTAGTACAATAGAAAGTAAAAGCGATTCTTTATTATTATTTAAATGATATATATATATATATTCATATTCAAATGACATGAGTTATGCATGAACTCAAAGCGGCAATATTGACCATATATATATATACTTATATAAACACTTTTCGAATTAGCCACTGGTCAATATCACATTCAGGAAGGGCGGAAGACGAGAGTCGCCACTGCAGGTACTTGTAACTTTGTTAATTCTTATAGCCATGTTTAAAATGTTTCGATTAAAGTAAAAGTTATTTTAGCATTTCAAATATATAGCATTCAGCTTGGCTTGATAGCCGCATTTTGGTATATTAGTAAATGTTTGAATACAACTCTATTGCATGCGAATATTTTAGTTTTACATAGTGTTCATATTTATTGGAACACATTGTAAACTTGGTTTACAATTTGTATATTTGCAGATTAATATAATAAAGTATTTAAACTGGACGACACATTCAATGCAGAAAATGGCCCACGCTTAGGGTTTATAGTGACTTAATCTTCGCCAAGGTCGGCGATATATTGTCGTCCTATTTTACCTGCGAAAAAGTAGTTAAAATATCGTTAACCGATTACGCACATACATGCACGAAACCGAAACAGAGTATCTTGAACCAAAACGTAAATCAACGATAAAAAATAAAGATACATGTAGGAAACAAATTATCACCAAAAAAAGATGAAAGAGTTAATATAAATACATCAAAATGACAAATAAATGTTTAAATTAAAATTTTAAATATTGAGATTACTGTTATTTGGGTTACATTACTGAAAGTTACGCAAAAACAAAATCCACAGATTGACTGTTAATTTTTAGTTATTTCATAAAATATGGTATCATAGGTATCTAGGAGCAATCCCTATGTTGATCCTTCCTCGGAATGAGGTATATTTATGATTTACTTTTTTTGCAAGTACACTATAGGTTTTTAAACTTTCAGTTTACTCGTCAATACCTGCGAAGGAAGTTAAATATCTTTAAGTTAAGAATGTTTAATTTTCCTTTTATGTTTATAACGCAATTAATTCCCATTCGAACGAATGCAGTTTTACACGATTGTCAAAGTTTGTATTATATTGTGCTTGTAAATTTTGACGTCCAGCATTACTGAAGAGACCATAATGTCCGTAATGCACATGAAGTGCAATCAAACTAGTATTGGTCATGTCATATCAAACAATGACATATGATTGGTGAAAGCAATGTGAATAATCATCCACTTACCTCATTCTGTAAATTTATATTAATGCCACCGTCAATTAGCAATCTAACGATTCCAGTGTGCATGCTCCATACAGCTTCATGAAGTGCAGTACTACCATCCTGTACAAAAAAATACTAAGCGGTATTTACATACAATTGAATGCTAACGAATGCAGCTGATATATACACTACCGCATGAAAACATATTGTCGCATTTATCGTATTTTGTCGACCCTGTAGCGGATATGATAATCAAATAAAAATGATAACTGCTATCATTTTTTTACTTGATAATGATAATAAGGTGACAATTTGTGATTGATGTTCAAACTGATTATTGATTAAGAAAATTGATTAAGAAAAATTAAGGCAATATATGTTCTGGACGCCGTAACGATTTCTTGTACCGTTGTGTGTAAATTATGTCAAAAGTGACGACGAATTTATTTCAATTGTCAACATGAACAAAACAAATAAGCCGCCCTATACCCCCCGAATACTACCTACCTAAGAACAACTTATTGGTTACAGGAATTGCATAAAATAACTTAAAATAACTAGCCTTTTAGTTCGGGTTAAATTGCTAAAATGTGTATGCAAAGAAAAAAAAATTACAGATTGACTGATATTTTTTTTTAGATATTTCATAAAATATGCCATCATAGATATCTAGGAGCCACCCCTATATTGCTAAGTCCCCGGAGCGCGGTATTTTCATGATTTCACTTATTTGCTAGGACGCTTGTCTCTAAATCTTAAGTTCATTCGTCAAATATTTGTGACAAAATTTAATTTCTTCATTTGAACTAAGAAGTTAAGTATGTTTAATTTTCTGTTTTTGAGAAAAAAAAACGCAATTAATTCCTATTTGAACGTATACAGCTTTACAAAATGTCAAAAGTTTGTATCAAATAGTGATTGTACATTTTGACATCCAGCATAACTGAAGAGACACTTATTTCACAAATGCATATTAAATGCAGTAAAATAATTATTGATATATAAAATATTGACTTATGGTTTGTGTAATCAATGTGGCCAATTATCCACTTACATTTTTCGGTAAATTTATGTCAATACCACGGTCGATTAGCAATGTAACGATTTCAGTTTTCTTGTTCGATACAGCAAGGTGAAGTGCAGTACTACCATCCTGTACAAAGAAATACAAAGCAGTGTAAACATACAATTGAATGCTAACGATTGCAGCTGATATATAAACTAACGCATGACTACATAGTGTCGCATTTATGGAAGCTAGTAGACCCTGTAGCGGATATAATAATCAAATAAAAATGATAATAATTGTTATCAAGTTTTCACTTGATGATAATAGTAAGGTGACAATTTGTGATAGATGTTTAAATTTCGATAATTGATGATGAAAAAATTAAGGCAAGAAACAGAGATTCTGAAAACCAAACCGTAAATCAACAATAGAAATATAATATAATAAACAAATCATCACCAATTACAAAAGGAAAAAGGTAAAGGGTAATTTTATAAACCGAAATGGCGATAAAAAGTTAATTTTAAATTCAATATATAGAGATTAATTTGATGAGTAATCAACAGAAGCATATAATCTAGACATATGTAGTAAATCTAAGTGAGTCTTGCCAGTATGAAGTGTATATACAATTTTAACAACATCAAACCAGATGAAATATATAAGAAAAAGCATTAATACACAAGAAACAATGTACGCCAAGAAGAGTGATAGCTTATGGAAATCATGTTCAAGATATTATTTTTTTAGAAACAGTCACTGATTCTACCTCATATTCAACATTCGAATTATACAAGTCCAAAATTTAAAAAAGGGAACCTATGATCTGCTTGAATGTTGGTAAATTAACTTATATGAGGTATTGAACTCGTAGGTAACAAGACAATTGATGGATATGGAGCAAAATAGTGTTCCCTGTGTTGAGGAAAAATATTAACAAGTAAACTGGACATTCGATAAATATTCACAAATCTGACACAATTTCATCCTTATTTTGTTTAGATTTCCGACCAAATAGGTGTAACTTGATATAAAACCGCTTGAAAACCACACTTTGGATATGAGTTGATATTTAATGTCACGAATAATAGTGGGAGATATTATGTACATAATTGTACAAATCGTGATACGAGCATGAAATTTGGTACATGGATAGACTAAATGATAATTAAAAAAATTCAGCTGCAGCCCTTAAAAAAAATTCATTTCAAGATGGCCACCGCTAATTGTGTAAATGGCGACATATCCAATTGGTTACATTACAAAAATCTTTTTGAAAGCTGTTTAATAGGTATTATCCAATGTAAGTTTTGAGAAAACTGAAATAACAATTTCTAAAGTACGAAAAAACAGTACCTACCGCCTACCACAGCTAATGATAATGATTTTGTGGTAGACGGGATAACATCATAAGGCTGCTGCTTCCTTGCAAACGATTTAAATCGTGCCTCCTTAACACAGCAAACGGTGATGTTTCCGTACATGATGCAATAAAGGCAACAGTAGTATACCGCTGTTCAAACTCATAAATCCATGGACAAAAAACAAAATCGGGGCAACAAACCAGAACCGAGGGAAACGCACCAAACACAAGAGGCGAACAAGGCCACAACACTACAGTGCAACACACACAGAAACGGACCAAGCATCAGACAAAATCCCACGAGAACAACAAACATAACATCAAAACCAAATACATGAATATGGGATAGACAAGTACCGTGACACGTCTTATCGCAATGTGAACTTACACTCAAAGATAAGAGAAAACAAACGACTCAACGTTAAAATGTAACACACACAGAAACGAACTATAATATAACAATGGCCATATTCCTTGGTACAGGACATTTTTAAAGGAAACAATGGTGGGTTGAACCTGGTTTTGTGGCATGCCAAACCTCGCACTTTAATGGCAATGTTAAATATAACATTGAAATGACAACATAATATTACAGGACTACAATACAAATAAATAGGAAAACGTGTTAGACAAAGAAACACATGATTAATGGATAACAAAAAGCATCAGGTTTAAAATTCAATACGCCAAAAACGCGCCTCGTCCACACGAGACTCACCAGTGACGCCCAGATATAAAAGATCGAAAGTGGAAAAAAGTACAAAGTTGTACAGCACTGAAGATCAAAAGTTGAAAAAGATTGTGTCAAATACGGCTATGTTTTTAAGCTTGGTATAAGAACATCCTTATCATTTAGAACAATTAATGCTATTGCAAACAGTAAATTTTATTAAATGAATATAATAGATATACATAATGAAACTGAAGTATTAACTAATGCAAACAATTCCTTCTAGGATGTTCTTCATAAAAAATCAGACGAAAACGTCCGTTACATCTGAGAATACTTTTATTCTTTGCCAAGCTGACCCCTTTACTTTTCGGTGAAATGCTGACACAGTATCACACCCACTTAATGAATGGAAGAAAGGAAAAGCTGCTACACGAGGACCAAACGCGTTTTTATTCCTTCAAAAACCTATTTACAATTTGTCCCCACCTAACCTTGCGAGTACTGCAATTCCTAATACTTCTACATTCTATGTTAGCACTACTTAAAATGACTTTTTACAACCATCTTTAGCAGCAGTCTTATCATGGACAATCATTCGTGTATCTGCATTTTCATGGTAACAAGGGGATAGCTATGAAGTATCCGTATTGACATTGCAAAGAATATTTTCACCTGGAGTAACACAAACATTTTCATGACCCCTAAAGAAGCAATTTTGTCGGCAATAAACTTTAAAATTCCGTTTTGCTGTCATCTTCACAAAGAAAACTAAAAAAATGTACTTCCACAAGAACCAACAACTTTCCGCCTAGCACCAGCACTTTGCCTTTTGTTTTCGTCCGAGCCTTTAAATAATTAATTTTGTAAACATCAAATCGATGTATACTCTTTGATACTTATACAAGGAAAATTTTATGTAAGGCAGTATGATATCATTTGCATAATCATCAAATATGTTTTCCCTAAGTCGTAGTAATAAATTAACCATTACTGCCCCACCAACGATAAATTTGTCAGAATTTTGATCAGTTGATGGAAAATTTCAGAATGTTTCAAGTATACCCATTTGCTGCGATTTAATACCATATCCTGACACAAAGACGCGTACGGAGGAGCAGTTCGGTTTTCATGGCTAAAGAAGAAATGAAAAGTCTAGAAAATACATCGCAATCAGTGTTCAGGTTATTTAGCGTTGTTTTTTGACAAAGAAGTCTCATTTAAAGGCTTTAATTTTATATGGAAACGTTCTTTTTTATCTGGGTAAAAAAAGCAGGTTATGTTTCGTTTCACATTTGCTTCAAAAGATCGTACTGCTTGGACCAAATATCTTAGTTTATATACAAAACTTATCTACTACTATGAATCAACAATTTCCTTATAAGAGTAAATGTTGTAAAAAAATCTGACGACTCTTTTTGAAATGGATTTCCAAACTCGTTCATCCTTTCAATACAAACCAGTAAAAGTCTGAAATGGCCTATATCTGTACTCGACTGTACTGATTTTTACTCGACCAGTCTGAATTGGTCTGAAATTTACTTGATAATACTCGACTGTAGTCTGAACCATACTTAACAGTCTGAATTTGTACTTGACCATTACTTAACCATTTCATACGAGTCTGAACCATGCTCGACCTAGTCTGAACCATACTCGACCTAGTCTGAACCGTACTCGACCTAGTCTGAACCATACTCGACCAACTCTTAACCAAACTAGACCTATTCTTTGTATCTATCAATTGAATTTTATCAATTTACGAATAAAAATGAAATTTGAACAACAACTTGAAATTAAAAATGTAATCAGTATAGTATTGAAATTAGAATTTCACAATAATCAATCATTATATAACTTCAACACAATATTAATCAACACTAACACAATAATATATACCAACTTTAAAATATAAATAAAAGAAGCTGATCAAATAATCTAAAAAATGAATTTTGACTAATATTTTCAATATTATTCAAATCATATGAATATTTCGAAAGTATTTATGGTAACTGGGCCATTTTCACCATTAACTTAATCCTAGTATAGATTTATGGTGTCAGTTGAGTTTAGGTAATAATGCAGTGAATGTTTTTTTTATTGATATATATATCATTGTATGTAAAATAGTATATAAAAAAACTTAATAAATTTTAAAAAATGAGACCTTAATTGTTTTGTTTTATTAAACCAAGAATTTAATATAATCATGATAATAGAATTTCCATAGAAATCCTTGATAACCTTTTTAAAAAAGGAAAATTAAAGACATGACATACATAAGGCACATTAATATTACCTCAGTACATGTGTGTTTAACAGATAAAAAGAAAACCCTATTTTCTTAAATTCGTGTATTACTTATCTAGTATATTCGAAATGCATTGTTTTTAAAGTTAAACTGGATGTTGCAATTTTGAATAAATATTATTTAGAATGTAATACCTCTCACCAGGTGTGATCTTATCAATGAGTGTGCCCAAAGCAGAGGTAATACTTTATATTTCACCACTAATCAGAAAACAATTTTATTTATTTATTTAATTTTATCCTTTTTTGATATAAATTATATATAATATAATTTGTTTTATCCTAAATATAACAATAGTTATATTTCTTATATAAGGTTAAACAATTTATAAATTATGTTGGCTGTTGTAATATATGTCAGTTAAAAAGAAATTTATTTTAACAGTTAAAAAAGTAGAGGTTATTTGGTTTAGTGTGGTTCAGACTGGTCGAGTATTGTTCAGACCTTTGGTTAAGTATGATTTAGACTGGAAAAATATGTCGCGTACAGGTAGAGAATGGGTTCAGACTGTTGTATACTGGTCGAGTAATAGTTCAGACTATTTTCAACGGCAAAGATATGGGTCAAGTACAGTACTACCTGTGACATTATCTTATTCATTGTGGCCATAAAAATTATGTCCATCATTAAACCCCCTCTGACGTTAATTAATACACAAGGTATTAATCAAAAACTAGTCAAGGATAAAGGGAAATCTTGACTGCATTGAAGTGTTAAAATTATATAACTTACAGGTCATGTGTCTCAGGTAAAATATACATGTATGTGTTTGTGAAATTTAATTACTGTGATAATGACAAGAAAATTAAAAAACTAAATGAAATAATATAACTAGTTGAATAAATAGCTGAATTTTTTTTTTAATTTGACTCATGACTATTTGTTTTGACATTATACCTTTTTAATCAATTTAAGTTATATTTTACATGTACTTTATGGTAAGTGAAGAATACATGAATGTTATCTTCTAATATAATGTAAACTTTCCCAATGCCTGCCTTTTCTATTGAAAAGTTGTTTCTCAAATCAAAATGATTTATACTTACATAGTAGACAGACTTATCTGCATTCAATACTGTTTTAAAAATGTTAAAGATTGTCTTTATAACTTATTCTAAATAAAATTTAGGCAATTTCTTATTTCTCTATTGAATAAACATATTCAAAATATTCATTAATTCAACAAAATTTGATAATATTTGTATTGTCATATAAACATATGGTATTTAGTTTGTGACAAAAAAAAACCAATTATAATGCAAAGAATTAATAATTCTTTAAGAAATTAAAACACATGGATTTTTTTTAGGTTTCTGCCCTCAGTTCTAGATCTGATAATGACTATTTTATAAGGGAGCCAATATTTTCAATATATTCATGTAATAAAGGTTTAGAATTTCTTTCACTTTTTGTTCTTGGGTAAGAGACAATAATATGAGAAGGTAAACAATTTTCAAATAGATTATCTCAAGCTGTTTTGTTAATTTTACAATTAAGGAAGGAGTGGTCTTCATTGTCCAGGAAGTGGCACAGTTTACATATTCTATCTTGTGAAGTTTTCTAGGAATTTTATATTGTCCACTATTTTCTATTTCTAAATTATGACCACTTAAACTTTCTATGTGACACATTTGAGTGTACAGTTTTTACCAAAGTTTTTATTCTTAAATCTATTTTTAAAAATGTTCTTATATTTTCTTTAAATTGATTTTTCATCAAGGGTTTTACAGTCTTAATTCATTCAAGTCCCTGATATTGTTAACTTTATCTAAAAGGCCTGGGTTAAGGGAAATATTTGCAAATGTATACCAAGAATATGTATCATACCAGTCCAGCACTTCCAACAATAAAAATCTACACAGAAAAAAATGATTTAATTAATAGACCATAAAAGTGTAACCATCTATATAAGTGTATTTTGTCCAATTTTGGCTTTTAACTGACATATATTAACCTGAATATGTCATATTTAATAAGTTCACATTTGTTTCAAAAAGGCAAAGCATGACAGTTTTTTTCTTTAAATATTTTTTTGGAAAATAAGTCTCTTCAACATGTCCATTATGTTAACTCCTGATTTCAGATTTAAGAAAAAAAAGATAGACAAAAATAGTTTTTTCCTATTAAAACCGTATTATGATATTTGTAGTTTTCCTGAATAATAATAGATGTTATAAAAATTTATTATAAGAGGATTGATATTGTCTGATCATTTTTTTTTTGTTAAGAAACAGGCTTGCTAAAAATTACTTCGCAAATAAACAATTATATACAATGAACATCATTTACCTTAATTTTTTTTTTTACTTTTAGAAAAAATTAATTAAAGTCTGTTGTCTTTTAAATGCTAGTCAATAACTTTATCTTTGACCTTTTTTGTCTTTTTGCTTCTAAGGATTCTTACTAAGAAGACTGAAGACATTAAAAGAATAAGAAACAAAATGGTACAAAAATGAATAAAAACAAATTAAAAACAAAAGACAGAAAAATCAAACATAATATTAATTAACAAAGACTAAAACAATGTCTTATTCTACATTTTCAAAAAAGGTGAAATGTCAATTTTGAAAGAAACCTAAGTTACCTGTACAGGTAAATTTTGAAGAAACATACAAGTTGAAAACTTCAACCCTGATTGATTACAACAGGTAAAATTATTAGATAAAACATCAACCTATGTTTTATGACCCCAATAAATGGCCAACATCTTAAGATTGAATACCCCAATAAATGGCCACCATTGGATGTTGACCATGCAAGAGGGTGGACATAATTAAGAGAATGTCACAGGCTGTACTGTACGATTCAGTACAGTTGAGTATGGTTCAGACTGGGGTCGAGTAATGTCAAGTAAAAGTCAGACCAATTTAGACTAGTCGAGTAAAAATCATTACAGTCGAGTACAGATATAGGCCATTTCAGACTGTAATGGTTTATAGTGTTTTAGATATCCTTGAAAGTTTTCCAAAAATTCGTTTTGTGTTTTTGCAGAGTCTTCATGACGTCGTTCATTTGTTGTAGAATGACTCAAACCACTAAATCTAACAATCCCTATGCTGCAAATTCCTTGGAGCGCGGTATTTTTATGATTTAACTTATTTGCTAGGACACATGTCCTTTAAACCTTACATTTATTCGTCAAATATCTGCAACAAAATTTAATTTGTTCCTTTTGAATTATGAAGTTAAGCATGTTTAATTTTTGTTCCGTGAAAAAAGATGCAATTAATTAGTATTTGAACGTATATGGTTTTACAAATTGTCAAAGTTTGTATCAAATTGTGATTGTACATTTTGACATCCAGCATTTTTGAAGAGACACTAATTTCACAAATTCATATCAAATGCAGTTAAATAAGTATTAATAATGTAATAAAACATCGACTTATGATTGATGCAATCAATGTGACTAACTATCCACTTACATAAGCCGGTAAATTCATGTCAATACCACGGTCGATTAGCAATCTAACGATTTCAGTATACCCGTTCAATGCAGCAAGGTGAAGTGCAGTTATACCATCCTGTACAAAGAAATACTTAGTGGTGTTAACAAACTATTGAATGCTAACAATTTGGATATGAGTTGATATTTTATGTCAGGAAACATGCTGGAATATACACATGGTATAAATTCTAGGTTTGCATAAACAAACGAAAAGTTGTAATATTTCCTTTAAAAATGTTATGCACGCCGTTACGATTTGTTGGACCGTTGTGTGTAAATTATGTTACAAGTGACGACGAATATATTTTAGTTGTCAACATGAAAAACACAAACAAGCCGTCCTATATCTACCGAATACTACCTAAGAAAAACTTATTAGTAACAGGAGTTGCATACAATAACTTAAAATAACTAGCGTTTTAGTTTGGGTTAAATTTCGAAAATTTGTATGCAAAGAAAAAAAATTCACAGATTAACTGATATTTTTTTAGTTATTTAATAAAATATGCTATAATAGATATCTATTAGCAATCCCTAGGTTGCTTATTCATTAGAGTGCAGTATTGTTATGATTTCACTTACTTGCTAGGTCTTTTAAACCTTAAGTTTATTCGTCAAATATCTGCGACAAAATTTAATTTCTTCATTTGAACTAAAAAGTTAAGTATGTTTAATTTTCTTTTCGTGAGAAAAGAAGCAAATTTATTCCTATTTGAACGTATACAGTTTTACAAATTGTCAAAGTTTGTATCAAATTGTGATTTTACATTTTGACATTCAGCATTTTTGAAAAGACACTTATTTCACAAATGCATATTAAATGCAGTTAAATAAGTATTGATAATGTCATATAAAACATTGACTTATGATTGGTGTAATCAATGTGACTAATTATCCACTTACATTTTTCGGTAAATTTATATCAATACCACGGTCGATTAGCAATCTAACGATTTCCGTTTGCCCTTTCCATGCAGACTCGTGAAGTGCAGTACTACCATCCTGTACAAAGAAATACTAAGCAGTGTTAACATACAATTGAATGATAACTATTGCAGCTGATATATAAACTAGCGCATGACTACTTAGTGTCGCATTTATCGTAGCTCGTCGACCCTGTAGCAGATATACTTATCAAATAAAAATGATAATAATTGTTATCAAATGTTCACTTGATGATAATAGTAAGGTGACAACTTGTGATAGATGTTCAAATCTCGTTAATCTATTAAGAAAAATTAAGGCAAGAAACAGAATCATGGTATCTTAAAACCAAAATGTTAATCAACAATAGAAAATAAAGATAGGAAAAAAATCATCACCACTTACCAGAAGAAAAAAGTAAAGGGTATCTTATACACCAAAATTGCGATAAAAAAATGAATGTTAAATTCTAAATATGGAGATTAATTTAATGAGGAATCAACAGGAGCATATAATCTATACATATTAGTAAATATCAGTCAGTCCTGCCAGTATGAAATGTATTTACAATTATAAAAATATCAAACTAGATGAAATACATCAGAAAAACATTAATTTACAAGAAACAATGTACACCAAGAAGAGTTATAGCTTATGGAAATCATGTTCAAGATATGATTTGATACAAAACCGCATGAAGACCATAATTTAGGTATGGGTTGATTTTTTATGTCACGATTACTGCCAAAATATACACATGGTATAATTTTGAGGTTTGCATAAACAAACGAAAAGTTGAAATCTTTCCTTTACAAACGTCGTAACGATTTGATGGACCGTTGTGTGTAAATTGTGTCACAAGTTACGACGAATATCTTTCAATTGTCAACATGAACAACACAAACAAGCCGTCCTATTTCCCCCGAATACTGCCTACCTACGAAAAATGTATCTGTTACAGGAGTCGCATACAATTACTTAAAAAAACTAACCTGTTAGTTTGGGTTGAATTGCTGAAAATTCGTATGCAACGATAAAAAATTCACATATTGACTGATAATTTTTACCTATTTCATCAAATATGCTTTCATTGATATCTAGGAGTAATCCCTATGTTGCTTTTTTCTTGGGGTCCGTTATTTTGTTTATTTTGCTTATTTGCTAGGACACATGGCTATTAGACCTTCAGTTTAGTCGTCTAATTTCTGCGAAGAAAGTCTAATTTCATCATTTGAACTTTGATGTTTCGGATGGTCTAGGGTACAAAAATTTCGGCAAAAAATTAAACATTTTGTTTTCTCATTTCAATTTTTATTCATAACTGTATGTGTTGTTACTTTATCATATGGTTCAAAAATTAACCAATAAAATCAATTCGTTTTCGCCCCAGATGACTTTTAAAATGTACATTGAAAAAGCTCCAAATTATATCCCTTTGGTGCAAAAATTGCCATTTTTGTGGCATTAGAATTGAAATATATTTTTTAATTTATCGGTAATCAATTAAGCTGTGTTTGAACTTAACTATTGTAAAATGTATCTGAGTTAAATATATTAATTTCTTTCTTTTTTTTATTTCGATATGACCTCTATTTCTCCTAAAGCAGACTGGTCCACAGGTCTGGTCTGGAGCAGACCTGTCGATAGGTCTGCAGCGGTCATAAAAAAGCAGACCGTTGGTCTGGTCCACCAACAACGAAGTTAACTTGCTGGTCTGGTTAAAAATTCTCAAGTTAACTTAGAATGCAGTCAACAAGTCTGCTCTAAGTTAACTTTTGTCAAGGTTAGGACTGCACCTCAATGTAGTTCAACAGAAAAAAAATGGCCTTAACGGAAATGTTTGCATCTTTCGGAGTCAGATTGTGAGCTTAAATGAACGGTGACACAATTTTTTTAATTCCATGTTTCTATTACGGAGATGATGAGGTTCATTTGCAGAAAACTATAGCGAAATCCTATATTTAAAAAAAAAAGATTTATAACCGCAAGCCCCCTTAAGTATGTTTTTTTATGTAAGAATAGACTCAAATAATTCATATTCGAACGTATATGGTTTTACAGGATTGTCAAATTTTGTATTAGATTGTTATTGTACATTTTTACGTCCAGCATTACAGAAGAGTCAATAATTTCCTAACTGCTCATTAGGTGCAGTCAAATAAGCATTGGTCATGTCATATCAAACATTGACATATGATTGGTGAAATCAATGTGAAAAATCATCCACTTAAATTGTTCAGCAAACCACGGTCGATTAGCAACCTTCCGATATCAGCTTTCTCGTACAATGCAGCAAAGTGAAGTGCCGTAATACCATCCTTACAAAGAAATATTAAGCATTGTTAACATAACATTAAATGCTAAAAGTTGCAGCTGGTATATAACATAACGCATGACAACATAGTGTCTACATATTAATCAAATAACTATACCGGAAAATAATTGCTATCAAATATTCACATGCTGATAAAATTAAGTTAATAATTTGTGAAAGAAGCTCAAATCTCGTAAATCGATACAGAAAAATTAAGGCAAGAAACAGAAACAGAGTATCTGAAAACCAAAAAGTAAATCAACATTGGAAAATAAAGATAGTCAACAAATCAACACCACTTACCAAAAAAAGAAAGACCAGGTAGTATAGATATACCAAAATGCCAAAAAAAATGTGTAAATATCAAATTACAAATATGGACATTAGTTGAGGGTTAATTCAACAGGAGCATACAATCTAGACATTGAAGTAAATACAAATCAGTGTTGCAACTCTGAAGAGTATTTACAATTTTAACAATTTCAAGACAAAACCGAATTCATACTTATAAAGGTAAACCAAATAAATTGTTCTGCAATGTTTTGGATTGTACATACATATGTTAACTTAGATTAATACCCCAGCCTATTAGCAGCCTTGAGATTTCAATGTGTTCGCTCAACGTAGCATCGTGACGTGCAGCACTACCATTCTGTATAATAAGACTGATATCAATGCTAACATAATTGTTAATGATCAAGGATGCAGCTGATATCATCAACTAACTTGAGACAATGTAGTGTCGCATTCATTGTTGCAATTTGACACGGATGGCGACAAAATTATGAAATAACTATATTGGTTTAAAGTTGCTTTCTTTTTTTTCTTGCTAATCATAATACGGCGAAATTCTGTTTTTAAATGTTCAGTTACCGTTAATCGATTGACACAATTTAGGCAACAGCTAGAAACTATAGTAAAACGAAGATATAAATTAACAATATATAACAAAGATGGAGAAACAAAGAAGTATTTTTTATTCAAATTCTTGTTCAACAGTGAACTAATTAATAAAACTACATCCGTTTTACAATCTGGACCATTTAACGTTCTTAAAACTTCTTAAAGGACAATTTCAAATGCGATGCAAGAGGGACGAAAGATACCAGAGGGACAGTCAAACTCATAAATCAAAAATAAATTGAAAACGCCATGGCTAAAAATGAAAAGGACAAACAGACAAACAATAGTACACATGAGACACCATAGAAAACTAAAGAATAAATAACACGAACCCCACCAAAAACTAGGGGTGATCTCAGATGCTCTGGAAGGGTAAGCAGATCCACATGTGGCTCCCGTCATGTTGCTTATGAGATAACAAATCCGGTAAATAGTCTAATTCGGTAGGTCACATTTATGAAAGGGAAGGGGATTGTAGTTACGACGTAAGGAACATATCCGATATCATTTGTGAAACGTTCATTTCATAATGGTCAACCAACTCGTGATGGCGTCCGTAAATAAAGGCAACAGTAGTATTTAGTAGTAAATTTTACGAAGAGATGCTTTAAACTTTACCATTTGGAACTCTTTATTTAATAGCTTCCTTGTGAGCAACAACACTCTATCAAGAAAAACATGATAGGAAATGCAAGTACGGGAATATCGGATCAATTGGCAGATATATACCACCTTGACGGTTACGTGCCATTTTGCATTGTTAACTTTTATAAATGTGGTGAGGGATTAAAAATTGATACATATATCAGAAAAGCATTTACCTAAAAGTACAATGTACGCCAAAAATTGTGATAGGTTATGAAAATCCTGTTCTATGTATTCATTTTTTTAAGGAAGACACTGATTCTACCTCATATTCAGAATTGTATTATTTGAGTCAAAAATCGTAAAAAAGGGATTTATTATCTGCTTGAATTTTAGTAAATTACCTTATATGATAGTTTCATTTGATAGGTGACAAGACAAGGAAAGGATATAGGCAAAATAGTGTACCCTGTATTGACGAAAATGAATAAATAGTCTGGAATTTGATAATTGTCCTGAATATGACATAACTGCATACTTATTTTGTATAAATTTCCGACAAGATAGGTGTACTTTGATATTAGACCACAGATAGAACATTATTTGGGTATGAGTTGTTACTGTATGTTACGATTACTGTAAGTGTATACTCATGGTAAAATTTTGAGGTCGGCATAAATAAACGAAAAGTTAGAGTCTTTCTTTTAAAAATGTTCCAGACGCTATCACGATTTGTTGGACCGTTATGGGTAATTTGTGTCACAAATGACGACGAATAACTTCCACTTGTAAACATGAACAACACAAAGAAGTCGCACTATGTTCCTGAAAACTACCTACCTAAGACAAACTTATCTGTTACAGGATTCGATAAAATTACCAAAAATAACTAGCCTTTTATTTTGGGTTAAATTGCTAAAAATCTTTATGCAAAAATAAAAAAAATCCAAACATTGACTGATAATGTTCAGTAAATTCATAAAATATACTATTATAGATATCTAGGAACAGTCCCTGTGTTGCTAATTACTTGCAGTTGGTTATCTTTATGATTTTACTTTTGTGCTAGGACACATTGATTTTAAAACTACAATTTATTCATCAAATATATCAAAGGAAGTTTCATTTCTTTATTGAAACTGTGTTGTAAAACTACGTTAAGGACGTTTGAATAATTTTGTCGTGAAAATAGACCCAATTAATTTCTATTCGGAGGTGTATTTTTTTTATAATTAACGCAGGTAATATATAAATAACGCATGACTAAATAGTTTGGCATATACGTAGCATGTCGACCCTGTAGCCGATATAATAATCAAATAAATATATCGATTAGTTATTGCTATCGTTTGTTCACTCTATAGTAATAATAAGGTGACAATTTGTGATAAACATTCAAAGATCGTGTATCAGTTGTCAATAACACATCATGCACAAATGTACCCTACGTAATTAAGTGAAGAAGGGGAGGGGGTTCAGTGAAAAAACTATTCGAATTAATTTTTTTTTTCTAATCCTACATTGAACTGTTGATATCGTCCCTTAATCTAAAGAGGAGACAGTTAAATTAAATATTTCGAGGGGCAAAAAAGAACAGATTTTAAAGTCTGAAATGTTGCTATTGCTCAAAATATAAAATCAATGAATTTTACACGTATACATGCATAAAAGCTAGAAATGAAATTGGATAATCAAGAACAAAATCATGTACGCGAATACAGCGAATAAGCTACGTGAATATTGATCAGTCCATTCAACGTTAAAGTAAGTGTGTTCTATTTTCGTAGGTGTGAAATCGACGGTTTGAATTGACCAATGAAAACGATCGTTTCCTTAGAGAGTTAATAAAAAAAAATTGCTTGACTGATTATGTCGCACGCCCTTTCGCTAATCTTGTAAGCATTTGTGCGTATATTTAAAAAAAGAAGATGTGGTCACTATAAGAGACCAAAAATGACACAGAAATGAACAACTATAGGTCACCGTACGGCCTTCAATTATGAGCATAGTTAGCTATAAAAGGCTCCGAAATGACAATGTAAAATCATTCAAAAGATAATTGTTCCTTATAAACTACGACATTGGGGGACAATTTTCTCTGTTTATGGTACGCTTAGCTACTATGTGTATGTTTTATGGCATGAAAATAATCAAAGAGGAATGTCAGTGCAACCCATCACTAATTATTGTAATGGATCAGTAGTATGATACTTATTACGAGTGGGCTACATCGTCAAATTTCCCCGTCCAGACCTGAAACGGGGATATTTAAAATTCTTCATATTTTTTTTAGTAAAAGATAGATTTCTTTTCAACTTTTATTTTCCCCAAAAAAACAACTAGCCCATTTTTTTAAAAATATACCCCAAAGACAACCCTTTCAGAGAGTTGGAGAAGGTTGTTAATATATATTATTGTTGATGTATTTTACTGCATTGTTTTGTTATTCATTATAATCCACGTCTCTTTCTTCAAAACAGTGTCTTATATAGTGATCCTCAAATTTCCCCGTGTCTTTCTTTAAAACTGTGTCTTATATACTGATCCTCAAATTCCCCCGTGTCTTTCTTTTAAACAGTGTCTTATATACTGATCCTCAAATTTCCCCGTGTCTTTCTTTAAAGCAGTGTCTTATATACTTATCCTCAAATTTCCCCGTCTCTTTCTTTTAAACACTGTTTTAACGGAATAAATGTACTCAATTGACATTTATTTTGTTATTCTCAATTGTTTAAACCTTATAGAACAAAAAACTTCAACGTTATGGTTTGAAGGCATTACGGAAAAACTATTCAGTTGAATTAATTCGTTATTCTCTAATTCTAAAAGAAAACCTTTCAAGATTGAAGAATTTGCTAATATATATTAAATTTTTGATTTAATTTTACTGCAAAAGCTTCAAAAATATTAGCCTTTCAAAAGGGCTAGCGTTTCTTAGCTGATGACATTGAAAGTGTTTTGCTTGTGATAATTTCATTTACTGAACCCACTGCTCAAACAACAAATTTTACCCCACACGTGAGGTCACACTTATAAGTAGTATATACGTTTTAACGTTGGTGTTGACGAACCCAAAATAATTTGGCTATTTATAAAATAAAAGTTACCTGAACATGCAGATTTATAACCAGTCAAAATCTATTGTTAAACGAGAGGACAATCGATACTCTACGGGATTGAAGGACATTTACTAGTTTTGGGTTTTTCCTAACCAATCAATAAACTTTGATATTCATCTCGTAATATCTTCAAACAGGGAGTAAGAACATTCAACACTGATTCCATCGTTCAATCCTAATACCGTCTGCCGGAGAAGATAATTGTTCATTATAATCCCCGACTCTTTTTTGAAACATGTCTATATAATGATCTCAAATTTCCCCGTCTCTTTCTTTTAAAACAGTCATAATACATCTCAAATTTCCACGTGTGTTTCTTCAAAACAAGTGCATGTCTTATATACTGATTCCAAATTCCCCGTCCTTTTTTATAAAACACTGTTTTTAAAAAGAAAATTGTACTCAAATTGGCATTTATTTCTTATTCTCAAATGTTTTAAAAAGTCATGAATAAACCAGTCTTATTACAATTATATATTTTAAAGTTTGAAGTCATTACGGAATAAATCTATCATTGACATTATTTTGTTTATTATAATTTAAAACGTACTGTAATCATTCTTTTATTCAAATTTCAACAGGAAATGGTCCATTATTACATATTTCAAATTTCAAATTTTAGGGAAATTTGACGGTTATATCCTACAAGTGACCACGACATTTAGGGTATAACCTATCGTCAGTTTTAAAAATCAAAATGGTTCATATATTCATCCCTATAAAGCGGCACATGTATTATTTTATTCTTACATTTCTCATTATGCAGTACAGATATTGATCGTGTAATAAAGAACTTAAGAATATTACTTTAAAACAAAACATCAGGGAAAAAATTTCGACCCACATTTGAAGTTAACAAACATTTATTTGATTCTTTGACCAAGTTTTAAAACAACAAAAAGTTTTATTTAAAGAAAAAAGAAACCCTTTTGGGGCCCAAAAAATTGCCAAAATTTTTTTTTTTTGAAATTTTTGGCCTGAAAAGGAGTTTTTGGTTTTTATTATACCCAAATTTTTTATTTGAATACAAATTTCTCATGAAATTTTTTTTGTTAAAAAGAAAAAAAAATTCCTTTTTTCAAAATTTTTTTTTTTTTAAAAAATTTTTTTTTTTAACTTTAAAATTTTAAAAAATTTTTTTTCCCGCCCAAAAAAAAAAAAATTTTTTCCCTTTTTTTAAAAAAATTTTTTTAAAATTGAATAAAATATGAAATTAAAAAATTTTTTTAATTTTTTAAAATACCCCCTAAGGAGTTTTTTCCCTGTTTAAATTTTACCCCCTTTCCCACCCCGACAAGTTTAACCCGACTTTAAAAAAATTTTTTTTCTCGTTTTAAGGTTATTTCCTTTTTAAAAGGGGTTTTTTTTTAACCGGAAAAATTTAATTTTGTAAAAAATTTTCTTTTGATTTAATTTAAAAATTTTTTACCATTTGGGGGGCCCCTGCGGGAATTTTTGTTAAAAACCTTTTGGGGGTTTTATGGTTTTTTTATTCGGGGTTTTGTTTTTCAATTTCCCCCTTTCCCAGGCAGATGTTAAACATTCATTGATACTGGAAGCAAGATCCGTCATTATGAGTGCGTTTGTTCTGGCATGAACAAGACGGACAGAAATCTTGTCATCTTCGCAAAGAATATACATATCCAAGGAAGGATCAATTGTGAACACTCCTGACCTGTGGAACAGCATTTCCATATTAGTCTCTCTGTATCTCTTCACCGACCAGACAGATAAGCAGTAACTTATAAATCGGAAGGATAAAGCAGGAGGTATCAACAATGATGTCGATTGAAAAGCTATGGCGATATTTCGTTGTCTGATGTCGGCTGAATGGAGGTATCCGGAATCATCACTACCTCGTACCATACTTGCAACATAGTAAAAGTCTGCAGGTATACGCATTCGGCTAGCATCGTATCTCTTTGGTTCTACCAATATGTCCAGATGGGTCATAACAGTTAACAGATAATCTTTGTCTTTGTTGAATTTTGCATATTTCTTTCTCTTCCAAACGTCGTCTATTGCGTATTTTGATACCACGCCTTTCGTTCCCATTGCATCCCACATTTCTTCTCTTTTTCTGTCTCCTTTGCAAAATTGTTTGTCTGTAACAATTGATTTAAAGGCATCTATGAGAAGGGTTGGAGACAAAATAATACGGTCGTTCAATTTAGATTCATCAAAGTACAGTAACTTGCCAATTGAATATTGAAATTTCAGAAAAACCTTCAACTCATCTTTTGACAACGGTCTTATATGCTGCAATGCGTTTATTTTGTTTAGATGCTCTAGGGTTATCAAGGTAATGTTGCGTCTTATTAGCGATGCAAATTCTAACTCTAAAGGGATAAAGCATTTTGGAAGTAGTTCACCCCATGTTGGTTGTCTCTCTGATTCGCTCATGATAACTTCCTTTATCTTCCCCATCTCTGTGTCATTTTCGTCTTTAGCGTTGACAAATATCTGATCCTCAATCACCAAATGCTGCTCTAATGGGGTTTGTTGAAACATCTTCTTGATTTCAGCAAATATTTCATGTCGTCTTTTTTCAACATCATGCTGAAAAAAACATTTTAACATTTTTACTTTATATTTTGACCACAACTTCCTTTTAAGGTAGTTCGGGGGTTTAAATGTTCGCGCCGTCTGCGCATAAAGTTGCGCATTGATATCGTAAGTGATGTACATCGTCGTTATTTTCCGTAACAGTAAAATATGATCATTTAAATAATCTTTTTTATTCAAATGCATTGAGAAAGAGTTGAATAACTTTTAAATGCAATTTTAAAACTTAATAAAATGTATTGGTCATTGTTGAAATAGGACTTCCGTTCTAAAAATAAATGCCATGTTTTTGACGAAGGAGAAGAATGAAAAGAGAAAAACTCACATTTATCGAATACGTGAACTGCTTTTCGTGAATACTGTAATGCAGATCGAAATTATAGATAACGATCTTCATTTTGGTAGCTTATGAAGCAGTTTCACTCTTGTCTTACACTAGAAAAGATCCGACAAACATGCGAAAGATGATGTAAACAAATCATGAAAAAGGGGAAATTTAAACTGACATGTAAGTACTATTGAATTGAATATAAATGAACAATATCCGTGTCGAACAACAAAACAATGACCCCCCCCCCCCCTTTTCAGGCTGAAAAATAATTATTAATGCAACCAAAGGCATAGTTCATGGTACTTTTATCATGTAATAGATTTGAAATTTGTGGACCTGAGAAATATGTCATCTGCATAGGGTTCAGACCATTTAGGCTTCTGGGAGTAAAGGTCATGACATGTAATACACCTTATCGCTATTTGTCCACCATTACTGGATATCACACAGGTTCCCGTACATTTTGACATCATAAAACAAAATATCTGATGTCACAATGGAAAAGTGATTGTTGAATGCGTCAAAATGTCAAGCGACCAGGTCGGCCGGCCAAGTAGGCTAATAGCGATGAGGTGTATTACATGCATATGCAAAAAGAATTTTCTTGTTGTAAACCTTGAGTATTCAAATGTGAATGGAGTTGATTTTGCCGGGATTCCAGTTATAACATTTTTGGTTAAGCATGCACACTTAAAATTTAGACATGTTAGAACAAAACCCATCCATATAAAAAAAGATGTGGTATGATTGCTTGGATGAGACAACTTCAATGTATCCAAAAAGAGACCAAAATGGCACCTACATAAACAGCTATAGGTCACCGTACGGCCTTCAACAATAAGCAAAGCCCATACCACATACATGTATATATATACTAGTCAGCAATGAAAGGCCCAGATTTGACAATGTAAATTGTACATGATGTACATGTACAACAATTCAAACAAGAAAACAACGGCCTTATTTGTATCTAAAAAAATGAATGAAAAACAAATATGTAACACATAAACAAATGACAACCACTGAATTACAGGCTCCTGACTTGGGACAGACACATACATGAATAATGTGGCGAGTTTAAACAAGTTAGCAGGATCTAGACCGTATAAATTATTTTTTAAAATGAATCATTTCACAAAACTACCTTTCTTACCAATGGTCTGGATTGAGGGTCCTTCATTTCATTCCTAACTTATTCTTTATACCATTTATCTCTTTTTATTTTTTCCCATTTTTCTGTACTTCTTATAATTTAACAACCCAGTTTTTCTTCATTGTTACATGTATGTCTATTTTCTTTTATTTACAAATGTATTGTGACTCATAAAGTGGCGAAAAGTATATTGTTTTGGCGAAAGAGGTGGCGAAAAAAATAATTGACCCAGGGGAAACCCTGATTGTGAACATTACATGCATTATTCTCTATTCTTTAAAACTTTTCCTTACCCCCCTATAATATATTTGGTTCCACAGAATCTTCATGAGAGAAAAACAAAACTTTTACTACCTAAACAGGAAAAGTGGTCTTGTCATTAAGTGATATTTTTCTAAATTTAAAAGCTTGTTAGGGGTCTACACAGTTATTTCGAAGTGCATTTCTTTAATATGTTAAAGGCATTAAATGCAAACTTTAAAAAAGTTACACCTGCACTAAGTGGGTGTCATTTTCTTTTCAATGATGGCTTCAGACATTTTTTAAGTTTTTTTAGGTGGTCCATTCATGACCAAAAGTTACAGTATAATTTCAACTCTTTTAAAAATACTTCCTCTTTAAGGCATATTTATTAAAGGTGAATGAAAAAAATATGTCAAGATATGTAATCAAATTTACAAAAATGATTCTATAATTGATTTTCATGTGGAACGCATGGTAATGTCCACACTAGAGTCTTTATTTTGTAAATAAAGATAAAATCAAAGGATGTTTCTAAAGTGTAATAGGATAGTAGGAACTAACTGATCTTAACCAACTTTGTATGACCAGAGATTACTAAATTAAAAGCCTACGGACCAAGTTTCATGGCAATTATAAGATATATATTATAGACAAAATGTTTTTACAGACTCAATTGATGTACATGTATCTGATATATGTAGAATGTTTAATAATTATTCAAAGTCAAAATTATACAAATGTATAAGTACAAATGTATGTGACTTTTAGCATGTTTAGTAGGTTTTTGAATGAAAAAAAAAGGGGGGGGGGGGGGGGGGGCTTGTATGAAGAGGTGATATTTTCCTGCAATTTAAAACCTCATGAATGTTTTTGTTGTATAAAAAATCCCAGAGGCGGATCCAGAATTCTTCATAAGAGGGGGCCCACTAACTGCCCTAAAGGGGACCCACTCAGGTCATGCTCCAGTGATTCCCAATATAATTAACCAAATTTTTCCTAGGGCTGCCTCTAAATCCTCCCATATGTTTAAAATGTACTTTAAATCAAAAGGAAATTACCAATTGCATAGTATATTACAATATAAATGTAATAATTTAATAGTACTTTAAGTATTAAAAATCCTTAGGCCAATACACTTGAAATAATTCAGGGTCAATTTAGGCCCCTAGCACATACATTACATTTAAAAATGCATATTACAGCTGAAGTTATTCAAATTTGCTTTTTTTTTTTGGGGGGGGGCTGATTTCTATTGCATGTAATTTAAGTCTCAAGAGGCATACATGTATATTTGAACCACTTACTTTCCTACAGTAGAAAAAAAAAATAACATGTGAAATACAGCAGTTACAAAAAATATTGTAAAATATGAATATACTGAAACCTTTAATTTTATGACAGACTTTATGTACATACAAACCTCATCACATTTTTTTTGCTCCATAAAGTTTGTAAAACAAGGGTCACGACTCATTCTGCAAATTTATTTGTGATAATCTACTTTTCGCTAGATTTAGAGTTCAAAAATAAATGAATAATACAAATTGATAAAACCCCTATGTGTACCAAAATTACACCACTGTCCCATGGCCAGGTTAAGGGGAAGGGTTGTCACCTTCAAACATTAACCTCACAACATTATGTATGTGACAGAAGTGGCTCATTATGTATATGCCTGTCCCAAGTCATGAACCTGTAATTCAGACAGTGGTTGTCTTTTGTTGTGTCACATTTTTTTTTCTTCATCATTTTGTACATTTACATGCCTTCAGTTTTCTCATTTGAATTGTTTTTCATTAGTCATTGAAGGGCCTTTTACATCTCACTGTGCGATAACGGCTTTTGACCTGTAGCTGTTAACTTCTGTGTCATTTTGTCTATTGCGGAGAGTTGCCTCATAAACAATCAATTATCATACCATATCTTCCTTTTGTATTGAAACACAAATATTGACACATAAAAACCTTTTAGATAGAAAGTCAGATTGAGACTTATGGATTAAATCAGACTGTCAGCTCACAGTTTTCATATGTTGTCACAAATATGGTTTAGGCACAATAATTACCAGATGCTCCGCAGGACACAGCTTTATACAACCGCAGAGGTCAACTCCTCTTTGAACACTGAACAACTTCTGTCATTAATTTTGCTAAAAAAAATCTCGGATGGCAGATGACCCGCAAATTTTATTTCAATTTTATAAAATAGAAACATCAAGCTATACAGTATGAAAAAATGTGCCACTTCTGTCATTTATTTTGATCTGAAAATTCCATCAATGAGACTTTATGTCTGTTTTTCCTATATTTAGCCTATGTGCACTCATTTTCAGAGGTCAAAAAATCTCTTGGATGGCCGGTGACCCCCAAATTTTATTTCAATTTTAAAAAATAGAGACATCAAGCTATACAGTATGAAAAAATGAGCCACTTCTGTCATTTTTTTTGCTCTGAAAATTCAATCAAAGATATTTTATGTCTGTTTTTCCTATATTTAGCCTATTTGCACTCATTTTCAGAGGTCAAAAAATCTCTTGGATGGCCGGTGACCTCCAAATTTTATTTCAATTTTATAAAATAGAGACATCAAGCTATACAGTATGAAAAAATGAACCACTTCTGTCATTTATTTTGCTCTGAAAAATCAATCAAAGAGATTTTATGTCTGTTTTTCCTATATTTAGCCTATTTGCACTCATTTTCAGAGGTAAAAAAATCTCTTGGATGGCCGATGACCTCCAAATTTTATTTCAATTTTATAAAATAGAGACATCAAGCTTTACAGTATGTAAAAATGAGCCACTTCTGTCATTTATTTTGCTCTGAAAATTCAATCAAAGAGATTTTATGTCTGTTTTTCCTATATTTAGCCTATTTGCACTCATTTTCAGAGGTAAAAAAACTCTTGGATGGCCGGTGACCCCCAAATTTTATTTCAAATTTATAAAATAAAGACATCAAGCTATACAGTATGAAAATATTAGCCACTTCTGTCGTTTATTTTGCTCTGAAAATTCAATCACAGAGATTTTATGTCTGTTTTTCCTATATTTAGCCTATTTGCACTCATTTTCAGAGGTCAAAAAATCTCTTGGATGGCCGGTGACCCCCAAATTTTATTTCAATTTGATAAAATAGAGACATCAAGCTAGACAGTATGAAAAAATGAGCCACTTCTGTCGTTTATTTTGCTCTAAAATTTCAATCAAAGTGTATTTGTGTCCATTTTCCCTATAATTTCCTATAACCTATTTGCACTCATTTTCAGAGGTCAAAATATCTCTTAGATGGCCGATGAACCCAAATTTTTTCATTTATTATACTTCAAAGTTGAAATTTCACAAAGTATATGAAAATTCTGTCATTTTTTTTCTATACCCCTGAACTACCTTTATGCAATTATTAATTATCGGTATATTAGGAAATGCATAGTTACAATCACACAATTGCCTGTATACGGACATTTTAAAATGGTGATGATGACTACATATGCGTGTAACTGACCAATCAAATACAAAGCCTGCCTCATATAGATGCAGCGCTAGTGTGGTGTTATTTTATTTATTCAAGCCAGATCATGTTGTATAATATATCATGTATATTGGGAAAAAGGAAAACCACAATAATACTAAACTACGAGGAAAATTCTTAAAAATCCCTACTCAAAGAAATAAATATGAAATTATAACACTTGTTGTTATCTTATCAAAACAAAATAATTGAAGAAATGGAGACCCTGTTAGTAATTTTTTGTTGTTTTCGTTCCTTCCCTTCATTATTAGTAGAACTGCAAATTGGTATGCACAATAAAATGTATGCACTAGGAAACCTAAATATTAAATAAAACATTTTCGTTATATGCTCGTCAGAGACAAAACAACCAACTATCAGTTTTGAATATAACGTATGATTATATTAAGCTAATTTGTTGGTCAATTATGTGTTAACTTTATACTTTTGCATTAACAATAAGCTGTAAATGAATGACAATAGCCAAGAAGTATTCTTCTTTCTGTTTTTATTTGTTTACGTAACAACAATATGAATCAAAGTCAAAACCTTCCACTACTCCAATTGACGGTAAACAACTAAAGCCCTGTAACATACTTACAGCTTTAACCTGATCTTTGTGCGTTAAAACCACCATAATTTTTGGAAATCCCTGATTACTTCCCTTGCAGTATGTGACAATGGTGTTGATCCAGAATAGAAGATAATCTGTAAGAATAAACAGGAAAAAATAAATAATAATTTGGTGAACCCTGATCAAAGACGTAATTGCTTTTCTTTCCAAATCTAAATTCTCCAATAATGATATAAATTATGAAGATGTTAAAAATATCAAGGGTTATATATTTATGAAAAAATATATTGAAATTTGATGTTTTAAACGTAACAACTAATTCATTATAGTTTTTATACAAAAATAAATATATATAAATACCTCTTGCTGTTTTATGTTGACCCTTTCCTGGAAGATACTGTTCACCCAGACAGGGATCATCTAGTTTTCTACTTCCATCTAATACTACCATGTAAATAGCTCTGTACGTTAAAAACGTCTGATGAGTTGAATAGAAAACATCCTGCCCTCCAAAATCCCAGATAATTATTGGTGCTATCTTTTTGTTGTGCAACTGCTTTTTTCCAACTTTAGAAGACATTTCTAAAAACTTTTCTTTTGAGATTGACACTTTGACTTCTTTGACTTGTTTCGAAACCCCGAACATATTTTTCAGCTTTCTGACAACTCCAGGTTTAGTAACAGTATGTATATGCATCTCACCAGTGAGACTTGACCTCGCTTCAGAACCGTCTAAGTCATCAATTGGTTTGTCATTGATACGGTCTCCGTCATTCGACGAATACGAAGTTTGTCTAAAATCTAAAAAAAAAATCACAAAGAAATATATGAAATTTAAAGAAACCAAGACAAATACATATAGTTACATAATGTTCATTGATCAGAGATACTGACTTTTCAATGTATAAATACAATACATTTACTGATTGAAAACAAAACTTTACGACAAAAGGGTTGCGTTCAGCTTTCCAATTGTGAACTTTCCATTTCTAAGTAGCAACATTCCAGCAGGACCTGCATGCGGTGTATTTATCTCCCAATTGATACGATATTCTCGAGCTTATATTTCATATCATGATTTTCGTGGTAGAGGGTTGTTGCTAACAAGGAAGCTATCAAATCCAGAGTTTCAAATGGTGAAGTTGAAATCATCTCTTCGTACATTTTACGGACGCAATCAAGAGTTGGTTGACTGTTATAGAATAACCGTTTCACAAATGATATCGAATATGTTCCTTACATCGTAACTACAATCCCCTTTCCTTTCATAAATGTGACTTACCGAACTAGACTATTTCCGGATTTGTAATCTTATAAGCAACAAGACGGGTGTTACATGTGGAGCAGGATCTGCTTACCCTTCCGGAGCACGAGCTGATATCACCACTTGTTTTGGTGGGGTTCGTGTTGTTTATACTTTAGTTTTCTATGTCGTGTCGTGTGTAGTATTGTTTGTCTATATAAAAAAGAAGATGTGGTATGATTGCCAATGAGACAACTATCCACAAAAGACCAAAATGACACTGTTTGTTCTTTTCATTTAAGCCATGCTTGTGTCAGTTTATTTTCGATTTATGATTTTGACTGTCCCTCTCGTATGTTTCGTCCCTCTTTCACACAGTCTTGTCACTAAACAGGTTTATCTAGTAAAAGCTTTACATGTATAAAACTATGCGATCAGTTTTCACACTTAATGTACCCGTTTTTGTGTTGATAACGTTTGTTGACCGCTTTCACATTCAAAACGCAATGCCACTTATATTAAAATTAAACAACAATGCTTTAGGTGGACGAAGACCAGATATTCTGATATAAATAATTTCACGCGAAAAACTTTGATTGTTTCTGTCATTATACCTCTCTTTAATGTATTTTACCTTTTCATTCTAAAATAAGGTACATCTTTAAATTAGCATTAGTTCTGTTTTCTACTTGCATTATGTTATTCTGCTTTTTGGTTGGGTTATTGTCTCTCTGACGGATTTCCCGTTTCCATTACCAAATTTATACTTGCAATTTGAGAAATTATAGTTGTTAATTGTAGCAATCTATTAGAGCAATCTAATTTTAATAAGTCAATTATATGTTTTACCAATATGAATTCGAATTTCTTGCTCACCACACAGTAGGTTGTTTTCACCATTTAAATATTACAAGGTTGCATGCGAAAAATGAAATCCAATTTGACTTATTTTAAATTGACCTGCTGCCGCAATTCAAAATGACTATCTTACAGAAGAAATAAAACACTTCCTAAAGACACAAAAATATAATTTCCTTAGGAATTATGTATGAAATGAAACATAAATAAAGGTCTATACATCAGTAAAATTCGACCCAACGAAAAAAATGACAAAACTACATATGCAGGTAATAATACGAAATTTTATAATATAACAAACCATCATGTTCTGACCATTCTCGTGTTGTGTCGGAAATCAATGTGTCCTTTGATTCAAGTCTTAGGTTTCTACTGCTTTCCGGCAATGCTATTACTTGTGCGTCGACTGGAATATCTTGATTGGTTGGTGTTGTATCATCTAACTTCTTTTGTTTCGTTATTTTTTCTTCTTTCAAGAGGGATCTACTGACGAGTATTTCTTCTAAGGAGAAATCTAAAATTGATAGTTATAATGGAATCATATTATTTTGTAGGATTAAAGAAAAAAAATCTAGAGGTTATTGATATTTATCCTATACTTAGTATACGACTAGGGTTTTGAATGGTTAACTCGCGTTGTTTCAAAGACAATATTCCCCTGGGTGATGTTTGTTGATTTTCTCCAAATTCTAAAAAGAAATATACGTTTATATCTGTATATATGGATATTCTAACACCTTCAGTACTCAGGAATCTCTTCGGCTGCGCTTCAGGCTACAGACATATCAATACATATGAATATACGGATTTAAAGCATCTTTTTAAGAGAAATTCGAAAATAACTTATAATTAACCAGGGCTAAATTATTATTTTTTTTTTCTAAATGTTCATTTAATTTATTTTCGAAGCTTAAACCATATTAATGCATTAGAATAGAAACAACAGTTATGTTGTTTTTTTGTTGTTGTTTTTTGTCCCAATTTGCTGACAATACAAGGTCCGCGCATGCAGTAAATATTACGAAAGAAGTTTCGAAAATATGGTTTGTCGAAGTGCAAACAAAGGGAACATTTTCAATTGACCAAACCATGTATTGATATATGCAAATCAATTAGAACTATAATATTATAAACATTGTTCAGCGTATATATATACTACTCACAACTTACATGTAACAGTTATGATCTCATGTTTAATAATTGCTTTTCATTATAATTCGTTTTTTTTACATGGTAATGTCCAACTATCATAACCAAGATACAACATGTTATCAGAAAATAATAATATGTTATATGTGTAAAGTATGATCAATTCAAATTTCAGTACAAATGATTTTTACTAAAGTGTTATTTTCATTCATTCACACACGTCTTGTAGGATCAGTTACATCAAATATCATGTTAGAATATCTATAATTTTCATCATGTTTACAAATCTAATGAGATATTTTACTCATAATTTATGATTTATCTTCAATTAGGCTGTATATGTTCAAATGATTCGTGCGAATTTAGTTAAGGTTATTGTACATCGTTTTGGTACATAGGGATTAAACATTTATTCAAATAATTGAAAAAAAGAGGGATTCGTCATTTTGCATTGTTTTGATCAACCAACGTTCGATTACTGCAATATTATCGAAAATAAACCAAAAACTACCTCAAAATTGCGGTTTGATGTTATTTTATCACGTGATCGACATAAACTTTGGGATAAATGCGGACCAATTTTCATAAAAATCTCATTTTCAGGTGCGTTCGAGTCCGAATTCAATTTTCTTGGAAAGTCAGACTGTTTTTTTAGGATACTGTTGTCTTGTGTACTAATACAAACTGACCATCACGAAACAAGTTAACATAAGTGATTAATGTAACATTCAATTTGTAAAGAAAATCAACTAAATATCGGGTAGTTATGCATTCTTTGCTTTAAATAATTAAACCTTAATCTTTTTTCGATTTATTCAAATGGAGACATGTTCGATGTGAATGAAAACAGAATCTGAACAGATTTCATACCAACTCATGCAGCCCTTTGTAATGCCTAAATTACATACTGTTCTTCTCAATGACCAGCGCGTCACTTTAGTCATTCAAGATAGCTACGGATCATCAACACTTTTCTCGTCTTTTTAATTGGTCTCTATCGATAATCGGACAATTTCATAATAACATCTCGCATAAACCATAAACCATAGTCTTGTTTTAGATAGATGTTGACGAAGTTTCATCACTCTAACCTCTCTTTAAAAGATTTATTGAACGGCAAAACAAGTTGCCCAGTGTAATCTTTATCTTTCAGAAAAAATGAATGTGGTTATAGTTACATATTTATTCGTATTATAACTCATGTTTTTTATCGAGAACTTGACCTTTTTTTTCAATTTCTTCGTATCAACAATAAACCACCATGCAGAATTGAAAAAAGTTATGTGGGGTCTCCTCAATTTTTGTAAGTACAATTATTTTATTATAAACACTCATTCTTTGTTTTGTGCTGGACAAAATATTATTGTATATATATTGATATACAAGACAATTTTCAAAACTAAAAAATCTACATAAAAAATTGGAAGTATCTTAAAAAAATTAAGATTTATTTAACTGTTATCTTTCATTCTGTTTATTTAGTCGGGGTATTTATCATGTAAATAATGTAGTTATTACATTGACATATATTTCCTGTATATTTTAACCTGAGTTATTTTTTTTACATTATCATCATCAGCTGTTTAAAATGTCTTATCTAACTACAAATGCCCATATTCAAAAATCCTTAATTGCCGAAGGGTGTAAAATTGTTCAAGTCATCCCTTTCTTTAATTTACAACGACAAAGACAGGCATACCTAACAAGTTATGAAATATAAACATACAGAACATATTTGATCAAAAATCGAAATAAAAGGATAAATTATAATGAGGAAAGTTAATTGTCGAATATTGCAAACAAAAAATTGTATACACATCGAATAATAAAAAACATTCTACTCATTTGTAATATAAATTGGTATATCAGGGGACTCAAGCTACATAGTTTTTTGTAACGTAAATTGAATTCAAGATGTTTGGAGTTTCCAGCATCATTTTAAAAAAATGAATGTTTTAATAGTATTTAGTGAAAAATTCTTGTTATTCTGTCAAAACAAAATATTCAAAATTATGCATACACTATAAAGTGATGACGTTTTAGAGAAAGCAGTGAAAGTGTATGCGTCCATCTTTAAGAAGAAGAGGACTATAGCAAAATGTAGTAATGTAATAATCATGCACATGGTTTGGCTACAAGGCAATGTTTGTTTAACATGATCAAGTCATAGCCTTTTTTTGTCAAATGTTGCAATAAGTGTAATCTTTAGTACAACGTAACAGACTTGATATTGTCTTGATAGTTCTAAAGCACTTCAATTGCAATACTGCAACAGTAAAACAATTATGTATAAATTATACAATTGACATAAATTGGCTCACACAACCATGATGTATAACGTTAATATTGTTTAACATGATTCAACTATATAGACAGTTATAATACGTCCGTATATTGTATGTCCTGCGTTTGTATACAAAGTTTTAGTTTTACCTTGCAGTCCACCAAGCCAATCCTTTGATTCACGGTCCATGTATGAAAGACCATTGTATAATTCTATCCCATCGGTTGAAATCCTGAATCTTGTAGGCCGTTTTCCGACAAGATATCTCGCTAAAGTTGTCTTCCCTGTGCCCTGTTCGCCAGCTAGCATAAGTCTTGACTCAAAGTGGGGATAACTTTCTTCTTTTAGTAGACTAGCGAATACTTGGGCTGATTTCTTATCAAATTTTTTCACTTCAGTTGGAAGACCTGGATTTCAATTATCTAAATGTCAGTTCTATGTTAGAGACAATTCACTTATTAAATGATTCTGAATATCTCACAAAAAGTCAACAACAAAATCAGCGAAATCTGTTAAACTTTCATTAAAAAACATACGAAATAAAATACGTATTTCGTAATGATATGTTACCAATGTAATCCATTATTTGTGATATGATTTTATTATCTGAACTATGTTTACTGAACTAGTAAATCGTCATTTCTATTATTTCAATTCACTACATTAAGGTTGAAGTATTGTTCTTTTTTATTTGCCAGCCTTAAAAAAGAATGTTCAAATTTGCAACCCGACGATCAGCATGTGAAAGATTGAGCATCTAGAAAAATATTTTCACTGAATTGTAATTCAAGTACATTGTCATTTAATAAATTAAATAAGTTATAATTTAAACACTTGGGAAAACATGCAGGATTGTGTGCTATTTATCAATAACAGAAAAAAAATGTTCAAATCAAACAAGTAAAATAATGCTCAACAGAAATAAAAAAAAAGATAACATTTGTTTTTATCAACATAATCATGTTGATAATCAAACTAATAAGAGTTGTCTAAATGTATCATTTTTTTCTTACAAGATATGTTTACTAAATGTCAAGATGTATAATGTATGTGAGTTGGGAAGTGATTTCTTTTAATACCTTTATTTCTGACAATGATTTTCCGATAATTTTATCAGCGTATTGGTAAGTACTTCGGTATTGACATGATGTTCACAACAATTTCTTAAATTGTCCGTTGATAAATTTTGAATAAGGAAACCATTTTTTTTTTATCTGGATGAAGGTCAATCGAAAACGCTCTTCATATGCAGGACATTTATAAAGTGTTGATTTCAATGTGTCATTGCATTATACTTTCTTTATCCTGAATAACCGATTTGACTTAACAACCCATACGATTCATGGAGTTAGATGTATATGCTACTCACCAGGTAAAAGTACATTTACATATTCCTACAAAAAAAACATTCAGACAGAAATATCCAATTTCATTGTGTTAAGATTAACACACATTTTCAATTTATTTGTCATATAGTTAAAGTATATCTGTGGATAGTGTTGTCGTTAGCAATCATACTACGTCTATGTTTAACTGTTTCAAATGACACATACATATGTTCAATATTCCTAAAGCGCCTCAAACTGAGGAACTCAAAGAAGGGCACAAACAAATAATTGCTGTTTAGCGATATTGGACATGTTTCATTTTTAAACAAGCAACTGATATATGCCGCTTGTGCTGATTTGGAGAGCAGGGAATCATATACCATAGATGAAAACATACGGAGCTATATCAATCTCGAACAGTCGCATCACATGAGTTATAGCTGGTCAAAACAATAAGCAAATAAACAGACAAACTTATTTAAAGAAATAAGTGAATTGCTATATTTTGATGCACAGCTACAATAAACAGGGTGATCTGACCCTTTTCAAACAAATTGCGCAACTTGTCAGCTATGAAGCTACATGTTTCATGATTATTTCCCCTAAGAGTGTTTAAATTTATATTGTGAAGCAACGAAGAAGTTGCGTCTCTATCAAAAAAAGCCATTCATAATTATCAAGTATTGTTTATGGTTGTTGATATAATCTACATTTATGATAATTTTTTTAAGAATTTGTTGGGGAAATAAACCCAAAGAGACTCTTTACCTTGAGAATCCGCATGACAAAATGGTATTAAGGGTGTGCTACATTATGAAAAAAAAAGTTCATAATCAAACGAACAACCAAATAGTGAATGGTTAGGTTTCGTAAAATTGCGACTATTAAATTAAGAACAACCTAAAAAAAAGTCTTTAAATAGGGAAACAATCTGCAAACATTACCATAAAACATCTACAAAACTAAATATGTATATTAATGCGATCTTCCATTGAAGTAGAATGAGTTTCCTCTTTCAAAACATTGACGACTAAAATAATCTTTGTCTTGGAAACACAGTAGATGGAGTTAACTTCACGAATTAGTCATCCGCTTTTTTCTAACCCACCGACAATACCAAGTGATCTTCGAATAACATTTTTCTCTATCTTTGACTTCGAAATTCGTTCAAAATCAAGCTTTCGTTTTTTATTTTGTATATAGCGCAACCTCTCGCCCACCGCACATTTGGTTGGAAATCAAGAATATGGTGTTCAAAGAATAATACAGGGATAATTTTTGTTAGCGGGGGTATGTTGTCATACATTCTCCTACATTTTCAAATATTTCAAAAACGAGTCTTCAGCAATATCCACCAATATTTAAGCCATAATACATCACATCTACACCACCAATAACGCAATTTCTGAAAATCTTGTACAGGTAAAACAGTTATACATTTTAAAATTCTATCACTATTGTATCAAAAAGATTAAGGCCTACGTTATGAGTTATCAAATCAACTCATGTAATCAACTATTTAAAAATGACTCATCTTCGAGACGAACATTAACATATATCAAAGGTTAAGATATGAACAGAGAAAGTGAGAAAAAAATACTGCCATAACTGCATACTTGCAATGAATAGTACATATATACGCAACTGTTAAACTGTTTTGTGATGTCAGCACATATTCATAAACATAACTGTTTTCAACAATTTAGAAACTTAAAAGCGAAATATTTATAGTTTACCTTTATTAGCGTTATTATTTCTGGGTTTCCGCTCGCCACATCTATCGGCTTTTCACCCTGACATTAATACATTTGATTTTAATTTTGTAAAATGTAACAGAAAATTAAAAGCTGCTTCATTAATGTTTTCTGTTATTTCATAATTATCGATATTAACTGAAATGCTTTTGTACAACAACGCTTTATTGTTTTTTCATCATCACTCACTGACTTTTTTGCAGATACATTTTAGGTTGAAGCAAAGCCACTATTTAACAAAAGTAAGACTTTTTCAAGATTCTGCGGACTTTCTTATTCATGGCATAGCTAAACTGTTGAAAAAAGTGATACACCTATCTCAAACCTACCTTCATTAAGAAATTAAGAAAACGAAGAACCAATAGTTACAACTCCTTCAGACACAGATAATCCTTTATGGCCTTGTTTGTCGTTAAGCTTTTCGTGTTTCTCATGTATGTATCCATGCCTTTCAAATGTTTAGATTGGATCTTTTCCGATAACGAAAAATTGATCAAAGCTTTCCGGACGTACAAACAATAAGAATTGTTATTTTCGTTCACACAGGGGAATGGTTGTGATACATTTGTTGGCAAAAATATAATTGCCAAACCGTAAGGAAAAGACATTAAAGTAGAATCACAAAAGTACTCAACTCCGCGGAAAATTCAATCAGAAAGTCACTAATCACATGGCAAAATCAAATGACAAATGAATAAGTGAATGTAAGTTGACGAAGCAATAGGTTTATTATGTGATATAAACATTAAACCAAGACAACAATATATTATCTACAACAAAGATATATTTTTACTAGTACTCACATTTTTATTTAGAATACGGGGATCACTATCTTTATCTAACAAACATTTGACTGTATGACAATATCTTTGTCTGGAGGCGATATGAAGTGCAGTATCTCCTCCCTTAAAAAAAAATATAAGATAGTATTGATCGATAAATCATTTGCTCTTTGTATTCATATATTCTAATACTATCTCATATATAACCATTAGACGAGGAATTGAGTAAACAGCTATAGACATATAACATAAAACTGCAGTGATTGATAAGTTAATAAGCATGAAGGCGGGTCAGTAAATTAGAATTATATAACAAAAGGTGTTGGCGTGGTCACAAAAGGCCAGATGCTCCTGACTTTGAACAGGGGCACAAATGCGGCGAGACTAAACATGTTTTGTGGGATCATGACCCTCCCTTATACATCTAGCAAATGTATAATAAAGAAACAAACAGCAATTCACACAGTAAATTTTTGTTTAAATAACAAATCTGAGTACGATGCAAAACTCCAATGTAAAATATGTGTCAAATAATATTAATATTATTATCAGCCTTATCAGCCGGGAAAACAACAAATTTCTTGGAGAGATCTTTTATCGTATGTATCATACGAGAGAAAAAGCTTTTTTTCAGAGTTAATACTGACATTTTTTGTTGGTTTACAATTAAATCTATAGATAATAGGAAAACAGAACGCTGATAAACAAATACTGAATTGGAAATGAGTTCATTAGAAGATTGGGTATCAACATTTAAAGAACAATTTGATTGTAGTAAAATGCGCTTATTTTAAATATATCTAATTATTAATTACCTAAAATTGCTGGCTATATGTTTTCTCTTTAAAGGCATGTTTCAGTTACAAACAGTATTTCCAACTAAGTTTAAACGATCAGCCAGTACAACAGCTAGAGGTCATATAAATAAATCGAGACTCAAGCAGATTTTTAAACCTAATATTTAAAAAGGATTTTTTTTATAAAGGCTCATTATATTTCTCAAAAATGGCACATGCTGTCATCAATTTGAATATGAGTTGACAATTCGTGTAACGATAAGTCCAAGTTTATATTACATAATTTTATCTTGGTATCTGTGATAAGTTTATTCCCATGTTGTGTATCTTGTACAGTTAAAATCGTCCAAAAAAATTAAAAAGTTGTACGAATGCCATCAAGAATTGATCGACCGCTATGACATGACTTCATCCCTTTTTTTATTTACCGACTCCCAATGTAAAAGTTAATACCTGACAATATGACGTCATCGATTCTGGTATGAGTTGACATTTCATGTTACGAGTACTATTAATGTATGATTACAAGAATAAGTAATGGTTATATCAAACATTTAAATCCGTTGAGGAAATAACTGTTAGCCATGTTTTACTTGATGATAATAAGAAGAAGACAAATTGTGATAGATGTTCAAATCTCGATAATTAATTAAGAAAGAGTAAGGTAATATATGTTTTGGACGTCGTAACTATTTGTTGAACCGTTATATAATTGCTATCAAATTTCCATTTGATAATACCATGTATAATAAAGTGACATGTTGTAATATAAGTTCAAATCTTATTAATCTATTGAGAAATATTACATAAAGAAACAGAAACAAAGTTTCATTACAGTAAAACGTGATTCAATTATAAGATTTAAAGACAGGAAACAAACCCTCACTATGTCAAAAGGTAAGTCATATAAATCTCTTAACACATCTAAACTGCCTGCAATGTTTTTTATTGTACATGAATATGTTAATTAATATTCATACCACCGCAGATTAGGAACCTTGAGATTTCAGTTTGTCCGTTCAGTACAACATCGTGGCGTACAGTACTACCATTTTGAATAAAGATAGTTATTTCAATGCTAACATAATAGTAAATGATCAAGAACACAACTGATATCATCAACTGATCTGATACAAATGTAGTGTCGCGTTCATTGTTGCACGTTGACTCGGATGACGACATAACAATCAAATAACCATCTTGATTAGTACTTGCTTTCGTTTTTTCACTTGCTTATCATAATATGACGACCTTTTGTTTTTGATTTTCGAATACCGTTAATTAATTGAGACAATGTAAGCAACAAACAGAAACTGTGTATATTAAAACTCAGATGTATTAATCCAAAAGATAACAAAGATGGGAAACAAAACAGTATGTTTTATTCAAATTGTTGTTCAACAGTGAACTTATTGATAAAACTACATTCGTTCCACAATCTTAACCATTTAACGTTATCAAACATATAGACGGATACTTGCAAATGCAATGCACAATGACGGTTCAGTGCCATTTCACAGGTGTTCAATGGTTTCCTCTCAAAGTTTACAAAAAGTACATAACTTGGTATCTTTAAATTTGATCTTGTACAAAAAGGTATAAGTTGCTACATTCTAATTCTATGCACAAATTTATATTGAAAGGTTTTTAAATAAGCATTTTTACAAGGTTTTTTAGTTGAAATAAGTATTGGTCATTTCATAACAAAGATTGACATATAATGTAAATAATCATCCACTTACCTTATCCGGTAAATTTACATCAATACCACGGTCGATTAGCAATCTAACGATTTCAGTGTGCCCTCTCCATGCTGCAATGTGAAGTGCAGTACAACCATCCTGTACAAAGAAATACTAAACGGTGTTAACATACAATTGAATGTTAACGATTGCAGCAGATACATAAACTAACGCATGATTACATAGTGTTATATTTATCGTAGCTGGTCGACCATGTAGCAGATATACTAATCAAATAAAAATAATAATAGTTGTTATCACATTTTCATTTGATGATAATAGTAAGGTGAAAATATGTGATAGATGTTAAAATCTCGTTAATCGGTTATGAAAAATTAAGGCAAGAAACAGAAACAGAGTATCTTAAAATCAACAATAAAAAATATAGATAGATAACAAATCATCACCACTTACCAAAAGAAAAAAGTAAAGGGTATTCTTATTACACCGAATTGGTGATAAAAAAAGTGAATTTTAAATTCCAAATATGGAGATTAATTTAATGAGGAATCAACAGAAGCATATATCTTTCAATTGTTTCAAGAGTTGCAAACAAATAAACAATAAATTGACATAACTAGCCTTTTAGTTTGGGTTTAATAACTGACAATGTGTATGAAAAGTTAAAACAATTTCAAAGATTGACTAATAATGTTTAGTTATTTCATAAAATATGCTATCATAGATATCTAGTAGCAATCCCTATTTTCCCTATTCCTTGGAGTTCGCTATTGTTAAGATTTCACTTACTTGTCTTTTTATCATTCAGTTTATTCTTCAACTAACTGCGACGAAAACTTATTTCTTCATTCGAAGTAAGAAGTTAAGTATGTTTAATTTTATTTTCGTGAGAAAAGACTCAGTTCATTTTTATTGTCGAATATGTTCGGTTTTATAAGATTGTATCAGATTATGATTGTCTTTTTGGACGTCCAGCATTTTTGAAAAGACCATAATTTCCGTAATGCACATTACGTGCAATCAAATTAGTATTGGTCATGTAATATCAAGCAATGACACGTGATGGATGAAAGCAATGTAAATAATCATCCACTTACCTCATTCTGTAAATTTATATGAATACCACGGTCGACTAGCAATCTAACGTTTTCGGTGTTTCCGTTCTGTGCAGCTCTATGAAGTGCAGTACTACCATCCTGTACCAAGAAATACTTAGCGGTGTTAACATACAATTGAATGCTAACGATTGCAGCTGATATATAAACTAACGCATGAACACATAGTGTCGCATTTATCGTAGCTCTTCGACCCTGCAGCCGATATAATAATCAAATAAAAATGATAATAACTGTAATCAATTTTTACTAGATAATAATAAGAAGAAGACAATTTGTGATAGATGTTCAAATCTCGATAATTGATTAAGAAAAATTAAAATTAAGGCAAGATATGTTCTGGACGCCGTAACGATTTGTTGGACCGTTGGGTGTAAATACTGTCACAGGTAACAACGAATATATTTCAATTGTCAACATGATCAACACAAACAAGCGGTCGTATTTCCCCTCGAATACTACCTAAAAAAACGTATCTGTTACATGAGTTGCATACAATGACTTAAACTAACTAGCCTTTTAATTTGGGTTAAATTGCTAAAATGTGTATGCAAAGAAAAAGAAAATAACAAATTGACTATGTTTTTAGTCATTTCATAAAATATGCAATCATAGATATCTAGGAGCAATCCCTATGTTGCTAATTCCTTGAAGCGCGGTATTTTTATGGTTTCACTTATTTACTAGTAAACATGTCTTTTAAACCTTAAATTTATTCGTCAAATGTATGTGACAAAATTTTTTTTTTTTCATTTTAACTCAGAAGTTCAGCATGTTTAATTTTCTGTACTTGAGAAAAGCGCAATTTATTCCTATTTGAACGTATACATTTTACAAAATGTGCAAAGTTTGTATCAAATTGTTAGTGTACATTTTGACATCCATCATTTTTTAAGAGACACTAATTTTACAAATGCATATTAAATGCAGTTAAATAATTATTGATAATGTCATATAGAACATTGACGTATGATTGGTATAATCAATGCGACTAATTGTCCACTTACATTTGTCGGTGAATTTATGTCAGTACCACGGTCGATTAGCAATCTAACGGTTTCAGTTCTCTTGTACTCTGCAGCAAGGTGAAGTGCAGTACTACCATCCTGTACAAAGAAACACAAAGCAGTAGAAACATACAAATAATTGCTAACAATTGCAGCTGATATATAAACTAACGCATGACTACATAGTTTCGAATGTATTGAAGCTCGTCGACCCTGTAGCAGATATAATAATCAAATATAAATTATAATATTTGTCATCAAATTTTCATTTCATGATAAAATCAAGGTGACAATTTGTGATAGATGTTTAAATTTCGATAATTGATTTAAAAAAATTAAGGCAAGAAACAGAGAATCTGAAAGCGAATCCGTAAATCAACAATAGAAAAATAATATATAAAACAAATCATCACCAATTACAAAAGAAGAAAAAGGGTAATTTTATACACCGAAATGCCAATAAAAAGTAAATTTAAAACTCCAAATATGGAGATTAATTTGATGAGGAATCAACAGGAGCATATAATCTAGCCTTATTAGTAAATCTAAGTCAGAATTGCCAGTATGATGTGTATAGACAATTTTAACGATAACAAACCAGATGAAATTCACTAGAAAAGCAATAATTGACAAGAAACAATGTACACCAAGAAGAGTGATAGCTAATGGAAATCATGTTCAAGATAGATATTATTTTCAGAGATAGTCACTGATTCTACCTCGTATTCATCATTAGAATTTTTTAAGTCATAAATTGTTAGAAAACGAATCTATGATCGATTAGAATATAATAAAATATAATAGAATTTTTCTATTTCCCAAATTACAGGGCCCATATAAAGGGCATAAAATCAGATACAATTGATTTACATAATTGGTAACAACAGCAATAATAGAGGCATATACATATAAAATTGGAATATAAGCATTGGTCAGAAAGAAAAAAACATATATATTATGAATAAAAGAATAATAAAATTGCATTATACATGTATATGTATTTATTCTAAATTCATTTACTTGACTTAGTGTCAGTGTTCATGCCTGATCTCCTTAATTCAAACCAGTCACACATATAAGAACCCAGTTTTTCCATAAGAGTAACATTTTCTTGGATCAAGAGCAATAAAAATTAAGAAGATTTATTTAAATTTATTAGATTATAACAATTGTTAGAAATGTCTTGAAAAAAAACGTCCCTTTGAATATCATAAAGAGGACATTCTAATAAAGAATAAAGCGCATCTTCAACTTTGCCAAGTGAGCAATGAAAACAAAGACGCTCAGATCTTTCTATATGCTTTTTTGAATATCTCTCTGTCTCAATTTTTAAAGAGTGAGCACTAATTCTTAATTTACAAATTGACTGCCTTTTTTTGAAGTCCTGCAATTCTAAATATTTTTCTTTTTTAAAACATTTTTTTTATAGAAAAATAAGTACCAAGCTTCCATTTTTCGGAGTTAATTGTTTGATACTTCAGTTTATTCCAAAATGTGACATAACTTTTACATAGTTTGTTTTTAACATACTGACATAAAGAACCAATTGATTGGTCAAAATTTGGTAATTCAATTTCTCTCTGAATATAATCTATACTAGAATACCATATAAAAAAGAAGATATGGTATGATCGCCAATGAGACAACTATCAACAAAAGACCAAAATGACACAAACATTAACAACTATAGGTCATCATACGGCTTTCAACAATGAGCAAAGCCCATACCGCATAGTCAGATATAAAAGGCCCCGATAAAACAATGTAAAACAATTCAAACGAGAAAACTAAGGGCCTCATTTATGTAAAAAATAACGAAAAACAAACATGTAACACATAAACAAACGACAACCACTGAATTACAGGCTCTTGACTTGGGACAGGCACATACATAAATAATGAGGCAGGGTTAAACATGTTAGCGGAATCCCAACCCTCCCCCTAACCTGGGACAGTGGTATAACAGTACAACATAAGAACGAACTATAAAAATCAGTTGAGAAAGGCTTAACTCATCAGATAGGCAAAAAATACAAGTGGACGTGGCAAGGTATTTACATTAGAGCTATGTAACTGTTTACAACATATAAATGCGTCAAATACTAATCCTTCTTTCACATGATCCAGTCTATGAAAATATTTTAACATTGATAAAATTATAGTAAAATACATAGGACATCTACCAAGCTCTGACATTACAGCTATATAACTTGACTTTCTGTTTACACCAATAATGTATTTCATAAATTTGGTATGAGCTTTTTTAGAAGAATCCTGACCAAAGACTTTTTCTAATATGTAATCATTATCTTTTTTACAAGCGGCTGAATCCGTTCTAAACATTTACCATATTTCACTCCCATATAATAGTATGGGTTTAATTATATGATCATAAAGATGTAAAAAAGTGGCAATACTAGGGTTAGATGATGACAAGCATCTCTGTAGCATAAAACAAGCTTTTAAAGATTTGTTGTATAATTCATCTTTACACTGCTTAAATAAACCACTAGATGTAAATGTGATTCCAAGATATCTATATAATTTTGCACTTTCAATCTCTTTACCTCCAAAATGTAAGAGGAAAATTCTAGTATCTAAAGGAGAATTATTGTCAAAATTTCCGTATGATCCTATTGTCAGAGGTTCATATTATAAATGCTACAGAGAGTATAATAATTTGAGTAAATATAAAATGCGCACATTTAAACAGTCCATCCTGAATAGCCTTAACAATTTAAGAGATTCTGATCCAAACCAATACTGGAAACTTATTAATTCTTTAAAGGAGTCTACAGGTGATAGTAAAGGAAAGTCAGTAGATCCAGAAGTCTGGTTTAAGCATTTTTTTCAGATTTGAATAAATCTCCTTCAATAAGTGAGACAAGAATTAAAGAAATTAATTTTAAAATAGAAAGTATGGAAAAAAATAAAACTTTTTGTGAATTAGATTATAGATTCTCTACTAAAACAATATTTGCATCAATATCTAAACTCAAAAGTGGTAAAGCCTCAGGTCTGGATGATATACCTAACGAGATGCTAAAGGCACGTAAGGTCTAACTCCTTTAATTCAGAAACTGTTTAATCATGTTTGTTCATCTGGTATTTATCCAATGCAGTGGTCATCAGTCTATTTATCTGCTGTTTTTAAGTCTGGTGATCCAAGTAAAACGAATAATTATAGTGGCATTGCCATAAACTCTTGTGTTGGTAAATTTTTTAACTCTGTTTTGAATAACAGACTAGATAAATTTTAGGTAAAAGAATCAGTGATTAATCAATGTCAAATTGGATTTTTTTTTAAATGTAGACCATCTGATCATGTTTTTGTTTTAAAAACCATTATTGATAGATATATAAGTAAAAAGGGGGGTACACTATTTGCCTGTTTTGTAGATTTTAAACAGGCTTCTGATAAAGTGATCCATGAGGGTAATATATATAATTTTTTTAACAAACAATATTACTTGAAAGTTTTATTCTATCATTTAAGACATGTATAATAAAAGTGACCTCTATGCTAAAATTGATAATGAATTGACTCCATGTTTTAAATCATTAATAGGGGTTAGATGATAAGCAATTTAACGATTTCAGTTTTCCCTCTCCATGCAGCAATGTGAAGTGCAGTACTACCATCCTGTACAAAAAAGGTACTAAGCGGTGTTAACACACAATTCAATGCTAACGATTGCAGTTTATATATAAACTAACGCATGAGTACACAGTGTCGCATTTATCGTAGCTCGTCGACCCTGTAGCAGATATACTAATCAAATAAAAATGATAATAATTGTTATCAGATTGTCACTTGATGATTATAGTAAGGTGAACATTTGTGATAGATGTTAAAATCACGTTAATCGGTTAAGGATGTACTTAGGTGAGGTTTGGGAATTTGTGTCAAATATTCGGACTCCCTGGTGCTTTTCCATACAATACAATGTAAAATATTTTGCCCCATAACACCCATTTTTTTTCATATAAAACGTAATAGTTCATGACAAGTCATTTACCAAAATTTAAGAAGATTCTTAATTTTCTTTCTTTTGTTTTGAGACTTAATAATCATGATAATACCAATGCAAATATAAGGTAAAAGTCCGAGCCAGCCTTTTCCCGCCATATTTTAAATCTCAAATATCTATAAAAAAAAAAAAAGGAGGTCCATGACCTATCAATATTTTTTGCTTATTTTTATTCTTAATTGATGCCTAACCAGTTTATAGTTTCAATTTTAACTTCTTGATTTATTAAATTTCACCTTACCTCACCTAAATACATCCTTAAGAAAAATTAAGGCAAGAAACAGAAACAGAGTATCTTAAAACCAAAAAGTAAATCAACATCAAAAAATAAAGATAGGAAACAAATCATCACCACTTACAAAAAAGTACCAGAAGAAAAAAGTAAAGATTATTCTTATACATGTACACCGAAATGGCGTTAAACAAGTGAATATTGAATTCCAAATATTGAGATTAATTCACTGAGGAATCGATAGGAGCATATAATCTAGACATATCAGTAACTATCAGTCAGTCTTGCCAGCACGAAATGTATATAAAATTTTGACAAAAACCAGATAAAATGCATCAGAAAAGTATCAATCTAAAAGTAAGAATGTACGCCAAAAAGAGTGATAGCTTATAGAAATCCTTTTTTTCATTTTGTTTAGATCGTTATCAAAAGTACCAGGATTATAATTTTAAACGCCAGACGCGCGTTTCGTCTACATAAGACTCATCAGTGACGCTCTGATTAAAATAGTTAAAAAGCCAAACATATACAAAGTTGAAGAGCATTGAGAAACAGTCACTGATTCTACCATATATTCAACATTGGAATTATTTAAGTCAAAAATCGTAAGAAAGGAAATCTATTATTTAATTGAAATTTGGTAAATTAACTTATATAAGGTATTGGACTTATAGGTAACCAACAGACCAGAATTTGGATATGAGTTGATATTTTATGTCATGATTACTTCCAGAATATACACATAGTTTAATTTTGAGGTTGGCATAAGCAGACAAAATATTAAAATCTTACCTTTAAAATGGTCTGGACGCCATCATAACTTGTTGGGCCTTTGTGTGTACATAGTGACACAAACAACGACATATATCTTTTAATTGATACAAGAGTTGAATACAATAGCTAAAAATAACTTGCTTATTAGTTTTGATTAACTTGCTTAAAACTCGTATGCAAAGATGAAAAAAATCCAAGATTTACTGAAAGATTTAGTAATTTCAAATCATTTGCTGGGACACGTGGCTTTTAACCTTCAGTTTTCGACAAATAACTGCTACGAAATTAAATTTTTTCATTACAAGTAAAAGTTAGGTATGTTATTTTTTTTTTCGTCAGAAAAGACCAAATTAATTTATTTTGTCGAACGAATACGGTTTAACAAGATTGTCAAAGTTTGTATCATATTGAGATTGTACATTTTTACATCCAACGTTATTGAAGAGACATTAGTTTCCGTATTCATAGTCAAGGCAGTTAAATGAGCATTGGTCATGTCATAACCAAGAATGACAAATGATTAGTGATATCAATGTAAATAATCATCATCTTAGCTTATTCGAAGGATTTAAATTAATACCGCGGTCAATTAGCAACCTTACGGTTTCAATTTGCCCGTACCATGCGGCCTCTTAAAGTGCAATAGTACCATTCTGTACAAAGACACACTATTTAGTGTTAACATAACATTTGATACATGAAATTACACATGGTAACTTATTGTCGTATATATCGTGGCACGTCGATCCTTTAGCCGATGTAATATTCAAATAACTATATCGGGAAATAATTGTTATCAAATGTTCACTTGATAATAATGAGGTGACAATTTGTAAAAGATGTTCAAATTTCATTTATCGTTTGTAAAAAAACCAAGAAACAGACACAGAGTATCTTAACAGTTACAAGTAATTCAAATATAAAATTAAAAATAGGAAACAAATCATCACTATTTTAAAAGAGATAAGTCATATCAATCGGTTTACAAATAGTTATCAAACGTATCAGGATTAGAATTTAGTACAAAATATTTCTTTCTGCAATGTTTCGGATTGTACATAAATATGTAAATTTAGATTAATACCACCCCCGATTAGCAATCTTGAAATGTCAATATATCCGTTCAATGCAACATCGTGGCATGCAGTACTACTATATTGTATAAAAAGACTTATACCAATGCTAACATAATAGTTAATGATCAAGGACGCAGCTAATATCATCAACTAACTTGAGACAATGTTCTGTCGCATTTATTGTTGAAAGTTGACACGAATGAAGACATAATAATCAAATATCTATATTTGACAATAATTTCATTCGTTTTTTCACTTGCTTATCATAAAACGGCGAATTGATTTTTCGATTTTCAAAAACCGTTAATCGATTGAGACAATTTTGGCAACAGACAGAAATTGTGTGTAATGAAACCAAGATATATAAAAAGCAATATATAATAAAGATCGGAAACAAGAAAGTATTTTTTATTCAAATTGTTGTTCAACGGTGAACTTATTAATAAAACTACATCCGTTCCACAATCTAGACCATTTAACGTTCTCAAAACTTATAAACGGATAATTTCGAATACAATGCAACTGTGACGGTTACGTGCCATTTTGCATTATTAACATTTTGAAATGTTTTCATGGATTTAAAAATGATAAATATATCAGAACAACATTTATCTAAACGTAACAATTGAATATAAGACCGCATGATATGTCACAAATAATGTCGGAACATACACATGATACACATGGTATCATTTCTAAGTTTGCAAAAACAAACGAAAAGTTGAAATATTTCCTTTAAAAATGTTTTGGACGCCGTAACAATTTGTTGAACCTTTGTGTATAAATTTTGTCACAACTGACGACGAATATATTTCAATTGTCAACATGAACAACACAAACAAGCCGTTCTATATCTCCCGAATATTACCTACCTAAGAACAACTTATTAATGACAGAAGTTGCATACAATAACTTAAAATAACTAGCCTTTTATTTTGTAAAATTTGTATGCAAAGAAAAAAAATACAGTTTGACAGATATTTCTTTTGTTATTTCATAAAATATGCTATTATAGATATCAAGGAGCAACCCCCATCTTGCTTATTCCATGGATCGCGGTATCTTTATGATTTCACTAATTTGCAAGGACACATGTCTTTTAAACCTAAGGATTATTCGTCAAATATTTGCGAAAACATTTAATTTCTTCATTTGAACTAAGAAGTTAAGTATGTTTAATTTTCTGTTCTTGAGGAAAACGCAAGTAATTCCTATTTGAACGTATATAGTTTTACAAAAAGTTTGTATCAAATTGTGAGTGTACATTTTGACTTCCAGCATTTTTGAAGAGACACTTATTTCTCAAATGCATATGAAATGCAGTTAAATAAGTATTAATAATGTCATATAAAACATTGACTTATGAGTGGTGTAATCAATGTGACTAATTATCCACTTACATTGGTCGGTAAGTTTATGTCAACACCACCGTCGATTAGCAATGTAATGATCTTAGTTTGCCAGTTCAATATAGCAAGGTGAAGTGCAGTAACGCCATCCTGTACAAAGAAATACAAAGCAGTGTATACATACAATTGAATGCTAACGATTGCAGCTGATATTAACTTACGCATGACTAAATAGTGTCGAATTTATCGTAGCTCGCCGACCCTGTAGCAGATATAATATTCAAATGAAAATGATAAAAATTGTTATCATATTTTTACTTGATGATACCTGTAATGTGACAATTTGTGATAGATGTTTAAATTTCGATAATTGATTAACAAAATCTAAGGCAAGAAACAGAGAATCTGAAAGCGAATCCGTAAATCAACAATAGAAAAATAATATAATAAACAAATCATCAGCAATTACAAAATAAAAAAGGTAAAGGGTAATTTTATACACCGAAATAGCGATCAAAGTGAATTTTATTTTCCAAATATGGAGATAATTTTAATGAGGAATCAATAGAAGCATATACTCTAGCAATATTAGTAAATCTAAGTCAGTCTTGCCAGTATGAAGTGTATATACAATTTTAACAATATCAAACCAGACGAAACACACCAGAAAACCATTAATTTACAAGAAACAATGTACACCAAGAAGAGTGATAGCTCATGGAAATCATGTTCAAGATATTATTTTTTAGAGACAGTCACTGATTCTACCTCATATTCAACATTGGAATTAGTCAAGTCAAAAATTGTGAGACAAGGAACCTATGATCTGTTTTAATGTTTGTAAATTTACTTATTTAAGGTATTCATACATGTAGGTAACAAGACAAATGAGGGATGTAGAGCAAGATAGTGTACCCTGTGTTAAAGAAAAATATTAATAAGTAGACTAGACATTCGATTAATATTCCAAAACCTGACATAATTTCTTTTTTTTCAGATTTTCCGACTAGATAGGTGTAATTATATATAAGACCGCATGAAAACGAAAATTTGATTATGAGTTGATATTTGATGTGACGAAAAATGCCGGAATATACACATGGTATAATTTCTAGGTTTGCATAAACAAACGAAAAGTTGGAATATTTTTTTTTTAAATGCTCTGGACGCCGTAACGATTTGTTGGACCGTTGTGTGTAAATTGTGTCACAACTGACGACGAATATATTTAAATTGTAAACATGAACAACACAAACAAGCCGTCCTATATCTCCTGAAAATTACGTACATAAGAAAAACTTATTAGTGACAGGAATTGCATAAAATAACTTGAAATAACTAGACTTCTAGTTTGGGTAAAATTGCTAAAATTTGTATGCAAAGAAAGAAAATTACAGATTGACTGATATTCTTTAGTTATTTCATAAAATATTCTATCATAGAACTCTAGAAGTAATCCCTATGTTGCTTATTCCTTGGAGTGCGGTATTTCTATGATTTCACTCATTTGCTAGGACACAAATCTTTTAAACCTTAAGTTAATTCGTCAAATATCTGCGACAAATTTATTTTTTTCATTTTAAATAAGAAATTGAGTATGTTTAATTTTCTTTTCATGAGAAAAGACGCAATTATTTTCGATTTGAACTATACGGTTTTACAAATTGTCAAAGTTTGTATCAAATTGCGATTGTACATTTTGACATCAAGCATTTTTGAAGAGACACTTATTTCAAAAATGCATATTAAATGCAGTTGAAATAAGTATTGATAATGTCATATTAAACATTGACTTATGATTGGTGTAATCAATGTGAATAATTATCCACTTACTTTTTTCGGTAAATTTATATCAATTCCACGGTCGATTAGCAATCTTACGATTTCAGTTTGCCCACTCCATGCAGCAATGTGAAGTGCAGTACTACCATCCTGTATAAAAAAAATACTAAGCGGTGTAAACATACAATTGAATGCTTACGATTGCAGCGGAGGGAGGCCACAGCCTCTCAGTGACAGAAAGGCAGATCGCGGCTTAATATATAGTACAAGCAAAGTTTAATGCGTACTTTATTTACAAATACATGTATATGTATTTGATCTGTATTGTTTATATGACCATGATCAAGGAAGTTTTAATTTTATATATTAGTTTGCAATATTGTGATCAAAATTCGTTTCAAATAAATAATTTTGTAGTCGTTGAAATTTAATTGCATTATGGGTAATTTCGGATCGTGTAGATAGAATGGGGAATGGTGTATGGTGTAAGGTGTAAGGTGTATGGTGCAAAGGTGTAACGTGTATGGTGTAATGGTACATGGTGTATGGTGTAATAGTGTATGGTGTATGGTGTTAGTGGGAAGTTTACACCATCCAAGGACTGTATGTGGTCAAATTCATGATAATTAATTGAATTATGAACAATTTATAAAGAACTGCGTAAATGTATCTTGAAATTTTAAGAAGTGTTTGAAAGTAACTAAGGAATAATAAAAGTGTTAAAGATATTTTTGTTTTGAGTATTGGGAATACTATTCCCAAAGAGAAAGCCTTGCTAGTGGTGTGATTTGAGATTGGCCTGCACATATGCTGTATGGACTATAGAGTTTTCTAAGCCCATAACTTAACATGATCTGGATGCAAGATTATATCAATCACTGAGGATATGTGTATAACCTCATTGGTTGATATCTTTGGCGGAAGTACATGTGATACATCCTCATTCTTTCAATATCCAAGTGGTGTTTGGTTTAAGGGATATGTTTGGTCAGGCAATACATATTGCCTGTTTGGTTTGATGAGGTTCTTTATAAGTTCCCCCCTCTCCTTCCCATAAGTACCAAAATGTGGATTTGTTTTTATATTCATATTTTAATATTGGTACTACATGTATGCATCTTGGGTTGATGAGCACGAGACAACATTAGAAAAACATAAGCATTACCATGGGATCATGTTGACGGAACACACCTTCGCTTTATCGATTTTCAAGGGAAAGGTCAAATAGGGCAAGTGTATAGGTATGTTTGTGCTTAATTTTTCATTACAAAAGTGAAAATAAGATTATATATCTCGGATGGCAATAATGTTGATTAAAGAGCTTTATTTTATGAGCTCCAGAGTAGTTATATAAGAAACAACTGCAAACTTTATCCAGTGGGCTCTTGTGCATTGCATTGTGCATAGTAGTCCAAATTTTGGTTTCTGAAACGTATAGATATTATCTTGTATTCGGTTCTTTCCTCTACAGTTGTCTATGCCCATAACTTAACATGAACTGGATGCAAGATTATATCAATCACTGAAGATATGTGTATAAGACCAGTTGATATATTAAGTCACGATTATTGCCAGAATACACGCATGGTATAATGTTGCGATTGGTATAAACAGACGTCAAGTTCAAATCTTTCCTTTTAAAATGTGCTGGACGCCATCACGACTTGTTCGACTGTTATGGGTAAATTGTGTCACAAATTAAGAACAATATATTTCAATTGTCATCACAAACAATCAGTCAAATTTCCCCCGAAAACAACCTACCTAACAGAAACGTATCTGTGACAGGAGTTGCATTCAATATTTTAAAATAGCAAGCCTTTTTTTTTGGATAAAATTGCTGCAAATGTGTATGCAGAAATAAAACTTCCACAAATTGACTGTTCCTTTTTAGTTTATTCATAGATATCTAGAAGCAATCCCTATGTTGCTAATTCCTTGGGGCTTGGTTTTTTATGATTGTTTTCCTTTTTGCTAGTTCACTTGGCTTTTAAACCTTCAGTTTATTCGTCAAATATCTGTGAAGAAAGTTCAATGTCTTCATTTGAACTATGAATAAACGTATGTTAACTTTTCTTTTCGTGAGAATAAACGCAATTCATTCCTTTTTTAGCCTAGCGGGTTTTATAAGATATTCAAATAAATTTGAGACTAGAAATGGAGAATGTAATAATACATAAACAACAACATACTATCATTAGTTACTGACATGCTAGCTCTAGACCTCGACTAAACTGATTCAAAGATTATGTCTTCGTCATATGAATATCACGCACAATCCCTCCTGTTCGGGGTTGGGTATTATACCATCATGAAATATATGAGAAGAACATAATCAGTGTCATGCAAACATTTGAATAAATGTGTTTAATTCCGATGCAAAGACCCTAAAAATGAATCAATATTGAAGCCAACTTATGCAATCTTTAATGACCTAACAATGGCATCGTAACTGTATCCCTCCTTAATAAGACTGTTAAAGGTTTTTTTTAGCTTTTGAGATGAATACTTTGTAAAAAATATTACCATAAATGATTGTTTGTGAAATACCTGAACGTATATGATATATGCATGGTGAGTTATATTTACGAACTATTTCCTTACACCGATGAAAAAATTAATTAAATGTTTTGACTAGTTTGTGATATAGAAAACCCTGCTGTAATAATTGTTCAGTAATACATTATTTTTTTCCTGTTAAAATGTAGTACGTTGTTACATACACGAGCGAGTCGTACAAGTTGAGATATTTAAACACCATAAGATGGTGACAAGGGAATGTCCACATCTAAGAATGGATAATTAACGATAGGAAATAAAAAATCATCTTTTTGATCATATTCTTTTGTATTAAGCTTCTCGTTAATAATATAGATATCAAGACCGAGGAAAGTGGAGTGGTCATTGTTAGTATAAGCTTTATTTAAAGTGAGTTCAAAAGGATAAATTTCTTTAGTATGCATACTGAAGTCGTCATTTTTGAGAACCAATATATCATCAAAATATCTAAAAGTATTGTTAATTTTTTTATCAAGTGTTGTTTCGATGGGTCTTTTCTGATTTTTCATAACAATACAAACACAGGTCCGGAATAAGTTGTGCCCAGTTATTTGCCATAAAAATTCCAATAACACGACAATATAAGGAATCTCCAAAGCGAACAAAAATGTTATCAAGTTAAATTTTTAAGCGCAAATATTGTATCAAAGCATTTCTAGTTGACATAGTTCTTTTTGTTGATAACTAAAAAAACAACTTTAAAGAGTTTAAACATTTGTATTGGCATTCTGACTTTTCAAATGCCCAATTAATTAGGAATGTGACATATTCCGAATACGCATAAAACACCGTGTAAAACGCCACATGCGGGGTGTCAGCTATGTTTGACACGGGGTGGCAATTGCGAAGCGAGGAAAAACTGTCAAAGTAAGTGTAAGTATCAAAAATTATTTATTTAGAACTCTTAGTACCATATAATGTACTGCACGGAAGGAACCGAAACACAATCTATTTCCAACAAGCAAAATCAGTCGTTTTCATTGCTCTGTTTTCTCAAACACCTCTCCCTAGTTTTCCGTGTTGCAGATTTTGAGGCTTCATATGCAAATTTCTGGATAGTTATAAAGTTGTATAAACAAAAATGGCAAGATATGTTAAGTTCACAATAGAGTCTATATTTGTAAACAAAGTAAAATTTAAAATAATAACTATGTTCCTATCTAATAGGATAGTAGGACTTAACGGAATTTAAATACTTAGTAACTAAGTGTGACCAGAGATTACTAAATTAAAAGCCTGTGTATCAGGTATCAGGGCATTACGATATATATTATACACAAAATGACTACTTTCATATTCAACTTTGAAACTGAAGAATTTTAATCATCAACAGTTTTTTGGGGTTTTCAACATTTAAATATTAAATATATATTAAATGTCCTAATATTAAATGCGTCATGTTATTCAAGCAATACAATACTTAGTTGATGTACCAGACATGTCAGGGATTTGGGGGTGGGGGTGGGCGGGGGTAAGGGCGGCTTGTATGAAAAGGTAATATTTTCGTGAAGTGCTTTTGCTAAATACATAATCCTTCTACATGTACAAAATGTACTTTAAATAGAAAGTAAATTACAAATAGCATAGTATATTACGTTCAATAGTTTAATAATATTAAAAAGTTTTATGCCAAAAAACACTTGAAATACTACAGGATCAATTTAGGCCCTAGTTGGGAGGGGGGTGCTTGTATGAATATTTATTACTTTCGTTAAGTGCTTTTGTTAAATACATAATCCGCCCACATGTACAAAATGTACTTTAAATAGAAAGGAAATTACAAATAGTCTAGTATATTACATGTAATAGTTTAGTGTTAAAAAGTTTCATGCCAAAAAACACTTGAAATACAGCAGGTCAATTTAGGCCCTAGCACATACATTTTATTTACATTTAAAAAATGCATACTGCATCAGTAGTTATTACAATTTGCTTATTTCTATTGCATGTTATTTGTGTCTCAATAGGCAGTCATTGGCAGTAGAAAAGAAAGATACAATATGAATTACAGCAGTTACTGTAAGATATTGTAAAATGCAAATCTACTGAAATCTTTAATGTACATATAAATCTCGTAAAACTTTTCTTGCTTCATAAAGATTGTTAGACAAGGATCCTGACTATTCTTTCTAATCATTTTGCACATTTTTCTGTGATAATCTACTTTTTGGTAGATTAAGAATAATACAAATTGATAAAAGCCTTCCCACATGTTGTTCCATTAAACCACACTCTCAGGTTGTGGGGAAGGGTTGGCACCTTCAAACATTAACCCCATCACATTCTGTATGTTCTTGTCCCAAGTCATGAACCTGTAATTACCTGTAAAGAACAAACAATTGGTTTCTTTCCTCCTTACTAATATTCCCTATATAAACATGTTCGCTGTTAGAATAAAGTACGAAGAACTTCTGAAGGATTTGCCTTCAACTGCAATTATATTGTATGTTGGCGAAACAAAACTATCTATAGCCACTGCATGTGTATGCACCTGTCCTGATTGATTTAGGGGCCTGTCGTTCAGCAGTTATCGTTTGTTGATGTTGTTCATAATTTGGTATTTCCTGTTTGGATATATATAAAAATTAGACCGTTGGTTTTCCTGTTCGAATTGTGTACGCTAATAATTTTGGGGTCCTTTATAGCTTGCTGTTTAGTCTGTATCAAAGCCCTATGTAAAAGGCCGTTCTTTGACCTGTGTCTGTTATTATCAGGTTGAGAACAACCCCCCTCAGATAAGGGTTCATTTTATTGATGTAGAAAAGAAAACAGAAATACCAAGGATTTGTATAGTTCTTCTATACAAAACCTTTGAAAACTTCGAATTGTGTACTCAAAAAGAGGAGAGTTGCATCATATTTTAAACAACGTTTTCTAGTAAATGTGTTAACATGGTTAAAGTCCGGGAATATTACAAAATTCTTGGACATGTTTTGACCATTTTATACCAGATAGATATATAGTTCTTTGAGAAAATATGAGCTCTTTTATACAAACAAATATATTATAACTTATATTAATCCCTCATAAAACATGTAAAAGGGATATTTATAACATTAAGGGGTTGCCCCCAAACTGATTATGACTTGAATGGAGAATTGTCTCATTGTCAGTCACTCACACATAGACCAGATGTAACTATTTCTTGGTGAACAGGGAAAAAATACATCAGAAATTGAAGAAATGTCAACGTACAAGTGATAAATCAAGTTTTAATATTGTCAAAATCTACTGTTTAATGTTTACAAAAAAAAATATGATCGCTCGCCTTTACTTTTTAAGCTTCGCCTTAAAAAATTGCAAATTAAATATTTTTTTATTTAAATTTTCAAATCGCTCGCTCGCCCCATATTTTGGAGTCCAAAAATCCGTAGAACAAGAAATTAAATTGGTGTGGCCTAAAAAGGGGGATTTTCCAGTTTGCAGACAATAACTAAAAAAAAGTGCTAAGTGAAGGATGCTTATCAAAACTTATCCAGTGTACTAAAGTTTGTTGCAGTTACTCAAGAAATAAACTTGTCACAGGAGATTATCATTTTTTCCATTTCGATACTTTCTATTCAATATGGATCTTAAGTCCCTCTTTTTAATGTTGTTGAAGGTGTGATAAAGAATGTTCGGAATTCCTGTACTAATTGTATAAGAAACTGGATAAGTGCACTGTAAAACCTGGAATTACCCACAAATTGCACCTGCAAATGGCATTACACACTCTGGAGTAAGATGGTTGTCTTCGGTTTTGACAATGCGTCCACATTTCCCCGTAAAGGGACAATTATCAAAAATATTTTTTTTTATAAAAATACAATACAAGTTCTAGCTTCACATGAACAAAATATCAATTATTGACGTTGGGTTCAGAGGAAAATTCACACTGCAGTCCTTATAGCACATAACCTACCCTCCATTGATTTTAAACGTACTTAACAAACTTCATTTTAATCTGTATAACAATGAAACAAATTAAAATCTGAACAAGAAAAAAAAAAATTCAAATGTATTAAATTCATAAATTTAAAGTAAACTCCCTTTTTTTTTTTTATCTATTTCCTTTTCAAAATTAGCTTCTATCTTTCTCATATGGACGGTAACATTTCGTTTTTTTATCTTAACTTTTAAATTAATGTTTGGAAAATTCAAAAACACATAATAAGAACATTCTATGGAATAGAAATGCAACTTTTGATTCAAATAATGTATCACATAACGTTTTTTCCTTCATGTCTATACGAAATTTGTGTCAAAATGTCCATTTTGCCTTAAATTTTCAAATCAAAATTTTGAGCTTTGAACACTGGTGACCCCACTTTTTTATTTGATAATTTCAAAGTATATATCACTTATAAGTTTTCCTAAATAATTATAAAAAATCTATGGATAAAAAATCAGACACCCCATCTACCTTAAGTGCAGTCAAATCAGTATTGATCATAACATATCAAACATTGACATATGATTGGTGAAATCAATGTGATTTATCATCCATTTACCTCATTCTGTAAATTCATATTAATACCATGATCGATTAATCTTTTTAACTTGATTATAATAATAAGGTGACAATTTGTGATAACTGTTAAAATCTTGTTAATCGATTCAGAAAATTGAGGCACGAAACAGAAACACAGTTTATTAAAGCCAAAAAGTAAATCAACAATAGAAAATGAACAAATCAGCAACACCTTTTTTCATAAAAAAGGAGGAAACGGATAGTCCGTCTACACCTAAAGGGCGAAAAAAGTAAATTTCAAATCTTAAATATGGAGATAATTTGATTGAGGATTCACAAGAAAAATCTTACAAGTTAGTAATTACATATCAGTGTTGGCATTCTGACATGTACACACAGTTTTACCAAACTATCAAAACATTGTGAAATATGTTTTTCTATAAAGCTTTGAATTTCACAATAACATTATTTCCGCGTCCTTAAAAACAGACAATGATGTCATATTTATTATGAAACACTGTATACTAGAAGTTTGATTCCATAATGAAGTATGAATGCAAATATATGAAATGTGAAATGTTTATAATATTCTTAAAACTCACCAAGTTTTGATAATTTATAGTTGCTCCTCGTTTTAAGCATTGTTTTACGATCTCCTTGTCTCCATGCAAAGCAGCAAGTATAAGTTCCTGTATCACAAGATACAAATTAGTTATCAATGTTTTAATGAGGACGCATATCACATAAGGAAAAGGCGTTCCATATGTTTGATATCGACATACTGATTACTTTTACCATTATCTTCAATTATTAATAATGAAAATGCATAATATACACATCATGAGTTAAAAATAAACGTAAATATTAAAAGAAAGTAAAATGAGGGATGAATAAAATACGTGTTTGCAATTCGCGGTCACATATAATGTATGATACTTTTCTATGGAACACCATGGATGCCTTATTTTGATTTTCAACATTGTATGCAGTCGTTTAAGCATAACATACAGGGGTCAGAATATTATAAGCAGTTGTTAGAACAACATATACAGTCGTAACATAATTGTATAGACATATAATTCCAACTAGTGCGTACACACTCAACTCATATAAAATAATATGATTTAAACGGTTTTATTGGTATAGTATTCATAATATATAAAGTCAAACCGACGAAACTCATGTCTGTAATGACGAAAGAAACTGCCTGTTTAAACCATCATAAAAATATACTAAGTCTGTATTTGTTAAACAACTCGAAATAGAAAACAACTTTCAAACCTTTGATTGCTTTGGATTAAAACCGCAATTTTTATACTTGTGCATGCAAAACAAACTTCTTGGTAGAAGGGTTTAACAGCACAAACTACATTTTCCAAAAGACCACAACATTGAAATAGAGTATATTTTAACAAAAGGCTTTTGACTTAAAGGTCGCATAACTGTGGTTACTGCTATTATCTAATGCCAAATAAAAATATTACCCTATTTAAAATAATGGATCTCAATTATTAATTTTATTTCAAACAAAAAACAACAAACTTGCAGAAAATATGGAATCCCGCAAAAATGAGATGCACAAATGTGTACACCATTTATGGATTTCCAAAAAATGTGTCTGTAGTGATGACAGGAATCGAATCAGTATTTGAATTGCAAGATAATTTACCTCAGTTAAAGATAGACTCTTGAATATATACGACTCAGCAATGACGCTCTCATCAACAGTTAAACTATCAGATTTGATACAAAAAGAAGTCAAATTCCGCAAGGTTATGACAAACATGGCAGGTTTTATATGTATATCAAGGGGTAAACATGTGGTTGTGTTTAGATAATTCAACAGGTAGTAAAATAGACATTGTTATGGAGTGAACATCTCTAAATTTCCTGGATTTGCTTCAATTTGTAGTTTTATATTGACAATATAGTGGCGTGATATCTTCATTACTAAAGCAGTAAATATAGCATTGATACCCATATTATTGATTAAACAGATCAATATTTTGTCAATCTGTTTACGGAATACAAACTATCTTTATTAAAGGTGCGTTTTTTCTGCAACTCTTATCACGGTTATATGTCGTTGTTGATTGTTGCGTCTATTATTGATGAGATAAGTACAATTCATACCATAGCTTGATTCAAAGGTAATTATGGTTTACTCTGCTATAAGATATCGTATCAATTTGGAGACTTACTATTGAATTGATATGTTCGAACAGCGAAAAGATTAAGTTATTCACAATGGACCTCTACGGCATCCTAAGACATACATGTGATAACATATTAATTTAGCTATATTTTTCTTTCAAGTATTAAACAAATGGTTTTGAAGAGGTGGGTTTGATCGTCCTAAATGAAGATAGCACCAGATAACCGATTCGGTTGAACTCTATTAGTTTAACGAATCTTAATTGTCTGCCAATTTGTCTGCCAGTCCCATAGGTTCTCACCACCTTAGTAAAACCGCCAACGATGAAGCTGTCATAATTATAATACATCTTTTTAAATCAGCTGGTAATGTACTTATTACACATTGTTGTTTCAATTCACATCGCCTATATTCGTCTGTTTTGCATCAATGTTTCATCTAAAAAGAATCTCATTTTAAACGCAACACATGTATCGAATGGTCTGACATGCATTTTGAATACGTTAAATGCATTGTTGTTTTTCAGTTTTACATTTATCGCAAGATGTGTACTTCTACACATTATATATGATATATGTTTTACATTTTACCCAGTGCTTTTAGTAATTAATGATCGCGTTTACAATGTTTAAAAGATATATGAGTTTTGATCAACGGTATACTACTGTTGCCTTTATTTTAGGCCCTTCTCATTCGTATACCTACCTTCCGACGCTGTAACCTAAAGGCTCAAACAAAGGGAATTTCCTAAAACAGTCGATACAATTATTTAATTGAAATGTGCATATCTAACAACTAGGAACATTACCTATGTGTGTTTTGTTTACTATTTCATATCCCTTTACAAATATAGCATGTATAGTATGCATTACTTTCGAACCCCACTAGTTATTTGTTTTACCTGACAAAGCTGGTGCATTCTTTCTTCTGAGCTCATTGTAAAAATTCTGTAAATAAAGCTTATATGAATGTATCTTAAAATCATCATTTATATAAATGTTATCATTCTCTTATTGCACCAATAAGATATAGATATGTAAATGAAATATAGTGATACAACACAAGCATAGATTGAATAAATGATTATAATTCCCCGAAGGTTTATCGATAACAATGCACCATTTATTTATACAGGAGAATTATTGTTAGACATGTAATAGACGAATATATTATAATGTGACAGCATACCTGGTTCTTTTTAAAAAATATTGGGGTTTATTTGCATGTGATTTGTGGGCATGTTAGTTTGCATGTAAATGAATTTACATTTGTTAATTGACAAATTGCTTATAGATCAATTAAATCATATATGATAAGGAAAACAACACTTCAAGTGAATATAGCATGTTGCCCTGTCATATGACAGGGCCGTAAACATAAGCATCTCAATTGATCATATTTGACTACTATAACACCAATGGCACTTTGTGTTCGTTTCATTTTTATTTTTATTTTGTTTCAGACTTTTATCTTTGACAGCTGGTTGTTAATGCAAGAGTTTCTGAATCATTATACATCCTCATTTGTTCGATGTCTAAATAGTTTTTAAAAAACATTTGTCAACTATTCATTAAAAAAACCAAGGTTTGTTTACAACACCTCAATAATCCATTGGTAGTTTGTCAAACCCTGTGAGGAAGAACAAGGGCTGTTTTGTTGTCAACATAGATTAGTTGTTGCTTTACGCTTTTGAAATCGATTCGGATGTATTAGGTAAATTGAACAGATACTAGTTACTGAGTCAGAATAATGCCTGATGAAATGATAGCATGCATGTATGTACCATACCTTTGATCTATTTAAAAATGAACAGTAGTACTATTTGTAAATTTTATTGATTATACTCCCAAGGTAGATTATGTACTTAAAACAGGTAAGCAACAATAATATCTATAAATACAAAATAGATGTAGGCGACGATGATTATTTGAGACAGTTTGATCACTTGCGTAATATCCCTTTTTCGAAATGGGAAACAATTATATTTCACACATCTTTAAATGATGCTCAATTGCTCCTCAATCGTATACTAGTAATTGAACTCACTGCCACATTAAATCGTTTAGTTTTGAAAAAATATTTCAACTGTTTTAATACTCAAAATAATTTTGTCTTTCCTGAAACAAAGTTATATTTGTACAGACAATTGCAGTATCAGATGGTTTTGGATATCATTTCGTGTCCCATATTTTTTGTTATAACCTGCAGAAAAGTAAACTCATAACATAGTGTAACCATCTGATATGCTATTTCTGGCTCAATCAGGAATCGGTCTTCACAACTATGCTTTGAATTATATATTGTCTGGAAAGCTATTTAAAATGTATTTTCAATGAATTAAATGTCTTTTGTTTTATCAATTATTGTTTTCAATGTTTCTTGTATGTGCTATTACGATTACCATGTTCAGTCTAGATAGATAATAGGTTTAACAGTCCAAGAGGATATCAACAGCCCGTTATTAACATTGTAGTACTTTTGTTCTAATATGACATGAATGATTGTTGTGTGTTATTTTAAAATTTCAAAACATTTTGAATAGAAGAATGTATCTCACTAAATCAACAACTTGGCTTCTTGTTCTGATTTGCCTTAAACGTATGTCATTTTAGGGTTTTATAGACAGGAAACAATGAGCATTGATCACTTTCAACAGAATCAACAAAATGCAAGAACGTAAACGGATAAAACAAAAAGAATTAATGCTACAAGATCAAATAAACTCATCATAGATACCAGACGCGCCTTTCGTATACAACAAAAATCACCAGTAACGCTCGAATCAAAATATGTTTAAAAGACAAAAAAAAAGTACGAAGTTGGAGAGCATTGAGGACCGAACATTCTTAAAATTTTGCCAAATACAACGACTGTAATTTATTCCTGAGGTAGAAAAAATACAGACAGAAAGGTTGGAGGAAGGTCATTAAGAAAATTTACAAGAGATGATTGAAGAAAATTTATTGATAATAAAGCCACAAGTGCAGAAAATGCAGCAAATAAGGGAGAGCAGAACACTCTATATCAAAGGGAAATGTAATAACCAACGAGACGGAACTATAAGAGGGATAGAACGAACACTTTGAAGATATTTCAAACTTGAAAGAAAATAACACACATATGACAAATTTGTATTAAATACTTTCTGTTTAAAATTTAGCATCGATTAATTTCAAAGAATGCAAAGATTAAATGTAGATAAAATTCCAAAATATTCGACATACAATCATCTTTATGAATTTGTTAATGGACTAACTGTTTTTAGAATTTCCCTTGGACTTTTATTAAACATGTAAACGGGATCCCAACCCTTCCACAACCTAGGACAGTGGTGTTTGTATAACAGTACGACATACAAACGAACTTTAAAAAATAGTTGAAAAAGGCTTAACTGATCAGATGGTTACAATTACAAATATCCATTTTCCGAGTTGTCTCTGTTATAAATAAGCGAAATGCGAGGCCGACCAGTGTTTAGAATAAGTCAGGTTTAAACGGATTTGTGTTTACTTATCGCAGGACTGGCAATAGTGTTAACCTCAGTAGCAGAACTGTGTTGAGATAACTTCTGTGACAGTCATCAATTGGTGATACATATATGAAATATATATGTATATGTGTGCGAGTCTAAATTGAAAACTACGTTCAAACCTATTATTGCGTTGGATAAAATTCGCAATGTTTATACGTGTGCATGTAAAACAAATGTCGTTGTAGAAGGGTCGTGTTAACAATCATGATTACATCATTTAAATAAAAGGGAAAATGTGACAAGTATAAATATATCGGTAGGATTTTCCTATGTTCTCTTTACATGTGGTAATAGTACATGCTTATGTTTGTGTTTACTCTAAATCTTACCTGCCACGTGTTTCAAGTATACGCCGAACCTTACATCCTACTACGTATGTTTAATTCCCTAAACAATACACAGTGAGAAAAGAACAAAGTGCTTACTTCATTTGAGTAGCTAAATCTCTATCGTGTGCTTAGTACTTTTCATAAATGAAATGAGTCCAAAAGCAAACCGATTTTTCACATTATTTCATATTTAAAAATATCCAGGTATCTGTATGTGAACTAAATCTATATAGCAAGTTTACCGTACTTTATCTCTTATAAAAGTGTTCAAAAATCGTTATTTCGTTACGTTGTTGACATAAGCTGATAACACAATGGTAACAGTAAAATGCATTTAGAAATCGATAATAACTAGATACATGTACACGTTAAAAATATGCGTATATAAAAATATAAAATATGCAAGATGCATGATTTATTTCGTTTATATTTTAATACTTAAAAGTATAAACAAACAAACAGATTTTAACTCTATCAACTTTACACAAAATCAATTGGCGTCATCTACATGATCAAGTGTATGGCAGTGATGTTCTTTAAGTTTTATAACATTGCATTCAAGATATAAGGAAGTATTGTTGATATGAGTCATATATCTATAATACCACGTGAAACATGAATAGCTTGCAACTTGATAAGGGCCGTAAGAAGAGTAATGTGGCTTTAATGCAACAAATAAGCCTTTCAAAACGGCATATATCAACTGCTTCAACATTAACCTTTAGTATGGTTAAGATGATTGTATTTGGACCTCAACATCTATTGCTAAACATTCAAGGTGTGGCCGTGATTTAATTTCTAGTATATCATCACGACTACTTTTTTCAGTTTACGTTTTAAAACAACATGAACAAGATAATGTGCTTCGGCTTGCCCAAGTTCAGACAAAATTAATTTTCAACAATACTGCAGCAAGACAATAATATATTTTCCGAATTCTACAAGATTGCTTTTGATCATTATTTGAACATACAATAATGCAGCCGAATGTTCTAATCGGAGTAATAAAGTATTGACATATCGTTCAATTATAATAAAACAAAAGTAAAAGGAATACAATGCTTTTTTGAAGTACAACACTTTTTAATATAGATGTTCGTAGTCCGCCTAATAAAAATATACTAAAAGTCTAGTTGTTTTTGTCCAGCTAGATAAAACTCAGACCATATGACACATCGTTAAGGTCAATATATCTTAATTGTGGGCATAATATTTAATGATAAACTGTGTACAGTCTTTCGTGCGTCTATTAGTATCAATCCTGTAAAACAAGAGGCGAAATACCAGAGGGACATTCAAGCTCATTCAGACTACGCAAAGAATTAACAAAAAGGACCAACAGACAAGCAATTGTACAAAATCAAACATAGAAAACGGAGCAACATGAACCCAAAAAAGAGCTGCGGGTAATGTTGTAATGGTAAGTAGATCCTGCTACACACGTTGTTCTCGTCATGTTGCTCATTTTAGTACGAACCAGGCAGTAAGTCTGGTATGGTAGACAACATAATGGGGAAAGGGATGAGATTGCAGTGTCGCCATTAGGACCACATTCGTAATCAACTTTGAAATGGATATTCAATAACGGTCAACCAACTCGCAAAAAACAAACAATGCGATGATTTTAAAGTCACCTCTTAAACTCTTGCTTTCTTTTAAGCTGAAACCCTCTATTAAAAAATAAAATTCCTGGAATATCGTATCAAACAATAGATATTAATAATCCGTATGCAGGCTTTGCTGAAATGTTGAAACATAGAAAGTTCGAAATTTGAAAGCTGACAGATCTTTAATGTCGTTAAAAAATGTTAAAAAAAAATGTTTGCAAGCAACCATCGTTGTCAATTTACATTTGTTTGGCTTTATTACTCTTTTGATATGCTCGTCACTGTTGAAACGTATGTAGACAAAAACGTGGGTCTGGCGTATAAAATTATAAGCCTGGTACTTGTGATAACAATTATAGACGGAGGTGTGTATAACAGACAAATTAAACTAATTCGGTTGTACCCTAACTGAAAGTCGATGTGACACGTTCAACATATGTGATGAGAGAAGTTCATATTCATAGCGGAAAGTTAATAGTGGTCTTATAATTCAGATTCAATCTATCTGAAATGCATTACAAACGGACCTACAATTTTTTTTTACACCGGATGTTGCTAAATACAGGTGACGTCTAAATCAGGTTTGACTGTATTTCAATCTGTATTTAAGTTTGAAAAATAAAAATACTTATGTAAAGTGAAGTCAAAGTTTTAAATAAAGTGCAAAATAGAAGAGTGCTGAAATGCATGCACTCTAACAAATTGGTTTTGAATTAAGAAATTATTGATGATAGTTATACTTTATTTTAGTTTTAATATGGGTAGGCATTATATTCGTGTTATTTTAGCCCTCGCTATCGCTCTGGCAAAAACAATCACGAATATAATGCTTACCCATGTTAAAACTAAAATAAAGTATAGCTGGCATCAATTATTTCGATTATGATTAGAACAATTACGGTTATTTCTTTGTATGCTCTGTATAGGGGTACATTATTTGTGTAGGCTCTTCCATCAACCTCCATGTCGATTGTTACCCAACTAGTTCAAACAGTTTAGTTTTGCAAACTTGTAAGTTTGTAAAATTCAAAATTGAAACAGAAATAATCAAATTTATTAACTTAAACAATATTTGTGTCACACTATAACAGAAAAGTAATACATTCAACGTCTCTTTCTGTGAGGTCAATTTCTGACACGCACATTTTCAAGTCAGTTGTCAATGGCGGTAGATGCAAAAGGGGAATCGGGTAGGTCAATCTTTATTTACTAAATTAATTGTAAATGTTCCGCCGGTTATTGTAGCATTGGTAAATATGTTCATATCTGATAGAGGATTCCTTCATAAAGTTGTGCTGACATTACGGCGAGACTCGGCAGGAGGGGCCCTTTGACAGAAATTCATTAAGGCTATACTTGCGGTTAAGTCCAAATAATTGCGACGATTTCAAATTATGTGATGATTAAAATAAATACTGAGTGACAATCTTGTTGCATTTTTGAGTGGATTGGAAAACTTTGTGGTATATTGGTTGTTACGCCTAACTTTATTTTATAGGAGAATGGGGTTCGATTCCCTGCTAGGGTCAATCCATTTTTTCATAAATATGACACATTTTTGTCATTTTTGTACAACAGTTATAATTTATAACCTATACTTCTTTTATATGTTATCGTCAGATCATATGTTTCAATGAAATAAGAAATATACATGCCTTTTAACAGGATAGATGAACCGTGGGGAGAGGTTTTGAAGTTAGAATAGCCAACATCAACGTTGCAGTATCTATGTCAAATATGTCAGTTTCGACTTGTAACACATTGTTGTCATTGTGAAAGTATTATTTAGTAACAAAATGTGTATCATTTTAGTGTTTGAAAGTGTGCCAAGTTAATGTAATACATTAAATGCGTATAAAAATTTGATAAAATTCATTGTTCTGCCGTAGTCAATATGCGCATGTGTAAACTAATTTTATTGGATAATGACGTATGGTTTCTTTACAAAGCTAAAGAAGCACGTCATATTAGAATCCACAACTATTTAAATCTCTAGAGTAGGAAGTTTTACTATAACTATGAAGCCTGGCTTTGATTGTTGATAACATTGATGTTAAAAATTTTAAAAGAGGTTTTGTGGAGCACTTGTTAGATCCAGCAATACACCGTTGTTTTGATAAAACATGTATGTGGTTGGAAGATCAAGTTCTTCGTCTCTGAACAACATTCCAATGGAACATAGAACAGACCAATGGTTATCAAGAGTTTTTGCTCGTTGTGGGTTATGTAGTGGAATTTACACGTCATACAAATAATGTTGTTCACGTATTTATCTGCGGGGAACAATGTATTTGTCATGGAGGTAGAACAAGTGGTTTGTATCATTTGGTTTTGTTGAGGATTAATGTAGCATGAGTATAAATACACACAGCCAGTCTCTTAATTTTGATTTGTATTAACAATTTCACAGCCTTAATCCATTCGTACGGATTACGTCTTATGTCTCGAGTTTAGCCCTTGTCTGGCATTATCCTCGATTGAAGCCATAAGTAGTTTGAAGTAGTGTTTACTATTTATTGATTTAAGCTCACGATATTTCGAGCCTTCAGATTACATATTATGCAGATAATTGGGAATAGTTTAGGTCACCGGTAATAATGTAGCCAGCAGGGAACTAGTAAAAGTGCAATCAGAATGTTTAAATTCTGCAACTGTAAATGGATAGTAGGTATAATGACGATGACCATGGCTGTACATACTAGAAGTAGAGTTGAAATTGATTTTCTTATTCACCGAGCTGTGTGAAGGAATATAAACAAATTCCTATACCAATAAGTTTGTCATTACAACCGTATGATGTCCTTGTTCTCAATTGTCGAATTCAGAAATCTTTCTTTTGTCTGAAGATAGGTGTTGCAAGATGAGGATTTCTAAAGTATGTGAAACATTTTTCGATGATGCGAACTTGCATAGAAATGATTGAATGATCAGGATTAAATGATTTGTTTATGAAATTCTATCGATATTATATGTTTATCTTAAACGAGTTTAATATGACATATTGTTGATTTCTCAATTTACGACAAATGACATCAATAATTTGAAGGATCTTATAGCGAACCAAATCAAAGTTTTCCACAGAGTCGTCTGCTCTTCACCAAGGTATTTAAACTTTTGCAAGTTTACCTGTCCCATTGAATCAATACAATAGCTATTGTTCTCTGTGTAGTTTATTCACTTGGACATTTAAATTTCTTCTAGGAGAAATCTATCACTCATTGATTAATTTGCCTGACCAAAAAAATATTTTCTTTGTTGATTGAAATACATGTATAAACACACGTTACCTGCATGTGATACAGTATTTATTCAATATCAATAATATATTTCAGTCTGTTCAATACAAGCACTGATTCAATTATAAAAAGTTTATTTCTGATTTTTTTGTAACTACTGCATGCATTTATGTTTCAAAGAATCTGCATGTTTTTCGTGGTTCTTCATTTATAAAGAATACATTTATGAAGACCTTTATTTAAACATTATCATTTCAAGTTTATATTTGTGAACAGACTTAAAAGTACTTAGTAGCAAATTTTAATAGGTAAAATGTTGAAATTTGATCAGAAATCAACTTTTAATTTTTAAATCAGTGTTTATATCAAACAAATTGAATAAATACAACATCACATGCAATTGTATAATTACTTATTTGTACATGTATTTTCATCATTGACAGTTCAAATTTTTGTTCAGGTAAATTAATCAATGATTGATAGATTTCTCTTGCAAGAAATGTAAAGGTCCCATTGAATAAACTATACAGAGAACAATACCTGTTGTATTTCTTAGATGGGACAATAGAACTGCCAAAAGTTTAAATGCACAGATAACTTGCAGGTGAATCTGTGGAAAACTGTGATAGGATTCGCTATAATACATATTCAAAAAGACATGTTCATATATATGGCTGTACACACTTTACATACAGGTTTTTAAAAACATAATAAAATATAAGGCTCAGTATTGAATAACACGGTTATCATCATAATGCGAATACTTTACATAATCCCTTGATAATATTTCGATAGAGTTATATTCATTTTGGAGAAACTGAAAAAAATATTTAAATAAATCAACATAACTCATCGTTGTTTTTTTTCAATTTTCACTTGACATCATGAATGAATTTAGATTGAAAATATTGTCACATATCAGATTGTTTAACTTTATTTCTTTCAGCATTCGGCAATTGCCGAATGTCTTAAAACTCGAAACGTAAATGTTAGTTAAAAATGTTTTTGTTTTGTTTTTAACAAACAATCAACATGTCTAGACATGCACATTTAATGATTGCGAGAAGTTTGGACATATCAACCTTTCACAAGATACTAATTATAAAACATTGATTTCTACATTCAACATATTTATTTTCTGATTCTTTAGCTGCCTATGTTGCTTTTTTTTCTAACCGACGTATTGGGTTCATAGCTTCTTATTAAGGTCTTTCCTTTTACTAAAGGGAAAGACCTTACTGTATTTCTTCTGACTATTATTATTCTTTTTGTTCCGCCAAACTTTGACAAATTTATCCGCGTTAACCGTAAGACGTGTCGCTTTCATATTCACACTTTGTATCGGTGTCATGAATACCTATCCTGAACTCACCCTGTGAGTCGAAATATTTTGTCGGTTCGGAGTAATCCCTCCGACACCCAAAAACCTTGTTATCGTTCCAACAGCGTAACCGTAATAGGTAGAAAAAAAACGAAGGGTGAAATTTGTTCAGGACCTGACCCCGGATCTTCGTTACATTTGGATCGAAAAGATTCAACGACTCATTGGTAGGGTTATGCCCCTATGAAAATTAACCGGTGTCGGTTGGCCACCAAAACTCAGAAACCGTAAGTCGTAGACACCTAGGATCGTCACCATTCATCATCAGTTCATGTGACGTCAAATAATACCTCAAGGTCAAATGTGTATGTTGACCTTGACCTTTGACCTAACACCTTGTTATCAGAACAACTCAGAAACCATTATACTTACAGAAGTTTTAAATAGTGGAAAATGTTTGGGTCATTACGGCGCACATTTGTTACATTTTGACCGCCGAGATTTGACCTTTTTTTAAGGGGCATAAAGCCTCTTTTACGTTTCTGAAAAGACAAAATCAGCTTTTACTACATAACCAAAGGTCCTAGACCCATGGGGTCTTCAGCAATGACATTGAGGACTAATGACCTTGACAAAGGTCAAAAGGTCAAAGGTCAAGGTCAAGTCCCATATAGCGAATTCAGTGTTTTTAACCTTATATGAAGGATTTTTAGTGTTTTTGAGCTTTTTAAGGTTGACCTTGACCTTTTCAATACATTCTACGTCTGTTGGAACATGTATTTTACTTTACAAAAGGAAAGACCTCTCAATTGTACAAGAACAATTGACAGTTTAACTATATTTTTTTTTCCTCTATTTAATCTTAAATAATAACACAGTAACTCTAGGGGTAAATTCAGTAAATAAATATACGTCATCAGGCACCGCCCATTTAGGGGAGAGCTTTCTGTCTAAAAGTGAAGTCAGGTGCTCGTCTGATTGTTAGATAATGTTTGTAATAATTTTTTTTTGGTAGATGGATCAAAACTAGAGTTGAAAAAAAAAATGCTGAATGTACTACATTTTTTCCCTACAGGGTTGAAAAGTAATGGGGGTCAGTATAGAAATTCAGTGCGAATCTACATTGTTTGTAAACAAGGCCATGTGAATGCCCAAAAATGCTGCATGACCCTATGTTTTTATTGTTGCAAAAGATAGGGCTACATTTGTACTTTCATGAATGATATATGAAAGTTTTTAATTTCTAAAGGTAAATCAGGTATAAATTTATTCCCACACATAGATTAGCATTAAAGTCAATGGGAGATTTTTTACTGAATTTACCCATATAGGAAAATATGCACTTTTTCACTGTACTTGTCCAAAGCCACACAATAACCACAAAAATTATGCCCTGTAAATGTGAATGTAATGGAAGGATTTTTGAACCATTTGAAGTTGTTTTTTACACAAATTTCTATGTTTAACTGCGGCTATCCAGGATGCACTCAGTGTACTGTGAGAGAATCATGGAGAATATGATAAAAATCAGTGTTTGTGTCCAGATTAAAAGAAACAATAGAAATTACACTTGAGAGTTAAGATATAAATGAAAGACATACATATTCTCCCCATTAACATCACATTTGGCACATATTTCTCCTCATAATGTCTAAAATCATATGAAAAAAATGGATTACCTCCCTTTGATATAGTGTTTTTTTTACCTGTGTTCCTCATGTTAAGTTGTAGAACAAATGTTAAATAAGCACTTTTCTAGTATTTTAACACGCAAATAATCTACCCGCATGAATGTATTCATTTATTTCTACATAAAAGCATTGCGTTTCTTTATTTAAAGAATATACTAGACAACTGTTCATGATTACATGTCCTGCATCTATGAAACAAGAGTTAAAATGTTTGTAATTGGATTTTTATGTTAAATTATTGCTTTTAAATATTCTAAATTGTTACTTTAATCTCCCAAGTGTAAAATTTGGTCATACCTAATCTTATTTTTTTATATTTGGCACTTTTTTTCTACTTCAGTTCTGGCTGTCTAGTTTTGGCGCAGAACCCATCCTGATGGTGGGGTAACAGGAATATATGAAATATGGAATATATGAAAATATGGGAACCATAGATCAAATGTGTCTTAAAATAATTAACAATGTTTTTTAAGACATGATGATAGAAGAACCCAATAAGAAAAGGAACAGTCATTTTAAAATAGAGAATACCATGGCAAAAAAAAGGAAAACATAGAAAATGTAAGTAAGGTATGCTGTTAATAGTGTCATGTGCCGAAAAACTGACCACTGAAAAAAACTAAAACCTCCACCGAATATAACGAGTTAACCAGCAGCAGTACTGACACTGGAAATGGAAGAAGAAGATCAAAATAAAACACTTTTTAAAAGAGCATTCATAATGGGATCGGCACGCATTTTTTATCCGTTGTACATGTTTTAAGATGTGGAAAAATAAAATATGAAATAAGGGAACTACAGTTAGTATCATATTATTTCATCCTTTTTCACTAGTTTTTCTACTGGTTCTTGTACTCATGAACTATTTTTTTTTGTTTAACACAAACAATCTTTTTCTAAGAAATAAATGGCAAGAGGAACAAAAAAAACCCAACAGTTTTCCTTTGACACAGGGAGTATAAAAGATGAACATCCAACATTTTATAAATAGGCATTCCCAATCAGGTTGGCTCGCGGAAATTGTGTCGTTCTATCTTATCCTTGTACATGAACCGTTTGTCAATGTTAGATAAAAAAAAAAAACACTATTTTTTCTATTGAATAAATGTAGAAAAAAATGTTCTTTTAACGAAATTTAAATCGAAAGTCTATGTTACTCACCTTCTAGTAATACAGCAGCGATAAGAACTGAAAATGTAACTACCATATCCATTAGCTTTGTCATAATACAAATCTTAAACAATACTTGAATTCACTTCTTTATAACATCAAATGACTTGCTTTTATTCAACTATAAGCATCAATTAGAAATACGTTGAAAAAAATTCTATTTAAATAGTACGTGATTATAATTAGACTAAATCATGTGATATTGGATAAAAGTAAGGTAATGGCAAACAGAATTGTAAAATCTGTCATTCTATCGACATAATCAACCAATAATCATATCACGATGTATGATAATTCTTAAATCAAATTGCATTGAGTTTGTAGGTAAAGGTAGAATATTTGGTTTGCTAGCCTGTTAGCTGAACTATTATAAGGTTAGGTATTTTACCCTCCTTTCGGAGTAGTCACACCCTACAGATAGCTAGATTGGTTATCTATCCGACTAGTCTACTCTTAAATGAGGAAAGTTTACCTTACCTTTTAATGACTTCACGGTTCAGCTAGCAAGCAAACTAACCAAAAATATTACCTTTACTTACACACTCAATTAATTCTGCTGTAAATATGATTATATTGGAAAATTGTATTGTAGGTGTGTGGCATATGTGTGTATGTCTGTTTATTTTGTTCATTTCATTGTCAATCTAAATGAGTTTATGCGATTCTTATACACATTGGAGGTGTAGCTAGCTTTAAAACCAGCTGGTTAAATCGAACATTTTGTACATAAGGAAATGCCTCTCCAAGTCAGACATATGCTAGCTGTTATCTGTTTGATCATGTTGATGTTTTTGAGTTATTGATGTCGCGATTTGATAAGTTACATTTCGTTTAAGATTGTCCTCGGAGTTAAGCATTTTTGTTATTAGACTATTTACACAACATATTATTATCACACTAAAACATTATATACTCATGGATTTATCGTCTATTTTATGTTGACTATAAGTATTAGACGATGTCATCAAAGTTGAAAGTTTTGCTATTTATAGAACCAAATTTAATCCATCATTTTGTTTGCAAAGTGCCGCCAGGAATATGACAGTTGTTGCTCTGATTGATATAGCATGGTTATTCAAACTTTAACTGTGTCAGCTTTTATCAATAGACTTTCTATGTTTGAATTTAACTTGGAGTTTTCAATTTCTTGCTCACCTTTATATACAAAACGTTGCTTCAGAAACTATATTATTTCTTCCTGATTTTAATGAATACTATACACAATATACGTATGATGTATCACGTGTACCCCTTGATTGTTATGACATAATGAATTTATCAAAGTATTTATCTGTTAAATTGTTTCAATATTAACTTGTTTCAGTGCTCATTTGTTACCACGTGATTTAATGCTATTACAAAAGGACCTATCACAGAAACAAACGGAAATAAGCTTTTAGTTTTAAGGGACCTAAATGGTGAATACTGGCTATTTGTTAGTTGCTTAACTCGATTCGCAAATGGTTGACGAAAGGCTAGAACGAGAACAACTTATTCTCAATAATGCAATTTGTAGGTCCTGTAATAAGGATAGACCGGGACGAAGGAATGGGTATATGGACTGCCACTGGGAAATGTGGGTAAATAAAATCTGGACAGAAAGTTAGCCTTTGTACGATATGCAACCTCAAAAAGTTGTTCTTTTTTTAAAGTAGCACATAGACTTGCAATATCTTAAGACTAGGCATCATTCTAATTTCTTCGACCCGACGTGGCGAGAATTTTTACATCCTATTCCAACTACTAAACTCTTGGCTCGGTACTTATACATCCCGTGTTTGTGTTATTTTGTTACATATTTTTGTAAACTTGTCTTTTACTTTTGCTTATGTGGCTTGTCTATCATGTCTATATGTCATTGTTTTTCTATAATGACATATTTGTTTTTAAAGTGATTCCGATTATAACAGAATGGTGACTTGCGCCCCTATTTTTTTTATATTTTTATCTTTTCTATCTGTTTGCTTTGTTCAGACTTTGTTGTCAACAAATTGGAATTTTATGCAAATGTCATTGGTTGAGAAATTTAGCCAAATATAAAATTAGGTTTAATCTACCATTTTCTGAATAAGTATTTTTGACATTTTTCTTTTGACTAAAGACATACAATACTGGGAAAATTGATGTGCGAACGATACCAGAGGGACAGTCAAACTCATAGATCGAAAATAAACTGGCTAAAAAAAAACCAGAAAAATAATAGTACACAAGACACAACATGAGCTGATGTAGAATACAATATTTTAAATCTATTAATATTTATAAGTACACAACAGTCAATGTGGATCCTACATATTCTTTTTGCCCACTTTGGGAAATTGCATAACGGTTCGATGTTTTGTTTGATAAATTGGCATTTATTGTTTATGTGTAGCTTAAAATTTAAGTCACACTTTTTTATGAATCTGTGGTAAAATATTTCAGCTGTACACTTATGTCAATTACGGAGAATGGTCCTTTTAAAATCCATAATGACTAGTATAATTGAAACACACCAGTCTTTTTAATTACATTACCATGAAATGCTTACCCTTCCAGAGCACCTGATTTCACTCCCTTTTTTTAGTGGAGTTGGTGTTGTTTCTTCTTTATTATTTATAACTGTTGGTGTAAATGTCCTTTGGTTTTTGTGAATCTTTGTTTACTCCTTGGTGTTGATTGTTATCGTCTATATTACCTGTTTTTTCCAGTTTCCAAAAAAAAAAGGGGTAAAATCTACCAGTGGATCATTACAAAAAGTAGAAAACTGACAACGTCATGGCTGAAAGTAATTCTATATGACTATCGTTATGGTTGTTTAGCATTGGTTTTTGAATTAATCGACACAAATGTGTGTTGATCAGCAATATATGTTTAATGTTTTTCAGCTACTTACTTTAGCTGACCTTCAAATTGTTTTGACTAGGGTATCAATTATATGGCAAATGTGACATAAACGTCCATCTAGCATAGTCAATAATGCTTTTTTTTTCATCTTAAATTACCCCAACCTTTTACAACAGAGCATAGTACGCTGAAAAAGGAAATTATACGCCTGTGATCACGGATTATTGATATGCGTTATAGACTAATTGACAAATTACAATGTAAGTGCTTAAATTAGTAACTTTTATTCAAGAAAAGACATATCATTTATTTGCCATTATAATTTGATACCTGAGAGGTTATGAAAGATATCAAGACTTGTGTAGTTAAGCCCACATCCGTTTAAGGGCTAATATACATATAATAATAATTTTGCGAATATGTGCCTTCATCATTATCATCATTACTGATGCAAGTTAAAACAATGCAAAACATGGATTTTTTTATACAATCAGATTGCTAACAAGCTGGAAAAAAAATGTTCAAAAAGTATTTCTTGCTTTATAGAATTATATGTTGTATGGTTTCTAAGGAGACGTTTTTTCACAACTTAATGTAACTCTACGGCTTTAACAGTGTGCAAAGCGCATTCTTCATAGTCAGCTTTAAAAAGCCAATAATAGGTTTTTATAGTTTTATATTTTAGAAGTTTGTTACTGTGACAGTCGTCTTTGATTTTCAACTTGAAGTTGATTGTTAAGCTCAAGTCATGAAAATGCAAGAAGTAAAAGGAATGTGCAAAAATTTCATATACACGAATAGTATTAATTATAGATTAAACGTATTTAAACGTGAAACCTACTCATGGACTAATTGATACCATCTCTAGTTTATGGTGGAATCCTGTCACGTGTTTTGAATAATGAGATTGGACATTCATTTGGTATCTTTCGTATTTCTTTAACTTACAGAAGTACAGTTCATCTTATTTACTTCAAGATATATACAAACAAAAATACCATGTAATCAAAACTTGTGAACACTCAATAGTGTTATGAAAACTTCACTGCTCTAAGGGGAACAATCCACAATCTTTTGTGAAACCTTTCCCTCAAATCAAACGGCAGATATTTTACATTATTTGTGTTAATTTGTGCTTGTAATGAGATTAATCCTTCTTATACTAACTACGACGACTCTGTTATTCGCAGGATAGTCTTATGGACTAGAACGATTTGTAAAAATGTATATAAATATTCACAAGTTTCGAAAGATGCTACATCAAATAATTAAAAAAATGAGCCCCTAAGTTGCAACTGAGTATGAGTAATTGTATGCATTAGTAGTAATTGCTTACTTATGTTAAGGTATCCGACCACAATAACAATTTCCGGAAAATTTTCCGGAGTTTACCGAGGTCTCAATTTTGTCAACACCTCGGTATTTTACGCCTAGGAAGTGAAAGTATAACTATTATTTTTTAAAAAGTAAAAACACAAAAATACTGAACTCCGAGGAAAATTCAAAAAGGAAAATCAAAAATCAAAAGGCAAAATCAAAAGTCCAAACACATCAAACGATTCCTAAAATGTCAGAAAGGCTTACTTTAAGTATATTTTCATAAATAATAAGGTAAACGCTCATTCTTTGTAAAAAAATCTCTACATTGCGTCAATCGGAAACAGAAGTTAAGGTAAACAAATATGGCTGACTCGATCGGCTGCCGAGACATACGGGGTCGTTTTAGCAAACAAAATAAGCAGATTGAGGTCTCTCCGTCTCTTCGCTTTGTGGAAAACATTGAGATAGATCATAATTATGAGTGTGGAAACCATGTGTGTGATTTGGGTGCTACTGGCTGTGAAATGTGTTGTCCCGGCATAGGCAAATTGGTAGGAAGTAGGAAAATAAATACATCGCGCACTTGGTCCTCTGGGAGAAGATTGGTGGAATGGGCAGTCCTTTTAGACAATTTGAAGTTCTGCAAACAGTGCAACATGGGTCCACTTCTTCTGACCGATGACTTTGTGAAAGGGGAAATGAAGTGTGGTTTATCTGGGTATCTGTATGTTCAATGCAGCTCATGCATGGAGTTGAACCGTGTGTCTTATGGCTCACAACATAGAGACCCCAGTAAACCAATTGCCAAGGGGATGCCAAGCGTCAGTGTCAACACCAAACTTGAAGCAGGTAATTTGCATTTACAAATATAAATATTTTAAAACTATGAACATGATGAACATTGAACGACATATACATTATATGTACATGTACAACTCTATAAATGATATATCAACATGCCTGCACTGATATGAAAAGCTAGATTATTTTTAATCCAGGTCAGTTCAATTTTGTTATAATTAAGAAACAAACATCAAATCATTGAAGTCAAGTTTATTTAAGGACCTGTAGTCTGGTGTCTCAGTCTAATAATTTAAAATTTACTTTAAAGTGTAAAAATATTGTAATTATCTCTCACTGCACTCAATGTTGGGCTCATGCATCAAACACCAACCAATCAACCAATTCATTGAAGTTGAAGCAAAAAACTTAAGTAAAATCAAACATTTTACAAAATATAACAAAGAAGATGTGGTATGATTGCCAATGAGACAACTATCCACAAAAACAAAACAACAAACTAAACAACAAAAGACCAAAATGACACAAACATTAACAACTATAGGTCACTGTACGGCCTTCAACAATGAGCAATGCCCATACCGCATAGTCAGCTGTAAAAGGCCCCGATAAGACAATGTAAAACAATTCAAACGAGTAAACTAACGGCCTTATTTTAGTAAAAAAATGAACGAAAAACAAATATGTAAAACATAAACAAACGACAACCACTGAATTACAGGCTCCAAGTTCAGTGCGACAGTGGAACTATTTGGAAGAAAATATAGCATGCTTTAAGACAGTTGAGGTATTCACGGCTACTCTCCAACATGTCAAACAGTTGGCATGGTTTGATGAACTAACATGGCTGTCATACTTGTCACCTGGACATGGACACTGCCATGAGTCATGACATTAATTAATTGATACATGTACTTTGTTAATACATGTATATATACATTTAAAAAAATCATCAGTATTTGTATAAAAGTCAAATGCACATGTACATGTAGGATACAAAGAAACATAAACAAAGAGTGGAAAAACTAACGACTGTACAATGTACATTTATCTATTGTTTCTTTTTAATTTTTATGAATGTAAAAAAAGGGTTGATATTCTATATTTATTTCCCCTTTCAATCTGATATCAATACTTTTAATATTATTTTTTAATTATTAATGTTAACAATATTAATTAAATACATCACTCCATACTCAATACAAAGATTTAATACATTCCTTACTTTTTTAGCCATGATAGATTCCTTAGGAGGTCCACAGAGGGTGAACAATCTTCTCACTACACTCAACTTGCCATCCATTTCCCACAAAAACCTGAAAGTCATGGAGAGAAGAGCAGGAGACATGATTGAAGACTTTGCCAACATGAGTATGGAAAGAAGAGGGCGAGAAGCTTTTGCAGCTGAAATGAGGTTTGGATTTATAAATACATAAAAATTATTCAGTTAATATTAAGGTTGGGTTGTGATTCTTGATTTGCAGGCTATTAATAGCTACAAAATGTATAGTACATGTACAAGTAGTTGAAAAAATGTATTTCTATAAAGAATTTCAACATTTTTTTTTTAATTGAGAACATTTTTCACTTCATTGTATTTGGTAAGATATTTTGTATTATATACATGTGTACATACATGTACATTGTACAGATACACATGTGCTTTCAAAATGAAAAAGTACATTTTTGTAACAGAAATTTATATTTAATTTTTCAGAGATTCCAACCTTGTAGAAGATGTAACATTGGTGCCTCCAAATGTACAAAACACACAATTGATTAGGTAAGTTGCAATGAATGATATTTTTTTTAAATCATTCCCAAATGCCAAATTTCTTTTTTAAATTCTGTATTATTGATCATTATTCATTACCAATCCAAACTTTGTTCAGTGAGAGGCATTACTTGAAACTTCCAGTATATATTAAACCAAGGGTACTGTTATGGAAAATGATGTATTGATGAACCTGATTTTCTCATTCTTCAAAAACAATATTTTAAAGTAGATGTACATCACTGGTGCAGGAAATGATTAAAACATGATGTAAAGTATATTGTGCATGTTGCACACAGGCTTTGTTTTTGGTTTAGATTGATAGCAAGTTTGTTGTATTGTATTTGATAAGGGACGACATCAAAAGTTCAATGAAGGATAAAAGACTTAATTCACATAGTTTTTTCACTGATCCCCCCACCCCCTCTTAACTTAATTTGGGAAAAATTGATTGTCCAATATGGATATATGTGAAAATCAATGTAGGATAACGAAAATTTGCAGCAGTTCAACCCCCACCCCAAACTATTTGATTTAAGTTTTTTTTTATCCTACATCGATCTTTTGATGTTGTCCCTTAAAATGAATGAAATAAAATAATTTTGGAAACATGCACATATTATATAATATTTTTTTCTGATTCACAGAACTAGTCATGAAGAGTTATCTGAAAATACATGTATTTATCCTGAAATGATAGATGTTATAGCAGTGTCACAGTCTGAAACCAGGTGAATATATATATAAAAAAAAAGAAGATGAAGTATGATTGCTAATGAGACAACTATCCATAGGAGACCAAAATAATATCAACTATTGGTAACCCGACAGCCTTCAATAATGAGCAAAACCACATAGTCAGCTATAAAAGGCCTCAAATTGACAATGTAAAACAATTCAAATGAAAAAAAAACACTAATGAGCTATGAACTATGTGTTAAGCACACTTTTATTAGTCTGTTTCCAACTTATATAGATACAATTTATAACCAAGTTTTATTTACATTTGTATATCAAGGTATAAATGAAGACAAATACTTTCTTTGATTTCAGAGATGCTAACCTTGTTATTGATTCTGGAGAATCTATGATACCTAATAGTAATACACAGACAAACGCAGATGGGAATAGGTAATGAATAGAACAATTTTCTAAGATACATGTAAATGCCAATGAGACAATTTTACACAAGACACCAAATAAGGTAGAAATGAATCACTATAATAATCACTATAAGTCACCACATGTCCTTCAAAAATGAAAAAAAAACAATACCGCATACTTGGCTACAAAAGGTCTTGCTATGACTTATATTAAACAATTAAAAGGAGAAAACTAACTGTCTTATAAATGTACAAAATAAATACTGAAAATCAAGCATGATATATATATAGCAACAAAATTAAACTACTGAATTACTGGTTCCTGACTTTGAACTGGCACATGTATACAGAATGTGGCAGTGATAAACTAGTTTGAAGGCTTATTGCTATAGTTATCTTCTCTTTTAAGTCTTTTGTTTCAATGCAGAACCAAAAGATCAAAATATTTGTTCTATTTACAGTGTTGAAATACTTAACAGAAATCCATTTGGAATGACAGTGTGTGCAGATCATGGGTGGCAGAAAAGAGGATTTGATAGTTTAACAGGTAACTACTTAAACCTCTGTTCATCCCCAAATGATTGGTATGGAAATTAATCTTGATGGGTTATATATCTAGTTTAAATTTTGTTAGGTTAATTTATTTTTGACAAAATAATGGGCGTGGACTAAATAAAATTTATTGAAGTAAGTTCAACTTCATCTATATTATTTAGTATATAAGACTACATCCTGATGTCAATGGTAAGTTGCAAATAAAGCAAAAGATTTTTGGGTTGGAGGCTTGCGAGGGGAGATAACCCAATTAAGGGTAATTTTATTATTCAAGATATACAAGGCAATTTAGCAGGCTTAGATTGTGCAGGATTTTTAACTCTTCATCATCTAAAACATTTTGTATTTAGTCAATAAAGACTTACGTTAACATTTGTTTCCGTACAAGTATATAACATTTCCTTGTTCCTTGAATATGCAGGTCATACTTTTTTGAAGACTAAACGTAAGTATGGAAATAAAGTTTGTAAGACAGTTGTTAAACACAGAACCTGTGCAACTTGCAAATGGTGGAGGAGTAACAGGCCAGGTAGGAAACCTAAACCTCATAGATGTGTCTGGAACCATAGAGGATCAGCAAGGTTGATGGAGAGCCAAGCAGGCCTTGAGGCAGTCAGAGAGATGACGGAACAAGGAACTCCAATCATGACTATTGAGGGTGACGGGGACAACACGTTGATGGCAAGGATAAGATCAGAGCTTGGTGTGAATATAAAGAAGAAACTTGACAAGAACCATTCAGTAAAAAATATTGTAAAAAAACTGTAACTGACCACCCATGTTGTTAAACATTTATCTAAAACAATTAAGTATATATTTGCTAAAAAACCAAGGCCAGCCAGAAGCTCTTCAAAGGAACTTAGCTGCATTTATCCCACACCAGTTTGGAGACCACAGTAAGTGTGAGGCTAGGTTGTGTGGCTACAAACGGAAACCAGGAGTGAAGTATCTTCACAGAAGTTTGCCTTATAAAGCTCCCTTGAAAAACCCTGCCCTATGTGACAAGTTAATTAGTTTGTTTGAGCCAATAGCTGGAAATGCCACTGTTTATTCAGATCTTGGATCAAGCCAAGCTTGTCAAGCCGCCCATAGAGCAGCATCACTTCGGGCTCCAAAGCACTTACATTATGGTGAAAGTGAAAGTCTAGATTACAGATTAAAAGCCACAGCTGCTTGCATAAATGAAGGACGAAGCTACTTATCTGAGGTTAATGATTCGTGACAAAAAAGTTTTATCCAGTTTTGTTTAGTTACTTAATGTGCATGATTATTCATTTATGCTCATATAGGGCTTTGACACAAACAAAGAAGTTTTCGAACTGGAGTATTTTTGTTATTTTAAGACTGAGGCAACAAAGTCCTATGGATACATTATTTCTATTTTGTGTGTTTGTTCTAATGCATGAATTGTTTAAAATGTTTTTCCATTTTTGAACATTTGATTCATATATAAAAGAAAGACAATTGAAAAATGGAATATATTATTATAAAGTGAACTATTTACTTATTGAAAAATGCACCAAGTTGTAATTATTAATTGTACCTGGGAGTCTAGGATTACAATTGGAAAAAAACTATAAATTTTTAACTTTTGTTGAACATAATAATATGTTAACTGGACTGTTTGAAAAAAATCTTTAACACAACAGCCCTTAATATCAGGATTAAAATAGATGTATCTCTTTAAAATTGCTTGCTGGCTTGGTTTTTTACAATTACATATATTATATACATACTGATAATGCATATACATGTTATAACACATTTTTATGTCATTATTTACCTGGTTAATTTTTCAGACTTTTAAAGAACATGGCCTGTCTCCAGGCAGTTACACTGTACCATACAACTTAAAGAAAGATATGGAAAGAGAATGTTGTCAACAGAAAGCAACACAACTAGATAAAAAGTTAAGACGCCTTCAGCTCAAGGAAGAAAGAATGACATCTAAAGGAGCATGTGAAGCATCTGAAGGAGCAACCTATGACTCAGGTTTGTTTTATTATAAAAAGGAAGTTGTGGTATGATTTCAAATGCAACAACTCTCCACAAGAGACCAAATGACACAGAAATAAATAATTCTAAGTCACCCTATGGCCTTCAACAATGACCAAAGCCTTAATGCAAAGTCAGCTATAAAAGACAAAGAAACAAGAAATGTAGAACAGTTCAAATGAGATAACTAGAGACCTAATTTATGACCAATATAATGACTGTTCATTTACTCATGAACTGTTCAAGCTTATCAAATTTTATTGAAAGGTGTGAATAGGTCTACCATAATTAATTATAAAAAGAAGCATTCAGTTCTGAAATAAGTATGAAATCTATATCTGTACACTTCATCTCATACAAAAAGTGTACATTGATATAGATTAGTTGAAACCATGCACCATTTTTCACATTCCAGATGAAAATAACCAATTAAAATTTTGAATTTTATTAGAAAATGACCCATTATCAAACTTTTGATACTAATTACATGTACATGTTTGTTTATATAATTTGCTTGTTGTAGAAATAAGCCGTGGAGATCAAGTTGCAGATATCCACCAGATACCAAATGCCACACCAAAGCCAACATTTTTAAAAGTTGAGGGACTTATAAACACTACTACAGCCTTCATTATAATGGACTTAGAAACAGCTGATTTGAGTATGTTAGCTGACATAAATAAATTATGTTTGAACATATATTTGAAAATCGATTACTTCTATAAATCTAGAGCTTTTAAATATCATTTTTAAAATCCCTGATATAAAAAAGAAAATGTTATTTGTATGGAGAGTTGTCTCATTGGCACTCACACCACATCTTCCTATATCTAGGAATGCCAATGAGACAACTTCTCACAAGAGGCCAAATTGCACTGAAATTAACAACTATAGGTCACTGTATGTCCTTCAACAATAAGCAAAGCCCATACCACATAGTAAGCTATTAAAGAACATCTGTTTAAGTGTTGTAACACATAAACACATTTGGAACTTATAAAATACAGAATATTGGAAAAACGCACACAAGATAACAGAATCAAATTATATAATTTATCTAGATCAATGACATATATATCAAATCACAATTACTTTCTTAATGCATGACAGTCTCAAAATTCTGCTTCAATATACTACAATGATTTTTCTTCTTGATCATGCTAAATTTCGAAGTAAAATGAATTTTCTTTTTTTTTCTTACAGTTAGGCAAAATGTTATTCCTCATATAACTCAGATAGCCGCCGTAGAACATGAAACTGGCAGCCAGTTTTCCTGTTATGTGGTACCAAAAGCTCCAATGTCATCAGGAGCTGAAGAAATAACAGGAATTGTGTGGAATGGGACGAACCTGAGACTAAATGGCAGAGTTGTTGCTGCATTACGGATATTTGAAGCGCTCAGTAATTTTTTCGTATGGCTGCAGAAATTCAATAATGCTGTTCTTATTGCCCATAATGGAAAAAAGTTTGACTTTCGTATTTTGTCAAATGCAGCTGACAAATGTAAATTATTCAATCTGTACTTGGAAAGCTGTGTTGGCTGTATTGACAGTATTGCTGTTATGAAATCCAAGATTCCAAAACTTCCAAAATATTCTCAACCTTACTTGGCAGAACATGTTTGCAATAAACATTATAATGCACATAATGCACTGGATGATGTGTCAATGTTGAATGAAATATTAAAAGCAGCACAGGTTTCTTCAGTTGACCTCTTAAAGCATACATACCCACCTGGTGATCATTTGCTCATCAAACTTTAATATGAATAAGCTTAAGAATTTACCCAGCCTGCATTTTTTAATTGGTCAGGGTGTGGTGAAAATGACCACTGCAGAAAATATTTCAGGATCTGGTTTAAATTTTGACCACTTAAAACTTATCTGGAAACGCGAAGGCGAGGATGGACTTTCAAATGTTTTATCTGCCAAAAACAGTATTGGTAAACCAAGAGTTTCTAGCGACAAAAAACTTGTATGCTCGTTTGTTCAGAAGCTGTCTCAGCTTTTTGCAGACACATCATGTGACTAAATACTTTTAAACACAAAATTGATGTTATACATATAGTTCATTTTTTTCAAGTGACATATCTTTATAGAAAAGGTGAAGTCAAAATAATGTTATGCCTTTTGGGAATAATGTGACAATCAAGACAAAATATAAATTATTTTTGCAAAAAAGATTGTAAATGCTGTATTTTACGAAAGTTTCAACTCATTTTTCTGGACTAGTGGCAATTTGAAAAAAAAATGTGTAATGTTAATTCTCTCTTATATATAAATGAAAAATAGGATATCTTTTGATAGGATTTGGTATGAACATCCATTGCAAGTTCCTCATGTCTAAAACATAGTTGTTACTTGACATTGACCAAATTCCATGGATAAGTTAACTTATTTAATTATTAATGATCAAGTCCATATATCAGATACAACATGCAATATTTGGTGTTTTACAGGATTGATCCGGATCTCATTTTCATGGTTTATTGATCAATTTAATTTTTTCATGTTTTTTTTTCAATTACTAGTTTGTAATAGCTAATTAGGTAAACTATATTTAATTTGTTTACATATAGTTTGAAAGGTGTATATATCTGTCTGGCAGATGTCATCTGACCTTGACTTTATTTTCATGGGTCATTGTTCAATGTGAACCATATTTGTTGTATTTAATAAGTGTAGTAAAGTGTGTATGTTCATTTGGCAAGTGTATTTTTATCTTGACCAGATTTTCACAAATAAGTTATCCTTGTTAATCTTTTGTATTTAGTAAATGTATGTATTTACCTCTTGTTTCACATGTCAATGTGACAGAGTGTTTCGGAAAATAAAGCATATTGTATTGTATTGTATTTAAAGTTTGGCTAATTTCTAAGATAATATTAGTGATATATTGGTCTGTCTTGATCTCATTGTGTGGTTCATTAGTAAAAGATCAGTTTTCGTGATGTGTTTTATTTTCTAAACCAAATTTCTTGTATGAAATGATTGTCCAGCCTACATGTATCTATCTCACCTTGATCTCAAATTATACATTGATCCTTGGAATGCTTATTTAAGGTTTTGCTTTTACTGTATTAATATTATTCTTTTTTTAACTTCAACATAAGGTATGACATTTCAGTGTGTCCTCTCTTGTAAGCTTTCTTTATTTATTTTTCTAAACTGAAGATTTATCTGTATTCAATTAGAACTTCCTTTACTGACATATTTCATGATAAAAGTCTTAAAATTGATTGTATCTTCTGAACCATCATGACTATGTTATACTTTCTTTTAAAAAATCATGATAATGTGCAAATAAATATTGAAATGGGATTGAGTTTATTGAATTTCATTAAAGAAGGTATCTATTTTTTACTTTGTGCATGAAGGAGTATAAACCGGATCAAAAATATTTCAAGGGAGATAATTGACCTACTGTGGATTCATTTATTTTCGTTGGTACCAATTTTCGTGGATTGAGCAAAATTTGCTTGTTCGTGGATATTTGATTTCGTGGTTTTGCCGATTTTTTAATACATCTCTAAGGACAATTTGTTATTCGTTGGACATTTAAATTCGTGGTTCACCTGTATCCACGAAATCCACGAAAATTGGTCTCCAACGAATAATAATGAATCCACAGTATCTGAGTTCAATATTGGAAATGAATGATGGATATCCTTTAGTGAGCTCTAGTTAATGCTGGTATGAAAACAAAGAATAGGCATCCTCTGCAGTCAATAAAGCCTGATGCTGTTTATGTGATGTCTGGTGTTACACATTTGACAAAATCAGAAATATGTAGCAAAACCATAAATATTGTCTACGATTACATTCTTCAAAAACCATAAACAAATGACTTTACCACTACTTAACACAATATTCATTTTTCACATACATATACAAACATGAAATATATCCATGCATGTATTTCTATCATGTTGCTAAAAAAAATGTTTTACCAATAGGTTCTATTCGACGATATTCCTTCAATAGATAGACAGGCTTCAACCCTTAGGTCAAAGGGTCAAGTTTCAAGGGCATAAACAAATGTAATAAAATAAATATGTATACTAAGTACTATACTTTTAAATCGTCCTACTTTTGACATGTTTCAATTACCTACTCTGGAGAGAATTGTCTAATTTATAGTCCTAAAATTACCTTGACCTTTGACCTTTTGACCTCAAGATTGAAGGTAATCCTTTATCTGCTGCATATCATAAAATTATCATAATTAACAATTGTAATACAAAGTTATAGTACTTGAAGGTAAGTTTACTTTTTTGAAAATTTAACAAAAAAAGGAGGTCACTGTCGGAAACGGAGAGAATTGTCTAATTTATAGTCCTAAAATTACTTGACCTTTGGCCTGTTGACCCCTAAAGGTTGAAATTAATCCTTTATGTTTAGAATTTCATCAAATGGTCATTATTAACAAAGATAATAAAGATTATGACACCAATAGGTTGATATACTTTTTAAAATTTGCCAAAAAAGGAGATTATTGACTTATTTTTCCCCCAAAAAATGACCTTGACCTTTGACCTTTTGAACTTTACATACCATAAACATCAGAATTTATTCTAATTATAAGTAAATGTGAAGTATGGTGACTTTTGATAAAGATTTACATGAAGAATACTTAAAAACAGCAGAACTCTTAAATCCAGTCTCCATTTGGAAACTATGACCTTGACACTATAAATCAAAATTTCTCTAAATCGGTACAGTTAAAGTTTCTAAAAAATTTTTTTAGGCTGGAACAATATCTGAAGTTAATTTTAGTGTCAATTTTGAATGCTCAGCTAATATATTTATTTTTGAACTGGTAAAGATATAAGATTGACAAATTTTAGACTTTTCTCCTTTTTCTATTATTAGTAACAATAACATAATTCTAAAAATAGAATAGCAAAAATACAAATTATTTTTTGTGTTTTATTTGAAAAGCTTTAATGTAAGGTTCCTTTTGAAAGATAGATTAGTAAATTATACTACATATTTTTTTTTTTAAATACATACTTTTTAAACCCCTAATTTGGCATTTGAGGACAAAAAAGGGTGGGGGGCACTGTAACCCAGATCTGTTGTTAACCAAAAATAGTTTGCGGATTTTTTTTTATAGTAAGAACTCTTAGACCCCCCCCCCCCCCCTTCTTACATTCCTTGATAAAAATGTAAAATATTTTGCATGTTGTTTATTTGCTATTTATAGGTCGGATACCTTAAAGCAAGTATAATGCAAATACCAAGCATAAAGGCAAATTCAAAAGTGGAAGTAAACAAAAATATCAAGAAATTAAATGCTATCAATCATTGCAACAAGTGAAAGATACTTGCCATATTTCTGATTAGTGACAAGCCAACGGACGACTTATCACAACTTTTAATGTGTACGGTCCATTCTAACGTGACAGACGATTTTACAATATATAAGGGAATTGGTATTCAGATAAATCAAATGCAATGTACAATAACTGTTAAACGAACAGGAAGTCCCTTACTTGATATTTTTTTTTCATATATCTTAACTAGGAGTATATCGCAAGAGTCCGTAAATAACCCGTTATTATCAGTGGGAAAAAAAAACTGGCTATAATACACAAGAATGTGCAAACATTCTGAGGGATTCGGTTAAGGAGAGGTAAGTATTTTCTGATGAATGCTTGTGGATTAATTTGTAAGAAAAGCTCGTTACAATTTGTAAGTATCGTAAACCGCTCGAATCAACATGGGACTATTTGTAAACACTGATCACAAGAATCCACAAATGAGTCGATCTATCTTTGGTTTGATACATTTTGATTATAACGAGTGCTTAAGTGATGATTTTTATCTCAGTAGTGCCGTGTTACGATGGCTTTACGATTTGTTTCGACTCTACGTAAATTGGTGAGTACTCAAACTATTTGTACTTGTATTTTAAGAATATATATGCATACTTAACGAATTGTTATATAATGTGTTTCATGTGGAGGAAAGGTTTTTAAAGCAAGACAATCAAACATTTTCAATTGTTTTTAAGTATTATCAGTCCCATTTTAACATTTCATCTCAACTATAAATAAAGGCAAGGGTCCGAAAAAGAAACCAATCAAAAATATTCTTTGACCCACAACAATCTCCTTTGTAGATCAGAACATACTTTCCCTTTACCACCAAGTCAAATTTTGCCTGATTTATACAAAACTTTTTTAAAAATTGTAAATACTTGTTAATGACTTGTAGCTACTTATAACAACACTGTAACAGGTCGTGTCACTTTAGTTTTTGTCCTCAGTGAACATGCCCAACCTATTTTAGTATTTACTGTTAAATATCTTGAAGACATGTCATATCCTGTCCAAAACAGGAACATATTTAATCAGTGTGTTCCTGAATGAGTTGCTGGCTTTGCGTAGCCAAACATATTATATTTCCAAATTTCTGTCGATTTGAAAAGTAGAGGACTATATAATAAATGTGGAAAAACTATACAGATTTTAAATGAATTCTAAACATTTTATTTTCAAAGAACTTAGTGTTATGTAAAAGGAGGGATTTGTTTATCACTATGAGCCGTTTCACGACAGTATTGTATTTACTAAAACATTATACTAGGTCGAAAATGTAATAAAAAGGGTAAAACCATACTGTGTTTATCGATATCACTAAATAATTTTGTTCAACTTTGTACACGTTGAGATATTATCAAAAGGTTATGTTTATATATGTTTTTTCTGTACAATTGCCTCCCCTCCTCAGTTTGTTTAGCTATGTTTGTAAATGTGAATAATGGTAAATAGGTCGAGCTAATTTGAAATTCTAAATTATCCAAACGACTCTTTAAGCTGCAAGACGTGACGTTTAATAAAATACATTAAACAAACACGAACAGTGTCATGACGAAATTGCTGCATGAAACGTTATTGTTTATATTTTTCAGTTTAAATTTTATTTGCCTGGTCTGAATTAGTTGGTTAAAAAATATAAGCATCGTTAACGTCTGGAGCTGTTGTATGTGTATAGAGCTTTAAGATATATTTTAAGCGACCAAAGACGTTACACTTTCAAACAAAATTGATCGTTATTTGCTATTTGACTTCACGATATATTTGAATGCAATTATAGAATTATATTCAAATAAGTCTGCTTCAGAGTATTTATAATAGTATTAAAAACAAACCATTTAGATAAAAAATAAATGTTGCAATAATAATTCAGATTTTTGTTAGGTGTGTCTATTTATTTATTTATTTTCACCAGGCATAGACAATTATGTTCAGAGTATGCAGATAAACTGGAAATAGTAGAACATGCCTATGAAAATTGACAGAAGTAGTATTTGTTTGTAATCTTGAAAAATTACATGCCGGTATCTTTTTATCAATTAAAGGTAAACAAATGATTTTTAATACGTACCAAAATTACTCTTTTATAAATTAATTACCATTAGGTCGCAAATCGACAGAAAATTATGATATGCAACTGTCTACACAAACATAAACTAACAAAAAATTACTAGGAGTTACTGACATGCCAGCTCTAGACCAAGATTAAACTGATTGACACATTATATCTGCATAATTCCCAATATAAGGTGTTAAATATCATACCCTTATAACATATATGAGAACAATACAACCTGTATCATGAAAAAGCCTCCTTAAGATTTCGGATATTTTATTGCTTGCTATCACGTATTAAACATATATGATTTGTATTACGCAAGTTTTAAAATGTGCATGACACATACGTTCGAAGCAACCATCCGTATGTTATACGCTTCTCAAATATGTGAGAATCATGGAGTGGAGACACTTGATTATTTTGTAAAAATATGAATATTTGATTATGTATACATCAAGGTACTTACAAATAAAACAAAGTTTAAATTCTTTTTTTATGAAAAAAAAGAAAGTTAGGAATACAATGGTATATGACAGTTTTTTTTGCATGTGTTTGAGCTTTTGATCACGTCATTTTATATTTGGCTATACTTTTTGGACCTTTTGGATTATAGCTCTTCATCTTTTATATAAGCTTTGGTTTTCAAATATTTTGGCTACGAGCATCACTGAAGAGACATGTATTGTCGAAATGCGCATCTGGTGGAGGAAAATTGAAACCGTTAATGTCATTACTGCCACTGGGTCGATGCCTCTGCTGGTGGACTGTTAGTCCCCGAGGGTATCACCAGCCCAGTTGCCAGTACTTCGGTACTGGCATGCAAATACGTATTTTTTGTGTTATTAAAATTTGCTTTTACAAAATATTAGAAATTATTATAAATTAAGGAATGTATGTCCCTCATGCAATGCTCTGATTCCTTTTATGGATTTAGCTATACTTTTTGGACCTTTTGGTGCAGGAAAATTGGTACCGTCAATGTTATTATAACTAACTATATATCTTTTTGTTTTTAATTTTAATTGGAATGGATGTGTTTGTTGTTTTGTTTTTCATAGAATGTTAATAAAGAAGACTAACCTAAGGTTATCTCTAACATAATTTGTTTAGAACATTTATTTACCATGTTTACATGTAAAATCATCATTTACAGTTATTTAGTAAAACATTAAATTTATGCTTATAAATGACTTTTGGGCGGTAAACCGGTTCTTAAATGTTTATATTACAATCAGTGCAGTAGAATCTTTATCAACATTGATAAAGTCAACATTGCTACACATTGTGACCTTGACTTTATTCATGTCAGCAGGTTATTTGTTTACATGATTCCAGAACAAATACACTTTCTAGAATCTATAACTTTACTGGAGACTTGCAGCCAATTCAAACTCTCACACTTATAATTATTCATGTGTCTATCAAATTCCACAATACCAAGAAGGATGTGGGTCAACAAAGAACGGAGGCAAGTTATATTTAACAGTTATTGTAACACAATTTGACGTGCCCTCGTATAATGTCAGCAAGTAATATGTGTACATGATTTCACAATTTTCAACAAATTTATTGCTTTGGTTACTGGCATCATGAGCATTATATGATATTGCAGAAATATTAAACTCCAACACTGGAAGTTATAAATATGTATATGTCGATCACATGACACAAAATCGAGAAGGACTTGGTACCAATGGTAGATGGAAGGCACATTTCACAGTCGGAGATGTATGAAGGTATTTGCCGTGTTCGTTTTATTAAGACCTGCCACCCAGGTTTTCTGTTGTTTGTTCGAAATAATTACATCGCAGAATCTTTAGTGACTACTCAGTATAATTGACTATAAATATGTCCAATATTTGTGTTGAATTAAGTATATTTTACTAAATTTTATCTTAATGTTACATGCTTTTTTTTTCTTCTAAAAGTTATGTTTTTGTGTACGTGATCAAAACGCGATAGTTGATACTATATGTAATAATGTGTAATTAAATATTTTTAGAGAATACCAAAATTCGAAATTCTAGTAAAAGACTCACAAAAGAAAGAATAAGCTGTTGATCTATTTCTCCAAGCTAAATTTGGAATTATCATGTTTACATCACCTTAAAGTCTGATCAGTACATTAATAAGTCGTCTCTAAACTTTTAATCAGTAATCAATCTGATCTACCACGACACATTAAGCACTATTTATTTAAAACTAGCTTGGTCTGAAGTCTTAAAACAATAACATAAACAAGTGAGCAGTCTGAAAAATAATAAACAGACCACCTCTGCAATATTGGTCTTCGATGATTGTTTGATTGTTTCCTAGCTGAAGGAGAGGATAAAGAAGCCATTGAGACATTAAAACTTATACTTGTGATAGGAAAGGACGAACAAGCAAAAGCCTCAACCGTTCAATTCATTAGTATGGCAAGGCTTTTCAAAAGTGAAGACTGAATTTAGTTGAAAGTTAATTTCATTTTATTTATAGATTAAAAACATACTAATTTATGATTAAAGCTTAATAATATGAAAACAGACAAACAACACCCATCATATACAATTCTTATTCTGAGTAGTTTTATGGTTTTTGTCTTCTCTGAACTAAAATACATGATATTAATTAAACAATAACAACTTAGTAGGAATGCGTTAACATATACAATATATTTACGCAGTCTGAAAATATGAAATGTATTGGATTAAGCGTTAGAAACAGACGAAAAGCGAGGATCACAAGTAAAAATCGTAGTCGACCATGTATTTTTATTGTTTTATTCTGCAATATACCACAATCATTTTAATGTTAAGTTTGTATTCCAAATTGAATTGATGAATATGAGTTTAACAAACATCGACAAAGCTATAAGACGACCAGTGTAAAGACTCCGAAACTAATGTCTACATTAAGAATGTTGGCTCCTCTTGTTTTGAAAATATGTTAGATATTCGGGGTCTTCTGGTTTTATCCATGTAGTGTCACAAATTCTTTTCATATGTTTAGTTTATATAGTTTTAGAAGCCATATTTTAAAATCCTTGGTAATTCTTCTTAGATTTTAAAAGGAAAATAAGCGTTAGATGCAATGTAAATAGCAAGACAAATCTAGAAAGAGAAAGGCTTATATCTGAAAATCAAGCACACAGACCCATCGATTGTTTTCTTCTTTTCAAGTTAAGATATTTATTAACTTTAAATCTTTAACAGTGTTTTAAAAAGTTCGGAATCTTAAAACAGAGTAGCAGATATCCTTATACTATATTATAATATTTCGCTCAAGACATGATAGCAGCAAAATAACTCGAAATTATTTATACAAGTCAAAATTACACAAAAACCGTACCTTTAATTTTGATATATGTATGGTGATTGCAGGGTGTTATTTATTCTCATTTCGTTTTGTAATTGTGTGATTGCATTAATGTGTTATGTTTGTTAAACATCAAATTTTTTTGGGCCGATTAATAATATAAAGAACACCTCGAGGGGGTAAAACCAGGTGAAAGTTTCAATCATATACTTCAAAAAGGGAAATCAAGCTGTCAAATTATAGAGTAAATTGTTGGTTATTTATTCCTATTGATCAATTGTTTGATTCAAATTTAATAATTTTATTTAAGTTTTAAGTTTTCCAAAGGTCTTAGCGAACATTTTTTAGCTGATTGAAAAGATTGATTTTATACATAACATTAACCGAATTAAGATACATACATGAACTACGAAATCATAATAATTTATTTAAAATAGATGAACGCATCAATCATTATAAATTCAATTAAATGAAATATTCAAAAACATTATTGAGGGTTGTGTCTCTGCATTGAATTTGTCTAAAGATCACAAAAAGTAAAGAGTGATCGAAATGTCTAGATGCATTGAACTCTTTGCATTAAATGAAAAGGATATTTTCAAACATAATGACTACTGAGGGAAAATACATTAGATTATCGTCTACAGATTAAAAAAACATAATATTTCAACTAAATAATGTACATCTTCAAATCATAAAGTATACACACATACAGGAATGTTTTGAAATTCATTGGAATAATTTGATCACATATATTGAAAAAAAACCTTTAAACAAAATTATGAAATGTGTGTGCTTAAAGTTAGAAAAAACATGGAAGAAAAAAATGATTCGGTAAAAATACACGATATTCATCATGTTAGGATATTTGTATATAAGGTAACTTGCAACTATGTACATATTTGTTTTGGCAAATGTTTCTTCAGTTGTAAAGTTCATATTTCAATCTCTCAAATTGAATATGTTTGATCTCCAAATAGTTCAATATCAATTCTCATGTAAAAAACAAAGAGATGCAAGAGTAGAAGAATAAAATGAGTCAAAACAAATCTAGTAAGGCATTTTCCACAATTTTTACATTTTTGCCTATGTTACTAAATGACTGAGCTATAGTCCTCAATGTTGGTTTTAGATTGTGCATCCGACAAAACTTGTTATTCCATTCTTCTAAAATATCTTTGTTCAGTCGTACCAAATCCCTTTCATTTTGCTTGTGGCTTATCCGCTCCCAGGTATGGAAATCCATGCCCAGTTCGATCAGGAATTGGATAGATTGCTTTCCAACCAACGGAACTAATCTGTCAATGTGTTCCTCTGTAGGTACTACATCCCACTTCTCCGGCTCCCTGTCTGTAAGGATGAACAACTATTAGTTTAGTCGAAACCTTTAACTCATTGGTACAGTTTATGTATTTAAGTATGCTTTTTGAAAATATTGTAATTATGCATGCACATCTAACACATCTATATACATGATATAGATAACAAAGTGTTCTTTTACTTTTTTTTATATTATTACCATGCCGTCGTCGGCATTACGTTGACAGGTGAATTTATTTTTTGTTGCTTTTATTATATATCCCGTTTATTCAAATAGTATATACAAGATACATATCAAAATTAAAGAAATTCATAATTGTATAAATGTATATAATACGTGTGCCATATGTGCCACCTTCCAAGAACATGACGGGATTGTGTCAAGTACAAAATATGTGTGATCAATCAAAATTATGATAACTAATACAAATATAAATTTGATATAACTATTTTGATACACTGAACTTACCAAAACCAATAAAGTCACCTTTCACAAGCTGTAAAACATAAATAGATCTAATCATAACACAAAAAACACCATGTATAAAGCATAAACAAATCAACAGTTTTCATATATGCAACAGATTTATAAGAAAACAACCCAGTCGTATTCATATTTGATATATGATCAGCCAATACTATAATTATAGATGAAAGATCAATCATTAAGTATGGTACAACTTGAAAATAGTATGCATATGCTACTTTTTATAACTGTATAGTTTTAGTATTTCTAAGTCTGGCATACACATGCATGTCTTTAGGTCACCTGTACAGGAGTATATATATTGTGCCTGTTTAAGTCAATGCTCTGAACTTGAAGTGAAATGTGATGTTGATGTCAGTATGCTGATTACCATGTTTGTTATTTTCAGATAACAACAAGATTTAGCAGCGCTGTTAGTTTGCTTTTATGTTACATGTATACATGTTATACGTACATACAAACTATTTCTTCCGGGATTTTTTGCCTTTACCAAATATTAATGAATTAGTGTAAATACATTGAACGTGTTTGTTTTTTTAGCATCGTCTTACATCAAAATGTATGTGCATGGGTGTTATGCCATTGACTTTAAGATATGTGAATTCATTATTGTCTTTGAACTTCCATTTTTCAATCTTTGACAGATGAATTATGAGAAGTTAATTGTAATGTTTGATTGTTAAACAGGTGCAAGCGCAAAGTTTTATGACATGACATGTTTGTAGATAGATATAGGAAGATGTGGTGTGGGTGCCGATGAGACAACTCTCCATCCAAATAATAATTTAAAAAAAGTAAACCATTACAGGTCAATGTACGGCCTTCAACACGGAGCCTTGGCTCACACCGAACAACTAGCTATAAAGGGCCCCAGAATAACTAGTGTAAAACCATTCAAACGGGAAAACCAACGGTCTCATCTATATAAAAAACGGGAAACGAGAAACACGTATATATTACATAAACAAACGACACATACTGTACATCAGATTCCTGACTTAGGACAGGTGCAAACATTTGCAGCGGGATTGAAAGTTTTAATTTTAGTGCATTTTTAGTTTATCGCCATAGAAATATCAGATGTAATTACATTGAAACACAATTCTTATGTTAATGTTTTGTCATAGTGGTTACCTTGCAAAGTGTATGCATGTTTCCTTTATTAGCATCTTCTATTGCTTTTGTTATTTCTTTAAATGTAACCGCATTGCTATCCCTGCATCGTCGAAAAACTTCAAAGTTCCATAATGTTTGATCCCCAGTGTCAACTGTGATATTAACGTCTGTCGCCGACAATCCTAAATGTATTGCCAGTTCTCTGACGTCATTGCTGCTGTACATTAACGACAACCGACGTAAATGTAGGTCTGATGGTAGCTCTTTCAAAAACTCTTGATTTGTAACTGTTGTAAAGAGATTGCAGGTATCAAATGCAAACATAAAAATGTAAAAGTGAAAATTCCATGGTTGAGTCTAACTATATAGGGATTAAACCAAATACAGCTTTTAGGGGAAAAAGAGATAAACTGGACGTGCTTCATACATGTTTGCATACTGCGATATAGTTAAGCTTTTTTAAAAGATAATCGGTTAATATGTTAAAATATGACAGTGACCCATTAGTGGCATTCGGATGTTTTCTACTCTATGGTTGGGATGGTGTTGCTTTGACAAATTCCCCATTTCTGTTCTCAATTTTATTCCTTCGTAAAGGTAATCATGCTGTACATAAGTCAATTTCAACATAATGATACATTACCTAATTGGATTAGATTTTTTAGCATAGAAAATTTGAATATGAGCCTGAGGCTCGAAAGTAATTAATTCCCACCCTAGGGATTATGAGTTAGACCCACCCTTTTCTTATGGGTTTTTTGGTCGACACAAACTTGCTTTAAATTATGACGAGTTATTATGGAACAGGTGCTTATATACTAGGGTCAAGGTCACTGGCTATCTATAGTCCGATGGCTATAGTTCGTTTCTTTAAACAGAGATATTACATGTTAACTTCATCCCTCACAGAGAAGTTAAGCTACATTATAATAAAATGTTATAACAGAGATATGTCTCGCCTTTTTGTAATTTTGATGATGCAAATGTTTTAATTAACATTGCAATACTTTAACATCAAACATGTAGATATTCCAAGTCAATAAACCACGAATGAGGGACATGGCAAACAAATCTCCATGTGAATGAGATATGCAAATGCTAATACAACTGAATACCAAATAGCATTGACTTATTGTGAGTCTTTCCTTTTAAACTAACCTAATTTCAAGCATTAACTGGTCAACAGTGTAAAAGTTGTAAAGTCAATGAACCAGCAACAGGTTAATATCCATGGAAATAAAACTTGTAAATGCCAAAAAATATGCATACAACTATCATTGACTTAAAATTAGCCGTTCATCTTAGATTGTTCTAATCACACACTAGTACATGGAAACGAAGCAAAAGTTTCAAAGTTGAACGATCATGACTGAAAAATGTAGATTATGTAATATGACTTCCATTAACTGTAAAACTGTTTCTGAAACAGCACATGAAAAAATTGAGAGGCACTTGAGTATTCATCAAACACATATATAACATGTTAATCTTATAGAAACGTGACGATTAAGAAAAGCCCGAGGCATAATTCGAATGTCATTTTGTAACAATACCATTCTATGCGCGACAAGTTGAACACAGATCCAACCCATTATAAAAAATATGGTGTTTAACTTCTCACCAATTATAGTCATTTATCAATGTGCTAAGCGTTGCTGAACCAAGTCAGGGAAATGGCCATTGTTGTATTAAAGTTCGTTTCAGTGTGTGTTATATTTTAATGTTGTGTTTCTGTTGTATCGTTTGTCCCCTTTGATGTTTGAGCGTGAATTCGCATTGCTATAAAGCGGGTCACGATACTTTGCTCTACCAAATTCATGTATATACTTTCGATGATAGGTTGGCATTCTCATCGGATTTTGTCTAATGATAAGTACGTTTCTGTGTGTGTTACATATTAATGTTGTGCTTCTGTTGTGGAATTGTTCTCCTCTTATATTTGATGCGTTTCCCTCAGTTTTAGTTTGTAACTCCGATTTGGGTTTTTTACGATTTTTGGGTTCCGAGCAGCTAAACTACTTTTGCCTGTATTGCTTTCAGAGTGCTCACTTGAAACCTGAGATGGAAAACCTCTCATGAAAAAAGCACTCATTCACCCAAAATATGCATAGACAAAATATGTATATACAAAACATGTATACACAAAATCTCTATACACAAAATTATCAATGAAAACAAATCGTTCACCAGAAAACAAATTACTGTTAAAAGTTATATGAAGAATTCAAGGACTGTTTTCAAGACATTAAAGAACAGAAGAAACTCATTACAGTACATTACCTGATTGTATATACTATGTTGCCAAGGAACACCTATGGGTGGTTATAATCGGAAGCCGGTAGTATTATGTGTTTAAAAATGATTTTTAGACGCTTCTCTGTACAAACTAAAGTGACAACTCTTTTACGACTGACGCAGTTGAGAAAATACGTGACCTAAAGATTTACACACACTACTACGCTAAAATTGAGAATGGAAATGGGGAATGTGTAAAAGAGGTAACAACCCGAGAATAGTGAGGACAACAACAGAAGGTCACCGACAGGTCTTCAATGCAGCAAGAAATTCCCCCACCTGGAGGTGTCCTTCAGCTGGCCCCTAAACAAATATATACTAGTTCAGTGATAATGAACGTCATACTAAACTCCAAATTGTACACAAGAAATGAAAATTAAAAATAATACAAGACTACCAAAGGCCAGAAGCTCCTGACTTGGGACAGACGCACAAATGCGGTGGGATTCAACATGTGTATGAAATCTCAACTCTCCCCCTTTACCTCTAGCCGATGCAGAAAAGTAAACGCATAATAATACGCACATTAAAATTCAGTTCAAGAGAAGTCCGAGTCTGATGTCAGAAGATGTAACCAAAGAAAATACACAAAATGACAATAATACAGAAATAACATCAGGCTACTAGCAGTTAACTGACATGCCAGCTCCAGACTTCAATTAAACTGATTGAAAGATTATGTCTTCATCATATGAACATCAGGCAAAATCATTCCCGTGAGGGGTTAAGTATTTTACCATCATAACATATATGGTAAGCACATAACCCGTGTGATACACTGTCTGATGCACGAGGACACTAAATACGACAGTCATGTCAGTTGATTTTAAATACGTCTGTAAAATATTTGTTTTTTGGGGAATAAGTATATGCTTTTAATTTTATAAAAAATCCATTGTCCAACTACCATTGAAACGTAGATCATAATTTGATAACACATATTTGTTATTTAGTTACCTCAAAACGAGGTGGTTGCTTTATTCACTTGAAATACGAGAGCACACTAATTTGCTTTCCAATTATATCAATTGAATTTGAAACATAACTTCATACTGTTGAACAAAGAAATGAGGAACTTGCGCTTTATATTACATTCAATTAATTGAAATTTAGAAAACCATTCAGTTTTACTATCAAAATTCTTAAACCACGAATTTATATAAGATTTTAAAAGAACATATGTATTCATGATACTACAATACCTGGACACCCCGGTTCACATCCGTCCTCCTCCTGCTAGAAATAAAAATACATATCTCTGCTTTACATACTTAAACGAAATAAAGCTTTAACATATTATTTGTATATCACAAAAAAATAAACATATAAGCATTAGCATTTTTACAGACATAACGAAAAGTATGCATACATAACTAAAGGAATGTATATCTAACTAAATGAAAATAAACATACATGTATATTATGTAATTATATACGCTCAAATCGTTAAAGAATGCTATCATCATATTACACTGGCTTGTGTTTTATTCATCCCTTTATATTTGCAGTATTTAAGTAGTTCACTATTGCCAAAATGATTGTGTTCTAAATGTCAGTTTACATTTTTTTTCTTTTTTCTATATCTAATTGTATTTTGGTACGATTCTTACCTTTCGTGGTATCCACGATTTAATAATGTGTATTGGGTGTTCAATGCCATGAGCAGGACATTTCCAGATTTTGTAGACATGGGCAAGATTTTCGAATGGTAAGATGCATGATTTATCTGGTGAGTTACAACATATACTGGTCACAAAGGATGCGTCATTGGTTTGACTCTGATCACTGCTGGTTCTTATATACAGCTGACTAATTTTTTCCAAGGCAGATGTTAAACATTCATTGATACTGGAAGCAAGATCCCTCATTATGAGTGTGTTTGTTCTGGCATGAACAAGACGGACAGAAATCTTGTCATCTTCGCAAAGAATATACATATCCAAGGAAGGATCTATTGTGAACACTCCTGACCTGTGGAACAGCATTTCCCTATTGGTCTCTCTGTATCTCTTCACCGACCAGACAGATAAGCAGTAACTTATAAATCTGAAGGATAATGCAGGGGGTATCATCAATGATGTCGATTGAAAAGCTATGGCGATATTACGCTGTGTGATGTCGGCTGAATGGAGGTATTCGGAATCATCACTACCTCGTACCATACTTGCAACATAGTAAAAGTCTGCAGGTATACGCATTCGGCTAGTATCGTATCTCTTTGGTTCTACCAATATGTCCAGATGGGTCATAACAGTTAACAGATAATCTTTGTCCTTATTGAACTTTGCATATTTCTTTCTCTTCCAAACTTCTGCTATTGCGTATTTTGATACCACGCCTTTCGTTCCCATTGCATCCCAAATTTCTTCTCTTTTTCTGTCTCCTTTGCAAAACTGCTTGTCTGTAACAATTGATTTAAAGGCATCAATGAGAAGGGTTGGAGACAAAATAATGCGGTCGTCCAGTTTAGGTTCATCAAAGTACAGTAACTTGCCAATTGAATGTTGAAATTTTAGAAAAACCTTCAACTCATTTTTTGACAACGGTCTTATAGGCTGCAATGCGTTTATTTTGTCTAGATGATCTAGGGTTATCAAGGTAATGTTGCGTCTGATTAGCGATGCAAATTCTAACTCTAAAGGGATAAAGCATTTTGGAAGTAGTTCACCCCATGTTGGTTGCCTTTCTGATTCCCTCATGATTACTTCCTTTATCTTCCCCATCTCTGTGTCATTTTCGTCTTTAGCGTTGACAAATATTTGATCTTCAATCACCAAATGCTGCTCTAATGGGGTTTGTTGAAACATTTTATAGATTTCTGCAAATGTTTCATGTCGTCTTTCTTCAACATGATGCTAAAATAATAGAACATTTTTTCGTTACTTTTTATATTTGACCACAACTTCCCTTTGATGCAATTAGATGTTGATGTTTGTTTCATTTTTGTCTTTTGTGGATAGTTGTCTCATTGGCAATCAAACCACATCTTCTTTTCATATTATAAGGAAATGCATAGTTACAATCACTCAATTGTCTATATGAGGACAATTTAAAATGGTGATGATGACTACTTATGCTTGTGACTGACCAAACAAATACAAAGCCTGCCTCATACAGATGTAGCGCTAGTACGATGTTATTCTATTTATGTAAGCCTCATCATGTTGCATAAAATATCATGAATATTGGTAAAATCACAAAAATACTAGGAAAATTCAAAAAACTCCCTAATCTGAAAAAGAAATATGACATTATAACACTTGTTGTTATCTTATCAAATCAAAATAATTGTAGGAATGAAGACCCTGTTAGTATTTTTTGTTGTTTCATTTCATTTCCTTCATCGTTACAAGACAAACCAAAAACAAGCAATTATACGTTTGGAATGTAATTTAAGATTATATTTATCAAATACGTGTTAACGTTAAACTATTGTATAAACAATAAGCAGTTAGTTTATGCCAAAAGTAAAGACACTATTCTTCTTTCTTTATTTATTCAATTACGTAACAACAATATGAATCAACGTCAAAACCTTCCACCGTTCCAATTGACGGTAAACAACTAAAGCACTGTAACATACTTACAGCTTTAACCTGATCTTTGTGCGTTAAAACCACCATAATTTTAGGAAATCCCTGATTACTTCCCTTACAGTATGTAACAATGGTGTTGATCCAGAATAGTAGATAATCTGTACGAATAAACAGGGGAAAACATTTTACATTGGTGAACACTGACCAAAGCCGTAATTGCTTTCCATTCCATATCCAAATTCTCAAATAATGATATAAATTCGAAAGATGTTAAAAATGTCAAGTGTTAGTTTATAAATCTATAAAAAAACTATATTGAAATTTGGAGTTTTAAGTACATTATGAAAGTGTTTAAACAAAAATAAATATATATAAATACCTCTTGCTGTTTTATGTTGACCCTTTCCAGGAAGATACTTTTCATACGGACAGGGATCATCTAGTGTTCTACCTCCATCCAATACAATCATGTAGATAGCTCTGTATGTCAGAAATGTCTGATGAGTTGAATAGAAAACATCTTGCCCTCCAAAATCCCATATAATTATTGGTGCTATTTTTTTGTTGTGCAACTGCTTTTTCCCAGCTTTAGAAGACATTTCGAAAAACTTTTCTTTTGAGATTGACACTTTGACTTCTTTGACTTGTTTTGAAACCCCGAACATATTTTTCAGCTTTCGGACAACTCCAGGTTTAGTAACAGTATGTATATGCATCTCACCTGTGAGACTTGACCTCGCTTCAGAACCGTCTAAGTCATCAATTGGTTTGTCATTGATACGGTCTCCGTCATTTGACGAATATGAAGTTTGTCTAAAATCTAAATAAAATTCACAAAAAAAATATATGAAATCAAAAGAAACCAAGAAAAACACATATAGTTACATAATGTCCATTGATCAGAGGGACTGACTTTTCAATGTATAACTATAATACATTTAATGATTGAAAACAAAACTTAACGACAAAATAGATGAAATCAGCTTTCCAATTGTGAACTTGCCCATTTCTAAGTAGTAACAGCCGCACTTGCATACAAGGTATATATCTCCCAATTGACACGATATTCTCGTGCTTGTATTTCCTATAAATATTGTCTTGATAGAGTGTTGTTGCTCACAAGGAAGCTATCAAATCAAGAGTTCCAATTGGTGAAGTTGAAATCATCTCTTCGTAAAGTTTACGGACGCAGTCACGTGTTGATTGACCGTTATGGAATAACCGTTTCACAAATGAGATAGGATATGGTCCTTACGTCGTAACTACAATCCCCTTCCCTTTCTTAATAACATTAACGGTACCAATACATGTCTCTTTGATAATGCTCGTGGCCTACATATGTAAAATCCAAAGCTTATATAAAAGAAGAAGAGCTATAATCCAAAAATTCCGAAAAGTATAGCCAAATCCGTGTTAGGAATCAAAGATTTGCATGAGGGAGATACATTCCTAAATTTATAATATTTTTTACCATTTTGTAGCAGCAAATTTAATAACACAACAAATCCGTATTTTCATGCCAGTACTAATGCGACTTACCGAATTAGATTATTTACCGGATTTGTTATTACATAAGCAACACAACGGGTGCCACATGTGGAGCAGGATCTGCTGATCCTTTCGGAGCACCAGTTGATCATATCACCCCTAGTGTTTAGTGGGGTTCGTGTTGTTAATCCTTTAGTTTTCTATGTTGTGTCGTGTGTGCTAGTGTTTGTCTGTTTGTTCTTTTCATTTTAGCCATGGTTTTGTCCGGTTTTTTTTGGATATATAATTTTGACTGTTCTTCTGGTATTTTTGTCCCTCTTTCACACAGTCTTGTCAATAAACAGGCTTATCTAGTAAGCTTAACTTTTGTGGACCGCTTTCTCATTCAACACTCAATGCCACTTATATATTAAGATAGAACCACAATGCGCTAAGTTGACGAAAAACATATATATTTATATGAATAATTTTACGCAAAAACTTTGATTTTTTTCTGTCATTAGACCACTCTTTAATGTGTTTTACCTTTTCATTCTAAAATAAGGTAACATTTTAAGTATTAGTTTTGTTTTTCAATTGCATTATTTTCCTTCTGTTTTTTGGTGGGGTTGTTGTCTATCTGACAGATTTCCCGTTTCCATTATCAAATTTATATTTGCAATTTGAGAATCATAGTTGTTTATTGTAGCAATCGATTACAGAAAATTAATTTTAATAAGGCAATAATATGTTTTACAAATATGAATTCAAATTTCTTGATCACTACACAGTAGGTTGCTTTCACCTTTGAAATATTACAAGGTTACATGTGAAAAAATAAATCCAATTTGACTTATTTTAAATTGACATGCTGACGGAATTCAAAATTACTATCTTACAGAGAAAACAAATTCCCAAAGACACAAAGAGATTTTCTGGCAAGTCCTAAGGAATAATGTATAAAATGAAATATAAATAAAGGTCTGTACATCAATAACATTTGACCAAACGAAGTAAATGACAAAACAACATATACAGGTTATTATACGAAATTTTATAATATAACAAACCATCATGTTCTGACCACTTTCGTGTTGTGTCGGAAATCAATGGTTTCTTTGATTCAAGTCTTAGGTTTCTACTGCTTTCCGGCAATGATATTATCTGTGCGGCGACTGGTATATCTTGACTGCTTCGTGTTCTATGATCTAACTTGTTTTGTTTCGTTTTTTTTTCTTCTTTCAAAAGGGATCTACTAACGAGTATTTCTTCTAAGGAGAAATCTAAAATTGATAGTTATAAAGGAATCATAATATTTTGTTGGATTAAAGACAATTTTTTCTAGAGGTTAATGATGTTTATCCTGTACTTAGTATACGACTAGGGTTTTGATTGTTTAACTCATGTTGTTTCAAAGACTATAATCGCCTGAGTGATAGTTGTTGAATTTCTCTAAACTTTTTAAAACAAATACACGTTTATATTCGTAGATATGGATATTTTAACACCTTCAGTACTCAGAAAAATTCTCCAGCTGCGCTTCCGACTGTTTAAATATCACTACATATGAATATACGGATGTAAGCTAGATTTTTTTTCAAATGATCCATTTAAGGGGAGATAACTCTTTCAGTACAAAATTAATACTGGGCTAATAGGGATTTTTTTTATTTTTACATGTGGCGAGAAAACAAGTTCGGGGACACCATGTTTTCTTTTTATTTTCTTAAAACATATTATGAAACCTATCTTCTCACAATTTATTTCAAAATTCTATCTCATATAATTTTTTGTATGCACTGATATGTGTTTTTTCATGAACAAACTAACCAAGTTTAGGCAATTTTCAACGACTCATAGCTTGCAAAATAGCACGCTGACCCATACTATTTATTATATTTTTGAAAAGGTATAGTAAAATGTTCATTTTGGAAAATTATAAGAAAATTCTGTCTCAAAAAGCATTTACTTATGATCTACCTTAAAGTATATTTTTAAGAGAAATTCGCAAATAATTTATTGTTAACAAGGGCTAAATCATTATGAAATTTCACAGAAGCTGTTTCTAAATGTTCATTTAATCTATTTTCGAAGCTTAAATCATGGTAATGCATTATTTATATTTTTGTCATATATGCATTAGAATAGAAACATCTGTTATGTTATTTTGTTTTTGTTTTTTTTGTTCATATTTGTTGTCAGTACAGGGTTCGTGCATGCAGTGAAATATTACCGAAATAGTTTCGAAAATATGGTTTGGCGGAGTGCAAACAAAGCGAACATTTTCAATTGACCAAACCAAGTTATGTATTAATATATGGAAATCAATTAGAACTATAATAGTATAAACATTGTCCAACGTATATATACTACTCACAACTTACACGTTACAGTAATGATGTCATGTTTAATTCTTGCTTTTCATTATAATTAGTTTTTTTACATGTTAATGTACAACTATCATAACCAAGATACATCATGCAATCAGAAAATAATAATATGTTACATGTGTAATATATGATCAATTTCAATTTTAGTACAAATGATTTTTACTAAAATGTTATTTTCATTCATTCACACACGTCTTGTAGGATCAGCTACATCAAATATCATGTGATGATTCATAAATTAGAATATGTATAATTTTCATCATGTTTACAAATCAAATGATATATTTTACTCATAATTGATTATGTATCTTAAATTAGGCTGTATATGCTCAAATGATTCAGGGGAATTAAGTTAAGGTTTGTGTACATAGGGATATAACTTGCATTCAAATAATTGAAAAAAGAGGGATCCTTCATTTTGTATTGCTTTGATCCACCAACGTTCGATTACTGCAATATTATCGAAAATAAATATACACTTGTAAACTATACTATATTTTTTTTGTTATCTGATTAGAAATAACAACACTCCATAACAGAAGTATTTCAATATGAAGACATAAGCATATTGACACTTTGCTTCTGTTTAATATTTCTAGTTGAAATTATCAACAATATACAAATAAGAAGAAAGGATAAGTTTATATACCAATGAGAATAAAACCGTAAACAACCATGTGTGACCTTTAACAATGATGATCAAACCCAACTGGTTTCACATCAAATGTGTTCAAATCTATACACCTATTATAATTGCCTGTACACCAGTTTTGTTCACACTTATAAACTATACTTATGTCATTTAGATGTTCATTACATAGAATCAACTCAAATTTGAAGGCAACTTTTTTTAGCAGTTATGAAAACCATTTTGATTATTGCAGGACTTTAAAATTAAAAAGAAAATATAGGATTTTACAACAGGTTAAGAAGGCTTCCATTTTATTTATAAGGCGGTTGGAGGGGGCTAGTATGATATTTGAAAACAAGGAAGAACCGGAGTTTTAAATTAAAAAAAGGCAGGATGAGTTACTTTTCCTGATTTTTGCTAATAACAGTTTATGTAAAGTCAGAATAAACTAATACAAAAGGCCAGGAGCGAAAAAAATTAAAAAAAGTCAGGATAGAGATGACGACCCGATATTACCATGCAGATACTTATTCACTACTACAGCTCTGGCTAATAAATGACAGTTGGTACATTGCATTTTAATGGGTTTTTTGGTGTTTTTTTTAAAGTAAAAATGAGAATGGAAATGGGGAATAAATGCATTTTACCGGATCTGGATACTACCCACACAGTTAAATTTACCGCACACATATTTGAATCATGCATACAAGAGGGAATCGTTGATTGAGAAAATACCAGTGGCTAATATTCCAGGCATGTTTCAAACGATATACTAATAATATTGCTGATGCTTTGAGTCTTGATAAGGGGTTAATATAGCTACCTAAAGTTTTTGTTTCATAATAAAGCTATATATCGAGATAAGACAAATAATTCGGTATATAACTTTATAAATAATTATTATAAATATCAGATTTTATCAACGAAACATTGTTTCTTTGAATAAACATCGTAAAATGCATGTTCTAAAACAATGTGTTTGGTGTACACTTAACCTATATAAGGCAGGCCTATATTGACTATCAAAATCAATGGTTTTTTTTTTTTTTAATTTATTCATCTTATCTCTCGGTCATATCGGCTAATTGAAAGTTACATATCAACTTAGTCTGCAAAACCATTTTTTTTGCAGTAAAAAGCAACGTCGAACGTCCCGATCGGCCCGTTGTAGAATAACAGTTAGCAAGTATTGACATAATGACTGAAGCCAGCAATTTCTGGAGAACAAACTCTAAGGATGAAAGTGTTGACGCCAAAGTTTGTCTTACTCTTATAGGAACAATATATGGAAAACACAAATAAACTACATTTATCTGTGATCACATTTTTGATATACAAGACAATTTTCAAAACTGTAAAAATCTACATAGATAATTTGAATGAGCATAAAAAAATAAACTAAACAAAAGGCCAGGAGCGAAAAAAAATGAAAAAAGGCAAAATAGAGATGACGACCCTATATTACAATGCAGATACGTCTTCACAACTACGGCTCTGGCTTACAAATGACAGTTGGTACATTGCAGGTTAAGGTGGCTCACCCCAATAGTGACTCCCGGTAGATTTATTTTCTTTTCACTTATTCTGTAGATTTGTTTATGCTGAATCCAAAAATGCAAACAAAAAAGGGGGTCACCAGGCTCGTTTTCACCTCAAAATTGAAGCGAAGTGTGCGATTTTTACCCTATTTCCAAACATGTCCACCCTAACAATAACGGTTACATCAAATTCAAAGAGTTTTAAACCCAAGTCTGTATGATTTTTATGTGCAAAAACATTAGAATTTGAAATGTAAACATTTCCCGTTGTTGTTTTTGACTTAAAAATCCTTTTATTTTCAGATTTATGTCTAAATTTTGCATTTTCCAATTTCAGTTTAAGGCAAAAAATATTGTTTGAATCGATTTTTCGTAAAATTTCCCAGGTAGATATTTTTTTTCAAAACAGAGATGTCAAAGCTACAAATTTTTCGGGCATTTTAAGGTAAAATGTAATGGGAGTCACCAGGCTTTTAAAAAAATTGCGAGCTTTTGTTTAACCCCTCTACCCAATAAGGTCTGATTTCAATGCACTCCATTATTTACTTAATTATGAATTCTTTATTGATGGCTTTAATAAAATAATGTTTGTAAGTATATCAATACACGATGGCTGAATATAAATATGGTTATCGTATGACTGTTTGTTATCAAAAAGCGAAATTTTGATTATTTTGGCGAACTATGGTAATTTTGTCTGGCGCGAGTTGATTACTCCTAATTTGGCGGCATTATCGGACCAGAGGAATTTCAAGGTCGCCATTGCCGAGCAGCATACTTCATTGACGAAAACGACCATGTACATGCATAACAGACATTGTAGCGAATATCGACGATGAAGGTAGAGTTACTACATAAGAAAACATAGATTTCGATATTTTAGGCAGCTAAATGTTACCAGTATCACGAAAACTACAAACTTGGGGGCTGTCTCAAAATACTGGCTACTGTTAAAAATCACTGCGACTGAGACCTTGCACGGGCTCAATTTCTGTTCCTTGTTTAATTATTATAGCTGGTATCTTATTTATGTGTTGATCTTATTATTTGTACCCTTTACTGACAAGTTGTAAACATGTCTGGCCCGTTTTGAAAGATATCCGTGTGCAAACAGACGAAGAGGAGGGGATGACATCTAGCTACTATGAAGCACTACAACTGTCATTTTTACACTACTGTAAGGATCAATGAATAAGTCTTTTTAAATCATCATTTGTTAAATCAAATTCGTAGCCAAGTTAGGGCCATATGTATGTGGGGTACCCCATAACATCCCTCGGGCAGTTTCCACTCCCTTGCTCCAACTATATTTCCCTTCCTTTTTACCCTAAAATTTTTTACTCTTACTTCAAAACTTCCATCTCCTTGATCCAAGACAAAACAAAAATGACAAAAGGTATTTCCAAGATAACCTTTTCTCTGATCCCTCATTCCCCTGCCCAACCACTTAAATAATCAATTAAGGTTCTCAAGGGGTTTGATTGACTTTGTTTTTTTTTTGTTTTTAGAAAATGACATAATTGGCCTAATTTGTAAATGATAACCCTTACAGAAGATACTCAATTTGTTTACACTTACAATTGTACTCCCCCCTAATTCTGTTTGGTATACAAAAATTTCATCAGGTCTAGTTATAGTATATGTACAGAGTGTGGCCATAAGTATTTGTCACTTCAGATTTTTAGCTGTATATTATCTATACATGTATTGTATTAAAAACTACATTTAAAAAAGAAAAAAATTGGGGTCATTTTGTATGAAATTAATTTTAAGCAACCTGGTACCAATAGAAGCAGTATTGTCACAGGTTTGTATATTGTGGTTATATTCTTTTTCAGTCTCATTTCCATTATTTTCTGTTAAGAAATTCGCTGTATAATCAATCAAATTAAATTATTGAAAAATATTTTATTTGTTCAAGGGAAAACAAAAACACCTAGAACGAACCTATTATCAAATAAACACATATTAATATAGACCATTCTACTTCTTTTAAGGTCTCGTAGATATAAATTTAATCCAACCATACATTTTTAAATGCCCTTAAAATATTTTTTTGAAGTAATGTGTTTTTGTCTCGCCTTGACGAAGTCAAAAAGCGAAACATAAGTATGCTGTTTCCGGCGTCGGCGACGGCGTCAACAATGTATTAGTTTGTGATTAGCTCAGTTTTATGGGGAACCACTAGTGGTATGTCAATGATAATTGGTATGTAGATGCATTACCATTGCCACATCTCATTGCCATGGAGATCATTTGGCTCCGCCCCCTCAGTCATGGTCTATTGACTTTGAATGGTTTGCTTACTTTACATGTATTAGTTTGTGATTAGGTTAGTTTATGGAGATCAACTTGTGGTACGTCAATGATAATTGGTATGCAGATGTATAACCATTGCCACATCTCATTGCCATGGAGATTTTTTGGCTCCGCCCCCTCAGTCATGGTCTATTTACTCTGAATGGTTTGCTTACTTTTCATGTGTTACTTTGTGATTAGGTCAATTTATGGGGATCCACTTGTTGTAGGTCATTGATATTTGGTATGCAATTGTATTAGCATTAATCAATGAAGTTTAAAATTTTGGTGGGGTTGCTGTTACTTTCCTAGAGTTATGCCCCTTTACAAATTGAAAAATTGCTATAAATTTGTGTTCCTTTCTTTAACACAAGTTTGCTTTATCAAAATTTTGTGATACTTATATGCAATGCTTACTAAGCAGAACTCCGATTAAGTAGTAAGTACACATTTGGGTGATGTCACTCTTTTCATTCTTTATATCATATGCAAGCGGCTGCTCATCGGTGTGCTATGGACACATTCCCATTATGAACTAGTCTACATCTATGCATTTGAATGTCAATAATTGTTGATTTTCTGACAGAATTACTCTGATATTTAATTTCAGGCTGCAAGTGCATTTGTACATGTACATGCAAATGGAAGGAGTGATCTTGGAATGTTCAACTTTACTTGGAAACTATTGGCACAGTACTGACAGAACTTTCCGAGAAGCCAGTATCATCTAGTCTTGCAACCAGAAACTATGTGTAAAGTGCTGAAACTCAAGAACAACATTCTACATGTATATGCAATATGTGTTGCCACAATCCATTATAATTGCAAATTCGACGATGGATCACTTGTAAGGAACAAATCTACTTTCACTCCTAACACAGGAAGATACGAGTATTTAGATTCCTTCATAGACACTATCTCGAAACTTCCGATCAATTATCATAATCTCTCAAGACGGGAGAAAAAATCACTAGAAGAATTAAAGAATTATCAGTCAATTATTTTAAAAGAAGCCGATAAAGGAGGGGGAATAGTTAAAATGGACAAAACTTTTTATAGGGAGAAAGTTTTAGAACAGCTAAATGACAACGAATATAACACCAAGCTTCATAAAAACAATCAGAAAAGTACAATCAGAAAAAATAAAAGATTGGTGAAAGAATACTCAGACTCATTCACGGCTAATGAAATTGCTTATTTGTGTGACTTTACTCCGAAAGAAGCTAACTTTTATGGGTTACCAAAAATACACAAAAGTTATACAATCCAAACAGCTGTAAAACATCAGAATAAAAAGTACATTGAATCTCCTAACCCTAACGATCTAAAACTGAGACCAATAGTTGCTGGCCCTGAATCACCAACTCAAAGAATGAGTCACTTTTTGGATCTAATATTAAAAAAGTTATGTCCGCTAATACCAAGTTACGTCAATAAAATATTGGGTTGAAATAAACCGAGAAATTGTCGACGGCAGATTCGATACGGAATTAATTGTAAAAGCGTTAACAATCATCCTTGAGGGAAATATTTTTTATTTCGATGGTGAATACTACAAACAAATTAAAGGAACTGCAATGGGAACAAAAGTTGCGCCTACCTATGCCAATTTAGTTATGGCTTACTTAGAAAAAATACTATACGAAAAAGTTGGCCAGATTTTTGGACAGGAATTCAAAACTTATGTTTATGAACAGTGGAAAAGATTTCTAGCCGATTGTTTTATATTATGGAGTAAACCAAAACACGAATTAGAAAAAATTCCATGAAATTCCTAACTCATTGCATCCGTCAATTAAATTCACTATTGAAAGTAGTAACTTGGAACTCCCATTTCTAGACATTTTAATTAAACTCTCAAACAATAAAATCATTACGGATATTTATTACAAGAAGACCGATACACACCAGTATTTAAATTTTGAATCATGCCACCTATCACATACAAAAAGAAACATGCCATATTGTATGGCAAGACGAGTATGTTCAATTGTATTAGATAAAACTCTTCGCAAAAGAAGGTTAGAAGAACTGAAGATGTATCTCTTACAGCAGAAATATCCATTAAAACTTATAGATGACAGTATCGAGAGGACAAATAAAATGTCTACACATCAACTAAGGAACATACAACCGATGATGATACCCTCACGTTTGTGACTTCTAATGATCCGTCATTACCAAATGCCTTCAAGTTTATAAAATCGAATTTTCCGAATTTACATCAAAGTGAAACAATGAAAAATTTGGTAACAGAAGAATCGATCATTTATAGTAGAAGACAACCGAAAAATTTGAAACGCCAACTTACAAAAGCGCGATTTGATATGGTTAAAAAGATATACTCCGTACAAATTTGTGGCGATTCACGCTGTGGAGTATGTTTCAGAGACATTTATATTTACTTAGAAATCGGCAGTACGATATATTTCAAAAACGGTAAGAAATTTACAGTAAACGTAAATATGACTTGCAAATCAGAAAATTTAATCTATTGTATAACATGTGTCAACTGTAAAGAAAGCTACAACGATCAAACAGGAAAAAGTGTGTGTGAACGGGTAAGGATCCATAAACAGCAAATACAGCAACCCGAGAACAGACAAATTCCGTTGAGCGAACATTTAGACATTTGTGCGGGAGGAAAATTCATTTTTTCCCGTTCTTCAAATGTACTGAACCAACAGAAGAATACCGTAAAGAACTAGAAAGAAAATTTATAAAAGTGTTTGACGCCAAGCTTAATGCTTAGTAGTTACATGAACAACAACGTTGCGTCATACTACTAATATTTTACGAACAATGACGATACGTCATAATACTAATGTGTCCCAAGATGGATGAAAGCGTTAGACAATGCTGCTTTTAAAATTCTTTTTGTGTATTTAATTTTTAATATATATATGTATATTTATATAGTGAGTCTTATAAAAAAAACAGTGAAGGAGAATAAAAATAATGAAAATATAGAGCTGATCAGCAAATGACTGTACATGTACATGATGTATAAATGGCAACAATATTTACATGTATACTATAACATTTAAATTAACAATATTAATATATGTTTTATAAATTTGATCTCATAGACATTTGAGGAATAGAATCAATAACGTTTCAAAAAATTAATTTAGTTTAGCCTTGTTTAACGCCCGTTTTCAGGACGTAATAAGGCATACCATTGACTGTCAGTCGTCAACATGGTCGACATATACATGTACTTGTGTACTAAATACTAAAAGGTACATGTAGTACTGTAGATTATCATTGACAACATAATCATTTGTATGGTTTATTGATCAACAGTAAGTCCTCTTTTAATATGCTATATTGTGTAATCAATAGGTCATCTTCATGTATATTTGGTGGACGTTAAGCAATCAAAAATCAATCAATCATTTATATTTGATGTATTATATATATTATAAAAAAATCAAATATCAAATAAGAGGATGTGATATGATTGTAAATGAGACACAAGAGACCAAACAACACAAAATTAACTATACATGTAGGTCACCATACAGACTTCAACAATGAGTAAAACATATTCTGCATAGTTGGGTTTAAAGGCCTCGAAATGTTAAATGAACAATCTTAAACAATTCAAACGAGAAAAACTAATGGGTGATTTATGTACAAAATAATGAATGAAAAACAGAAATGTCTGTCTTGCAGGGTTTATCGGAACTTAACCTTATTTTCATGGATTTGTCTATTTCTTGAATTCTAAATATGTTTCAAAATATTTGGTTGATGGAATGATTATTAGAGAGTCTGACATAGGGTGCTGGCTCATTGGTTGATAATATTGCGAATAACTGAAGCCGGTCCAGCTTTGGCAGTCAGTCCCCATATTGGCACTGGAGGAATAAAATAAGAAAACAAATGGTATAAATAAGAAAACAAATGGTATAAATAAGAAAACAAATGGTATAAATAAGAACACAAATGGTATAAGAAAAAAAAATAATCGTAATTTCCTGTCGATATGCACATCTACACAGTATGCCCTTATATCTAAAAAGGTTTCAGAAATACTGTTGTGCAGTTTGAAAGGAGTTGCAATGAGAAACTATTACAGTACTATATTGCAGCAAATAAGTTCAAAGGGGGATAACTCCCAGGAAAAAATAAATGAATCGTAATTTCCTGTTGACATGCACATCTACATAGTATGTCCTTAATATCTAAAAAGGTTTCAGAAATACTGTTGTGCGGTTCGAGAGGAGTTGAGATGAGAAACTATTACAGTACTATATTGCATCAAAGAAGTTCAAAGGGGGATAACTCCCAGAAACAAAATGAATTGTAATTTCCTGTTGACATGCACATCTACATAGTATGTCCTTATTATCTAAAAAGGTTTCAGAAATACTGTTGTGCGGTTTGAGAGGAGTTGCGATGAGAAACTATTACAGAACTATATTGCAGCAAAAAAGTTCAAAAGGGGATAACTCCTAGAAAAAATAAATTAATCGTAATTTCCTGTTGACATACACATCTACATAGTATGTCCTTATTATCTAAAAAAAGTTTCAGAAATACTGTTGTGCGGTTTGAGAGGAGTTGCGATGAGAAACTATTACAGTACTATTTTGCAGCAAATAAGTTCAAAGGGGGATAACACCTAGAAAAAAATAAATGAATCGTAATTTCCGGTTGACATGCACATCTACATAGTATGTCCTTATTATCTAAAAAGGTTTCAGAAATTCTGTTGTGCGGTTTGAGAGAAATTACTTTTTTAGTATTTATTGCACATATTAATGAATATTTAATTTGTTCATACTGAATGGTCACTGGCAAATATTTCAAACATAATACGGATGAGAACATATAGAAAAGTATCAATTATGAAAGTTCGGCAAAGTAACAGGAGCTAGATATATGGACTGCCATAAGAAAATGAATGGGCAATTATGCTTGGTGCATGTATATACAAAATTCCCCCTTTTGACCTTACGAGACTTCGTATGTATACATCCAGCTGTTTGAGCACCCTGTATAATCAAGGGATCATCTGTCCGATTAGTCATATTTCTATGTTAACCATACGATTTGAAAATAAGCAGATGTAGTATGATTGCCAATGAAACAACTATCCACCAAAGTTCAAATTTGAAATTCAATATAATAAATAAAAAAACATCATCTCCTTTTATCATCACGCATAGATTAGTTATGTATTTCTTTGCCACGGTAAGATCAAAGACCATTGAATCAGTGTTCACAAACAATTGTCATTTACATTTTTTTGCCGCAATGACATCAATATAATTATTTTCCTCATCAAGAACTTTCCTCATTATCTTACCTTTTAAAAAAGCATGTCAAAAATTAAGATAGAAGTTAAAATTTGCCCGGCTAATATAGCGTTCCTGTGTACTGGGCGGAGTTTTAAACTTACCATTAAAACTTTTCCTGAACCTAGTAGTAGTATAGATTTTTTTATATATAAAGTCTTCAGTAGTGTTTGTGACTGTCCGAAACGCTGTGGGTGATCCTCGAAAAATCCCGACATAGTAACCAAAAAGTTTGCGGTCCTCCGCTAAGCATGCAGTATTGATGAATTATATCATAGGTCGGAATACTAGGCCAGTCCCGGTTACTTTTGAGAGTGGTGGATCCAGGGGCGGGTTCCGGGCGTTGGAACCTCCTTTGTTGGAGGATCATTGCTTTTGAATGGGAAAATATAGTTGGAACATCCCCCATTTTGTCCTTGATTGGAAACCCCCTTTTAAAATGGCTGGATTCGCCCCGATTGATCAATTTTCATCTTCATGAAAAGGCGGAAAACATGCAGTCAATTATTGAAGTGTCCTTTTATTTCTGCAGTAAAACAAATAATCATTTGTGTGAAAGACGTTGCTGCATCCATTAGTCTTTTATGATAATAACACTTGCTCTGATTCAACTAATGATGTTTATTTTTTTTTTTTGTTAATTTGAACTCGATTGACATATTGATAGATACAGCAGAAAATTGCAAATCAACAAAATAACAATTAGCAAATTAAGTAATAGAAAAAATTCATAACACATTGGCCCGAGGTCTTAGATTATAAGACTTAGTCTAGTATTCAGGAAACCATGGAATTGTGACACGAGAAAGTTTATCAGATGATTTTCGTGCTCATTTATATTGACAAGGTAAACAAATTTTTAAATGAAAACTTTAGGTATGCCTTTCAAGTATTAAGTCTGTCAGAAAATTGGCATGTTCAAATTTGTTTTGTGGGAAAATAAATTAACAAAATTTTGCAGTATAGAAATATATCGCATAATCGGGAATAATTAACTCCTAAAAATAACTGGAAATAAAGATAATAAAGAGATTTATGACAGAAACAAACTGTTATAAAACGCCAAACAGATAGCTTGAAAAGTACCCACCCCTAAGCCTTTGAAGTATTAAACTACTGTACGGGTTTTACCTGTTTTTGAAAGCTGTACGATGACATGCAGTTGTTTACATCGCTATCATTTGTTTACATTTAATCATTGCGTCATTGGCAAAACATTTTCAAAAATAAATCTCCAAGACATGATTTAATATTCAACCGATATTTAACTGAATTCTAAATATGGAACGAACGGACCCAAGGGGCGACCGTGTAAGATGAGAATGTGTTTTTGGAGCAAAGCGGCACCGTCGACGTCATACATGTGACTTGTTCAGTATTTATATATTCTGGATTTTTTTAATGTTAATATGCTTAAATCATGTATATTTCTCTCCTTTTAGACTTTTATGCGAAAAATGAAGAAAGTACTCTGAAAATCTGAACGTTCTTATATTCTGTTTTGAAGAACGTTTTGCAACACTTGTTTACATCGTCAAGGGTGCTTTCATACACGCCTACGTTCCAAGGTCGTCAAAGCTATTTTTGAGAAGACCCCTGAAAGCAACCGTTTCCAAGGCCCTCGTCGTAAGAAACATGCGTTAAAATATGCGCATTGTTAAAGGGCCGAGCCAACTTAATGGGTTTTGTTGGTGTTTTTTTTTAAAGTAAAATTGAGAATGGAAATGGGGAATAAATGCATTTAATCGGATCTGGATACTACCCAAACAGTTCAATTTACCGCACACATATTTGAATCATGCATATGAGAGGGAATCGTTGATTGAGAAAATATCAGTGGCTAATATTCCAGGCATGTTTCAAACGATATACTTATAATATTGCTGATGCTTTGAGTCTTGATAAAGGGTAAATATAGCTACCTAAAGTTTTTGTTTCATAATAAAGCTATATATCGAGATTTGACAAATAATTCGGTATAGAACTTTATAAATAATTATTATAAATATCAGTTTTAATCAACGACACATTGTTTCTTTGAATATACATCGTAAAATGCATGTTCTAAAACAATGTGTTTTGTGTACACTTAACCTATATAAGGCAGGCCTATATTGACTATCAAAATCAATGTGTTTTTTTTTAATTTATTCATCTTATCTCTTGGCCATATCAGTTAATTGAAAGTTACATATCAACTTAGTCTGCAAAACCATTTTTTGTGGCAGTAAAAAGCAACGTCGATCGGCCCGATCGGCCTGTTGTAGAGTAACAGTTAGCAAGTATTGACATAATGACTGAAGCCACCATTTTCTGGAGAACAAACTTTAAGGATGAAAGTGTTGACGCCAAAGTTTGTCTTACGCTTATAGGAACAACATATTGAAAACACAAATAAACTACATTTTTTTGTGATCACATTTTTGATATACAAGACAATTTTCAAAAGTGTAAAAAAACTACATAGAAAATTGAAATTAGCATAAAAAAATTAGATTTTTTTAACTGTTATCTTTCATTCTGTTCATTTAGTCGGGTAAATAATGTTAAGTTATTACATTGACATATATTTCCTAAATATTTTAACATGAGTTATTTTTTTACATTATCATCATCAGCTGTTTGAAGTCTTATCTAACTTACATGTGCCCATATTCAAAAATCCTTCATTCTTGAAGGGTGTAAAATTGTTCAGGTCATCCCTTATCTTTAATTTGCAACTACAAAGACAGGCATACCTAACAATTTATGACACATACACATACGGAACATAATTTTGAAAATTGAAATAAAAAAATATATTATAATGAGGAAAGATATTTGTCGAATATACTGCAAAATAATTGTGAGCACATCGAATAATAAAACAATCTACTCATTTGTAGTATACATTAAGGGACTCAAGCTACATAGTTTTTGTAATGTACATTGAATTCCAGATGTTTTGAGAGTCATGTAGTGAATAATTCCAGTTATTCTGTCATAACAAAATAATTAGAATTATACATACACTATATACATGTAGTGATGCCTTTGCTAGAAAAAAGCAGTGAAAGAGTATGTGTCCATCTTTAAAAAGAAGCGGATTATCGAAAAATGTAGTAATGTAATAACCATGCACATGGTTTGGCAACAAGGCAATATTTGTTCAACATGATCAAGTCATAGCCTTTTTTGCCAAATGTTGCAATAAGTGTATCTATAGTATGACGTTACAGTCTTGATATTGTCCTGAAAGCTCTAAAGCACTTTAATTGCAACACTGCGACAGTAAAACAACTATGTATAAATTATACACTTGACATACATTGGCTCACATAAATAGAAAAAAAAAACACAACCATGATGTATTACGTTAATATTGTTTAACAGGATTCAACTATATAGACATTTAGAATACTTTCGTACAATGTATGTCCTGCGTTTGTATAAAAGGTTTTAGTTTTACCTTGCAGTCCACCAAGCCAATCCTTTGATTCACGGTCCATGTATGAAAGACCATTGTATAATTCTATCCCATCGGTTGAAATCCTGAATCTTGTAGGCCGTTTTCCGACAAGATATCTCGCTAAAGTTGTCTTCCCTGTGCCCTGTTCGCCAGCTAGCATAAGTCTTGACTCAAAGTGGGGATAACTTTCTTCTTTCAATAGACCAGAGAATACCTGGGCTGATTTCTTATCAAATTTTTTAACTTCAGTTGGAAGACCTAAATTTCAATTATCTAAATGTCAGTTCTATATATGAAATAGATATATGAATATGTACATGTTTTTTTTCAAAAACGTACAAAAGATGTTTAGACCTGATATATAACGGTGGTGCAGCAAACAATGCTTCAATGGACTTGAATTTTGTAGCTGATTTAAATCTGACAATTAATTTGATGTTGAAGAACTTGTAAATCTCTAAACCCAAGCATTTACCGGTTTGCTATACTATCACTTATGATAAGTTCTGCTCATTTGTTTTGGCATTTTACTGATTGTAGTGTCTTTTAGAATATCATGTATTTATACAGAGATGCATTTGCACGTTTGAATCACCCTGTCGTTCTCTTTTTGAAATAACTGTGAATCAAATTCTCTGCGGGCAATTTTTGTCTTTAAGATTTTTTATATCAAATTTTATTATTTCAAAAAATTATAACATAAATAACAGAGATTTTATAAGATTTAAAAGTCTGACCTTTTAAATGTATTTGATAAAATAATCACAAAAACAGTAGGTGTTAGATATAATTCACTTATTAAAGGCTTCGAATATTTATTAAAAAGTCAACAACAAAATCAGCAATATCCGTAAAACTTTCTTAAAAAACATACGAAATAAAATACATATTTCATAATGATATGTTACCAAAGTAATCAATGATTTGTGATATGATTTTATTATCTAAACTATGTTGACTGAATTAGGAAATCGTCATTCCTATTATTTCAATCCATTACATTAAGGTTGAAGTATTGTTCTTATTTTGCTCATTCATTTGCCAGCCTTAAAAATGTAAGTTCATTCAATTATATTGACTCTTGATAATTCAATCGCATTGCCATAAATTGATCAGAACGTTTTATTGAGAACTGAAATACAAAAGTGAACGCCTGTTGGTATCTGTGCTGATCTTTCAAACCTGGTAGACACATTCTGTTGATATCATAACAAATCTTACTTTACTTTTTTTTTTGTTGGATACATTACTTTCTTTTAAAATACGATGTGTATTTGATAGCATGCGAATATTGTTTCCCTTTACACTAATCAGCTTTCATTGAAATTTATAAATAAGAAGAGGTACATGATATGATGTTGATAATTGTTTAGGAGATAGAAAAGGGAACGAAGGTTTGTTATATTGAAAAGTAAGTGGCGACATATATGAAGTATGTTTATGCTCATAAATTATCGCTTCACATCTGGGTATAAATTATTTACATAAAGATCGTTATAAAGGTTTTTGTTTTATATCTAACAGCTTTTAAAATAAGCGAAACATAGTATTGGTGCTTTTTGCATATATTTGTTCAGATGACAACGTTTAACATGCTTAATATTATTGTTTCTTTTTTCGTTGTCCACAAAATTAGCCTAGGGTTTTCAACCCGACGATCAAAATGTGAAAGATTGATAAGATATGATCATCTAAAAATATATTTTCACTTAATTGTAATTCAAGTTCATTTTTATTTTTCCTCCATGCACATATTACAGTAGGCATTTCTGCTATATTTTTTCTGTCTTTTTCAACTGTACCGATTCTTATAAAGCTTTGGCTATCAATTATATAGCTTTTAAGCGTTCCTGATGAAAGTCAATCGAAGACGCTCTTCATATGCAGGACATTTATAAAGTGTTGATTTCAATGTGTCATTGTATTATACTTTCTTTATCCTGAATAACCGATTTGACTCAACAACCCATACGATTCATGGACTTAGAAGTATATGCTACTCACCAGGTAAAAGTGTATTTCCATATTCCTACAAAAACATTCAGACAGAAATATCCAATTTCAGTTAATTAAGATTAACACACGTTTTCATTGTATTTGTCCTATAGTTAACGTTTATTTGTGGATAGTGTTGTCGTTAGCAATCATACTACGTCTCCTTTTTACTGTACCTTTTGTACATATAATATATATATGGTAAATATTCATTAAGCGGCTATAACTAAGAAACTCAAAGAAGGGCCTACACAAATAATTGATATGTAGCGATATTGGACATGTTTCAGTTTTTAACAAGTAACTGATATTTGCCGTTTGTGCTTATCATGCTTATAGAAGAAAACATCCGGAACTTTCAAATATATTTATTGTGTTAAAAGGTGTATATCAATCTCAAAAAGTCGCATCGCATTAAATACAGCTAGTAAAACAGTAAGCAAATAAACAGACAACCTTATTTTATGAACAGCGTAAAAAAACAAGGATGTGTTAACCATTTACAAACAAATTGCTCATTGGCCTGCTAAACAGATACATATACTGCTTATTTTTAGGTAAAATGAATCTTGTGAAGCATCAAAGAAGATGCGTTTTTCTCTAGAAATAGCTATTAATAATTATCAAGTATTGTTTATGGTCACTGACAGATCCCACATTTTGGATCATTTTTCTAAAGAACTTGTGAAAAGACAAAGGAATTCTTAACCTTGAGAAGCCGCATGATAAAAAGATATTAAAGATGTGCTACCTTATATAAAAAAAGAGTGTCACATTGATCCCGAAAAATGTTTGTAAAACAATTATATATTTTCAAATTCTATCAACATTGTATCAAACAGTTTTAAGGCTATGGGTTATCAACTACTCCTTTAACTAATTATGTAAAAAAAAGTCTCATATTTGAAAAGATCATTTCTATAAATCCAAGTTTAAGATATGAACAGAAGCATTGAAAAATATGCTGCCATAACTGACTACCTGCAATGAATTATGCATTTGTACCCAATAGTTAAAACTGTATGACGTCAATACACAACCTAGACTCTTGAAAATATATGTTTACAATAAAAGAAGGACGAAAGATACCAGAGGATCAGTCAATAAAAACTACTAAAAAGGAGAAATATTTATATTTACCTTTAATAGAATTATTAGGTCAGGGTATCCGCTGACTAAATCTATTGGCTTTTTACCCTGAAATATTATATAAATGTGATTTTAACTTTATGGAATATAACAGACAATTAACATGATTAAGAACTGCTTTATAAATGTCTATCACAATTTTTAAATTATCTGATAAAACTGAAATGCGTTCTAACAACAACGCTTCATTGCAATTTTAATCATGTTATTATCAGTCGCTGTCTTTTATTCTGATTTATTTTAGGTTGAAGCAAAACCACTATTGTACAAGTGTTTAATTTGTTTAACATAGTTAGGACTTTCTAATTCTGGCATAGATAATATTAGCCGTACTCGACACAATTTTATTGAATTTTGGGTTCCCAATGCTCATCAAGTTTGTACTTGATTGGTTTTATAACTATTACGAACTGAGCGTCACTGTCACAAATGACTAATGGGTCTTATGTAGACAAAACGCTCGTCTAGCGTATACAATTATAAGCCTGGTACCTTTGATAACTATTTACTGTTACGTTATGTAAAACTTCAACAGTGTGTCTTTAGAAACAAAGTAAAAAAGTCCAGCTATATATTGCATTCCGTTTTACCCAAAAACAGTATCCAGTAAAAGGTTTTTATTTACCCTGAGCAATTGCTTAAAACTATTGCTTACGGTTTCTGCATGGGAGCATTGAAAAAGAACATCTTTATTTGGTCAATTAATTCCAACATTTTACAAACAATGATTAAAAAGCAAATTAATAGGATAATAATACTGTTGATGTTCTTTCAAGTAGAACACTACTGACTGACATTTAAGAAATGTTAATACAGCAGTATCATTAGATACGAACAGTCGAAAAAAGTAAAAACCCTATTTCAAACCTTCCTTCGTTGAGAAATTAACTACACGAAAAACCAAGAGTAACAACTCCTTCAGACACAGATGATCCTCCATGGCCTGTTTGTCGTTAAGCTTTTAATGTTCCTTATGTAAACATCCATGTCATTCAAATGTCTAATTTGGAGCTTATCAATGACAAGAAATCCATCAAAGCTTTCGGACGGACGAACAATAACCATTGTATGTTCTTTCACACAAAAGAATGGTTTTGGTTTTGATATGTTTGTTCTCAAAAATGTAATTCTCAAACTATAAGGAAAGAGCATAGGTGAATGAAAGTTGACAAAGCATTGAAAGGTTTATATTGTAAAATAAAAATTAAACCAAGACATCAGATCTGAGCGTCACTGATGAGTCTTATGTAGACGAAACGCGCGTCTGGCGTATAAAATTATAATCCTGGTACTTTTGATAACTATTCAATCTATTATCCATAACAAATATATAATGTCACTGGTACTTACATTTGTATTAAGTATATTAGGATCACAATCTTTATCTAACAAACATTCGACTATCTGGCGATGACTTCCCCAGGAAGCGATATGAAGTGCAGTATCTCCTTCCTTAGAAATATAACGTTAGATAGTATTGATCGATAAATCATTTGCTCTGTGTATTAATATGTTTTAATTCTGTCTAGCACAAACTGTAGTTGTCAAGAATAAACTATGCAAAAATTTAAATCTTACTAATACAGCATGATTAACATACATATATTGCTTTACTTCAGTTTAATATTATTTGGCACATGATAACCAATAGACGTGAAATTAAGTAATCATCTTTAGAAATATGACATAAAACTGCAGTCATTGAGAAGAACCATCCAGATTAAATCGGGTTTACTTAGTAAATTTGAATTGGAAACCAACAGGGGAATGGAATGGTCACACGAAGAAATTAAACTTGTCTACAAATAAACATTGTTAAGCAGTTTGGGGTGATACATCGTTTGTTACTTTATATAATATATAGTATTTACAATAATATTCAAAAAACGTTATCTAAATAAAAAACATTATTCCATATTGATAAAATATTAGCAGGTTTTTCTATATGAATGGGATTATGAATACATAAGCATATTCACTTGCAGAAAAAGGGTATTCACCGCGCAAAACGTCGCGTGCTTTTACGTATTCCTCGGAGTTCGGTATTTTTGTGTTTTTACTTTTTACGTGTGTAATTTTGGTAAAAACGTTTGATGTACAATTGATTTTGGTAAATATTTTCCATTACATTAATTTCTCTAGGAATATGGAATAAAACATTTACTGTCTTTTGTTTCGGTAAACATGTGGTTTTATTGACATTTGAAAAACTGATATTCACTTTGGCCGTTGGCCTCAGTGAATATCAGTTTTTCAAAAGTCAATAAAACCACCCATTTACCTCACCAAAAGACAGTAAATGCATACTGTTTTTACAATAATATTCCAAAACTGTTACTTTATATACAATATATTGAATTTACAATAATATTCAAAACCAACCTATTAGGGCATTTACAATATGACTGATGCAAATATTTTACAGGCATCCTTTAAAAAAAATGTTGGTAATAATTTTTAGATCCGTTGTCATTACCTTTCCTGGCTTATAATGCATACAGTCCATTTCAATAGTAGGCAGCTTGTAAACTTAAAATTAATAGCATTTCTTTTATGTCAGCGGTGACCCATAAATCTTCTTTCACTTTCAAAAATATTAAATAGTCTAATCTTTTCAGTTAATGAAATAAGTCACTTTTAAGTTCTAGTATCGTTAAACAAAATATGTTTTAAGGCTTTCCTCTTTTTATTTACTTAGAAATTATTCAGCAAGAAACATTTTCATAATTATTATAATTGTTATTATCTTTTTATAATTATCGTACGGTTAAAAACTTATCACTATAGGTTTAATGATATTGTTAAATAATTTAAAATGGTTAAAATATCTTCTTGTTTTCTGTTATAAAGAAGGACCCTTTCTAGGGAGTTTATTTTTTTAAATGAATGCAATTTTTCGTTTATATTTGAATTTTAAAACATTTTGCAACACTTACGTTTTAAGCCATGACGTTGTCAGTTTATTTTCGATTTATGAGTTTGGCTGTTCATTTGGTATCTTTCGTGCATCTATTATGGACCTATATATATATATATATTTTGTCATGTTAAAGAGAATATTGCCGTCAGGATAATGTTACCATTGGTCACGCCATAGACATGGTGCACAGACACTGATATATCACACAAATACAAAACTCCGATGTGCTTTATGAGCGCATGATACACCTGTCATTTTTATAAATAATAACGTTCAAATAGATGTATACCAACATGTCATGAAAATCGTTTCAATTAATTTTAAGTTATGTCGTTACTCTTAAATTGATAAAAATCATATTGGAGATGACATCAATAGATAAATACATCTGAGCATTTTGATTTATTGTCCAACATGTTGACGACGATGACAATTCAAAACGCAAAGCAATTAATCAAATGGCAAAATCCAAAGCTCAAACACATCAGACGAATGGATAACAACTGACACATTCTAGCTTTGGTACATGTATTTTCTGTTGGTGAAAATGGTGGATATAACGGACGTCAATTCAACAAATACAATGTTATTCAACTGATATCCAACACTACTGTAGATTCATTATTAATCGTTGGATACCAGTTTTCGTGGGTTTGGTTACCATAAAAAAAATGTTTTTCTTTCATAACCAAACGCAAATATTCCAAAATTGTAGTTCGTTTTTTTTTTATTATAATATATAGTTTTTCATTCATAAAGATGTTTTGAATCACTAGAAATGTTCATGTAGACATATACTACCATTTGTGTTATTTTAAGATATCTAAATGATGCATCCATATTCATATTGATCGTGGTGTATAAACACCTGTTCCTTAATAACTCGTCATTATTTTTCTTGATGTTGTGTGGAAAGTCACTCCACTTCGTATTCTTCTACAGTTAATGTGTTGCGTATACATATATTTTTGTATTTATGTGTCTAGAATATTCTTGCATTTACTGTGCGGCATTCGTGTCACGTGATGTTGTCATTTTCTTGGCATATATATAATATTATAATAATAATAGCATGCATGAGGTTTGGCTAACAAAAAAAAAGGTTCATTCCACCAATTTGTCTTAAAATGTACTTTAACAAGTAAAAAAATAACAGTTGGTATCTTATGGTTCGTTTATGTGTGTTGCATTGTTGTTTGTTTTAAGTTGCACTTCAGTGTTTCTGTGATTTCGTTATTTTCCACTTATAGTTGATGTGTTTCCCTTGGTTTTGTGTAGCCTAGTACATTTGATAACTAGTAGTTAGTTACCCGGATTTATGAATTTTGAGCAGCGGTAAAAATCAATCCTGGTATTTATGAGGAGTTTATTTACGACCACCGGGTCAATGCTACTGCTTGTGGAGTTTTTATTCCCCGAGAGTATAACCAGCCCAGTCGTCAGCACTCCTGTGTTGACTTCAGTTATCATTGATATGTGGCCACGTCCACTTGTATTTTTTGTCTATCCGACGAGTTAAGCCCTTTTCAACTGATTTTTATAGTTCGTTCTTATGTTGTACTGTTATTACCACTGTACCAGGTTAGGGGGAGGGTTGGGATCCCACTAACATGTTTAAACCCGGCACATTATTTATGTATGTGCCTGTAACTAGTGGTTGTCCTTTGTTTATGTGTTACATATTTGTTTTTCGTTAATTTTTATTACATAAATAAGGCCGTTAGTTTTCTCGTTTGAATTGTTTACATTGTCTTATCGGGGACTTTTATAGCTGACTATGCGGTGTGGGCTATGTTCATAGTTGAAGGCCGTACGAATACCTATAGTTGTTAATGTTTGTGTAACTTTGGTCTTTTGTGGATAGTTGTCTCATTGGCAATAATACCACATCTTCCTCTTTATATTATAATAATAAACTTATTGTTAACAAAACTTTTAATGTTCGAAATACTAAGGCTGAGGAGTAAATTACCTTATCTGTATTTGACAAAACGTAAACAAATTTTGGGTTATCAATGCTCTTCAACTTCATACTTTATTTGCTTTTTTAACATTTGTTGAATCAAGTGTCACTAATTAGTCTCTTGTAGATGAAACGCGCGTCTGGGTAAATGAAATTCTGGTATCTACGCTAACCGATAATTGTTTTCCTTATTTATTTACTCCTATTTGTTGAACAAGTAGAAAATACAGGTGTTTTTTCTTGTTATCTTCAGGTCGTTTGTACTCAAATGTAGGACATGTTTTTTCCCGTACAAGTACCCATATGTATTAGAAAGGTTATATTTGAAAATGAAGATGCATTTCTTGTGTAGGGTGATACACAAATAAAGGTGAAACTAATGGGGATGGTGGCTATGATTTTCATCATCTCTTTGTTGCTGATGAAATTGCTGATGATGAATTTGATATCAAAACAAATGGTATTTTGCATACACCCTATTCTATTAGGATTTCAAAAGGCTCTGCCTTCTTACAAGTGACAGAGTATAAAACCAATTAATGGAAGCATTAACCCAGTAATACTAGTAAAGCTGCAAAATCCCATAGAGTTGAGGATTTCCACCAACAGAAATATCAGTGTTGAGAGTTAAACTGGTAATTGTATAGATAGATTGACTTAGTTTTTTAAACTTAATAGATACAAAAAGAGCCTGTTATAATCCTTTATAAGATAACTATAACATATATGCAGTTAAAGACTTTGATCCGAATACTTGATAAATTTTGGTCATTGACCCCCTTCTGATGTTTGTGCTATGGCTGATTCTACTTCTTTTAGTCGTGCATTAGGGTTTTTGAATGCAAATGGGGCTCCTCTTAGTGAGATTAATATACCAGAAGTGTAACCTGTTGTTTAACAGGTTGACAACGTGATGATGATTTTGCTTGGGAAATCCCACAATTGCAAACAAAGGAGATTTGGCTTGAACTTTCTTCTCGTCTTTCTGTAAGCCGATATAAATACCTATACCGTTATATAATTGCTATCCAATTGTCTTTTGATAATAATAAAGTGAAAATTGTTATAAACGTTCAAATCTTGTTAATAGATTGAGAAATATTAAAGCAAGAAACAGAAACTAAGAGAATTTACAGTTACATGTGATTCAATTATAAAATTTAAAGATAGGAAACAAATAATAGCTTTTTCAAAAAGTAAGTCGTACACAATTTAACTGCCTGCAATCTTTTTGATTGTACATGAATATGTTAATTAAGATTAATATCACCGCCGGTTAGCAACCTGAAGATTTCAGTTTGTCCGTTCAATGCAACATCGTTGGTTGCAGATCTACGATTCTGCATAAAGAGACTTATATCAATACTAACATAATAGTGAACGATCAAGAACACAGCTGATATCATCAACTAATTTGATGCAATGTAGTGTCGTGTTCATTGTTGCAAGTTGACACGGATGACGATCTCAAATAACTATATTTGTTTATACTTGCTTTCGTTTTTTTACTTGCTAATCATAAGAAGGCGAATTAATTTAGCGTTTTTCTAATACCGTTAATCGATTGAGACAATTTAGGGAACAGACAGAAACTGTGAACTTATTAATAAAACTACATCCGTTCAACAATTTGGACCAAACATAGAGACGGATAATTTCAAAAAAATGAAACTTTGACACGTACGTGCCATTTTACATTGTTACCTTTTTAGATGTTGTGAGAGATACAAAATTGATAATCATATCAGAAAAAGAATGTATCTACACGTATGAACGCTAAAAAAGTGATAGTTTATGGAAATCCTGTTCAATGTATACATTTCTTTAGAGGAAGACACTAATTCTACATCATATTCAGAAGGGTGATTATTTTAGTCAAAAATCGTCTGAACAGGAATCAATGATATGCTTCGAATTTAGGTAAATTACATAATATGAGGTATTGAATTCATAGGTGACAAGACACGAGATGGATATGGGGCAAACTAGTCTTCCATGCACTGAAGAAAAATATAAACAAATATTCGAGACATCTGGGATCTGTTGTTCAACTTGTCGTTTTTTTACCAATGGTTTAAATTTAACGAGTCATTAAATCTTTTAACCAGTCGTTACATAACGAGTCGTTTATTTTCTGTTGTTCAACAATATTTAACGTGTCTATTAAATAATCAATGAATTAAAATGTAATCAACTGATTAATCAATGCGTTAAAATTTTATCAACTGATTAATCAAGTGATTAAATAAAACCTACCCATCAAGCATTGTTCTGGAGCATCCTGTCTGTAAAACAATGGCTGAATCTGCTGAACCAAACCCAAGTAAACTAAAAAGACTGACAAAGACCAACTTCACTGTGGTAGAGGAAGACCTGATCCAACAACTAGTAGAAAAACACTCCAGTATAATTAACGGAAAACTTACAAATACAGTGACCAACCAGTTGAAAACAGTTATGGAATGACACAGTCAAAAAAGTCAATTCTCTTGGAGTTGCCATCCGTACTGCCACAGAAGATAGGACCAAGTGGAGGAATACCACAAGAGTGGCCAAGGCTGTGTACACAACTCGATCATAGGAGTGCGTTATTGAAAACTGGAAGAGGACCAGCTCCAAAACAACCTAGCTCTGCTGTAGAGAAAGTAATCCATATTATGAAGGACACTTACAGCGTCAGGGGGATTCAAGGTGGACGTGAAACTGAATCATTCCAGATAAGTAAGTAAACACTTTGAAATGAACCCCCAAATGTGTTTTCCCTTTACTTGTTATTGTTAATTTTCAATGAAATTAACACAAATATTTGTGGCCTTTTTAATACTGGGATACATAGTTTCCTTTATTCAATTTTGGTAAAAGTTTCGTCTGCTACGCTGTCACAACAAGTAGGGGAATTCCCAACTGATATCATGTGACTGATAACAATTCATCTTCACCAATATTTTCCAGTGGCGGATCCAGGATTTCAGATAAGGGGAGCAGTCATTATAATAGCCAAGCGGATCGAGGCGAAATATTTTTGAGGTTATTTTTTTAAAATATTTTCTAAAGGGGTACAAGGTAGGTATTTGGAACTATTGTGAAGTGCAGTCACCAAGAAATTAAGGTTTCAAGTAGAAACCACAATAAATCCAACCTGACAACAATCTACAATCACTAGTATGATGGACGGACAGATATAAAACAATCTCCTAACACCAATAACTTACGCACTACATTCTGCATGTCTATGATTTAGTTTGTAAAGCTGCAGCCCAAAACAGAAGCTGAAAGCATGCGAACATTTTATTTTGATTCTGTAGTCCTATGCAAACCAATCTTCACCCAATACACCAGCACTTCTAAAATAATCTACATATCAATATCAGGTCATAAATATCTGTCACCAATCCTTGCAAGACATTGGAGCTGGTAGTTGTGATAAACAGAAAAACAGAGACATCACAAAAATAAGAAACCCTTGTTTGCAGATCGTCAATGTGTCTTAGCCATTCAACATGGTTTTAATTATGTGAAATGAAACTGGTTCACTTAAGAATCACTTTAACACTCCATAACACCATCCTCGACAAACGTGGTTAGGACGATGAAAATGTAAAGAGTTGACAGATAGACGGGCGGATCATCAAAGTGAGACAAGACAGATCACATCGGCTCGTATGACCAATACTAGATACTAAAATTAGATTTTGCAAACTTTTCGCCGTGATTCTCAATTGTCCTTTCATAATATGTTTTTACGTTTTTGGATTTTTCGGAGGTCGTGCCAGACTTTATATATACTGTGTTCGCCACAAACCACTAAAATCAGAATAAGATGAATTTACGAAGTTATTTTTTATTTTTTTGGGATCCCGGCCATGAATGTACCCGGTAATACGGTATACTTAATTCGGCACTTCGATTATCAAAGAATTTGATTATTAAAACGGCAAATATACAATGTTACAATTTTTGCACTTTAACTGCGAACACATTTTTTTTTCAGTCAGACACCTTCCTTTCGAAGTATATAATATTTATAGAACTTGAATAAATCGTAGGTCAGTTGATTAGTAAACACGTTGATTTGTTACTAAGTTAATTAGTATGAAAAGTCTGACTGTTTACATACTTTGAATGTTAAGAAGAAATGGTCTCTTCTGATACTGAAACAAGTTGAAGACAACCTATTTTTGCAAATTTTAGGGGGGAGGGTTGCACACCCGCCACGTCCCCGCCTAAAGCCACCCCTGTTTTCTATCATTAAATAATTGCTAACGTGTTTCTTGTTGGTTTGAGATTTTCCTCTTGATTTACTATTGCAAGGTTGTATTTGCTTAAACTGATAACAGTTTTAAAGTATTATTTTCAACATTATTTTACAAGTGGATGCAGGTGCTTGCCAAGTCGTCTTTAACTGGTATCTGCTGATGGATTAAAGGAAACCGCAATAGCTAATTTCGACCGAAAGCCAGTCATGACTTATGACATTAAAACAGATACGGACTGGTTATCATAAATCCGGAATAAAGTTGATCAATTTGTTGTTGCAGACTGAACTTAGACAAGAACACATATTAGTTTATAGATGAGACCCTTGATAATCTGAAAAGGTTGAAATAGGGTCTCATTTTGTCTTGTGCAATATGTTTTATCTTGCAATTTAAAGTAATTGTATCTGAATTGAATTGAATGATGATACAGTATGCCTTTTCCATTGCCCCCTCCCTTATAATAAATAAGATATACCCAAACACAGTATCAACGAATATTTTTTTTCTCATTTATTACAGATCAACCAACTATATATGCCACCTTGCTGGAAGAAGATGCCAGCCAGGATCTATATGAATCTGCAGCATCTCTGATAAGGGACAGTCCACCCGATCCAGTCCACCAAGTCCTCTCTGCTTTCAGGATATGACCCGATCCTGACACAAACAGTCGTTCCACATATTTCAGAACAAACAGATAGGACAGATAAGCAGAAGTAAGTTGTAAATGTAAAAAAAGAAGATGTGGTATGATTGCCAATGGCAACTCCCCACAAGAAACCAGAAATTAACAACTTAAGGTCAACCGTAAGCCACCTTCAACCAAACGATTTAAAGTTCATAAGTAGAATAACTATTTTCCCGAAACTTTAGATTTTTGTTTAACTATTTTTTACCGTACCATGGGTGTGTATACAAAAACTCTTTTTAAATGTGTTGTGGAAACCGGTTCCGCTAGTTTGTTTGGTCAACGCTTCAAGTTTTCTTGACACAATTATAAAATTAGATATGTCAATGGATGTTTATATTTAAAACAATGAACCTCACAGTGAGATTTTGCTATTAAACAGTTTCTTCATGACAATAATCTTATTAATATCACTAAATCTGACAATCTTACAAACCTTAACCTAAAAAGATTGACAAATTCTGCTAAAGATAGAACAATATGTTAAAGTGATTTATAGTGATATATTTCCTTATAAAAACTTTAAATGATATTCAAGTTTAAACTTTAAGTCATGTCAGCACCTTAATAAGTTGGGGGATTCCAATCCTAATTATAAGGGTGTGTTCTGTTGGAAAAGGGGAATATTTCAAAAGCAGATTGGTGGGGAGGGCCAATCCCTTCCCCCTTCTTTTGGAAAAATGTAATGGTTATTTAGAAAATTACTAAGGCTAATGCATGACTGGAGTGAGCCCCCTCTTGTGAAAATCCTGGATCCACAAATGGAATAAGGGCTAAGAATCTGTATGTTATGTTCATTTAATTTATGGCGATACTTTTTCTGATATAAAAATGATCTCAGACTACGCTTCTTAGTTTACAAGTAATTAGAACTTTTTTTACCTTTTCATATATTTCTGACAGTTTCCCCCATGTATTAAATGTATTAAATTCATTGTTATATTGTTGATTTGTATTTGTATTTGTAATTACTATGAGCCATACACATGAGAAAATAGACCAGTAATTACAAGTTAGCCAAACATATTGCACCTCATCATTCAAAGAATGATAAGTGATACATGAATTAAAAAGTTTTTGATGACCTTTGCTGGCTATATAGTCTTTGCACTGTCGGGCATGGCTTGCGCTTTTTGGCCCCGGTGCATTAAATAATTTATTTTTTTCCATATGGTAATTGATATAATCAATTGGCAATCATACCACATATTCGTATTCTTGTACTAAAGTGTAGTTGCTTTGCTACTGTTTTTTTTTTATTATTTCATAGGCGACTTACTGCTCACCCATTACCATGATTACTATACCAATATTGAAGTCGTGAAAATGCACACTTCCTCTCTCAAAAATTGTCAAACTGATAATATAAAGATTGTTACTATTTTTAAATTTCCTCCATTTTTTTGTTTATGAAAGACAATGAATGAAAATATGGAAAAATAAAAACATGCAATTTATTAGGCAAAAAAAGTGGTAGCAAAATGTTCCGTATGCAGTTTCCGTCCTGTGGACATTATAGGGTGGCATCTGAGGTTGATTGTCAATCAATTGTTTCTTCTGCAACATCAGGTTCATTCCTCATGATGGCAATATTGTGCAGAATACCACAAGCAATGATGATTCTGCAAGCTTTATCAGGTTTCATTCGGATCTTGAATACAATTTCAAAACATTTATTGTAAAGTGTGACAGAAATACTATTTGGTATGTAGCATAAATTAACATTGGTCATGAATAAGTAGATGTATTACAAAGACACTTTAAAAGAATACCAAATCAGACATAAAGCTGAACAAACCGTCCAACTGATGATGTACTGTTACATTCACGATTTAATAAAGTTACAGTAATGTCTAACTTGGAGCAGTTACCCCAACATGACTACATTAAAGTTATCGAATTAGCATTACCAATTTTCCAACTGGATCCCTGTTATCGATATAATTCTAGGGTTTTGATCTGTGTGATAAATTGTCGATCATTGTGTTCTTGTCTTGGCTTGATATTTAACTGAGGTCAGTTTTATCAACTTGTCCATAAAAGAAAAACATAGCCCCCCCCCCCCCCCCCCCCTAAATAACAGATGGTTGCTGTCTTAACTGAAATTTAGAGAATTGAAAAAAATGTACTACTGAAAGATTTAGTAGACAGCAGTCTCACAAGAAAAAAAACATGACTTTTAAAATATAGGAGGGCATCACCATGTCAAATATTCATATTGCTACTATGATTATTTGTAAAGAATTATCGTACCTCTGATCCTAGAATGTGAAAACGCTTCTTCCATGTTCCAAATGTACTTTCTATTGTTGACCTTGTTGACAATATCTTATGTTAAACCTTGCTTGACCTCTACCAGCAGCTGGTTTGTCTGTATGGTGTCAGCAAAAACTGTCTGCAGGGATAGCCACTGTCTCTAATAATACACCTTGTCCAATTCCTTGATATCCATTCTCAATATGTTGTTCTATGGCTGAGGTTCTGAAAACGTGAGAATCATATGCTGATCCTGGCCACCTAGCACTGATGTTGGTGAATCTACCTTTAAACAAAAATATGATAATTAAAAAAGTGGAAAAAAGTAGTTCCATAATTCATTTGTCAAGGCAAACGGCAAGTCAGTGATTGTGAATAAGTATGGTAACCCAAAGCTGTTTATTTCTGTGTCCTTTAATCTCTTGTGGAGCTTTGTTCCATTAACAATCATTACCACATCTTTTGTTATGTGCATGCATGTAGTTTTTCACTATAGTTCGAGTCATTAAAATATTAGGCGAATTTGCAATGTGATAAAAGCAAAATGTGTATAGTATAAACAATTCAGATAAACAATAGTACATAGTTATATGCTCCCTTAACATAAAAACAAACATAGTGAACAATGACTGGCTTATTTTTAAAGACTGGTCACTATTTCCTAACCAAAAAGAATGGGTAGGCGAACTTGATATTTGGATTACAGATTGACACTTATTTTTTGTATTGTTTTTTTTCAGTTTTGTATGTTTTTTTTTTTTGTTTTTTTTTTGTTTTTTTGTTGTTGTTGTTCTTTTTGTTTTTTGTTTTCTTTTGTTGTTTTTTTTTTTTGGGGGGGGGGGGGGGCTTCTCAAAGAAACATTTTGAGGAAGATCTCAATTTTGTTTTCAAACTACATGGGGCACACTATTTGTTGACATTTCAAAGTTTATAACCCTGATTGTGACACATTCTACCTAAAGCAGGTGGGTGGGCAAATCTATAAAACTATTTTGATAATTAAATGTATGTTCATAAACTCTTAGCAGTTCATTCGATCCAGCATATTTAAAAGTGAAACGGTTAAAAAAGGAGACACATTATGTGAATATATGTCTCTTGTAAAAAGCGACTCATGAGTCTACGAATCCAATAGAAAGTATATATATATATATATATGACAATATTCAGTTGTTTTTCTTTTTCCATCGATTTTCAAATTAGCTGAAAACCAGTTCAACAAAAAACCAGCCATGTCTATGGTCAAGGACGATTGAAGATGTCAAGAAAAAGGACGCACACAAAGCATGTTGTAAACATAAAATAGTTATAATACAGTGTTTTGAATTACCTTCATGGTCACAAAATGTTCGTTGATGCTATGGAACCCCTTTCGGTTAAGAAATGCTGGTTCATCAATGCTAGACCCAGTAATTCGTATGTGAGTCCCATCAATGCATCCAACTACGTTTGGAAAACCAGCCTTTTCATAAAATCCAGCCCTTATCACATTCTTCCTCTGATTATCTGGACACGATAAAAAATCGTTGTTCATGACAACTAATGAATCCGTCTCACGGTCAATCACCCGAGACACAGTTGATTTGTCAAATCCCATGGTGTCCCAAACTACTTGCAAGTTTGATCCATTTCCATAAAACATCAAGGCAATCATTACCTGTTGTTCCACTGAAAGGGCTGTCTCCTTGTTTGTCCCACGCTCCAGTTCCCTCTCATTAAATCTGACAGGTACCCAATAGTCTCTCTGCCAAATCTATATATCTGCCTAAGCTCCTCATCAGAAAATTCCCTTGCTAGAGGGTCAAAACCACGAAAATGTCGCTCTCTTCTTACAACAGGTGGTTGAAACAAAACATTGACAGCCATCTTAGATTGTATTAATCAACTGATTAAAATTCAATCACCCTCAATGAGGTCGAATAAAAATAACGACAATTTGACAATTTTAAACGACTCGTTGATTTAACGACAAGTTGAACAACAAGACATTGGACTGATTAAATTTAACGCAGTGCTTAGTAAAATGTAACGACTCGTTTAATTTAACGACAAGTTGAACAACAGATCCCTGATAATTATCCTTAATCTTACATAACTGCATCCTTATATTTTTTTAAATATCCGAATAGATCGGCGTAATTAGATATATATCCACATGAAGAACATAATTGGGGTATGTTTTGTTACTTTATGTTACGATTACTATCAGTGTATACTCATGGCATAATTGGTATGAACAAATATAAAATTAGAGTCTTTACTTTAAACATGTAACAGACGCCATCACGACTTGTTGGACCGTTATGAGTAATGTGTGTCACAAATGACGACGAATATCTTTCACTCGTCTACATGATTAACACAAACAATAATCCCTAAGAGAACTTATCTGTTGCAGGAGTTGCATACAATTGTTAAAATATCTAGCTATTTATGTTGGGATAAACTGCTGAAAATATGTATGCAAATTAAAAATAATCCACACATTTACTGATATTTTTCAGTTATTTTATAAAATATGCTATCATAGATACCTAAGAGCAATCCCTATGTTGATAATTCCTCGGAATTAGGTGTATTTATGATTTACTTTTTTTGCAAGTACTCGAGGTTTTTTAAAAATTTCATTTATTCGTCAAATACCAGCGAAGGAAGTTTAATATCTGCATTTGAACTATGAAGTAAAGAACGATTAAGTTTCCTTTCATGATAATAACGCAATTAATTCCTATTCGAACGAATGGGGTTTTACATGATTGTCAAAGTTTGTATTATATTGTGCTTGTAAAATATTAAGTCAAGCATTACTGAAGAGACCATAATTTCCGTAATGCGCATTAAGTGCAATCAAATTAGTATTGGTCATGTCATATCAAACAATGACAAATGATTGGTGAAAGCAATGTGAATAATCATCCACTTACCTTATTCTTTAAATCTTTATTAATTCCACAGTCGATTAGCAATCTAACGATTTCAGTTTGTCCTCTCCGTGCAGCAAGGTGAAGTGCAGTATTACCTTCCTGTACAAAGACGGACTAAGCGATGTTAACATGCAAACAAAGAAAACATTAAAATTGAAAATTTAAGCAACAAAAACGTGTATCAATTGCTCGTTCAAAACAAAATTTCTCCAAACATTGGCATAACTAAATGGAAAAAATAATTAGAAATAAATTATGATTTTACCAATTATATGTTTAAGTTTATACACCAACATTTAAAACTGAATAAACTTAAAATGTTTAGATGGAAACTAAAAAGTAGCATTTTACCGAATAGAGAAAATCTCTACAAATGGAAAATTGACACTAGTCCGTTTTGTCAACTTTGTCAACTTAAAGACACGTATCAACACTTTTTTATCGAATGTAAATTTTAGGAAATCATTAATTAAATCTTATCGCCAATGAATCTTAATAAAAAGCATTAGCTTAAAAGATATTGTAATAGGCTACTAAATAACAGATAATGAGTATATCGGATTCAATATAATTCTGACACTTATATGATTTGCTATCTACAATCATACTATGTATCCAATCAAAGAAATAAATCTACTAATGTATTCAATCTCTTTAAATTTGAATTTGACGAATATTTAAGATCCTACAATCTACAAGAATATACTACAGTCCAAGTGCTTCAAACTTTAATTTCTCCAAAAATAAAACATTTCTAAAGAAGATATTTCTAGAACACTATAACTAAATAAAGAAAAAAAAAGAAAAGACTCACCTAAAATGTTTAAAATCCAAATAAAAAAAAAATTAAAGTAGCCAAATGCAACATACATCCATTAAAAAGCATGCTCTCTCTCACCTTTAAACAAGGTAAACATCCGATCAAGAAAATCGATAACACACACTCTTAAATCATGTATTTTGTAAACGAGATAATTGACACAAAACAATCAATTTCGAATAAGGGTATTACATGGATGTTATTAAATTTGATTACATGTATTGACGAAAACTATATCAATACTTTCAGATCAGGGTATTGATTTGTATTACATTATTATTGAACATTGCATTTAATTGTAATATTCTTATATAAAATATAAGAAAATAATGCTTTAGTGCAATACATTTATATTCAAGTGTTAAAAAAAATGATCTTTCTAATTTTAATGTCAAATTAAAGTATTGACCCCAATTGCATGGTCCACTGAACAAAGAAAAAGATAGTGTGAAGCTCAGGTTAAAGTTTTTGGTCAAGGTAGTTTTTTATGAAGTTGAAGTCATATCAACTTGAAACTAAGTACAAATGTTCCCTATGATATGATCTTTCTTATTGTAATGCCAAATTAAAGTATTGACCCAAATTTCACGGTCCGGTGAACATGTCAAATGATAGTGCGAGTGGGGCATCCGTATACTATGGACACATTCTTGTTTTAGTAGGTTTCAACAAAATCATTTACAAATTGAAATTTATTGCATTAGCCTGTCCTTAAATCAGGTTTGAATGTTATTTAGACTTGAAAGTGCTTTCATTAAACTATATCTCTAATATTGACATCTTGGCTGGGCAATTTTAAATTTGACATTTTGAAGAAATCCACCTATTGTATTTATTTTGGTATAAGTCATAAATCTTAAAAGAGTTTTAGATATATATGGACTATCCTCATTTCCCAGAAGGACACTTTTTTGGTACTTTAATCAATATGGGTTGATATCTACATTTGTTTGATTTCAGGCTATTGATTTGAAAGAGAACTTCAATTATAGAGTTAAAGTGGTAACTCCTGTAATTGACCTAGATCCTGTCCAAAATAGCATTAAATCAATACCAGGAATAACCCAGTTGCATAATTTCAAAATTGAGGATTATAGTTTGAGATCGTGGAAAGCATATGGAATAGGAACAGGTAAAACATATTAAATAATAATCCAAAATTAATCATATTAGAGGATTGGAGCCACTCACAAACCAGTTTTGTTTAGATCACCTTGCCCAAAGGGCCAAGTGAGCTTTTCTCATCACTTGGCATCCTTCGTTCATCGTTAACTTTTACAAAAATCCTCTCCTCTGAAACTACTTGGCAAAATAAAATCAAACTTGGCCACAATCATCATTTGGGTATGTTGTTCAAAAAGTGTGTCCTGTGAATCCCACAACAAACCAAGATGGCCGCCATGGCTAAAAAAAGAACAAAGGGGTAAAATGCATTGTTTGGCTTATAACTCAAAAAACCAAAGCAATTAAGCCAATCGGACATGGTGTAAAATTGTTTATCAGGTCAAGATCTATCTACCCTGAAATTTTCAGATGAATTGGACAATTGGTTGTTAGGTTGCTGCCCCTGAATTGGTAATTTTAAGGAAATTTTGCTGTTTTCGGTTATTATCTTGAATATTATTATAGACAGAGATAAGCAAAAATGTTCAGCAAAGTAAGATTTACAAATAAGACATCATGACCAAAATGGTCAATTTACCCCCCTAAGGTGTTACAGCCCTTTATCATGTTTATAGTCAATTGTTAACAATTTTCATAAAATTAGTCAATTTTTACTAACATTTTCCACTGAAACTACTGGGCCAATCATTATAGATAGGATTATTTGAACACAGCAAGAATGTTCAGTAAAGTAAGATCTGCAAACACATCACCATCACCAAAAACACAATTTTGTCATGAATCCATCTGTGTCCTTTGTTGAATATTCACATAGACCAAGGTGAGCAACGCAGGCTCTTTAGAGCCTCTAGTTTTATATATAAAAGAAGTGCATCAAATTCTCATAATTAGATAAATTCTAAAACAGCCTTCAAGAAAAACAATTGCTCCATCTTTAACATCCCACATCAAGAAAATTGAAATCAACCCTAATATAAGAATCATCAATAATTACATCATTTAATAATGTCTAGATATGAAATTATCTAGTTCTTGTAGGTAAAAAAAAAAGTAAAGAAAATTATGGAAAAAAAGTCTTTATGATCTGGACATCAAACACGTTTGTGACATTATGATTTGTCCTCACTTGATTTTATAATGTCAAATTTATGATAAAATTATCGGAAAAGATTTTAAATTGTGGTTTTAAATATAGAAATGTATACGACCATATGTATGTACTTTGTTTAACCTTTATTTCAAGGAAATTAATTCCATATCTGTCAAGATATGATTGTTTCCCAGTTGAAAACAGTTCAAAATTGGTTGGAGAAATTTTGCAATGTTTTTTCTGCAGGTAGGACAATGTGTACATAAAAATTGAAATAAGGTATATAAATGAAAAAAAACCTTGTATTTTAGAAATATAATGTTAGTTATGTTGTTAAAGGATATATGGTGGCCCTATAGATGCTTCCATCATCATACTTTTGTCTCTAGTGAAAATTTTGTCACAGTAGAAATCAAATTAAATCTCTGGATTTTTAATGAATTTTGTTAATTAATTTACTTAATGCATTTTTTTACAAAATAAAACCTGCAATGGTGTGCATAAATAAACAATATTCTCTTGCCTACGTTAATATGAAGCTCTTAAAATTTTCTCTGCAATCAACTTCTCTAAAATTTGGCATTTCATAATTGCATTTCAGATGATATGACAGAGGAAGAAGAAGTGGAAGAGTGTGAGCCACCAGCAAAGAAAGCAAAATCTGAAGGAAATATTTACAGTTGTCCTATAGAGAGTTGTGGCAGGTTGTTCAAAAACAATAGTGGTTGTAAGATTTGAAATATTCAAATTTTAAATATAAGTTTATTATTTATTAAATGTATAACATATTCATTTATTCTTGTAAGAATAAGAAACACAGTTTTTACTATTTATTTATGAAAGCGCTAATGTAACGTTGCGCTCTTTTGAGCAACACATTTTCCCGTTTCTGTTTTATGACGTTACGCCTTTGATGTGCGCTTCGTCGTCTAGACTTTATTTTGATAACATACGGATGCACATTGTTTTATTAGACAGATTAAAGTTGGTTAGAAACTTTTTATGTATACTATCTTTTTATTATATCAAAACTTATTTAAAGAGAGAAAACATTGTGTACTATTTATTAGAAATATGCGTAACTTTTAATTATTATTTTAAACGTAATTTAACTTACGAGAGAAATTATGATACATGAATGAAATGGTTTTTATTGTTTGTTTAGTTTAATGTGAATACTTAAACATGTACATCTTATTATAATTTATGTATTTTTACTTATGTAAAATTATTCTTTATTTGTAGAGAATCGATTGTTAGCGACCAAATGATTTTTATAAAAGAATAAAAGATAGATACATGGTTAACTCGCATACTCATCTCTTCGACCTAAGTTAAACTTTATGTGATTCGTACAATTCTCAACTCTGGAGAGGAGGAAATTCTAAAATTGTGCCGAATTTTGAATATTTGTTAAAAAATGGCTACCGATAGACGGAAAGAAGACTGTCTGGACTTCAGTGATGTAAAACGGACTCGTAGTACGAATTAAGCGCAGCTTACTAAATTGTACAAAGAATTGGAGAAGAATTTAATTTCATATGAGAACGTGGAACATGCAAAACAATTATATTCAAAGTTATGTGAAAGGTTTGAACAATTTAAGTTAGCACACTTACAGTGTTTAGATTTGTGTACACAATCAGAAGTTATAGAAAATTTGGAAGTGAACTATGAACGTTGTCATGAGAACTTTGTAGAATTCCGGGATAGATTTTCTCAGTATATCGCGAGTGAAAAATCGCATGAAGAGGAAATACCCGAAGAAAGTGATACAGTTTCAATTGATAGCAGTTTGAGTTCACGATCTTCAGTTTCATCACAATCTAGATTTCGCAGTGCCAAAGCTAAGCGGCTAATCGCAGAACTTAAACTCAGGAAATTATCAGAACAGCATGAACTAGAGCGTGCACAAATAGAAATTAAATTTAGACAACAGGTATTTAATCAACTATCCGAGATGGAAGAGGCCAATATCGAAGAATCAGTGTGGCAAGAAGCAGTGGAAGAAGACACAGATAATACCAGTGGAATCGTGAACATTCGGAACATTTCGCAAACAGTCTCGCAAACATTACAGAGCTCTGTTCCTGCGAGTGAAAAGTGTATTAATATGAACTCTCTTTCCGGACAAACTGCAGCAACTGATAAACCAAAGATGAACATTAATAACAGTACACAGGGAATCAGTGCTCAGTCTGGATTTTCGGATGTAAGTGTTTCCAGCATAGATTCAGCTTTTCAACGCCTAGCATCTACACTTCACGAAGGGTTTAATTTGCCAAAACCAGAATTATTAACTTTTAATGGAACTCCGTTAGACTATAGTAAGTTTATAAGGAACTTTGAGACAAACATTGAAGGTAGAATAAGTGATAATAGTTTGAGACTGAGTTATTTAATTCAGTACTGTAGAGGTGAAGCCAAGTGTTGTATAGAAGATTGTGTATTATTAGATTCTGATGAGGGTTACAAACGTGCTAGGGCAATATTGTACTCCCGATACGGTAGGCCACATGTAATTGCTAGATCATTTATTGAAAAATTAGTGTACGGCGCTCAGATTAAAGCGTCAGATATTGAAGGTTTATCTAAATTGGCATTAGAAATGCAAAAATGTGAAATCACATTGTCTCAGTTAGGTTTTAATTCAGATATTGATAATTCTGAAAATTTAAGGTGTATTGTTAAACGCTTTCCAATGCATATGAGAACAAGATGGGTCGACATTGCTCATTCAATTAGTGAGTCTGGTAGAGAACCCCGTTTTTCTGACTTAGCTAAATTTGTAGACGAAAAATCACGCATTGCTAGTTCTATGTATGGGTACGATCTTTGTAGAGAAAACAATCAGAACAAGACTGATAATAGGGTTTTTACAAGTAAACATCATAATAATGATACAGTTAATAGTAAGGTTACTACGTTAAGTACTCAAAGTTTAAATAACACAGCTAAATATGAGCACAAATGTAAATGTTGTACAGGTACTTGTGTAGATTTGACAGCTTGTAGCAAATTCAAGTCAATGAGTTTAGATGATAGGTATAAATTAGTACGCATGTTAAAATTGTGTTATAATTGTTTAAAAGGGAAGCATTTTGCTAACAATTGTAGAAAACCAAAGGCATGCACTGTATCTGACTGTAATGTTAAGCATAATATTTTATTGCATAGTTGGTCTAAGCCCGGTTTTGATCATGCAGCTACTCAGCCTTCAGTTAATTGCGCAGCTACTAAAGGTTCTATGATTAAGAACTGTTTAGGAATTATTCCTGTCCTCGTTAAGGGTCGGAACGGTAACTCTTGCAAAACATTTGCCTTGCTAGATGACGGAGCAGATAAAACTTTATGTGATGAACGATTACTTCAGAAATTAAATATAGCCAGCAAGCCGGTCACTTTCGAGATGTCTACTGTTAGCTCTTCTGGTAGTACAATTCACGGTCAAGAAGTTGACTTACAAGTAAAAGCTATTGACGGAAATGATAACGTGTCGTTAAAAAAGGTCTGGTCAGTTAAGAAGCTTCCAATTTCTGCTCGATCTGCCGCAGAAAATGTAGATATAAGAAAATTGCCGTATTTGGCCGATATACAGATACCCTCTACTGATTTAACCGAGGTCATGTTGTTAATTGGTACAGATTCACCTAACGCTCACATTCCGTTAGAAGTAAGGTCCGGTAACGAAAACCAACCATATGCAATTCGCTCACGCCTCGGATGGGCTATTCGTGGTCCTATTGAAGATACGCATGCGTCAAACGTTATAAATGTACATTTTGAGGAGGCAAGGGATGTTTTGTTGCAGCGACAATTAGAACGGATGTGGACCTCTGATTTTGATGATAGAGCACGAGAAGACAAGAATGGCTTGTCTATAGAGGATAAAGAGGCTATGAAAATGATGGAATCATCTATAACGCAGGAAGATGGCCATTTCAAGCTCGGACTACCTTGGCGCGATAGAGAGACCACGCTACCTAATAACATGGTTCTTGCACATGCCCGCTTACAACAATTGAAACGCAAATTGTCAAGTAATGAGACGTTACATAAAATGTATACGACAACTGTCAATGATTACATAGAAAAGGGATATGCCAAGGAGGTGACTAATATTGAGTCTAAATCAAAACGTGTTTGGTATTTACCTCATCACCCAATAACAAATGAAAATAAACCTGGAAAAGTTCGTGTAGTATTTGACTGCGCATCGAAGTATCAAGGAATTTCACTTAACAGCCAACTCCTACAGGGGCCCGATTTAATGAACAGTTTAGTAGGTGTAATTATCAGGTTCAGACAAGACAAAGTAGCTCTAGCTGCCGATATTGAAGCCATGTTTCATCAGGTACGTGTTCGAGAAGACGACTGTGATGCGTTGCGGTTTTTATGGTGGCCTAACGGGAATTTAGATCAGAAACCTAAAATTTATTGTATGAACGTTCACTTGTTTGGGGCTACATCGTCGCCAAGTTGTACTGCATATGCACTTAAACGTACGGCAAGAGATTATGCACATTTATTTGACCAAGAAGTTGCGCTAACTGTAGAAAGAAATTTCTACGTCGACGACTGCCTGAAATCTGTACCATCAGAGCAACAAGCTATTAAACTCGCTACAGACCTGCAATCAATGTTAAAAATGGGTGGTTTCCGACTTACAAAATAGCTCAGTAACAAAAGAAATGTTTTGAATGCAATACCAGAATCAGAACGCGCTTCATCTGTTGTCAGTCTTGGACCTAGTGATATGTTGCCAAGTGACAAAGCCTTAGGTGTTATTTGGGATGTGAATGAAGACAAAATCAAATTTAAAGTAAAACTGTCAGACAAACCTCTGACAAGGCGTGGTATACTATCAGTCGTTAGCTCCATATTTGACCCTCTTGGACTGGTTTCTCCAGTTACACTTAGAGCAAAAGCTATTGTACAGCACTTATGCAAAGAGAAGTTTGGGTGGGATGAACAAATTCCACAAGAGTACCATGATAAATGGAAAAGTTGGGTGAAGAACTTGCCATGTTTAGAAAATTTGTCCGTAAACCGTTGTTTCCTACCACGAGATGTTCAACATGTTAAAAATGTACAATTGCACATATTTAGTGACGGTTCAGAACTTGGATATGGCGCGTGTGCATACCTCAGGGTCGTTGATGAAAATGACAGAACTACGTGCTCTCTTATGATGGGAAAAGCTCGCTTAGCACCAATAAAACAGGTTTCAATACCAAGACTGGAATTATCAGGAGCTGTTACTGCTTGTCGTTTGTATGAAATTTTGTCGGATGAACTCGAATTAAAGATAAATAAGGTTACTTTCTGGACCGATTCAACGATTGTGTTAGGGTACATAAGAAATACGTCACGACGATTTAAAACATTCGTAGCAAATAGATTGAGCGTTATACAAAATACAACATCACTAGATCAGTGGCGTCACGTTGACTCCAAACAAAACCCTGCTGATATAGCGTCAAGAGGCATTGACGCCTGCGATAGGAAAAATCTTGATATTTGGTTGAACGGTCCAAAGTTTCTTCATAAAAACTCTGAGCACTGGCCAAGGAACGTACTGGACGAAGAACTAGGGATATCTGAGACTGATACGGAAATCAAGAAGGAAATAGCTGTACATGCTACAACCACTAATGCCATCGACAATTTGTTAGGATACTTCTCCGACTGGATAAAACTCAGACGAGCTATTGCATGGTTTAGGAGATTTAAGATTTATTGCAGAAATCGTTACCTTGGACATCATTTGCCGTGTAACAATAATAATCTTAATGTAACAGAACTTAGGGAGGCAACCGATGAAATATTAGCACATGTCCAAATGAGTTATTTTTCAGATGAAATAACAAACTTGAAGAAAGCAAAGCCCGTGAAAAAAGGAAGCCGTATTGCTTCTCTCAATCCTGTTTTGGTTAATGAACGTATCCGATCAAAAGGTCGCCTAAATTATGACTTAAGCACTTGTCCCGTGATACTGCCAAACAAACATCACGTAACTACGCTTATAATCCGTTATTATCACGAAACCACGGGACACGTGGGAAAACAACAGGTGCTTGCAGCTTCTCGTGAAAAATATTGGATATTGAAAGGATCCAGTGCTGTGAAGACAGTTATCGATCGTTGCGTACCATGCAAACGACAACATGGTCCGTTTTGTAAACAGCAGATGGCACCCCTACTCGAGGAACAGATGGCTGCAGACAAACCTCCTTTTACCTTTGCCGGAGTTGACTATTTTGGTCCATTAAACGTTAAACTTGGACGGTCAGTTGTTAAGAGATATGGATGCCTCTTTACGTGCCTTACAACAAGAGCGGTTCATATAGAAATAGCACACAGTTTAAATACGGATTCTTTTATTTCAGCCTTTCAACGCTTTACAAGTAGACGAGGCATTCCCGAAAAGGTCTACAGTGATAATGGAACAAATTTCGTTGGCGGTGAAATCGAACTTCGAAAAAACATTGAACAATGGAATAAAGCAACTATATCAAATTATATGCTACACAAGGACATTATTTGGACATTTAATCCACCATATGCAAGTCACCGCGGTGGTGCATGGGAACGAATGATTCGTTCAACAAGGAACATTTTTAAAGCACTTATCAATCAACAACTACTTAGCGATGAACAATTACTGACATTTATGGCCGAAACTGAGCGTATTATGAATGATAGACCGATAACAGCAATAAGTGACGATTGTCGTGATTTACCCGTTTTAACGCCAAATATGCTATTATTGATGAAGAGCAACACGTCAACACCACAAGGTGTGTTTGACAAAAAGAATATATATGCAAAACGATGGTGGAAACAAATACAACACCTAGCGAATGAATTCTGGAAACGTTGGTTGAGGGAATACTTACCTACCCTACAACAAAGAAGCAAATGGCAGAGGGAACAGCGAGATGTTAAAATTGACGATATTGTTTTAGTGGCTGATGAACATTTACAGAGAGGACAATGGCCTTTAGGTAGAATAGTCGAGGTCACAAGGAGCCGTGATGGTCATATCCGTAGCTGCGTGGTCAAAACTAGTCAGTCACAAATTTTAAGACCTATAAATAAACTATGCGTACTCGAGTGTTCTAAATAGAACTATTTTTATTGGTGACAAAATTGTATTATATTTTTCTAACTGTATTAAGAAATTATTTGGTAATTTCATTGTGGGGAGTGTAAGATTTGAAATATTCAAATTTTAGCGAACAAATGATTTTATAAAAGAATAAAAGATAGATACATGGTTAACTCGCATACTCATCTCTTCGCCCTAAGTTAAACTTTATGTGATTCGTACAGTGGTCTAGAACAACACATTCTCCTAGGAAATTGTAACTATCAGTTGGAAAAGCAGTCATTGAAAGACTGATCAAAATCAGAGTATAGTGTTAAATTGGATAAACTGTATCCAAAACTGTGAATATTTCATGTTCTACTACTTATAAAACAGCAAATGCAGCAAAAATTGGTTGGGCTCTAAAAATGAGGCAGCAAAGTAAATGATGGTGGAAGTGAAAAATGGAGAGCGAAGATTTAAAAATTCTGAATATCTAACTGGCTCCCAGATTTCTGGTTATTTTCTAGGCTGTCTCAAAAGGATAGAAAAATGTGTTAAGAGGATATTATAGTTTCTCAAAATGAAGATGACAGATATAACTTGAAAATGTGTGTAATTAAAAAAATGGAGTCCTTGTAAATGCATTTTATTAGTCCTCTGTCGATGAAGTGTAAGGCGACTTTAGGTTTGCACTCGGTCCGTCTGTCTGTCTGTCTGTCTATCCGTCAGTCTGGCACATCAGTTTTCTACACTTTTTTCTTTATATTAGAAGATATTGCTTCGATATTTGGTATATTGTTTTATCATGACAAGTTACCGATGAAATTTGAGTTATGGACCTTGGAATTAAAAAGTTCACTCAAATAATCAGTTTTCACCTTTTTATGTTATGTGTGAGGATAATGATTTGATATTAGGTATGTTGTTTTCTCATATTAAGTTACTGATCAAATTCAAATTTTGTTCTGGTCTGATCGACTGATGATTTTGTGCAGAGTTGTGATTCTTACACTTAGAAAAATAAATTAGATAATCAGTTTTCCACTCATGCTTAAAAATATTAACCTTATACTAGTATTTGTTATGTAATTTATACCATGCCAACTATGTTATGATTACAAATACCTTATGATATTGATAGCCTTGAATAATCATAAAACAATTCCATTATATGTGCAAATAGTATGCAGAAATATCATCTGAACATCATTAACTTTAACACTGTCCATAAGTGCACAGATAAAATTTAGAAAAAAACCTTAATTATTTGTTTATTCATTTTTGTTACTATGACAACCACTTTTTACTAAATTTTGTTTATTTTTATGTCTTTTTCATAATTAAAGGTCTGCACTGTTAGTTTAGCGTATTGATAAGCAAGATGGCAAATAGTACTTGCATTAATTTCTGTTTTCATATTTTGTCATTTTTGTAAAATATGATTTTTAGATTTTTTTTAGTTTTCCCCAATTTTTGATGTTTTTTTTACAAAAAAAGTCAAGTTTCCCAAATTTCTTATTAGAATTTACTTTATCACCATACATGAGGCAACTAAAATAAAAAATAATTTTAAATCTAACCCATGTGCATTTTTTTTTAATGTTCATCTGAAAAAACAACAATTTTCAGTATTTCATGGGATCGACAAAACTTGAAAAATTGGATATAAAAATGAGACTGAATAATATAACAGAACAGAATCAACCTCTTTGCTGTTGTCTTTTACATAAATATAAGATTGATAGAATATATTAATATACAGAGAATACAAATATTTTTTTTATTTTTTTTAAGAGAGCTCTGGCAAAACTAGCATATTTTTAAAGATTTAAAATAGAATGTGGCGTTACCATGGCAACCATTATACAAACAAAGTTAATAACATTTTTGTTCTTTATATTTGATGACCCTTATTAAATTTATCAATATTAAGCAAATCCAAAACTGTGCGTGCCATGACTCTTTTTTAAAACTTTGATGATTACAGAGAATTGGTATTAAACCTTAAGTGTATTCGTCAAATATCTGCGACAACATTTAATTTCTCCATTTGAACTAAGCAGTTTATATAAAAAAAAAAGAAGATATGGTATAATTGCAAATAAGACAACTGTCCACAAGAGACTTAAATGACGCAGACATTAACAACTATAGGTCACCTTACGGCCTTTAACAATCAGCAAAGCCCATACCGCATAGTCAGCTATAAAAAGCCCCAAAAAGACAATGTAAAAAAATTCAAATGAGAAAACTAATGGCCTCATTTATATATAAAAAAAAATGAACGAAAAACTTATATGTAACACATAAACAAACGACAACCACTGAATTACAGGGTCCTGACTTGGGACAGGCACATACATAAATACAGTGGCGGGGTCAAACATGTAAGTAGGATCACAATCCTCCCCCTAACCTGGGACAGTGGTATAACAGTACAACATAAGAACGAACTATAAGAATCAGTTGAAAAAAGGCTTTACTCATCAGATGGACAAACTTACAAGTGGACGTGGCCGGCTACAAAAAGTACTCGCAGTTATCTGACAGCTAGTTAACACCCCTTACTTCTAATGCAACAATCATGCATCTAAGACTAAACTTTCAATCCGTACACATCAAACATCCAATGGATTAAGTGTAAAGACGTCATAAACAGCCAGAGAAAACATGACCTTGTGCATAGCCAAGTTACAGGTATCGACAGCTTGTAGATCTATGAATATGTATATGTATATAACATACTAGTAATAATTAGTTAGCTTTTAATTTACTAATGACAAAATCAATATTTATACCCTCAAAAAAAGTATTCAATGATCTTATTACGGTGTTGAATAGGTAACCTATTATAATAAGTTTATTCAAAGGAGCGACAAGTTTACAAAGATCATTTCTAAAGTCTAGGCACGGTTAACAACATTTCCGTAAAAATGAGGTTTTGCTATTCCGTTTGAAATACGTTTTCTACGTTCAACCAAACTTCAAAACCAAATATGTATATCCCTGGAAAAAAATTAGTAAAGGTTTAAAGTAATCTATGGTAGCGATATCCCTGGTTTAATAATTTACCAGTAATACAAAGATGTATATCTCGTTCCCTTTCTCTCTCTCTCTCTCTCTCTCTCTCTCTCTCTCTCTCTCTCTCTCTCACACTTCTCTCTCTCTCTCTCACACTTCTCTCTCTCTCTCTCTTTATTTCTCTCTCTCTCATTTAAAGGAGACTAAACATTTTCACAAACTTGGACTTTAACATTTATCTTTGCAGTTTGATTTTCAAAGAAATCGGTATTTCTTTATTTTATTCTTTAACTCAACCATATTTGTTTTTGTTTCATTTAATTTACATTTATATATATATTTCTTTGTTATTATGCCTAGAAAATTTAATAACAAACTATCATGTTTGCAACCAAGAAACACATTCTCCTTGTTGAGATCAAAGTTTACGAAAAAAAGTTTAACAATATTTGAAAGAGACTCCCACAATTGAAAGGTTATTTAGCATTAAAAAAACAGGTGTTCAATGGTTTCTTCTCCAAGTTTACAAAAAGTACATAACTTGGTATCTTTTAATTTGATTTTTTACAAAAAAGGTATTAGTTGCGTTAATTCTATACGAACAATTATATTGAAAGGTTCTTAAATAAGCATCTGTACAAGATTTGCTTGTTATGAAATTTTCTGACCATTATGTAGTACATGTATCAATAACTGACAGTTCTGTCCATTTCAAAAAAGTAATTGTTGATAGTTGAATAACTTCATTTACTACTAAGTTTTATATACAAATTGGCTTTCACATTACACCTGATTGTTTTTAAGAAAGTATCACCAGTGTTAGATTTATCTAAATCTTGTTTTAGACAGTTTTCTTTCATGCATTTTTCATAGTTTTAGGGATATTTGATATCAGACCATAACATTTAAAAGATTGTTGGTTCGTACTTTTTCTTGAAATTGTTTAAAGTAAAAAAAAAAGCTTATGTTCACGATTAATAAGGTCACTTACTGACTACACACACCCTTTTTCCATTGAATTTAATATGGGAAATCACCAAAAGACGAAAAGTTCAAATGACGGAAATCTCAGTAATAGGGTTTGCAGCGGAAAAGCATAGTAAAACATCCATCCAGAAAGGATTTTTACATCTTTTAGAAATCTCATTCAACTTTTCTTTTTGCAGATTTTAAACCATGTATAAGGTCTGCCACTAACAACTGCTGCCAACCACCGCTTGTGTTTGTCAGCAGTCTTTTTGTCCAATTAATTTTCAAATAGATGTTAAAGGAATGAAAATGTACCATATTAAGTCCACCTTTTAAGTATCACCAATGAGTGTGTTAAGTTTAATTCCTGTCTGGTTTTCCATTCCATATGAAATCATAAAATAATGAAGTGAGCTCTGTTAACCTGAAGTGTGATAGGTTTGGTAATGTAGTCAATAAATGGACCAACTTTGAAAGAGCTATCGATTCAAATACTGTAATGTTTCCCTATAATGTGAGTGTTCGATGTTGCCAGCTCTTCAGAATTGAAGAGACCTCTTTAATATTCTTAGCAAAATTAATTTCTGTGATACAGCTTAAATCTGAAGAAAATTTGATTTTTACCAATAAGTCGGGACATCAAATAAGATCAGAATATTTTTTGATTCCAACCCATAATCAGATAATGCTTTTGTCTTTGAAGCATTTTTTTTTGACAACTGAAATTTTATGAAGATTCAAGACATAAAAGTGTTTCCCTCAAATATTCTTCTCTTCCATCTAACTCAAGGTACATTTATTTGTCATCTGCGACATGCTTAAAAGTGATTCATTATAATTGATAGTAATTCCTAGGAATCAAATGCCTTTTCAAAATCAACAAGTAATTAAAGACCTGTCTTATTGTTTTCCTCAAGATAGTGCATCAAATCATATAAAAGGCGTATGTTCTGTCCCATAAATCTGTCTTTAATAAAACCTGTTTGTGTGTCACTTATGATAAATTGTAGAACAGGTTTAAGTATATTAACTATGACAGTAGAAGCTATTTCCATATCAGTATTCAAAAGATTAATAGGACGCCAGTTACTAATATATGTTATGTCTTTTCCCTCTTTAGGATTGCAAGTTGTTATACTTTGATACTGAAAATTAGAAATATTACCCCCGGTATATCCAAAGTGAAGAGAACGAAAGACAAAAGGGCCAATATATTTAAAAAAAACAACTATAAAAATCTACAGAATACCCATCAGAACCAGAACTTTTAACGTTTGCCATACATTTTAAAGATTCAGCGCATTATTTTAAACTTAGATTTCCTTCAGAAAGATCACTTTATTCTTCTGTAGGCGTAATGTTATGATAAAAAAAATCATTGCAATCTTATGTTTTGCTTGAGTACAACGTTTTATAAACATTGTGGTGTTCAATACGAATTTTTGATTGCTCTAAAATATGCTGACCTTTATCAACGATAAGTTCTGATATGGTCTTCTTAATAATTTTGTTTCTTTTCTAATTTACAAAATCAAATGTACACTTTTCACCATTCTCATGCAAATTAGCTCGGGATCTAAGCAGCAAGCATTCAACTTTGTTTTGTCTACAATTTTCTAGTTCAAATTTTCTTTTCAAATAAAGATTTTTGAACCTCATCATTTTGAGAATGATTTATAATACTTTGAAAATATAAAATGATATATGAAAAGGATCTAATCTTCATTTTCTATATTTCAAAAAATGTTTCATCCTTTCATGACAACTCAACAGAAAGAAGATTTTCCATATCACCTGACAGATTGTAATCCAAAATAGTATCCTTAATACACTATTTTAACCCTTGTTATATAATCTGCATCTCTAAATAACTTTGAGTTAAATTTCCAATAGCTTTTGCCCTGTTTATCAAAATAGGTGAAAAGAATTGCCGAATGGTTTGTTCTATAACCTGGAATGATATTGGTATTCGTCATAAGTGAAAAAAAAGGTCTTCTGGAATTAAAAAAATAATCAAAGCGACTTTGTTTTATTGGTGAGGACTAACGCCAGGTATATTTCCTATCTTCTGGAAAGCATGTACGCCAAGGCTCAAGTAGTTCAAAAACATCTATGCTTTCATCGATTTTTTAAAGGGAGTAAGGGTTTCTATTATGTTTAATATTAGATGTATCCATAAATTCATCTAATGCAACATTTCAGTCACCACATAGTAAAACATGTTAAAGATTAAAATATGCTGCATTATTGTGTCAAGCAAAACTTAATCTGTGTGCAAAAATGGTTATATCTAAAATAAAGTAACAACCATTATCATCAATAATCGAATTATGCACAACAAAATCCAGACCCTTTTTACATTGCCTATGTAAATTTTTAAAATGTTTGTATGCACATTGAACGACAAATTTATGTGACGTATATAAAAAAAAATCTGACGTCAGACACTCAAATCAATCAATGTGTTCTAGATAGAAGATGTTTTTGTGTTCTGTTAAATTGTCCCTTTTATAATTGTTATATGTTTTTGATGCGTTTTTTTTTTTTTTTTTTTTGCCATGTGATTATGGACTTTCCGAATTGATTTTCCTCTGAGTTCAGTATTTTTGTGATTTTACTTTTTAAACATAACAGAGACACCTGCACTTTTACTGTCTTTATGACTGAAAAAAAACCACTTATTTCCCCATTTGTCCTCCCAGTATCTTTCAATGGCTTTAGTGCTATGAGTTTCCTAAAAACACACTATGGAAGTATATTGACTGATGATTAGTGTAATTAATGTGACTAAATATCCACTTACATTTTTTGGTAAATTTATGTCAATACCACGGTCAATAAGCAATCTAACGATATCAGTTTGCCCGTTCGATGCAGCAAGGTGAAGTGCAGTACTACCATCCTGTACACAGAAATACTAAGCAGTGTAAACATACAATTGAAAGATAACGATTTCAGCTGCTATATAAACTAACGCTAGACTGCATAGTGTCGCATTTATCGTAGCTCGTCGACCCTGTAGCAGATATACTTATAAAATATAAATGATAATACTATTTACCAAATTTTCACTAGATGATAATGGTCAGGTGAACATTTGTGATAGATGTTAAAATCTCGTTTATCGATTAAGAAAAGTTAAGGCAAGAAATAGAAACAAAGTAACTTAAAACCAAAAATGTAAATCAACAACAGAAAATAAACATTGGAAAAATAAAGTCAACAGTAGTATACCGCTGTTCAAAAATCATAAATCCATGGACGAAAACAAAATCGTGGTAACAAACTAAAACCGAGGGAACTGCATTAAATATAAGAGGAGAATAACAACATAACACTAAAATGTAACACACACAGAAACGGACAGAGCATCAGACAAAATTTCACGAGAATTATAAATATAACATCAACACCAAATACATGAATTTGGGATTGACAAGTACCGTGACACGTCTTATCGCAAAGTGAATTTATACTCAAAAATCAGAAAAAACAAACGACGCAACGTTTAAATGTTACACACACAGAAACGAACTATAATATAACAATGGCCATATTCCTGACTGGGTACAGGACATTTTAAAAGGAAGAAATGGTGGGTTGAACCTGGTTTTGTGGCATGCCAAACCTCGCACTGTTATGGCCTTGTGAAATATAACATCAACATGACACCACAACACCACAGGACTAGAATATACATAAATTGGAGAACACAAATCATTACTACTTGTAAAATATTAACATCATAAGATGGTGCAGGGACATCACCATTTAAAAATGGAAAATTAACAATAAGGAACGAAAAATCGTTATGTGCAGTTTCCCGTTTAAAACCGAAATATCTAAATCAAGAAAAGGACCGTTATTACAGAATACATTTGATTTATTTAAAGTAAGTTCCTTAGGGTAAATTCAGCAGTATATTGAGAAAATTCTAGATTATTTAACGCCAAATATCATCAAGATAACGGTAAGTGTTGTTGAATTGATAAATTAAATACAATTTCGACGGGTCTTTACCGAGTTATATCATCAATTGTAATTCGTAATTTAATAGTTCAAAAACAAGTCTGTTATTAAAAGGGGCATACTAAGTAACCATGCGGATACCTACAACATATAGATTAACTTTGTTGCCAAAACGTACATCAAAACTATCAAGGCGAAAATTAACAGCTTTAATCATTTCATCATACTTTACGTAACTATAGCTTACATATGTACCTGTCTCATTAGACAAGAAGGCTTTACATGAGTGGCAGCAAATATATTTGCATTTAGCTTTACCAAACGACCATTTAATTAAACCTTTAATCAAAAAGAAAGTGTGGAAGTGTAGTGTAAAAATGGTAAAGAGTAGAAAAAATCAAAATTGTCATCAAAATCAAAAGGACCACCAACAGCACGTAGTTTAACTAAAACATCCAAAGAAAGGTTTACACTCCAAAAACGGTTTTACCACTATGTTCCTATATTTTATTAATTTAGTTTATGATAAGATTTTTAATAACAGTTAATGAACCAGTTATGAGCACTGAAAGAATAGTTGTAGAATACTTACTAGAGGCCGAAATGGAACGATATTTTTGTGTGATTTACATAGCCAATACATAGTAGGGACCTTCAAATGTTCAGAAGAAGCCTTGGGTTTTGATGTGGTTGTGATATGTTTGTTTACTATATGACTCTTTGTGGAGCGGATGGACATGCATGTAGATGCATTTAAAATGTCATTGTTAAGAACGTCCGTGTAGTATTTACGGCATACCCCCACCACATGTTTGGCTGCTTTGTCAGCAGGTACAAACACACACCGCTTTGAAAGTTCCTGAAGTTTATTTCTTATGCTGGAAATATTTGAATTATGTACTCTATTGTTTACTTCTAAATAAACACATCATAGGTACAAGGACTACATTTAGTATATACGCCAGACGCGCGTTTCGTCTACAAAAGACTCATCAGTATCGCTTGAATCCAAAAACATCAAATCGGCCAAATAAAGTACGAAGTTGAAGAGCATTGAGGACCAAAATTCTTAAAGTTTGGCCAAATACAGCTAAGGTATTCTATGCCTGAGGAAGAAATGCCTTAGTTTTTCAAAACAAAAAGAAAACAATGTATACAGTTAATTTTTAAACATAACTACATCAATGACAATCATGTCAGCACAAAAAGTGCTCACTACTGGGCTTGCTAAATTATTTTCAAAACGTGATATTCTCTTATTAACCACATTCATACATTTTTTTAAATAAGAATCAAGAGATTGTTAATCAGATTTTTCCCGTTTACACCACTTTTTACAAAACGAGGAAAGAAAATCGTTGGTAACTTGCCGGCACTCTTTCCAATCTATTTTAGATGGGGTTTTATATTTTTGTCCTTTTTTTCAAGAAGTTTTCAACATCTCTGTCCTGTACCATATTAAGATCCCCTGTAATTACATGGCCATAGGAAACATATCTAAACTTCGACGAATCACAGTTTCAAGTTAAGGGATTATTAATATCTATATTTACGTCTGATGTAACCCACGTATAATTAAAAATCAAAATTCTGCTGTTTTTTTTTTGTGTATGTGTATGTAACTATAGGTGATCCTATATTATCAACAAAGGGAGGTATACAGTATTGAACGGTAAAGTCATTAAATATACTTGATAAGTTGATAAAATCAATACACAGTTGTTGGCATGACACGGGATATGTTCTTCTCATATATTTTATGATAGTATGACACTAAACCCCTAATGGGAGGGATTGTGCCTGATATTCATATGATGAAGACATAATCTTTCAATCAGTTTAATTGAGGTCTGAAGCTAGCATGTCAGTTAACTGCTAGTAGTCTGTTGTTATTTATGTATTATTGTCATTTTATTTATTTTTTTGCGTTACATCTTTTGACATCGGACTCGGACTTCTCTTGAACTGAATTTTAATATGCGTATTGTTATTCTTTTACTTTTCTACATTGGCTAGAGGTATAGGGGGAGGGTTGAGATCTCATAAACATGTTTAACCCCGCCGCAATTTTGCGCCTGTCCCAAGTCAGGAGCCTCTGGCCTTTATTAGTCTTGTATGATTTTAAATTTTAGTTTCTTGTGTATAACTCGGAGTTTAGTATGACGTCCATTATCACTGTACTATTATGGCTTTTTTTAGGGGCAAGCTGAAGGACACCTACGGGTGCGGGAATTCTCGCTACATAGAAGACCCATTGGTTGCCTTCGGCTGTTATCTGCTCTATGGTCGGGTGGTTGTCGCTTTGACATATTCACCATTTCCTTTCTAAATTTCACTGCTAATATATTAAATTTTCAGAAAATAACATTTATGATCTCCAGGTTTGTTAAAACGCAGGCACAGTCCTGAGTGCAAAAAGCTGTAATTATACGATAATATTCATACAGTGGGCTGAAGAATGAGATGGTGTCACACTCTTTGAAGATATCGTGTAATTTACTAATAGGTATTTGACCTGTTTAATATTCTGTTTGTGGGACAAGACGCAATTAATTCCTTTTTGTACAGTTTGACATCAGCATTTTTGAAGAGACACTAATTTCACAAATGCATATTAAATTTAGTTAAAGAACTATTGATCATGTAATCATGACATTTTGATATTGACTGATGATTAGTGTAATTAATGTGACTAAATATCCACTTACTTTTTTTGGTAAATTTATGTCAATACCACGGTCAATAAGCAATCTAACGATATCAGTTTGCCCGTTCGATGCAGCAAGGTGAAGTGCAGTACTACCATCCTGTACACAGAAATACTAAGCAGTGTAAACATACAATTGAAAGATAACGATTTCAGCTGCTATATAAACTAACGCAAGACTACATAGTGTCGCATTTATCGTAGCTCGTCGACCCTGTAGCATATATACTTATAAAATACAAATGATAATACTATTTACCAAATTTTCACTAGATGATAATGGTCAGGTGAACATTTGTGATAGATGTTAAAATCTTGTTTATCGATTAAGAAAAGTTAAGGCAAGAAATAGAAACAAAGTAACTTAAAACCAAAAATGTAAATCAACAACAGAAAATAAACATTGAAAAAATAAAGGCAACAGTAGCATACCGCGGTTCAGAAATCATAAATCCATGGACGAAAACAAAATCGGGGTTACAAACTAAAACCGAGGGAAATGCATTAAATATAAGAGGAGAATAACAACATTACACTCAAATGTAACACACACAGAAACGGAGAGAGCATAGAAAAAATCCCACGAGAATAATAAATATAACATCAACACCAAATACATGAATTTGGGATTGACAAGTACCGTGACACGTCTTATCACAATGTGAATTTCACTCAAAAATGATAGAAAACAAACGACGCAACGTTTAAATGTAACACACGCAGAAACGAATATAATATAACAATGGCCATATTCCTGACTTGGTACAGGACATTTTAAAAGAAAAAAAATGGTGGGTTGAACCTGGTTTTATGGCATGCCGAACCTCGCACTTTTATGGCCATGTGGTATATAACATCAACATGACACCTCAACACCACAGGACTAGAATATACATAATTTGGAGAACACAAATCATCACCACGTACCGAAATGGCGATAAAAAAATGAATATTAAATTCCAAATATGGAGATTAATTTAATGAGGAATCAACAGGAGCATATAATCTAAACATTTTAGTAAATATAAGTCAGTCTAGCCAGTACTAAATTTAAACAATACCAAACCAGATGAAATGCATCAGAAAAGTATCAATCATAAAGTAAGAATGAAAGCTTATAGAACATGTAGACAATGGTAGAAGTATTTCACATTGTTTTAGAGACAGTCACTGATTATGTCTTATATTCATCATTGGAATTATTTAAGTCAAAAATCGTAGGAAAAGGAACCTATCATCTTATTGAAACTTGGTTGATTAACTTATATGAGGTATTGAATTCATAGGTAACTAAAAGACTAAAATTTTGTTATGAGTTGATTTTTTATGTTATAATTACTGCCTGAATATACACGTAGTATACTTTTGCGGTTTGCATAAACAAACGGAATGTTAAAATCTTACCTTTAAAAATGTTATGGACGCCATCACCACTTGTTGGACCCTTGTGTGTACATTGTGTCAAATATAACGATGACTAATTTTCAGTTGATACATGAGTTGCATACAATAACTTAAAATAACTTGCCTTTTAGTTTTGGTTGAATTGCCAAAAACTCGAATGTAAAGATAAAAACATTAAAGATTTACTAAAACGTTTTAGTTATTTCAAAAAACATTCTATTATAGATATTTAGGAGCAGTCCCTATGTTGCTAATTCCTTGAAGTGCGGTAATTTTATGATGATCTTAATTGATAGGACACATGTCTTTTTAACCTTCAGTTTAATCGTCCAATAACTGCGACCAACATTAATTTCTCTTTAGAAAAAAGAAGTTGAGTATGTTTAAATTTCTTTTCATCTAAAAAGACTCATTCAATTCCAATAATCGGTTTAACACAATTGTCAAAGTTTGTATAAGATTGTGATTGTACATTTTGGACATCCAGCACTTTTTAAGATACACGAAATTCACAAATGCATATTACCTGAAGTTAAATAATCATGAGTCATGTCATATCAAACATTGACATATGGTTGGTGAAATCAATGTGAATAATCATTTGCGTACCTTTTTCGGTATATGTTTATGTATACCACGGTTGATAATTAACCTAACAATATCATTTTGCCCGTTCAAAACAGCCTTGTGAAGTGCAGTACTACCGTCATGTACAAAGAAATGCAATATAGAATAAAGATAGGAAATAAATCATCACCACTTACCAAAACAAAAAAGTAAAGGGTATTCTTAAACACCTTAATTGCGATAAGAAGTGAATTTCAAATTCAAAATATAGAGATTATTTTAATGGGGATTCAACATTTGCATTTAAGCTAAACATTTTAGTAAATGCAGTCTTGCCAGTATGAAATGTGTTTACAAATTTAACAATGTCAAACCAGATAAAATACATCAGTAAAGTTTCAATATAAAAGTAACAACGTACGTCAAAACGAGTGATAGCTTATGGAAATCCTGTTCAGGATAAAAAAAAAAAAGATAAGAGACAGTCACTGATTCTATCTTATCTTCAAAATTGTAACTATTTAAGTCAATCATTGAAAGAAAAGTAACCTCTGGTCTGATTGAAATTTGGTAAATTAACTTATATGAGGTATTGCATTGATAGGTGTATAGACAAGTCACATAGTGTACCCTGTGTTAACGAAAAATATTCTATGAAGTAGCCTGGATATTCGATAAATATTTCTAAATCTGACATAAATTCATCTTTATTGACATAGATTTTTTTTTAGATAGTAATTTGATACAAGACCTCATGAAGACCATACATTAGGTATGATCTGATATATTAGGTCCAGATAATCACAAGTATAAACACATGGTATATTTTGTCAGGCTGGCATAACAAAACGAAAGGTTGAAGTCTTACTATTGAAATGTTCTGGACGCCGTCACGACTTGTTGGATCGTTATGTGTAAATTGTGTCACAAATTACGACGAGTATCTTTCAATTGTTGAACAATTTATTAACATAACTAGCCTTTTAGTTTGGGTTCTGAAAAGACCATTATTTCCGTATTGCACATTAAGTGCTATAAAATTAGTATTGGTCATTTCATATTAAAAAATGACATATGATTGGTGAAAGCAATGTAAAAAATCATCCACTCACCTCATTCTGTAAATTTATATTAATACCATGATCGATTAGCAATCTTACGTTTCCAATTTGCCTGTTCCATGCAGCCTCAGTACTACCATTCTGTACAAAGAAATACTAAGCGGTGTTAACATACAATTCACTGCTGACGACTACAGCTGATATATAAATTAACGCATGAACACATAGTGTCTCGTTTATCGTAGGTCGTCGACACTGCAACCGATATAATGATCAAATAAAAATGATCATAACTGTTACCAGTTTTGAACTTGTAAATTTTGTCACAACTGACGACGAATATATTTATATTGTAAACATGAACAACACAAACAAGCCGTCCTATATCTCACGAATACTACCTACCTTAGAAAAAGTTATGTGTTACAGGAGTAACATACAATAACTTAAAATATCTAGCCTTTTAATTTGAGTTAAATTGCTAAAAAGTGTATGCAAAGAGAAAAAAATCACAGATTGACTGATATGTTTTTAGTCATTTCATAATATGCCATCTTAGATATCTAGGAGCCATCCCTATGTGGCTTATTCTTTGGAGCTTAGTATGTTTATGATTTCACTTATTTGATAGGACACATGTTTTTTCAACCTTTAAGGTTAGTCGTCAAAAATCTGCGACCAAATTTATTTTTTTCATTTGAACTAAGAAGTTAAGCATTTTTAATTTTCAGTTCGTGAGAAGAGACGCAAATAATTCCTATTTGAACGTATACAGTTTTACAAATTGTCAAAGTGTGTTTCAGATTATGATTGGACCTTTTAACATCCAGCATTTTTGAAGAGACACTTATTTAACAAATACATATGAAATGCAGGTAAATAATTATTGATAATGTCATATACAACGTTTACTTATGATTGGGGTGATCAATGTGAATAATTATCCACTTACTTTCTTCGGTAAATTTATATCAATACCATGGTCGATTAGCAATCTAACGATTTCAGTTTGCCCTCTCCGTGCAGCAATGTGAAGTGCAGTCCTACCATTCTGTACAAAAAAATACTAAGCGGTGTAAACATACCAGTGAATGCTTACGATTGCAGCTGATATATAAACTAACGCATGACTACATAGTGTCGCATGTATCGTAGATCGTCGACCTTGTAGCAGATATAATAATAAAACAAAATTGATAATAATTGTTATAAAATTTTCACTTGATTATAATAGTAACATGAGTAGGGTGACAATTAGTGATAAATATTTAAATCTCGATAATTAATTAAGAAAAAATAAGGCAAGAAACAGAGAATCTGAAAATTAAACCGTAAATCAACAATAGAAAAATAATATAATAAACAAATCATCACCAATTACAAATGAAAAAAGATAAAGGGTAATTTTATACAACGAAATTGCGATAACAAGTGAATTTTAGATTCTAAATATGGAGATTTATTTAATAAGTAATCAACAGGAGCTATAATCTAGCCATATAAGTAAATCTTAGTCAGTCCTCCCAGTATGAAGTGTATATACAAAGACCAATCGTAACAAAATCTCATCAACATATTTGATATTTGAATGATATGTTGGCTTTCAATAATGACGACTTCAGCATGTATACTAAAGATATTTATCCTGTTGAACTTACTTTAAATAAAGGTAATATTAACAATGACCACTGCCCTTTCCTCGATCTTGATATCTATAGCACTAATGGGAAACTTATTACTAAAAGTTATGATAAAGGAGATGATTTTTTCATTACCTATCGTTAATTATCCATTTTTAGATGGTGACGTTCCCTTGTCATCATCTTACGGTGTTTATATATCTTAACTTGTACGATTCGCTCATGAATGTAACATTGTTTTAGATTTTAGCGAGAGAAATTTATGTATTACTGAAAAATTATTACACCAGGGTTTTCGATATCACACACTAGTCAAAACATTTACTAAATTTTATCATCGGTATAAGGACAGCATTCGTAAATATAGCTCAACATGCAGACTTTTTATACGTCCAGGTATTTCACATCCAACTTTTTATGGAAATATTCTTAATAAAGCACAAACAATGTCAGTATTCACCTCAGACACTAACAAAACCTTTAAATAGACTTATCAAGAAGGAATGTAGTTACAATACTGTTGTCAGGTCATTAAAGATGGCATATTTTTGCGTTGATATTGATTAACTTATCGGGTCTTTCCATCGGAACTAAACACATTAATTCAAAAATCAGTTGTTGGCATGACACGGGTTATGTTCTTCTCATATATGTTATAATGGTATGGTACTAAACCCCTAACGCGAAGGATTGTGTCTGATATTCAAATGAATAAATCATACTTTTTAATCAGTGTAATTGCAGTCTGGAGCTGGCATGTCAGTTAAGTGCTAGTGATCTGTTGTTATTTATGTATTATTGTCATTTTGTTTATTTTCTTTGGTTACATCTTCTGACATCAGACTTGGACTTCTCTTAAATTGAATTTTAAATGAGCGTAATGTTATGCATTTAGTTTTCTACATTGGCTAGAGGTATAGGGGGAGGTTTGAGATCTCACATGTTTAACTTCGCCGCATTTTGCGCCTGTCCCAAGTCAGGAGCCTCTGGCCTTTGTTAGTTTTGTAATTTTTTAATTTTAGTTTCTTGTGTAAAATTTGAAAATTATTATGGCGTTCATTATCACTGAACTTGCATATATTTGTTAAGGGGCCAGCTGAAGGACACCTCCGGGTGCGGGAATTTCTCGCTACATTGAAGACCTGTTGGTGACCTTCTGCTGTTGTTTTTTCTATGGTCGGGCTGTTGTCTCTTTGATACATTCCCCATTTCCTTTCTCAATAATTTTATATACAATTTTAACAATATCAAATCAGATCAAACACATCAGAAAAGCATTAATTTACACGGAACAATGTACACCAAGAAGAGTGATAGTTTATGGAAATCATGTTCAAGATATTATTTTTAGAGACAGTCTCTGATTTTACCTCATATTCAGCATTGGAGTTATTCAAGTCAAAAATTGAAAGAAAAGGAACCTATGCTCTGCTTGAATGTTGGTAAATGAACTCATATGAGGTATTCAAGTCATAGGTAACAAGACAAGTGAGGGATGTCGAGCAACATAGTGTACCCTGTGTTGAAGAAAAATATTAATAAGCAGACTAAACATTCGAAAAATATTCGGAAATCGGACATAATTTCTTCTTTCTTTTTTTTTTAATTGTCCGACAAGATTGGTGTAATTTGATATGAAACCGCATGTAAACCAAAATTTGGATATGAGTTGAATTTATAATGTGACGAATTATACCGGAATATACACATAGTATAAATTCTAGGTTTGCATAAACAAACGAAAAGTAGAAATATTTCCTTTAGAAATTCTCTGGACGCCGTAACGATTTGTTGGACCGTGGTGTGTAAATTGTGTCACAAGTGACGACGAATATATTTCAATTTTCAACATGAACAACACAAACAAGCCGTCATATATCTCCTGAAAATTACGTACCTAAGAAAAACTTATTAGTTACAGGAGTTGCTCACATTATCTTAAAATAACTAGCCTTTTAATTTGGGCTAAATTGCTCAAATTTGTATGCAAAGAAAAAATATCACAGATTGACTGATATTCCTTATAATCCTTATGTTGCTAATTCGTTGGAGTGCGGTATTTTTATAATTTCACTTATTTGCTAGGACAAATGGCTTTTAAACCTAAGGTTTATTCGTCAAATGTCTGCGACAAAATTTAATTTCCTTATTTGAACTCATAAGTGAAGTATGTTTAATTTTCCTTTCGTGAGAAAAGACGCAATAAATTCCTATTTGAACGTATACGGTTGTACAAATTGTCAAAGTCTGTATCAAATTGTGATTGTACATTTTGACATCCAGCATTATTGAAGAGACACTAATTTCACAAATGCATATTAAATGCAGTAAAACAATTATTGATATATAAAACATTGCCATATGATTTGTGTAATCAATGTGACTAAATATCCACTTACATTTTTCGCTAAATTTATGTCAATACCACGGTCGAAAAGCAATGTAACGATTTCAATTTGCTCGTTCGATACAGCCAGGTGAAGTGCTGTGCTTCCATCCTGTATAAAAAATACAAAGCAGTGTAAACATACCAGTGAATGCTTACGATTGCAGCTGATATATAAACTAACACATGACTACATAGTGTCGCATGTATCGTAGATCGTCGACCATGTAGCAGATATAATAATAAAACAAAATTGATAATAATTGTTATAAAATGTTCACTTGATTATAATAGTAACATGAGTAGGGTGACAATTTGTGATAAATATTTAAATCTCGATAATTAATTAAGAAAAAATAAGGCAAGAAACAGAGAATCTGAAAATTAAACCGTAAATAAACAATAGAAAAATAATATAATAAACAAACATCACCAATTACAAATGAAAAAAGATAAAGGGTAATTTTATACACCGAATTGCGATAACAAGTGAATTTTAGATTCTAAATATGGATATTGATTTAATAAGGAATCATCAGGAGCTATAATCTAGCCATATAAGTAAATCTTAGTCAGTCCTCCCAGTATGAAGTGTATATACAAAGACCAATCGAAACAACATCTCATCAACATATTTGATGTTTGGATGATATGTTGGCTTTCAATAATGACGACTTCAGCATGTATACTAAAGATATTTATCCTGTTGAACTTACTTTAAATAAAGGTAATACTAACAATGACCACTGCCCTTTCCTCGATCTTGATATCTATATCACTAATGGGAAACTTATTACTAAAAGTTATGATAAAGGAGATGATTTTTTCATTACCTATCGTTAATTATCCATTTTTAGATGGTGACGTTCCCTTGTCATCATCTTACGGTGTTTGTATATCTTAACTTGTACGATTCGCTCATGAATGTAACATTGTTTTAGATTTTAACGAGAGAAATTTATGTATTACTGAAAAAATTATTACACCAGGGTTTTCGATATCACACACTAGTCAAAACATTTACTAAATTTTATCATCGGTATAAGGACAGCATTCGTAAATATAGCTCAACATGCAGACTTTTTATACGTCCAGGTATTTCACATCCAACTTTTTATGGAATTATTCTTTGTAAAGCACAAAAAATGTCAGTATTCACCTCAGACACTAACAAAACCTTTAAATAGACTTATCAAGAAGGAATGTAGTTACGATACTGTCGTCAGGTCATTAAAGATGGCATATTTTTGCGTTGATATTGATTCACTTATCGGGTCTTTGCATCGGAACTAAACACATTAATTCAAAAATCAGTTGTTGGCATGACACGGGTTATGTTCTTCTCATATATGTTATAATGGTATGGTACTAAACCCCTAACGGGAAGGATTGTGTCTGATATTCAAATGAATAATTCTCTTTCAATCAGTTTAATTGCAGTCTGGAGCTGGCATGTCAGTTAAGTGCTAGTAATCTGTTGTTATTTATGTATTATTGTCATTTTGTTTATTTTCTTTGGTTACATCTTCTGACATCAGACTCGGACTTCTCTTAAATTGAATTTTAAATGTGCGTAATGTTATGCATTTAGTTTTCTACATTGGCTAGAGGTATAGGGGCAGGTTTGAGATCTCACATGTTTAACTTCGCCGTATTTGGCGCCTGTCCCAAGTCAGAAGCCTCTGGTCTTTGTTGGTTTTGTAATTTTGTAATTTTAGTTTCTTGTGTACAATTTGGAAATTAGTATGGCGTTCATTATCACTGAACTAGCATATATTTGTTAAGGGGCCAGCTGAAGGACACCTCCGGGTGCGGGAATTTCTCGCTACGTTGAAGACCTGGTGGTGACCTCCTGCTGTTGTTTTTTCTATGGTCGGGCTGTTGTCTCTTTGATACATTCCCCATTTCCTTTCTCAATAATTTTATGTACAATTTTAACAATATCAAATCAGATCAAACACATCAGAAAAGCATTAATTTACACGAAACAATGTACACCAAGAAGAGTGATAGTTTATGGAAATCATGTTCAAGATATTATTTTTAGAGACGCTCTCTGATTTTACCTCATATTCAACATTGGAATTATTCAAGTCAAAAATTGTAAGAAAAGGAACCTATGCTCTGCTTGAATGTTGGTAAATGAACTCATATGAGGTATTCAAGTCATAGGTAACAAGACAAGTGAGGGATGTGGAGCAACATAGTGTACCCTGTGTTGAAGAAAAATATTAATATGCAGACTAATCATTCGAAAAACATTCGGAAATCGGACATAATGTCTTCTTTTTTTTTAATTGTCCGACTAGATTGGTTTAATTTGATATGAAACCGCATGTAAACCAAAATTTGGATATGGGTTGATTTTTTTATGTGACGAATTATACCGGAATATACACATGGTATAATTTCTAGGTTTGCATATTCAAACGAAAAGTAGAAATATTTCATTTAGAAATTATCTGGACGCCGTAACGATTTGTTGGACCGTGGTGTGTAAATTGTGTCACAAGTGACGACGAATATATTTCAATTGTCAACATGAACAACACAAACAAGCCGTCATATATCTCCTGAAAATTACGTACCTAAGAAAAACTTATTAGTTACAGGAGTTGCACACATTATCTTAAAATAACTAGCCTTTTAGTTTGGACTAAATTGCTAAAATTTGTATGCAAAGAAAAAAATCACAGATTGACTGATATTCCTTACAATCCTTATGTTGCTAATTCCTTGGAGTGCGGTATTTTTATAATTTCACTTATTTGCTAGGACACATGGCTTTTAAACCTAAAGTTTATTCGTCAAATGTCTGCGACAAAATTTAATTTCTTCATTTGAACTAATAAGTGAAGTATGTTAAATTTTCCTTTCGTGAGAAAAGACGCAATAAATTCCTATTTGAACGTATACGGTTGTACAAATTGTCAAAGTCTGTATCAAATTGTGATTGTACATTTTGACATCCAGCATTTTTGAAGAGACACTTATTTCACAAATGCATATTAAATGCAGTAAAATAATTATTGATATATAAAACATTGCCATATGATTTGTGTAATCAATGTGACTAATTATCCACTTACATTTTTCGCTAAATGTATGTCTATACCACGGTCGATAAGCAATGTAACGATTTCAATTTGCTCGTTCGATACAGCCAGATGAAGTGCAGTACTACCATTCTGTACAAAGAAATACAAAGCAGTGTAAACATACAATTGAATGCTAACGATTGCAGCTGATATATAAACTAACGCATGACTACATAGTGTCGCATGTATCGTAGATCGTCGACTCTGTAGCAGATATAATAATCAAATGAAAATGATATTAATTGTTATCAAATTTTCAATTGATGATAATAGTAACATGAGTAGGGTGACAATTTGTGATAGATGTTTAAATTTCGATTATTGATTAAGAAAAATTAAGGCAAGAAACAGAGAATCTGAAAATTAAACCGTAAATCAACAATAGAAAAATAATATCATAAACAAATCATCACCAATTACAAAATAAAAAAGGTAAAGGGTAATTTTTTCCCATAATAAGCGATCAAGGTGAATTTCAAATTCCAAATATGGAGATTAATTTGATGAGAAATTAACAGAAGCATATAATCTAGCAATATTAGTATATATCAGTCAGTCTTGTCAGTATGAAGTATATAGACAATCTTAACAATATCAAACCAGATGAAACACATCAGAAAAGCATTAATTTACGAGAAACAATGTAAACCAAGAAGAGTGATAGCTTATGGAAATCAGGTTCAAGATATTACTTTCTAGAGACAGTCACTGAGTCTACCTCATATTCAAAATTGGAGGTATTCAAGTAAAAAAATTGTAAGAAATGGAACATAGATCTGCTTGAATGTTGGTAAATTAGCTTATATAAGGTAGTGAATTCATAGGTAACAAGACAAGTGAGTGACGTGGAGCAACATAGTGTACCCTTTGTTGAAGAAAAATATTAACAAGTAGACATGACATTCGATAAATATTTCAAAATCTGAGATAATTTCTTTTTTGTCAGATTTCCGAATATTTCGGTGTAATTTGATAAAAGACCGCATGAAAACAAAAATTTGGATATGAGTTGATATTTTATGTGACGAATAATGCTGGAATATACACATGGTATAATTACTAGGTTTGCATAAACAAACGATAAGTTGAAATATTTCCTTTCAAAATGCTCTGTACGCCGTAACGCTTTGTTGGACCGTTGTGTGTAAATTTAGTCAGAACTGACAACGAATATATTTCAATTGTCAACATTAACAACACAAACAAGCCGTCCTTTATCTCCCGAATACTACCTAAGACAAACTTATGAGTTACAGGAGTTGCATACGATAACTTAAAATTACTAGCCTTTTCAGTTTGGGTTAAATTGCTAAAATTTGAATGCAAAGAAATAAAAATCACAGATTAACTGATATTTTTTTAGTTTTTTCATAAAATATGCTATAATAGATATTTAGGAGCAATCCCTACGTTGATTATTCCTTGGATCGCGGTATTTTGATGATTTCACTTACTTACTAGGACAAATGTCTTTTTAACCTTAAGTTTTTTCGTCAAATATCTGCGACAAAATTTAATTTCTTCTTTTGAACTAAAAAGTTAAGTATGTTTAATTTTCTGTTTGTGAGAAAAAAACGCAAGTAGTTCCTATTTGAACGTATACGGTTTTACAAATTGTCAAAGTTTGTGTCAAATTGTGATTGTACATTTTAGCATCCAGCATTTTTGAAGAGACACTAATTTCACAACTGCATATTAAATGCAGATAAATAAGTATTTATAATGTCATATCAAACATTGACTTATGATTAGTGTAATCAATGTAAATAATTATCCTCGTACCTTTGTCGATAAATTTTTATCAATACCACGGTCGATTAGCAATCTAACAGTTTCAGTATGCCCGTTCCATGCGGCCTCGTGAAGTGCAGTATTGCCATTCTGTACAAAAAAATACTAAGCAGTGTTAAAACACAATTGAAAGCTAACGATTGCAGCTGATATATACACTAACGTATAACTACATAATGTCACATTTGTCGTAGCTTGTCGACCCTGAAGCAGATATAACAATCAAATAAAAATGATAATAATTGTTATAAAATTTTCACTTTCTGATAATAGAACGATGATAATGTGTGATAGATGTTCAAATCTCGTTAATCGATTAAAAAAATGAAGGTAAGAAACAGAAACAAAGTATCCCAGAACCAAAAAGTAAACCAACAATATAAAATAAAGATAGGAAACAAATCATCAACCCTTACCAAAAATTACCAAGAAAAAAGTATAGGGTATTCTTATACACCGAAATGGCGAAAAACAAGTGAATATTGAATTCCAAATATGGAGATTAATTTAATGAGGAATCAACAGGAACATATAATCTAGACATATTAGTAAATATCAGTCAGTCTTGCCAGTATGAAATGTAAATACAATTTGTACAATATCATACCGGATAAAATACATCAGAACAGCATTAATTTAAAAGAAATAGTTATTTCCTGATCAAGATATTCATTTGTTTTAGAAGAGACAGTCACTAATTCTACCTCATATTCAAGATTGGAATTATTTAAGTCAAAAATTGTAAGAAAAGGAACCTATGATCTGAATGAATTTTGGTTCAATAATTCAAAAGTAACAATGTACTACAAAGAGTGATGGCTTATCGAAATCTTGTTCAAGGTATTTATTTCGTAGAGGCAGACAGTTATTTTACCTCATGTTCAGCATTTTAATTATTTGTATCAAAAATTGAAAGAAAAGGAATTCATGATCTGCTTGAAATTCGGTACATTACCTAAAATGAGGTATTGAAATCATAATGGAAAAAAACAAGTGAGGAATATGGAGCAAAACAGTGGATTGTGTAATGAAGAAAAATCTGAACAAATAGTCTGGACATCCGATAAATATCCTTAATCTGACATAACTGCATCCTTTATTTTTTTTTAAATAACCGAATAGATCGGTGTATTTTGATATTAGACCACATGAAGACATTAATTTATGTATGGTTACTTTATGTTACGATTACTGTCATTTTATACTCTTGGTATAATTTCGAGGTTGGCATAAACAAATGTACAATTGAAGTCTTTCCTTTGAAAATGTAACAGACGCCATCACAACTTGTTAGACCGTTATGAGTAATTTGTGTAACAAATGACGACGAATATCTTTCAGTCGTCTACATGAACAACACAAACAATCCGTCCAATTTCCCCAAAAAACTTCTTACCAAAGAAAAACTGATATGTTACAGGAGTTGCATACAATAACTTAAAATACCTAGCTATTTATTTTAGGTTTAATTGCTGAAAATATGTAATTTTTATTCAAAAATTCAAAAAAATCCACACATTGACTGATGTTTGTTAGTTAAATCATAAAATATGCTATCATAGATATCTCGGAGAAACCCCCATGTTCCTCGGAATGAGGTATATTTATGATTTTACATTTTGCAAGTACACAAGGTTTTTAAACCCTCAGTTTTTTTCGACAAATATCTGCGAAGGGAGTTGAATATCTTTATTTGAACTATGAAGTTAAGTATGTTTAATTTTCTTTTTATTATAAGAACGCAATCAATTCCTATTCGAACTAATGCGGTTTTACAAGATTGTCAAAGTTTGTATTATATAGTGCTTTTAAATTTTGACGTCCAGCATTACTAAGAGACCATAATTTCCGTAATGCACATGAAGTGAAATCAAATAAGTATTTGTCATGTCATATCAAACAATGAAATATGATTGGTGAAAGCAATGTGAATATTAATCCACTTACCTCATTCTGTAAATTTATATTCATACCACGGTCGATAAGCAATGTAACGATTTCAGTTTGCCCTCTCCGTGCAGCAAGGTGAAGTGCAGTTATACCATCCTGTACAAAGAAATACTAAACGGTGTTAACATACAATTGAATGATAACGATTGCAGCTGATATATACACTAACGCTTGACAGCATATTGTCGAATGTATCGTAGCTCGTCGACCATGCAGCCGATATAATAATCAAATACAAATAATAACTGTTATCATTATTTTACTTGATAATGATAATAAGGTGACAATTTGTGATTGATGTTCAAACCTCGATAATTGATTTAGAAAAATTAAGGCAATATATGTTCTGGACGCCATAATGATTTCTTTGACCGTTGTTTGAAAATTGTGTCACAAGTGACGACGAATATATGTCAATTGTCAACCTGAACAACACACACAAGTCAACCTATACCACCCGAATAATACCTACCTACCTAAGAAAAACGTAATAGTAACATGAGTTGCATACTATAACTTAAAATAATAAACCTTTTAGATTGAATTAAATTGCTATAATTTGTATACAAAGAACAAACAAATCACAAATTGACTGATATTTTTTAATTATTTCATAAAATATGCTACCATAGATATCTAGGAGCAATTCCTATGTACCTAATTGCTGATTTCACTTATTTGCTAGGACACATGTTTTAAACCTTAAGATTATTCGTCAAATATCTGCGACAACATTTAAATTCTTCATTTGAATTAAGAAGTTAAGTATGTTAAATGTTTTGTTCGTGAGAAAAGACGTAATCAATTTTTATTTGAACATACATGTATACAGTTTTACAAATTGTCAAAGTTTGTATCAAATTGTGATTGTACATTTTGACATCAAGCAATTTTGAAGAGACAATAATTTCACAAATGCATATTAAATGCAGTTAAATAATTATTTATAATTTCATATGAAACATTGACTTATGATTGATGTAATTAATGTGACTAAATATTCACTTACGTTTTTCGGTAAATTTATGTCAATATCATGGTCGATTAGCAATCTAACCATTTCAATTTGCTCTCTCCATGCAGCAATGTGAAGTGCAGTACTACCATCCTGTACAAAGAATACTAAGGAGTGTTAACATACAATTGCATGCTAAAGATTGCAGCTGATATATAAACAAACGCATTGCTGCATAGTGTGGCATTTGTCGCAGCTCGTCGACCCTGTAGCAGATATACTAATCAAATAAAAATGAGAATAATTGTTATCACATTTTCACTTGATGATAATAGTTAGGTGAAAATTTGTGATAGATGTTAAAATCTCGTTAATCGATTAAGAACAATTAAGTCAAGAAACAGAAACAGAGTATCTTGAAAACAAAAAGTAAATCAACAATAGAAAATAAAGATAGGAAACAAATCATCACCACTTACCAAAAAAAAAGTAAAGGGTATTCTTATACACCGTAATGGCGATACAAAAGTGAATTTTAAATTCCAAATATGGAGATTAATTTAATGAGGAATCAACAGGAGCATATAAACTAGACATATTAGTAAGTATAAGCCAGTGTTGCAAGTATGAAATGTAAATACAATTTGTACAATATCATACGAGATAAAATACATCAGAAAAGCATTGATTTAAAAGAAATAGTTATTTCGGAATCCTTATCAAGATATTCATTTGTTTTAGAAGAGACAGTCACTAATTCTACCTCATATTCAACATTGGAATTATTTAAGTCAAAAATTGTAAGAAAAGAAACCTATGATCTGAATGAATTTTGGTTCAATAATTTAAAAGTAACAATGTACTACAAAAATGTGATGGCTTATCGAAATCTTGTTCAAGGTATTTATTTCGTAGAGGCAGACAGTTATTTTACCTCATGTTCAGCATTTTAATTATTTGTATCAAAAATTGAAAGTAAAGGAATTAATGTTCTGCTTGAATTTCGGTACATTACCTAAAATGAGGTATTGAAATCATAATGGAAAAAAACAAGTGAGGAATATGGAGCAAAACAGTGGATTGTGTAGAGAAGAAAAATCTGAAAAAATAGTCTGGACATCCGATAAATATCCTTAATCTGACATAACTGCATCCTAATTTTTTTTTAAATAACCGAATAGATAGGTGTAATTTGATATTAGACCACATGAAGACATTAATTTATGTATGGTAACTTTATGTTACGATTACTGTCAGTTTATACTCTTGGTATAATTTCGAGGTTGGCATAAACAAATGTACAATTGAAGTCTTTCCTTTGAAAATGTAACAGACGCCATCACAACTTGTTAGACCGTTATGAGTAATTTGTGTAACAAATGACGACGAATATTTTTCAGTCGTCTACATGAACAACACAAACAATCAGTCCAATTTCCCCAAAAAACTTCCAACCAAAGAAAAACTGATATGTTACAGGAGTTGCATACAATAACTTAAAATACCTAGCTATTTATTTTAGGTTTAATTGCTGAAAATACGTAATTTCTATGCAAAAATTAAAAAAAATTTACACATCGACTGATGTTTGTTAGTTTAATCATAAAATATGCTATCATAGATATTTCGGAGAAACCCCCATGTTCCTCGGAATGAGGTATATTTAGGATTTTACATTTTGCAAGTACACAAGGTTTTTAAACCCTCAGTTTATTCGTCAAATATCTACGAAGGGAGTTGAATATCTTCATTTGAACTATGAAGTTCAGTATGTTTAATTTTCTTTTTATGATAATAACGCAATCAATTCCTATTCGAACTAATGCAGTTTTACAAGATTGTCAAAGTTTGTATTATATAGTGCTTTTAAATTTTGACGTCCAGCATTACTAAGAGACCATTATTTCCGTACTGCACATGAAGTGCAATCAAATTATTATTGGTCATGTGATATCAAACAATGAAATATGATTGGTGAAAGCAATGTGAATAATTATCCACTTACCTTTTTCTGTAAATTTATATTCATACCCCGGTCGATAAAATATTTCATAACATATGCTATCATAGATATCTAGGAGCAACCCCTATCTTGCTAATTCCCTGGAGCGCGGTATTGTTATGATTTTTCTTATTTGCTGTCTTTTAAAGTTTATTCGTCACATATTTGTGACAAAATTCAATTTCTTCATTTGAACTAAGAAGTTAAGTATGTATGATGTTCTGTTCTTGAGAACATACACAATTTATTCCCATTTGAACGTATACAGTTTTACAAAATGTCAAAGGTTTGCATCAGATTGTGATTGTACATTTTGACATCCAGCATTTTTGAAGAGACACTAATTTGACAAATGCATATTAAATGCAGTGAAATAATTATTGATATATAAAACAATGACTTATGATTGGTTTAATCAATGTGACTAATCATCCACTTACATTTTCCGGTAAATTTATGTCAATACCACGGTCGATTAGCAATGCAATAATTACATGTTGCCAGTTCGATACAACAAACGAAAAGTTTAAATATTTCCTTTGGAAATGTTCTGAACGCCATGACGATTTGTTGGACCGTTGTGTGTAAATTGTGTCACAACTGACGACAAATATCTTTCAATTTTCAATATGAACAATACAAACAATCCGTCCTATTTTCTACGAACACTTACTTTCTACGAAAAACTGATCTGTTACAGGAGACGCATACAATAACTTAAAATAACCAGCGTTTTATTTTGTGTTAAATTGCTGAAAATGTTTATGCAAAGATAAAAAATTCACAGATTGACTGATGATTTTAACTTATTTTATTAAAAAAGACTTTCAAAGATATCTAGAAGCAATCCCTATGTTGCTTATTTCTTGGAGTCCAGAATTTTTTTTATTTGCTAGAACACATGGCTTTTAAACATGTTAAACCTTCCGTTTAGTCGTCTAATTTCTGCAGAGGGTCTAGAGTATAAAAATTTCATCAAAAATTTAAACATTTTGTTTTGTTTTGTCAAATGGCCAAAGATGACTTGCAAAATGTAAAACAAAAATTAAAAAATCTCCAAATTATATCCCATTGGTGCTAAAATTGCCATTGTTGTGGCATTAGAATTGAAATATCGTTTTTTAATTTATCGGTGTCCTATATTTTTTATTATTTCTTTCAAATAATCTGTACTTGAACTTAACTATTGTAAAATGTATGCGATTTATATATAGTATCAAATTCTGTATTAGATTGTGATTGTACAGCATTACTGAAAAGTCAATAATGTCCTAAATGCTCATTCGCTGCAGTTAGATATTTATTTGTCATGTCATATCAAACATTGACATATGATTGGTGAAATCAATGTGACAAATTTTCCATTTAAATTGTTCGTTAAATGTATATTAATACCACGGTCGATTAGCAACCTTTTGAATTCAACTTTCTAGTTCAATACAGCCAAGTGAAGTGCAGTACTTCCATCCTTACAAAGAAATATTAAGCAGTGTTAACATAACATATAATGCTAAAGATTGCAGCAGGTATATAAACTAACGCTTAACTACATAGTGTTGACATATTAATCAAATAACTATACCAGAAAATAATTGCTATCAAATTTCCACATGCCTATACAAATTAGTAATTAATTTGAGATATCTGAAAACAAAAAAATAACGCAACAACACAGAATCAAGATAGGAAACAGATCATCACCTCTTAGAAAAAAAAAGAAAGAACAGGTAAAATATATACACCAAAATGCCAAATAATTGGTTATCAAAAGTACCCGGACTACAATGTGTAAATATCAAAATCCAAATATAGAGATTAGTATAGTGATAATTCCACAGGAGCATATGATCTAAACATTTTAGTAAATACAGTGTTGGCACTATGCAGTGTATTTACAATTTTAACAGTTTTAAGTCCAAACCGAATTCATACTTCTAAAGGTAAGCCATATCATTTTGTTCTGCAATGTTTTAGATTGTACATACATAAGGAAATGTAGATCAATATCACCGCCGATCAGCAACCTTTGGAATTCTAGTGTGTCCTTTCAAAGAACATCGTACCGTGCATTACTAACATTCTGTATAAAGAGACTGATAACAATGCTAACATACTATTTAATGATCAAGGACGTAGCTGATATCATCAACTAATATGAGACAACGTAGTGTCGCATTCATTGTTGCAAGTTCACACGGACGCCGATATAATAATCAAATAACTGTATAGTATAATAATTGCTTTCGTGTTTTTACTTGCTAAAAATAATATTGCGATTTTTTTCATAGATGTTAAAATCTCGTTAATTGATTGAGCAAATTTAGCAACAACAAAAAAAACACCCTAAACTATGCATATTCAAACCAAGATATCAATCTCAACAATATATAAAAGAGATGGGAAACAAGATTATTTTTTTCAAAGTGTTGTTCAGTAGTTATCAAAAGTACCAGGATTATAATTTTATACGCCAGACGCGCGTTTCGTGTACATAAGACTCATCAGTGACGCTCAGATCAAAAAAGTTAAAAAGCCAAATAAATACAAAGTTGAAGAGCATTGAGGATCCAAAATTCCAAAAAGTTGTGCCAAATACGGCTAAGGTAATCTACTCTTGGGGTAAGAAAAACCTGAGTTTTCAAAAAATTCAAAGTTTTGTAAACAGAAAATTTATAAAAATGACCATATAATTGATATTCATGTCAACACCGAAGTGCTGACTACTGGGTTGGTGATACCCTCGGGGACGAAACGTCCACCAGCAGTGGCATCGACCCAGTGGTGTAAATAGTTCAGCAGTGAAATTACAAATAATCTACATCCGTTTAACAATCTTTAATTAAAATAAAATTTTAACGGTTATATGCCATTTTTGCATTCTGAAGTTTTTATAAAGATGTGAGGTCAAAACAAATGTTGATTTGAAATTGATACAATACATCAGAAAAGCATTAAGGTGGCTCGGGGCCTATTACAAGTTTCTATCAGAAGTGCCGTATTTTTGGTTATTTTATTCTTTACAGAAATTAAATCAAATTGGTCGATAAAAAGGGGGTAATGAAATACTGGGGAAATAGAGGTGTCGACATAATTTTATCGGATTATTAAGAAACGTTATATGACACTTGGTCCAAAACTGTAATATTAAAAGACGAAATATAGTTTCAAAAAATGAGCAAATAAAAAAATAGGTTACCGATATGGAAAAAAAATATTTTGTCACAAAACCCAAATTTTGGCGGGACAACGGTGAAATTGGATGAAATGTCATTTCGACCCTTTAACAAATACGGATTATAACGAAAATATTCTATTATTCACATAACTACAATGATTTAACATTTCTAATCAATCAAAATATTTAAAAAATTATATCGACTTTAAGGCAAATACTTTTGTAATTTATGCGCAGTCGAATAGTCCCGAGCCATCTTAATTTTAAAAAAACCAATGCACGCCAAAAAGAGGCAAACACTGTGTTTCCTCATATTCAGCACTGTAAATGTTTGAGCCAAAAATATATGATCTATTTGAATGCTGGTAAACATTGTATATGAAATACCTGAACTTATAAGATGTCTGCATGTTGAGTTATATTTACGAATTATTCCCTTATACCGATGATAGAATTAATTAATAATAATTTGATTAGTTTGTGTTATCGAAAACCCTGGTGTAATAATTGTTCAGTAATACATTAAGGTATCTCGATACATTGTAATACATTGTTACATACACGAACAAATCGTACAAATTGAGATATATAAATACCATCAGATGGTGACAAGGGAACGGCACGATCTAAATATTGATAATTAATGATAGGAAATAAAAAAATCAACTCTTTTATCATTTTTTAGTAAGCGTTAATGATGAAGATATAAAGATCGATGAAAGAACAGTAGTCATTTTCAGTATTACTTTTATTTAAAGTAAAGTCAACAGGATATATTTCTTTAGGATGCATACTGAAGTCGTCATTATTAAGAGCCAATATATCATCCAAATATCTAAAAGTATTGTTAAATTTTGTATCAAATATTATTTCGATGGGTCTGTCCTGATTTAAGTCATCAAGTGTAACTCGTAACAATACAATAAGTGTTGCACATTTAGTTCCCACTACAATGCCAATAACTTGACGATATACGGAATCTCCAAAGTGAACCAAAATATAATCAAGTAAAATTTCAAGCGCAAATATAGTATCAAAGCATGTCCAATTGATATAGTTCTTTTGTTTGTTACTATAAAATGACTCAAAAGGCCATTCTGACTTTTGAAATGCCAATGAATTAGGGCTGTGGATTGTTTTTAATAAAAAAAAAAAAAGGCAAAGTGGTACATGTATATAGCGTAGAAAAATCTAAACTTTGAACAGATTCAAAATCACCAATATATGCATTCAATTTATCAAGTATTTCCAACGAGTTTTTGACACTCCAACAATAATTAATTCCACTATTTGCAAAGGCCTTATTTGAATAATTCATTATCAGGTTAATTCGTATTTCAAGGTGATTGTACATTTTGACATGTATTATTAATGAAGAGACAATACTTGCTGAAATGCACCTTAAGTGCAGTCAAATTGGTGTTAATCATGTCATATCAAACATTAATACCACCGTCAATTAAAATGTTTACCTTGATTATAATAACAAGTTGACAATTTGTCATAAATTGTCAAATATCGTTAATCGATTATGAAAATGGAGGCACGAAACAGAAACACAGTATATCAAAGCCAGAACAATTATAACATGTACACACAATATTATCAACATATTAAACCAAACCTAATTTTACTCCGGAACTTATGACGTATCGACATTACAATATCTATTTTGACATAATGCTTTAATTTTCACAATAACATGATTTCTGCGTCTTACCATGAGACAGTGATGCCAGATTTACAATAAAACATTGTTTACTAGAAGTTTTGATTACTTAATGAAGTATGAATGAAACTATATATGAAATGTGAAAGAATTATATAATTATTAAAACTCACCACATTTTGAAAATTTATATTTGCTCCTCTTTCTAAGCATTGTTCTACTAACTCCTTGTCTCGACGCCAAGCAGCATCTAATAAATCCTGTGTCACAAGATACAAATTAGTTATAACTGTTTTAACGATGATACAAATCACATAAGTACAAGGCGTACCACATGTTTGATATTGACATACTGATTGCTTTTACCATTATCTTCAATTATGAATAATGAACATGAAGAATGTACACATTATGAGTTAAAAAAGAACGTTGATATAGAAAAAAGTAAAATGACGGATGAATGAAATAATTGTTTGCAATTCTCGGGCATTCATAATACTGGATAATTTTCTATGGAACGCTATGAGTGCATTATGTTGATGATCATCATTTTTTGCAGTCGTTAAAACATTACATAATGTGGTCAAAATATTTTATGCATTGGTCACAACATTATCAGCAGTGAACACAACATATGCAATCGTTTTATAATTGTATGCAGTTGTCGAAACATAATACAATGTATGTATCCAGACAATTGTTGTACGTTAGAATAACAATGGCTAACGTAATGGCGATACATTGGCACGACATTGTAAGGTTCAATACAATGCCTAGGTTCCGGCGTTGACCAAATTTAAAAAAAAAAAAAAACAGACGATTTATAGCAAACGTTGGGTCAACTAAGTAATGAACACTTTTAACATGTTGAACAAATGTTTGAACTTCGTGGGTTTAATTTGTAAATAACGAATAAAGGATGCCATAAATGACACGGTAGCTTCTATATGTATGACAAGGGGTAAACATTTGTTTGTGTTTAAAATCTCAACGGGTTGTAAAATAGACATTGCTATGAAGTGTACATTTGTGAATTTGTTCGATTTGCTTCAATTTGCAGTGGTATATAGTGCCGTGAAATCTTCATTACTAAAGCAGTAAATATAGCATTGATAAATCAGTATTTTTTCAATCTGTTTAAGGAATACAAACTATATTTATTAAAAGGGACGGGTTTTTTTCTACAACTCTTGTTTTGACTTATAAGACTTATTCATCACGATTATATGTCGTTGTTGATTGTTGAGTCTGTTATTGTTGAGATAGATATAATTCTGCTCATATCATAGCTTGATGCAAAGCTAATTATGGTTTTCTCTGATATTAGATATCTATCAATTGAGAGACTTACTGTCGAATTGATATGTCCGAACAGCGAAAAGATTAAGTTATTCACAATGGACCTCTCCAGCCACCTAAGACACACATGTGATAACATATTAATTTAGCTAAATATTTTGTAAGGTATTAAAAAAAACTAGTTTTGAAGAGGTAGGTTTGAGTGTCCTTGATTAAGGTAGCACCAGATAATCGATTCGGTTCAACTCTATTAGTTTCACGTATCTTAATTGTCTATCATTTTGTCTGCCAGTCTCGTAGGTTCTCACCACCTTAGTAAAACCGCCAATAATGAAGCTGTCATAATTATAATATAGCTTTTTAAAGCATCTGTCAATGTACCTATTTGACAGTGTTGTTCCAATTTTAATTGCCTATAAAAATCTGTTTTTGCATCAATGTTTCATCTGAAAAATCTCATTTTAAACGCAACACATGTATAGAGTGTTCTTACATGCATTTCGCATACTGAGGATTCATTTATTTTCGTGGATACTAATTTCCGTTGATTGAGGGAAACTTCCCTATTCGTCTGCATTCATTCCTTTAGAAAATATGTTATTCGTTGTACATCTAAATTCGTGGTTCTCCTGTACCCACGAAATCCACGAAAATTGGTATCCAACGAATATCAATGAATCCACAGTACTTGAAATGCATTGTTGTTTTTCAGTTTTAAAGTTAGCGCAAGATACTCACTCATGTAATATATGACGTATGTCTTACATTTTACCAGTGCTTTTGGTAATTAATGATCGCGTTTACAATATTAAGGACCCTTCAATTACGAATACCGTACCGACTTGTAAGCTTAAAAGGTGAAAACAAAGGTAACTTCATAAAACAGTCGATATATTTATGTACCACAATTATTCAATTGAATTGTGCATATCTTACATAACCTATTTGTGTTTTTTTTACTAATTCATATACCTTTACAAATATAATATATATTACTTTCGAACCCCACTAGATATTTGTTTTACCTGGCCAAGCTGGTTTCTTCTTTCTTCTGAGCTCATTGTGAAAATGCTGTAAATAAAGCTGATATCAATGTATTTTAAAATTATCATTTATACAAATGTTATCATTCCCTTATTTCACCAATAAGATATAGATATATAAATGAAATATAGTGATACAACACAAACATAGATTTAATAAATGATTATAATTCCCTGATGGTTACTACATGTAACTATCATCGATAACAATGCAACATGTATCCATACAGGAGAATTATTGTTAGATATGTAATAGACGAATATATTATAATGTGACAGAATATCTGGTCCTTTTTTTAAAAAAAATCGACACTAATTGAATAAACGACAAATAAGACTATAGTAAAAATTTAAAAATTTGTCAACTGTCCTTTTTGTACTTTGTTAAATGTTACACATATATAAATACAGCATACCGTGTGACTTGGGGTTCATTTGCATGTGATTTGTGGGAGGTAAGTTTGCATGTAATTGAATTTATTTTTGTTAATTGAGTGATTGCTTATAGATCAATTAAATAATATAGGGTAAGGGAAACAACACTTCAAGTAATTTAACATTTGGCCCTTACATATGACAGGGCAGTAAACATAAGCATCTCAATGGATCATATTTGACTACTATAACATCAATAGCATTTTATGTTCGTTTCATTTTCATTTTGATTTTGTTTCAAACTTTTATCTTTGACAGCTGGTTGTTAAAGGGAAAATTCACGATTTTTTACTTATGGTTTAAATATGTTTATTATGACATAATATATATATTCACAAAGTTGTATCGCTATATGTGCAGTAATAAAGGAGAAATTCAATATTTAATGAAAAAATATTAACTACTTCCTGTAGGTCGTGACGTTTTCTCCTGGTTTTTGCATGCCGGGATTTAAAATACAATCATTAAAAGTCTTGGTTTTTAATCATATTTTAACGTAATCGTAAGCGCGCCGATGACTTATGCTTTATCTAAATAACCATCCGATAATAAGAAGATAAAACGCACAGACGTTCAATTGTACATATTCATGAGATAAATTTTCTATTTTAAACGTATATATTCGAATTATTTTTGTAGACAACACAAAAAGTTATAAATTTATTTTTAATTAATATATTTTCGGACTGATAAGGTGAACAAAGTAAAGTACAATAATCTGTAAAGACAATATGTTGGTGTACTCTTATTGACTTTTTACTATCTCTGTTATGACTTGGTTGATACTTCGGTATTTAACCACGCCTCTCGGGCACACCTTGCCAGGTGTGACTGTCTATTCGGATCAGTGAATTATTAGACAAGGGAGCATTCAATACACATATTTAAAATATATATTCAAGTTGGTGACAAATAAAAATTGATCGCCGTGGAATTATTTAATTATGTTTGATGCTATTATTTATTTGAATTCAAATAAGTTAATTTACTAAGAAATACACAATTTTCGGTTAAAGACGGGAAACTTAAATCATATGTCCGATTGAAATGATTTACACCTTTTGTCCTTGATTGATGTTTAATAAAAAGGAGAGCTTAGAAATTATAAATAGCTTTACCAACGTATTTTTATTTGTCTTTATTAGGCAAATAAATGAATGAGAACACTTAGATTTAGACTTTTAAAAAGCCACGTATAAATTAATAACTGGAACTCACTGAAGATAACTCTACCGAAGCGGAATATAATATGAACGAATAAAGAAAAAATATTTTTCTACTTGAGAAGTTTTAAAAAATTGACAGCAAATTTAAGGGCTTCTTGGAATGGAATCGAAAAATTACGAATAGATATTCTTTATCAAGTGTGAAAAACGTCAACCAAATTTAATCATAATCGGGGACGTCCTTATTAAAATAGTCTTCGTCTCAAACGTATAATACTTAATAACTATTTGACCAAAGATGTTTAAAAACAAAAGACAACGAATTTAATGTCATCTTTCCCTATTTTTGAATGTAATTATAATAAAATTGAGAATGGAAATGGGGAATGTGTCAAAGAGACAACAACCCGACCAAAATAAAAAAAATACAACAGCAGAAGGTCACCAACAGGTCTTCAATGTAGCGAGAAATTCCCGCACCCGGAGGCGTCCTTCAGCTGGCCCCTAAACAAATATATACTAGTTAAGTCTGTTCAACTGGCAAGAATACCCCTAAAGCGGACAAATATCTGACAAGCAGTTTATTCTTTAAATTTGCTGTCATTGAATATCAAGAAAGAAAATAAATCCCGAAAATGATTTGAAACTTTAATACTCAATAGCTTTCCTAGAAAATATTCACATCCCTCGGGGATTATTAGTGTACGTCCAGTTGCATATGTCGGAACAATTGTGGTGATGACTAATTTCTTTCTTTATTCGAGAACAATATAATTGATATATAAATCTGTGATTTTACTATGTTCATAACTTGGATGAACCAAAGCAAGTTATAGATCAACCTGTATTTAAATCAAATTGGTCCTCTTCTTCTTCTTTTGGTATACAATAGTCTATCGGATTGGATAATTACATACTGTTGGTATACGTGGACTAGTCTATTTACAAAACTTTTACCCCAATTTGCACACAATGTATGTTTCTTTCTTATGTTCAATGTATACATGTATATATTTTAAATTGCACTGTAGTTCCGTAACTTTCTATCCGGGCGTATAAACGAATCGTCGACAAGTGCGCACATTTTTTTAATCAACATTTATGGAATGATCCAACTATGTCCTTTACTATTGACAACGAGTAAATATTACATTTTCCCAGAGACATATAATACAATTATATGTCTCTGATTTTCCCAAAATAACCCTTGGAAAAAATACGTATATTTGTATATCTTCAATTTTTTTTTGTTTTTTGTATCATTTTTTTTTTATAAATAATATTCTTTACACCAGAAATTTTATTTATAAACAAGCGTATGAGTTAAGTAATGACTAGTATATTATATCACTTTCGGACACGCAAGACAGAGATGTATATTATACATGCACCTGAATGTTCAAAATGGAAAATTATAAGTTATCGGCCGTGTACACTGACCAATACCTACAGAAGTGAAACGATGCATGAACTTGCAAGCCCGACAGGAAATCGCTTGAATACCTGGACGTGTCACCTTACATCCCTCACAATACCTTTGGGAGTAACACCTTAAGCCATGCGGGTGATCAGTGGAGCGAAGATCCTAATTTATTTGAATAAAGTATATTACTTTAAAGAATTATGAACGAATTCGATTTTCAAAAACAATTTTCACGGAACACTTATTTATGATTTGAACTTAGACTTTTTAACTAATTCCAATATTAACAGTTTAAAAATAACAGACTATATGGTTATTAAAAAAAAGAACATTTTCCGTATCAAGTAAGTTAGTCAGATAAAACAACCGTACGATTGACAAGATATCGACACGTAATTAAGACTACATCGGTTACTGTAGTTTTGTTTCTTTGTGGTTTATAGACATATCGTGATTTTTATTTGAAAAAGATAACAAAATGGCGGAAGGCAGAGAACTGATACTCCAAATTTAAAATCGATGGTGATCCCTTATCTAGCGGAATAAATCTTTAATATTTATAAATTTGAGCATTTTTATACAGAATGGACATAATATCAATTTTTGATTTTTTGCAAAGTTTCCCTTTAATGCAAGAGTTTCTGAATCACTATTCATCCTCATTTGATTACAAATTATCGTTTTGTTTGGTGTCTAACTAGTTTTCAAAAAAAAAATTGTCAACTATTCATAAAAACACTAAGGGGTGTTTACAACACCTCAATTATCCATTGGTAGTTTTCCATACCCTGTGCGGGAGAACGCTGGCTTTTTTTTTGTCAAAATAGATTAATTGATGTTTTATGCTTTTAAAATCAAGTCGGCTGTATTAGGTAAATTGGAGAGATACTAGTTACTGAGTCAAAATAATGCCTGATGGAACGATATCATATGCACCTTTGATCTATTTATAAATGTCAAGTAATATTTGTAAATGATGCTGTGATCAATACACCCATGGTTTTTCTTAAAACAGCTAATCAACAATAATATTTATCATTACAAAATGGATGTTGGCGACATGATTATTTAAACGAAACGCGCGTCTGGCGTACTAAATTATAATACAGGTACCTTTGATAACTATTTACACCACTGGTTCGATGCCACTACCGTTTGACGTTTCGTCCTCGAGGGTATCACCAGCCCAGTAGTCAACATTTCGGTGTTGACATGAATATCAATAATGTGTTTATTTTAAAAAAAATTCTGATAACAAAACTTTGATTTTTTTGAAATACGAAGGATTTTATTATCCTAGGCACAGATTACCTTAGCAGTATTTGGCACAACGTTTTGGAATTTAGGATCCTCAATGCTCTTCAACTTTTTAATTGTTTGGCTTTATAAATATTTTGATATGAGCGTCACTGATGAGTATTATGTAGACGAAACGCGCGTCTGGCGTACTAAATTATAATCCTTGTACCTTTGATAACTATTTACACCACTGGATCGATGTCACTGCTGGTGGACGTTTCGTCCCCGAAGGTTTCACCAGCCAAGTAGTCAACTTTTGGGTGTTGACATGAATATCAATAATGTGTTCATTTTTAAAAATTTCCTGATAACAAAAATTGAATTTTCGCGAAAAATAAGGTTTGTTTTTATCCCAGGCACATATTACCTTAGCCGTATTTGGCACAACGTTTTTGAATTTTGGATCCTCAATGCTCTTCAAATATGTAATTGTTTGACTTTATAAATATTTTGATATGAGGGTCACTGGTGAGTCTTATGTAGACGAAACGCGCGTCTGGCGTAGTAAATTATAATCCTTGTACCTTTGACAACTATTTACACCACTGGGTCGATGCCACTGCTGGTGGACGTTTCGTCCCCGAGGGTATCACCAGCCCAGTAGTCAACATTTCGGTGTTGACATGAATATAAATAATGTGTTCATTTTAAAAAAAATCCTGATAACAAAACTTTGAATTTTTCGAAAAATTTAGAATTTTCTTATCCCAGGCACAGATTGCCTAAGCCGTATTTGGCACAACGTTTTGGAATTTTGGATCCTCAATGCTCTTCAAATTTGTAATTGTTTGACTTTATAAATACTTTGATATGAGGGTCACTGATGAGTATTATGTATAGTCGCCGTCACGTAAAATTGGCACCATGATTTTTGTCAAAATATTCTTAAATATCGACCGCGTTTACTCGAGATCATGTTTTTCAATTACCGGAATAAAAATCCAATCTAAATATCTACTACTGTCCTATCTTTTAATGTGTTTGCACTATATAATCCTGACCTTCACATTTTGAAAGATTGTTTCCATTGTAAAACCGCCATCTTGGTTTCTATGAGGATCCCTTACTACATAACATTCGTTACTCTCCGGTAATATCATTGTCATTGATGATACGATTTCCCGAGCTTTTTGCATAAAGATGAGGAACAGCTCCGAGAGACAAAAGAAAATTGAGAGCACGTGGACTCCACGGCAACACTTCCGGTAATAACAATGTCGGATTCCACCATACGAAATAATCTTGGATTGTGTGAAGGTCAGGATTATACTGTGCAAACACAATAAAAGGTAAGACAGTAATATATATTTGGATTGAATTTTTATTCCGCTAATATAAAAACATGATCTCGAGTAAACGCGGTCGATATTTAAGACAATTTTGACAAAAATCATGGTGCCAATTTTACGTGACGGCGACTATAGACGAAACGCTTGTCTGGCGTACTAAATTAGAATCCTTGTACCTTTGATAACTATTTACACCACTGGGTCGATGCCACTGCTGGTGGACGTTCCGTCCCCGAGGGTATCACCAGCTCAGTAGTTAAAATTTGGGTGTTGACATGAATATCAATATTGTGGTCATTTTTGTAACTTTCCTGATTACAAAACTTTGAATTTTTAAAAAATGTACAAAATTGACCCCATTAAGAGCTATGGCCTTTCAAAGTAAATGTTACACATTATTTCGTAAATATTTGTTATCTTTTACATCAATCTTCTCCTCTGTAACTATGTTAACAAAGAAAATAAAACAGCGAGCTTGGCCTACATGTAAATCATCCCTAGGGTATTTAGTTTTAAAAATGTATCCAATAATCCTGCCTACCAAGCAAGATGGTCACCATAACAACACATAAAACATAGTGGTGAAATCATTTGTTTCATTTTCGCTGAAACTATAGCATTTAGAGCAAATCTGACTTATTATGTTCAGTAAGTCAAATTTTATCCGTCCTGAAATTTTGTTGAGCATTGAGTTATTGCCGTTTTATTACTATTATTATTCGTGATAAATATAAAATGATATCATTTCGTGTCCACTTTTTTCAAATAGCATGCATAGAAACACACTCATCACATATTGTTTCGTGCAAACATATGATATTTTTATTCTGGCTCAATCATGAATCAGTCTTTTAAACTTTGATTTGGATTTTTATCTATAGTCTGGAAAGCTACTTTAAAACATTTTTTCACTATATTTGGAATAAAATGTCTTTTGGTTAATCAATTATTGGTTTTAACTTTTTTTGTATGGGCACGTTTTCGTTATGAACAATAATGTATTGACTGCATTTAGTTTTAAAGAATCAAGTAGAAGAGGATTCCCTCACTAATAACCCTTGTCCATTTATCTGCAACAATATAATCATATGATTGTAATGTGTATTGATAAATTTGAGGCTAATCAAACTAAATATGCTGAACTTCAACTGCAATTGGTTAGAAGACAGTTCTTAAGTACATTATCTGAATCTAGCGAAAAGAAGATTATAACAGAAAAAAAGTGCAAAATGAGTCGTATAAATAGTCCTATTCATTGTCTAACAACCTTTATCAAGGAAGAAAAGAGTTTTGTATGTACAATAATTCCGTCATCAAATTAAAAAATTCAAAAAATTTGCTTAGGTCCTACTATCTTATTAGATAGGAACATAGTTGTATCCTTTGAATTTTCTTTGTTTACAAATATAGACTCGAGATAATGTTACATATCTTGCAACTTTTGTTCATACACCTTTAAAAAAAATATGCCTTACAGAAGAAGTATTTAAAGAGGTTTAAATTACATTTTAAGAAAAAAATTTAGTCATGAATTGACCAGCTGAAAAAGGTTAAAATTTAGTATGTCTGAAGCTGTCAAGGAAATATAACATCCACTTAGCACAGGTGTACATTTTAAAAGTTTTTATTTAATGTGTGTTACATGTTAAAGATATGCACTCTGAAATTACTGTGTTCTTGAGCCAATTGCTTATCAGTTAAAGGCAATATTATGAACTGCGGCCTAATGAACTTTTAAAATTAATGGAAAAAAAAACATGTTATGGCAAGATCGGTTTTCCTGTTCTGAGTTTTGTTTTTCTCCCATTAAAGGTTCTGTAGGATCAAATACATTGTAAGAGTGTGAAGAACAGTTTTAAAGAATGGAGAATAATGTGTGTAATGTGCACAACACATTTGTAAATAAATGAAATAGACATAACAATGAAGAATATGTGGTGTTAAATTATAAGAAATACAGAAATTTTAAGAACATTAGGAAAAAAATAGAGATCAATGGTATAACTAGAATTCGAGCAAAATCATCCGCATTTGCATTAGAAAATTTTAGGTTTACAACAAGAACATTCTGTTATCATATATTATATAAACCTCCTATTTTCATGATCTTTACTCCCAGAAACCATAATGGTATGCCCCCTATGCAGATCACGTATACACAACTGAACTCTAAGGTCCACAAATGTACAAATCAATCACATGATAGAAGTACCATGAGCTTCGCCTAAGGTAACATGTATATGTCAGTATAAAAAGTGGGGGGCATTGCTTGATGGTCGACACGGATATTGTTTTAAAATTGTTTCCGCTAGTTTTACGCTCAACAATTATTTTCAGGGGTCGTGAACCGCTCTTTGGGCATTCATATTCAATGTTTTAGTATTTTACTTATCAGTTTTCTACCTTTTCATGAGTTGTTTACATCCATCTTTCCCATATTTGTCGGACCTTTTCTAGTGTTAGACAAGGGTGAAACTGCTTCACAAGCTACTAAATTACAGATCGTTATCTACAATTTCAATCTGCATTACAGTATTCATGAAGAGAAGTTCACGTGTTCGATCATTATGAGTTAATATCTCTTCAGTCTTCTCCGACGTCAAGAACACGCTCAATATTTTTAGAACGGAAGAACTATTTCCACAAAGACAATTGTAACAATAAATACATCTAGTTTTGAAATTACAGTTAGTAGTTATTCAACTCTATCTCAATGTATTTAAATAAAAATATTATTTTTATGATCCAATTTTATTGTTATGGCAAATTACGAAAATATATATGACTTACGATATTATTGCGCAACTTCATGCGCAGACGGCGCGAAAATTATAAACCCCTTACTACCTTAAAAAGGGTGGATATATCATTTTTATACAATTTCACCTTAATCACCGTTGTTTCTTCTTTTAAAGATCGATGTGTAACGCTTTCTATTAAATTGTTGAAGAAAGGGCTGCAAAATCAGTCAGTTATACTGTTTTGTGGTAAAACATGTTTAACTGTAAAAAGAAATGTTCCAATAAGGTAACGATCATTCATATCTGAGGGGTAGGGGTTGGGATAGGGGTTTAGGGGTGGGGGCGGTGAGGGTGAACATTAATTTCAGGACTAAAAAATACAAAGCCTGATTTTTCAAGGTTATTTGAATTTTGGTAATGGATGATTATTTCTCAATAAATCTTTATGAACGTGTTTCGCAATAAGTAATCTATCATTGTAGTTAACATCATAGTCTGTGTATTGTATATTACTTTTGTTTACAGAAACTAAATACAACTATTTATCTACATACCAGTATGTTAAACTTATGCATCCCATTCCATTATTGTACTGTTATAATGTTTTGTATTCTTGTCTTTCTTTATTCGTTATGTGCGTTGTCTGTATGCCATTTTGTTTTTCTTTGATGGCATTTTTTTTTTATTGTTTTTAAGTTCACAACACAACCAGGACAATGTTGTCTGATGTATCGCTATTTGTGACCTGTTCACCTATTATGTGTATTGGTTTGTTCACACATCGTTGTCGTTTGCTGTAATGTCATGCAACTGCCAGACAAGTGATATGTGTGGCTAGCTATAAAACCAAAATATTCCTTGGAATTCGGTATTCGGATTATTTTACTTTCAACAAGAGGCCATCGGCGTGACAGCAAACTAGATTTTTCTAATATTTATGTTTTGTCCTGGTTTTTCAATATCAAGAAGATCTAAACTCCAGACAATAATAAGATTGACCACCATTTGCCATTTATAAGTAACATTATATGATAATTTTACGCTTTGGTTGAATGGTTCGTGAGTTAAATAAAGGACATGACTAGAAATGTCATTTTCAATTTTTGAAAACAACCATTACTCCTAAACGATGAGAGTAAATATCGTCAATATTCAACCATATATCCATTTTCTTACAAGAATCAACATATTCAAATTTGAGAACTTTGGTTGATCTGTACCTGGGAAAATGCACAGACGTCCGTCCACCATGCATACCTAAATCAATTACCGATTTTCCTTTGGACATCCGGTTTAAAAAAAACAATATTTTTTGTAGTATAACACAAATTAATCACACATGAATATGCATGAAATCAGAATTATCAGTCTCCTTAAATTTCAAATAGGTAAATTTCTGCCCTCATATACGTGATATATATTTTTAAATACTTGATGAAAATATTTTAGGCAGATGTGTAATGGTATGATTTTTATCGTCTAATTTAAGCTATCATTTATTTCTGTTATCTTCTTTGTTTTTGGTACTCAATAAGATACATTTACACTGCTCCAATATCTTGACACTAAGGCCGTGCAAACATTAACCTAAACTCGGTGTCGTCTAAGTGTAAATAACACCTAAACTAAACTCAATTGCATTCCCATTGATAAAACTCAATGTCTACATGTAGTTTAATTCATGGTTTGTCTTCATGCAGTCGATAGTCAGTGTTGGCCTTGAGAAGAATAAGTGTAACACAAATTTAGGCATTTTTAACTTTATTTTTAAAAAGTATTTTTTAGGAAGGAACGATTTTTGATTAAATTGATATTTATTACAATTATCGATGAAGTTCTTAACAGAAATATTTGTCTAAATTTGATATATTTATTTGTTAAAAAAACACCTTTATGTACCTTTATTAGCTCTTTATCAAGACTCAAAGCATCATCATTGCCGAACACTTAATTCATTAGAAAAGATCTTCACGATTCGGACACGGAGATATTTGCCACTGGTCTTTACTCAAACAACGATTCACTCATAAATGAAATCCTAAAAAAAGTGTGAGGTAAATTGTATTGTGTGTCAAGTATCTGAGATCCGTTAAAATACACTTAGAAAAGATAAAAAAAAACAAAAAAAAACATTCAAATCTCCCTTTTCCTAATACGTCTTGGGGAAAAATACCATTTGAAATAAAATGAGAAAAGATAAAAAAAAAAAAATGTAGTGATTCTTATAACATCTTAATACTTTTTCTTTGTGTGTTAGCACAATGCTGCAGCCTACGTTTTAAAATGCGTCATCGAGACATCTTTGGTATTTTTAAACTACTGCAAATTGTCAAAAGGGCTTTAATAAGGGAGCAACCACTTAACTTCAAAAAAGGGGATGTATGTTGTTTTTTCTGAGTCAGCATTTTTTTGTTCGCTATATCGTTTTTATTCAGTATTTTTCGATACCAGGAATGAAATATCTATTTTCAATATTTAACATTGAAATGTATGGAGAAACTCTGGATTCAGAAAGTTTTTTTATCATCTTTATGCTAGAACTTATATTTTGTCAAATTGGGGATCAGAATATTTCACAGAAGAAATCAATCCCCCCTTTTTGAAGTCAAGTGGTCGATCCTACTAGAAAAGTTGTTCGAAAAAAAAGGATTCGGTTCTACGTAATCAAATTACAATGCTACATAGTTAACAAGTGTGAACAAATCTTTTGTACATGTAATTAAACAAGGTTTATAGATGTGAATAAATCTAGTGTAAATTACATTAAACTAAACATAAACATGTTTACTGTACATATCGTTTGGTTTGAACACGGCACATACAAAACACTGTTTAATGAGACGATGCCTTTGATGTTGAGCACGAAGATTTCTTCAATACTTTCTGATTTTAAAGTATAATAATGTTGTTATATTTTTCTTCTGTTAACTTTTTGAAGTGATTATCATATAGATAATATTTTACATTTAGAATGTTATCACATATTCTGTCTTTGACACAAACAGCTACATACTTGATGCCGACGATGAAAAAGGAATACCTGAGCCTGTCACGAAGTTAATGGTAGTTTATCATATTTTTATTCTTTTGACGTTCATGTGTTGTCTTTGGTCATATTGACTCGCGTGCGTATCAAAAGCACACAAAGCATAATTACATGATTTTGTTGGTTTGAATTAAGCTAAACATCTAACTAAAAAAAAAACGTACCTCAGTTTAAAACTACATCACAAATGATCAGCCATTTTTGACTTTCTTTCCATATGATTTCGTTGAAAACAAATTGTCACTACTAGTTACACACAATTCTCAAATTTCATTTAAAGGTATACATTAGTTTTATGATACAAAACAATAGATTACCTTCTATTGAAACGATCCAGCAATCTTGAATAATGGCCAATTAGTTAACAAAAGATAAAGGATTTAAAAAGAATATGTTATTTAATACATTTTTGAAACGGTGAATTTAGTCAAAAGTATGACCTGTTCTTTCATTAAAGGGAGAACAAATACTTAATAAATGTAAATATAAATAGATAAGTTTTTTTCAATTGATATTGTACCTTTATTTTACAGAAGTTCATGATGTAAAAAGGCATTTATCTTTTATCAAAAGCCAACTACTAAAAGTATATTAAGTTAATATATCCTATGAGATATGGTAATATCGTTTGTCTGTCTCGGCAATCAATTATAGTTGTCAAATTGAAATAGACATGTAGCTACACACAACACAACATAACAAAATAATCATACCAATAACCAAATAGCATTGGAAAGAAAAGCAAACCACATTCACCATCAACACCAAAATCAACTTCGATATATTCATAAGACACTGATTTAAAACCTTCAACCCATAATGTCCAGAAAAAAAGTTATAAAAGATTAATATATCATATTTTACTATTAATAGTGGGAGATATTATGGACATAATTGTGCAAATCGTGATACAAGCATGAAATTTGGTATAAAGGTTAACTAAATGGTACTTATAAAAAATCCGCTGCTGGCCAGAAAAAATAATCATTTTTTAAGATGGCCACCACACAATTTGAAAATGGAGTCATAACAAATTAGCCATTAATGGTTAATCCTTTGAAAGGTGTGTTATTTGTAAAATCCATTGTTAGATTTCATAAAAAGAAAATGACAGTTCATAAATAACGACTAGACAATACATTAATGAAACTTAAGGTGACTTCCGGTTTCAAAATATCGGCTTACCGGTCAAAAATTTCGTTTTTATTTACTTTCAAGCAATTTTACAAGGGATTTTAATCCTTGAAAGATGTGTTATGTATAATTCAATGTAAGATATGATAAAACGTTAAAAACAGCTCCTTAGTACGACAAAACAACACATAACTGAAGAAAAATAGTGGTTTCCGGTTCCAAATTAGATGCAAATACGTAAAATATATTTTTCATCAACTTAACAATCATAACACATGCATGAAATACAAGCATGAAATTTGGTATACAGGTGGACTGAACAATAATTAAAAGAAATCAGGTGCTGGCCATAAAAAATTTCCATTTTTTCAAGATGGCCACCGATCATTTTGCAAATGGCGTCATATCCAGTTGTTAATCTCTGAAAGTTGTGTTATAGGTATAATCCAATGTAAGTTTTTATTAAGCGTAAATTACAGTTCCTAAAGTACGGAAAAACAACACACAAATGACATAAAAGAGTGATTTCCGGTTTAAAAATGGCGGCAAAATTTTTGAAAATGTATTTTTTTATTTTCATCATCTTAACAAGTGATATCCCATTCTTTGTAAAGATTTAATGTCTAGTTTTATTAGAAAGACAGATTCGTTGTCTTAAAATTATCGGTCAGTATCCAATAACAAAACTCGTACTCGGTCAGAACGGTAGCATTTACAGTCACCAACACAACTAGATGTTTCGCCTCGTCATTTCAAAAGTTCCCGACAGGAGGATGCAACTTTAACGGTAGCCGAAGGAGTCCTCGATTTTTTTCTTTCATCCAACCCTAGTACTCATGAATTGGTACATAAATCAGGCTGAGCCCAAACTTATCATCCTTGATACGCTGCTCTTTCGATGTGCTCCGAAGAAAAAAAACTATTGTAGGCGGAACTACATCACAATGCCGCTGCTTCCTGGGTAACAATTGTCATCGTGCCTCGTTAACAGCAAATAGTGATGTTGTTTTGTCATACATGATGCAAACAAATGCTTCTTTTATGTCCTTGTATGTGTCTTTATACTTCAGCAAAGAAATAAGTACGTCCCTTACATGTTGAAATACTTCCTATGTCATCCAAACTTACCTATTCCCTTAGTGTCACATGCACTGAATGTATGAATAAAAGGGAGAGTAGCTACACGAGGACCAAACGCATTTGATATATCACGTACAGGAAGCCTTCAAAAGTCTTCATTCCTGCCAAAACCTATCCACAGATTGTTCCACCATAGTTTTGGAGTGCTGCAATTCTTAATACTACTACATCTGTGTCGGTGCTACCTTGAATTACCGTCCTACAACAATTTTCATAATCAGGCCGAACATGGACAAACATTCGTATATCTGCTTCTCCATGCTTACAAGGGGTAGCTGGAAAGTATCCTTATTAGTCTCTACAGAAGCATTTCTGTCGGCAAGACACTTGCAAAATTTCGTTTCGTTGTCATCTTCATAGAAAAAACTACTCCAGAACCCAAGTTTTGTCTTCTCACATCTAGCCTTTCAATGATTCATTTAGTAAATCTAAAACAAAATCTACTCTTGAATACTTATCGATGCAAGATTTTATTTAAGGCCGTATAACACAATTGCAAAATCATCCAATATTGATTCCCTACAAGGTGGCCTGGAATTAACCATTGCTGCTCTATCAACGATAAATGCGTAAGAATTTGGATCTGCAAATTACAAAATGTTTTAAGTTTATCCATTTGCACCGATTTAATACCACTGTTTAAAATGACATCCGAAGACAAAAACGGAGGAGTAGTTTGTCTTTATGGATTAAGAAATATTCCAAATCAATTTGTCCACTGCGACAAAAAATAAAGACTAGAAAAGATATCTAAGAGCTCTAGCTTTATTTTTTTACAAAAACGTTTACAGTTTCATATAATAAGAGTTGTGCTTTTTAATCTGGTTATTAGAAACCGGTTCTCCTTCGTTTTGTATTTACTTTAAAGGATCTTCAAATTATTTGTCTTTGATCTTTTTAAAGAAACCCTTGTGTGTTCATTAAGTCGTTCATCTATTATAGAATGCCTCAAACCACTAGATCTTGCAAATTTATCTGATAGTCTACTGACTTCTGGTCTAGCTACCATCAATACGTCTAAATGAGGTCTTCGGTTAAACCTATGACAACACATCGCCCTTTACAATTGCATTAATCTGTTTTTGTCTGATCAATTGTGTTATAAGAAAAATATTTTTTGGTCTTACGTACAGTAAAATTATCATTTTCAAAATCAATTCCCACCTGTGGGTGACTTAAGAGAAGGGAAGCCATATATCGGAGAAGGTCGGTCGCGATCGAGAATATGTTACACGATCAAGACCTAAATGAATACAGTATCATGCTTTATATGGACTGTTTGTACAAAATCTGACTCATGAAATAAGCAGACTACCAAATTCACAAGACGTTCTTATTTTATAATTGAACGCCAGGAATTGAACTGTGTTAGAGATGACTATATTTTCTTACGCCGGTCTATGAAATCATTGAACGTCACAGAGTCATGACATGATTATAATTTCTGTGTTTAGCTTTCTTAAGCGAATATATATCTTTCAAGCTAAAACACATAGAGTTATCTGATGCGCGTGTCTAGTCCTAGGTACATTTGAACATTCCTACCAGAATATGCCGTTCTAGCTGTTGCAATAATGGTTTTTGTGAGGAAACATGAAACATGTGTCCATCTACCTTCACGTAATATATCACCAAGAACTTTAAAACAAATCATTTCAATGTGAAATCCACCTTACATGACGATAAACTTATCTTCAATGTACAAATCAGGCAATTCCCACTGAATATCCATTACCAAAAGTGGCTGATCTACCGTTACTATTGATGTTTTTCTCGTTTTAACCAAATTTTCCGTCATATCCATCAAATACCTGTTCATTGCAACTGAATTGGCTTGTTTTTAAACAGTGGCATCATAGATTTTACACTTACTTGCTTTTTAGAGTAATGAGATGAACTACGATTTATACCAGTTTGCCCTGGTAGTGCATACAAATCACTCATTATGCCTATAAATAGTTTGCGCATGCGCAAAATTGTTAAATCATGTGTGTCATAACCTTGAAAAATGTTATCAAACCAAATCATAATATCATTGAAAATCCTAAATCACTTATTTTATAGTAAATAGTTAAAATATTTTTTAATGAATTTTGTTTCATTTTCGCGCGTGCGCAAACCCGGTTTGTGTCAAATACTCATGTCTAGTGAATTATTCACATGTAAAGAAGGCAGCTACCAAACCTGACAGCTGTTTTTCACTAATAGAAGGTAAACGAAAAGTTTTCCAGAAAAAATCAGTATTTTCAAACTGAAAAAAACAGCCATTTTGGAAAACGGCGGTGGCCATCTTGAAAAAAATATTTTTTTCAATGGCCAGCAGTTGTTTCTTTAAAAGTATATAATAATGATGCTTTGTGGTAATTTTCATGCTTGTATCATCATTTGCACAATTCCCTCGGTTTTGCCTGCTAATATCTTCCACTACTGTTGCCTTATTCAAATACACTAAATACACCACATAGCATACTGAAAAAAACAATGCTTGATTTGTATCCAGTTTGTTTCAGTATATAACCCGGTTTGCACTCAATCGATTTCTGAATTAAAAACGGGTTTTTGAGTGATCATTGTCGGCAGCCATTTTCAGCAGCCATCATGGAATTTCCAGAAAACATTTAAGTTATCTCTTGAGATTAACATTTAATTACTTCAATTATAAGACCAAAGACTAATTAATGACTGAGCATAAACTATTGAAATATTTGAGCAAGCCATTTTAATTTCCTACGGGGAAAAGAAAACTGACAACCGTGGTCATTTCAGATAGTAAAGGTTTATATTTACAAAGAGCAACAACATCTAACTTTGAGACCCAAATTAAGTGGTGGTGCGCAAAATCAAGAACTTCCGCAAAAGGTCTAAGCTGGCTCACGCAAAATCTTGACCAGAAAATTCAACATTTACATAACATCTCTGCATACGTTTGGCTAGGGACATGTGATTTAACCCAATATAATAAAGGGGTGATTTCTCTTCAAACTGAATCTGATGAAGCAATCAACTCATTACTGAGCAATTTAAACAAAATTGTTGAACTTTTTCAAAGATATCCAGAGAGCAAAATAACCTTTATTGAAATTCCAGTTTATTCAATATACGAATGGAATAAAAGTAGAAATCATACTGACCCAAATCAATTTCTAGCTCAAGACGAACAACTATTAGAACAAGTTCTTAGAGTAAATGATAAAATCAGAGAATTAAATACAACTTTAAATAGTAGAGCTCCAAACATAAATGCTGATTTAAAACGCTCAAACCTGAAAAGCTCCAAAAATCAACATAAAAGGATTAGAGACCAATATAATTGGACACTTCATAAAGACGGTGTACATCCTAAAAGAAACCTGTCTAGGGTCTGGTTACGAAAATTTAGCACTCAAATAAAAGCTGACTGCTGGTAGACATTTCAATCGTTCACAGGGCGACTGTGGGAATCCACTACGACCCTGAAAAAGAACATTCAGTGAATTTCCTGACTTTCTCATTACATATATATGTCGTGTACAAGTTGCGATTTTGTACAGGTTATAACATGTACAAAAATATTGTACATGTTATAACTTGTATAATGCAAAAATACAAGTTATAACATGTACAAAAGTACCTCATACATGTTATAACCTGTACAAAATATTGCTTAAAAATGGTTTTAACTTGTACAAAATTTAAGATAAATCTTAATGAAGTAAAATATACATCTAAATTCACCAATGCAAAAAAAATAACAATAAATAGGTCAGAACGTGTCTTTTTCTTTAGAGGACAATGATCACAAAGTTTCAGAAATATATGTTTCATGACTTATGTTGGCAAAATGTGTTTTCATGTAATTGTATGTTGTATGTAGTCCATCGTGGCTTAAATAAGTGTGATACTATTTACTAAAAGCTTGCATTTCCTCAATGACAATTACATTAGATACTAGTAACTAAATTCTTCCAAAATTCTTCCAAAATTTTTAAGAATGATGCCTAAATATTTTTGGTAATACCCCCCTCTCGTTTTATAGCATGCAAAGACTAAATCAATGTCTTATATGCTTACTCTGTAAAAGCAAGAGAGAGCTAAATAGTTTTGATTGGACCACGCTTTATTATCAATATCTTTGGATCTACTCTTCAACATGTTTGGCCTTCAGCATGACTTATGTAAATTTATAAAAAAAATTATATAAACTATAAGATGCAAGGATCTCATTTTGATGTTTTAAATATATATCCTCTACTTTGAAAGCATGTATTTGTGTCTTTTGGATGTCGTCTGCTCCAAGGGCTGGTTGTAGTCTATTAGAAACATACCCCATTTCCATTTCCAATTTTATTTGTAGACACATCTGTCCTGGCTATCCTCTTTGTCTTTTAGTGTCAACTAAAATGAAAGTATTTTTCTATTGCCCTCAACGTGAACACTCACAATTAAAGGTCTCAAATAAATATATGTCCATAGATAGTCATAAGAGGATCATAAGACATGTCCTAAGATATATCTTATGACAAGTCTTATGAATGCTTCGTAATACCGACCCCTGTACATAAACTGTATCAAAAAAGGACAAAACACACTAACATGAAGGAATAATAAAAACGTTATGAAAATATCATTGAGGTCAATACATTGTAACATCTGTTGCGAAAATAGAAAGCTATCCTTATTTTTTGATTTTGTACAAGTTAAACCCATTTTTCAGCAATATTTTGTACAGGTTATAACATGTATGATGTACTTTTGTACATGTTATAACTTGTATTTTTGCATTATACAAGTTATAACATGTACAATATTTTTGTACATGTTATAGCCTGTACAAAATCGCAACTTGTACACGACATATATATTGATAGGGCGACTGTGGGATTTACCACTACGTCCCTGTACAATAAATATGTCGACCACACCAGGTATCACCATGTCACTCTCAATGACTCGACAGCTATCCAAAGCGCTATCTACAAGCAGCTTATTGCCTGCAAACTCTGTAACTCATAATAGACCATATCACTTGAACAAACAAAAAGCTCTAGACAAAAAGCATGACAACTGCCACCGAGAGCATATCAAATATGAAATGAAGGCGGGCAAAAACTTTGTCATAATATATAGTACAGCAGCATATGAGCTAGCTAAAACATCAATTATGGATATCTTAAATTCAAAGGAATTTAGTGACCCTTATACTATTCAAACACAAACTGGCATAGACAACTCAAACTCAAATATAGATCATTGCTACAAAGTTTTCAATAGAAAAAACAACGGCCATCCTGGAAATCAGTTAAAATTCACAATAAACTGCTATAACTCCACCAACACAATGACCGTAAATGGAAATCATGTTTGTCAGTGACATATTAGAAATATTATGCAATATTCTCAAAGTAAATCTGAAAACATTGGATGTAATAAACCAAAACATCTCAACACAGTTGAACAACCAAAATATAAAAGAGAACACTGTTTCAAGAACTAGTACAACAGATCAATTAGCCATTAAAGATAATGACTTGCAAGAGCAACAATCAGATACAACAATGTCAAAATCTAGACAACTATTAGAATACAACGATAACAACACAAATTGTATAATAGATACAAATACAACATCAAATACGAACAGTAACAACTCATGCAAATGTCCTATCTGTGAATCCGATGTAACTGTTGAGGGTATAGCTTGTGACTCTTGTGACCAATGGTTTCACTTCAATTGCGCCAATATACTCCCATCAGCCGCTGACAATATATACAAAGAAATTGGATTTCATTGTGCTCAGTGTAATGATCAGTTATTGTTTGATAACATTGATATACATGAAACTACACCAAAGCATGTACAGGTAGACAAAAACACATCAATGTGTCCTACTCAAGATCATGATAAAGATCTAGATACACATTAAACCACACCAAAGCATGTAGACATTAATATGCCAAATTTTCCGACAAAAGAGCAGAACAGCGAATTAGAAAATCTGAGACGGTCAAATATTAGGGTACCACAAAATCCTGACACAGAAATACTGATACAAAATATATCTTCTGAGCCAGACATAGTGCCTACAATATTACAAGACAACATTACAACTGGTATCACATTCAAACCAGCTAATACTATTACACCAAATACGAATGTACAAAATAGGAAGAACATAAGGGAAAACCAACCAAAAATAGAGGAAAGAAATATTTCCAACTCTCAAAGAGCCAGAATACTGAGTCTAGAATACGAAATTGTACAACTAAAGAGAGTAATTGAGACTATACAAACTACATCAACTGGCACAAACAATAATATACATGTAGAAGCTCCAAATACAAATCATGGAAGCAATTCGATAACTAACAACTGCCAAAACAACATACCAAATCAGCAATATAGTAGCTGTAATACTTGCCACCACCACTCGTGCAATGATAGACAACAATATTCCAACCTTCAACAAGAGCTAATGGAACAACGTCTACGCTCTCTAGAAAATCACATAAGTCTCAGCACGGCTCTTAATCTTCATATCTCATTACAATCGAGAATGGTAAACCAACAGACAACTCAAATACCTTATGTGCAACCCCCACAATTTCAAGGACATTACGCCTATCCAAATCAAATGGGGTACAATACACATCATCCCCTACTATTTAAATCAAGGAGGGATGCCACACTTTAGCACATTACCAAATCATAACGTCAATGTTTCAAGACATCATATAGGTCAACAAGTACCAACATATCATCAAGTGCCAACGTCTGGTCCACCAACATATCGCCCGCCAACATATCAACCGCCTATATACCAACATGACCAACAAACTAGGCCAAATCATGTAAACAACCAACAAAGGCAATCATCATCAATTGTTCAACCAACAACAATGAGACCAAACCCTCAAGTAAGCCAAAATATTCAGCCTATGAACAAAAATGCCTGTAGTTCAAGTATAAATAAAGCAAATACTTCCTAACAACTCACAAACAGTACTACCTACCTCGACCAACAGGAAAAACAACAAACTACCATTCTAAACCATTCATCTAGTACTGCAGAGATTAATATAGAGCATCAGACTAAAAACAGTGAGGCTGAAAAAATAGATCATATTTCACACACCCAAATGGAAGTCCCGAACATTCAGGATGAAATAGCAAAAATCTCACAAATCCAAAGTCATCCTTTTCGGCAAAAAGGCCTCAAATACAAACCACCAGACAACACAACTCTACTCGACGAAATGATGGAATCGGGGAAGAGACGATCGATATAGTTACATGTAACATTGAAGGCGTTAAATCTAACACGGCATTTCTGGTATCTTTGGCATTGGACAACAAAATTATATGTATTCAAGAACATTTTTTATGGGAATTCCAAAAACATTTTCTCTCCGACATACTACCAAATTTTGACAACTTCACACGCTGTCACGACTCCAACGATCCACTAGATGGATCAAAACTACCAAAAGGACAATCAGGGGTCTCAATTTTATGGCCAGATGCATGGAGCGGAAACGTTAAGAAATTAAAAGAGGGAAATGAAAGAAATCTGACTATCACCTTATCCTCTAACTACAATATCTGCATAATAAATGCGTATCTTCCAACAAATGACAAAGACTCTGCATATGAGTATTCAGAATGTCTAGATATAATCTTTGATATAATACTAAAATATCAGGACCTTTATGAAATAATTCTCTGTGGGGATCTCAATGGAACTTTATTACAATCAAGATCAAATAAGCATGATAAATTACTGAAAAACTTTGTACAGGAATTAGGCCTGCAAACAGCTGGAAATTATAACTCTAAAATGACTTTCTTTCATCATTCTGGGCAATCGTCATCTCAAATAGATTACATTTTAACAAGAAATTTATCAATCTTCAAAGAATACAAAATTTGGGACCGTTCAGCAACAAATAGCTCAGCGCATGTGCCAGTAGAAACAAACACCACTGTAAAAATTCCAAGTGCTGCTAATAGAAAACCATCTGAAGGAACCTCATACAAAAAACTTCTTTGGGATGAAATAAACACTGAAATATACAACTCAAATCTATCAGAGGGTCTCCTTAAAATAAAACCTGAGGATTCAACTTCAAACCAACTTCAAACAATCACAAATGAATTACTGAAAGCAACAAAGGTAGCTGTTCCAGCAAAACCTTTCAAATTACAAGGGCCAAAATGGAAAGCAACACCAACTGTGCGAAAACATTTGAAATCATGTAAACTGCTATATTCACAATGGAAAAATCAAGGTCGGCCACAAAATCATCCGTCACATACTGAATTAAAAACAGCAAAAAAACTTTTGAGAAACTCCCAAAGAATAGAGCAAGCTGTTGCTAGAAAACAACTCTACCAACAAATCATGGAAAAACCAACAACAAAACTTTTCTATAGACTGATTAATAGAAATCGAAATTCCAGAACCAGTACTACAACTTGTATAGAAATAGATGGTGAAAAGGAATACTGTCATTCAAACCAAAGAAAAGTATCTGCTAATTATTATGAAGACTCAAATATGCCAAAAAACTTTGAATATGACAACTCCTATTTAGATCTCTGCCAAACACGTCAAAACCTGATCGAAAAATTTTATAAAGAAAATCCAGTTACATCTGACCCATACACAGAAACAGAAATTCAAAAATCAATAGAAACTTTAAATGTAGGGAAATCACCAGATGAATATGGGCTCACTGCCGAACATCTCAAGAATGCCAAATCAGTATTAACACCAGTATTAACAACTTTATTCAACAAAATAAAAGAGACCATCTCTATTCCAAGAGCCTTTAAAACAGGAATTATCACTCCTGTTATAAAGAGTGGCAAAAACCCTTTAGATGTCAAGAGTTACAGAGGAATTACCGTTACTCCAATCATTGGAAAAGTTCATGAACTGTGTATTCTTAAGAAACTTCAATTACAACCGGGACCAGATTTACAATTTGGCTTCACCGAAGGATTATGTCCCCTTATGGCAAGCTTACTTATAACAGAAGCAAAATGTGAAAAACTTAAAAACAATATACCATTATTTATAACAACAGTTGATGTACAATCAGCGTTTGACGTAGTCAAACATATTATACTAATGGACAAACTACTAGACCAAAATATTCCTCCAGATCTATTACAACTTATTAAGGGACTGTACACAGATTTAGAATCAAAAGTAAAGTGGATGGGGGATATCAGTGATAGTTTTAATATAAAACAAGGGGTAAGACAAGGAGGCATCTTATCTACACATCTTTATAAATTGTATGTCCAAGATCTTCTTGAAGAACTCAAAAACAACTCTATTTGCTTTCAACTAGATAATATTTATATTGGTGCACCTACTTGTGCAGATGACATTGCCTTATTGAGCTCGGATTCTTCGGAAATGCAATTAATGCTTGATATTATAGGCAGATATGCTGATCAGCATCAATATAACATCCATCCAACAAAAACTAAAATAGTACAGTGTAATACGAAAGAAAAAGACAATAGTTGGGTATTAAAAGGAAAAACTATAGAACCAACAGATGCCACAACACATTTAGGTCTTAAAAGAACAAACAAAAGAGAAAATGAAATTAACATCGATGACCGCATTAAACTAGCGAGAAGAACAAAATACTCCTTAATGAGCTCCGGTCTTCATGGAACAAACGGGGTTGACCCAATTACTGGATATAACATCTATAAAACATACATTCTCCCAAGACTTCTATATGGTTTAGAAATACTACCACTTACCAAAGGGCAAATTGAAATACTAGAAAAATTTCATAAAAATACCTTGAGACATATTCAATCTCTCCCGCAAAGAACAGCTACATCAGCAATATATCTACTCTTAGGTGCAATACAAATTGAAGGAGAGCTTCACAAGCGGCAACTATCTATGCTCTACTCTTTATTATCGGCCAAAAACCAAACTATTCAAGATCTTGTTCAAAGACAATCATCAATTAATTTTGACAATCCAAAAAGTTTCTTCTTTTGTGTGATGGAAACCTTACAATTATATAATCTTCCAAATATATGGGAACTTCAATGCAGTCTGCCTACTAAATATAGTTGGAAAACATTAGTGATTCTCAAAATGTCAAACCACTGGAAAAATATTCTTCAAATTGATACAATTCAAAAGACATCACTCAAATATTTAGCTATAAATCAAATTAAAAATGGAAAGCCGCATATCTCCTACACCACATTGCAGCCTACAATTCTTGATGTTCGAAAAGGTATAATCAAAAGTCGGATGATGACACGAACGTACACCCTACAAGCTGATCGGCACAAATTCAGCAGATATGAAATTGCTCCAACTTGTCAAATGTGCAATCAAGAACCAGAAGACCTTACTCATATGCTTACTACCTGCTCAGCATTAAGTGAAACAAGAAAAGAAACTTTCAACCCTATTAAAAACCATGTAACGAAATTTATTGGAGAAAGGAAGTGGAAAGAGACATTCTTTGATAGACATCAAATTACAGTCCTTATAATTGACTGTACAAACTTCTCATATATATTTAGTGAAAGTAAGCTCAAAATAGAGGAACTAGAAATGCTCACAAGAGATATGTGTTATAAGATGCACAACTCGAGGCTAAAACTGATAAGTATAAGTGTGTAATGGCTGTTGACAATTATCACTCAATCTTAAAAACTTTTTATTTAAAGTCTATTTTAGATTTTAAGCAAGTGTATATATTCTTGGAGTGTGTATATAGTTAGACTTTTAACCATATTACCCTCAAAAGAGGGGTGTTCCTAACAGGGGAAGCTTATACGAAGAAAAGAAGGTAAATTGTTGTTTCACTTATCAACAATTACTGGCTCTATAAACAAAATCTGAGTCACCGTAAAAATAAATCAGTGATATTCTGTTTTATTAACAATTCTACAGACATAGTTACCAAATATTTGTAGCTGTATCATAAGTCAGTAAACGTATAACACAAAATATTAGAACATTCATGTCTGAATACAAAATATAGATGACTGACAAATTCGACGTTTGTAATTTCAAAAAGTGTCCCATTTTCTCTGTTGCATCATTTAAAGACCAAAACTTTTTATTTTACTTATTCCAATGCAGAAAATCAATCTGATGTCTTTAAATATAGAAAAGGTTTTAAATACAAATCATTGATTGTTTTTTTTTAAATCAGCGGACGAGTGTTAATGATTATAGTGGAAGATATTAGCAGGCAAAACCGAGGGAATTGTGCAAATGATGATACAAGCATGAAAATTACCACAAAGCATCATTATTATATACTTTTAAAGAAACAACTGCTGGCCATTGAAAAAAATCATTTTTTCAAGATGGCCACCGCCGTTTTCCAAAATGGCTGTTTTTTCAGTTTGAAAATACTGATTTTTTCTGGAAAACTTTTCGTTTACCTTCTATTAGTGAAAAACAGCTGTCATGTTTGGTAGCTACCTTCTTTACATGTGAATAATTCACTAGACATGAGTATTTGACCCAAACCGGGTTTGCGCACGCGCGAAAATGAAACAAAATTCATTAAAAAATATTTTTACTATTTACTATAAAATAAGTGATTTGGGATTTTCAATGATATTATGATTTGGTTTGATAACATTTTTCAAGGTTATAACACACATGATTTAACAATTTTGCGCATGCGCAAACTATTTATAGGCATAATGAGTGATTTGTATGCACTACCAGGGCAAACTGGTATAAATCGTAGTTCATCTCATTACTCTAATAAGCAAGTAAGTGTAAAATCTATGATGCCACTGTTTAAAAACAAGCCAATTCAGTTGCAATGAACAGGTATTTGATGGATAAGACGGAAAATTTGGTTAAAACGAGAAAAACATCAATAGTAACGGTAGATCAGCCACTTTTGGTAATGGATATTCAGTGGGAATTGCCTGATTTGTACATTGAAGATAAGTTTATCGTCATGTAAGGTGGATTTCACATTGAAATGATTTGTTTTAAAGTTCTTGGTGATATATTACGTGAAGTTAGATGGACACATGTTTCATGTTTCCTCACTAAAACCATTATTGCAACAGCTAGAACGGCATATTCTGGTATGAATGTTCAAATGTACCTAGGACTAGACACGCGCATCAGATAACTCTATGTGTTTTAGCTTGAAAGATATATATTCGCTTAAGAAAGCTAAACACAGAAATTATAATCATGTCATGACTCTGTGACGTTCAATGATTCCATAGACCGGCGTAAGAAAATATAGTCATCTCTACCACAGTTCAATTCCTGGCGTTCAATTATAAAATAAGAACTTCTTGTGAATTTGGTAGTCTGCTTATTTCATGAGTCAGATTTTGTACAAACAGTCCATATAAAGCATGATACTGTATTCATTTAGGTCTTGATCGTGTAACATATTCTCGATCGCGACCGACCTTCTCCGAGATATGGCTTCCCTTCTCTTAAGTCACCCGCAGGTGGGAATTGATTTTGAAAATGATAATTTTACTGTACGTAAGACCAAAAAATATTTTTCTTATAACACAATTGATCAGACAAAAACAGAATAATGCAATTGTAAAGGGCGATGTGTTGTCATAGGTTTAACCGAAGACCTCATTTAGACGTATTGATGGTAGCTAGACCAGAAGTCAGTAGACTATCAGATAAATTTGCAAGATCTAGTGGTTTGAGGCATTCTATAATAGATGAACGACTTAATGAACACACAAGGGTTTCTTTAAAAAGATCAAAGGCAAATAATTTGAAGATCCTTTAAAGTAAATACAAAACGAAGGAGAACCGGTTTCTAATAACCAGATTAAAAAGCACAACTCTTATTATATGAAACTGTAAACGTTTTTGTAAAAAATAAAGCTAGAGCTCTTAGATATCTTTTCTAGTCTTTATTTTTTGTCGCAGTGGACAAATTGATTTGGAATATTTCTTAATCCATAAAGACAACCTGCTCCTCCGTTTTTGTCTTCGGATGTCATTTTAAACAGTGGTATTAAATCGGTGCAAATGGATAAACTTAAAACATTTTGTAATTTGCAGATCCAAATTCTTACGCATTTATCGTTGATAGAGCAGCAATGGTTAATTCCAGGCCACCTTGTAGGGAATCAATATTGGATGATTTTGCAATTGTGTTATACGGCCTTAAATAAAATCTTGCATCGATAAGTATTCAAGAGTAGATTTTGTTTTAGATTTACTAAATGAATCATTGAAAGGCTAGATGTGAGAAGACAAAACTTGGGTTCTGGAGTAGTTTTTTCTATGAAGATGACAACGAAACGAAATTTTTCAAGTGTCTTGCCGACAGAAATGCTTCTGTAGAGACTAATAAGGATACTTTCCAGCTACCCCTTGTAAGCATGGAGAAGCAGATATACGAATGTTTGTCCATGTTCGGCCTGATTATGAAAATTGTTGTAGGACGGTAATTCAAGGTAGCACCGACACAGATGTAGTAGTATTAAGAATTGCAGCACTCCAAAACTATGGTGGAACAATCTGTGGATAGGTTTTGGCAGGAATGAAGACTTTTGAAGGCTTCCTGTACGTGATATATCAAATGCGTTTGGTCCTCGTGTAGCTACTCTCCCTTTTATTCATACATTCAGTGCATGTGACACTAAGGGAATAGGTAAGTTTGGATGACATAGGAAGTATTTCAACATGTAAGGGACGTACTTATTTCTTTGCTGAAGTATAAAGACACATACAAGGACATAAAAGAAGCATTTGTTTGCATCATGTATGACAAAACAACATCACTATTTGCTGTTAACGAGGCACGATGACAATTGTTACCCAGGAAGCAGCGGCATTGTGATGTAGTTCCGCCTACAATAGTTTTTTTTTCTTCGGAGCACATCGAAAGAGCAGCGTATCAAGGATGATAAGTTTGGGCTCAGCCTGATTTATGTACCAATTCATGAACACTAGGGTTGGATGAAAGAAAAAAATCGAGGACTCCTTCGGCTACCGTTAAAGTTGCATCCTCCTGTCGGGAACTTTTGAAATGACGAGGCGAAACATCTAGTTGTGTTGGTGACTGTAAATGCTACCGTTCTGACCGAGTACGAGTTTTGTTATTGGATACTGACCGATAATTTTAAGACAACGAACCTGTCTTTCTAATAAAACTAGACATTAAATCTTTACAAAGAATGGGATATCACTTGTTAAGATGATGAAAATTAAAAAATACATTTTCAAAAATTTTGCCGCCATTTTTAAACCGGAAATCACTCTTTTATGTCATTTGTGTGTTGTTTTTCCGTACTTTAGGAACTGTAATTTACGCTTAATAAAAACTTACATTGGATTATACCTATAACACAACTTTCAGAGATTTACAACTGGATATGACGCCATTTGCAAAATGATCGGTGGCCATCTTGAAAAAATGGAAATTTTTTATGGCCAGCACCTGATTTCTTTTAATTATTGTTCAGTCCACCTGTATACCAAATTTCATGCTTGTATTTCATGCATGTGTTATGATTGTTAAGTTGATGAAAAATATATTTTACGTATTTGCATCTAATTTGGAACCGGAAACCACTATTTTTCTTCAGTTATGTGTTGTTTTGTCGTACTAAGGAGCTGTTTTTAACGTTTTATCATATCTTACATTGAATTATACATAACACATCTTTCAAGGATTAAAATCCCTTGTAAAATTGCTTGAAAGTAAATAAAAACGAAATTTTTGACCGGTAAGCCGATATTTTGAAACCGGAAGTCACCTTAAGTTTCATTAATGTATTGTCTAGTCGTTATTTATGAACTGTCATTTTCTTTTTATGAAATCTAACAATGGATTTTACAAATAACACACCTTTCAAAGGATTAACCATTAATGGCTAATTTGTTATGACTCCATTTTCAAATTGTGTGGTGGCCATCTTAAAAAAATGATTATTTTTTTCTGGCCAGCAGCGGATTTTTTATAAGTATCATTTAGTTAACCTTTATACCAAATTTCATGCTTGTATCACGATTTGCACAATTATGTCCATAATATCTCCCACTACAGTAGTATTCCGTTCTTCGAAACTCATAAATCGATAGAAAAAAAAAACAAATCCGGATTACAAAGAATATCTTTGTTATTCTAATATTTCATCTAAATCAAACTGTAAATCAAGTAAATCGTGTTCGTTTAGTTGCTTTAGACTAAAATCTTATATAATGAACTTCCTTTTAAATCAAATAACTTCATCATTAAAGGTTATACATTTAACAGGGTGTGGAACTTTTAAAAAAAACTTTGTTCGCCAGAAATATTTTTGCTTTTAAATATTTAATGAATACACAACCTTTAAATAAATACAAAATGATATATTTTAACAGTTCTATTATTTCTCGTGCTACATTCTGTAGATAGCAGTTTCGTTCACTTTAACATTGTGTTTCTCCGATTGTTATATTATCATCTTTGTGCACTAGATACATTGTATTTGCATTGAATTATACTTTAGTTTTAAAAAAATATGATTTGTTTATCTCATGTTTTTTACTTTTATCAATATATGAGGAATAGTGACTTCTCTTATATCGTTTTTTTTGTGTCTATCGTCTTCAAGTTGTTTTTTTTGGTACTTTTTACCGATCTCGTTAGCCATTTGCAGTTGAGTTATATCGTTTTGTGATAATGGCGTTCTTAATTAGGTGTGCCATGATAGGGGATGGTTGACCGCTCAAAAACCCGATTTTATGTCACCAAATTGTGTCCAAGTGAGTGTCTATAGATTGTATGTTACATATCGATTTTCGAAAACTTATAAAAAATACGGTATTTTTGTTTATTAATGTTGAGTGTCGATCTGTGACCATTCAATGTTTACTGGCAAGTCACAAAATCCGTTGTTTTGAAACAATTACTGTTGTATATTTTATTTTATATAAGTAACATACGTTGTTTTCACTTTCAATCAGCAGGAAATAGTTTTTCTTATTATTCACAAAATTATTTCTATACAATTGGTTGGGCTTCTTTTGGTTGAGCGTAAATAACTGAGTACTATGTTTTATTACCACAGAGAAGTTTACCAGTCGAAAAAAAGCAATTTGCACTATTCTAAAAGTCTTTGCCGCTTTCTGGTAATTGACAGTTTCGCTTGATGATTATCCTATTTGAGTAGTTGTTCTTCTTTACTAGCGATGGAAGACATTGATGAAACATTTTTTCTTTCGTTTTTACATGTACAATTTGTATTTCTGAAGAAGGAAAATTACTGAATATTTGCCACCATGCTTGTGTAAGGTGAATGCACTACATCGGATACATATTACTTCATATGAACAATCAGGGCTCTTTTTTTAAAAAGCTAACACGAACTTTACACAAAAAAATACAATTATTATTTGTATTATCATTTTTAATGATCAACCTCAAATACTTGTAACAAAACATAGTAAAATCTTCAGTTTGGCAAAGTATAAGAAAATTCGCTATATTTGGAAACAGATAAATAACTAATACTTATGTCTAGTAAAAAGGAAATAATTTCAAAGGTTAACAAAGGAAGAATAACAAACCTGCATAACTTGACATTGATTTGATATTATCGCCAATTAATGAAATTTACATTACCTTTGATCCAACTGACTGATGATTAAGCACAGAAGAGTGATACGAAATGTTTTATACAGAACGTTTACAAGCTGACATGCAACACTAGTGTCATTTAGAAAGACCAACAATGTTCTATACAGGACAATTACAACCTAGAACGTGACACTAGTGTCAGTTAGAAAGACCAAGAATGCTCTATACAGCACAATTACAACCTAGAACGTGACACTAGCGTCAGTTAGAAAGACCAAGAATGCTCTATACAGCACAATAACAACATAGAACGTGATACTAGCGTCATTTAGAAAGACAAACAATGTTGTATACAGATCTACTACAACCTAAAACGTGACACTAGCATCAGTTAATTAGACAGACAGTGTTTTTTAATGTACAATTGCACCGCGAGATGTGACAGTAGTGTCAGTTAGAAAGACCAACAATGTTGTATACAGTACAAGTACAACCTGAAACGTGACACTAGCGTCAGTTAGTTAGACAAACGATGTTCTACATGTATACAGTACAATTACACTCTTAGACGTGAAAGTAGTGTCAGAAAGTTATAAAAAAATGGTCCGTACAGTACGATTTCAACATGAAACTTGACATTAATGTCAGAAATTTATACAAACAATTTCTAGTACAGCACGATTTCAACTTGAAACGTGACACTAGTGTTAGTAAGATATATTAACAATGTTCCAAAAGTAACGCTGTCAGCCTGAGACGTTACACTAGTGTCGGTATGACAAGCAATGGTCCGTACAGTACGATTTCAACATGAGACGTGACACTAGTGTCAATAAGAATGACAAACAATGTTCCACACAGTACGATTTCAACATGAGACGTGACACTAGTGTCAGTAATATTAACATGCAATGTTCCGTACAGTACGATTTCAACATCAGACGTGACATTATATATAGCAAACGTCAGTCAGTTATGCACATAATGTTCCGTGAAGAACGATTACAACCTAAGACGTGACACAAATGTCAGAAAGTTATACAAACAATGTTCCGTACAGTGCGATTTCAACATGAGACGTGACACTAGTGTCAGTTAGTTATGCAAACAATGTTCCGTACAGTACGGTTTCAACATGAGACGTGGAACTTGAGTCAGTTAGTTAGTTAGACAAAGAAATGCATTTACGAAAATAACGCAGCATTCTGAAATGGCAAATTATGGAAAAAACATTTCACAAAAAAACAATCCCTTTTCAACTTCGAAATCAGGTACATAATATTTCAACTGGGATGCCCATTTGAGTATCGCTACGCAGTCCCAGGTTGGGGCATTTGCTGGATCTTTCAACCAGTACCACGTGTTGATCAGTGGCATATATGTTGCATCGATTCATCTTAAAACACCATTCGTACCTCTTCTTCCACCGACCCAATAAGTCCTTAAATCATAACCTGTAATATAATGATTTCTTTCAATTACTTATAAGTATATAGAAGAGATTTGTGCAATAATCATTTAGTTTTGAATGTAACGCGTCTTCGGATTGGCTGACGTTTTTTTTTTTTGTTTATCAGCTCATAAATATGACTTTGTCTTTTAAATTGTATTTAGAAATATATTATAGCGAATGACTGCAATATGTTTCTGTCTATTCGAAATAACATAAACAATTGAAGCTTGGTTATTCAGTGTGCACCTCTTTTATGCTGCTATTCAATGACAGAAAACATCTTCCTGTCATTCCTAAAATGAAATGAAGAAATATAATATAGAAAAAATTTCAACGATTGATGACACAACACAATAATCTGTGAACGCGCGTAGTTATATTCAGTTTGATGGCAAATTTATAAGATTGTTTTATTTTGATTCTACAATACGTTATTCAGTATATGACCTTGACAAGGATTTCCCGCCTTAGAAAAGTAAAACGCAAGGGACGCTATCTTTTTCTATAAATTTTCTCCCTTTTTTTCTGTACACAACGTCATCGAAAGTATATTGACAACACTCACTGTTGTATTACAACAGTAATTTGAAATCATCAGATCTTTCAAGAAATGAAAGGTGAAAAATAGGGGCAAGAGATACCAGAGGGACAGTCAAACTCATAAATTGAAAATACACCGACAACGCCGTGTATGCCATGTAAAAATGAAATCGACAAACAGTCAAACAATAATACACATGACACAAAATAGAAAACTAATGTACAAGCAACACAAACTCCACAAAAAAGTAAGAGTGATTTCAGGTGCTCCGGAAGGGTTAGCAGATCCTTTGTAATGTGTCATACAAATTGCATCCTATGATTCAATGCAAATTGTTAATTACAATACCGATAAAAATTGAAAAAAAAAGAATAACGTAGAAGTCAGTGCTACGGTATTATCATAATTTATTACACACATACCTGTTTTTTATTGATTGATACAGATAATAAAGCAATGTTGACTGCCGTTCCCAAACTTTTGACATATTTACTTATTTTGCCTGTTTGTTTTGTTCAAACATCGTTGTCAATTAAATATTGTTAAAGCTTCAGGATATTCAAATAAATGTTAATCAGTTTACTGTGTAGATACATAAAAATAGGGAGAACTGGTAAAATGTATAAAAATATTGAGAACTGGTATTATTGTAATTGAAAGAACTTAATTAATAAAAAAAAATGACAGCTTTTACCAAAAATACATGTACGTGCACAACTAAAGGTTATCGAGTGATTTTCCACATCGAAGAGAGAAACTGTTCATCATTGAAAGCTCATGCACTGGTGGGGAAGCAGCAACGACACAATTTGGCGGAAATAACATAAAGAAAAATAACTGTTGAATTGAAAGCTCATACACTTGTGCGAAATCAGCAAAGCCACAAATTGCAAAAAAAGAATTGGATAATAGTAACATTAATCGCTTGTCTAATATTGGTTCATTTATAAAGTGATAAAGATTCTAAAAAACAATTTTGACTGCTCTTTTCTCTTATTGCGATTTCTAACTATTATGTATGTTTGTTTTGTCACGAATCGTTGTCATTATGATGCGTTTATCATACCAATGAGAGGTTTAGCTAGCTATAGAGCAATGTTTAATCAACTATTTTCAACATAAAAATATGTTTGTATAAAGTCAGCAGTATGACAGTTGTTTTCTATTGGTTTGATGTGTTTGAGCTGTTTATTCCATGTCAGAAAGATGGCAGTTGTTAACTGATAGTTCGTGTCTGTGTATGTTATATCATTAATTTGTTTCTTGTTGCATTATACTGTTTTTGTTTTGTTTCGTGTATATCCTCCTATAGTTGACGTGTTACCCCCAGTTTTAGATTGTAACCTGGATTTGTTTTGCCGTAATCTTTTTATGACTTTCGAACAGCGGTATACTTATGTTGCCTTTATTTACGACTATGTATTGAGAAGACACTGCACGTTTTTCGGTACAAATCATAAGCCTGCTAAGTTTAATTCGGGAAGCTTGCATTAAAACAGACCCATTGAACCTGAAACTGGTAAAAAAGATATTGTTTTCTAGTGTGCATTTACAACTGACTACGAGTCTGTTATACTCATATTTGAAAATTTTGTTTTCAGGTAAATACTTTTATTTCAATTTACTCACTTGGCCTCATGTCTATAATGTTTCTAGCTACAACGAGTCTAGGGACAATATCTATAATAAGAAAGGATTCATTTTTTGCTTCACAGTAAGACTGTTCCTCATCCCAATAGTAAGTTTTGGTCGTGTCAGTAGGGAAAGACATACATATCTTGTTATATTCATCATAAGCATATCCTGGATCGGAACAGCCATCTGTAAAAATAAATACATTATATCATATAAGTCAGACACGTTCTCCTCCTTAGCCTAGTCTGGACATGTATACAACAAAGGATTATGGCGCGTAATATATGCATGTCAGACATGTCCTCCTTTTTCGCCTACGGAACATACATACAACAAAGCATTATGGCGCGTAATATATGCATGTCAGACACGTCCTCCTCTTTCGCCTACGGGACATACATACAACAAAGGATTATGACGCGTAATATATGCATGTCAGACACGTCCTTCTCTTTCGCCTACGGGGCATACATAAAACAAAGGGTAATGGCGCGTAATACATGCATACCATACACGTCTTCATCTCTAGCCTACGGGACAACCATTCAACAAAGGGTTATGGCGCGTAATACATGTATGTCAGACACGTCTTCATCTCCAGCCTACGGGACATACATACAACAAAGGGTAATTGCGCGTAATACATGCATGCCATACACGGCTTACTCTCTAGCCTACGGGACATTCATAAAACAAAGGACAATGGCGCGTGATGCATGCATGTCAGAACGTCCTCCTCTCTAACCTACGGGACATACTTGTCCTATAATATAAGATTATGAAGGTTTATATCATTTACTTTCAACGTTTTTTATCGGATTTTTTTTTTTACTATCAATGTTGAACCTCAGAGTCTTATAAAATTTGTACTTTTTTCTCGTAGCAAATTAAATTTAAATTAATAATCCACTGATAAAACAAATAAAATTATTAGGAACAACCTAAATATGAATCCCACATTAATAGTTTAAAATACTGTTCCTAATCCATCACTTTTATCCTCAGGTGACAAACAATTTTTTGACGCCATTTTATTTCAAATATATGTGCCGATTCTTTATTTTAGGGATTTCGTGACCGAAACTTGATGAAATGCAAATGTATATTGGTTTGCGTAATTCTTGTAATATTCATATCATTTGAATCACTTTTTAAATACAAATACTTATAGAATCACATTTTACCGTTTATTGATGTACATTTGACCCCAGACTCTGCATTATGACCCTATGACCTACGCATTAACTGTATATCTATATATAGATATTATTGTATTAAAATGGGAATCTTTTACAAAGCTTGGGTAGAAGTTAATACATACAAAGCAAGCAAGCCGACCACAGTTTTACTCTACACGCATTATGAAATTAGTCCTAATCAAAATTGCAAGGAGATGTGGTATGAAAGCCAATAAGAAAACATAATTTTACACTAACAAGAGTTTAAATGAAGTTGATGTAAGCAATTTATACCATATGGCCGCCGCGAGAGAAAAAAACCCGCCGTTATGACCATCATAAAAAAAACGCTGTGATATGGCATAGCCCCAACACGAAAAAAAATTCTGTAAAGCAAGTAAATATAGAAAGCCAACTACCTAAAGTCATGTATGTAATAATTGTCATCATTTCCAGCTTTGACTATTATTTTCATGAGACCGCCAAGTTATTTTAAATAACTCTTTGGAGAAATTTTCAGCGTGTAATTCCTGTTATTATCGGGACATAATATCCATTTATACAATCATCCCTTACCTTTTCATGAATACTAAATGGTTGCCTCTTAAGTGTTTAGAAACATTAGATGATAAGCGTCCTTTTCTATTTGTGAGGAAATTAGAATTAATTTACATCATTTCATCATTTATTATCATCTTAAAGTCAGAACAGAATTCGTTTTCCAAGGAATATTCTGAAATATGTACAACTAATTAACATTCGGAAAAACCCGCGGAACCTCTCGTACTTGACCCGCTTGACAACTTGAAATGAGAGGGGGGAGGCAGTTTGAAAAATGGTTCAAAAAGGATATAAATCCATCATATGATAACGTGATAAAGTAAGACATTTTATTTAATATTTAAGATGTTTATTTGTAAGGATAATGACATAAGTTTACTTAAAATGGCCGTAAATATTGTCAAATTGTCGTTCAAAGTTCCCACAAAAATTCGTTGGGTATCCACTATGAGAAAATGGATCGTTGGTATAAGACTCTGAGGTTCAACATTGATAGTAAAAAAAATACCGATTAAAAACGTTGAATGTAAATGATAAGAACCTTCAGAGTCTTATATAATATGACTACGGGACATACATACATCAAAGGGAAATGGCGCATAATACACACATGTCAGCCACGTCCTCCTCGCTAGTCTACGGAACATACATATAACAAAGGGTTAAAAGCGTTTAATACATGCATGTCGGAAACCTCCTCCTCTCTGGACTACGAGAAATACATACAACAAAGAGTTATGGTGCGTCATACATGCATGCCAGAAACTACTTACCCAATCTACATCAAAGGGATAAGGTTTGCTATACATGCATGCCAGGAACTACAGCAAATGGTTATGACGCGTGAATCATGCATGCCAAGAATTACTAACCTTACTTACAGCAAAGGTTTATGGCGGCTGATACATGCATGCCAGGAACTTCTTACCCTACTTACCTTACCTACAGCAAAGGGTTATGGCGCGTAATGCATGCATGCTTTGATATACTTACTCTACCAGCGGCAAAGGTTTATGCCGCGTAATGCATGGATGTTAGGAACTTCTTACTTTACCTACAACAAAGGGTTACTGTGCGTTAAACATGCATGCCAGGAACTATTTAATGGACCTTCAGCAAAGGGTTATGCCGCCTACTACATGTATACCCGTAACAAACAAAAAACGAACTATAATTTAACAATGGTAATTTTCCTGAATTGGTACAAGGTATTTTAAGAAAAAATGGTGGGTTGAACTTGGTTTTGTGGCATGTTAAATCTCCCGCTTTAATGGCAATATTAATTAATAAAATGACCTCATCACATGACAGGACTACAATTCAAATAAATGGGAGAAAAAAATTTACAGAGAAACACACGAATAATAGCCAAACGAAGGTACCAGTTTTAAGATTTAATACACCACACGTACGTTTCGTCCACACAAGACTAACGAGTGAGGCTCAGATGAAAAAAGTGTAAAAGCCAAAACAAGTACCAAGCTTAAGAGCACTGAGGATCAACAGTTCCACAAAATTGTGATCAATACGGGCAGGGTTATCCGCCTTGGAATAGAACATCCTTTATATTTAGAATTATTCATAATTTTGCAAAAAGTAAATTTCATAAAATGACTTTTTTATAGATAAACATGATCAAACAGAAATGGTGACTAGCTACAGAATAAAAACGGCTACATTACAAGAATACACAGTCGTGTTAACCAAGGCCAATTCAACTCACAAAGTGACTTCACATTTGAATTTTTAAAACGAGTTCCTCTAATTAAGATAGAATTTGGATGGAATTCAAGATAAAATTTGTATGACTTATATAACATTTATTAAAACCAGTAAAAACTACAATTATTATACTAGTTAATATTAAATTGTGGTTGTAATACATTAATTAATTGTATTATTTAGCTATGTCGGAGTTTCTTCTGTATCAAACGATAAACCAAATATATCGCGTAAATTTCGTTGATCCAAACTAAAATCTAATAAATGAACTGGATGCTTAATTATCTATAACATCGTTACGAAGGGACAGAGATAATACTACTGCTGAGAAATGGAATATTGGTACTTTGGAAGTTAAAATCGTCCCATTTATCATATATTTTCTGGCGAATTCGTCCATCCGTATCAATATTGAGGTAAAGTTTATGGTAAGGAGCAGTCCTACTAGATTCATAAGTATCCTTAATTTCAAGCTCACTAAGATATATGAAATGCAAATTTTGGCTGGAATATGTGACATTCAATTATACGACATCATCAATTTATTGGAATGAAAAAATAAAGAATTTCGCAAGGTGTTTTTTGTGTTTGTATTTTAGAAGTTTTTGAATGCATTCTGCTTCATACGAGTACAAAAAACAAATCGGCTAGTAGAAGTACATAATTAGTACACATTGATTTACCGACTGTCTGTTGAAATATGAATCATTCAAATGAACAAATATATGGTCGATCAAAAGTCCAGCATTCTCATAATATCATATATAGTATATTTGCTGGTAGATTCAGTGTGCTTCTTCACAAAATATGAATTTTTGTTACCCCAAACAATAAATTTGTATCTACAAATGAAAATCATTAGTGTACATTACTTTATTTTACATACTATGTTGCCAAGGAACACCTATGGGTGGTTTCAATCGGAAGCCGGTAGTATTATGTATTTAAAAATAATGTTTAGACGCTTCTCTGTACAAACCAAACTGCCAACTATTTTAAGTCTGACGCAGTTGAGAAGACGTGATTTAAAGATTTACACACACGTTAGACTGTTAAAGCAAATATGTAATGAATGTGTAACTCATAAGACATATCTTGATTCCTGTTTCAAACGACATCATTATTGTTATAGGCACGTCCATAACTAATTAACATTTATATACTACTATGATACTCTGTATGTTTCACGAAAAACACTTCATGCGACAGTCATGTCAGTTGATTTTAACTTTGTCTGTAAGATATTAGTCTTTTGGGAATAAGTATATGCTTTTTATGTTATCAAAAAATCCATTGTCCAACTTCAATTAAAACGTAGATCATAATGTGATGACACAGATTTGTTATTGTGTTACCTCTTAACAAGATGGTTGCTTCATTTATGTAAAAGACAAGTGCAAACTGATTTGCTTTCTAATTATATCAATTGAATTTAAATACATAACTTCATATTGTTGAAAAACGAAATGAGGAACTGGCGCTTTATATTCCATCCAATGAATTATCATTTAGAAAACCATTCAGTTTGACTATAAAAAATCTTAAACCATGAATTTATATGAGATTTTAAATGAACATAACAATATGTATTCATGGTAATACAATACCTGGACACCCCGGCTCACATCCGTCATCCTCCTGCTAGAAGTAAAAATACATGTCTGCTTTACATATTACTTAAAAGAAATAAAGCTTTTACATATTATTTGTATAACACGAAAAATCAAACATATTTTAGCATTTTTACAGACATAACGAAAAGTATGCATACATAACTAAAGGAAAGTATATCTAACTGAATGAAAATAAACATGCATGTTCATTATGTAATTATATGCGCTCAAATCGTTGAAGAATGCTATCATCATATTATACTGGCTTGTGTTTTATTCATCTCTTTATATTTGCATTTTTTAGGTAGTTCACTATTGTCAAAGACAATAACAATCAAAACCAAAGGACATTTACATCAACTGTTACAAATAATAATTAAGAAACAACACGAACTCCACTAAAAACCGGGAGTGCAATCAGGTGCTCCAGAAGGGTACGTATATTCTGCACCGTATACGGCAACCTTTGTTATAATCTCCAATCAGCTCATGATGGCGACCGTAAAATGCTTGAGTAATTACCTTAATTTGATTTATTAAAATCCCTGTCTTAGCAACTTTTGAGAAAGCAGTATTCCTCGTTCAACAAAATCAACGTACTTTGCGCTAGCTCTAGAGTAATGTATCAATTGAGGCACATAAAAGATTGCTTATTTTGGCGTTAATACTGATTAACTTATCTTTGTATCGGAACTAAACACATTTATTAAAAAAAACGTTGGCATGACACGGGTTCTGTTCTTCTCAAATATGTTATGATGGTAAGATACTAAACCTCTAACGGGAAGGATTGTGCCTGATATTCATATGATGAAATCATAATCTTTCAATCAGTTTAACTGAAATCTGGAGCTGGCATGTCAGTTAACTGCTAGTAGTCTGTTGTTATTTATGTATTATTGTCATTTTGTTTATTTTCTTTGGTTACATCTCCTGACATCAGACTCGGACTTCTATTGAATTGAATTTTAAATGTTCGTATTGTTACGCATTTATTTTTCTACATTTGGCTAGATGTATAAGGGGAGGTTTGATATCTCATAAACATGTTTAACGCCGCCGTATTTTTGCACCTGTCCCAAGCCAGGAGCCTCTGGCCTTTGTTAGACTTGTCATATTTTAATTTTAGTTTCTTGTGTACAATTTGGAAATAAGTATGGCGTTCATTATCACTGAACTAGTATATATGTGTTAAGGGGCCAGCTGAAGGACGCCTCCGGGTGCGGGAATTATTTCGCTACATTGAAGACCTGTTGGTGACCTTCTGCTGTTGTTTTTTATATGGTCGGGTTGTTGTCTCTTTGACACATTCCCCATTTCCATGCTCAATTTTACATATACTACATATGCCGGGATGTTGCTACACGGAAATGTAAAGCTGACTATAGGAACATTAAAAGCATCGCGTTTGTCATAAATTTTGTTATTTAGTAATCATTTCGAGAAAAAGGTATAAATATGAAGCATATTTATCTGTGTCAGTAGTATCTTTATTAATCAAGTTCACTTGGGTGTAGTAAATGTTAGTGATCACTGAATCTATTAGTATTAAGAGTCAGTACATTATCAAAATACCGAAAGGTGAAATTAAAAGACTGAGACAATGGCTTTTCTCCTTTCTGTACATGCCCTTGTATAAATTCTGCTTCATATGAATATAAAAAAAATATGCAAGTATAGGAGGGCAATTGATACCCATTGGGATTCCGATAAACTTCTAGAAGACCAAACCTCAAAATTTAACAAATATGTTGTCAATTGAAAAGTCCAGCACGGCAGTGATATCCTCGTCGGTATATTTTGTCCTTGAATTCGACCCAAAAACTAGATATTTTAAACGTCTAGTGCCTTTATGTTAAAGAAACAGAAAGCAAACGAGTTCTTTCAAACGAGCTTTAAGTTTAGTATGTAGAATAGTTGTATAAAGAGTTGCAAAATTAAAGGTTTTAATGTTGGTACAATGTTTTATTGATTGAGATTATAAATTCACCAATAAATTTTGAATTTTCCAGTATCCACATCTGATAAACACCACTTCTTGAATATACCGTTTCGGAATATTTCTGAAGTCCTTCTTTGACTGCAGTGAGTATGGCAGTAAGAACTTTGAGAAGGGTTTAGTGGAACACTTGCAATATACCTTTCCTTATCAGGAATCTTGTGGAGCTTAGAAATCGTAAGCGTACTTCGAGTATATGTAGGATTTCCAAGTGGGTTATTTATTCCCAGTTCCTTAATCAGGCAGTCAATGTAGTATTTCTTGCAAACAAAAACAATATTGTTTGAGGCTTTGTAAGCTTAAACGACAACATATTTGTCAAGGAGGCAAGACAAATCCTCTATGACAAGAGGGTCTTCAAAGATGGGAATAACTGTGGTGCTCATTGACCCTTTAAGCTTACTAACTTTTATCTGAATCAATGACATCACTGATTTTACCCACTCCGAAATAGTGTCAACCTCAACCTTTTCTCTGTTTGCCCAGTCTTTTGCATAACCCTCAACAGATTTCATTAGTAGTCTAAAGTTTTGCTTCCAAGTGATTGACTGTGGCACTCTTTATTTCGGACATTTGGACAGTTATTGTCTCAACTTGTAGTTATTGACTATGTTTATGTCTCCAGAAATTACATATCTATCAGGATTATATACGAACCAGGAATGTGAACAGGCACAACCAGGTGGTTTAGCTTTGAGGTCATCAATATTTAGATTCAGCAGCACTATTGTGTGATTATAAATTGTAGATGCAACAAAATGATTGTGTCGTATATGTCAGTTTACAAAATCTTTTTTTTTTTCTGTATCTAATTGTATTTTGGTAGGATTCTTACCTTTCCTGGTATCCACGATTTGATAATGTGTATTGGGTGTTCAATGCCATGAGCAGGACATTTCCAGATTTTGTCGACATCGGCAAGATTTTCGAATGGTAAGATGCATGGTGTATCTGGTGAGTTACAACATATCCTGGTCACAAAGGATGCATCACTGTTGTCACTCTGATCACTGCTAGTTCTTATATACAGCTGACTTATTTTCTCCAAGGCAGATGTTAAACATTCATTGACACTGGAAGCAAGATCCGTCATTATGAGTGTGTTTGTTCTGGCATGAACAAGACGGGCAGAAATCTTGTCATCTTCGCAAAGTATATACATATCCAAGGAAGGATCAATTGTGAATACTCCTGACCTGTGGAAAAGCATTTCCCGATTGGTCTCTCTGTATCTCTTTACCGACCAGACAGATAAACAGTAACTTATAAATCGGAAGGATAATGCAGGAGGTATCACCAATGATGTCGATTGAAAAGCTATGGCGATATTACGCTGTGTGATGTCGGCTGAATGGAGGTATTCGGAATCATCACTACCTCGTACCATACTTGCAACATAGTAAAAGTCTGCAGGTATACGCATTCGGCTAGTATCGTATCTCTTTGGTTCTACCAATATGTCCAGATGGGTCATAACAGTTAACAGATAATCCTTGTCTTTGTTGAATTTTGCATATTTCTTTCTCTTCCAAACGTCGTCTATTGCGTATTTTGATACCACGCCTTTCGTTCCCATTGCATCCCAAATTTCTTCTCTTTTTCTGTCCCCTTTGCAAAATTGTTTGTCTGTAACAATTGATTTAAAGGCATCAATGAGAAGGGTTGGAGACAAAATAATACAGTCGTCCAATTTAGGTTCATCAAAGTACAGTAACTTGCCAATTGAATGTTGAAATTTCAGAAAAACCTTCAACTCATCTTTTGACAACGGTCTTATAGGCTGCAATGCGTTTATTTTGTTTAGATGCTCTAGGGTTATCAAGGTAATGTTGCGTCTTATTAGCGATGCAAATTCTAACTCTAAAGGGATAAAGCATTTTGGAAGTAGTTCACCCCATGTTGGTTGTCTCTCTGATTCGCTCATGATAACTTCCTTTATCTTCCCAATCTCTGTGTCATTTTCGTCTTTAGCGTTGACAAATATCTGATCCTCAATCACCAAATGCTGCTCTAATGGGGTTTGTTGAAACATCTTCTTGATTTCAGCAAATATATCATGTCGTCTTTTTTCAACACCATGCTAAAAAATACCACAAGAGAACATTTTTACGTTAAACTTTATATTTTGACCACAACTTCCTTTTAATGCAATTATTAATTATCGGTATATTAGGAAATGCATAGTTACAATCACACAATTGCCTGTATACGGACATTTTGAAATGGTGATGATGACTACATATGCGTGTGACTGACCAATCAAATACAAAGCCTGCCTCATATAGATGCAGCGCTAGTATGGTGTTTATTTTATTTATTCAAGCCAGATCATGTTGTATATTATATCATGTATATTGGGAAAAAGTAAAATCACAATAATACTAAACTACGAGGAAAATTCTAAAAAATCCCTACTCAAAGAAAAAAATATGAAATTATAACACTTGTTGTTATCTTATCAAAACAAAATAATTGAACAATTGGAGACCCTGTTAGTATTTTTTTGTTGTTTTAGTTCCTTCTCTTCATTATTGGTAGACATGTTAATTGGTATGCACACGAAAATGTATGCACTAGGAAACCTAAATATGAAATGAAACATTTTTGTTATATGCTCGTCAGAGACAAAACAACCAACTATCAGTTTGGAATATAACGTAAGATTATATTTGGCTAATTTGTTGGTCAATTATGTGTTAACGTTAGACTTTTGCATATTTCATAATAAGCTGTAAATTAATGACAATAGCAAAGGAAGTATCCTTTTTTTATTTGTTTACGTAACAACAATATGAATCAAAATCAAAACCTGCACCATTCCAATTGACGGTAAACAACTAAAGCACTGTAACATACTTACAGCTTTAACCTGATCTTTGTGCGTTAAAACCACCATAATTTTAGGAAATCCCTCATTACTTCCCTTGCAGTATGTAACAATTGTGTTGATCCAGAATAGTAAATAATCTGTAAGAATAAGCAGGAAAAAACAAATAATAATTTGGTGAACACGGATCAAAGACGTAATTGCTTTCCATTCCAAATCCAAATTCTCCAATAATGATATAAATTATGAAGATGTTAAAAATGGCAAGTGTTAGTTTATCATGTTTATATATTTATGAAAAAATATATTATAATTTGGTGTTTTAAACGTAACAACTACTTCATGATAGTGTTTATACAAAAATAAATATATATAAATACCTCTTGCTGTTTTATGTTGACCCTTTCCTGGAAGATACTGTTCATACAGACAGGGATCATCTAGTTTTCTACTTCCATCCAATACAATCATGTAAATAGCTCTGTATGTCAGAAATGTCTGATGAGTTGAATAGAAAACATCCTGTCCTCCAAAATCCCAGATAATTATTGGTGCTATCTTTTTGTTGTGCAACTGCTTTTTCCCAACTTTAGATGATATTTCTAAAAACTTTTCTTTTGAGATTGACACTTTGACTTCTCTGACTTGTTTGGAAACCCCGAACATATTTTTCAGCTTTCTGATAACTCCAGGTTTAGTAACAGTATGTATATGCATCTCACCAGTGAGACTTGACTTCACTTCAGAACCGTCTGAGTCATCAGTTGGTTTGTCATTGATACGGTCTCCGTCATTCGACGAATACGAAGTTTGTCTAAAATCTAAAAAAAAAAATCGCATATGAAATTAAAAGAAACCAAGAAAAATACATATAGTTACGTAATGTTCATTGATCAGAGATACTGACTTTTCAATGTATAAATACAATACATTTACTGATTGAAAACAAAACTTTACGACAAAAGGGATGCTTTCAGCTTTCCAATTGTGAACTTTCCATTTCTAAGTAGCAACATTCCAGCAGGACCTGCATGCGGTGTATTTATCTCCCAATTGATACGATATTCTCGAGCTTATATTTCATATCATGATTTTCGAGGTAGAGGGTTGTTGCTAACAAGGAAGCTATCAAATCCAGAGTTTCAAATGGTGAAGTTGAAATCATCTCTTCGTACATTTTACGGACGCAATCACGAGTTGGTTGACTGTTATAGAATAACCGTTTCACAAATGATATCGAATATGTTCCTAAAATCGTAACTACAATCCCCTTTCCTTTCATAAATGTGACTTACCGAATTAGACTATTTACCGGATTTGTAATCTTATAAGCAACAAGACGGGTGTCACATGTGGAGCAGGATCTGCTTACCCTTCCGGAGCACGAGCTGATATCACCCCTTGTTTTTGGTGGGGTTCGTGTTGTTTATACTTTAGTTTTCTATGTCGTGTCGTGTGTACTATTGTCTGTATATATAAAAAAGAAGATGTGGTATGATTGCCAATGAGACAACTATCCACAAAAGACCAAAATGACACTGTTTGTTCTTTTCATTTAAGCCATGCTTGTGTCAGTTTATTTTCGATTTATGATTTTGACTGTCCCTCTCGTATGTTTCGTCCCTCTTTCACACAGTCTTGTCACTAAACAGGTTTATCTAGTAAAAGCTTTACATGTATAAAACTATGCGATCAGTTTTCACACTTAATGTACCCGTTTTTGTGTTGATAACGTTTGTTGACCGCCTTCACATTCAAAACTAAATGCCACTTATATTTAAATTAAACAACAATGTTTTAGGTGGACGAAGACCAGATATTCTGATATAAATAATTTCACGCGAAAAACTTTGATTGTTTCTGTCATTATACCTCTCTTTAATGTATTTTACCTTTTCATTCTAAAATAAGGTACAACTTTAAATTAGTATTAGTTCTGTTTTCTACTTGCATTATGTTATTCTGCTTTTTGGTTGGGTTGTTGTCTCTCTGACGGATTTCCCGTTTCCATTACCAAATTTATACTTGCAATTTGAGAAATTATAGTTGTTAATTGTAGCAATCTATTAGAGCAATCTAATTTTAATAAGGCAATTATATGTTTTACCAATATGAATTCGAATGTCTTGCTCACCACACAGTAGGTTGTTTTCACCATTTAAATATTACAAGGTTGCATGTGAAAAATGAAATCCAATTTGACTTATTTCAAATTGACCTGCTGCCGCAATTCAAAATGACTATCTTACATAAGAAAAAAAAAACATTTCCTAAAGACACAAAAATATAATTTCCTTATGAATTATGTATGAAATGAAACATAAATAAAGGTCTGTACATCAGTAAAATTCGACCCAACGAAAAAAATGACAAAACTACATATACAGGTAATAATACGAGATTTTATAATATAACAAACCATCATGTTCTGACCATTCTCGTGTTGTGTTGGAAATCAATGTGTCCTTTGATTCAAGTCTTAGGTTTCTACTGCTTTCCGGCAATGCTATTACTTGTGCGTCGACTGGAATATCTTGATTGGTTGGTGTTGTATCATCTAACTTCTTTTGTTTCGTTATTTTTTCTTCTTTCAAGAGGGATCTACTGACGAGTATTTCTTCTAAGGTGAAATCTAAAATTGATAGTTATAATGGAATCATATTATTTTGTAGGATTAAAGAAAAAAATTCTAGAGGTTATTGATGTTTATCCTATACTTAGTATACGACTAGGGTTTTGAATGGTTAACTCGCGTTGTTTCAAAGACAATAATCCCCTGGGTGATGTTTGTTGATTTTCTCCAAATTCTAAAAAAATATACGTTTATATCTGTATATATGGATATTCTAACACCTTCAGTACTCAGGAATCTCTTCGGCTGCGCTTCAGGCTGTTGACATATCAATACATATGAATCTACGGATTTAAAAGCAACTTTTTTAAGAGAAATTCGAAAATAACTTATAATTAACCAGGGCTAAATTTTTTTTTTTTTTTTCTAAATGTTCATTTAATTTATTTTCGAAGCTTAAATCATGTTAATGCATTAGAATAGAAACAACAGTTATGTTGGTTTTTTGTTGGTTTTTTTGTCCCAATTTGCTGACAAAACAAGGTCCGCGCATGCAGTGAATATTACGAAAGAAGTTTCGAAAATATGGTTTGTCGAAGTGCAAACAAAGGGAACATTTTCAATTGACCAAACCATGTATTGATATATGCAAATCAATTAGAACTATAATATTATAAACATTGTCCAGCGTATATATACTACTCACAACTTACATGTAACAGTTATGATCTCATGTTTAATACTTGCTTTTCATTATAATTCGTTTTTTTACATGTTAATGTCCAACTATCATAACCAAGATACAACATGTTATCAGAAAATAATAATATGTTATATGTGTAAAGTATGATCAATTCAAATTTCAGTACAACTGATTTTTACTTAAGTGTTATTTTCATTCATTCACACACGTCTTGTAGGATCAGCTACATCAAATATCATGTTAGAATATCTATAATTTTCATCATGTTTACAAATCTAATGAAATATTTTACTCATAATTTATGATTTATCTTCAATTAGGCTGTATATGTTCAAATGATTCGTGCGAATTTAGTTAAGGTTATTGTACATCGTTTTTGGTACATAGGGATTAAACATTCATTCAAATAATTGAAAAAAAGAGGGATTCGTCATTTTGCATTGTTTTGATCAACCAACGTTCGATTACTGCAATATTATCGAAAATAAACCAAAAACTACCTCAAAATTGCGGTTTGATGTTATTTTATCACGTGATCGACATAAACTTTTGGATAAATGCGGACCAATTTTCATAATAATCTCATTTTCAGGTGCGTTCGAGTCCGAATTCAATTGTCTTGGAAAGTCAGACTGTTTTTTTAGGATACTGTTGTCTTGTGTACTAATACAAACTGACCATCACGAAACAAGTTAACATAAGTGATTAATGTAACGTTCAATTTGTAAAGAAAATCAACTAAATATCGGGTAGTTATGCATTATTTGCTTTAAATAATTAAACCTTTATCTTTTTTTCGATTTTTTTCAAATGGAGACATGTTCGATGTGAATGAAAACAGAATCTCAACAGATTTCATACCAACTCCTGCAGCCCTTTGTAATGCCTAAATTACATACTGTTCTTCTCAATGACCAGCGCGTCACTTTAGTCATTCAAGATAGCTACGGATCATCAACACTTTTCTCGTCTTTTTAATTGGTCTCTATCGAGAATCGGACAATTTCATAATAATATCTCGCATAAACCATAAACCATAGTCTTGTTTTAGATAGATGTTGACGAAGTTTCATCACTCTAACCTCTCTTTAAAAGATTTATTGAACGACAAAACAAGTTGCCCAGTGTAATCTTTATCTTTCAGAAAAAATGAATGTGGTTATAGTTACATATTTATTCGTATTATAACTCATGTTTTTTTATCGGGAACTTGACCTTTTTTTTCAATTTCTTCGTATCAACAATAAACCACCATGCAGAATTAAAAAAAGTTATGTGGGGTCTCCTCAATTTTTGTAAGTACAATTATTTTATTATATACACTCATTCTTTGTTTTGTGCTGGACAAAATATTACTGTATATATATTGATATACAAGACAATTTTCAAAACTTAAAAAATCTACATAAAAATTTGGAAGTATCTTAAAAAAATTAAGATTTATTTAACTGTTATCTTTCATACTGTTTATTTTGTCGGGGTATTTATCATGTAAATAATGTTAAGTTATTACATTGACATATATTTCCTGTATATTTTAACATAAGTTATTTTTTTTTACATTATCATCATCAGCTGTTTAAAATGTCTTATCTAACTTACAAATGCCCTTATTCAAAAATCCTTAATTGCTGAAGGGTGTAAAATTGTTCAAGTCATCCCTTTCTTTAATTTACAACGACAAAGACAGGCATACCTAACAAGTTATGAAATATAAACATACAGAACATATTTGATCAAAAATCAAAATAAAAGGATAAATTATAATGAGGAAAGTTAATTGTCGAATATTGCAAACAAAAAATTGTATACACATCGAATAATAAAAAAACATTCTACTCATTTGTAATATAAATTGGTATATTAGGGGACTCAAGCTACATAGTTTTTTGTAACGTAAATTGAATTCAAGATGTTTGGAGTTTCCAGCATCATTTTAAAAAAATGAATGTTGTAATAGTATTGAGTGCATAATTCATGTTATTCTGTCAAAACCAAATATTCAAAATTATGCATACACTATAAAGTGATGTCTTTGCTAAGAGAAAGCAGTGAAAGTGTATGTGTCCATCTTTAAGAAGAAGAAGACTATAGAAAAATGTAGTAATGTAATAACCATGCACATGGCTTGGCTACAAGGCAATGTTTGTTCAACATGATCAAGTCATAGCCTTTTTTTGTCAAATGTTGCAATAAGTGTAATCTATAGTACAACGTTACAGTCTTGATATTGTCTTGATAGTTCTAAAGCACTTCAATTGCAATACTGCGACAGTAAAACAATTATGTATAAATTATACAATTGACATAAATTGGCTCACACAACCATGATGTATAACGTTAATATTGTTTAACGGGATTCAACTATATAGACAGTTATAATACGTCCGTATATTGTATGTCTTGCTTTTTTGTAAACAGTTTTAGTTTTACCTTGCAGTCCACCAAGCCAATCCTTTGATTCACGGTCCATGTATGAAAGACCATTGTATAATTCTATCCCATCGGTTGAAATCCTGAATCTTGTAGGCCGTTTTCCGACAAGATATCTCGCTAAAGTTGTCTTCCCTGTGCCCTGTTCGCCAGCTAGCATAAGTCTTGACTCAAAGTGGGGATAACTTTCTTCTTTCAGTAGACCAGCGAATACCTGGGCTGATTTCTTATCAAATTTTTTAACTTCAGTTGGAAGACCTAAATTTCAATTATCTAAATGTCAGTTCTATGTTAGAGACAATTCACTTATTAAATGATTCCGAATATCTAACAAAAAGTCAACAACCAAATCAGCGAAATCTGTTAAACTTTCATTAAAAAACATACGAAATAAAATACGTGTTTCGTAATGATATGTTACCAAAGTAATCCATGATTTGTGATATGATTTTATTATCTGAACTATGTTTACTGAACTAGAAAATCGTCATTCCTATTATTTCAATTCACTACATTAAGGTTGAAGTATTCTTCTTATTTATTTGCCAGCCTTAAAAATGTAAGTTCAAATTTGCAACCCGACGATCAGCATGTGAAAGATTGAGCATCTAGAAAAAAAAATTCACTGAATTGTAATTCAAGTACATTGTCATCTAATAATTCAAATAAGTTATAATTTAAACACTTGGGAAAACATGTAGGATTGTGTGCTATTTATCAATAACAGAAAAAAAATGTTCAAATCAAACAAGTAAAATAATGCTCAACAGAAATAAGAAAAAAAGATAACATTTGTTTTTATCAACATAATCATGTTGATACTCAAACTAATAAGAGTTGTCTAAATGTATCAAATTATTCTTACAAGTTATGTTTACTAAATGTCAAGATATATAATGTATGTGAGTTGGGAGGTGATTTCTTTTAATACCCTTATTGCTGACAATTATTTTACGATAATTTTATCAGCGCATTGGTCAGTACTTCGGTATTGACATGATTTTAACCATAAATTCTTAAATTGTCCGTTGATAAATTTTGAATCAGATGAAGGTCAATCGAAAACGCTCTTCATATGCAGGACATTTATAAAATGTTGATTTCAATGTGTCATTGTATTCTACTTTCTTTATCCTGATTAAACGATTTGACTTAACAACCCATACGATTCATGGAGTTAGAGGTATATGATACTCACCAGGTAAAAGTGTATTTCCATATTCCTACAAAAGAACATTCAGACAGGAATATCCGATTTTAGTTTAGTAAGATCAACACACATTTTCATTTGATTTGTCCTGTAGTTAACGTATATCTGTGGATAGTGTTGTCGTTAGAAATCATACTACGTCTATTTTTAACTTTTGCATATAATACATACAGATGGTAAATATTCCTAAAGCGCCTATAACTGAGGAAATCAAAGAAGGCCATAAACAGATAATTGCTCTGTATCGATATTGGACATGTTTCAGTTTTTAACAAGTAACAGTATTTGCCATTTGTGCTGATTTTGAGAGCAGGGAATCATATACCATAGATGAAAACATACGGAACTATCAAATATATTTATTGTGTAAAAAGGTGTACATCAATCTCGAAAAGTCGCATCGCATTAATTACAGCTGGTAAAACAATAAGCAAATAACAGACAACCTTATTTTAAAAGATACGTGAATTGCTACATTTTGATGCTATATAATCCTGATACTTTTGATAACTATTTACACCACTGGGTCGATGCCACTACTGGTGGACATTTCGTCTCCGAGTGTATCACCAGCCTAGTAATCAGCACTTCGATGTTGACATGAATATCAATCATGTGATCATTTTTATAAATTTCCTAATACAAAACTTTGATTTTTTTCGAAAAAAACTAAGGATTTTCTTGTCCCAGGAATAGATTGCCTTAGCCGTATTAGGCATAACTTTTGGAATTGTAGATCCTCTATGCTCTTCAACTTTGTATTGTTTGGCTTTATAACTATTTTGATATGAGTGTCACTGATGAGTCTTATGAAGACGAAATGCGCGTCAGGCGTACTAAATTATAATCCTGGTACTTTTGATAACTATTGACACCACTGGGTCGATGCCACTGCTGGTGGATGTTTCGTCCCCGAGGGTATCACCAGCCCAATAGTCAGCACTTCGGTGTTGACATGAATATCAATTATGTGATCATTTTATAAAATTTCCTGATACAAAACTTTCAATTTTTCGAAAAACTAAGGATTTTCCTGTCACAGGAATAGATAACCTTAGCCGTATTAGGCACTACAATTTTTGGGAATATTGGATCCTCTATGCTCTTCAACTTTGTATTGTTTGGCTTTATAACTATTTTGATATGAGCGTCACTGATGAGTCTTATGTAGACGAAATGAGCGTCTGGCGTACTAAATTATAATCCTGGTACTTTTGATAACTATTTACACCACTAGGTTGATGCCACGGCTGGTGGACGTTTCGTCTCCGAGGGTTTCACCAGCCCAGTAGTCAGCACTTCGGTGTTGACATGAATATCAATTATGTGATCTATTTTATAAATTTTCCTGATACAAAACTTAGAATTTTCGAAAAATAAGGATTTTTCTTGTCACAGGAATAGATTACCTTAGCCGTATTAGGCATAACTTTTTGGAATTTTTGATCCTCTGTGCTTTTCAACTTTGTATTGTTCGGCTTTATAACCATTTTAATATGCGCGTCACTGATGAGTCTTATGCAGATGAAACTCGCGTCTGGCGTACAAAATTATAATCCTGGTACTTTTGATAACTATTTACACCACTGGGTCGATGCCACTGCTGGTGGAAGTTTCGTCCCCGAGGGTATCACCAGCCCAGTAGTCAGCACTTCGGTGTTGATATGAATATCAATTATGTGATCATTTTTCATAAATTTCCTGATACAAAACTTTGAAGTTTTCGAAAAAATAAGGATTTTCTTGTCCCAGGAATAGATTACCTTAGCCGTATTAGGCAGAACTTTTTTGAATTCTGGATCCTCTATGCTCTTCAACTTTGTATTGTTCGGCTTTATAACTATTTTGATATGAGCGTCACTGATGAGTCTTATGTTGACGAAACGCGCATCCGGCGTACTAAATTATTATCCTGGTACTTTTGATAATTTTTGATGCACAGCTTCGAAAAACAAGGATGAATTAACCATTTACAGACAAATTGCTCAACTTGCCTGCTATATAGATACATATACTGCTTATTTTAAGGTTAAACGAATCTTGTGAAGCAGCAAAGAAGATGCGTTTCTCTCTAGAAATAGCTATTAATAATCATTAAGTATTGTTTATGTTCATTGATAGATCCCACATTTAGGATCATTTTTCTTAAAGAACTTGTGAAAAAACAAAGGGATTTTTTACCTTGAGAAGCTACATTAAATAAAAAAAAATAGAATCTCACATCCTATCCCGAAAAATGTTTGTACCTTTCTTTTTGTTTTATTTTGTATGTGTCTCATCCCCTTGCTAACTGAAAATTTGGTTGAAAAGCAGGCATATGGTGTTCTAAGAATAACAGGGGAAATGTTTGTGGGCGAGCGTATACTGTCATACATTTTGAAAATTTTGCCAAAACGAAGATTTAGCAATATTCACCAACATTTCAGACATAAGTCATCACGTATACAACAACAATTACACTATTGCTGAAAAGGTTTAACAGGTAAAACAATTATATTATTACAAATTTTATCAACATTGTATATAACAGTTTAAAGTATGGGTTATCAAATAAACTCCTGTAACTAACTATGTGAAAATGTCTTATCTTTGAAACGAGCATTTCTTTATATCCAAGTTTAAGAAATGAACTGAGGCATTGAAAAAAGCTGCCATAACCGACTACCTGCAATGAATTATACATTTGTACTCAATTGTTAAACTGTCTTATGACGTCAATACACTACTCTTAAAAATATCTGTTTTCAAAAAAAGAAGGACAAACGATACCAGAGGATCAGTCAATAAACTAAAAACTACTAAAATGGAGAAATATTTATATTTTACCTTTAATAGCTTTAGTATATCCGGGTTTCCGCTGACTACATCTATTGGCTTTTCATCCTGACATATTATATATATTTGATTTTAACTTTATGGAATATAACAGAAAATTAAGAACTGCTTCATAAATGTCTATCATAATTTCTAAATTATCGGATAAAACTGAAATGCGTTCTTATAATAACGCTTCATTGCAATGTTAATCATGTTATAATTAGTCACTGCCTTTTATTCTGATTTATTTTAGGTTGAAGCAAAACCACCATTATACAAGTTTGAATTTTTCAAAATACTTAGGACTTTGTTATTCTAGCATAAATAACCTTAGCCGTACTTGACACAATTGTATTGGATTGTGGGTTCTCAATGTTCATCAATGTACTTATTTGGCTTTGTAACTATTACGATCTGAACGTCACTGACGCTAAGGACTAATGAGTCTTATGTAGACAAAACGCTCGTCTACCGTTTACAATTATAAGCCTGGAACCTCTAAAACAGTGTAACCATTTACTGTTACGTTATGTAGAATTTCAACAGTGTGTCTTTACAAACACAGTAAAAAGTCCAGATATACAGTGCGTTCCGTATTATCCCAAAAACAGTATCCAGTAAATGTTTTTTTTACCCTGAGCAATTGCTTAAAACTACTGCTTACGGTTTCTACATGTGAGTATTGGAAACATCTTTATAAGTCAATTAATTCCAATATTTTACAAACAATGATTAAAAATCAAATTAATAGGATGATATTATCGTTGATGTTTTTTTTTTTGATAGAACACTACTGACTGAAATTTTAGAAATGTTAATACAACAGTATAATTGGATATGACAAGTTGAAAAAAGTAATACCCCTATCTCAAACCTTCCTTCATTGAGAAATTAACATCAGACACTGATGATCCTCCATGGCCTGTTTGTCGTTAAGCTTTTAATGTTTCTTATGTATGTATCCATGTCATTCAAAGGTCTAGTTTAAAGCTTTCTAATAACGGGAATGCAATTAAAGCTTTTCGGACGTACACACAATAATAATTGTTATTTTCTTTTACACAGGGGAATGGTTGTGGTTGTGAAATGATTGTTCTCAAAAATGTTATTGTCAAACCGTAAGGAAAGGGCATAGGTGAATGAAAGTTGACAAAGCATTGTGAGGTTTATTTGTATTTTGTAAAATAAAAATCGAACCAAGACTCCAATCTATTATCCATAACAAAGATATAATTGCACTGGTACTTACATTTTTATTTAGTATATGTGGATCACAATCTTTATCTAATAAACATTTGACGATCTGACTACGGCTGTGTCTTGAAGCAATATGAAGTGCAGTATCTCCTTCCTTAGAAAAAAAAATGTTAAATAGTATTGATCGATAAAATCATTTGCTCTTTGTATTCATATATTTTAATTCTGTCTCGCACAAACTGTAGATTTCAAGAATAAACTATGTAAAAATTTAAAAATACAAGATTCGAAATCTAACTGATACAGCATAATTAACAGAAATATATTGCTCTACTAAGATTTAATAGTATCTGACACATGATAACCAATAGACGAGGAATTGAGTAAACATCTTAAGACATTTGTGCTTTCATATTTGCACCTGCTTTTTATAATACGGCGACATTTTCTATAGATGTTCAAATATCGTTAATCGAATTACGTAATTATCTTATATGAGGGTTTGAATTCATAGATGACTAGATAAGTGGCGAACATGGGGCAATATAGTGTACTCTATGTTGACGAACAATATTATCAAGTAGTCAGGACATCCGATAGATATTTTTTAATCTGACATAACTTCATCCCTATATTTTTTTTAAAGTTCTAGATAGGTGTTATTTGATATTGGAGCACATGAATACATTACTTTTGGTGTGAGTTGATACTTTGTGTTGCGATACGGGCAGTGTATACACATGGTATTATTTCGAGGTTGGCATAAATAAACGTAGAGTTGGAGTCTTTCCTTTAAAAATGTTACGCACGCCATCACGACTTGTATCTAGATGCAATTCCTATATTTTCTTATTCCGTGGAGTTCGGTATTTTTATGATTTATTTATAAATCAGTGTTGCCAGTATAATCTGTATACACAATTACAATAATATCAAACAAAAACCGAATTCGTACTTGACAATGTAAGCCAAATCAATTTTTCGGCGATGGTTTGGGTTGTACATAAACATATACATTTAGATTAATACCACCGCCAATAAGCAATCTTGAGATTTTAGTTTGTCCGTGGAATGCAGCATCGTGACGTGCAGTTATACCATTCTGTATAAAGAGATTTGTATCAATGCTAGCAAAATAGTTAATGATCCAGGACGCAACTGATATCATCAACTAACTTGAGACAACGTAGTGTCGCATCCGTTGTTGCAAGTTGACACGGATGCCGATATGATAATCACATAACTATAGTGGTTAATAATGGCTTTCATTTTTTTCACTTGTTAATCATAATACGGCGATATTTTTTTATAGATGTTCAACTCTCGCTAATAGGTTGAGACAATTAAGGCAACACATAAACTGTTGGTTTTTTTTTTTAAATTGTTGTGAACTTGGAAATTAAACTTCATCAGTTTGACAATCTGGACCATTTAACGTTCTCAGAACTTATAACCGTATAATTTGAATAAATAGCTTTATAATACGGGTTGATATAATGAAAATGTGTATGCAAAAATGAAACAAATCCACACATTGACTGATAATGTTCAGTAAATTCCCAAAGATATCTAGGAACAATCCCTGTGTTGCTAAATGTTTGAAGCTCGGTATTTGTATGATTTTAATTTTGCGTTAAGAAAAATGGCTTTTGAAAATACAGTTTATTTATCAAATCTCTGCGAAGGAAGTTGCATTTCATTATTAGAACTGTGTATTTAAACTACGTTTATTACGTTTGATTTGTTTTCGTGGAAATATAAGCAATTAATTCCAATTCGAACAAGTACGGTTTGAAAAAAAGTCAAAGTTGCATTATATCGTGATTGTGATTGTACAATTTGACGTTCAGCATTGGTCATGTCATATCAAACATTGACATCCGATTTGTGAAATCAATGAGATTAATCATTATCTTACCTTATTCTGAAAATTTCGATTAATACCATGGTCTATTAGTAACCTTACGATTTCTATTTCCCATTCAAAGACAGCCTCGTGAAGTGCAGTACTACCATCCTGTACAAAGAAACACTAATCAGTGTTAACATTACAATAAATGACGAAGAAAGCTGCTGATACATAAAATAAAGCATGGCTTCTTATTATCGTAGTTGTCGTAGCACGTCGACCCTGTAGCAGATATAATAATCAAATAAAAATGATAATAATGTCTATCAAATGTTCACTTGATGATAATAGTTAGGTGATAATTGATGATAATAGTTAGGTGATAATTGATGATAGATGCTCAAATCTCGTTAATCAATTAGGAAAAATTAAATCAAGAAACAGAAACAGAAAATCTTAAGATGTTTCTTATATTCTAATTCGCCAGCTCAAGCGAATATACATTATTAGATAAATAAAACAACACATAAATAGGATAAGTGTGCCTACAGCTGTAGCAGCCTTTAATATTAACTTTACATTCAATACGATTCTCAAACTAAAGTCCTTCACTATAATTCAGGCACACTACCAATCCAATCATACAATAGCACAGTAATATACAGTTACACAATCAAAACCTATCTACAAAAGAGGAAAAATTCATATTAATATATAATGTAATATAAGCATATACTCCCATTAACGATAACCATTTCATAAAAGAGAGGATGGGTGGGTAAACATAATAACGAATGCTGCTACTTTGAACTATTGTCAAACTTCAAATAACTTTATTTTCTCAAACTAACCCCTTAAGTAATACTTAATCATGCTTTTCACGAAAACCATGAGGGCATATACCCGTTAAACCAGCACTACGGGTATCTGCCATTCAATCAAATTGAACGTAAACACACACCATGTGCTTGATATAAACACACACACACGTCTTTATAGTAAACAATCACTTGACCGTTACAACGTCAAGTGACCAATACCTTTAATATATATATTTATATTCTTATTCACCAGCTCAAACGAACATAAATTATTTAAAAAAAAAAACAACACATACATAGGATTAGTGTGCCTACAGCTGTATCAGCCTTTCGAAAGACAAAGAAAGCCAAGTAGATCTGAACAGAGAAAAATACATATATATAGAGTATATTTATGAAAATTATATTCCCAAACTTTTAAACACTGTCAGTTTTTGTTTAATATTTTCTCTAACATAGCCATCTTTTGCTTTATCTGAAGCCCATCTGCCATGCTTCGTTAATAATCTATCATGAATGCCAGCTGATGCAGCTGCAGTAGCTCCACCTGATCTCAAGCTATGTAATCCCAATTTGGACTTATCTAAACCGATAGATCAAGAGCTGATAATATAATGTCTCTTAATATAGTATAAGAAAAAGGTTCAAGACCTCTCAGTTTATAAGACTTAGATTTTTTACATAAATTCATGGATCTGAATATATAATTTGAAGATGATGCGTCAATATTAATAATAATAAATATTTCTTCAACATACTAACAGGACATGTTTGTGTATCTGTCCTAGCAATTAAAACCTGTGTGCCTTCTCTATAATGATCAGTTTTGCATTCTGAATGAGCAAAGATACATGTGTGTCGGAAAATTTTAAATCAGATCTTTAAAAATTTACCATTTCAGAAAATCTTAGAAACCCTGCATAGCTAATAAGACACATACAACAAATTATAATTTGTATAAGATTGTTACATTCTTGACCATATTTAATAACAATTTTCTTTAAAAAAAGTAATTTGTTCTTTTTTATCTACAATAGCATGTTCAATCTTTCTATGAGCTCCTTTTTTAACCGATATACACAACTGTGAATAACACGGATTGGGATAGCCAGCTAGATTATGAGCCCAGCTTATGGAATAATATGCTTTTCCACCTAAGCATACGAATTAAATGTCTTTGATAGGTGTATGAAGTACAATGAAACATAAAAATCTGAAGCTGGTATAGGTTTAACATAATAATAGTTATTACACCACTTACAGAAATTGATAAATGAATATGAATATTTTCGTTTGGTATTCTCAGCCTTCGAACGCAGACAGAACTGAGGTAGGCAATTAGATAAAGATGACAAATCTTGGTCGACTGGCTTAGGCAAGGATTTCCATACTCCACATGAAAAAATATCTGAAAAACGTGCATATGAAATGGAAATATAATCTACTATACTACTACTAGCTAAAACACTAGAAACGAATTCAGAAGATCCCAACAGGAACTTATTATTCATGAATAAAAATGTTCTGATTTGGTTGATACTCTAAAACAGCAATTACATATGGTTGCAAATGCGAACATCTTTTAAAATTCATTGTCCAAAATGACGAGGAAGGCCAATTTGGAACTATTAAGAGAGAATGTCACCAGGTACCAAGCATTTTGTCAAAAATATGGAAAGTGTCAAAATCACTAATTAGGTTGAAAACCACATTAAACGGTTTGTATTGAGTGTTTTTAATGAATTGGTAGTTCAGAGACCCCAATTTATTGTGTTGCTATGGAAACCGGTGAAGACTTAAACCTGAACAGTGTTATCAACACCAATTCTCAGATTTCAATAAAAATGTATAGTTTTATGTCGAAAATCAGTCCCATAAGTAATCTCAGTCTTTGAATAGAATTGGTTGATATTTAAGAATGCTGATTTTAGCCATTTTTTTTTATAATAAGCTTTTATTGATCTTTATTTGGTATATAATAAGTCAAATTGTATAAATATAAAATTATCTGATATGCCAATCTACAACAACTTCAAGTCTAGAAAATGATTCACACATTTTAAGGGGAATTCAATGTATATAAATAAAAAATGAAATTGACTGGCAAATAATGGACGATGTAAAAAAAACATTATTCAATTTGGCAAATTATCCCATTTGGAGCCTCACCTGACGGAGTTTTCTCTTTGAGAGACAAGAACACTACTTCCTGTACTGAATGTGGATGGAGGGAATTTCACATGGGATAGCAGACGACAGGCAGACAAGCATGAATAGCAGAAGATAAAATACAAATGGTAATTAGAAGACAACACATTCATTGTACTTGTTTAATGTACCACAAAATCTGATTATATATATTATATTTAAACTTGAGACTAAGACAAAACAGGACAATATTCGAATCATGCAATAAGAAATTAAAATCAAACCAAACAAACAAACAAACCTAAAACTTAAAGACACTTAGACATATACCCTGCATATACAGTTATACTGCTATTATACTGCTAATATCCCAACCAATGGCACTGTTGGCAGTGTTGCACTTGTTTCTATCCATATGTAAACATAAAGTAAGGCCTGTATAGCCTGGTAAAGGCCATACTGTAACTGTTCCTTTTTTTTGTTATAATTTCAAACAGAGACCATGACACAAAGAGGGTATTACCCTGACGTCAGACGGCTGTTTTTCCAGACAAGCTTCGTCTGGCAAAACAGCTGCCAGATGTAAGATGATACAACATGCAGTGGCAAATTTCACATATGTTGGTTATTGAAACAAAATCATTTCTCAAAGAGAGGACTGGTTCCTTTAGGATAAGGGGAACCTTCTCCCATCTTCTCTTTGCTTTAGTTTGTTGCAACAGATAGTCCTTGGTTTAGAGGTTGGTGGGGAAAAACTTTAAAATGGGGGGAACCCCTGCTCATTTTTTTTGGTAAACTTTTGTGTACTTCCTTAGAATCATTTTTTTACAAATATATCAACTTATTATTTGGCAACTCTGACACATGAATGCAAACCAAGATGCCGGACTAAAATTTTCAAAAAATTGAGCCTCTAGCTTAGTAGCTGTGACAACGTAGCTCTATTGACCTTTGTTTTGTTTTTTGGCCATATATATAAAAATCATCAACAGGACCTTAAGAGCTACATTTTCACAGCTACTGGCTTCGTGACTCAAGTTTACATAATAAAGGCTGCATGGAAAAGAAAATGTGGTATTATTGCAAATAAGACAACTTTCCATAATGGAACAAATGGCACAGAAATTAACTGCTATTGGTCACTGTACAGCCTTTAACAATGAGAAAAGCACATTGTATGTTATTCAGGTCTCTGGCAGGGTATATACTTCGGCTCAGGGGATATAAGCCCTAAGCCGGGAATGTCACAGTATATACTTTGTCTGAGACCTGACTTAATGTTATTTTCCAGTGCAGGTATTTGTTGACAACACATATATAAGTTGAAAAACCCAACCTGATATGTTCGGCATACATGAAGGATTTTCTAATTTGCTGTGAACATAATTTTATCGTGTAGTAACCGGTGTTATGATGACTTGTTTAGGTTCAAATTGGGGATAAAACGTTGTATATACCCCAGCAGCTCCCTGAATATATACTGACATCTCTGTGTTATTATCCAATCACAAACCTCGCCACATTTTTAATCCGTAATATAATCTCATAGACGGGAGAACCTTCAGGAACCTGTAACACAAGAAAATGAAATTGAAGTTGAATCTTAAGTCAATGACAACACTGTAACTACAGGTGACAAACCAAATGATGCTGTTGATTCTGTCACAGAAGAAGAAATGTCTAAATTGTTTTCTTGTAATAAATGTACAAAAACATTTAGCATATATGGTAATCTGTTGCGTCATCTGGATATTGGAAAGCATAGTGTAAAAAAGGAAAATAAGAAATTTTCTGACAAATCAAAGATTGAATATTCCAGGCATCTGGAAAATGTCAATAATGTAACTGTTAATTCAAATCACTTTTCTTCTGGTAATTCTAACAGTGATCTTACACAGGGATGGGCATTAAAGATAAGGAGAACAGTCAAAAGGTTTACCCAGGACCAAAAGAAGTATCTTCAAGAAAAGTTCGACAGAGGTGAAAAAACTGCACAGAAGTTTGATCCAGATGAAGTATCCCAGGATATGAGAATGGTAAGAACAACAAGTGGACGAAAACGTTTTTCCCAAGAAGAGTTCCTATCGACAACACAGATAGCTAGTTACTTTAGTCGTCTTGTATTAAATAAACGCAAATTATACAATCCTTTGTATACAGTAGATGATGAACAAGCAGAAACAGCTGAAGCAGAATTTAAAGAACTGAATTTAGTAGCAGCTTAATGACAAGTTTTATGAAGGTTTAAATCTTTCTGACAAAGATACACTACATATATGATGTAAATTTTTTATATTAATGAGTATTTTGATTGATTAGAACATTTTCATGTTCAGGGGTTTATGTTTAATTGAAAATCTATATAAATTGTTTGCATCATTTGATTCGTAAATAAAAATATTAAGATTATTATTTCTACAAATAATTCAAAGTCAGACAATTCCTTATATGTGCAATGTTTTGCATTGTAATATACTTACAAATAAAAAGCCTACAAGAACCAACAGTCACATTTTTTTTTAGAGTTTACCTCCCTTCTTTATTCAATTAAACTGTTCTCTCAAATTTTCAGAATTTACTGATAGTTTTATCAAATTTCTATCCATTTAGATATTTTTAAGAATTGGAAAAAAAGTCTTTGAACTTACAATTATTAGATTTGCAAGACAGATTAAAATGCACTTCATAAACAATTTTAAAGCATAATATCTATTTTGATTTGAAAGATTGAAACTGACAATATTAAAACGAAGTTTATATATTAATTTATCTTAAATAAATGTCAAATGTGTTTTATAAAATCATAATTACTAATCACATCTATCAAATCATAGTGTGTATATAAAAAGGACTAACAAATGAGTGTTTACAAGGTTTCATTATTCATATTTTTTTAATATAAGCAAAAATAAGGAATCATATTGTTTTAAAGGTTATTTTTATTTCATAACTAGGATATAGATATCATCTTTTTTTTTTCATTTATTGGTTAATACCAGTGTGTGTTCTTTTCTGGCTGACCTGTTTTAGTAGTATATATTTGGTTTCAGTGCTCAGTATTTTAGTAGCCTGCAGGGATAAATTCAGTTTAGTCTTCTTTAAATGTGTAGTTTGTTTGTAACTTGTGTAATTGAATTTTATATTCATTTCTCATGTTCAAATATATTTATTAACTGATTATGACTTTGTTTATTATTGATAGCTGTACACTTCGCAAACTTTCGAAGATATAAAAGGATGGATACAGCTGCCAATATATTCTTTCATTAGACAGAATCTGAAATTGCATCACTGGTCTCTATCTTGTCATTATTGCGGTCACTTTAAGACTTGTAAATCTTTTAACAATTTGTTGATTAGAACACTAGATCAAATTAATCCAATGCATACAGACATATCATATCATATTATATTCTAATCTGTAAAAGGAAAAATTTCACCTAACATTTACCATGCAGTTACTGGAATAAGTTCAATTTCTATTTTGCTTATTTTATTGTTTTGTTCTTCTAACATTCACTCTATAAAAAAGAAGCTGTGGTATTATTGCCAATGAGACAACTATCCACAAAAGATAAAAAATGACACAAACATTAACAACTATAGGTAACCGTATGGCCTTCAACAATGAGCAAAGCCCATACCACACAGTCAGCTATAAAAGGCTCCGATAAGACAATGTAATACAATTCAAACGAGAAAACTAAAGGCCTTATTCATGAAAAAAAAAACAAATATGTAACCTCGGTATGTAACAAAAACAAACCACAACCACTGAATTACAGGTTGATTCAAATTTAAAGAACTTGATTCCTCATTTAAATTATCAAAACCTTATAGTAAATCAATTGTAGTGCAAACACACTGAATGAAAAACATTTACAAAACAAAAATGGAACCAGCTGTTGTGAATCAATTTAAAATACATTTGTAGGTAAGTGTATAATATCATACCCGAACTGTATACAGGGGTGCTCATTTGTGCAATGCATTCAAACTCCTATAAAACACACAAACACATTTGGATTAAAAGAAATTTTAAGTTCACCCATTTGATGAAAAAATCAAATTCCTTAAAAGGGGCAAAATCAACAATTTTGAATTCCTTGTGACACAGTTATATGAGCATTTCAGTATACAGACCACCCAGATTTTATGAAATATACCTTGAAAATATTTTATTGCAACATAATTTTGATTCAAATCAATTTTATCCCATGGATCTAATTAATTTTTGAAAAACAAAATTAAAATTTCATTTTTGAAAAATTTACTATTTTTTTAATTTTTCCCGAACTTTTTGATATCACAGTGGCATAGTTTTGACAGATGCCCACGAAAAACTTATAATTTCTGAAATAATCAGTATGTAAGAAGGATAAAATGATAAAAAATGGTTTGTGTTGAAAAAAAATCAAGACGGACCAATATAGAGCTTTGTCCTACCTTTTCATACTTTTTTTCACAATTTTAAAAATGTCAACTTATGATAATTTTTGTTTCAATTCAATTTTGATTTGCCAGGCAATTTTATTTTATTTTTGGTAAATTGGGTCCAATATGAATTGATACATGTAACTCAGTAGACTGGATGTGGTTGTAGATAGATTTTAGAGCTCTTTAAAGGTTGCTAACTTAGCAATATAAGAAAAAAGTGCAAAATATGCTATTTTCATGTTGCCATGGTTACCAATTTGGTGGTTTTTAAAGAAATAAGTAAGGTAAATCTAAAATGGTGTTTTCTTATACTATTTATGAAAAGAGACAGATTTATCTAAAAATGTATGTTTTTTTGAAATATTATGGTCTAAAAATGGCAGCATTTTCATAATTTTGTTACCAAATTGATGGTTTCCATGACAACAGAATTTTCATACTTGAAAATAGTACAAATAAAAAATAAAAAACATTTTTTTTTGTTTTGACCCAATATGAATGAAATAAGACCCAAACCATAATGATTTATTTTTTTCACTTTCCATGTATTGCTTCATGGCTTCTGACTTCTTCTCTTGAAAGGTATAAAACCACTAATTCAGAGACCAATTTGTTTCTATGTTAAATTCTGCAATTGCAAGCATGTATGGCTACTTTGTCTTAAGTTCAAATAAAGTGGCAGTTATTTCATGAAAAAAACTGTACCTTATGCTAACTTGTCCTGAAAGAATCAACATACCTTTAATTGCATATTAGAGCGTACTGGTTCCCCGAAGTTTGATAGTACAAAAACAGGAACTTCTGATCTGAACAACAGGCCAAATGTGCCCTCTTATTAAAATTTCATATACTTCTCTATTATTCAAGTAACGCTTTTAACATGGGTTCTGCAGTGATCCCAAGTTCCAAAGCTTTCATTTGATACAAAAACTACCCATATATTCTCACTATTGACAAAGATACAGCTATGCATATAAACTGTTTTGTTTAAAATATTTACTACATTCTTAAAATTGAGAATGGAAATGGGGAATGTGTCAAAGAGACAACAACCCGACCAAAATAAAAAAACACAACAGCAGAAGGTCACCAACAGGTCTTCAATGTAGCGAGAAATTCCCACACCCGGAGGCGTACTTCAGCTGGCCCCTAAATAAATATATACTAGTTCAGTGATAATGAACGCCATACTAATTTCCAAATTGTACACAAGAAACTAAAATATAAATAATACAAGACTAACAAAGGCCAGAGGCTCCTGACTTGGGACAGGCGCAAAAATGCGGCGGGGTTAAACATGTTTGTGAGATCTCAACCCTCCCCCTATACCTCTAACCAGTGTAGAAAAGTAAAAGCATAACAATACGCACATTAAAATTCAGTTCAAGAGAAGTCCGAGTCTGATGTCAGAAGATGTAACCAAAGAAAATAAACAAAATGACAATAATACATAAATAACAACAGACTACTAGCAGTTAACTGACATGCCAGCTCCAGACTTCAATTAAACTGACTGAAAGATTATGATTTCATCATATGAACATCAGGCACAATCCTTCCCGTAAGGGGTTTAGTATCATACCATCATAACATATATGAGAAGAACATAACCCGTGTCATGCCAACAACTGTTTTTAAAATAAATGTGTTTAGTTCCGACGCAAAGACCTTATCAGTGACTCAATATTAACGCCAAAATATGCAATCTTTAATGACTTGACAACAGTATCGTAATTATATCCCTTCTTAATAAGTCTATTCAAAGGTTTTGTAAGTTTATGAGGTGAATACTGACACCTTTGTGCTTTATAAAGAATATTTCCATAAAAAATTGGATGTGAAATACCTGAACGTATAAAAAGTCTGCATGTTGAGCTATATTTACGAATGATGTCTTTATACCGATGATAAAATTTAGTAAATGTTTTGACTAGTTTGTGATATCGAAAACCCTGGTGTAATAATTTTTCAGTAATATATAAATTTCTCTCGTTAAAATCTAAAACATTGTTACATACACGAGCGAATCGTACAAGTTGAGATATATAAACACCGTAAGATGGTGACAAGGGAACGTCACCATCTAAAAACGGATAATTAACGATAGGAAATGAAAAATCATCCCTTTTATCATAAATTTTAGTATTCAGCTTTCCGTTAGTGATATAGATATCAAGATCGAGGAAAGGGCAGTGGTCATTGTTAGTATTAGCTTTATTTAAAGTGAGTTCACCAGGATAAATTTCATTAATATACATACTGAAGTCGTCATTATTGAGAGCCAAAATATCATCCAAATATCTAAAAGTATTATTAAATTTGTTTATCAGATGTTGTTTTGCTGGGTCTTTGCTTATTTTTGTCATAAATTGTAACTCGTAACAATACAAAAAGAGGTCCGCAATAAGTGGTGCACAGTTAGTCCCCATTGGAATTCCGATAATCTGACGATATACGGAATCCCCAAAGCGAACAAAAATGTTATCTAGTAAAAATTCAAGGGCATATATAGTATCAAAGCATGTCCAATTAACATAGTTTTTTTGTTTATTGCTACTAAAAAATGACCTAAAAGAGTTTGAACATATATATTCACATTCTGATTTTTTGAATGCCCATTTAATTAGATGTGTGAATTTTTTCTTAATGAGAATGTGAGGCAATGTGGTATACAGGGTAGAAAAATCACCAATATAAGCATGCAATTTATCAAGTACTTCCAACGAGTTCTTGACACTCCAAAAGTAATTTATTCCACTATTTTCGAAGGCCTTATTTGAACAATTTATTATAAGGTTTTTAATTGTACCAAGTGTGCTGGTAAGAATAATAGACAATTTAGTAGTTGAACAATGGCTTGAAGACGAAATAAATCTATATTTGTAAGGGGTTTTGTGTAGCTTCGGAAGCCAATACATAGTTGGAACTTTCATTGCATTTGGCTCTGCTTGTAAAGCGGTGGCTAAAAGTTTATGTTTGTTACAGATTTCGTTTTCTGAAAATGGAGTCAGTTGGAATGTTGGTGAATTGGTGATTTCCTTTTTCAGAACCTCGATGTAAAATATACGTCAAACAATAATAATATTATTAGCAGCTTTATCGGCCGGGACAAAAACAAATTCCTTGGCTAGTTCTTTTAGTTTATGTTTGATACGAGAAATAGGTTTATTGTGGTTATTGTTAATAGTAAAATGTTCTTTAAAATGTTGAATACGTATATCAACTATCTTCATTACTGAATTAAAAAAAGAGTCCAAAGATTTTTTGTCAGCTTTTTCCCGTTTTATCCATTTCATACAGTAAGTAAGGAGTGAGTCGTGGATGATATTACGACACTCATTCCAATTAATAATTGACGGGGGACGATATTTAGGTCCTTTACTGAGAAATGAGTTTAACTCTCGGTCTTGAACGATGTTAAGATCTCCTGTTATAACATGGGAAATGGGTCCATAAATATATTCGGAATTACTGCAATTACATGAAGTAGGTGTATTTTCACTGATATTAACATCTTTACACAATTGACTATAATTAAACACAAATTTCCGGTAGATTTCTTGTAAATATAACAAATAAGAGGTAGCTCAGTATTGTCAAAATATCCAGGAATTTGTTCTTTTACAGAATGGTCGTTAAATATACCGGCAATATTTACAAAATCAAAGCCTTTGTTGACATACTTAATTTTAATAAAATATTTTTTATGATCTTCAGGGCGATCAATTTTGGGAAATAATTTAGAATAACAATATGCCATAATAATTTGAACAATTTCATACTTAGGACTGCTATATGAAATTGTGTTGCAATCCTCCAAAATTTTATTTAACTTATTAACCGGTAACGAACAGAGTTTTGTTAACAGATAATGTCTGCCGTTGTTTTTTGAAATAGAAATAAGGTCCGAAATATTGGTATGATTGGCCCGAAATTTTCTTTGATTGCGATTTGTTCTACAACCGTGAGAACGGTTTTTACGAACAGTTTTAGAAACAATATCCAAAATGTTAACGGAATTGGTTCTAGATATATTACCAATTCCCATGATATTATCATTTAGACCGAGAGGGTAAACTGTCTGTAATTTTTTAATCCAATTTAATTCAATTATTTTCCGTGATCGTACAAACTTTGAATGCGATTCACCAGGCTGCTTATTTACTACTTCTAAAGGTTGAACTGCTAAATATTTAAAAGGATGGTTGTGCTTCTTAAGGTGTTGGTAAATGATACTTTTAAATTTATTAGGTCTTTTAAAACGATACAGATGTTCTTGAGTGCGTTTTGATAAATATCTTCCAGTTTCTCCTACGTACTGAATACCACATCCAGGTTTGTTTCATGTGAGTAAATAAATAATACTGTTTGTTTTTCAAGTAATATCAGTTTCAAAATTTAAAGAAAATGTGCGACCATTAAACGTGGACCTTACCGTATTGTTGGTGGAAAGACGGGGACATGTAAGTCATTTTTTGGCATGACACTTATCGATAGAAGGGTAACTTCTTGTATGTTCTTTCCAACCGGGCCTGAATTAGTGGTTCTATACCTAAAGTGCCTCTAGCTTTACATAAAATCAAATGTTAAATTTCCCTACAAACAGAAGAAATTGGAGGAACAATCCAGTTAATTTCATTGTTCCAATTTTGCGTCAACGCATCTACTGCTTCAACACCTGGATTCCAGAATTTAGAATTAAACCTTGGTATTTTTTTTATTCAAATAACTCGCAAACCTGTTTATAGTATGCGGACCCCACATATCATCTTCAAAATTAAAAACTTCTATGTTTGTTCCCCAGTCGTCTATATCAATCATTTTTGAAATATAATCAGCTTTAGTATTTTCAGATCTGGGGATCTAAACAACATCTAACGTTATAGTCAATTCAGAAAACAACTTAAAAATAGCTATCTCTTGTAAACGTTCTTTTGCACTTCCTTTCTGAACTATGAAAACACAGTTATTATTATCTGTATGCCATTTAACCCACTTATTTCTTAAACGATTATTAAACGACATGAACGCCAACAAAATAGCTGGAAGTTCTCTCCATGTAGAACTATGTAAGTACTCTTGTAAAGTCCACATCTGATGAAAATATTAGAGTCGATATCCGTCGAGTAAGCACCAGCAGCTACTTTACTAGCATCAGAATATACAACCATGTGAGGAAAAGAATAACCTGCTGAATGTTTGCTGTTCAATCTTTGAATGTTATTCAGCCAAAATGTGAGCTCATTGAATACACAATCAGGATATTATAACATTAACTTTAAATCCCACTTAAAACATGTTTTCAATAGCCCAGTGTAAATAACGGGTCATTAAACTAGTTATGTTACCCATGACTGGACACCTATAAATTACCTTTCCCGTTACCTGAGCCAATTAACGTGCTGTGAATTAAGGAAGGTTATTTAAAACATCAACCAATGATGTTAGGGTATTTTCAATCCGTCTATCTGATATACTAATTGACAATCAAACGAATTCCAAACCAAACCTAACCACTCTAAACATTGGACTGGTTCAAAAATAGATTTGTCCATGTTTATTAAAAACCCTACTTCGAACAAAGACGTTTTCACAAAAGATGAACATTTGGAAGTTTCTTGTTTATTTTTACCCATTCCAAGTCCATCATCTAAGTAAAGTACAATATCTACGCCATTTTCCCGCCAATATTTAGCGAATTGATATGGAGCAGATGATAGACCAAAGGCTAACACTGTAAAACAGTAAAAATTTATTGTTCCAGCAAAATCCTAAATATGTTTGTTGTTCAGTACATACGTCATAATGAAAATAACCAGACTTAAGATCAAACTTAAATTGATAGCAATATGTTGTGTATTGTTTAAAGCCACTTTCTAGTCTTCAAATTGTATTCTTTCTTTTTTAATAAAAAAAACATTCAGTTCACTTAGATGCAAAATCAGACGTTTTTTGTCCGAACTTTGAACCGCAACACTAAGCGGATTTACAACAAATGGTTGAAATGGAGTTTCAATAATACATCCGATATCAAGTAATTCTGAAATTGCTTCATTTACAAATTTAGAATGGACATTAGCAGATTTGTTATTTTTAAATGACATAGATGTAGGAATCTTCCAAAAAAGGAATAACGTAACTATGTTTGATAGTATTTATTACAGATTCATTTGCAACTATATGTTTCCAAAATTGTATATGCTTGCGTAAGCTATATTTTCCCCTTTTTGCAACAGATGAAATATCAATATTGTCAAAATATTTTGCATGTGACAGAAACAGTTCAAACTGTCCGTAAAGATTGCTTTCATCTAAAACAGTACTAGTATAACTATACTTATCATTAACAATGTGCCTTGATGTCCCTGGGACAGCTGAATTTGAACTGAAAAGGGGACACTGAGTTCGCAAGTGACCAAGCTGGTTGCAGTTGAAACAGATGTCATGAGATGGGGATTCCGTCTGCTGGTCCGTAAATGCGGCTGTTGTTTTGTCGAACATTATGTTGATTTGGCATTGGAGCAGGGGGGGGGGGGGCAGAAAAAGTAGCTGCAGCGGTTCTATAAGGATGAGGTCTTCTCTTTTCCTTGATACTCATAATGGCACGGCATTCTGCAGAACGAATGCACTTAACTTAAACTTCCGGCTTGAGCTTGGTTGCAAGTTTTAAGTTCTCATTGCCAACAGGCCAAGTCTTTATAAAGAATATCAAAATTCCTGTCAATATAGGTTTTAATCAGCGCGAATGAATCCACCAGTTCTTTATTAACAGTAAGATGTGCAGAACTACCATCAGGCGACGAATGCAGTTTCTCGGAGTCAGACATACCTTAATAACGAATGCTGCTACTTTCAACTATAGGCAAACTTCGAATAACTTTGTTTTCTCAAACTAACATCTTAAGTAATACTTAATCATGTTTTTCACAAAAATCATTAGGGCATATACCAATAAAACTTGCACTACGGGTATATGCCATCCAATCAAATTGAACGTTAACACACACCATGTCCTTGATATAAACACATACACGTGTTTATAGTAAACAATCACTTGACCGTTACAACGTCATGTGACCAATAACGTTAATTAATATATTTGCTGCAAAAATAAATAAGTTTTGATTATTACTGTCGCCGACTAGCAACCTTGAGATTTCAGGTTGTCTGTTCAATGCAGCATCGAGACATGCAGTTCTACTATTCTGAAAAAAGAGACTGTTAGCAATGGTAAAATACCATTTAATGATAAAGGACGCAGCTGATATCATCAACTAACTTGAGACAAGGTAGCGCATTCATTGTAGCAAGTTGACACGGATGCCGATTTAAGAATCTAATAACTATATTGGTTGATAATTGCTTTCGCTTTTGTGCTAATCATAATACAACGATATGTTTTTCTCTCAAATGAGACAAAGATGGCAACAAACAGAAACTGTGTATACATTTTATAATAACAGATAATAATAGATTCCCTTAGCCGTATTTGGCACAATTTTTTGGAATTTTTGGTCCTCAATGCTCTTCAACTTTGTACTTATTTGGCTTTACAACTATTTTGATCTGAGCGTCACTGATGAGTCTTATGTAGACGAAACGCGCGTCTGGCGTACTAAATTATAATCCTGGTACCTTTGATAACTATCTACACCACTGGGTCGATGCCACTGCTGGTGGACGTTTCGTCCCCGAGGGTATCATCAGTCCAGTAGTCAACACTTCGTTGTTGACATGGATATCAATTATGTGGTTATTTTTTATAAATTTCCTGTTACAAAACTATGAAAACCTAAGGATATTCTAATCCCAGGAATAGATTACCTTAGCCGTATTTGGCAAAACTTGTTGAAAATTTTGGGTCCTCAAGGCTCTTCAACTTTGTACTTATTTGGCTTTAAAACTATCTTGATCTGAATGTCACTGATGAGTCTTATGTAGAAGAAACGCGTGCCTGGCGTATTAAATTATAATCCTGGTACCTTTGATAACTATTTACACCACTGGATCGATGCCATGGCTGGTGGACGTTTCGTCCACGAGGATGTCATCAGCCCAGTTGTCAGCACTTCGTTGTTGACATGAATATCAATTATGAGGTCATTTTATAAATTGCCTGTTACAAAACTATGTCTTATCCCAGGAATAAGTTACCTTAGCCGTATTTGGCACAACGTTTTGGAATTGTGTGTCCATAATGCTCTTCAACTATGCACGTATATGGCTTTACAACTATTTTGATCTGAGCGTCACTGAGTAGTCTTATGTAGAAGAAACGCGCTTTTGGCGTATTAAATTATAATCCTGGTACCTTTACTAGTAACGATATAAACAAAAATGCTATTATAGATATATATATGACCATATCCCGTGTTGATTTTTCCTATGAGTTTTGTACTTTTCTAATTTTACTTTTTTGCTCGGACATATTGTTTTTAACACTACAGTTAATTCGTCAAACATCTGCGAAGAAAGTTGTATGTCTTAACTAGAACTGTGCAATAAAACTGTGCAAAAAAACTACGTTAAGTATTTGTATTAATTTTTTTTTCGTGAGAATAGACAACATTTATTAATATCGAAAATGTTACGGTTTTACAAGATTGCCAAAGTTTGTGATTGCCAATTTGACGTATAGCATTACTGAATAGACCATTATTTCAAAAATGCATATTAAATGCATTTAGATAAGTATTGATCATGGCATATCAAACATTGACCTATCATCATGATGATGGTAAAATCAATGTGATAAATTATCAACTTACCTCATTCTGTGTATTAAGATTGATACCACCGTTGATTAGAACAGTCGCGATTTCAGTTCGTCTGGTCTTTACAGCCAAGTGAAGTGCAGTATTACCATTCTGTAAAAAGAAACACTAAACATTTAATTATGAAGAACGCAGCTGATATATAAACTAACGCTACTACATAGTGTAGCACGTGGACCCTGTAGCCGATATAATACTCAAATAAAAATATCGAATATTAATTGCAATCCAACTTTTACTTGATGATAATAATAAGGTGACACTTTGTGTTAGATGTTCAGATCGCGTTAATCACTTATGAAAATTTCAGGCAAGCAACAAAACCAGGGTATGCATGAACCAAAACTTAAATCAACAAAAGAATGTAACGATAGGAAAGGAATCACCACCACCTACCAAAATAATACATTAGAAGAGGTAATAAAAATTAAATACACCAAAATGCCCCCAAAAATGTGTGAATATCAAATAACAAAAATGAAGATGAATTTATTAAGGATTCAAGAGAAGTATATACTCTAGATATTTAAGTAAATACACGTCATCGTAGTTAGTATAAAATATATATACAATTTTAAAAATGTCAAACCAAAACAGGATTCCTACTTCAAGAGGTAAGCATATCAATTTTTCTGCAATGTTTTGGATTGTACATACAGATGTTAATTTATGTTAATACCAACGCCGATTAGCAGCCTTGAGATTTCAGTGTGTTCGCTCAACGAAGCATCGTGACGTGCATTACTACCATTCTGTATAAAAAGACATATCAATGCTAACATAACTGTTAATGATCTAGGACGCAGCTGATATCATCAACTAACCTGAGACAATGTAGTGTCGCATTCATTGTTGCAATTTGACACGGATGACGACAACATTATGAAATAACTATATTGGTTTAAAGTTGCTTTCTTTTTTTTCTTTTGCTAATCAATATACGGCGAAACTCTGTATTAGATGTACCGTTAATCGATTGAGACAATTAAGGCAACAAACAGAAAGTGTGTATATTAAAACAGAGATATATAAACACAATATTTAATAAAGATGGGAAACAAAAAAGTATTTTTTATTGAAATTGTTCCTCAACAGTGAACTTATTAATAAACTACGTCCGTTCCTCAATCTGAACCATTTAACGTTCTCAAAACATAAAGACGGAAAATTTAAAATACAATGCAACTTTGACATTTTTTGCATTGTTACCTTTTTTAAATGTTATGAGAGATTCAAAATTGATAAATATATCAGAAAATAATTTATCTAAACGTAACAATGTACGCCAAAAATAGTGATAGCTTATGGAAATCCTGTCCAATGTATACATTTTTTTACAGGAAGACACTGATTCTACCTCATATTCAGAATTGTGATAATTTGTGTCAAAATTCGTATGAAAAGGAATCAATGATATGCTTGAAGTTATGTAAATTACATAGTATGATGTATTGAATTCATAGGTGACAAGACAAGAGAGGGATTTGGGGCAAACTAGTCTTCCATGTATTGGAGAAAATTATGAACAAAAAGTCTGGACATCCGATAATTATCCTAAATCTGACATAACTGCATCCTTATTTTTTTTTAAATTTCCGACTTGAAAGGTGTATTTTGATATAAGACAATATGAAGAACATAATTTGGGTCTGAGTTGTTACTTTATGTTACGACTACTGTCAGTGTATACTCCTGGTATAATTTCGAGGTAGGCATAAACAAATGTAAAACTTTCCTTTAAAAATGTTACGGACGCCATCACGACTTGTTGGACTGTTGAGGGTAGTTTGTGTCACAAATGACGACACATATCTTCCACTTGTCAACATGAACAACACAAACAATCCGTCCGATTTCCCCCAAATAATACCTACCTAAGAAAAACTTATCTGTTACAGAAGTAGCATACGATTACTTAAAATAACTAGCCTTTCATTTTGGTCTAAATAGCTGAAAATATGTATGCAAAAATAAAGCATCCAGAAATTGACTGATGATTTTTTATTTTTTTCATAAAATATGCGATCATAGATATATAGGAACAATCCCTATTTTGATAATTCCTTGGAGTTCGGCCTTTGTATGATTTAACATGTTTGCTAGTACACAAGGCTTTTAACTCTTCAATTTATTCGTCAAATATCTGCGAAGAAAAGGTTCAGTTTCTTCATTTGAACTATGAAGTTAAGGTTGTTAATTTTTTTTTTTTTTATAATAGACGCAATTAATTTCCATTCGAACGTATACAGTTTGTCAAAGTTTGAAATATATTGTGCTTGTAAATTTTGACATCAAGCATTACTGAAGAGACAAATATTTCCAAAATGCACCTTAAGTTCAATTTAATTAGTATTGGTCATGACATATCAAACATTGACATGTGATTGGTGAAATCAATGTGAATAATCATCCACCTACCTTTGTCTGTAAATTCATATTAATACCATGGTCGATTAACAAACTTGCGATTTCAGTTTTCCCGTACATCGCAGCCTCGTGAAGTGCAGAACTACCTCTCTGTAAAAAGAATATCTAGCAGTGTTAACATAACATTTAATGCGGAAAAACAAAGCTCATATATAAACTAACGCATGACTACATAGTGTCACATTTATCGTAGCACGTCAACCCTGTAGACGATATAATGAGGAAATACCTATACCGTTATATAATTGCTATCCAATTTTCATTTGATAATAATAAAGTGACAATTTGTGATATGCGTTCAAATCTTGTTAATCGATTGAGAAATATTAAAGCAAGAAACAGAAACAAAGAGTCTTTACAGTTGCGAGTAATTTAATTATAAAATTTAAAGATTGGAAACAAATCACTATAATTTTCAAAAGATAAGGTATATCAATCTATTTACACAGTTTAAATGCTCGCAATGTTGTGATTGTACAGGAATATGTTAATTCAGATTTATACCACCGCCGATAAGCAACCTTACGATTTAGGTTTGGCCGTTCAATGCAGCATCGTTGGTTGTAATACTACCATTCTGCATAAAGAGAATTATATCAGTGCTAACATAATAGTTAATGATGAAGGACGCAGCTGATATCATTACCTTACTCGAGACAATGTAGTGTCGCATTCGTTATTGCAACTTGACACAAATAAAGACATAAACATCAAATAACTATATTGGTTAATACTTGCTTTCGAACCAGTCCTGCCGTAAAGTTAACATAAGTTCTTTTCGAAACCAGTCATGCCGTACATTTATGATGAATTTATTTTCATTCTCCGCCATGCATGTATTGTGTATAATTATTGTATTTATATTTCACTGATGCATTCAAAAATATTGTAAAATTGTATATTCTATAAGCTGTATTGCTTCTGAATAAAGTATTATTATCTAATACAAATATATAAAATAAAGTACGCATAAAACGTATATATATCCAAATATTGAATACCTATCAAATTCAATCATATTTGCACTTTATTTATATGTATATCTATGAAAAGACGTATTTTAGATGTAATTTATACGTCTTTGTTAGATATATGTCATTAATCTATGTAGCCACAATCAGCAATATTTTAATTTCAGGATAGAATTTACTATACAAAATGAAATCATCATTTTGACACATGACTACAAATTTTATTTCGCATAAATTTATGGTGCCAGCATGTCCTCCTTTTGTTCAAAATATTGATACGTAACAAAATGTATGTAGTTTTGAGACCTCATGCTGACTTGTACAACAAAATTATTTGACAGCATTGACCAAAACTGACCATATGTGCATTTTCATTTGTAAATCTATATACCCTCATAGTTAATCAGCCATATGTTTTATGTCAGGATTCAATGTATAATACAATGGACAGCAATATTACATTACAATAACTACACTTTTTTGTTCGCATACATTTAAGGTGCCAGCATGTCCTCCTTTTATTCAAAATTTTGATACGTAACAAAATTTCAGTAGTTTTGATACCTCTGACTGACTTGTGCAACAAAGTTATTTGACCGTGTTGACCGAAACTGACCAAATGTGCACTTTTATTTGTAAATCTGTATACCCGCATAGTAAATCAGCCATATTTTGTTTCAAATCTTTGTTCCCATAAATTTAGGGTGCCAGCATGTCCTCCTTTTATTCAAAATTTTGATACGTAACAAAATTTCAGTAGTTTTGATACCTCTAACTGACTTGTGCAACACAATTATTTAACCGTGTCCATCAAAACTGACCATATGTGCACCTTAATTTATAAATCTATATACCAGCATAGTAAATCAACCTTATATTTTTATGTCAGGATTTATTGCAAAACAATAACAACAAACTTTTTTTTGCAAAAAATAAGGGTTCCAGCATGTCTTCCTCTATTCACAATATTGATACGTAACAAAATTTCAGTAGTTTTGATACCTCATGCTGACTTGTACAACAAAACAATTTAATCGCATTGACCAAAACTGACCATATGTGCACTTTAATTTGTAAATCAATGTACCCTTATAGTAAATCAGCAATGTTTTTATGTCAGGATTCAATGTATACTACAATGGACAGCAATATTACAATACAATAACAACAAGGTTTTGTCGCATAAATTTAGGGTGCCAGCATGTCCTTCTTTTATTCAAAATATTGATAAGTCACTAGCGCCTGCATGTCTTTTCCTGGTGCTCCTGTTCACATTTTAATAGGACAGCAAATGTGACAGCAAATGTAAAAGCATTAATATTGGAAAACAATTAGTGTAAAATTGTTCTGCAAATATTTAGAGTATCAGCATTTCATCTTTGTATTCATAATATTGAACAGTCACTAGATATAGTAGCTCAGGATGTTGTGTAAAACAAAACTATCATCATCATCATCATCGAAGTACCAACACTGACATGTCTGAATTAATTTGTACTTTTTAACAAAAAAAGTATATAAAGTTCTCTTCTACTGTTAATCTATTATGTCGGTTGATTGATTTTGTTTGCAGTTAAAGGTCAAGTGGCAACTATCTCATTCAAGTGCACATGTATATTGAGTATAATTTTGGGAAGTCCCATACATCAATTTATTGACAAATACAAATATCTCGACAAATAAAGGCAACAGTAGTATATCGCTGTTCAAAACTCATAAATCCATGGACAAAAAACAAAATCGGGGTAACAAACCAAAACCGAGGGAGACGCATTAAGTATAAGAAGAGAAGAACGACACAACACCGAAACGCAACACACACAGAAACGGACCAAGCATCAGACAAAACACCACGAGAATAACAAATATAAAATGAAAACCAAATACATGAATTTGGGATAGACAAATACCGTGCCACGTCTTATCTCAATATCTCAAAAATAAGAGAAAACACCAGTGACGCCCAAAAAGATGGAAAGTGAAAAAAGTACAAAGTTGTACAGCACTGAAGATCAAAAGTTGAAAAGGTTTCGCTAAATACGGCATTGTTTTTATGCACAGGATAAGAACATTGTTATTATATAGAACAATTCATGCTATTGCAAACAGTAAATGTAATCAAATAAATATGGAATAGATATACACAAAGAAACTGAAGTATTAACTAATTACAGAAAACTAAACCCGAATACATAACGCCCAGATATAAAAGATCGAACGTGAAAAAGGTACAAAGTTGTACAGCACTGAAGATCAAAAGTTGAAAAGGTTTTGACAAATACGGCATTGTTTTTATGCACGGGATAAGAACATCCTTATTATATAGAACACTTAATGCTATTGCAAACAGTAAATTTTAACAAATGAATATGAAAGATATATACATAATAAAACTGAAGTATTAACTAATTACAGAAAACTAAACCCGAGTTTTATCACAAAATAGACACACCCGAATCAGTCCAGGCGTAAACGTAATTAAAAAAATGTGACGTCACATACAATGGCGAAAAGGCACAAACGTTATGCCACATTTGAATTTATGAAAATTAGAAACAGCATGACGTCACATATGAAAAACTATCATTCAAAAGTATAGAATTAGGATTGATTTAAGATTGTATAAGAACTAAAAACTGATAATTCATAAAAACAAAATGCATATTGCAATACTTATTAATAGCAATTAACTGTAATATATATATGTCCAGTTTGTTATGAATCCAACTTCAAACGTAAACAATCGCACAAAATTTAATATCATTTATAAAGAGGTGGTGAATAATTTTTCTATCCGTAACACCTAAATAGAATAAAAAGACGTCAACACATTTGACAAAATCCGATGAGAATTACAAATATAACATTAAACATGTAAACTAAATACATGAATTTGGGATAAACAAGTACAGAAACACGTCTTATAGTAATGCGAATTCACATTCAGCAAAACAGTCACAATCGGGAATAAGTCACGTTTGGTAATTAAAAGATTAGACGACATAATAACAAACGTGAAAATGTCCTTAGCTAGTTTGGTTACAGAGACATCATATGGATCCACCAATTTGTGATTGTGTCCATAAAATTTACGGAGTGTCAATTTTAATCTGTCCTCCTCATAACTTTGTTGGAGCAGTTTCTGCGTAAGGACCACACTCCTGTATATGAAGTCCGTATAGTGTGAACAAGCACGTGAATAACGTATCAATTGTGATATGTAAACACCATACGAAGGGGCAGAGGGTATGTTACTGCTGAGAAATGGGAAATTGATAATTGGGAAGTTGAAATCGTCCCGTTTATCATAGATTTTTGTGTGAAGTCGTCCATCTACGTCAATATTGAGGAAAAGATCAAGGTATGAAGCAGTCCTTCTAGTATCAGTAGTATTTTTAATTTCAAGTTCACTGGGATATATGAGATGTAAGTATTGGCTGAAGTATGGGTTGTTCAATGATAAAACATCATCAATATATCGGAAAGTAAAATTAAAGAATTTCGCAAGGTGCTTTTTCTTTTTGTCTATTAGAATAAATTCTGCTTCATACGAATACAAAAACAAATCAGTCAGCAGGGGTGCAAAATTAGTACCCATTGGAATACCGACTGTCTGTTGAAATATAAATCCTCCAAACTCAACAAATATATTGTCGATCAAAAAGTCCAGCATTTTAATAATATCATCTTCAGTATATTTTCTGGAAGATTCAGTGTGATTATTCACAAAATATGAATTATTGTATCCCAAAGCAAGAAATTTGTATCTACGATTCCCATTTTTATAGAAAAAGCTCTGTTTTATGAGATGGTGAAGTCGATCTTTCAACTGAGCATGGGGAATAGTAGTTCATGGCGTAGAAAAATCAAAAGTTATTATGTTGCTGCAAAATTGCAAAGATTGTGATCGAAGGTTAAGCAGTAGATCTTTCGAATTTTTGAGAATCCACATCTGGTTAACACCACTGGTAGACTATATCTCCTCACAATATTTTTGAAGCCCTTCTTTAACTGTAGAAAGAAAAGTAGTCAATACTTTAGAAAGATGTTTAGTCGAACATTTTGAAGACCCAGCTATGCATCGTTCTTTATATGGAGTTTTGTGTAATTTAGGTATCCAGTGTAATGAGGGCAAGTTTTCTTCGTTTTCGTTGATACCAAAAGAAAGAAGGACAGATTTATGATTTTGTAAAATATCATCCTTGTTAAATGATGTTAAGGAATATGTAGGATTACCTGTAGTTTTATCAATTCCAAGCTCTGTAGTGAGACATTGCAAATAATGTTTTTTTTTTACATATGACCTGTTTGACCACATCGTATGTAACCGGACACTGTACAATATTCGTTATAATATTCTGCGGAAAATAAATAGTAAATCCAATGCAAACAAGTTGAATAACAATGAAATATCCCTGCTTGTATAAATTAATATAAAAAATTAGGAAGAGACAGGTAAAATCCTGGGAACGACGCAACGTCGAAAGTGATGTCGATTATAAGAATATTCTTCTGATGCGTTGGATAACCTTGATATCCGCCTTCTAATAACAAAAACTCTCATTTCCTTTACATACATGTATATAGCTCTATGCGATTGTATAGCCATTGTTTTATGTATATAAGAATTTATAAAATAAAAAAAAAAGGAATTTTGTTGATATGTATAAATTATCTAGTAGAGTCTAGCGAGTAAATATATTTGCTATCTGGGGAAAAACAATTCGAATCTTGTTGACATATTTTAATTAAAGCTTATGTCTGTTATGAAAACTCTTAAGTACGATAATCTGTCATAAGCAGACCTGTCCTCAGGTCTGGTCGATAGCAGACTTGTCAACAGGTCTGGTCAATAGCAGACTTGTCCACAGGTCTGGTATGGGGCAGATCTGTCCTCATAACTGGTCAAAAGCAGACTTGTCCACAGGTCTGGTCTGGAGCAGACATGTTGATATGTCTTCAGCGGTCCTTAAAAAGCAGACCGTATGTCTGGTCCACCCACGACGAAGTTAACTTGCTTGTCTGGTTAAACATTCTCAAGTTAACTTAGAAAGCAGTCAACAAGTCTGCTCTTAGTTAACTTTTGTCAAGGTTAGGACCGCACCCATTTGTACATCTATTCCACAATCTGGACCATTTAACGTTCTCAAAACATATAAACGGAAAATTTAAAATACAATGAAACTCTGACGGTCACGTGCAATTTTGCATTGTTATCTTTTCTAAATGTGACAGATTCAAGATTGATAAATATATCAGAAAATCATTTGTCTAACAATGTTCGCCAAAAAAAGTAATAGCTTATGGAAATCCTGTTCAATGTATACATTTTTTTAGAGAAAGACACTTATTCTACCTCATATTCAGAATTGTGATTATTTGAGTCAAAAATCGTATGAAAAGGAATCAATGATATGCTTGAAGTTAGGTAAATTACATAATAAGATGTATTGAATTCATAGGTGACAAGACAAGAGAGGGATATGGGGCAAACTAGTCTTCCATGTATTGGAGAAAAATATTCTGGACATCCGATAAATATTCCTAAATCTGACATAACTGCATCTTTATTTCTTTAAAATATCCGAATAGATAGGTGTAATTTGATATAAGACCACACAAAGAACATAATTGAGGTACGAGTTGTTACTTTATGTTACGATTACTGTTAGTGTATAGTTCTGGTATAAATTCGAGGTTGGCATAAACAAATGTAAAATTGGATTCTTTCCTTTAAAAATGTAACAGACTTGTTGGACCGTTATGAGTAATTTGTGTCGACGAATATCTTTCACTCGTCTACAACATGAACAACAAAAACAGTCCGTCCTATTTCTCCCGAAAACTACCTACCTTAGAAAAACTTATTTCCTACAGGAGTTGCATACAAGTACTTAAAACAACTAGCCATTTTTTTTATTTTTTTTTTTGGGGGGGGGGGGGTATAAATTGCTGAAAATATGTGTGCAAAATTAAAAAAATCCACACATTGACTGATATTTTTTAGTTATGTCATAAAATGCGTTATTTAGGAGCAAACCCGATGATGATAATTCCTCGGAATTAGGTATATTTATGATTTTACTTTTTTGCAAGTACACAAGGTTTTAAACCTCCAGTTTATTCGTCAAATATCTACGAAGGAAGTTAAACATCTTCATTTAAACTATAAAATTAATTATGTTTAATTTTCTTTTAATGAAAATATCGCAATGAATTCCTATTCGAACGAATGTGGTTTTACAAAATTGTCAAAGTTTGTATTAGATTGTGCTTGAAAATTTTCATGTCCAGCATTCCTGAAGAGACCATAATTTCACAAATGCACATTAAGTGCAGTCAAATAAGTATTGATGTCATATCAAACATTGACATATGATTGGTGAAATAAATGAGAATAATCATCCACTTACCTCATTCTGTATATTTATATTAATACCATTGTCGATTAGTATTCTAATGATTTCAGTTTGCTCGTTCCTTGTAGCTTCATGAAGTGCAGTACTACCGTCCTGTTCAAAGAAATACTAAGCGGTGTTTACATGCAATTGAATGCTAACGCTTGCAGTTGATATATACACTAACGCATGACTAAATAGTGTCGCATTTATCGTAGCTTGTCGACTCTGCAGCCGATATAATAATCAGATAAAAATGATAATAACTGATACCAGTCTTTTATTTTATAATAATAACAAGGTGACAATTTGTGATAGATGTTCAAATCTTGATAATTGATTAGGAAAAATTAAGGCAAAAACCAGAGAATCGTAAAACTAAACCGTTAATCAACAATAGAAAATAAAGATAAATATAAATCAATTGCTTTTAAAAAGCAATTGTAAACGGTCTTTCCCCCTTTGAAATTGATTATATATGGGGGGGGGGGGGGGATAGTTTATTTGTTTGTTCGTTTGTTTGTTTCGGTATGGGGTCTATATTATTGTGTTACCGGAGAAGTTTTATTTCTCTTTAGGTCGGGACGTTGAACAGACAACATGTATAGAGATGGAATGTACACAATGTAATGTCTTTTGTCATTGTAGAAAATTTACATTTTGATGACAGTTCACGGGCAGTGCATGTTTTGGATTTAATTGATCCGGTGTAACTTTAAAACACATTTATTGATTATTTTCTGATATTGTACATTTTTCAGCACCTGTTTGTAACACAGATTAGTATTTCAATCTCGGAGCGGACATTTTATTGTATGTTTTTACTGAGATTTACGGACCTAGCAAGCGATTTTTACGGCATTGCCATTTCTTTTCTCTAGGGAAAGCTGTGAGAGATATCTGCATCAAATTGTTTGGTAAACTTATAGTACATGTATGCCTCTGCTGACTGCAAATTTTAAGGTCGATTGTACTTGTAGTTTCAGAGTTCATGTGGATTTTTTTTCAGAAGTGACGCAAGAACAATATTAAATTTCAATTTTTCATGAAACATGAAAGCTGAAGACCGTTCGCATTAGCATCTGCTGGAATCTTGCCTATTAGTAGGTGACGATGGCAGGTATAGCATATCCATGATTTGTGATTTATAGTCTCGCATTTAATTGGACAATCAGCTGTACAAGCATATTCAAATTGAGAAGTTATACACTGATTTGCCACTGCTGTAATCTGTGCACCCTTATTTACATAGTTTTGCTTGTCTAACTCAAAAACCTGCTTTCTGAATTTTATTTTGATGCACACAGCTAAAAAATATATCTCGGACCATCCATCATGTCCATTACTACTTGTGTAAACCATGATGCAATATTTTTAACACCATTAGAACGTCTCTGTTGTACAAGCAATATCTTTTTCCCTCTCTACCATAACTCACGTCTGTATAGTACACGCTGTCTTTTCTTGCACTTTTCTCTTAATAGTACATTCTCTCTATATCTAAGCAGGTTAAATGTTTCCACTTTACGTTGAACGTCTTTGTCACTGGCATACTTTACAGCTTTTTGGAACTGAATGTTCAATCTGTATTTCTTTTTGCTGTAATATTTTTGCGCTTGTCGAAATTCAATGTTTGATTTGTTTTTATTCTTCATGTAATCTTTCTGTGCTCGTTTAAAGAGAATATTTGACTTGTATTTCTTCTTAATGTAATCTTTACGTCCTTCTCTGAACTGAATGTTTCCCTTGTACTTATTTTTTATATAATCTTTACGTCCTCCTTTGAACTGAATGTTTAGTTTATATTTCTCCTTTCCTGAATCTTTCGTGGCTTTTTGATATAGAATATCACTGCTATATTTTGCTCTACTGTATGCTTTTTTATTTTCCCTGTATGTTTGATTTTTCATATATATTGTTTGCAATTGTGTATCAGAAGTCTTCTCAACATTATCTTGTAGTATCTGATGTTTTACAAGAGCTCTTTGCTGTCTCTTTCGCTCTTTGTCTTTATCCCTTTTGACTCTAGTATTTGTTTTACATGTTTTTCTCTTTGCAGGTACTTTAATATCATGCACACGATAAGATCGAAGTCTCTTATTACTGAGCACTGAGTGCGTGCTTCTTCCATCAGACCTGCAACAGCTTGTTTTAACTTATTCCTCTCTATATCATGTTTAGAAGTCATGATCACACTTTTTATTAACAATTGTGTGTTTGATTTTGATGTCAAAACCTAATTAGGTCTGTCTACTTCAAACAAGTAAATGGCTTTTTTATTGTATAAGATCGTATAAAGTATAATTTGTATAAATTTCAAGATTTAATTTGCAAAAGCTATATTTCTTGTTGTTTTATTTTTTCCATTGGAAAATATCTTTTCAAAATTAAAATGGATTCTAGATTTTCAATTATTTTAGTATTAGTATTATATGAAAAGAAGAAAGTATTCCACTGGTTCACTTTGAGGTATCAGATTTACTGTCCCCTTTATAATCGGACGTGGCGGTGTATCTACCTTGTAACTTGTATTCGATAACTTCCTCCAACAAAGGAGCACCTAAATCAATGAGTATTCCACCATCAGTTCAAAAGTACATTTATCTAGGTTTTTTTTTAAATGAAGTCACAGGTAGACTTCTATCATCATTAAAAGAAATAAAAAGAGGTATTTTGTATATACATATGTATTGGCATAAAAATATGAGCTTATTCAATGCCATGAAATTTAAAATTTAAAATATTTCCTCAATATTTACAGTTTATTCACATATCGTTCATTCCAAACATACAAAGAGGAAACTATGGATAGAATCATTTAATCTAACGTCTGATTTAGTAATGTATAGTCAACAGGCTCATATACACATACATGTTTGTTTTAATAATTTTAGAACTGTATTTATCTTGTTATACTAAAATCGGATGTTGCTGCGTATTCACATCTATAGAAGAAACTGAGGGTATATAGCATAGGTGCAGGTTTTTTTTGTGGAAAAGGCCAGAGAAGGACTCTTATACAATTGTAGCAATGTTTTTTAACATTGAAAGAGCATGCATAGGTTTTATCTAGCCCAATCACAGAACGTGTCTTCGTACTTAATTATCCCGCACATCAAAGAAGACAAGGGATAAATAATTCATTGAATGATTGCTTGACGTTCATTTTATGGATATTTAGGACCAAGTTAACAGCTGGAAATCTGTATAAGATGCTATATGGGGTGAACGTAAATAAAAAAGTGTTGACAACCCATCAAAAATGATGGTATGTAGAATTGAAACATAATTATGTCCCTGCAACAGGTGACACACGGACTCTTCAAGAGTTGACAATGAGGTAATATAACAAGTGAACAGACATTTGTCCATACAACAGAAAAACTTCGGGGCAGTCCAAGAGTTCAAAATGAGGATATATTATAGCATAGTGAAAAATAAAGGCAACAGTAGTATACCGCTGTTCAAAACTCGAAAATCCATGGACAAAAAACAAAATCGGGGTAACAAACTAAAACCGAGGGAAACGCATTAAATATAAGAGGAGAACAACGACACACAAAGCAACGGACCAAGCATCAGACAAAATCCCAATAAAGTAACAAATATAACATCTAAACCAAATACATGAATTTGGGATAAACACGTACCGTGCCACGTCTTATCTTAATATCTCAAAAATAAGAAAAAAACAAACGACACAAACATTTTTCACTGCAGTGGCCTACTTTGATCTCTTCAAGCATTTTGTCAAGAGTTGTTATAACAGTCGAAGAGTTAAAAATGAGGGTATATTATAGCAAAGTGACTGTACATTTTTCAGTGCAACAGGCCTACTTTGAACTCTGAAAGAGTTGTTACAATTTTTTTTGACGTTCAAAGAGAAGGGGTAGATAATTGATTGATTGATCGGGCCAGTCAAAGAAATAAAAAAAATGAGGGTATATTATAGCAAAGTGAAAATATATTTTTCAGTGCAACAGGCCTACTTTGAACTCTGAAAGAGTTGTTACAATTTTTTTTTTGACGTTCAAAGAGAAGGGGTAGAGAATTGATTGATTGATCGGGCCAGTCACAGAAATAAAAAATGAGGGTATATTATAGCAAAGTGAAAATATATTTTTCAGTGCAACAGGCCTACTTTTAACTCTGCAAGAGTTGGTACCAGGTTTTTTTTTTAACGTTCATAGAGATTGATTGATCAGGCCAGTCAGTGCAAGAGATTCAAGAGAAGGGGTAGATGATTAATTGATCGGGCCAGTCAGTGCAAGAGGCCTACTTTGATCTCTTCAAGCATTTTTTTCAAGAGTTGTTACCACAGTGGAAAAGTGAAAAATGGGGGAATAAAGTAAAAGCACGTACATTTTTCGGTGCAGCAGTCCTAGTGTCTCTTGAAGAGATGTTTATAAGGATTTTAACTTTTAAAGAACATCTGTAATCTGACAAGATGGGGCTAAGTACTTGCGTTTTCTATATTCCGCACAGCAATATAGGGAACGTTTTGTATATCCCTCACAACAATGTAGGGAAGGGGTAGAAGTGTTATATTAAAAGTCCACACTCTGAACGGACGTGGCTGCGTACTTGTATATCCTGTAAATCAGATGAAAGAAGGTTAAGAGGATTGATTGTTTGTTTGTTGTAAAGAATAAGCACGTACATTTTTAGGTGCAGCAGGCCCACTGTATCTCTTGAAGAGGTGTTTAAGGATTTTACCGTTCAAAGAACATCTGCGATCTGACCAGATGGGGCTGAGTACTTGCGTTTAGTATATCCCGCACAGCAATGTAGGGAAGGGGTAGAAGTATTATATTTAACGTCCACAATCGGAACGGACGTGGCTGCGTACTTGTATATCCGGTACAGCAGACCAAAGAAGGTTAAGAGGATTGATCATTTGTTTGTTTGCGTCCACAATCGGAACGGACGTGGCTGCGTACTTGTATATCCGGTACAGCAGACCAAAGAAGGTTAAGAGGATTGATCAATTGTTTGTTTTATTCATTGATTGATTTCCGGTTGTTCAACACGCACTTGCCAACATTTCATGCATATTCAGGACATGTACAAAAATAAGTAAGGATTAAACTGAGGTAAAGCAGGAGATAACTGTTTTGTATTTTAAGATTTGCTTTCTTTTTACTGTCGCAAATTGAGTTAACCTAGCATACATTTTGCATTGCAATAGGCCCACTTTGATCTCCTCCAGCATTTTTGTCAAGAGTTGTTACAATAGTCCAAAGGTTAAAAATGAGGGTATAAAGTATAAGTACGTACATATTTAGTGCAGCAGGCCTACTTTGACTCTTCAAAAGATGCTTAAGGATGTTAACGCTCAAAGAACATCTGTAATCTGACAAGATGGGGCTAAGTACTTTCGTTAAGAATATGTCCCGCACAGCAATGTAGGAAAGGGGTAGAAGTATTATATTTAACGTCCACAAACTAAACAGACGTGGCTGTGTACTTGTATATCCTGTACACCAGACCAAAGACGGTTTAGATGATTAATTGATTGTTTGTTTGTTGTAAAGAATAAGCACGTACATTTTTCGGTGCAGCAGGCCTACTGTGTCTCTTTGAAAGATGTTTAGGGATTTTAACGTTCAAAGAACATCTGCAATCTGGCAATATGGAGCTAAGTACATGCGTTTTGTATATCCCGCACAGCAATGTAGGAAAGGGGTAGAAGTATTAGTGTGCAGTAAACATGTTTACATTTGGTTTAATGTAATCTACACTAGTTTCACATTAGATTTGTCCACATCTTTACACCTTATTTAGTTACCTGTACATAAGATGTGTTCAACCGTGTAAACTATATGTCATTTAAATGTTCATTACGTAGAACCGAACTACAAAGTTTCATTAAGTTTGAAGCATTTTAAAATTTTTGATATTTTTGCTGTTTCCATGGTTACGGCGACCATTTTTTCAAATTTCAACTTCAAAATGCAACATAGCACATGCCAGTCACTATTCCTGTAAATTTTCATCCACTTTTCAGCACCTTTTTTTTGTTGATATTTTGAACATTTGTGCTACAACTATGGTTACAGTAGATAATTTCAAAATTCTAAAAGCAGACATCTCAATGCCACATGTCATGTTATATTTCAGTATAGTTTCATTGACTTTGGTGGAACACTCTCTGAGAAAATGCTGATTTTATGCATTTTTTCATAGGGTCAATGCACAACTTGCTCCCAGTTTCCATGACAACGGCGGCAATTTTTGACTATCCAAATATTGTCTTGACATCTTAGCATACTGGGTAACATTTTCATAAAATTTCATCCAGTTGGGTCTTATAACAAAAGAGTTAGAATTTGTTTTAATTTTAGCTTGTTTCCATGGTAACAGCAGCCATTTTGGAAATTCCAAAGTCATATTGGACATCTCAATATGTCAGTTAATATTTGTGTGAAGTTTCATTAACTTAAGAGTATTTTGATTTTTTGGACATTTTTGCTGTTTCCATGGTAACGGCGGCCATCTTGAAAATGCCATACCCCGATTGCAAATCTGCACATGCTGCTTAACATTATGGTTAAGTTCCATTAACATTGGTTCATAAAATTCCAAGATATAAGCTGGACAAAAATAGTGGAAGAAAAAAATAATAAGAAAAAAAAGAAACGTAGAATAACAATACGTCACCCCAACTCCCTTGAGGGTGCCATAATAAGAAACGGGACAAAAACATAAAGTCGCCAAAACTCCGTGTTGGTGACTTAATAATAAGAAACGGTACAAAAACAATAAGTCGCCAAAAACTCCGTTTTGGTGACTTAATTAAATAAGTATTAATAATGTCATATAAAACATTGACATATGATTTGTGTAATGAATGTGACTAATTATCCACTTACATTTTTCGGTAAATTTATGTCAGTACCAAGGTCGATAAGCAATCTAACGATTTCAGTTTGCCCGTTCCATGCAGCAAGGTGAATTGCAGTACTACTATCCTGTACAAAGACATATTAAGCAGTGTGAACACAACATTAAATGCTAAAGATTGCAGCTGATATATTAACTAATCATGACTAAATAGTGTAGCCGATATAATAATCAAATGAAAATGGTAATAATTGCTATAAAATTTTCACTTGATGATAATAGTAAGGTGACAATTTGTGATAGATGTTAAAATCTCGTTAATCGATTAAGAGAAATTAAGGCAAGAAACAGAAATAGACGCCCGTGTACATTTACGCCAAACATTTTTCATTTCAAAATGAAAAATACATTTTCAAATTGCTCTGCAAATATTGAAGGTAGTTGGTTCGAAAAATGTAACAAAAATCTATAGAAATCACTTTCGAAAAACCATTTTCTATATGAGATTTAAAATTTGTTATTTTCATGAAATTATTTTTTTGATTTAACGAAGATATTAAAACAAATAACAATAAGTTTGTGTTAAAAATGATCTTATTTTGTCAAAAGTTTAAAAATATTTAAACATTTGTATTTGATTGCTTCAGAAAACAAAACATATTTTAATCTCATTCTTAAAAGCAAATATTGAAAATACTGACCTTTAGCATTTTTCAATTTAGTTTACAGGATTGAAAAATGGAAAATGATCTAACATGTATTAAACGTTGAGCATTTTTCAATTTGACTTACAATATTGAAAAATGCTCAAGCGTGGAGCATTTTTTAATTTGTCTTCCAAATATTGAAAAATGAAAAATGCTCCAATTTTTAATTTTCATTTTACTGTGCAATATTCAAATTTGAAAAATGTTCATTATTTAGATGTCTAATAATGAGAATGAAATGAAATTTGTTTCAAAAGAGGGACGAAAGATACCAAAGGGACAGTCAAACTCATAAATCTAAAACAAACTGACTACGCCATGGCTAAAAATGAAAAAAAAACAGAAAAACAATAGTACACATGACACAACATAGAAAACTAAAGAATAAACAACACGAACTCCACCAAAAACTAGGGGTGATCTCAGGTACTCCTGAAGGGTAAGCAGATCTTGCTCCACATGCGGCATCCGTGGTGTTGCTTATGTGATAACAAGTCCGGTAAATAGTCTAGTTCGGTAGGTCAAATTTATGGAAGGGAAGGGGATTGTAGTTACGACGAAAGAAACATATCCGATATCATTTGTGAAACGGTTATTCCAATACGGTCAACCAACTCGTGATGGCGTCAGTAAAATTTACAAAGGGATGATTTCAAATTCACCATTTGGAACTCTTGGAATAATAGCTTCCTTGTGAGCAGTAACCCTATATATAGGCGTTTTAAATGTTTAAATTGTTGTCCCTTTTTATTAAATGTTTTACTATTTCCGTTTTCTTTTGTCTTGTTTTAAGCGCTATATGTCTTGAAGATCTTTTTAAGGTGTGTGTGTGAACTATGTGTGGTATCAACAAATTCCGAACAAGAATGGTACACTGACAAGTACGATAATGACCACAAAGAACCATTCTCTCTTTTTATCTATATATATAGCTGTCTTTGTAGCTATATGTTTATATCTATCTTTCGATCTATCAATCTGTCATTCATTGTTTATATCTAGCTATCTGTCTATCTATCTGACTTTTGTTTTTCTTTGTCTGTTCTTTCCGTAAGTCGTTTTTGTTCTGAAAATGGAATTACTAGGCGATGCGGAGAAGACGAAGTAGCATTGAACGATATTGTGGCTAAATTTTTCAAACGTGTTAGAAAAGAAGGGAAAATATTATAATATTAGATATTGTCCATGTCAGTTTCTGAACATGCTCAAGGAGCAGGGTTTAAGAGTCGAGTGGGATGGGGAGAGATGGGGGTAGTTGTTATATCATTCTGATCACTGCCCTAGTATATGTTTTCAATTTTGTATTTTTCTACATTGTACAGCGTTTTCTAATTTTGAATCTGTTTAATACAAACTTGTTTTTCCAAAGCTTATGATATTCACAATTTCTTTCGCAGAATTTCAAATAAGCATCATCTTATAAAAGAAAATATGAAATTAACTTGCATGCATGTATTTTTGGTAAATGTATATTTCAAAGAATGCAAGACTTCTTATATTTGCTTTTACCGGAAAAAAAATGAAGCAAAGAATATATAATAATTATGTGAATAGTATTTCAATAAACATGAAACAGTTCCCATAAGGTGCTGTTTTATGTACGTTCTATTATCATTTCTTTAATATGAATTTACATCTTCAATATGTGAAAGCAAAACGAGTATTATAGGACAAATACGTCGACACAAAAAAGGGGTCTCAGTCAGTGACAATCTTCTTTTTGAAATAAAAAAGTAAAAAAACCCAGATCGACACAGATCGACACAAACGAATTCCAAACCGTATGCATCATGTACACGGAACAAATACTAGTAGTAACAGTTGAACATGATGTGCGCATAGTGTGTGTTATTTTCAGGATGGACCCACATACGATCGGAAAATGATGACAGGCAATTTATCAAGCAAAGGAATCAACGTGTGTGAGGCTGGAGTTGGTAAAAAATTAGCGACAGTTTACCCTCGCTACCATCATTTATGACAGCAGCAGTGGTAGTTCCAGAACTTTTCATTAGGGGTGGCACTGACTGACCTTAAGGGGGAGTCCAGTCATACTTCGTTGGTTCCCTATATATTCAACAAAATTTTTCCCCACAAAAGGGTGGGGGCACCAACGGAAATACATAGTTTTTCAACTTCTGCAATGATGACAGCGTATAATGCACATGGTCGACGCTTCCACAAAGCCAAGAAGTAAGGGACGACATCAAAAGATCAATGTAGGATAAAAGAAATACTTAATTTACATAGTTTTTTATCTGACACCCCCTCCTTTTTCTTGACTTTGTGAATTATTAAAAAATGGACATATGTAAAATCGATTTTGGATAAACAAAACTCGCAGCAATTTCACAACCATCCCCCTCTATCACAAACATCGAGCACGCTTGTATCTGTACTATATGTTTAGCCTTTTTTATAAATAGTTTCTTTGTTTTTATCATCCGTCTAAAACGGAACATATTATGGTATACCGTTGTCCGTCCGTCGTCCACACTTCGGACAATTAATAAAAAACGCTTCCACCAACTTTTATGGAACTTTGTTCCATGTTATGAAATGTTATCCTTTAAAAGGGGGGAGTTTTCCAGTTTTCAGACAATAATTCAAAAATGCTTCCATGAACTTATTGAAACTTTGGTGAATTGTTTAAATCTATTGACGTATGCTTTCTTTCGATTTTTATAAATTTCAGATTTTACGTTTCCGTGTCATGAATTTTTATGCTAAAAAAAGGGGGGATTTTCCAGTTTTTGGACAATAACTCAAAAACGCTTTGACCAACTTTTATGAAACATTGACATTTTTGGAGTTATGCAGTTTTATTCATAAAAAATGAGGCTTTTTTCCAGTTTTTCGGATAAAAAATCAAAAATGCATTCAGCATTTAATGATTAAACTATGGTGACTAGTTAATATATCTTTTAAACTAAGTACCCTTTTGATTTTAATATAATTTCTGATTTGATGTTGTACATTTTATTGGATTTTTTCTTATGACAAAATGTCGGAAACGGCCAAGGAAATTAAGTCGATGAAAAAAATTCATTTTAAGCATAAATACAAGGGGAATATCATGCGCTTTCAGCGGAGCTCTTTTATTTATTTGAAAAGTCTTTTCAAAAGAGGGACGAAAGATACCAAGGGACATTCAAACTCATAAATCTAAAATAAACTAACAACACCATGGCTAAAAATGAATAAGGACAAACAGACAAACAATAGTACACATGCCATAACATAGAAAACTAAAGAATAAACAACACGAACCCCACCAAAAACTAGGGTGCTCCGAAAGGGTAAACAGATCCTGCTCTACATGTGGCACCCGTCGTGTTGCTTATGTGATAAAAATTCCGGTAAATAGTCTTATTCTTAGGTCATATTCATGAACGGGAAGGGATTGTAGTTACGACGTGAGGAACATATCCGATATCATTTGTGAAACGATTCAACTGTTTTTATAATATGCATTTTATCACTGTTCAATGTTAAGGGGATGGTTGTGCACATAAAACGAGTTTAATCACTAAGAGTCCTATATATGCGCCGTAAAATTATTTTTTCTCGAATGTATTGAATTGTTTTAAAATTTTCTTTTTGGATTTTCGCTTAGGCTTGTTGTGTGGTATTGGTTTTCATCAATGTTTAAGACTGTACTATGAATTATACTTGCTTACTTCATCATCATTTAATGTCTGGTGGAAAATAATGTTTCTCTCGCAATCATACCACATCTTTTTTTTATGAAATTATGAATAAAAAAAACACTAGTATTCGTCAGTTTAGTTACAGAGCACGCCATTCACGAATTGAGTAAATGAATACATGGAGAGCGCAGTGTTATATATTTGCATGTGCCATACATGCTATACATATATGAATTTTTATAAATGTACATGTATCAATTGGTGATTCTTTTTGTACTTGCTACAGCGGAAACTAAAAAAAAATAAGATAGCAAAGTTTCTTCGGTATTGATTATGTTTATTGATTGCGTTTCGATCAATAACAATAATAACAACAGTTGAAATTACTGAACAATAAGTGATATATATTTCACGATTATTAAAAAAATGTATTCTGACACGATGAAAGCAGGAAACGAACGGTAACAACAATTCAAGACAAGAACCACTTGCTCATTTTGATCAGTAGGAAAGGCAGAGAAACAAGGAGCATGTTTTATGCCCAAGTCACAATAGACCACTATTGCACCACACTCACCGCGATCTAAAAGGAGAGGTCCCGGTACAAGCAGGATGAAAGTTACAATTTTCATTGTTTTCACGATGCTACTACATCCTCATTACGCTTCTACATTGAACCCGCTACGGGTCACGTTCTCATCACGCTTATTCTGAGTCTGCAATACGATAATCACCATTTATTTCGCTAATCACGTTTTCATAACGACAATACATGCACGATTTATTCGATTGCAACACGATCTTAACACACTTCTTCTGCGATTATAGACCGCTCTTACATCGACCAGCTGTCTACGACCTTTCCACTTTCATAACGTAATCTAACTACGCTCTCGTCATTATCACCAACATCATATTGCATATACTTACTGTTTATAAATACTGTTCCCTTTAATTCCTTCTAATTGTCATTTAAAATACGTAGAATTTTCGAAAACAACACAGGCATACCACCAAAATATACCAGAACTAGTGGGCGTGATGGTAGGGATAGAGTTAGAATCAGAGGAGCCTCTGATACGAATTCTGATCCAGTAGACATATATGCATGTCGAATCAACCAATCCAATTTGAGACATAACGCGATGCTCTATCCATCGAGATCAAATGACGATATTTTATTGAACAATAGAGGAAATGATGTGTCAAGCATGGTTGTGCTTATCAAACCTTGACCAAATGTCATGGTTCAGTGGTCAAAGTTAAGTTTTTGATATTTAGTCTTTTTTTCTTACACTATATGCAATATGTAATCTTTGTTTGGTGTATGGACATATTTAATGATGTGCATGTCAGTCTGGCAGGTTTTATTTGGCCTTGACCTTATTTTCACTTTTCATTGCTCGGTATTAAGTTTTTAGTTTTGGTCTGATTTTTTTAACTATAAGCAATAAGTTTACTTTACTTGCTGTATGGAATTGTAAGCTGTACACTTCTGCCTGCCATGGTTCAGATCATTGACCTTCGTTTCGTGGTTCATGTGTTTAGTTTTCTCGGTTAAGTCTGTTTCTTAGAAAATATTAGCATATTAAGTCATTTATACTTAGTGATTTATTGTAAGGTGTACATGTATTTCTTGTTTTGTTTATATGACCTTGACCTAATTTTCTTTGACCATGTTAAGTTTGTGTGATAGTTGGAGTAAAGCTTTATATTTAAGACTATCAACATAGAGGGTGGACAGGACCTTTTTCGGGACGTCGGGATCGGGTGTTTTTAAGCTTGTGATTTCGGGATTGACCCTTCGGGACCCGGGATTTAATTTTATTTTAATTCGGGACCTCGGGATTTCATGTTTTTCAGCCCAGGCGAGACATTTAAGCATGTTCACTCTTGTCGTAATTTGAGAAATTTTAAATAATTTGAACATTTATCGAAATTGCCTCTTTGTTGATACTATTATATTTGTTGTAGCTCGTCCGCTTTAATTTTATATTCGTTATGCAAACAGAAATTCATAACTGTTTTGTTTTTTACAGGGATCACGAAACTTTTATCCTGATCCATATCAAGCTGATAATTCTGAGCATACACTCCATCTTGATCAAAATGAATCTTGCAAGTAGCCCGTGAGGTGGGATATAGAGAGGGGGTGATATTAAGGTTACAAAAAGGGATGGTCGGATATAGGATTATAAAAATTGGGGTAATGAAATCAAGGGGACACCAAAGGTGGGATCTGGAGAGAAAAAAAAGATGAATTTAGGAAAAGGCGCACACCGAGTAACTCCAACCTCATTCACGTGAATGAAATAAAATCCCATCTGTAATGTCAGAAAATGATTTTTGTGTTGTTTACTTTTTTTACGGGGAAGGAGGGGCAGGCATTATAGGAAGATCTCCCATCTCTGACTCAAAATATGGATTATGTTATGTCAAGGGTTTTATAATTCTCCCTGGCAGCTTCAGACATAATGATTTTGTACCTTCTATTTTTTTAAATAGACAATACAATTGAGAATGGAAATGGGGAATGGTCAAAGTCAATAACCCGACCATATATAGAACAGACAACAGCAGAAGGTCACCCATAGGTCTGTAATGCAGCGAGAAACTGCCGCACCCAGAGGCGTCCTTCAGCTTGCCCCTAAACAAATATATATATACATGTACTAGTTCAGTGATAATGGACGTCATACTAAACAAATTAAAAACTAAAAACTTAAATTAAAAATAATACAAAACTTACAAAGGCCAGAGGCTCCTGACTTGGAACAGTCGCAAAAAGAGTGGGGTTAAACATGTTTATGAGATCTCAACCCTCTCGTTATACATTTTGTACCTCTGACCAATGTAGAAAAGTAAACGCATAACCATACACACAGTAAAATTCAGTGCAAAAGAAGTCCGAGTCTGATGTCAGAAGAGGTAACAAAAGAAAATAAACAAAATGACAATAATACATAAATAACAGCAGACTACTAGAAGTTACTGACATGTCAGCTCCAGACCTGAATTAAACTGATTTTGAGATTACGTCTTCATCATAGGAATATCAGGCAACTCCCGTTAGTGGTTCAGTATTATACAATCATAAAATATTTAAGAGAAGAACGTAACCCGTGTCATGCCAACAACTGGTTTTTAAATAAATGTGTTTAATTCTGATGTAAATACCCTATAAGAGAAACAATATTAAAGCCAAAATATGCAAACTTTAATGACCTGACAACATAATCGTACTATATCCCTTCTTCATACATGTAGGTCTCTTTAAAAGGTTTTTTTTATCTTCTAATGTTCCTTGTTGTCGTTTGTTGATGTGATTCATAAGTGTTTCTCGTTCTGTATATAGATTATACCGTTGTTTTTCCCGTTTGAATAGTTTTACACTAGTCATTTTGGGAACACTTTATAGCTTATTGTTTGATGTGAACCATGACTCTGTTTTGAAGACCGTACTTTGACCTATTATGGTTTTTATTTAAACAAATGTGACTTCGAAGGCAAACTGTCTCATTGGCACTCATACCACATCTTCTTATATCTAGAGAAACGTAAACTACATGTAGCTTCACATTTGAAGTTCATTTTTAGCTAAAACGCCACCGCACATTCATTCCAAATAAAACAAAATCTGTCTCAAAATGAACAAACTTTAAGTTATCAGCAATATCAGTCTTGAAAACATCAAACATATTTTGACTATACATTTACACAAAATGTACCAAATAAACCATACTATAAAAATAAAAAACCACAGGAACAATTATACACCTACATTTTCAAAACGTGTCTCCCTAAGATAGTCGTATCTAATTCCACCAAGCACTGACTCAAATGTCTGTTTCATTCCTGATTAGTTTTCCCAAATTAATGTATTTCAGTTAATAAAAGAAAAATCGCAGTAAAATTCAACATCCACCTCGCGGGACCAACATTTCGCATTAGTAATTCTGATTGAGATTCGGAGATGTAAACCACAGCTTGTTCTAGTTGTGAACAGAGACGATGGATGCCAAATGTTAAAGCACTATTGGTATTTATATAGCTAAGTAATACATGTAATACAAAAAAAAAAAAAAAAAACAGTGAACAAATTATTTAATTCATTTTATCTAGTTAAGAAATGGAGCATTCAATGACTTCCAAAATGAGCTGTATTTAGAAGGAAAATGGCATATTAATCAACCTTGTATATAGAGAATGGGAAAAGAACAGCTTTCCTAAGTGTTGTTTTTATCTTTACATCTTTCCTAGGTTGTCAACGAGGGTATCACCAAATCCGTAGCCAGTGCATGAAAGTACGAAATCTTATGTTACAATATTTTTCATTTAATATTTATTGAGGATTAGCTCTCATCTTTGGTGAAACTATTCTGTCGTTGAAGGCTTTAACGGGTATATTGTAGTTCCTTTCAGCTATGCATAATCCTTTAAAGGCAACAACCAAACCGTGTTGTTAAGTGCAGGGTTCTACATGCCTTGTTCAATGCATATTCGAATTGCTCAGATGTTATATTAAATGTACATTAACTTTTTAAAGAAGTTTACAAATGTTTTGCAACAATGCAAATACTCAACTTTGGAGTAAAAATAAATATCTCTATCAATGAATTAAACAAACTAAGATCCATTTGAATTAACAGATATATAGAGAATATGTAGTTTACCTGAATGTAAATAACAAAATAGGGAAATATAAAGTTAAGGGTTTTAAGCAAAGGAAATAACAATCATTTTTTGCATACTAATCCTACGCCACATCACAAATTTTTGCTGGTGCGTTGTTGTTCTCCTATCTTTTCGGGGTAACGTAATACATGTGTATACACGGATTCACACATACACACATGGGTATTATATTTAAAACATAAAAACAAAACTTTGATTAAAAAAAAATGAAAAATCCTCAACACAAAAACATTTTCATTCTTGAGAAGGTTGGAGCATTTTTCATATTTCAATTTTTAAAGGCAAATTGAAAAATGCTCCAAGTTTTAGCATTTTTCATTTTTTTTTTCAATATTTTATGGCAAATTGAAAAATGCTTAAGATTTGCAATTTCAATATTTTGTCCTTCAGAAGACATTGAAATTTGTTTCTTTTCTAAAACAATCAAATTCAAATGTTTTAATGTATTCAAACTGTTGATTATATGATTTGTTTTAAAGACAAACTTATCATTACTTTTAATATTATCCTCGTGAAATCAAATAATGTAATGTCATGAAAATTATAAATGTCAATTCTTATAACGAAAATGATTTTTCAGAAGTGACTTCAAGAGATGTTTGTTACATTTATCAAACCAATGAATTTTAAAATTTGTAGAGTATTTTGCAAAATTATGTTTAGCTTAAAATGAAAAATGTTTGGCGTAAATATACACGGTCTAACAGAGTATCTTAAAAAACAAAAAACAAATCAACAATTTAAATTAAAGATAGGAAACAAATCATCACCACTTACCAAAAGAAAAAAGTAAAGGGCATTCTTCTACACCGAAAAGGCGATAAACAAGTGAACATTAAAGTCCAAATATGGAGATTAATTTAATGAGGAATCAACAGGAACATATAATCTTTTTTTTTATTTTATCTTTTATCTAAAATCTGATTTATTGCACTATTGCTGTTATAATTAATGCCATGTCTTCAGCATTTGACAGGGCATCCCTGAAGCGTTAGTTTTACTGAACAAACAGGGAGATTGTTCAGTAAATTAATAATAATAATAAATGGTTAGATTTACATGTTACAATATTGTGTTTACAGATTATTCAGATTACTACATAAATTATTTTCCGGTAAAAAATACATCCGTGAACCGCTTTGACTTTGTATATATGCTAGTTGAACTGGTCATGACCTATTGATCAAGGATTACACGATGGAGGCAAATTAACAGTCGAAGCAGTCTGTTATATATTAATTATGTATGTGAACATACTTGTTTGCGAATTGAAGTACATTATATAAGTATATTTATTTATGAGTATGTGATATATTAAATGAAGGATAGTAGGGGTTTAATTTTTATCACTGATCATGATCATGACGAAGTCCACAACACCTGGTGTTAAGATTAAATAATATAGAGACACATGTTTTGCTGAATAAATTAGCATAAAGCATATATGCGAGAATAATAACTATATGTACAAGCTTATTTCTTTCAAAATTTTACAATGTTTTCCACCTGAAAGTGTCGAAATATTTAAGTAGTTCAAAAAATCGTTTTTGAACAGGGCATACACATCAAAATTTGTAGTTTTATAATTTGAACTGTGAGTGCACTTGTGGATAAAAAATGTAATGAGTGTCACCAACAGAATTATATCATAATAATTGATATCACAGATTTTATATCCTATGATGAGATTTCTGTAGTTTAGGATATGATGACCTATTTTAACTTTATTTAATAGTATTTTGATCTTTTTCCCAAAAAGTTTTAAAGTAACGACATTCTAGGAAAAAAATGATTATAATCTTCTGTTACATTACATAAGTCGCATTTACTGTCTTCTTTTTTCTTCCATTGAAAAAGCAGTTGTTTGCAAGGAAGAATATGATGCAGCAATTTCTATTTAAATATTTGTAATCTGTTATCTTTTAAATAAGTAAATATAAAGTTTAGCATTGATTTTATTGGGATTAACGAATCTAAATTTAGGACACGTTTCCATTTAAAGAAAACTGAAGGCGTGTCTTCATTTCCACTTTTAATGTGTGTGTAAATCTGTTTTGTTTCCATTACTTGTACAATTATTTTCTTATTTTTTTTCTTTTGTATTAATGCAAAGGTTAAGTTTATTGTTTACTTTTGATTTTATTGATTTTTCTGATTTAAGTACCTTGAGCCATTTATTTGGTATGAATGTAGCATATTTAAGTTTTGAAATTTAAACCTTAAATTGGATTTTGAGGATATTTTATTAGATATTATTTCTTGAGAGATATTACCATTTTTGATTTTGTACCTCTGACCAATGTAGAAAAGTAAACGCATAACCATACACACAGTAAAATTCAGTGCAAAAGAAGTCCGAGTCTGATGTCAGAAGAGGTAACAAAAGAAAATAAACAAAATGACAATAATACATAAATAACAGCAGACTACTAAAAGTTACTGACATATCAGCTCCAGACCTGAATTAAACTGATTTTGAGATTACGTCTTCATCATAGGAATATCAGGCAACTCCAGTTAGTGGTTCAGTATTATACAATCATAAAATATTTAAGAGAAGAACGTAACCCGTGTCATGCCAACAACTGGTTTTTAAATAAATGTGTTTAATTCTGATGTAAATACCCTATAAGAGAAACAATATTAAAGCCAAAATATGCAAACTTTAATGACCTGACAACATAATCGTACTATATCCCTTCTTCATACATGTAGGTCTGTTTAAAAGGTTTTTTTTATCTTCTAATGTTCCTTGTTGTCGTTTGTTGATGTGATTCATAAGTGTTTCTCGTTCTGTATATAGATTATACCGTTGTTTTTCCCGTTTGAATAGTTTTACACTAGTCATTTTGGGAACACTTTATAGCTTATTGTTTGATGTGAACCATGACTCTGTTTTGAAGACCGTACTTTGACCTATTATGGTTTTTATTTAAACAAATGTGACTTCGAAGGCAAACTGTCTCATTGGCACTCATACCACATCTTCTTATATCTAGAGAAACGTAAACTACATGTAGCTTCACATTTGAAGTTCATTTTTAGCTAAAACGCCACCGCACATTCATTCCAAATAAAACAAAATCTGTCTCAAAATGAACAAACTTTAAGTAATCAGCAATATCAGTCTTGAAAACATCAAACATATTTTGACTATACATTTACACAAAATGTACCAAATAAACCATACTATAAAAATAAAAAGCCACAGGAACAATTATACACCTAAATTTTCAAAACGTGTCTCCCTAAGATAGTCGTATCTAATTCCACCAAGCACTGACTCAAATGTCTGTTTCATTCCTGATTAGTTTTCCCAAATTAATGTATTTCAGTTAATAAAAGAAAAATCGCAGTAAAATTCAACATCCACCTCGCGGGACCAACATTTCGCATTAGTAATTCTGATTGAGATTCGGAGATGTAAACCACAGCTTGTTCTAGTTGTGAACAGAGACGATGGATGCCAAATGTTAAAGCACTATTGGTATTTATATAGCTAAGTAATACATGTAATACAAAAAAAAAAAAAAACAGTGAACAAATTATTTAATTCATTTTATCTAGTTAAGAAATGGAGCATTCAATGACTTCCAAAATGAGCTGTATTTAGAAGGAAAATGACATATTAATCAACCTTGTATATAGAGAATGGGAAAAGAACAGCTTTCCTAAGTGTTGTTTTTATCTTTACATCTTTCCTAGGTTGTCAACGAGGGTATCACCAAATCCGTAGCCAGTGCATGAAAGTACGAAATCTTATGTTACAATATTTTTCATTTAATATTTATTGAGGATTAGCTCTCATCTTTGGTGAAACTATTCTGTCGTTGAAGGCTTTAACGGGTATATTGTAGTTCCTTTCAGCTATGCATAATCCTTTAAAGGCAACAACCAAACCGTGTTGTTAAGTGCAGGGTTCTACATGCCTTGTTCAATGCATATTCGAATTGCTCAGATGTTATATTAAATGTACATTAACTTTTTAAAGAAGTTTACAAATGTTTTGCAACAATGCAAATACTCAACTTTGGAGTAAAAATAAATATCTCTATCAATGAATTAAACAAACTAAGATCCATTTGAATTAACAGATATATAGAGAATATGTAGTTAACCTGAATGTAAATAACAAAATAGGGAAATATAAAGTTAAGGGTTTTAAGCAAAGGAAATAACAATCATTTTTTGCATACTAATCCTACGCCACATCACAAATTTTTGCTGGTGCGTTGTTGTTCTCCTATCTTTTCGGGGTAACGTAATACATGTGTATACACGGATTCACACATACACACATGGGTATTATATTTAAAACATAAAAACAAAACTTTGATTAAAAAAAATGAAAAATCCTCAACACAAAAACATTTTCATTCTTGAGAAGTTTGGAGCATTTTTCATATTTCAATTTTTAAAGGCAAATTGAAAAATGCTCCAAGTTTTAGCATTTTTCATTTTTTTTCAATATTTTATGGCAAATTGAAAAATGCTTAAGATTTGCAATTTCAATATTTTGTCCTTCAGAAGACATTGAAATTTGTTTCTTTTCTAAAACAATCAAATTCAAATGTTTTAATGTATTCAAACTGTTGATTAGATGATTTGTTTTAAAGACAAACTTATCATTACTTTTAATATTATCCTCGTGAAATCAAATAATGTAATGTCATGAAAATTATAAATGTCAATTCTTATGATTTTTCAGAAGTGACTTCAAGAGATGTTTGTTACATTTATCAAACCAATGAATTTTAAAATTTGTAGAGTATTTTGCAAAATATTTGTTTAGCTTAAAATGAAAAATGTTTGGCGTAAATATACACGGTCTAACAGAGTATCTTAAAAAACAAAAAAACAAATCAACAATTTAAATTAAAGATAGGAAACAAATCATCACCACTTACCAAAAGAAAAAAGTAAAGGGCATTCTTCTACACCGAAAAGGCGATAAACAAGTGAACATTAAAGTCCAAATATGGAGATTAATTTAATGAGGAATCAACAGGAACATATAATCTTTTTTTTTATTTTATTTTTTATCTAAAATCTGATTTATTGCACTATTGCTGTTATAATTAATGCCATGTCTTCAGCATTTGACACGGCATCCCTGAAGCGTTAGTTTTACTGAACAAACAGGGAGATTGTTCAGTAAATTAATAATAATAATAAATGGTTAGATTTACATGTTACAATATTGTGTTTACAGATTATTCAGATTACTACATAAATTATTTTCCGGTAAAAAATACATTCGTGAACCGCTTTGACTTTGTATATATGCTAGTTGAACTGGTCATGAACTATTGATCAAGGATTACACGATGGAGGCAAATTAACAGTCGAAGCAGTCTATTATATATTAATTATGTAGGTGAACATACTTGTTTGCGAATTGAAGTACATTATATAAGTATATTTATTTATGAGTATGTGATATATTAAATGAAGGATAGTAGGGGTTTAATTTTTATCACTGATCATGATCATGACGAAGTCCACAACACCTGGTGTTAAGATTAAATAATATAGAGACACATGTTTTGCTGAATAAATTAGCATAAAGCATATATGCGAGAATAATAACTATATGTACAAGCTTATTTCTTTCAAAATTTTACCATGTTTTCCACCTGAAAGTGTCGAAATATTTAAGTAGTTCGAAAAATCTTTTTTGAACAGGGCATACACATCAAAATTTGTAGTTTTATAATTTGAACTGTGAGTGCACTTGTGGATAAAAAATGTAATGAGTGTCACCAACAGAATTATATCATAATAATTGATATCACAGATTTTATATCCTATGATGAGATTTCTGTAGTTTAAGATATGATGACCTATTTTAACTTTATTTAATAGTATTTTGATCTTTTTCCCAAAAAGTTTTAAAGTAACGACATTCTAGGAAAAAAATGATTATAATCTTCTGTTACATTACATAAGTCGCATTTACTGTCTTCTTTTTTTTTCCATTGAAAAAGCAGTTGTTTGCAAGGAAGAATATGATGCAGCAATTTCTATTTAAATATTTTTAATCTGTTATCTTTTAAATAAGTAAATATAAAGTTTAGCATTGATTTTATTGGGATTAACGAATCTAAATTTAGGACACGTTTCCATTTAAAGAAACCTGAAGGCGTGTCTTCATTTCCACTTTTAATGTGTGTGTATATCTGTTTTGTTTCCATTACTTGTACAATTATTTTCTTATTTTTTTCTTTTGTATTAATGCAAAGGTTAAGTTTATTGTTTACTTTTGATTTTATTGATTTTTCTGATTTAAGTACCTTGAGCCATTCATTTGGTATGAATGTAGCATATTTAAGTTTTGAAATTTCAAACCTTAAATTGGATTTTGAGGATATTTTATTAGATATTATTTCTTGAGAGATATTACCATTTTGGTCTATTATATCGTTAACATATACAGTCCGCCAAAAGTTAAGCACCACCTACTTTTATTGCATAATTTTTTTTTCAAATTTAAAAAAAAACATTATTCCACGAAAAAAAGAAAACAATCATATAGCAATTTTGCTTATATATACCACAAACAAACCAGAAATGTAATTTTAGTCACTTATGAAGGTTCTATGCATGTAGGTTTTCCGTTCATAGAAATAGTGTAAATTACACAATTCTGGAACAGAATTTAAGTTTCACTGTGATTTTTTTTTTTTTACAACAATTGATCGCTCAATATTATTAATTTTTTTTACACATAAGCAATGGTATGTTCGGCAAATTTAATGTCAATATTTGAGTCAATAGCATGTGTAACAACCTCACTTCCGGTACAGTTTCATAACACGACGTATCATTCTCGGTGCAAGCCTTTAAGCTTAAGTTTAGGAAATCTGTTGCATTAAACAACAAATACCACTTTTAAATCGACAAAATATTGTAAAGGTGGGTCTTTGTGATTGAGATTTCCTCCAATGGCATCTCAGACATGTTTAATAGGGTTTATGTATGGGGACATGGAAGGCTAAAAAATAGTGTAAATGGCTTGTTGCTCTTTGAACTCGGTTAAAATCCTTGCCCTGTGTGTTCTAGCGTTGTCGTCCATGATCAAGGGTCTTGGAAATGTAGGGGATTACCAAAATGAGGGACTACAATGTTTCAAGGCACCAAATTTCTGTCTGTTTATGTTACCCTGCAAAATATGCATACCCAGCTTATAACGGTATAAAAAGCAACCCCGTACTGGAACACCAACAGCACAGAACGCATTCCTTGTGCAAAGATTGTTTTTGGTCATAGGCCGTTTTGTTTCTCCGCGAAATTTGTATTATGGCGTCTACTGGCAGTAAAAGAAACTGACTACCATCTGAACAATGAGTATGTTGTCAGCTTCTTATGTTCAAGCATAGATAGTCATCAATATAGTGCCTACCTGTAAGTACAAGTCTCTATACACAAAGACTTGCTCTACGGTTGCCTCCGGGAAGTCGACTGACCAATGTACGACACTAACACGACCACCTGGAGAAACAGTGTATTTGTAAACACGCAAATGACCTTTGATAAGAGGTTGCTTGACTGCTTTATCGGAGTTCAATCTTTTTGGTCGTAATGGATTTTCTTAGTGTATGTTGAAGGTAATTCATAACACCAAACACTAATATTTTTTTCACAATAATTATAAAAATATTGCCAGTTATATTTCGGTGGTGCTTAACTTTTGGCGGACTGTATATATAATACCTTCTGTTATCCCATTTATAAAAATTAAACACTTTCCTTGAAATTTTATCAGTTTGTTTCCCCATAAGATTTGTTGTCTAATGTTTTAAAAATTCATATTGAGTTTGGTATTATTTAATTTATGGACTTTGAACCAAGACTTTACAATTTCTAAGTAGAATTGTGGTAAAGTTTTATGTAGGTTTTGTATTGAGTAAATGTTGTCTAGAATTATGTACAGTAGCATGAAATTAGAACCAAATTTATTAAAGTAAAATGTCGGAATTATTTTCCAGTTAGCAAAATCATCTGTAGTAAGTCTTTTTATCCATGCTATTTGTAGTGCAGTTATATAATTGTCTATATCTGTCATCTTAAGCCCTCCCTCAGTAGTATATAATCTAGACCTATAAGTAAATATCAGTCAGTCTTGCCAGTACGAAAGGTATATACAATTTAATTTAAAAGAAACAATGTACACCAAAAAGAGTGATAGCTTATGGACATCCTGTTCAAGATATTCATTTGTTTTAGAATAGACAGTCACTGATTCTACATTATATTCAACATTGGAATTATTTAAGTCAAAATTCGTTAGAAAAGGAACCTTTTATATGCTTAAATTTTGGTAAATTACCTAATATGAGGTATTGAATTGATAGGTAACAAGACAAGTGAGGGATATGGAGCAAAAAGTAAAATCACAAAAATACTGAACTCAGAGGAAAATCAATTTGGAAAGTCCATAATCACATGGCAAAATCAAAAAACAAAACGCATCAAAAACGAATGGACGAGAACTGTCATATTCCTGACTTGGTACAGGCATTTTCAAATGTAGAAAATGGTGGATTAAACCTGGTTTTATAGCGCTAACCCTCTCACTTTAATAACAGTCTCATCAAATTCTACATTTACATGATGCGTTAAATAAACAGTCACAATTAATAAAATAGTCAAAATATGGGTACATCAGTCATCATCGTATAACAATTTTTAAAGGAACAATTTAACAGGACACAAAAACATCTACTATCTACGAACACATGGATTGATTTGAGTGTACCCTGTGTTGAAGAAAAATATTAACAAGTAGACTGGACATTCGATACATATTCCAAAAATCTGACATAATTTCATCCTTCTTCTTTTTAAATTTTCGACCAGATAGGTGTAATTTGATATAAGACCGCTTGAAAACCAAAATTTGGATATGAGTTGATATTTTATGTCACGAATACTGCCGGAATATACACATGGTATAATTTCTAGCTTTGCAAAAACAAAATAAAGTTGAAATATTTCCTTTAAAAATGTTTTAGACGCCGTAACGATTTGTTGGACCGTTGTGTGTAAATATTTTCACAAGTGACGACGAATGTATTTCAATTGTCAACACGAACAACACAAATAAGCCATCCTATATCTTGCGAATACTACCTTAGAAAAACTTATTAGTTACAAGAGTTGCATACAATAACTTAAAATAACTAGCCTTTTAGTTTGGGTTAAATTGCTAAAATGTGTATGCAAAGAAAACAAAAATTCACAGATTGACTGATATTTGTTTAGTTATTTCATAAAATATGCTATCCTAGATATCTAGGCGCAATCCTTATGTTGCATATACCTTGCAGCGCGGTTTGTTGATGAATTTACTTTTTTGCTAGGACACATGTCTTTTAAACCTTAAGTTTATTCGTCACATATCTCCGACAAAATTTAATTTCTTCATTTGAACTGAGAAGTTAAGTATGTTTAATTTTCTTATCGTGAAAAGAGACGCAATTTATTCCTATTTGAACGTATACGGTTTTACAAAATACCTAAGTTTGTATCAAATTGTGATTGTACATTTTGACATCCAGCATTTTTGAAGAGACACTAATTTTACGAATGCATATTAAATATAGTTAAATAAGTATAAATAATGTCATATAAAACATTGACTTATGATTGTTGTAATCAATGTGACTTATTATCCACTTACTTTTTTCGGTAAATTTATGTCAATACCATGGTCGATTAGCAATCTAACGATTTCAGTTTGCCCGTTCCTTGCAGCAAGGTGAAGTGCAGTACTACCATCCTGTAAAAAGAAATACTAAGCAGTGTTTACATAACATTGAATGCTAAAGATTGCAGCTGATATATAAACTAATCATGAGTAAATAGTGTAGCCGATATAATAATCAAATAAAAAAGATAATAATTGCTATCAAATTTTCGTTTGATGATAATAGTAAGGTGACAATTTGTGATAGATGTAATTTCTCGTTAATCGATTAAGAAAAAATAAGGCAAGAAACAGAAACAGAGTATCTTAAAACCAAAAAGTAAATCAACAATTTAAAATTAAGATAGGAAGCAAATCATCACCACTTACCAAAAGAAAAAAGGTAAAGGGTATTCTTATACAGTCCTCAGATGGTGTAAACGTCCCTCTAACACCATACACCATTACACCATACACCATACACCATACACCATTACACCATACACATTGTATCATTACACCATACACGTTACACTTTTCCATCATACACCTTACAGATAACACCACACACCATTCACCATGCTATCTACACGACCCGAAATTACCCATAATGCAATTAAATTTCAAATACAGCGTGCGACTACAAAATTGTGTATTTGTTTTAAAAAACGAATTTTGATCACAACATTGCAAATTGATATATAAAATTAAGACTTCCGTGATCATGGTTATATAAAAAATTCAGATCAAATATATATATACATGTATTTGTAAATAAAGTAAACATAAAACTTTGCTTGTAATATAAATTAATCCGTGATCTGCCTTTCTGTAGAGGTCAAGTTTGCTTCCGTTAATCAATAACGATATAGGTTTCACTGCTTTTATTATTAAGTTCTGATCGTTTTTAAAATGTAGCTTAAATTTAAAAAAAAAACTCGGTTGAATCGACAAACAATGCGAAAAACAGGTTATACTTAGATGATATAAAATATTTATATCATCATGATAATTGGAAGCGATATTGGTGTACGGTTAACAGGTATGGGCGAACTCTGAAAATCGCGTATACTCGGTTATGCGAGTTTACGATCCCGTCATGCAATAACTAATCATGCTTATGGCCAACGTAATATATATAATAATTAACCAACATTTTTGCAATTTCTTTTTTCCCCCTCTCTTAAAATGTTAAAATGTCGAGATTGAAAACGCGTATATTTTTTTTTGAGTAAGACATGATGTTTTTTTTTTCTTCATTTTTATTTTTTTTAAGTAATAATCCTTATAAGTCCGATATTCAAAGTTTTCGTTTTATGTTAATAAAATGTATATATCTTTCACTCAGTAAGGACATTGGTCTGCAGAAATTCAAGGTGGGTCAGGTTTGAGTGTTCACGTTTCTCGAACCAACATATGTTTGGTCATGCCAAGAAATACTTGCTCACAACTCTGTTGGACCTACTACGTCATCCATTGGTAATTAAAAAGATTAAATAAAAGAATATATAAACCTTTCAAATGTACCGTTTATGAAATAAAAGTATTGCCAGTGGAACACCCGAACCTTCTTTATTACGCTTACAATTTGCAACTCCGGAATTAAGCTTTCCAATCTAACTAAAATTAAAAACTTGCTTTCTAACCGATCTTTTCATGTACTGGACAGGCAACACTCGTTATTTTATTAGAAAATCCTGCTATGGCCTTATACACGTGCATGTTGTCTACTTCGGAGTTTCCGCACAGACACTTGACTCAGAATAAACATCGACTATGGCAGTGGAACAACCATTTAAAACATAAAGTCCGAAGTCTCATAGAACATTTTTTCATTTTTTTTTAATCCTCCCTTTGTTCAAAATATATATGAAATATCATAGCCCCGATATTTCGATCTGTTTCATGCCAAGAAATTCTTGCTCAAAACTCTTGTGGTTCTCATACGGCACCTATTATAATTTGATTTTATTCAACAAAATAATTTGTCCTGCATGTACGTATCGCTTTGAACACGGACATATACATTTTACATGTACCAAATGGTGAATATGAATCAACCATGAAATTGCTGTATGGCAAATTGTTAGCTCGTACAGTTAAAATCCATGCTGGAGAAAGGTGTTGGGTTTTTTGTTGTTGTTTTTTGTCAGAGAAGTTAAAATGGAGTAACAGTGAATCACGGAAGTAATATTGTGAATCTACTCAATTGAAGAATGATAGGTTGGACCTGGTTTTATGGCATGCCAAACCTTTCGCTCTCTCTCTTTTATGCTATGTTAGAAATGCCGCATTTATATGACAATCAAATTTGTAATTTTGGCCAATAATACACCATGAAAATCTTGAAATAATCTGCTGTTATTCGTATAAATAAAAAAGAAGTTGTAATATGATTGATAACTCTCCACAAGAGACCAACTGACAAAGACTTTACCAACTATATGTCACCGTACGGCCTTCAACAATGAGCAAAGTCCATACCGCTGTTATAATGTATGTTTCTTTTTATGATAATTGTCATATGATATTTTCTATTCTTGCATACTATATATATATACGTTAATCAAGTGTCTTGTTTTAAATTAAGACAGATAAAGTTATCACTTTGAATAAGTTGACGCCGTATACTGCTAATTGTATTTTTTTTAAACTGTTTGATGTGTAGTTTCGATGGTATTCAACAGATTACACTCGTGTCACAAGGTATCGATGTATATATCCTATCGGTGGTCATTCATGTTCAATAAACGAATGTAGGACAGAAAGGCACATTTAGAGAACAAAAAAAACAACCAATAAATAGAATACAAATTCAACAAACGAATAAAGAGAAGCATTTTACTTAGATGATGATGTGTGTGTGATCATGTTTTGCTATCTAGACAATTAGAATTCGGTTTTGAGAATACATTTCTTTGAACAAGAAAAATTTCATTTTAAAGATATTTTTGTGTTTTACTTGAACTAGTATATATAAAGCAACTTCGTAATTCAAATTTGTTCCATTTAAATCAATGCAAAATCTTAATTATCTGCCGCAACAGTTCGCCAGCAGGTTGAACACAATGACAACAAACAATTATCTAAATCGATCTAGATTGTCATCATGATTGTCCTCTTTGTATTTAAAATATTGTCTCGCAACACAATTTCAGTACTTTTGATACCTCAGACTGGCTCGTATATAAAAAAAAATGCGCATCAATCAAACCTGACCATATTTGCACTTCATTACGTAAATCTATATAGCTGCATAGTAAATCAGCAATATTTTGATGTCAGGATGGATAGTATAAGACAAATGGAAGCAATATTGCAATACAATGACAACAGAAATGTGTGTCAATCAATCTAGATTGCCAGCATCATGAGACTGTCATCTTTGTATTCAAAATATTGTCTTGCAACAAAATTTAAGTAATTTGAATACCTCAGACTGACTGGTAAGCAAAACAAATTATTCAACAGCATCAAACAAAATGACCACATTTGAACTTTATTAAGTAAATATGTTTAAAGCCGCATTATAATGTAGTCATCTTATGATGTTAGGATAGCTTGTTTAAAACATATGACTGTCACTGAAGTCAGTATCTGTATCTGTATTTTCCACTTCTGCATATGGATGGGTACGTCACTGATTCCTTTCGGCTATTGTGCGATTGGTGGGTCTGCGCATATATTTTTCATGCTTGCTGAGGTGTAATGATTTAAACCCAGTGGTTCAGGATGTTTTTTATCGATACACCTTATCGCTCATCCTGGTTGACCCGGCCGCTTGAACTTTTGATGCATATAACAATCAATTTTCATTTGTGGCGGCATCAGATGTTTTGTTTTATGACGTCAAAATGTTACAGGAACCTGCGTGACAAATAGCGATAAGGTTTATAAAACTAATCCATTACATCACCCAACACTGTGACTGGTATGACAGATTTCCTTTGTACTTTATAATGAAAAGTTCTCTTCTTGGAAAAGTATACTGTTACATGTAGTATATTATGTCGGTTGGTTGATTTTGTTGGTAGCTTAATTTCAAGTGGCAAATATTTCATTCTTGTTCGCATAAGTATTTTTCGAATGTTCATGATATCATTTATAATCCGTAAAGACAAATCTAACACAAATGACGAGATTGTTTATAAGTATACAACGCCTAGCTTACATTGTATATGCAATACATGTAACACTGTACATTTTATGGAAAACAGAATCGTAAATCCAAGGCAAACAAAGGTGAATTACGAAGAACTTATGAAGAGCCTGTCAAAAATGGGGAAGGAAGCAACGTTAAAAAAGATGTTGATAACCCTTGATATGAAAATATTGATCCAATGCGTGGATAACCTTTGTATCTGGCTTCTAGTTGAAACAAAATAATTTCTTTTAAGATAGCTGCTAGTGATTACAAGTGTCCAATCTTATAGCCGTTAATTCAATATAACTAAGAATATATATATATATTTTTTTCTCGTATTCTTATCTATAATAAGAGTCTACCGAGTAAAGTAATTTGCTACTCTGGAAACAATATTTATTAAGCTTATTATTATTGTTTATGTTTACAAACCGAAAAATTAAATTATAAAGAACTTCGTTTTCAACCAATGAAATGTCGTACACCATTCATTCACACCATTCCCGATCGCACGTTACACAATCACACCATTCCTCATACACCATTACATCATTACCCTTACACCATAGCACCATACACCTTACACCATTGCACCATACATCTTACACCATTACACCATACACGTTTTTTTGTGAAGTTTACACCATCCAAGGGCTGTACACCGAAATTTATAGGTGACAAGACAAGGGACGGATATGGGGCAAAATAGTGTACCCTGTATTGACCAAAATGAATAAATAGTCTGGACATTTGATAATTATCCTGAATCTGACATAACTGCATCCTTATATTTTATAAATTTCCGACTAGATAGGTGTACTTTTATATTAGACCACAGATAAAACATTATTTGTTACTTTATGTTACGATTACTGTATGTGTATACTCATGGTAAAATTTTGAGGTTGGCATAAACAAACGTAAAGTTAGAGTCTTTTTTTTTAAATGTTCCAGACGCTATCGCGATTTGTTGGACCGTAATTGGTAATTTGTGTCACAAATGACGACGAATATCTTCCACTTGTAAACATGAACAACACAAAGAAGTCGCCCTATTTCCCTGAAAACTACCTACCTAAGAAAAACTTATCTGTTACAGGAGTTGCATATAACTACCAAAAATAACTAGCCTTTTTTTGTTGGTTAAATAGCTAAAAATGTTTATGCATAAATAAAACAAATCCAAACATTGACTGATAATGTTCAGTAAATTCATAAAATATGCTATTATAGATATCTAGGAACAATCCCTGTGTTGCTGATTACTTACAGTTGGTAATTTTTATGATTTTACTTTTGTCCTGGGACACATTGATTTTATAACTACAATGTATTCATCAACTATATCAAAGGAAGTTTTATTTCTTTATTAGAACTGTGTAGTTAAACAACGTTAAGAACGTTTGAGTAAGTTCGTCGTAAAAAAAAACGCAATTAATTTCTATTCGAAGGTGTATTTTTTTATAATTAACGCAGGTGATATATAAACTAACGCATGACTTAACAGTTAGGCATTTATCGTAGCATGTCGACTCTGTAGCCGATATAATAATCAAATAAATAAATCGATTAGTAATTGCTATCATTTGTTCACTTTATAGTAATAATTAGGTGACAATTTGTGATAGACATGCAAAGATCGTTAATCAATTTTCAATAAAACAACATGCAGACATTAATTTGGCTACGATTTGATGGTGCATGTTACGATTACCATGATTACTGTCAGTGTATACTCATGCTTTAATTTCGAGGTTGGCATGAACAAACGTAAAGTAAACACAAACAATCCGTCCTGTTTCCCCCGAATACTACCTACCATAGAAAAACGTATATATTACAGGAAATGCATACGATTACTCTAAATTAATAACCTTATAATTCGGGTTCAATTGCTGAAAATGTGTATGCAAAAATTTAAAAAATCACAACATCGACTGATAGTTTTTAGTTGATTCATAAAATTTGCTATCATAGATCCTATGTTGATATTTCATTTGAGATCTTATATTTATGATTTCACTTTTTTGCTAGTACAAAATGTATAATCACAAATCACAATCAAAACAATATTGAAAAACCGTATTGGTTCGAATAGGAATTATTTGCCTCTATTCTCACGAAAAAAAATTAAACATACTTAACTTCATAGTTCAAATGAAGACATTTAATTTTCCTTGCAGATATTTGACGAATAAACTGAAGGTTTAAAAACCATGTGTAATAGCAAAAAAATAAAAATCATAAATATAAGAGCTCAAATGAATGATCAACATAGGAAGTGAACTGCAGTACTACCATCCTGTACAAAAAAATACTAAGCAGTGTTAACATAACATTTAATTATAAAGAACGCATATGATATATTAACAAACGCATGATTATATAGTGTAGCATTTATCGTATCACATCGACCTTGTAGCCGATATAATAACTATGCCGGAAATTAATTGATTTCAGATTGTCAATTGATAGTGATTATAATGTGGCATAATTCCATGAATATTTAAATCCGTTATCGATTATGAAAAAAATATGGCAAGAAATAGAGAAACAAAGTATCTAAAAACCATTAAGTAAGCCAACAAGAACAAACAAAGCTTGGAAACAAAACATCATCACTTACCGAAAGAATTGAAGGATAAGGAAAACACCGAAATGGCGTTAAAAAAGCAAATTTCAAATCACAAATATGGAGTTTACTTTATTGAAGATTCCAAAGGAAAAGAAATTTTTAACATGTTCATGAATACATAACAGTTTTGCAAGTATGACATGCAAACAAAGTTTAAACAATATCAAAATAATATCGAAACGTAAGAGTTAGCATCAAAATAACAAACATAAGTTTTGGCATAATACTTTAAATTTCACAATAACATGATTTCCACGTCTTAAAAAAGACAATGGTGTAAGATTTATTAAACTAGAAGTCTTGATTACTTAATGAAGAATGAATGAAAATATATAAAATGTCAAATGTTTATATTATTCTTAAAACTCACAAAGTGTTGATAGTTTATATTTGCTCCTCCATTTAAACACTGTTTTACGTTCTCCTTGTCTCCACGCCCAGCAGCAAGTATTAGATCCTGTACCACAAGATATAAATTAGTCAGAACTATTTTAATGATGATGCATATCACATAAGTACACGGCTTATCCCATGTTTGATATTGACATACTATTGGCCTTTACCATTATCTTCAATTATTAATAATGAAAATGCATAATATACACATCATGAGTTAAAAAGAAAGTAGATACTAGAAGAAAGTAAAATGACGGATTAATGAAAGAAGCGTTTGCAATTCTCGGGCACCCATAATTCTTGATAGTTTTCTATGGAACACCACGCATGTCTTATGTGGATGTTCATCATTATATGCAGTCGTTAAAAGGGTACATACGGTAGTCAACACATTATATGCAGTGGTCACAACATTATCAGCAGTGGACACAACAGCACATGCAGTCCCAGTAATACATGTAGTTTTGATGTACAGTTACGGCATCACATCATTTGATGAACGGACCTCGATCATAGGTTTCCATTGAACGTCGATCTGAATCTTGCATATTTATGAAATACGGCACTGAATATTGACTTAAGACATTTTAAAAGTAGCATATAACTTTTGGCTGTTTAATATGATATGAAATCGAGACATACATTATATATAAATGTCATTCAATGTTTCAGTAGTATTATTCATTATAGTAAAATTATATTATGCAGTTGTATTTCTTACTTTAGACATAACTTTTATTAATGCATTCAATTTTTAGTTACCTCATTTCTATGGAATGAATTACCCTTAAATCCGTAAAATACTGTCCGTCCCATCAGCAGACAAAAGCAGGTGTTATTTCTTCGATTTCAATCAAAGTAACTAATTATATGGATTCAATAACTGTTTTATTTTGTTTTCTGGAATATTCAATTACGACTGTAAATTATGCCTTGACTAATGCATGTAATGCTTTGACCACTGCATATAATAATGATATACAGCATACGGCAGCCGTTGCGTACACAAGTTGTAATGGGTCAAACTCTTTCGATTTATAGCATCCTTAACTTGGTCTACGCTCTACATTGGAAAGGTTCATAATAAGTGTACATATAATTCAAATTAGTGCGTACACACTTTAATCAAATATATTACATGATTGGTATAGTATTCATAATATATATAAAGTCAAACCGACAAAAACTCATGTCTGCAATGACGAAAAACACTGCCTCATTAAACCATTATAACAAAATACTAGTTCTTCATTTGATAAACAAGTCTAAATTAAAAACAACTTTCAAACCTATGATTGTTTTGGATGAAAACCGCAACTTTTAAACGTGTGCATGCACAACAAACTTCTTGGTAGAAGGGTTTAACAGCACAAGCAACATCTTCCAAAAGACCAAAGTGAAAAAAAAAAATATTTTAACAAAACACATTTGACTAACAGGTCGCACAACTGATGCTTACTGCCATTGGCGATTGCAAAATAAAATTATTACCATATTTAAAATAATGGATTCAATACCAAACAAAAAGCAACAAACTTGCAGAAAATATGGTATACCGCAAAAATGAGGTGCAAAAATGTGTACACCATATCTGGATTTTGAAAGTTAATTGTTTAGTGATGTCATTAATCGAAAAGGTATAAATTACCACAGTTTAGGATAGAATCTTGAATATATATATATATGAATATATATGACTCATCAATGGCGTTCTCATCAACAGTAAGATTTTTTTTTATAAATAAACTGTTTACAAAATTTAGAATTTTTGAAATACTTAGGCTTTTCTACCTTAGACATAGATTACCTTAGCTGTGTTTGGCAAAACTTTTAGGAATTGGTCCCCAATGCTCTTAAACTTCTTACTTTATTTGCTCCTTTTAACTTTTTTGGACTTGAGCGTCACTGGTGAGTCTTTTGTAGACTAAACGCGCGTCGGCGTTGTATGAAATTGAGTTTATTTGATACAGAGAGAAGGTTGAATTCTTATTCCGAAAGGTTATGGCAAACACGGTAAGTTCTATATATGTATCTCAAGAGGTAAACATTTGTTTGTGTTTAATGAATTCAACAGGTTGTAAAATAGAGATTGATATGGAGTGTACATTTTTGAATTTTCTGGATTTACAGTTTTATATTGACTATCTTATGGCGTGATACCTTCATTACTAAAGCAGTAAGTTTAGCATGAATACACATAATATTAACTGAGAAAAAGCAGTATTTTTAAAATCTGTTTACGGAATTTAGACTTTAATTCTAAAAAGGTGATGTTTTGTTCTTCAACTTTTGTTTTGACTTATTATAGATATAGGAAGATGTGGTGTGAGTGCCAATGATACAACTCTCCATCCAAATAACAATTTAAAAAGTAAACCATTTTAGGTACGGCCTTCAACACGGAGGCATATTCATTTATCACGACCTAAGTTATACGTCGTTGTTGAATGTTGATTATGTCATTGTTGATCATGATATATTAAATATACTTCTACTCATATTGTAGCTTGATGCATTGTTAATATGGTGTTTTTTCTGATATTAGAAGTCATGTTAATTGAGAGGCTAAATATTGAATTGAAATGTGCGAACAGCAAAAAGACTAAGTTATGCACAATAGACCTCCATGATCCTTAGGCACATGTGAAAACATTTTATATTAGCTATACTTTTCTTTGTTTTTTTTACAATCTCAAGATTTCCAGTATTCAAACATCCTGGCATTTGAAGTTGTAGTTGAGCGTTCTTCATGAAGATAAGCGATTCTGTCGAACTCAACTAGTTAAACGTATTTCCATTGTGTATCAGTTTTTTAAATACTGATGTTGTAGGTTTGCGAGTCCCGTATACCGTACTAACTGTGTTAGCTTACAGGTGCAAACACATGTTACTACTTAAAACAGTCGATACATTTATGTATACCACGATTATTCAATTGAAATGTGTATTTCTAACAACTAGGAACATTACCTATTTGTGTTCTGTTAACTTATTCTTCGTATAATCCTTATCAGAAATATAAAACAACAAAATTAGTCCTTTACAAATGTACTATGTATTAGTTTCGAATACCACTAGATAGTTGTATTACCTGACAAAGCTGTTCAAGATCACTTCTTTTTTTTGCATATTCTGAGCTCATTGTGAAAATTCTGTAAATAAAGCTGACATTCATGTATTTTGAAATTATCACAAGTACAACTGTTATACTTTTCTCTACTTCACCAATATAATATCAATAAATTAATAAAGTAGAGTGATACATCACACACATAAATTGAATAACTGATTATATTTCACTGATGATTACTAACTATATAGTCGATATACACATTAGCCATTTATGTACAGATCTTGAGTGCAAGGTACCCAAACAATACAAAATTCAGTGAATAAGCAAAGCATTCAGTAAATTTACATGTTTATTTGTATACATTTTATTACAACCTATGCATAGAATCGTTAAAAATATATTTATGTTTATAGTAGTTACATAGGATCATTTAAATGTTATGTATGTTCATAATAGTCAAATCGGATCAGTACATTATGTGGAGAAGGATCTGCTAACCCTTCTGGAGCACCTGATAGCACCCCACGTTTTTGGAAGGTCGTGTGTTGGTAAGTCTTCAGTTTCATATCTTATGTCGTGTGTACTATTATTTGTCTACTTGTTTTTCTTTTCTTTTATACTATTGCGTGTCAGTTTATTATTGATCAATGAATTTAAATGTCCCTCTGGATTCTTTCGACCCTCGTTTAAAGCAACAGATATACACATCAATGTTTTGCCGCAAGTTACTGGCCTCTCATTAATGCTGCCGCTTTTTATTAAAGATGATAATCATAAATCACCAAATATGTTTAAAGTAAAATTGAGAATGGAAATGGGGAATGTGTCAAAGAGACAACAACCCGACTAAATAAAAAAAAACAACAGCAGAAGGTCACCAACAAGGCTTCAATGGTGCGAGAAATTCCCGCACCCGGAGGAGTTCTTCAGCTGGCCCCTAAACAAATATATAATAGTTCAGTGATAATGAACGCCATACTAATTTCCAAATTGTACACAAGAAACTAAAATTAAATTTTTTACAAGACTTACAAAGGCCAGAGGCTCCTGACTTGGGACAGGCGCAAAAATGCGGCGGGATTAAACATGTTTGTGAGATCTCAACCCTCCCTCTATACCTCTAACCAATGTAGAAAAGTAAACGCATAACAATACGCACATTAAAATTCAGTTCAAGAGAAGTCTGAGTCTGATGTCAGAAGATGTAACCAAAGAAAATAAACAACATGACAATAATACACAAATAACAACAGACTACTAGCAGTTAACTGACATGCCAGCCCCAGACTTCAATTAAACTGACTGAAAGATTATGATTTCATCATATGAACATCAGGCACAATCCTTCCCGTTAGGGGTTTAGTATCATACCATCATAACATATATGAGAAGAACATAACCCGTGTCATGCCAACAACTGTTTTAAGAATAAATGTGTTTAGTTCCGACGCAAAGACCTTATCAGTGACTCAATATTAACGCCAAAATATGCAATCTTTAATGACTTGACAACAGTATCGTAATTATATCCCTTTTAAAGGTGTTGTGTTATATGCATGATCAAAAATACTTCGACCTAAAAACTATAACTGATGATATAGCTTCATGTAGCTAGTAAATATTAATTAACTTTTGTTTTCTGTTTAAGTTTGTAATCACTCTAATGGTACTTGTGTAATGCGCAGATTTAACATTATTCGTTTTACATTTACGATTACCATGATCATAAAATTGAGAATGGAAATTGGAAATGTGTCAAAGAGACAACAACCCGACCAAATAAAAAAAAACAACAGCAGAAGGTCACCAACAGGTCTTCAATGTAGCGAGAAATTCCCGCACCCTGAGGCGTCCTTCAGCTGGCCCCTAAACAAATATATACTAGTTCAGTGATAATAAACGCCATACTAATTTCCAAATTGTACACAAGAAGGTAAAATTAAAATAATACAAGACTAACAAAGTCTAGATAGACAGAAGGTGAAATAGTCCCAGAGGATATCAACAGCCCATTATCAACATTGTAGTACTTTGGTGCTGGTATGACATTTTAAATTGAACAAGGTATCTCACTAAATGAACAATTTTGCTTCTTGTCCTGATTTGCCTTTAACGTATGCCATTTTAGGGTTTTATAGATAGGAAACAACCAGAATGAATCAGTGCCAACAGTATCCACAAATAGAAGAACTTAAACGGTTAAAACGGAATTAAACAATGTTACAAGATAAGCAAGACAGAAATTAAAGCTGGAAGAAGATTATAAAGAAAAGAACAAGGAGGTAAAATTTAGTACAAGAAATCATTAAAGGAAATATATTGATAATATAGCAAAAAGTGCAGAAGATGCAAAAAATAAGGAATAACAGAACACTCTTCATAAGAGACATTTAATAACCAACGAAAAGGGACTTTTAGAGGGAAAGAACGAAGACTTTGAAGATATTTTAAATTCGATATTCAGTATTACCAGATATTAAACCTCGAGTTGCTGTTGAACCACTACCCATTGAAGCATTGAACAGATAATACGGGGTAAAAGGGCACTCAGTCATGGCAAGGCTCCATGTATTGATAACATACAGTCTGAACTATTGACCACTGATATAAGCACAATAGCCAAAAGTCGTTTGACTTCTATTAACAGAAAATTGGTAGAGGAAAAAATGCCACCAGACTGGTAGAGGGGAATTGTAATCAAATTTTAAAAAAGGAAATTAGAAGAGTTTTACAACCGGCAAGGAATAACATGACTATTTTTGCCTTGGAAAGTCCTCTGTAGAATTATCATCAACCCAATTAAAGATGCTTTTGACAAAATGTTACGTAAATAACAAGCTTTGTTCCGAAGAAGTCGAGTCTGTATACACTAAACATTCAGTAATGTAATAATATATTTGTATTTGAACCTGAACATAAAAAAAAAACACAAATATATACATATACCACATATAGCTAAATTATATAATAGAAAAATGCATTATTAAATCATGCTATACTCTACTTTTTGTATTATTTGCATTTACAATATTACACATTGAGTATACAAACGGTCTTGGTACAAATCTTACACTCATGAAAACACTTTACATATCCGTTCTGTCCCATTTACCTCACAACAGGCACATGCAAATTGACAGTGCATCGGACAAATGTATATTATGTTTATTCATTTTGTCATAGGATATGCCGACATGTAATTAACACTATCACAGTTTACATTATGTCCGTTCTATATGGATATAGTGTCCAGGTATATCTACTTAAATGTTGTTTGAAAGGGTATAACATGAGAAAAAAGTAAACGTTTTAAATTTCATACTATATACATTGTTTAACATTTACCAGTTTGTAATCGACATATTATATTATAAATAAATTCACAAAACATTAAATACAAAACTACCTACATCTGTAATCAGCAAGCGCAATATTAGAATAATTAATCAAACAATGGTTTTCTAAGTAACGACAATGCAAATTATATAGCTCATCGGCTAATGTATGGATTCTGTAAAATACAGGTTATATCCTGTTTCATAACTCGATATATCAGGTCTATTAAAACCAAATTATTTTAATACATCTATTTATTAAGCGATATATGAAAAATACAATAGCAGTATGTAGGACCTTAAGGGGGTACAGAACACCTAAGAAAAGATAACTCTTTCTCATAGTCTGATTCATTGCTGCGTTTTAAAATTATGTGCAATATGCAAGCTTTTAAAAGATCATGATCAGAATGTTTACATTATTGCTAAGACCAGCTGTACACCCTTTGTTATTCATTTAATCCTTAAAAATCATTTAAAGTTAATCATTTTCAATAAATGAACCGTCAATGAGACATAATAGGGAAATTTCAAAGTGAAAAAAAATTACCAAAAGAAAACAAGGACGTTTGAAAAGGAGGGAAACAGAAAGAGAAGGGACCATAACTGTTTTCGTTTTTTACTTGGGAATGCCTACATGATGGTCTTAAATAAAATGAAATAAAGTGCAAAATGTCTAAGAATGCTACCATTTGATATTAGGTGGGGGGGGGGGGGGGGGGGGGAGTGCTAGGACTTATAAAACTTTGTCCTGCATTTTTTTTTATAGTTGAACGCATTTTATTGTCCTGCATTTTTTATTTTTCATTCTTTGCGGACCTGTAATTTTCATTTCCTGTTATGCTAAATTACTGATCCTGCCTTTGTTTGTTCCAAAGCCTGTCTTGCCTTTTTCAAATTTCATCCAAGCCCCCCTCCTCAAATGAGGGTGGCTATGACCTTTATCGGGACTCCGGGACCGAGTGTTTCTAATGTTAAGATTTAGGGATTGACCCTTTCGAGATCCGAAATTCTATTTTCGGATATCAGGATGTCGGGATTTAAATTTATCTAAATTCGGGACCTCGGGATTTCATGTTTTTAAGCCAGGGTTTCGGGGTCAGAACCCCTCCTACCCTCCTCTCAAATGGTAGCTCCCTCCGACGATAAAATTTTAACCAAATAAATAAGAATCCCTGGACAATTTCACAATGCTTATGTTCGTAGATCTTCTTATCAACTTGATTAAATCAAAACTGAATTGACTTCTCATACTTTTTTTTGTTAAACAAAACTAGTATTTTTAAATAAAATACACTATGACCTTAGTAATACATGTAGTACAGTAATATAAAAAAGATTACGTGATTTTATAATTGCTGTCATATTATTTAAAGTGCAATTGAATATTTTATTGAATGATTTATATTCATGTAAAAAGTTTGAAGATACCCAGAGGGATACTCAACCACCAGTGCACCATTAAAATGTCACGGAACTAGGCAAAAAGAATAAAAAAACATCTCATTCAGTCCAAAAAACACTACACATATTTTTGCTTTCTTAATGCATCTAAAAAAACTTTATCTTTCTAGTATCTTTTTCCAACTTTTATCTTGACATGAGTAGAAAATTAACGGGTGTCTTCTATTCCGTCCGCAATTTTAGGGAAATTGAAGTCTATATTTAGAATCATAGTTGAAACTGAAACTACACATGTATGATATAAATAGAACATGTTATTTTCGCTTTATCGAACTTCAATTTCGAAGGGATAGCAAAATTTGCTATTTTCTTTTGTTGTTCCATTGTCATGTTTGTGTATCTTTCGGATATTTTTTTTATCAAATGCAATTTTGAAATAAATATAAAAAAAGAAAGTGTGATGTTATTGCAAGTGACAAGTGAAAATGTTTATTTTAAGTCTCAATTCAAGATGATTACCGAAAAGAGTAATCATTCTCTATCATAATAAGGGGCCCAAAAATAATGTGAAACTTGTAACTGCCGTGCTTTTAACTAAAAATCAGTTGTACCCAATTGTCATATTTATAAACCTCTGCAGTAATACTAAAAAATGGTCTATGTTTAACGAACTTGATTTAACAGTATAAGGATTTTGCACAGTCAGCTCTGTATATCTCTCATAAGCCGTAATTCTTTGCACCAATGGTTTTGACGTTATGTTTTGAATCGTATATTTTTTGAATCTGGCCAAACGACCAATAAATTGAAATCTTCATCATGTAAAGCATCTGCCAACTTTAAAGCTTTTGCCTAATAAGTATGTATCATGTGTACGTTTGGTGTGTCATGCTATTAATTTCAACAGCTCGTATCTCAAATCAAAAATCAATTACATCCTTTTGTCCCCCTGCAACTGATTGTCGGTTTGGGGGGGGGGGGGGGGATTTTTGTTTCCCCTGTCCGTTTGTCCCTTTATTGGTATATATATAGTTATTTGGCATAACTCCTCCTATTGTTTGATTCCTAGAAAGTTTTCACTTCGCTGTCTGTTGAGTATTAAAGTACGTACACTGCGCTTCAATAGAAACGATTCCCTTTTTCAAACAATTCTATGTGACTACATGTCCATTATGTATTCCGTGTGCATTGAATGGCTTGAAATGTCATAAAATGGGTCTATATTGTTGTATGGTCGATTAAAGCTTTTGTTATATGATTTTTTTAAATAAATATGAATTCATAACTACATGAAAGTCATGGCCTGTACAAGTGTTTCTTACCAAAAAAAAAACCACATATATCGTTCTTGAGGTCAAAGTTCAAGGTCATATGGAGGTCAAAATTTTAAGAAGGCACACCACCTCATGGTGATACAGCCACATGTCAAAGATGTAAGGCCTAGGTCAAAAGGCAAAGAAGTTATGGCCTACATGGTTGTGTTTTTCACGGAAAAACACCCATAAATTTGACCTTGAGGTCACATTTGAAGGTCACACAAAGGTCATCATGATGCCAGACACTTAACCCTGTGATGGTACATCCACATGCCAAATAGCTAAGGCCTAGTTCAAAAGACAAACAAAATTATGGCCATTATGTACTTTTTGAATAGATTTTGCTCTTATTTAATGAACCAATTTGAGGGTGGGGCCTAATTTAAACTTAAATTCCAAAAATTCTAACGGTTGAATTTTAAAAAAAATTTGCAAGAACAACCGACTAGTATAGCACTCCAAATGCTTAGTTTTATGAAAAAATTAAACGACACATTTTTTTTCAAAAAAAAAAATTCTTCTTCAAATACTAGAAGCACAGCCTTCACTTTTCGGGGCTAATTCTGATACCCCCTGTTAAAGTTCGGACAATTTTTTTTAACCGTAATAAAAAACTTACAAGAATGGGGTATCAGTGAACTAATATTCTCCTCAGCTATCATTATTAGCTATGCTATTGTCAATTTAGGATTAAATTAAATTTTTTTTTACAAATTCAACCCTATACCCATATTTCAGAAACTTCCAATTTTGGCCGATACTAGTATGTAAAAGATGCCATATTTGAATTGCCAAATCTTTTAAACCTATGGTTCAAATCTTTTAAAATTTTTACAAGATGTTAAGGTTTGCCTAGTTTATCAATGAAAAAAATTTAAGAAAAATTAAACGACAGGAATTTTTTGGGGTATAGTGTTGGGTACCCCCTTAAGCCTAGATAATTATAGCATTTGTAGCTCATCTATTTTAGTTCATTTCACCAATCTATCGATTATTTTTCTTTAACAACATGTTCGTTGAAGAAGATACAGTACTTGCTTTGAATCAATATCATAATATGTATATAAAGTAACTTTTTGAAACCATTAGGTGGTAAACAATTTCCTGGTTATTGTTTGTAATCTGGGATCGGTACTGGAGTTGTTGTTGAATATTTCAGATACAAGCACTCACTTAAATATTGGTCATGGAGTTATTGTAATCAAAATACGAGAACTTTGTAAATAAACTCATCATAGATACAAGTGATACAAGTGAAAAGTAAACTAGCTATACAGCCAGGTTTGATCCACCCTTTTCTACATTGGAATATGCCTATGGCAAGTCATGAATTTTACAGTTGATGTCAATTTGTTTGATGTGTTCGGGCTTTTGATTTTACTATTTTATAACGGACTGTCTGTTTAGAATTTTCCTCTCTGAGTTCGGTATTTTAGTTATTTAACTTTTTTCAAGATGATTTGTTTTCTATATATCTTGGCAAACTTTGGGTATGAATTCAGGCATTTTGTATGGTCTTACCATATGACACAATTACATTTTAATCCATTTATTTCGCATTCAATAAGTCAAAGATAGATATATACATGTTAAAAAAAGAAACAAGTCAAAAGAATTCTTTAAATTAATTTAAAAGTATTCACATTTGTAATTATACAAACAGAAAAAAGTAGGTAACTTTCTGTCAGAACAATCGAGTAATTTTAAATAATGGCCGACTATTGCACAAGTGATAAAGGATTTCAATCAACTATATTAAACAATACATTTTTGAGGAGAAATGTATTCATCAACAGTTTTTTTTTATAGAAGGAGCACGAAACACTCCTTTAATATTGGCAAAAATAGCAAAACTGATAAGTCTTGAATAAAAAAATACACAAACGATTTGCAATTCATATTGTCCTTTTTGTCGAGCCTTCGACTTTAGTCGAAAAAGCGAGACTAAGCGATCCTACATTCCGTCGGCGTCGGCGTCGTCGGCGGCGTCAACAAATATTCACTCTGTGGTTAAAGTTTTTGAAATTTTAATAACTTTCTTAAACTATACTGGATTTCTACCAAACTTTGACAGAAGCTTGTTTATGATCATAAGATAGTATCCAGAAGTAAATTTTGTAAAAATAAAATTCCATTTTTTCCGTATTTTACTATAATGGACTTAGTTTTTTTCTGCGGGGAAACAAAACAATCACTCTGTGGTTAAAGTTTTTAAAATTTTAATAAATTTCTCCAACTATCCTGGGTTTGTACCAAACTTATTCAGAAGCTTGTTTATGATCATAAGATAGTATTCAGAAGTAAATTTTGTAAATAAATAAATCCATTTTTTTTATATTTTACTTTTAAATGGACTTAGTTTTTCTGCGGGGAACCATTACATTCACTCTGTGGTTAAAGTTTTTAAAATTTTAATAACTTTCTTAAACTATCCTGGGTTTGTACCAAACATGGACAGAAGCTAATTTATGATCATTAGATTGTTTCCAGAAGTAAAGTTTGTAAAAAAATTACTCAGTTTTTCTGTAATTTACTTTTAAATGGACTCAGATTTTCTTACAATCATAAAATAGTAACAAGAGGAATATTTTTATTGATTTTTTTTCCTCATTGTTGTTGAGCCTGCGATTTACAGCAAAAATAGGCGAGACACTGGGTTCCACGGAACCCTTACACATTTTTTTAGTAGAAGGCCATCTTGTTAAGAAAAACCTTTCTGGTTTTTCTAAATACACCTTTTTAGTAGTATTCTAAGTTTGTATATTCTTTGAGATATGATAAGATCCTCTGTATATTTCAGTTTTCACCAAATTCGAAGGGATTTTTTACATTCGTCTTTTTATATGGGAATATTGAGTAACAATTCACAGTAGATAACATTTTGTTTTATTTCAACTGATACATTAAATGCAAATGCTGGAAATAAATGTTAAATGTTATATCAATATTGTTCCACGTCATTATTTCTATCGGCTTTCATATGATATGTGTCTACACATATTACATATACAATTCGATTCACTGATTTATCATTGTTTATAACAAAAAGTTGTGTTTGATGAAACGATGTTATTGTTAATTCTATAGAATAGTTACATAGCAACAAAAGTAACTTAAACCATGGACTAAACAAACGACCAAATCGACGATCAACCTCATAATCATTTAAGATATAGACAAACGCACGAAAACAAAACATAGAAAACTCCATGTCAAATGTTTCGGCGCGAGATGTATCCTTATTTTGTCGGAAATTTTGTGCATATTTAAATAGACATGTGCACTTTTTCATTAGGATTTGCGCTTTTTTCTACAATTAATTTGCGATTTTCTCCAAAGAACAGTTTCGCTTCATGAACATACCATTTTAGTGTTGGTACTTTAAGATTTCTAACCTTATTTACTTGCGATGGAAGTAATTTATGAAAAAATAAATTCTATTTCACATGTAGAATTTGTAGTCCTTAAAGAGTTACAATAACTGAATTTTTCCAACCATTCTTGTGGTACATGAATACAGTACATCGGGTACAAATACTTATTCAAAGCTAACAGTACAAAAATAATTTATCCGAAACGCTTTACTAGTATATTTTCAACAGAGATTCTTTATTGTAAATGTTCCAATTCATTGTAAATGAAAAAAAAACAAGGATGAAAAAAAGGTGATATAAATTTGTTGGCACTGTCGGGTTTTTCCGAAACTTTAGTCAAACGATTTTTTTATCCGATGGTCTCAGTACTGTATCTATGTCTAGTTTGAATGTGTTTTTTTAGTCTGCACATGGACTTTTGTTCTCTTAGTTGGTATACATAGGTATACGGAATATATTAAGAACGCAATTAAATCGTAGGTCATACATTCTCATTCAAGGAATGTTTTTTTAATATAGTAAAATAGCATTACAGAGAGGATTGACAGGTAAATTGAAACGGTTTTTGAATAAATAAGATATTAACATTTGATGATTAAATTGATAAGTTGACAGAAAAAAAAGAAATAACCAGTTGTTTTAGCTGCATACGTTATGGTTTCTTCGAACTATACATTATGATTTTATTTCCACCATAAACCAAATAAACTCATCATTGATACCAGGATTTTTTGTTGTTTTTTCACCAGACGCGCGTTTTGTCTACAAAAGACTCTTTACTGACGCTCGAATCCAAAACAGTTTAAAAGGCCGAATAAAGTACGAACCAAAACTCCTAAATTCTTTTCCAAAAAAGAACGAGTTGTGTTGTACAACAGACTTTGAAGCCCAAACTATCCAAATCCAAGTTTTAACCATCACATTCACACTAATTATCTTTCTAACACCATTTTCTTTTAAGGTAGTTCAAGGGTATACAAAAAAATGACAGAATTTTCTTATACTTTGTTATATTAAACTGTAAAGCATGGTTACTTTCAAAATGAAAAAAAGAAATGGGGGTCACTGGCCATCTAGGAGATTGTTTGACCTCTGACAATGAATGCAATTAGGGTCTAAGGAAATTTAGGGAAAATGGCAAAAAAAAAACCTTTGATTTAGTTTTCACAGCAAAAAATAAAAAAAGACAGAATTTGCATTTTTTTCCTACTAAAAAGCTTGATGTCATTACTTTACACAATTGGAAAAAAAATTGAGATCCCTGGCTATTCAAGAAATGGTCTACCTCTGAGAATGAGTGCAAATAGTCTAAATATAAGAAAAACAGACTTATAATCTAATTGATTAAATTTTCAAAGCAAACTAAATGACAGAAATTGCTCATTTTTTTATCATATTTAAAAAAAAAAATTGATGGTCTATTTTATAGAATTGTTATAAAATTTGGAGATCACTTGACATTTAAAAGATTTGTTTACCCCTGAGAATATGTGCAAATAGTCTTAAATATAGGGAAAACAGACAAAATATCTATTTGATTGAATTTTCCAAGCCAAAAAAATAAGAAGCCGCTATATCTAGTTTCCTGCCATTTTGATATGTTTTGAATATTTAATTCAAAATAGTGCCTCTCACAAAACATTTACATTTTCATATTTTGCTGCGTAAAAATTAGACAAAACCATTTTTACAATTGTAATGTGTTATAGTTCACATATCTCATTATGCTCACAGATGCAACTTCCATGATACTTCACTTTTTTTCAATGAATTATGTTTGTATATATTTTCTTAATTCTTATGAATCCTGTATAATATATCTGTATATGAAGATCTGGTATGACAATGAGTGCCAATGAAACAACTCTCCATCCAAACGATCTGTTTAACTGGTTTGCCGCAAAATTTCTCTATTTAATGCTACATGTCCATGCTCAAATTGGCTTTTTTTTTCTTGATAAAAGAACTTTCATTGTGTAAAGAAGAAATTTTTGTGCCAAATAACATTTTGCTATTTAGGGTAAAAATATAACTTTTATTGTACAAGACAGCTGGTATAAGAACTATCCTGACTATTTTTAAATCTTGTTATGATATTGTAATTATTATCTTTTATTATGTTGGCCTTATCTGTGTCGTGTGGCCTGATTGCTATTTACAAAATAATTTTATAACTGTGCAGTTTTGAAATCACTGGAACAATCACAAAATAATTGGAACCTTCCATTTGACTTATATACGATTCCAGAATGATCCTAATAAAAAATGCGTTATTTAAACTTCTACGTTTTTCCAGAATCTTCCGTTGTATTTTTCTAGGATTTTTCTTTCCTAGAGTGTTCTAGAAATTTCCATGACAACTATATATATATACAGACACTAAAGTTTCACTTTCATACATCGATATACATTAGTATTCACAGCATTTGGATTGACACTTTTATTCTACAAACAACATCATACTAGATTGTGACCTTAGTAGTGGACGTAATATTCAGATTGAATTCGGAGAAGATTTTCGGACACAGATAAAGTTAAAAAATTGGACTCATATTTTGAGAGTTTAGTTGACAGACATATTGGTGTAATACTTCTTGTAAACTTTTGTATAATAAATATTGTTAAATTTTGTTGGCTACAATTTAAAGGTGCTTTCTGGCCGTTACAATCTGTTTTTTTTTTAGCATAGCCTGATTTTTTATTTATATACATTGCAGATTTTACTAATTATATCCATGCAGAGTGAATTATACTGTTAAAAACACGTACTGTTAAATGTGCATCTTTGTCAATTTTATTTATTCTGCAAAGTGAATACAATTATGACCAACATTTTATTATTGTCCTTAAACCATGATTGTGATGACATATGATAATTGTGCGCTGAGAGTCTGCTAAGTTTTTATCCATAAGTCGTATTCCGACTTTTTATCTGACGAGTTTTTTTTATTAGTGTTTCAATATAAAAGGAAGATGTGGTATGATAATTGATTGCTAATGAGGCAACTGTCCACAATAGACCAAATGCCACAGAAGTTAACATCTACATGTCAAAAACCGTTAGCCAAAAAAGGCCCTGCAATGACTAATATAAAACAATTCAAATGAGAAAACTGACGGCCTGTTTATGCACATAATGATGAAAAAACACAGAAGCAAAAGACAACCACAGGATCATACAGAATGTGGTGGGGTTAATGTTTGAAGGCGCCAATCCTTCTCTTAACCTAGGACAGTTGTGTAATGGTACAACATATGGGAAGCCTTAATTTGTATTAGTCATTTGTGAACTCTGAATCTAGCGAAAAGTAGATTATCACTGAAAAATGTGCAACATGAGTTGTATGAATAGTTAGTATCCCTGTCTAACAATCTTCATGAAGGAAGATAAAAGTGACGAGCTTTGTTTGTACATAAAATCCGTCATCAAATCATATTAGAGATTGCAGTAAATTTGCTATGTTCACACAAAGTTGGTAAAGATCGTTTAAATCCTACTATCCTATTAGATAGTAACAAAGTTATATCCTTTGAATTTTGAGGTTGAAATAATATTGTAAACAAACTTTTAGTCATTAATGGACCAGCTGAAAAAAGGTTTAAAAGTAGTATGCCGGGACTGTCAAGAGAATACAACACCCACTTAGCACAGGTACACTTTTTGAAAGTTGTCATTTAATGTCTCTAACAAATTAAAGAAATGCACTATGAAATAAATGTGTTCTTGAGCCAATTGCTGACCAGTTAACAGCAATATTATGAACTGAGGCATAATAAGCTTTTTTAAATTAAAAAAAACACAGTTTATGACAAGATCGGTTTTCCTGTTTTGAGTTTTGTTTTTCTCTCATGAAGGTTTTATAGGATCAAATGCATACAATTGTAGGAGGGTGATAAAAAAAGCTTTAAAAAATAGAGAATAATGCATGTAATGTGCACAATACATTTGTAAATAAACATGATAAAGAAACTGTACATTACAATGAAAACAATGGGGTATTAAATTATAAGAAATACAGACAATTGGAGAAAAAATAGCAATAGCGATAAATGGTATAAAGATTAAGATAAGAAAGAAATGAAGGACCGTCAATCTAGACCATCATTTCTAAATTTTAATTGTGCATGCTTAACCTTAATATATCAATGTTTTACCGCATGACTACGCTCATAGGGAAATTCCCCAAAATGGAACCCCAAGAAGGAAATTCCAAACACTTTTTTAAACAATTTTTGTTACATAGTTTTTTTCATTTTTAAATATATTTTTTCGATTTCAGTAAACAGACAATATACGTATTGTGTCTTGAAATTTGAAATTTATTTGTATTCGGCACGAAATGGGAAAATGCTCGGTACAACCTCGCATTTTCCCGTTTCTAAGCCTCTTACAAATAAATTTCATATTTTAAGACACTATACGTATATTGTCTAATTATAAGCTAATAAAATGAAGATCGTTATCTCTAATTTGATCTGCACTCCAGTATTCATGAAAAGCAGTTCACGTGTTTGATTATTTTGAGTTAATCACTGTTCAGTCTTCTCCGACGTCAATAACATACTCAAATCTTTTAGGAAGGACTTACTATTTTGATAATGACATTTGAAAAAAATAAACTTTATTTAGTTTTGAAAATGCAGTTATTAGTCATTCAACTTTTTCTCAATGTATTTAGATAAAAAATATTAGTTTAATGATCCGATGTTATTGTTATGGCAAATTACGACAATGTAAATGACTTACGACATCATTGCTAAACTTTAAGCGTAGACGGCGTGAAAATTTAACTTGATTGGCTTTATAACTATTTTGATCTGAGCGTCACTGATGAGTCTTATGTAGACGAAACGCGCGCCTGGTGAGTTAAATAATAATCATTGTACCTTTGATAACTATAAGGAGCCGCCCGTCCGCCACGTATTCCGAAATCAATTATTGATTTTTCCTTCGGACATCCGGTTAAAAATACAATACTTTTTTTTTTATATAAAAACACAAAATAATCACATCTAGATAATAAGATCTGCATGCAAGCAGAATTATTAATCTCATGCAATTAAAAAATGGTAAAGTTCTGTCCTCGTGTAGGTGATATGTAGTTTTAAATGCTTGATAATATTTGAGAAAGATGTGTAATGCAATGATGTTTTATCTTTCAATTCCAGCTTCCATTTATTTATGTTATCTTCTTTGTTTTTGCATTGGTACTCAATAAGATACATTTACACTGCTGTAATGTCTTGAAACAACCCAATTCAAACCACTGTTTAATGAGACAATGTATTTGATCTTTCAATTGAGCATGGAGGATTCTTTAAATATTTTTTTATTTCAAAGAAGAATTATGTTGATTTCATTCCTTGTGATTGAATTTTGATGATTTTATCTTATAGATCATATTTGACATTTCTATTGTTATCACATTATTTGTCTTTGGCATAAACAGCTACATACTGGATGATGACGATAAAAAAAGAATATCTAAGCCTGTCACGAAGTTCATGGAAGTTCATCTTATATCTTATCTTATTGTTTACGTCAATGTGTTGTCTTTGTTCACGTTGACTCGCGTGCGTATTAAAATATTTACAAAGCATAATAACATGATTTTTTGTTTTAATTAAGCTTAACGTCAGACTTTAGAAAAATACGTACATCAGCATAAAATCCCATCACAAAAGATCAGCCATCTTTGATTTTGTTTCCATTTGTCTGGTTAAAAACAAATTGTCACTACTAGTTACACACATTCTTAAATTTCATCTAAAGGTATAAATTAGTGTAATGATACAAAACAAAAGATTACCTTCTGTTGAAACGATCCAGCAATCTTGAATAATGGCCAATTAGTTAACAAAAGACAAAGGATTTAAAAGAATATGTTATTTAATACATGTTTTTAAAAAGGTGAATTTAGTCAAAAGTATGACCCGTTTTTCATTAAAGAGAGAAGAATTATTTTATAAATATAAATAGATTAGTCTTGAAAAACAATATTCGATTCATAATGTTCATTTGTTTTTATAGAAGAATATCATGTTAAAAAAAATGTACCTTTGATCGAAAGACACCTTCTTAAAAGTATGTATAGTTAATATATCCTTTGATATATGTTAAATATTTTGTCTGTCTCGGATTTCGTTTAAATCGAAATGATTTAGTACACTTGTCTTCATATGAGTTTTTGGACAAACTATTCACTTGAGGTAAGACTACGTGCAGTTAAAATAGATACTAAATATACTCAAAGTATAGTTAACAAAATCAATTTTAACTGGTAAATTTAATTGTGAAGTAGATATAAGACACTGAAATCAAACCATCAAGTCATGATGTTCAGAAAGGAATTTGTAAAAATACAATATATCATGCTGTATAATAAAGCATTACTATAATACTCGTCCACTGATTTAAAAAGAAATTAAGAATTTGTAGTTAAATCTTTTCCTACATTTAAAGACATTGTATTGCTCTTCTGCATTGACCAAAGGGGAGTTATATGTTTTTTTGCTGTACTGAATAAATTACAAGAACCAACTGAACGCAAACAATGCAAACGCGTTTCAGTTTAGTCGTTAAATGATGAAGCCTACGAAATTGGAAACCATTGAAAATGTTATGATTCTTTTTAATGATTATATGCATTCGAAGACTACGTCGAATCTAAAATGTAGAAAAAAACAACCAATTTTGTTTGTTTGTTATTAAATCAGCATTTTATAGTAAAACATCATATATCGCTTGTGTTATTATTGTGTTGATACATAACTGTTTCATGATAGGAGAGGGGTAACCGGTCGAAAACACGATTTGATGTCACCAGATTCTGTCTCAGTGAGTTTCTAAGAATCGTTTGGGTCATATCGATTTTCGAAATTTTATTAAAATACGGTATTTTTCACGTAAATGTTGAGAGTCGTACTATGACCATTTCGTGTTAAAAGCCAAATCTTAAATGGTTGATTTTAAAACTAACTGTTGCATGTATTATTTTATATCGGAAAAATATGTTAATTTAACTTACAATCTGACGAAAAAAGTTTTACAAGAAATTTGTAATTGATAAAGTTATTTCAGAATGACGTCTCCTTCTCCCAATAAAAAGAAGAACAGTCGTTGACTTACTGCAGCTGAAACATTTACTTGAAAAGACCTAGTTAATTCTTATGAACCATGAATGAACATGTTAAAATAAGCGATGTCAAAGAAAAAAAAAACTCATTTTCCTACCGACGCTTGCTTTAGGAATGAAATTGTTTATGAAGTTTTAAATCCTGGTACTAGTCAAATCAAGAGCAACGTAAATAAAATATTTATTAAGTACATTCGAGATATTAATCGGTACAATTTGAACCAAAAGTTTACTGTTTGATGTTTTTTATCCAGGACCAAATCCGTAAACATTCCCTAAAATAACACTGTTTACATAATTGATTGTGCTTCATCTGGTTGTCGTAATTGACTAAGAACTCGGCTTTCTTACCACAGAGAAGTTAACCTGTCGGGTAAAAAATAGAAACTTGAGTCAAAAGTCGGTAACAGGAAATAAGACCATTGAAAGCAAGTTCATTAAATAAAACTAGTTGTTATCAGGTTAACCATACACGACGTATGATGTGAAAATGGTCTCAATTGATATATTGAAGAATATTTCCTTAAAATTATATTCAGAATAGAACGAACAAATGATATATGTGGCATTTGGCTGTAGCAAAACGATAACGAAGGAAAGGGTGGTATATATTGCATATCACTGTATGCCTTTTGCAAACCTGTATTCAAATATTTTCTATCCGTTACTCTATGTCTTATTTGGTCTTGATTCGGTGCCGGATGTTTACTACTTTATTAGAATACGTTGTGCATTTTTAACTCGACATTCCGGAAGGATTTGCACATTTTCTACAAGTCATTTCCGCTTTCTATTAATATACAAGACAGTTTTGCTTTATTAGCATACTATTTGAGTTGTGGTACTTATTTACTAGCGACGGAAGACATTTATGAAACATTTTTCTTTCGAATTGACATGTACAATTTGTATTCCTTAAGGAGAGGAAATTACAGAATATTTGCAACCATGCATTGTTAGGTGAATACACTACATCGAATACAAATAATTCCTATGAACAATCAGGACTCTCTGTTTAAAGCTAACATGAACTGTACACAAGTAATTACAATTATGTTTATCCGATGCGTTTTGATACATGTAGTCGGCTTTCATTATCATTTTGAATGATCAACCTCAAACATTTGAAACAAAACATGGTAAAATCTTCATTTTGGCAAAGTAAACGAAGATTCGGTAATATATACATAACTAACACTGACAAAAAGGATATACATTCAAAGGTTAACAAAGGAAGAATAACAAACCTGCATAACTTGACATTGATCTGATATTATCGCCAATTTACGAAATTTACATTACCTTTGATCTAACTGAATGATGAGTTAACACAGAAGAGTGATACGAATTGTTTTATATAGAACGATTACAAGCTGATATGCAACACTAGCGTCATTTAGATAGACCAACAATGTTCTATACAGCACAATTTCAACCTAGAACGGGATACTATCGTCAGTTGGAAAGACCAACAATGTTGTATACAGATCGATTACAACCTAAAACGTGACACTAACGTAAGCTAGTTTGACAGGACAATGTTCTTTAAAGTACGATTGCACCGCAAGACGTGACAGTAGTGTCAGTAAGATAAACAAACATTGTTCTAAACTGTACGATTACAACCTAAGCCGTGCCAATAGTGTCAGTTAGATAGAACAACAATGTTATATGCAGTACGATTACAACCTTAGACGTGACACTAGTCTCAGCTAGAAGGACAAACAAGGGTGTATACAGTACAATTACAACCTGAAACGTGAAACTAGCGTCAGTTAGTTAGCCAAACGATATTCTACATGTATACAGTACGATTACACTCTGAGACGTGACAGTAGTGTCAGAAATTTATAGAAAAAATGTTCCGTACAGTACGATTTCAACATGACACGTGACATTATTGTCAGAAAGTTATACAAACAATGTATAGTACAGCACGATTTCAACTTGAAACGTGACAGAAGTGTCAGAAAGTTATACCAACAATATTCCGTACAGTAGGATTTCATCATGAGACCTGACACTAGTGTCAGTAAGATATGTGAACAATGATCCGTACAGTACGCTCTCAACCTGAGACGTTACACTAATGTCCGTATGACAAACAATGGTCCGTACAGTACGATTTGATCATGAGACTGCCAAACAATGTTCCAAACAGTACGATGTCAACCTGAGACGTAAAACTAGTGTTATTAATAATAACATGCAATGTTCCGTACAGTACGAGTTCAACATAAGACGTGACACTAGCGTCAGTTAGTTATACAAATAATGTTCCGTGCAGTACAATTACAACATAAGACGCGACACAAGTGTCAGAAAATTATACAAACAATGTTTCGTACAGTACGATTTCAACATGATACGTAACAAGAGTAACGGAAAGTTATACAAACAATGATCCGTACAGTACGGTTTCAACATGAGACGTGACACTAGTGTCAGTTAGTTATACACACAATGATCCGTACAGAACGGTTTCAACATGAGACGTGACACTAGTGTCAGTTAGTTATACACACAATGATCCGTACAGTACGGTTTCAACATGAGACGTGACACTAGTGTCAGTTAGTTATACAAACAATGATCCGTACAGTACTGTTTCAACATGAGACGTGACACTAGTGTCAGTTAGTTATACACACAATGATACGTACAGTACGGTTTCAACATGAGACGTGACACTAGTGTCAGTTAGTTATACACACAATGATCCGTACAGTACGGTTTCAACATGAGACGTGACACTAGTGGCAGTTAGTTATACAGAAAATGTTCCGTACAGTACGGTTTCAACATGAGACGTGGAACTTGAGTCAGTTAGTTAGTTGCAATTACGAAAATAACACAGCATTCTGGAATGGCAAATCATGGAAAAAACATTTCACAAAAAAACAATCCCTTTTCAACTTCGAAATCAGGTACATAATATTTCAACTGGGATGCCCATTTGAGTATCGCTACGCAGTCCCAGGTTAGGTCATTTGCTGGATCTTTCAACCAGTACCACGTGTTAATTGAAATATACACAATAATCTGTGAACGCGAGGAGTTATCATCAGTTCTGTTTGATGGCGAATTTATAAGATTTTTTTATTTTGATTCTACAATACGTTATTCATTATATGACCTTGACAAGGATTTCCCGCCTTAGAAAAGTAAACCGCAAGGGACGCTAACTTTTTCTATAAATGTTCTCTTTTTTTCTGTACACAACGTCATCGAACGTATATTGACAACACTCACTGTTGTTCGTAGATAGTAGATGTTGTTGTGTCCTGTTAAATTGTTATACGATGATGACTGATGTTCCCATATTTTGACTATTTTATTGATTGTGACTGTTTATTTAACGCATCATGTAAATGTAACGGAATTTGATGAGACTGTTATTAAAGTGAGAGGGTTAGCGCTTTAGAACCAGGTTTAATCCACCATTTTCTACATTTGAAAATGCCTGTACCAAGTCAGGAATATGACAGTTCTTGTCCATTCGTTTTTGATGCGTTTTGTTTTTTGATTTTGCCATGTGATTATGGACTTTCCAAATTGATTTTCCTCTGAGTTCAGTATTTTTGTGATTTTACTTTTTTGTATTTCAACCGTAATTTTAAATCATCAGATCTATCAAGAAATGAAGGGTGAAAAAGAAGGTCAAGAGATACCAGAGGGACAGTTAAACTCATAAATTGAAAATACACCGACAACGCCGTGTATGCCATGTAAAAATGAAAACGACAAACAGTCAAACATTAATACACATGACACAAAATAGAAAACTAAAGTACAAGCAACACAAACTCCACCAAAAACTAAGGGTGATTTCAGGTGCTCCGGAAGAGTTAGCAGATCCTTTGTAATGTGTCATACAAATTGCAACCTATGATTCAATTCAAATTGTTAATTACAATAGATTAAAAAAAAGTCAGGGCTTCGGTATATAAGAATTTATTACAAACACATCTGTTTTTTAGTGATTAATGGAGATAATAAAGCAATCTTGACTGCTGTCCCCAAACTTTTGACATATTTACTTATTTTGCCTGTTTGTTTTGTTCACACATCGTTGTCAATTAAATATTGTTAAAGATTCAGGATGTTCAAATAAATGTTAATCAGTTTAATGTTTAAATATATAAAAATATGGAGAACTGGTAAAATGTATAAAAATATTGAGAACTGGTATTATTGTAATTGAAAGAACTTAATTAATAAATAAAAAAGACAGCTTTTAACATAAAAATACATGTTCGTGCACAACTAAAGGTTATCGTGTGATTTTCCACATCGGAGAGAGAAACTTTTCATCATTGAAAGTTCATGCACTGGTGGGAAAGCAGCAACGACACAATTTTTCGAAAAATAACATAAAGAAAATAACTGTTGAATTGATAGCTCATACACTGCTGCGAAATCAGCAAAGCCACAAATTGCAAAAAAAGAATTGGACATTAGTAACATGAATCGCTTGTCTAATATTGGTTCGTTTTATAAAGTGATAAAGATTATAAAAAAATCAATTTTGACTGCTCTTTTTTTGTTGTTGCGATTTTTAACTATTATGTATGTTTGTTTTGTCACGCATCGTTGTCATTATGAGCGTTTATCATACCAATGAGAGTTTTAGCTAGCTATAGAGCAATGTTTAATCCACTATTTTTAACATAAAAAAATATTTGTATAAAGTAAGCAGTATGACAGTTGTTTTCTATTGGTTTGCTGTGTTTGAACTGTTTATTCCATGTCAGAAAGATGGCAGTTGATAACTGATAGTTCGTGTCTGTGTATGTTATATCCTTAATTTGTTTTTTGTTGCATTACACTGTTTTTGTTTTGTTTCGTGTATATCCGCCTATAGTTGACGTGTTTCTATCAGTTTTATATTGTAACCTGGATTTGTTTTGCCGCAATTTATTTATGACTTTCGAACAGCGGTATACTTCTGTTGCCTTTGTTCACGACAATGTATGGAGAAGACACTGCACGTTTGTCGTTACAAATCATGAGCCCTCTAAGTTTAATTCGGGAAGCTTGCTTTAAAATAGACTCATTGATCCCGAAATCAGTAAAAAAGATATTGTTTTCTATTACGCATTTACAACTGACTACGAGTCTGTTATACATAAATATTTGAAAATTCGATTTTCAGGTAAATACTTAATGAATTTACTCACTTGGCCTCATGTCTATAATGTTTCTAGCTACAACGAGTCTAGGGACGATACCTATAATAAGAAAGGATTCATTTTTTACTTCACAGTAAGACTGTCCCTCATCCCAATAGTAAGTTTTTGTCGTGTCAGTAGGGAAGGACATACATATCTTGTTATATTCATCATAAGCATACCCTGGATCGGAACAGCCATCTGTAAAAATAAATACATTGTATCATATAAGTCAGACACATTCTCCTCTTTAGCCTAGTCTGGACATACATACAACAAAGGATTATGGCGCGTAATATATGCATGTAAGACACGTCTTCCTCTTTCGCCTACGGGACATACATACAACAAAGGTTTATTGCGCGTAATACATGCAGATCAGAAACGTCCTCCTCTCTATTCTACGGGACATACTTGTCCTATAATATAAAACTCTGAAGGTTCATATCAATTACTTTCAACGTTTTTTATCGGATATTTTTTTTTACTATCAATGTAGAACCTCAAAGTCTTATAAAATTTGTACTTTTTTCTCGAAGCAAACATTTAAATTAAGGGGGTTTGCGGGTCTAAATCATTTATATAGGATATCTCTATATTTTTCTATAAACTTTATCTTATAGTTGATAGAAAAATAAAATAAAAAAGTGGGATCACCGTTCATTTGCGCTCCAATCTGCCTTCGAAAGAAGTATACATTTTTGTAAAGGTGTTTTTTTTCTGTTGAAGTAATAGGAGAAATAAGGTTAATATCGAAATAAAAAAAAAAATATTACAGAAATCGCTCAATTTGTACAATAATTTAGTTTAAGTACAGCTAATATGGAAATTACATTAAAAAATATAGGTCACCAATAAGTTGAAAAAGATAATTCAATTTTAAAGCCAAACACTGGCATTTTTTCACCAAAGGGAGATAATTTGGAACTTTTTCAATGATGTATACATTTAAAAAGTCATCTGGGGCCAACACAAATTGATTGTTTTGAATGATTTTTGTACCTTATGATAAGGTTACAACTACAAAAGGAAAAAAATAAAATTTGTAATGAAAAAATAATGTTTGATTTGTTTCTGAAATTTGTATACCCTCGAGCCTCCTTGATAATCCACTGCTAAAACAAATAAAATTATTAGGAACAACCTAAATATGAATCCCACATTAATAGTTTAAAATACTGTTCCTAATCCATCACTTTTATCCTCAGGTGACAAACAATTTTTTCACGCCATTTTATTTCAAATATATGTGCCGATTCTTTATTTTAAGGATTTCGTGAACGAAACGAATTTGACGATTATATTTATAATTAGTATAATACAACGAACGAAAACACGGCCAATTACTGTTATAGTACTAGTGTCATGCAATTGTTGAAATAACCATAAAAAGTGGTGAGAGAATACGAATGGGGTTAACAGAATAGAGAACAATCGACAAAAAGCATAAAGCATGGACAAATATGGGTTCTATTTTATTTATTTTTTAAACTTGATGACATACAAATTTATATTGGTTTGCGTAATTCCTGTAATATTCATATCATTTGAATCACTTTCTAAATACAAATACTTATAGAATCACATTTTACCGTTTATTGATGTTCATTTGACCCCAGACTCTGCATTATGACCCTTTGAGCTATGCATTAACTGTATATCTATATATAAATATTATCGTATTAAAATGTGAATCTTTTACAAAACTTGGGTAGACGTTAATACATACAAAGCAAGCAAGCCGACCAAAGCTTTACTCTACATGCATTATGGAATTAGTCCTTATCAAAACTGCAAGGAGATGTGGTATGAAAGCCAATAAGAAAAAATAATTTTACATTAACAAGAGTTTAAATGAAGTTGTTGTAAGCAATTTATGCCATATGGCCTCCGCGAGAGAAAAAAAACCCGCCGTTATGACCATCATGAAAAAAAGCTGTGATATGGCATAGCCCCAACATGAATAAAAATGTGTAAAGCAAGTAAATATAGAAAGCCAACTACCTTATTCATGTATGTAATGATTGTCATCATTTCCAGCTTTGACTTTTATTTTCATGAGACCGCCAACTTATTTTCAATAACTCTTTGAAGAAAATTTTAGCGTGTAATTCCTGTTATTATCGGAACATAATATTCATTTATACAATCATCCCTTACCTTTTCATGAATACTAATGGTCGCCTCTTAAGTATTAAGAAACATTAGATGATAAGCGTCCTTTTCTATTTGTGAGGAAATTAGAATTAGTTTAAATCATTTCATCATTTATTACCATCTTAAAGTCAGAACACAATTCGTTTTCCAAGGAATATTCTGAAATATGTACAACTGATTAATATTCGGAAAGACCTGCGGAACTTCTCGTACTTGACCCGCTTGACAACTTGAAATGAGGAGGGGAGGCAGTTTTAAAAGTGGTTCAAAAAGGATAAAATCAATCATATGATAACGTGATAAGGTAAGACATTTTATTTATTATTTGAGATGTTTATTTGTAAGGATAATGACATAAGTTTACTTGAAATGGCCGTAAACATTGTCAAATTGTCGTTCAAAGTTCCTACAAATATTCGTTGGGTATCCACTACGAGAAAATGGATCGTTGGTATAAAACATTGATAGTAAAAAAAAAATCCGATAAAATACGTGGGATGTAAATGATATGAACCTTCATAGTCTTATATAATAGGACTACGGGACATATATACATCAAAGGGAAATGGCGCGTAAAACACACATGTCAGACACGTCCTCCTCGCTAGCCTACGGAACATACATACAACAAAGGATTAAAAGCGTGTAATACATGCATGTCAGACATGTCCTCCTCTCTGAACTACGAGAAATACATACAACAAAGAGGTTCGTCATGCATGCATGCCAGAAACTACTTACCCAACCTACATCAAAGGGATAAGGTTTGATATACATGCATGCCAGGAACTACTTACCCTACTTACAGCAAAGGGTTATGACGCGTGAAACATGCATGCAAAGAACTACTTACCTTACTTACAACAACAAGTTATGGCACATAATACATGCATACCAAGAACTACTTACCCTACCTACAGCAAAGAGGTATGACGCGATATACATGCATGCCAGGAAATACTTACCATACTTATAGCAAAAGGTTATGGCGCGTAATTTATGCATGACAGGAACTACTTACCCTACCTACAACAAAGGGTTATGACGTGCGATACAGGCATGTACGACACTTCTTTTTATCAAGCCTACGGGACACACCTACAACAAAGGGTTATGGCGGCTGATACATGCATGCCAGGAACTTCTTACCCTACTTACCTTACCTACAGCAAAGGGTTATGGCGCGTAATGCATGCATGCCATGATATACCTACTCTACCTGCAGCAAAGGTTTATGCCGCGTAATGCATGGATGTTAGTAACTACTTACTCTACCTACATCAAAGGGTTACGGTGCGTTAAACATACATGCCAGGAACTATTTAAAGTACCTTCAGCAAAGGGTTATGCCGCCTACTACATGTATACCCGTAACAAACAAGAAACGAACCAGAATTTAACAATGGTAATTTTCCTGAATTGATACAAGGTATTTTTAGAAAAATGGTAATTTCAACTTGGTTTTGTGGCATGTTAAATCTCCCGCTTTAATGGCAATATTAATTATAACAATAAAATGACATCATCACATTACAGGACTAAAATTCAAATAAATGGGAGAAAAATTAGACAGAGAAACACACGAATAATAGCCAAAAGAAGGTATCAGTTTTAAGATTTAATACACCAGACGTACGTTTCGTCCACATAAGACTAACGAGTGAAGCTCAGATGAAAACAGTGTAAAAGCCAAAACAAGTACCAAGCTTAAGAGCACTGAGGATCAAAAGTTCCAAAAAGTTGTGATCAATACGGGTAAGGGTTATCCGCCTTGGAATAGAACATCCTTTATATTTAGAATAATTCATAATTTTGCAAAAAGTAAATTTCATAAAATGACTTTATCATAGATAAACATGATCAAACAGAAATGGTGACTAGCTACAGAATAAAAACGGCTACATTACAAGAATACACAGTCGTGTTAACCAAAGCCAATTCAACTCACAAAGTGACGTCACATTTGAATTTTTAAAACGAGCTCCTCAAATTAAGATAGAATTTGGATGGAATTCAAGATAAAATTTGTATAACTTATATAACATTTATTAATTACAATTAAAATTACAATTATTATACTAATTAATATTAAAGTGTGGTTGTAAATGAAGGCAACAGTAGTATACCGCTGTTCAAAACTCATATATCCATGGACAAAAAACAAAATCGGGGTAACAAACTAAAACCGAGGGAAACGCATTAAATATAAGAGGAGAACAACGACATAACATCGAAACGTAACACACACAGAAACGGACCAAGCATCAGACAAAACACCACGAGAATAACAAATATAACATGAAAACCAAATACATGAATTTGGGATAGACAAGTACCGTGCCACGTCTTATCTCAATATCTCAAAAATAAGAGAAAACACAAACGACTCAACGTTAAAATGCACCAAACACATAAACGAACAAGTATATAACAATGGCCATCTTCCTGACTTGGTACAGGACACTTTTAAAAGGGAATAAAAGTGGTTGGTTGAACCTGGTTTTGTGGCATGCCAAACCTCGCACTTTAATGGCAAAGTTAAATATAACATTGAGATGACAACATAATATTACAGGACTACAATACAAATAAATAGGAGAACATATTAGACAAAGAAAAACATGATTAATAGATAACAAAAAGCATCAGGTTTAAAATTCAATACGCCAAAAACGCGCCTTGTCCACACAAAAATCAACAGTGACGCCTAGATATAAAAGATCGAAAGTGAAAAAAGTACAAAGTTGTACAGCACTGAAGATCAAAAGTTGAAAAGGTGTCGCCAAATACGGCATTGTTTTTATGCCCGGAATAAGAACATTCTTATTATAAAGAACAATTCATGCTATTGCAAACAGTAAATTTTAACAAATGAATATGAAAGAGATAAACACAATGAAACTGAAGTATTAACTAATTACAGAAAACTGAACCCGAATACATAATGCTATTAAAGTTTAACACAGAATAGACACACCGAATCAGTCCAGGCGTCAACGTAATTAAAAAAAAATGTGACGTCACATACGATGGCGAAACGGCACAAACGTTATGCCACATTTGAAATTATGAAATTTAGAAACAGCATGACGTCACATATGAAAAACTATCAAAGTGAGATAGAATTAGGATTGATTTAAGATTATATTAGAACTAAATACTGATAATTCATTTAAACAAAATGTATATTGCAATACTTATTAATAGCAATTAACTGTCATATATATATATGTCCAGTTTGTTATGAATCCAACTTCAAACGTAAATAATCGTTCAAAATTTAATATAATTAATAAAGGCGGTGATTAATTTTTCTATCCGTAACACCTAAATTTAATAAAAAGACGTCAACACATTTGACAAAATCCGATGAGAATTACAAATATAACATTAAACATGTAAACTAAATACATGAATTTGGGATAAACAAGTACAGAAACACGTCTTATAGTAATGCGAATTCACATTCAGCAAAACAGTTACAATCGGGAATAAGTCACGTTTGGTAATTAAAAGATAAGACGACATAATGACAAACCACAATCTACCATGTGGTAAAAATGTCCTTAGCTAGTTTGGTTAAAGAGACATCATATGGATCCACCGATTCGTGATGGTGTCCATAAAATTTACGGAGTGTCAATTTTAATCTGTCCTCCTCATAACTTTGTTGGAGCAGTTTCTGCGTAAGGAGCACACTCCTGTATATGAAGTCCGTATAATGTGAACAAGCACGTGAATAACGTATCAATTGTGATATGTAAACACCATACGAAGGGGCAGAGGGTATGTTACTGCTGAGAAATGGGAAATTGATAATTGGGAAGTTGAAATCGTCCCGTTTATCATAGATTTTCGTGTGAAGTCGTCCATCTACGTCAATATTGAGGATAAGATCAAGGTATGAAGCAGTCCTTCTAGATTCAGTAGTATCCTTAATTTCAAGTTCACTGGGATAAATGAGATGTAAGTATTGGCTAAAGTATGGGTTGTTCAATGATAAAACATCATCAATATATCGGAAAGTAAAATTAAAGAATTTTGCGAGGTGCTTTTTCTTTTTGTCTTTTAGAAGGTTCTGAATACATTCTGCTTCATACGAATACAAAAACAAAACAGCCAGCAGGGGTGCACAATTAGAACCCATTGGAATACCGACTGTCTGTTGAAATATAAATCCTCCAAACTCAACAAATATATTGTCGATAAAAAAGTCCAGCATTTTAATAATATCATCTTCAGTATATTTCCTGGAAGATTCAGTGTGATTCTTCACAAAATACAAATTATTGTATCCCAAAACAAGAAATTTGTATCTACGATTCCCATTTTTATAGATTAATTAATACATTAATTAATTGTATTATTTAGCTATAAACCAAACTATATAGAATCAAACTATAAACCAAATATATCGCATAAATTTCGTTGATTCAAACTAAAATTTAATAAATAAACTGGATGCTTAATTATCTTTACCATCTTCACGAAGGGACAGAGTATACTACTGCTGAGAAATGGAATATTGGTAATTGGGAAGTTAAAATCGTCCCATTTATCATATATTTTCTGGCGAATTCGTCCATCCGTGTCAATATTGAGGTAAAGTTTATGGTAAGGAGCAAGACGTTTAGATTCATAAGTATCCTTAATTTCAAGCTCACTGATATATATATGAAATGCAAGTATTGGCTGGAATATGTGTCGTTCAATTATATGACATCATTACTATATTGGAATGAAAAAATAAAGAATTTCGCAAGGTGCTTTTTGTGTTTGTATTTTAGAAGGTTTTGAATGCATTCTGCTTCATACGAGCACCAAAAACAAATCGGCTAGTAGAAGTACACAATTTGTACACATTGCTTTACCGACTGTCTGTTGAAATATGAATCATTCAAATCAACAAATATATGGTCGATCAAAAGTCCAGCATTCTCATAATATCATCATGATCATATATAGTATATTTTCTGGGAGATTCAGTGTGGTTCTTCACAAAATATGAATTTTTGTTACCCCAAACAATAAATTTGTGTCTACGAATCACATTTCTATAGAAAAAAATCTATTTAATGATATGGTTAAATCGATCTTTCAACTGAGCATGGGAAGAATAGTAAATAGAAAATGTAAATAAATCAAAAATGTTGCTGCAAAATTGCAAAGATTGCGTATGTTGTGATCGACGATTGAGCAGTAAATTTTTCGATTTTTTGAGAATCCACATCTGGGTAACACCACTGGTAGAATATATATCACCACATAAGGTTTAAAGCCCTCTAAAATGATCGCTTTGGATTTTACTGAGACATCAATTTAATTCATTGTAAGCAATGACGATGTTAACATATTATTTTATTTCACCCCTGTCTTGATAAGCATGATAAGATAATAATATAAATAATGATAATAATAATAATGAGAACAAATGCGTTTAACTTGTTTGTATAGATTCCACAACTGCTACAAGTGTATTACGATATTTCCTAACTCGATACAGTCAAATTTTATTTTTAAGCACAACGGGAGGCTTGTTGATCTTTTTGAACAATTCAAATTTTACTGTTGAAAGTGGAGAAATAACGTTATACACGGGTTACAATTAAAAAAAATCACCAATCATTTCATTTGCCCTGAGCAGATTTTTTTCACATATTTGTCACACCGATCAGGGAATGTGAAAATAGCATAAAAATTAGAGAAAAAAATATCATATTTCAAAATAGTGAATAAATTCTCATTGGTAAAATATGATCTATGACTGATTGAATAACAAATATTTTGAGTTTGTACACGTTTTGACTTGGATGGATAACTTATATCATATGCTCTTATTTCTATATATTGTTGCTTGAACACATTGTGACTTGGATGCAGAGTTGTCCCATATGCATTAATACCACATTTTTTTTATATCTATAATGTGTTGATAACCAAGTATTTTGAGTTTGTACACATTTTCACTAGGATGGATGAGTATTTCATTGCTACTCATATCATATTCTTATTTCTTATTTCAGTGCATTGGTGTTAATACACATTATGACTTGAATTGAGAGTTTTCTCATTGGCACTAATATCAAATCTCTTTTTTTTTTTTTATCTTATTGCTACTCATTTCAAAACCGTATCATCTATTTCTATCTCTATGGATTGGTGATAATACACATTATGAATTGAATTGAGAGTTTTCTCATTGGAACTTATATCAAATCTCTTTTTTTTTTTTTTATCTTATTGCTACTTTTTTCAAAACCGTATCATCTATTCCTATCTCTATGGCTTGGTGATAATACATATTATGATCTAAAGGGAGAAATGTGGGATTGGCACATATACCACATCTTTTCATTTCTATTGCTGGTTATATAGCAAATATTTTGAGTTTGTACACATTGATACTATAATGGATGATCATTTCTACTCATATCATATGTACCAAATACATGTAAAACAGACTTTACCTTTCCATCTTCTGTAAGAGTAAACTTTGTTCCCTGGTGTACACGTACTTTCGTTATTAAATTTAATAGGACGGTCGAAAAGTCTGCATACTGCATTCACCGAGTTATACTCAAAGCTTGAACATCCATCAGTTGTAGTGCAATGACTGGCACAGTACATGGTATCTTTAGTATCATATATCTTTTTTAAATCCGCCCCCCAATCAAGAATATTACATTCTGAATTCTCGTGAACGACACTCCACCTATCAGAAAACCCAGTTGCAAAAATACCTGAAAAAAATGAAAAAAAACCCAACATTTTTGTATTTCTTCGCTACTATATATCTATAACATGATGCATGTTATGAACAAAATAATATATACTATCGTTAATTAATTTATTATAACTTGAAATTGCAATGATATAAACTTGTCAGAATAGCCTACTACAAGTGTGTTACAATATTTTTCACTCGAATAAATTTCACTATTAAAAGAACGAGGCTTGCCGATGTTTATAAATAGTGATAATTTAAATGCTGAGAGTGGGGGAATATCGTAACACACGAGTTATAGTAGTGGAATTCGCTTCACTAATGGTTGTTATCCGTCCTTTTCAAAACTTTTGCAAAAAGTTGTGTTCTGTATATGTGACGTCATCGGGCATAATCGTTTTTTTCATGACGTCAACATAAATAAATGATAAGTTTTACATGTTTTAAGCAATCATAGTTTACTAGTGAGGATTATTATTTTCTTACACCGATCTAGAAATGTAAATAAAAACCACAATAATAAGTGAAAAATATGTCTTTACATAAGATCAAAACCGAATTTTTTAAATAATAAAATAATATAAACGTCGTAAACGCCAAGATTTTGTCATGATGAAATACAATGGAAATATACCAAAAGGAATTCGTACTAAACAGTAGAAAACGAACTAATAATATAGACTCAGTAAAACTACTTTGGAATGTAAGCTGCTTCTCATTTATAACTCATAACTGAGTGCGTGATAGAGCAGAATTTCTCCTCTAGAAAAACAGTGTTAACTGAGGCGAAGTCAAAGTTGACAGAGCTTGATCGAGAGGTTCAATCTGCTGTATCACCCTCTCAGCTCTGTTCTCACATTATAATTGTCTTTAACAGTTGAATTTCAAATGAAAAGTACGTAAACTGAATTCACACACATAACATCGACACTGTTATTCCAAAACAACAGATGCAAAGCAATATATTATACATTTTGATGGCAAAAACGTAGATCTAGGGCCGTGTCTTTATTTTATGGGGCTGGATTCATTTCATTGTTTTTGAGTTATCGATTTTAGATTTGTCTGCACGAGAGGGTGACATTTAAAAAATATCCACCTTTAGACTATGGAATAGAATCAAATACCTTGTATCATCCAATCAAAATGTTGACATATTGAGATGACTTATACATTTATGTTTTTCTCAAGAAATCAACATTATAAGAAAACAGTCGCATGGTTTTTAGGGTATTACTTCTCCTCGCAAGTATATCATGTATATCTTCTTCTCACTAGTATATCATGTATATCTCCTCCTCGCTAGCATATCATGTATATCTTCTCCTCACTAGTATATCATGTATATATCCTCCTCGCTAGTATATTATGTATATCTTCTCCTCTCTAGTATATCATGTATATCTCCTCCTCGCTAGTATATAACATATATTTTCTCCTCGCTAGTATATCATGTATATCTGCTCCCCCTAGTTTATTATGTATATCAACTCCTCGCTAATATATCATGTATATCTTCTCGCCAGTATATCATGTATATCTCCTCCTCGCTAGTATATCATGTATATCTTCACCTAACTAGTATTTCATGTATATCACCTCCTCGCTTGTATATCATGTATATCCCCTCCTCGCTAGTATATCATGTATATCTTCTCCTCGCTTGTATATCATGTATATCTTCTCCTCGCTAGTATATCATGTATATCTCCTCCTAGCAAGTATATCATGTATATTTTCTCCTCGCTAGTATATCATATATATCTCCTCCTCGCTAGTATATCATGTATATCATCTCCTCGCTAGTATATCATGTATATCTTCTCCTCGATATTATATCATGTATATCTCCTCCTAGCAAGTATATCATGTATATCCTCTTCTTGGTAGTATATCATGTATATCCTCTCCTCTCTATTATATCATGTATATCTCTTCCTCACTAGTATTTCATGTATATCTCAGCCTCGCTAGTTTATCATGTATATCTTCTCCTACCTAGTATATCATGTATATCTTCTCCTCGCTAGTATATCATGCATATTTTCTCCTCGCTAGTATATCATGTATATCTTCTCCTAGCAAGTATATCATGTATATCTCCTCCTCGCTAGTTCACCATGTATAACTCCTCCTCACTAGTATATAATGTATATCTTCTCCTAGCTAGTATATCACATATATCTTCTCCTCGCTAGTATATCATGTATATCTGCTCCTCCCTAGTTTATTATGTATATCAACTCCTCGCTAGTATATTATGTATATCTTCTTGCTAGTATATCATGTATATCTCCTCCTCGCTAGTATATCATGTATATCTTCACCTAACTAGTATTTCATGTATATCACCTCCTCGCTAGTATATCATGTATATCTTCTCCTCGCTTGTATTTCATGTATATCTTCTCCTCGCTAGTATATCATGTATATCTTCTCCTAGCTAGTATATCATGTATATCTTCTCCTCGCTAGTATATCATGTATATCTCCTCTTCGCTAGTATATCATGTATATCATCTCCTCGCTTGTATATCATGTATATCTTCTCCTAGCTAATATATCATGTATATCTTCTCCTCGCTAGTATATCATGTATATCTCCTCTTCGCTAGTATATCATGTATATCATCTCCTCGCTTGTATATCATGTATATCTTCTCCAAGCTAATATATCATGTATATCTTCTCCTCGCTAGTATATCATGTATATCTCCTCTTCGCTAGTATATCATGTATATCATCTCCTGGCTAGTATATCATGTATATCTTCTCCTCGCTAGTATATCATGTAAATCTCCTCCTATCTAGTATATCATGTATATCTTCTCCTTGGTAGTATATCATGTATATCTTCTCCTCGCTAGTATATCATGTATATCTGTTCCTCGTTAGTATTTCATGTTTATCTCCCCCTAGCTAGTTTATCATGTATATCTTCTCCTAGCTAGTATATCATGTATATCTTCTCTTTGCTAGTATATCATGTATATCTTCTCCTCAGTTGTATACAATTTTTTTTTGAAAAAAACTAATTCGTGTTTTTAGACAAAAGATAATTACCGCAATCGATACTAGGATTTTGTAAATTGTATTTGAAAATTGTTTAAGTTCCGATTTTATATATAAATCTTTCTATAATAGAATGTTGAGTCATCATAAATCTGTATCCAAATAAGAAAACAGCTTCCGCGGAATATGATAACTCTCCCATATCATGCATATTTATTGCAAAAATTGTAAAGTAAATAGTATCTACTCATGTGATCCGAACAATGTGACAATTTGTCTGTAATACATTTGTTTCAAATGCTGACTTCAAATAGTCCTATTATTCTTTTTAGATGCAAAAGAAAATCTAAAATCTTGATACATATTGAAACAAATTAAAAAAATGATTTTAAGGGAAGTATAAAATCCGCTTTGAAAAGCATGTTTTACAATTTCTAGGCAAAATATATATTCAAAATGAAAACAATTCTGTCCATTTCCACATTTGGCATTGAACTTTTTAAAGTAATTAGAGCATAGAGATGAGCTTTAGAAAAACAGTTACTATTACCTGATAGAACACTTCTTATACAGATTATCATTTTTAACGGTCTAAATGTTGTTTTTATATTCCCAACCTATTTAAAACTAATAATACGTTAGTGACAAAATCTAAGACAAATATTTACCATTCAGACAAACCCTTTTGAATCTGTATATCACATATATACACTGACCTTAAGAGAAATATTATGTCGTTGATTTACTGAAATATTTATATAAAACAAGTTGTGGCATGATTGTCAATTAGAAAACTCTCCACAAGAGACCAATCGACACAGACATTAACAACTATGGGTCACAGTATGGCCCTCATCAATGAGCAAACCCTATACCGCATAGTCAGCTGTTAAAAGCCCCGAAATGACAATGTAAAGCAATTCAAATGAGAAAAATAACGGCCTTATTTTTGTTCAAAATATAAACGAAAAACTATATGTAACACAGACACAAACGACAGTATTTAAATTACAGGCTCCTGTCTTATATTATTCCATCTGATGAGCTAAGCCTTTTTCAACTGATTTTTATAGTTCGTTCTTATTGTTGTACTGTTAAAGCACTGCCCCAGGTTAGGGGAGGTTGGAATCCCACTAACATGTTTAACCCCGCCATATTATTAATGTATGGGGCTGTCCCAATTCAGGAGCCTGTATTTCAATGGTTGTCGTTTGTTTATGTGTTACAAATTTGTTTTGCGTTCATTTTTTTTTATTTATACAAGGCCGTTAGTTTTCTCGTTTGCATTGTTTTACATTGTCAAATCGGGGCCTTTTATAGCTGACTATGCGGTATGGGGTTTGCTCATTGTTGAAGGCCGTACGGTGACCTATAGTTGTTAATGTCTGTGTCATATGGGTCTCTTGTGGACAGTTGTCTCATTGGCAATCATACCACATTTTCTTTTTTATACATACATACAGAACATGACGGGGTTAAACAGGTGAACGGGATCCCAACCTCTTACCTGCTGGGACAGTGGTGTAACAGTACAACATAAAAACGAATAATCTACATTGCCATTTATTCTGATTAAAAAGGAATGGAATTTCTAAACAATTCTTTACCATTTAAACAATTTATTGTTGATATATATTAAAAGTAAAAAAATATAAAGAGAAAAAAAGGCGAAAAAGAATAACAAAGAATACAAAAAACTTGTTATTTGTTTACAATTACACCACGAAACATCAGCATATTTTTTTTTAATTTATTAATGAAATTGAACTTCTATCTTGTATTCGAATCATTATCTTGACGCGAATACGGTTCAAATTCAATTAATCGAGTCTCTTTGTCATTTATGACTTGCACTAGTATTATCTTTTACCAAGAATCAATGTTTAGAAGGTGCAAATGAATATTTTTGAATGCGTTTTTCTAGTTTGTATAATATGTCCTACGTCATTCAATACATGTTTTATTGCAATTTAATATCCGGGTGCTGAAGTTTCGACTTGATATCAATTAGAAAAATTGTATGTCTATATATTGAATATACATACGTCGTTAAAGGACATTCTAAAAAGTTAAACTACTATCTTTTCGTTCGACCTACGTACAGAAACAGTTTGAACAAACGTGTACATGATGTATGCCTTCGAATGTTATATCTTGGTAAAGATCCTTTTGCCAATGGTATAGCGTTATGAATAAAAATAGTACAATTTGTGGTATTTCATTTCCACGTGGTCGAAATGTTATTAAGGAGGTATACAAAGTTAAAATAACCAAAAACTAAAACCAAAACAATCCTCCAAAGACTGTGATATTTTTGAATGTTATTCGTGGAACGAGATCATTACATCTATTTGTTTTAAAGACAAAATTTTTATAGAAAATAACTGGACAAAAAACGACTTTGGTCCCGATTACGTACCAAAAGTATCAGCTGTATTGTATATTGTTATAAAATATTGAAAACAACACGTTTAATAATTGTATGCGTCCGAAGCGCTTTTATGGATTGACCTTCATCAGAAACGCTCAAAGCCAAACATTTGAAATCTGAAGATATATAAGTACCGAAAGCGTTGAAGAGCTATATGATAAAAAATACCTAAAATAAATAGCCAAATTCATCTAAATTTAAAAAAGAAGATTTGGTATGATTGCCAATGAGACAACTGTCCACAAGAGACCAATATGACACAGACATTAACAACTATAGGTCACCGTACGGGCTTCAACAATGACCAAAGCCCATACCGCATAGTCATCTAAAGTTAACTTTGCCTGAGGAAGTTGAAACTTTAGTTTCTTAATAATTTCAAAATTTATAATCGGACAATTACAGTTAAGTTTGTTTAAAAATCATGTATAAAAAAGGAAGTTGTTTGTGATTGAGAATGAGACAACCATCAACTGCCAGATGTAAAATTTAATCAGGAGGGAATGTTGTTAGATATTGTTATCTCATTCCTGTCTACGGTAAATAGTCCAAGATATCACACAAAGTAATTACAGATTGAAAAACGGCTACATTAAGCTGTAACACACAATTGTCCGTTGACGCAATCACGTAACGTTGACATTTTTCATTAAAAATAATTAAGATATCGAAATGATCACGTAGTTTATTGTATAGTCAAATCCTCTTGGTACGTTTTATTTTTTGGCTTACGTTTGAATTTTTCTTTTATATTTTCAAACCTGTTTAAAGCCAACAAGACAAAGAAAAACAAATGCAGATATTTGACAGAAAAAGCCATTGAAATTTAGTATTACCTACTATCGTTGAACTTTCTGAGAAGATCTCTTCGGGGAACATTTGTTGTTGGTTTGCTGTCGTCCTATTGATGACTTTACATTGTTTCTTTTATAAATTTAGTTTTGTTAGATACTGACAAATTTGTAGGCAATTCTTTGACATCTGAAGGACGAAACTGTTTTGAAGATTATTTCAAAGGCAGCGACACAGCTTACATAAAGCGTTATATTATTAATAAAAATGACAAAAACAAACTTGAATAAAAAGGATAATAAAAGGCCGTTGAAAGACATTTGTATAATAATAATAATCAACATATTAGCAACTACAGCATTGTATTCCTGCAGACAAAATTACTTTCTGAAATATATTCATTGATATTTGTACTGATAAGTTGAATTCAAATCGTAGGCTTGATTATGTATATTTAGTTCCGTCCCTATCTATATATTGAATATCTGGCAGCAATACTTGTTAACTTGTCCTTTACAAAAGATATTTGTTTAATTACTTTTAACAATAATCTACTTTTATAAGATGATGACGAACATTTTCAAGTAAATTTTTCAGAATATAATGTAAACTTTTTCTTTCATAAAATGAAATGAAGTTTATCAATAATCTACTTTTTATAAACCTAAGATGAAAATGAACATTTTAATTCATTTATTCTAAATATATTTCCTGTCGAGCTGTCATATCGTTACAGAAGTGGTGCATTAAAATAGTATATCCTGGTTGAAGGCTGGAGTCTTTAGTTAGCTTAAACAACATGCATGTAAAAATAGTGTATATAATATAGATGCTTAGAAAAGACATTGACAGTAGATTCAATAGAACATTTCAAGGCTTGCGTGAAGAAAAATGTAAACAAAATCGTTTGCTTTTCATGTCAGTGTGTTTATTTGTTTAACATGGAGCGTATGTATAAAGTAAAATCACAAAAATACTGAACTCCGAGTAAAATTTAAAACGGAAAGTCTTTAATCAAATGGCAAAATCAATAAGAAATATAACCTAATGCCAATAGTATTGCGTAATAAACAATAAAATTTCGATTTTTCCATTTCTGTCTTCACGGGGTTGCAAATTAACTCATCATAGATACCAGGATTAAAATTTTATATATAAGCCAGACGCGCGTTTCGTTTACAAAACACTCATCAGTGACGCCCGAATAAAAAAAATGTTTAAAAAGCCAAATAAAGTACGAAATTGAAAAGCATTGAGGACCAAAAATTCCTAAAAGTTTTGCCAAATACATCTAAGGTAATCTATTCCTGAGGTAGATAAGCCTTATAATTTAAAAATTAAAAGTTTTGTTAACAGTTAGTTTATAGATATGAACATTTCAATGCGATATGATGACTCAAATCAACACAAAAGTGCTGACTACTTGGCTGGTGATGGTTAATGAACTCAATAGTTGGAACGAGGTAATTATTGTCAGATATTTTCCATTAATCGTAATAACTTCTTGTCTTTGAAAGACACAAAACTAAACTATCACTGAGGTTGCACTTACAGGATCAACACGATGGGTGCCGCTTTTACTCGGTAATCAGTGTGTGTTTTGTTGACTATTGGTAGTATTTTTTTATTATTTTTTTCTATTTTTGCCAGGGTGTAGTATTTAAAAACTCCTTACACAGTTATCAGTATTCTAGGGACATTAACGTCCATTCAAACACGATTTTATTGATTGAGTTGTCAGCTAAAGGAAAAACGAATCCTGTTTTCTGAATCAAATGCATTCTCGCTTATATCTTTATAAGAGTTGACAAATCAGCTATTTAACAAAAGGAAATCAAACACACGTTTGACATAATTAGATTCTGAGAGGATTAGTAATTTGCATATGTTAGGTTGGTTGAAGTTGGTCCGTTAAAAACATTTCCTTTTAAACGAAATATAACACAAAAATGGTGTTTTTGTCCTTAAGACTTTACAATATACATGTATCTTCATCGTTAGAAAGATCGTCATAGAGCTTTAATGTCACAACCAAGTTGCGTTATTTGATGCGCATGCACAGTAGGCTGCTTGGTCTTCAATATATTATTAGGATTATTCATTGATATATTAGTTTTGCCTTTTATATACATATTAAGTTGTTGATATTCTGTTCTGTAACCTCTTTCTACATTTACAATTCTAAGCTTTTGGATTAAAACATGTTTCTATTCACACCTTCAAACTAATAAATGTTAAAAATGTCCATCTGATTCAAAATGACTTGAATATCATTCCTAATATTATTACATCTCTTAATGAATGGGACAATCACAAACATACTTCAATTTTCTCCCTTGGTTTATACTATTACAGGACAATACTGCTGTTAGTAAATTGCTAGTACCCGAATGTATTATCAGCTCAGTGGTCAGATATTCAGCACTTGACACTATAAATATTGCATGTTTGGCATATATTCTGACCTTTGACTTTTAATGCTCAGTTACTTCGCGTTTGATTTTGCCCTCCGAATGCTGTGAATCGAGCGCAAATGGTGTGGACTAGCAAGACAAAACATGACTCTATTTACTGGATGATAAACCATGTGTTATTTGCCTGATACATTTAGACAGAGTTAATAACTCAAATGAAAAAAAAAGTAAAACCAAAAAAAGAAAAAAATAGAAAAATCCCGCGTTCTAAAAGCAAAACTGACCATAGAAAACTATTGATTATACAAAAAACATATGATGACTTCTTGTTATTATTTTTATGACACCCATTTTGAAGATAAAATAATTTTGATATAATGCCTGTACATTGGGTTCAATATACAATAAATGTATGAGGAAAATCAACTGTATTACAACAAACACTGATCACAAATTATCAGTTTATATATGTTGTTTTACTTTTATTATTTGTAAATGTACAAATAATTTTCTTTAATTTCTTTTCCACGTGTATTAAACGGTATTGTTGAATACTGAAAACCTCTTTTTCGTTAAAAATGTTGCGTTATTTTTTATTTGTTATATTTATTGACCAATTTATTATTTTGTATACTACATTTTGTTGCTCTTGTTGCACACAATGTGCCTGAGTGTATTAATAAACTTGTTAGAATAATCATTTACGTTAAAATCTAGATTGACTTCCCTCATATGAAAATATGGGAACCATAGATCAAATGTGTCTTAAAATAATTAACAAGGTTGTTTAAGACATGATGATAGAAGAACCCAATAAGAAAAGGAACAGTCATTTTAAAATAGAGAATATCATGGCAAAAAAAAGGAAAACATAGAAAATGTAAGTAAGGTATGCTGTTGATAGTGTCATGTGCCGAAAAACTGACCACTGAAAAAAACTAAAACCTCCGTCGAATATAACGAGTTAACCAGCAGCAGTACTGACACCGGAAATGGAAGAAGGAGATAAAAATAAAACACTTTTTAAAAGAGCATTCATAATGGGATCGGCACGCATTTTTTATCCGTTGTACATGTTTTAAGATGTGGAAAAATAAAATATGAAATAAGGGAACTACAGTTAGTATCATATTATTTCATCCTTTTTCACTAGTTTTTCTACTGGTTCTTGCACTCATGAACTATTTTTTTTTTGTTTAACACACAAACAATCTTTATCTAAGAAATAAATGGCAAGAGGAACAAAAAAAAAAAACAGTTTTCCTTTGACACAGGGAGTATAAAAGATGAACATACAATATTTTATAAATAGGCATTCCCAATCAGGTTGGCTCGCGGAAATTGTGTCGTTCTATCTTATCCTTGTACATGAACCGTTTGTCAAAGTTAGATAAAAAAACCACTATTTTTTCTATTGAATAAATGTAGAAAAAAATGTTCTTTTAACGAAATTTAAATCGAAAGTCTATGTTACTCACCTTGTAGTAATACAGCAGCGATAAAAACTGAAAATGTAACTACCATATCCATCAGCTTTGTCATAATACAAATCTTAAACAATACTTGAATTCACTTCTTTATAACATCAAATGACTTGCTTTTATTCAACTATAAGCATCAATTAGATATACGTTGACAAAAATTCTATTTAAATAGTACGTGATTATAATTGGATTAAATCATGTGATATTGGATAAAAGTAAGGTAATGGCAAACAGAATTGTAAAATCTGTCATTCTATCGACATAATCAACCAATAATCATATCACGATGTATGATAATTCTTACATCAAATTGCATTGAGTTTGTAGGTTAAGGTAGAATCTTTGGTTTGCTAGCCTGTTAGCTGAACTATTATTAGGTTAGGTATTTTACCCTCCTTTCGGAGTAGTCACACCCTACATATAGCTAGATTGGTTATCTATCCGACTAGTCTACTCTTAAATGAGGAAAGTTTAGCTTACCTTTTAATGACTTCACGGTTCAGCTAGCAAGCAAACTAACCAAAAATATTACCTTTACTTACACACTCAATTAATTCTGCTGTAAATATGATTATATTGGAAAGTCGTATTGTAGGTTTGTGGCGTATGTTTGTATGTCTGTTTATATTGTTCATTTCATTGTCAATCTAAATGAGTTTATGCGATTTTTATACACATTGGAGGTGTAGCTAGCTTTAAAACCAGCTGGTTAAAGCGAACATTTTGTACATAAGGAAAAGCCTCTCCAAGTCAGACATATGCTAGCTGTTATCTGTTTGATCATGTTGATGTTTTTGAGTTATTGATGTCGCGATTTGATACGTTACATTTCGTTTAAGATTGTCCTCGGAGTTAAGCATTTTTGTTATTAGACTATTTACACAACAGATTATTATCACACTAAAACATTATATACTCATGGATTTCTCGTCTATTTTATGTTGACTATAAGTATAAGACGATATCATCAAAGTTGAAAGTTTTGCTATTTATAGAACCAAATTTAATCCATCATTTTGTTTGCAAAGTGTCGCCAGGAATATGACAGTTGTTGCTCTGATTGATATAGCATGGTAATTCAAACGTTAACTGTGTCAGCTTTTATCAATAGACTTTCTATGTTTGAATTTAACTTGGAGTTTTCAATTTCTTGCTCACCTTTTTATACAAAACGTTGCTTCAGAAACTATATTATTTCTTCCTGATTTTAATGAATACTATACAAAATATACGTATGATGTATCACGTGTATCCCTTAATTGTTGTGACATAATGAATTTATCAAAAAATTTATCTGTTAAATTGTTTCAATATTAACTTGTTTCAGTGCTCATTTGTTACCACGTGATTTAATGCTATTACAAAAGGACCTATCACAGAAACAAACGGAAATTAGCTTTTAGTTTTAAGGGACCTAAATGGTGAATACTAGCTATTTGTTAATTGCTTAACTCGATTCGCAAATGGTTGACGAAAAGCTTGAACGAGAACAACTTATTCTCAATCATGCAATTTGTAGGTCCTGTAATAAGGGTAGACCGGGACGAAGGAATGGGTATATGGACTGCCACTGGGAAATGTGGGTAAATAAAATATGGACAGAAAGTTAGCCTTATTACGATATGCATCCTCAAAAAGTTCTTCTTATTTTTTTGAGTAGCACATAGACTTGCAATTTCTACAGACTAGGCATCATTCTCATTTCTCCGACCCGACGTGGTGAAATTTTTTACATCCTGTGCCAACTACTAAACTCTTGGCTCGGTACTTATACATCCCGTGTTTGTGTTATTTTGTTACATATTTTTGTAAACTTGTCTTTTACGTTTGCTTATGTGTTTAGTTTATCATGTCTATATGTCATTGTATTTTCAATCATGTAATATTTTTTTTAAAATGATTTCGATTATAACAGAATGGTGATTTTCGCCCCTATTTTTTGATATTTTTATCTTTTCTATCTGTTTGCTTTGTTCAGACTTTGTTGTCAACAAAATGGAATGTTATGCAAATGTCATTGAGTGAAAAATTTAGCCAAATTTAAAACTTGGTTTAATCTACCATTTTCCGAATTAGTATTTTTGACATTTTTCTTTTGACTAAAATTGATGTACATATAAGAAGCGCGAAAGATACCAGAGGGACAGTCAAACTCATAGATCGAAAATAAACTGGCTAAAAAAAACCCAGAAAAATAATAGTACACAAGACATAACATGAGCTGATGTAGAAAACAATATTATAAATCTATTAATATTTATAAGTACACAACATTCAATGTGGATCCTACATATTCTTTTTGTCCACTGTATAATGATTCGATGTTTTGTTTGATAAATTTGCATTTTTTGTTTATGTGTAGCTTAACATTTACGGCACATTTTTTTATGAATCTGTGGTAAAATGTTTCGGCTGTACAATTATGTCAATTACGGAGAATGGTTCTTTTAAAATCCATAATGACTAGTATAAAGGAAATACACCAGTCGTTATAATTTCATTACCATGAAATGCTTACCCTTCCGGAGCACCTGATTTCACTCTCTGTTTTAAGTGGAGTTGGTGTTGTTTCTTCTTTATTATTTATAACTGTTGATGTAAATGTCCTTTGGTTTTGTGAGTCTGTGTTTACTCTTTGGTGTTGATTGTTATTGTCTATATTACCTGTTTTCCCAGTTTCCAAAAAAAAAGAGGGGCAAAATATATCAGAGGATTATTTAAAAAAGTAGAAAACTGACAACGTCATGGCTGAAAGTAATTCTATGTGACTATCGTTATGGTTGTTTAGCATTGGTTTTTGAATTCATCGACACAAATGTGTGTTGATCTGCAATATATGTTTAATGTTTTTCAGCTACTTACTTTAGCACTAATATGGCAAATTTGACATACACATCAATCTACTATAGTCTACATTAGAAAATGCCTGTACCAAGTCAGGAATATGACAGTTGTTATCCATTCGTTTGATGTGTTTGGACTTTTGATTTTGCCTTTTGATTTTTGATTTTCCTTTTTTGAACTTTCCTCTGAGTTCAGTATTTTTGTGTTTTTACTTTCTACTATAGTCAAGAATGCTTTTTTTTCTTAAATTACCCCCTCCTTTTACAACAGAGCACAGTACGCTAAAATAGGAAATTGTACGCCTAAGTTCACTGATTATTGACATGCGTTATAGACTAATGGACACATTAAATGTAAGTGTTTCAATTAGTAACTTGTATTCAAGAAAAGACATATCATTTTGTTGCCATTACAATTTGATACCTGAGAGGTTATAAACGATATCAAGACTTGTGTAGTTTATCCAACATCCGTATAACGGATATCCGTATTACATAATAATAATTTTGCGAATATGTACCTTCATCATTATCATCATTACTTATGCAAGTTAAAACAATGCAAAACATGGATTTTTTTATACAATCAGATTTAAAACAAGCTTGGAAAAAAATGTTTAAAAAGCATTGCTTGCTTTATAGAATTATTGCTGAGTCCGTTTCTTTGTGTGTTTTAATGCGTTTCCCTCAGATTTAGTTTGTTTCCCCGATTTATGAGTTTTGAACAGCGGTATACTACTGTTGCCTTTATATATTATGTTGTATGGTTTCCAATGAGACGTTTTTTCACTGGAGATCAAAATGACACATACATTAACAACTGAAGGTCACCGTACGGCTTTTAACAGTGTGCAAAGCCCATTCCTCATAGTCAGCTATAAAAGGCCAATAATAGGTTTTTATAGTTTTATATTTTAGAAGTGTGTTACTGTGACAGTCGTCTTTGATTTTCAACTTAAAATTGATTGTTAAGCTCAAGTCATGAAAATGCAAGAAGTAAAGGGAATGTGCAAAAATGTCATATAAACGAATAGTGTTTATTATAGATTAAACGTATTAAAACGTGAAACCTACTGATGGCCTAATTGATACCATCTCTAGTTTATGGTGGAATCCTGTCATGTGTTGTGAATAATGAGATTGGACATTCATCTGGTATCTTTCGTATTTCTTTAAATTACAGAAGTACTGTTCATCTTATTTTATTCAAGATATATACAAACAAAAATACCATGTAATTAAAACTTGTGAACACGCAATAGTGTTATGAAAACATCACTGCTCTAAGGGGAACAATCCACAATCTTTTGTGAAAACTTTCTCTCAAATCAAACGGCAGAAAATTTACATTATTTTGTGTAATTTCGTGCTTGTAATGGGATTAATCCTTCTTATACTAACGACGACGACTGTTATTCGCTGGATAGTCTTATGGACTAGAAAGATTTGTAAAAATGTATAAGAAATATTCATAAGTTTCGAAGGTTGCTACATCGAATAATTAAAAAAAATGAGCCCCTAAGTTGCAACTGAGTATGAGTAATTTTATACACTAATAGTAATTGCTTTCTTACGTTAAGGCAAGTATAACGCCAATACCAAGCATAAACATGATAAAGGCAAATTCAAAAGTGGAAGTAAACAAAAATATCAACAAATTAAATGCTTTCAATCATTGAAACGAGTGAATATACTTGTCATATTTCTGATTAGTGACAAGCCAACGGACGACTTATTACAACTTTTAATGTGTATGGTTCATTCTAACGTGACAGACGATTTTACAATTTATTACGGAAGTGGTATTCAGATAAATCAAATGCAATGTACAATGACTGTTAACGAACAGAAAGTCCCTTACTTAAACTAAACAACCAATTAGCATACACTGATAATATTTTGATATACCTTAACTAGGAGTCAATTCAAGAGTCCGTTAATAATTCGTTATCATCAGTGAAAATAAATTGGCTATAATACACAAAAACTCTCAAAAATTCTGAGGCATTCGTAACGAAGAGGTAAATATTTTCTAATGAATGGTTATGGATTGATTTGTCTGTAAACAAACTCGTTACAATCTGTAAGTATCGTAAACCGCTCGAATTAAGATATGACTATTTGTAAACACTGCTCACAAGAATCCACAAATGAGTCGAACTATCTTTGTGTTGATACATTTTGATTATAACGAGTGTTTAAGTGATGTTTTTTTTTATCTCAGTATTGCTGTGTTACGATGGCTTTAAAATTTGTTTCGACTTTGTAAGTATACTTACGTGTATTAATGTAAACTTAAAATATTTTTACTTCTTTTTTAAGAAAATACATGCATACTTTCACGTGTTCATACATAATATGTTTCATTTAGATAATGCTTTTTAAAGAAGGAAAATCAAATACTTTCAATTGTTATTATCAAGGAATATCAGTTCCATCTCAACTCAACTATCAATAAAGGCAAGGCTCGAAAAAAGAAAAAAATACAAAAATCCTTTGGCTCTCAACTTTCTCCGTTTTAGGTCAGAACATACTATCAATCAACCACCCCGGATTTATATAACACTTTTGGCAAAAATTGTAAATACTTGTTAGTAAATCGTAGCTACTGCTAACAACACTGAAACAAATCGTGTGATTTTAGTTTTTGTTTCCAAAGGAACATAACACAAACTGAATATTGCCTCTTTACCTACTATTTTTGACAATTTTTCAGATAAATCTGTTTAGTTTGTACACATATCGTTTCAATATAAATGGAATTGTGGTAATTCCATATAAGTGAGAGGTTAAAGCTAGCTATATAAACCTGGTTTAATCACCATTTTTAACTTAATAAAATGCTGCACCAAGTCAATTCAAAAATAATAATAACAGTAAATATAAGTAAATAACCTAAATGCATGTCTTACATGTTAAATATTGTTTCTGGGTTTTAATACTACTCTTTACAACAAATTCATTAACGTTTTCGAGCTAATTTAATGATTAGTATGTTGTTCAACCCTTGTCCTTTGACATATTTGTTAAAAAGTAAAGGTATGGTATTTACAAAATTTCTGTAAAATGTTGTAATCGACAATTTGTGCCATTAAAAACATTGAGAAAAATTGCCCTTAGAAATTTTTCTGAATTCTTAAATAATTAAAGGGTCATGAAATTCAAAACATTGATACGTCACTCATACCTCAATTATTGGTTAACAAATGTAAATTACGAAATTTTTAAAATTCGCGAATATTTTCATACAAATTTGACATTACATTATTTGTTTAGAAAAAAATCAGTTTTGAAGGCCATAATGATTGAATTTTGAAGACAATTTCTGGATTTTTATAAAAACATGTAACAATAAAAATGTAACATAGCACTAAACTCCAGGTAATATACTTAGTCATCTTTCACAAATTGGTTAAATAAAAGAGTGTCTGTGTGACCGAGCGGATGCACAATAGCTTGAAGGATTCCGGGATTTTAATCATGCGTCTTAATCAATTCCAGTCGAATTCCGACAAGGGCTTGTGTACTTTGATTATCTTGTTCGATTTAGACATATAATAATTTTTAGACCTTTGACAAAGTCCACGTTTTGAACGAGGTGTTGGTGACTTACTCAAGTATGACATTTAAAAGTTTTTTCGAAAAATAATGTAAAATCGCTACAAGGAATTAAATGCCTTTAATTGAGGATGTGTTACCATTTTGTGTTATTAGCAATAAACTATGGAAGTAGATAAAAAAAACCTACAATATAAACTTATCAACAAACAGCAGTCAACAAAAAAGAGATTTAATCACAAAAATTGTTAACTCCGAAGGAAACTTTTATCATTCAAACTATATGGACAAAACTTGTCAGGCATTTTTTAAATATAGAAATGGATTCTTATATTTTGGTTGTATAGTGTCTAAACCATTTCTTGTATGACAGTCGATACAAATTTTAATTAATTTACAACTTTGTATGATGAAAAGCATATATCCAAGTTCAGGCTGGAATTCAAAGTGTCGTTTGATTAGGTCTTACATATTTGATTTACGTTATGTTTTTACCTAAATAATTCCGTCTAGATTTTGACGTTTGAATTGTTTAAACATTGTTAATCGGGGCCTTTATAGGCTATGCGGTTAGGGCTTGCTCATTGGGTTGAAGCGTAAACATGACCCATAGATTATAATGTGTGTGTCATTTTCAGTCTTTGTGGATGTTGTCTAATTGCCAAATCATAACACAATTTCTTTTTATAGATACATTTAACAAATTAATGTAACACATGTCGCACTGTGCCAATCTTTTAAAAACCATACATATTTTAAACAAAGAAGCACACTCCTTTGCGTTTTTTGAGTTTTGTTACTTGCTCAATTTGTTGATTTTTTTTTGGAAAACGGACTTTCCGTTTTGATTTTTTCTTTGAATCATTTTTTGTTTTTTTTGCTGTATATCGTACAAATAAGGAGCTTTTTGTCTGCAATGAACTTTTATGTTCGTTTAAGGTTTATCTTTTTTATTGTCTTGGGAAATTATCAAACTAGAGATACAGGATACTACAGATACAGTTAAGTCGGCCTCATATCTTGACTTACATCTAGAATTTGACAATGGGGATCAGTTGAAAACAAAACGTTTACTACAAAATGGGCCTAGCGCGAGATGATTATGCAGTGAGGTCGTTGATACAAATCAGAATTAAGAAACTAAATTGGTCTATCAATGACCAAGCTACGTCAATCTTTAAAGACCCAAAGGTTGCAAAACAATAATCCTACCTCTATGAGAAATATGTTATTGTCCCCACAGATAAAGCCCTAACCAGGATCGTTTCTGTGTGTAAAACCATGACATTATTTGCGTGATAAACGAATTAGGTATTGACAATTCACTTGGAAACTCTACATATACCCTCACGACACATACCAAACAGGAAATCCTGTTTACTCATAGGTCTGTTCTATGTTCCTTTGGAATTTCAACCAAGGATGGAGAACTGGATTTTCCATCACTCTAATCGATACCTTATACGTGTCCTTACAAACAAGAGTATACTGCAGGCTCTTCCAAGTGCTCCACGAAATGTCTTTCTAAGTTATTAACATCTATTTTATCAGCAATTAAAGACGGGCTTCAAAGTTATTGTAAAACTGCCTTTTCTAGAGGTGGCGTAAATCAAGTATGGATACTTAAAAACTCAAAGATCTTTTAGAGTACATACAATCTAACTATCTTTCATATTGTTATAGTATATAAACATTTGACTTTTCTACACTTTACACAAGTATTCCACATTCCAAACTAAAAGACAAATTGAAAAAGTTGGTATTGCTTTGTTTTATAAAAAAGAATGGCTAACGTAGATAAAAGGATCTTGTTTTATGGAGGGATAACTCCTACTTTGTAAGAATCCCACTGATTTAAACAAAAAATCTCTGAAACAGATATCATCAAGATGCTTGATTTCTTTTTTGACGACATATTTGTTTCATTCCGAAGACATGGTTTTCACCAGACTGTCAGCGTTGGATTGGGAACAAGTTGTGCCCCTCTTCTTGCCGACTTGATTTTTACTTTTATGCGGCTAACTTAATACAGGAACTTCTTAGGAAGAAAGATAAGAAGTTTGTATCCTTTAACTCTTCTTTCTGCTATATCTACGATGTTCTTTCACTAAATAACTAAAAATTTGGTGACTATGTGAAACGCATCTATCGCATCGAACTAGAGATAAAGGATACATCAAATGCAGACTTGCAGACTTACATCTTGAAATTGACGATGATGGTTGAGTGAAAACAAAACTTTACGAGAAAAAGATATGAATCAGCTTTCCGATTGTGAACTTTCCATTTCTAAGTAGCAAAATTATAGCAGCACCTGCATACAGGGTATATATCTCCCGATTGAAACGATATGCCAGTGCTTGTATTTCCTATAATGTTATTTTTGATAGAGTGTTACAGCTCACGGGTAAGCTATTCAATCAAGAGTTCCAAAAAGCGAAGTTGAAATCATCCATTCGTAAATGTTACGGACGCCATCGTGAGTTGGAATAACCGTTTCACAAATGATATCGGATATGTTCCTTATGTCGTATCTACAATCCCATTCCCTTTCATGAATGTGATCTGCCGGATTTGCTAGCACATTAGCACCACGACGGGTGCCTCATGTGGAGCAGGATCTGCTTACCCTGCCGGAGCACCTGATATCACTCCTTGTTTTTGGTGGGGATCGTGTTGCTTATTGTTCAGTGTTCTATGTCTTTGGTATGTGTACTATTGTTTGTCTGTTGGTCTTTTTCAATATTTAGTCATGGTGTTGTCAGTTTATTTTCGCTGTATAAGTTTGACTGTCCCTCTGGTATTTTTCGTCCCTCCTTTAAAGTACAATCAATCAAACGGTAAAAAAAATAAATTAAAAAAAACAACTATAAAAACTCCATGGGACTAAAACGTTTATCCAGACCCTAGCTATATAAAACCAAAAGCCATAAACCTAAAAATTGGACACATACAAAAGTCACAAAGATCATTTTAGACCCAATTTAAAAGCATTAAAACAAAATATTCTGAAAAAAAGTTGTATCAAATATAACTATGACAATACATGCCTATAGTAATTTAAAGTACTTTGACAATAAATGCATATAGTAAAAGTCCTCATGTATGAATAATTGTATATTTGTTAAAAAAAAGAAAATCAAAAGAAATATAAAAAAAAATCAAGGATATAAGAATTCATAACAGAAGAGATGAGTACTGGTATATGTTTCTCATTGGGTCGGAACATCCTCTTCAGAGATGCGAGCCTGACAATATTAGACGCGAGTTTTGTTTAGACAATAACTGTACTGCACCCTATGCATATATGGACGCGTTATTTTTCAAGTGATGTTTGAGGTCTAAATATTGAAAATTCAGAACCTAATAGAAACATTAATGTGCTTCAACCCCTTCCCCTCCATAATAGAAAAAAAAATCATTATAACAGAAATCAAACAACGACAGCCACTGTCATACATGCTCCTGATGGCCAAATACAGAATATTGCGGGATTCGACAATCGTATGAGCTCTTTACCCCCTCGGATTTACTTGATAAAATAAAAACATGTACTAATCAGTTGAAAATGACTGAATTTATTTTAGAACTATACAAAGCAGAAAAACAGCTAGCGAAATCAGCCATGGTAGAGTACATGTATATATACAAATAATAATATAATAAAAAAAACAATACACACAGTAAAAATCTTAGATACCTCACAGTTACTAGTAGTTAAATAACAAGTAATCATTATTAAGTTCGATTGTATTGTAGGTTTAAATCCGTAATGTTCTGATATGAAAATGCCTTGATGTGATGAGGGTACAAAACATTTCTTCTGGTATTTTCTATTTTACAAAAATATGTAAACCACTATAAATACATGTAAACAGGATAAAATCAAATCGAAATATCTCAAAAATGTACATCAGCTAGGAGGCATTACTGTCATTTTTTGTTAGAATGATTATAATTAAGACAGATACATGGGCTATGAAATCATTATATAACTAAATTAATATTTCCACACTAATTTTTAATTTTGACTCTGCATTGATTTTCGATTTATAATTTTTTCTATAGATCATACAATAGATTGGTACTATTTTGAGGTAAGTCGAAATGCTTTAAACTATTTTAAATAAATGTTAAAGGATACTTTAAAACAAAAATATCTACTAATGGATAAAACAGTGCATTATCAACTTTAGAAAAACAAAAATATGTATTTAATGTATGTTATTTAGATTTTTCAATAAACGCACATACATAATTGTATTGACATGTATTGTATTAATTGCATCACATCTTTGTAAAGCAAACTTTCTTGTATCACAAATTCAGGAAAGTGTGTGCTTAACGGTTAAAAAAAGCATGTAAGAAAAAGACCTGAACAAGAACAATAACCAACTAGTATCTTACAATAAAACTATAATTCAGTAAAAATACACGATGTTCATCATGTTATTATATCAGTATAAAAGTCAAATTAAAACTATGTACATATAATGTTGGCAAGTGTCTTCAACTGAATTGTTATAATTTCAATCTCTCTGAATATGGTTATTTTACAAATAATTCAATATCCACTCTAAAGCAAAAACATACAGATGTAACAGTGGAAGAATCAAATGAGTCAAAACAAATCTAGTAACGCATTTTCCACAATTTTAACATTTTTGCCTATGTTACTAAATGACTGAGCAATGGTCCTCAAAGTTGGTTTTAGACTGTGCGTCCGACAAAACTTGTTACTCCATTCTTCTAAGATATCTTTGTTCAGTCTAACCAAATCTCGTTCATTTTGCTTGTGGCTTATCCGCTCCCAGGTATGGAAATCCATGCCAAGTTCGATCAGGAATGGGAGAGATTTATTCCAACCAAAGGAACCAGTCTGTCAATGTGTTCCTCTGTAGGCACAACATCCCACTTCTCAGGCTCCCTGTCTGTAATTTACAAGGACTAAAAAACTACTGGATTGGTCATAATTTCATACTTTAATTTCCATTCAATATGTTTGGTATGGTTTATATGTCAAACAAAACGTAAGATAAGATGAACACAGATATATCCTAGCACTATGGTAGGTACAATTATTGTTTTAACTGTATGTAGACTGAAAATAGTGTTATGTTGTATGAATGTCTTACACATCTACACAATGTATTAATATCCAATCATTTTGTTTTTTTTTTTTCTAAAGTCAACATTTGACAAAGATTTATATTTTGCTCTCGTTTTCTTGCCATAGATGTTTCTGTATCTTTTTGATGTGCTATGGAGAGTTGTCGCAAACTATATCTTGATTTGGTTGAACAATAAACAGACGAAGGAACAGATAAGGTGATACCATTCGTAAATTTGGGATATAACACAATAACGTTTTAGACTATCAACACGCCACAAAATAAGCCATTGGTCAACAGTTAAGATTAAGGACACAAACCACTGTAGGTACCAAGTGTGATCTGAGATGATACAGTTAACTATGTATATATAGGAACAGCTTCAATTGTGGTTACTGTTGTATTGGAATGATAACCCGATAATAGACAAACTATTATGATATAAGAATCGAGAAACTCTGAAAGGGATTGTTTCAAGCTCATACTGATCAACCACAATTATGATTACTAGTATTAATTAAAAAAAAATAACTATATATTTTGATTCATAGAACTTACCATAACCAATAAAATCACCCTTAACAAGCTGTAAAAGATGAGAATACAAATATATAAAACAAAAGACATTGTATATGATGCATAAACACATCAACTGTTTTCATATATGGTACGATTCTATAAGAACAAAAACCATATTTACATTTTAATTTGATTGCATAACTGTCAGATAATATAACCATAGATAAAATAAGTTTGGTGCAACTGCCATTTTTACATATTTTGCAAATCTTAATCTCAATTTTTTCTATTGTTTAAGATGTTGTATGCTACCTTAACTTATCTCTTATAAATCTGAATAATAGATATACAAAAAAGTAAACTACTGTCGATAGTATTACATAATGACATTGTTAGACTGTTTACTACATTTTAATATTTATAATGGACATGATCACATGACTGTCATTAAATAGATTGTGTCTTATCACATCTGAACATCAATTGAGGTGGATTTGTTGTCAGTGTTTGAACGGAATTTTGAAATGAAGATGTATTGAGATTTAAAGGAAGCATAATATTCCTTCTGGTTATTTGCATTTACCAAAAAAAAATGACTGATTTTAATAACATTGTCCAATATCTCATTTGGTGTTAAATCCAATGACATTTAGATTTGTGTTTTCAATATTGTCTTTGAACGTTCACGTTTCAACCTTTGATTGATAAAATATGAGACGATGATAGTAATGCTAAATGCTTGATCTGTTAAAAACGCATAATACAATTTGTGATGTTGTGCTGCTTTTTCTTTCATAATAATCACCATTTAAAATAACACTGAGGAACTTTCTCAAAGGAAAGTCCCTTTTCAAATGGTAAAAGCGCAAACATATCAAGCGATTGTACAACTACAACTGTCATATTCCTCACTTTTATGTAAAAAATGTTGGATTGAACCTGAAAATGGTGAATTGGAGAACTACATATGGTACTCGATTGAAGATAAATGGTTGTATTAATGTTTCCTGACAAATATTTACCTTGCAAAGTGTATGGATGTGACCCTTTCCAGCTGCTGCTATTGCACTTTTGATATCTTCAAATGTCACCGCATGGCTATCTCTGCATTGTCGAAAAACTTCAAAGTTCCATAGTTTTGGATCCCCTGTATTAACTGTGTTATCTACGTCTGTTACCGACAATCCTAAATGTATTGCCAGGTCTCTGACGGCATTACTGCTATACATTACTGACAACCGACGCAAGTGTAGATCTGTCGGTAACTCTTTCAAAAATTCTTCATTTGTAACTGTTATGAAGAGATGCAAATATAAAAAAGTAAAAAATTCCATCATTGAGACTAACTATATAGGAATAGAAGCAAACACATCTTTTGTGAGATTGAGATAATCATTAACCAGACGTACTTCATACATTTTGTCATACTGAGAGATAGTAAAGCTTTTTAAAACATGATTGTTTGAACATGAAAGTGATCTTCCTTCGAAAAAGCAATAATGCTGAATAGAAGCAAAATTCAAACTAACAACAAATTACCTAATTGGATTTAGATCTTGCAGCATAGAAAATCTTTCTTTATAATGGTGTGTTATCACAGAAATACAATCAGTCTTTTTTTAATTTTGATGATGCAAATGTTTAAATCAACATTGCAATACTTTAACATCAATTATGTAGATATTCCAAATCAATCAACCATGAATGAGGGACATGGCAAACACATTTCCATGTGAATGAGATATGTCAATGGTAATACAACTGAATACTAAATAGCATTGACTTATATAAGTTTTTCCTTGAAAAAAAATATAATTTCAAGCATTAACTTGTCAGCTATGTACAAGTTTTAAAGTAAATGAACCATGAAGAGGGGGTGGCTATACAATATCCATGGAATTAAAACTTGTTAATGGCAAAACATTATCATACCAAATATCATTGACTTAAAATAAGTAGTTCATTTTTATTCTAATCACAAACTAATTCATGTAAACTTAGCAAAAGTTGAAAAGTGTAGATTTAGTAATGTGACTTCAAATAACTGTAAACCTGAAAACAGTACATGAAAAAAAAGGGAGAAGTACAAATCAAACACAAATATTACATGTTAATTTTATGAACAAATGACGATTAACAAAATTTCAAGGCATAATTCGAATGTCACTGTGATGCATTACAATACCTCTCTTTGCGCGACATGTTGAACACAGGCCAAGTCCATTTGAAAAATGTGGTGTTTAACTTCTCATGAATTGTAGTCATTTATTAATATGCTAAACGTTGCTGTTCCAATTTAGGAAAATGGCCATTGTTGTATTATAGTTCGATTCAGTGTGTGTTACATGTTAATGTTGTGTTTCTGTTGTGGCGTTTGTCCCCTATTATATTTGAGCGTTAATTCGCATTGCTATAAGACGTGTCATGATATTTGTCTTTCCCAACTTCATATATTTATTGATTTATTGTGTATTGATGATATTTTTGTTATTCCCATCGTTTTTATGTCTAATGGTTATTTTGTTTCTGTGTGTGTTAAATTTTTATGTTGTGCTTCTGTAGTATCGTTGTTCTCCTCTTTTGTTTGATGCGTATCCCTCAGATTAAGTTTTTAATTCGGATTTGTTTTTTTTCCATTGCTTTACGAGTTTCAAGCAGCGATATACTACTTTTGCCTTTATTGTTTTCAGAGGGCTCACTTGGCTCTTGAGATGGATAACCTCTTTTGAAAAAAACACCCTTTCACACAAAATATGTATGCACAAAATTGGCAATGAAAAAAAAATCATTCACCAGAACAAATTACTGCATAGTTAAACGTTATATAAATAATTCAAGGAATTATGTAATGACAATAAAGAACAGAAGAAAATGATTTCTGTACATTACTTGATTTTATATACTATGTTGCAAAGGAACACCTATGGGTGGTTTAAATCCGAAACCGGTCGTATTATGTTTTTAACATTAATATTTAGAAGCTTCTCTATACAAACCAAATTGCCAACTAGTTTACGACTGACGCATTTGAGAAGACGTGACCTAAAATTTTACACACACGTTAGCCTGTTAAAGCAAATATGTAATCAATATGCAACTGTGATGCATACGACATATTGATTCCTGTATCAAATGACATCAGCAATGCTATAGGCACGTACATAACTATAACTTATTAACATTAATATACTACTATAATAATCTGAATGATGCACGAGTAACACTTCATACGGCAGTCATGTCAGTTGATTTTAACTACGTCTGTAAAATGCTTGTATTTGGGGAATAAGTATATGCTTTTTATCTTATGAAACATCCTTTGTACAATAGAAACTTAGATCATACTTTGATAACACAGATATGTTTACGTGTTACATCATAACAAGGTTGTTGCTTCATTCATGTAAAAAGACAAGTGCAAACTGATTTGCTTTCCAATTATATCAATTAAATTGGAGTACATATCTTCAAATGGTCGAAGAAGGAAATGAGGAACTTACGCTTTATATTACATTATAATTAACAATTTAAAAACAAACCATTCAGTTTGACTATCAAAAATCGTAAACCACGAATTTTTATGACATTTTTAAAAGAACATTACACTATATAATTCATGATAATACAATACCTGGACACCCCGGCTCACATCCGTCCTCCTCCTGCTAGAAGTAAAAATACATATATTTGCTTTATATACTTTAACGAAATAAAGCTTTTTTTTTAAATATTATTTGTAAATCAAGAAAAAAATAAACACATTTTAGCATTTTTACAGACATAACGAAAAGTATGCATACATAACTTATGAAATGTATATCTAACTGAATGAACATAAACATACATGTACCTTATGTAATTGTATACGCTCAAATCGTTAAAGAATACTATCATCATAATATATTGGCTTCTGTTTTATTCATCTCTTTATACTTGTATCACTTAAGTAGTTAACTATTGTCAAAATGATTGTGTGGTATATGTAAGTTCACACAAATTGTTTTCTGTTTTCTGTATCGAATTGCATTTTTGTACGATTCTTACCTTTCCTGGTATCCACGATTTGATAATGTGTATTGGGTGTTTAATGCCATGAGCAGGACATTTCCAGATTTTGTCGACATATGCAAGATTTTCGAATGGTAAGATGCATGGTTTATTTGGTGAGTTACAACATATCCTGGTCACAAAGGATGCGTCGCTGTTGTCACTCTGATCACTGCTGGTTCTTATATACAGCTGACTTATTTTTTCCAAGGCAGATGTTAAACATTCATTGATACTGGAAGCAAGATCCCTCATTATGAGTGTGTTTGTTCTGGCATGTACAAGACGAGCAGTTATCTTGTCATCTTCGCAAAGAATATACATATCCAAGGAAGGATCTATTGTGAACACTCCTGACCTGTGGAACAGCATTTCCCTATTGGTCTCTCTGTATCTTTTCACCGACCAGACAGATAAGCAGTAACTTATAAATCTGAAGGATAATGCAGGAGGTATCATCATTGATGTCGATTGAAAAGCTATGGCGATATTACGCTGTGTGATGTCGGCTGAATGGAGGTATCCGGAATCATCACTACCTCGTACCATACTTGCAACATAGTAAAAGTCTGCAGGTATACGCATTCGGCTAGTATCGTATCTCTTTGGTTCCACCAATATGTCCAGATGGGTCATTACAGTTAACAGATAATCTTTGTCTGTGTTGAATTTTGCATATTTCTTTCTCTTCCAAACGCCGTCTATTGCGTATTTTGAAACCACACCTTTCGTTCCCATTGCATCCCACATTTCTTCTCTTTTTTTGTCTCCTTTGCAAAACTGCTTGTCTGTAACAATTGATTTAAAGGCATCAATGAGAAGGGTTGGAGACAAAATAATACGGTCGTCCAATTTAGGTTCATCAAAGTACAGTAACTTGCCAATTGAATGTTGAAATTTCAGAAAAACCTTCAACTCATCTTCTGACAACGGTCTTATAGGCTGTAATGCGTTTATTTTCTGTAGGTGCTCTAGGGTTATCAAGGTAATGTTGCGTCTGATTAGCGATGCAAATTCTAACTCTAAAGGGATAAAGCATTTTGGAAGTAGTTCACCCCATGTTGGTTGCCTCTCTGATTCGCTCATAATAATCTTCTTTATCTTCCCCATTTCTCGATCATTTTCGTCTTTAGCGTTGACAAATATCTGATCTTCAATCACCAAATGCTGCTCTAATGGCGTTTGTTGAAACATCTTCTTGATTTCAGCAAATATTTCATGTCGTCTTTTTTCAACATCATGCTAAAAAATACCAAATAAGAACGTTTTTACGTTATACTTTATATGTTGACCACAAATTCCTTTAAATGCAATTATTAATTATCGGTTTATTAGGAAATGCATAGTACCAATCACACAATTGCCTGTATAAGGACATTTTAAAATGATGATGTAACTACATATGCTTGTGACTGACCAATCAAATACAAAGCCTGTCTCATACAGATGTAGCGCTAGTATGGTGTTATTTTATTTATTCAAGCCAGATCATGTTGTATAATATATCATGTATATTTGTAAAAAGGAAAATCGCAATAATACTGAACTACGAGGGGAAAAAAATCGTTACTCAGAAATAAATTTGAAATTAGAACACTTGTTGTTATCTTATTCAAACAAAATTGAGACCCTGTTAGTAATTTGTTGTTGTTTTATTTCCTTCCCTTCATTTTTAGTACAGTTGCAAATTGGTATGCACAAGAAAATGTATGCGCTAGGAAACCTAAATATGAAATAAAACAATTTCCTTATATGCTCGTCATAGACAAAACAAGCAATTATAAGTTTGGAATATAACTTCAGATCATATTTGGTCAAATATTTATCAAAGGTATCAGGATTATAATTTATTAATTTCGTCTACATAGGACTCATCAGTGACGCTCATATCAAAATATTTATAATATATCAAATATGTGTTAACGTTAAACTATTGTATAAACACTAAGCAGTTAGTTTATTCCTATAGTACAGACATTATTATTCTTTCTTTATTTATTTGTTTACGTAACAACAATATGAATTAAAGTAAAAACCTTCCACCATTCCAATTCAAAGTATACTTACAGCTTTAACCTGATCTTTGTGCGTTAAGACCACCATAATTTTAGGAAATCCCTGATTACTTCCCTTGCAGTATGTTACAATGGTGTTGATCCAGAATAGTAGATAATCTGTAAGAATAAACATATACAAAAGAATAATACATATGTGAACACTGATCAAAGACATGATTGCTTTCTATTCCAAATTAAAATTCTCAAATAATGATATAAGTTCTGAAGATGTTAAAAATATCAATTGTTAGTTTATATATTTATGAAAAACTATATTGAAATTTGGAATTTTAATCTTAACAACTACTTCTTGATAGTGTTTATAGAAAAATAAATATATATAAATACCTCTTGCTGTTTTATGTTGACCCTTTCCAGGAAGATACTGTTCATATGGACAGGGATCATCTAGTTTTCTACTTCCATCCAGTACAATCATGTAAATAGCTCTGTATGTCAGAAACGTCTGATGAGTTGAATAGAAAACATCCTGCCCTCCAAAATCCCAAATAATTATTGGTGCTATCTTTTTGTTGTGCAACTGCTTTTTCCCAACTTTAGAAGACATTTCTAAAAAATTTTCTTTTGAGATTGACACTTTGACTTCTTTGACTTGTTTCGAAAGCCCGAACATATTTTTCAGCTTTCTGACAACTCCAGGTTTAGTAACAGTATGTATATGCATCTCACCAGTGAGACTTGACCTCGCTTCAGAACCGTCTGAGTCTTCAATTGGTTTGTCCTTAATACGGTCTCTGTCATTTGACGTATATGAAGTTTGTCTAAAATCTAAAAAAAAAATCTCAAAAAAATATAAGAAATCAAAAGAAACCAAGAAAAATACATATAGTTATATAATGTCCATTGATCAGAGGGACTGACTTTTCAATGTATAACTATAATACATTTACTGTTTGAAAACAAAACTTAACGACAAAAGAGATGATTTCAGCTTTCTAATTTTGAACTTTCCATTTCTAAGTAGCAACATTTCAGCAGCACCTATATAAGGTGTATATATCTCCCAATTGATACGATTGCTAACAAGGAAATTATCAAATTAAGAGTTCCGAAAGGTGAAGTTGAAATAATCTCTTTGTAAATTTTACGGACGCAATCACGTGTTGGTTGACCGTTATTGAATAACCGTTTCACAAATGACATCGGATATGCTCCTTACGTTGTAACTACAATCCCCTTCCCTTTCTTAAATGTGACTTACCGTATTAGACTATTTACTGGATTTGTTATATCATAAGCAACACGACGGGTGACACATGTGGAGCAGGATCTGCTGACCCTTTTAGAGCACCAGCTGATATCACTCCTTGTTGTTGGTGGGGTTCGTGTTGTTAATCCTTTAGTTTTCTATGTTGTGTCGTGTGTGCTTTTGTTTGTCTGTTTGTTCTTTTTATTGAAGCCATGGTTTTGTCAGTTTATTTCCGATATATAAAAATTAACTGTCCCTCTGATATTTTTAGTCCCTCTTTCACACAGTCTTGTCCATTAACAAGTTTATCATTCAACACGCAATGCCACTTATATTAAAGTTGAACAACAATGCTTTAAGTGGACGAAGAACAGATATTCTTATAAAATAATTTCATGCGAAACAACTTTGATTGTTTCTATCATTAGACCTCTCTTTATTAGTGTGTTTTACTTTTTCATTCTAAAATAAGGTAAAATTTTAAATAAATATAAGTTCTGTTTTCTACTTGTATTATTTTCATTCTGCTTTTTGGTTGGGTTGCTGTCTATCTGACAGATTACCCGTTACCATTACCAAATTTATATTTGCAATTTGAGAAATCAAAATTGTTAATTGTAGCCATCGATTAATGAAAATTAATTTTGAAAAGGCAATAATATGTTTTACCAATATGAATTCTAATTTCTTGATCACCACACAGTAGGTTGATTTGACCATTTAAATATTACAAGGTTGCATATGAAAAATGAAATCCAATTTGACTTATTTCAACTTGACATGCTGCCGCAATTCAAAATTACTATCTTACAGAAGAAAAAAAAACATTCCCCAAAGACACAAAGATATTTTCTGGCAAAGTCCTAAGGAATTGTGTATAGATGAAACATAAATAAAGGTCTGTACATCAGTAAAAAATTGACCCAACGAAATAAATGACAAAACTACATATACAGGTAATCATACGAAATTTTATAGTATAACAAACCATTATGTTCTGACCATTCTTGTGTTGTGTCGGATAGCAATGTGTCCTTTGATTCACGTCTTAGGTTTCTACTGCTTTCTGGCAATGATATTATTTGTGCGTCGACTGGCATATTTTGACGGGTTGGTGTCGCATCGTCTAACTTGTTTTGTTTCGTTTTTTTGTCTTCTTTCAAAAGGGATCTACTAACGAGTATTTCTTCTAAGGAGAAATCTAAAATTGATAGTTATAATGGAATCAGATTAATGTGAAGGATTAAAGACATTTTGTTCTATCGATGTTTATCCTATAGTTAGTAAACAACTAGGGTTTTTGATTGGTTAACTCACGTTGTTTCAAAGACTATAATCCCCTGGGTGATGGTTGTTGATTTTTTCAAAACTGTTAAAACAATTATACGTTTATATCCGTATAAATGGATATTCTAACACCTTCAGTACTCAGGAAACTCTTTGGCTGCGCTTCAGTCTGTTAAAATATGAATACATACGAATCTACGGATTTAAAGTAAATTTGTAATATAAACTCGCATATAACTTAAAGTTAACCAGGGCTAAATCATTATGAAAGTTCGCAAATTTTTTTCTTAATGTTCATTTAATTTATTTTCGAAGCTTAAACCATGTTAATACATTAGAAACATTTGAGAAACAACTGTTATGTTTTTCTTTTTTTTTTCTTTGTCCCAATTCGCTGAAAATACAGGGTTCGTGCATGCAGTGAATACTACCAAAGTAGTTTCGAAAATATGGTTTGTCGTAGTGCAAACAAAGCGAACATTTTCAATTGACCAAACCAAGTCATGTATTGAAACATGGAAATCAATTATAACTATAATAGTATAAACATTGTCCAGCGTATATATACTACTCACAACTTACACGTAACAGTAATGATCTAATGTTTAATACTTGCTTTTCATTATAATTCGTTTTTTAGATGTTAATGTCCAACTATGATAACCAAGATACATCATGTAATCAGAAAATAATAATATGTTATGTGTGTAATATATGATCAATTCAAATTTCCGTACAAATGATTTTTACTAAAATGTTATTTTCATTCATTTACACACGTCTTGTATGATTAGCTACATCAAATATCGTGTGATGATTCATAAGTTAGAATATGTATAATTTTCATCATGTTTACAAATCAAATGAGATATTTTAATCGTAATTTAGTATTTATCTTAAATTATAATGTATATATTTAAATGATTCTTGTGGATTAAGTTAAGGTTTGTGTACATAGGGATATAACTTGCATATACATAATTGAAAAAAGAGGGATCCTTCATTTTGTATTGTTTGGATCAACCAACGTTCGATTACTGCAATATTATCGAAAATAAATACACAATTATAAACTATACTATATTTTTTTTTTTATTTGATTAGAAAATTACAACGCTACATAACAAAAGTATTTCAATATGAAGACATAAGCATATGAACATTATACTTCTGTTTAAAATTTCATGTTGAAATTATAAATAATCTACAAATAAGACGAAATGGTACGTTATATACCAATGAAAATAAAACCGTAAACCACCATGTGTGACCAATTATGATCAAAACTCACTGGTTTCACATCAAATGTGTTCAAATCTATACACCTATTCCAATTGCCTGTACACCAGATGTGTACACACCTTTAAACTATATTTATGTCATTTAGATGTTCATTACATAGAATCAAACTCAAATGTGTAGGCAACTTTTCTAGCAGGTATGAAAGCCATTTTGATTATTGCAGCATTTTAACATGAAAATGGAAATATAGAATTTTACAATACGTGTAGAAAGCTTCCATTTCCGTTGGAATGGGGGCAAATATGTTATTTGAAAACAAAGAAGGACCGGGGTTTCGAGCGAAAAAAAAAGTCAGGATGAGTCATTTTTCCTAAAAGAAAAATCTAATGACAGTTTATGTAAAAAAAAAAATCAGGATCAATTAATCCAAAAAGGTAAGGAGCGAAAAGAATAAAAAAAAGGCAGAGATGACGACCCAATATAATCATGCAGTTACTTCTTCACAACTACGGCTCTGGCTACAAATTACAGTTGGTAAATTGTAGATTAATGCGTTTTTGTTTTGTTTTTTTAAGTGCATTTTACCGGATCCGTATACTAGCCAAACAGTTCAATTTACCGCACACATATTTGAATTACGCATATAAAAGGGAATCGTTGATTGAGAAATTACCAGTTGCTAATATTTCAGGCATATTTCAAACGATATATTCGCTTTGTTTGCACTTCGAAAAACCATATTTTCGAAACTACTTCGGTATTAATCACTACATGCATAAACAGATTAGATTAGACAAATAATTCGGTAAAGAACTTTATAAATATTTTTTATGAATATAAGTTTTGTTCAACGAAACATTGTTTCTTTGAATATACATGGTAAAATGCACGTTCTAAAACACGTGTTTTGTGTACACTTAACCTATACAATGCAGGCCTACATTGACTATCGACTACATGTAGACAATGCATGATTTAAAATACATGTAAATATTGAGTTTTGTCAATGGAAACGTAATTGTGTTTTGTTTACACAAACACAACACCGAGTTTAGACCAATTCGAAAACGGCCTAGAGTAATTGATAAAGGATCTAAAATCATAAAATGTTATATACTTACAATAATACAAACAATTGATTGATTTACGTACAACATAAATGAGTCATTATTACCAAATAAATCGAAACCATTGCACTGGTTTACATGCATTACATCGTTGTAACCTCATACAAATAGCCAAATGAAAAAAGAAACGAGAATAAAAGGGCATTAACAGAACGTCATTTTAAGAATTATAGCTTAAATCAATGTTTATTTTTTGTTTTATTTATCTTATCTCTCGGCCATATCGGCCCATTGAAAGTAACATATCAACTTAGTCTGCCAAACCAGTCTTTTTAGCAGTGAAAAGCAACGTCGACCGGCCCGTTGTAGTATAACAGTTAGCAAGTATTGACTTAATGACTGAAGCCACCAATTTCTAAAGGACAAACGCTAATGATGAGAGTGTTGTAGCATAAGTTTGTCTTACTCTTATACAAACAATATCTGGAAAAGTTCTTATCTAACTTACAAATGACCATATTCAAAATCCCTTAATTGATAAAAGGTGTAAAATTGTCCAGGTCATCCCTTAACTTTAATTTGCAACTACAAAGACAGCCATACCTAACAAGTTATGAAAAATACACTTACTGCACATAATTGTTCAAAACTCGAAACATAAGAATTTATTATAATGCGAAAAGATAATTTGTCGAATCTACTGCAAAAATATAAAATGTTTGCACATCGAAACATTCTTTTCTTTTGTAATATAAATTGGTATATCAAGCTACATAGATTTTGTAATGGACATTGAATACCAGATGTTTTGAGAGGCATGTAGTTTCCAGCGTCGTGTACAAAAATGAATGCTTTAATAGTATTTAGTGAATAATTCATGTTATTCTGTCAAAATTATACATACACTTTACATTGATGCTTTTGCTAAAGGAAGAGGTGAACGTGCATGCGTCAATCTTTAAAAAGAAGAGGACTATCGAAAATATAGTAATGTAATAATCATGCACATGGTTTGGCTACAACGCAACATTTGTTCAACATGATCAAGTCAAAGCCTTTTTTGTCAAATGTTGCAATAAGTGTAATCTATAGTACGACGGTACAGTCTTGATATTGGAAGCACTTCAATTGCAACACTGCAATTCAATTGCAACACTGCAACAGTAAAACAATTATGTATGAATTATATACTTGGCATCAATTGTCTCACATAAATAGACAAAACACAAGCATGATGTATTACGTTAATATTGTTTAACAGGATTAAGCCATATAGACAGTTAGAATACTTTTGTATATTGTATGTCCTGCGTTTGTATAAAAGTTATAGTTTTACCTTGCAGTCCACCCAGCCAATCCTTTGTTTCACGGTTCATGTATGAAAGACCATTGTATAATTCTATCCCATCGGTTGAAATCCTGAATCTTGTAGGCCGTTTTCCGACAAGATATCTCGCTAAAGTTGTTTTTTCCTGTGCCCTGTTCGCCAGCTAGCATAAGTCTTGACTCAAAATGGGGATAACTTTCTTCTCTCAATAGACTAGCGAATACCTGGGCTGATTTCTTATCAAATTTTTTAACTTCAGTTGGAAGACCTACATTTCAATTATCAAAATATCAGTGGTTGGTATAATATCAATTATGATTAGTTCTGCTCATTTATGGGGCATTTTACTGAGTGTAGTGTCCTATAGAAAATCATGTATTTATACAAAGATGCACTTGCATTTTTGAATCACCCTGTCGTTTACTTTTTGAAATTTATTGGAAATCCAATTATCTGCGGGAAATTTTGTCCTTAATATTTTTTCACATCAATTGTATTATAAAATATAATTATAAAAGAAATAACAGAGATTTTATAAGATTTAAACATCTGGCTTTTTAAATGTATTTTATTAAATAATGACACGAAAAGTAGGTGTAAGAGACACTTCACTAATTAAAGGATTCCGAATACCCAACAAAAAGTCAACAACAAACCAGCGAAATATGTAAAACTTTCATACAAAACATACGAAATAAAATACGTATTTCGTAATGATATGTTACCAAAGTAATCCATGATTTATGATATGATTTTATTATCTGTACGATGTTTACTGAACTAGGAAATCTTCATTCATATTATTTCAATTCACTACATTAAGGTTGAAGTTTTGATCTTATTTTGCTCATTCATTTGCCAGCCTTAAAAATGTAAGTTCATTGAGTTAACTTGACTTTTGATAATCGAATCGCATGGACATGAATTGATCAGAGCGTTTTATTTAGAACTGAAATATGAAAATTAACGCCTGTTTTAATATGTGATGATCTTTCAAACCTGGTAAATAAATCATTCTGTTCATATCATAACAAATCTTACTTTATTTTTTGTTGTTGGAAACATTACTTCCTTTTGAAATAAGATGTGTATTTCATAGCATACGAATATTGTTTCCCTTACACAAATCAGCTTTCAATGAAATTTATGAATTAGAAGATGAAAATAGTAAGATGTTGATAATGGTTTAGTACATAGAAAAAGAAAGTAACGAAGGTTTGTTATTTTGAAAAGTAAATGGCGACGTATATGACGTATGTGTATGCTTATAAATGATCACTTCGCATCTTGGTACAAATGATTATTATATGTACACTAAAATTATAAAGATGTTTTTTTCCCTCAAATTTAACAGCTTTTAGGATTAGCGAAATACAGTAATGGTTCTTTTTGCATATATTTGTTCAAATGACAACGTTTTACCTGTTCAATAATACTGTTTCTATTTTCGTTATCCACAAAATACGTTTTCAATGGATAATTTATATAAGGTATTATTTAAACACTTGGGAAAACATGTAGGATTGGTGTGCTATTTATTAATAACAGAAATTATTATTTTTAAATCAAACAAGTAAAATAGTGCTCAACAGAAATAAGAAAAAGGTAACTTTAGTTTTTATCAATAATCAATCAAATAATAGTTGTGAAAATGTTTCAATTTTTTCTTACAAGTTATGTTTACTAAATGTCAAGAAGTATTACGTATGTGAGTTGGGAGGTGATTTCTTTTGATACCCTTATTGCTGACAATACTTTTACGAAAATTTTAGCAGCGCATTGGTCAGTACTTCGGTATTGACATGTTTTTAACCACAATTTCTTAAATTGTCCGTTGATACATTTTGAATAAGAAAACCAATTTTGTATCTCCCTCGTGCATATATTAAATTAGGTATTTTCGGCGATATCTTGTTTTTGTCTTTTTAAACTGTACCGGTTTGAACTGCATGTTTGGCTTTCAACTAAACAATTTTAAGCGTTCCTGATGAAGGTCAATCGAAGACGCTCTTCATATACAGGACATTTATAAAGTGTTGATTTTAATGTGTCATTGTATTATACTTCCTTTGACCTGAATAACCGATTTGACTTAACAACCTATACAATTCATGGAGTTAGAGGAATACGTAACTCACCAGGTAAAAGTGTATTTCCATATTCCTACAAAAGAACATTAAGACAGAAATATCCAATTTCAGTTTGTTAAGATTAACACATATTGTTGTATTAGTCCTATAGTTAATGTCTAGTTGTGGATAGTTTATGTCTCATTTTAACTGTTGCATAGGACACATGTAACTATTTAACAAACATATGGTCAATATTCATAAAGCGTCTCAAACTGAGAAACTAAAAAGGGCATAAACAAATAATTGTTGTGTAGCGGTATTTGACATGTTTCAGTTTTCAACAAGTAACTGATATTTGCCGTTTGTACTGATTTGGAAAGCAGGGAATCATATACTATAGATGAAAACATACGGAGCTATCGCATATATGTATTGTGTAAAAAAGTGTATATCAATCTGGAAAAGTTGCATTATATAAATTACAGCTAGTAAATCAAAAAGCAAATAAACAGACAACCTTATTTTAAAAGATAAGTTTATTGCTATATATTGATGCGCAGCAACAAAAAAACAAGGATTAGTTAACCATTTACAAACAAATTGATCAATTTGACTTCTATATAGACACATATACTGCTTATTTTAAGGTCGAATGAATCTTTTTGAGCAACAAAAAAGATGCGTCTCTCTCTAGAAATAGCTTTTAATAATCATCATGGATTGTTCATGGTTATAGATATATCTTATACTTTGGATCATTTTTCTTAAAGTACTTGTTAAAAGACAAAGGGATTCTGTACCTTAAGAAGCCGCATGATAAAAAGGTAATAAGGGTGTGCTACATTATAAAAAATAGAATCTCAATTCCTATCCCGAAAATGTGTGTACCTTTCTTTTTTTTTAATTTTGTATATGACTCACTCTCTTGCTAACTGCAAATTTAGTTGAAAAGCAGGAATATGGTGTTCAAAAAAATAACAGGGGAAATGTTTGTTGGCAAGAGTATGCTGTCATACATTTTGATAATTTTGCCAAAACGAAGCTTTAGCAATATTCACTAACATTTCAGACATAAGTCATCACATATACACCACCAATAACACTATTGCTGATAAGGTTTAACAGGTAAAACAATTATATATTTTCAAATTCTATCAACAGTGTATCAAAGAGTTCAAGGCCTACAATATGGGTTATCAAATAAACTCCTTTAACTAACTATGTGAACATGTCTCATCTTTGAAAGAACATTTCTATATATCCAAGTTTTAGATATGAACAGAGGCATTGCAAAAAATGCTGCCATAACCGACTACCTCCAATGAATTATACATTTGTACCCAATTGTTAAACTGTCTTATGACGGCATTACACTACTCAGACTCTTAAAACATCTGTTTTCAATAAAAGAAGGACGAAAGATACCAGAGGATCATTCAACAAAAACTACTTAAAAGAAGAAATATTTATATTTTACCTTTAATAGCTTTAGTATGTCTGGATATCCGCTGACTACATCTATTGGCTTTTCACCCTGACATATTATATGTATTTAATTTTAACTTTATGGAATATAACAGACAATTAAGAACTGCTTTATAAATGTCTATCATAATTTCTAAATTATCGGATACAACTGAAATGCGTTCTTACAAAAACGCTTCATTGCAATTTAAATCATGTTATTATTAGTCGCTGCCTTTTTTCTGATATATTTTAGCTTGAAGCAAAACCACTATTATACAAGTTTGAATTTTTCTATTATACTAAGAACTTTTTTATTCTAGCATAGATAACCTTAGCCATACTTAAAACAATTATATTGAATTTGGGTTCTCAATCCTCATCAACTTTGTCCTTGTTTGTCTTTATAACTATTACGATCTGAGTGTCACTGACACAAAGGACTAATGCGTCTTATGTAGACAAAACGCTCGTCTAGCGTATACAGTTATAGTACCTTTGATAACTATTTACTGTTACGTTATGTAGAATTTTAACAGTTTGTATTTGCAAACAAAACAAAAAGTCCAGATTTATATTGCGTTCCGTATTACCCCAAAAACAGTATCTAATAATTTTTTACCCGGAGCAATTGCCTCTAACTACTGCTTACGGTTTCTACATGTGAGCATTGGAAAGGAATATCTTTAATGAGTCAATTAGTTTCAATATTTGACAAACAATGTTTAAATAGCAAATTAATAGGATAATATTATTGTTGATGTTCTTTTTATTGAACACTACTGACTGACATTTAAGAAATGTTAATACAGTAGTATCATTGGATATTAACAGTTTAAAAAAGTAATAACCCTATCTCAAACCGTCCTTCCTACAGGACGAACCAATGGTTACGACTATTTCAGACACAGATGATCCACAATGGCCTGTTTGTCTTTAAGCTTTCAATGTTTCTTATGTATACATCCATGTCATTCAAATGTCTAGTTTGAAGCTCTCTAATAACGGAAAAGCGATTAAAGCTTTTCGGACGTACACACACTAGGAATTATTAATTTCTTTCACACAGAAGAATGGTTGTGGTTATGATATGTTTGTTCTAAAAAATGTAATAGTCAAAATGTAAGGAAAGGGCATAGGTGAAAGCAATGTAAGGTTTTTTTTGTAAAATAAAAATAAAACTAATACTTCAATCTATTATCCAAAACAAAGATATAATGTCACTGGTACTTACTTTTTTATTAAGTATATGGGGATCACAATCTTTTTTCAACAAACATTGCACTATCTGATGTTTGCCTTGTTTGGACGCGATATGAAGCGCAGTATCTCCTCTCTTAAAAAAAATAATGTCAAATAGTATTGATCAATAAAATCATTTTCTCTTAATATTCATATATTTTAATTATGCTTAACACAAATTGTGGCTGTCAAGAATAAACTATGTAAAAAAAAAAACAAGGTTCGAAATCTAATTGAGAAATCATGATCAACATAAATATATTGTTCTACTAAAATTTTAATAGTATCTGACATATGATAACCAATAGACGAGAAATTGAGTAAACATCTTTAGACATATGTCGTAAAACTGCAGTCATTGAGAAGAACCATAAGCATTACAGCGGGTTAGTAAATTGGAATCGGATAACAACAGGGGGATTGAGTGGTCACAAGAAGAAATTTGAATTGTCTACAAATAAATATTGTCAGGCAGTTTTAAGTGATAAATCGTTTGTTACTTTATATAATATATATGGTGTTAACAATAATATTCCAAAAATGTTACTTTATACAAAAGATATTGTATTTATAATGATATTCCTTAAAAAGTTTACAAAACCAACCTATTAGGTCATTTACAAAAAGATTCAAGAAAATATTGTACAAGGTTCCTTTAAAAAATGTTGGTAAAAATTTTCAGATTCGTTGTCATTGTCTTTTCTGAATTATTACGCATACAGTCCATTTCAATAGTAGGCAGATTGTAAACTTAAAATAACTAGCATTTCTTTTATTTCAGCGGTGACCCATAAATCTTCTTTCAATTTAAAAAAAAATAAATTAGTTTAATCTTTTCAGTTAATAAAATAAGTCACTTTTATTTTCTAGTGTTATTAAACAAAAAATGTTTTAAGGCTGTCCTCTATTTAATTACTTAAACGTTATTCAGCAAGACACATTTTTTATAATAGCAACTGTTTTTTTTATAATTATCGTACGGATTAATCTTATCTCAATAGGTTTAATATTATTGTTAAATAATATAAAATAGTTAAAATATCTTTTTTATTTCTGTTATAAAGAAGGACACTTTCTAGGCAGTATACTTTCGTTTATATTTTAATTGTTTGAAACAAATTTGCAACACTTACGTTTTGAACCATGGCATTGTCAGATTATTTTCGAATTATGAGTTTGGCTGTCCATCTGATATCCCTCTATCCCTTGTTCCTCTATTATGGACCTATATATTTTATTTTTCTCATGTGAAAGAGAATATTGCCATCTGGATAATTTTACCGTTGGTCAAGCCATAGACATGGTGCACAACAAAGGATATATTACACAAATACAGAACTTCGATGTGCTTTATGAGCGCATGATACACCTGTCGTTTTTTAAAAATAATAACGTTCAATAACTCCTCAATGTTATATCAGAGATTTAGAATACACAAATGAAGGGAGTTTTTTTAAGTTATGTCGTTACTCTTAAATTGAAATCAATAGATACATACATCTGAGCATTTTGATTTATTGTCTTACATGTTGACGACGATGAAATTTCAAAACGGAAAGTAATTAATCAAATAACAAAATCCAAAGCTCAAACACATCAGACGAATGACATATTCTAGCTTTGGTCAGGTATTTTCTGTTGGTGAACATGGTGGATAAAACGGACGTAAATACAACAAATACAATGTAACCCAACTGCTATTCAACACTATTCGATTTCAGAAATATTCAATTATACTCACATGTATATTTGTTTTGGATGTTTTATATAGATTACTTAACATTTCGGTATCAACATATTGGAATGAAGGTAATTCTTAGATGACTTGCATTTCTACAAATTGTTTTTTATATGCTCATGTATTATATCAAGAAAGAATGCATTTAGTTTTTTATGACCTTGTATCATTCATCCGATAACATATGATAAAATGAATTCGTTGGTGTTTGTTTTATTTTGTTTTAGATGCACTCATCGAATATTTATGAATTTCAAACATTCATTATGACTGCTAACCTCTTAGTTACAACACATCAGGTTCCGATTTGATGATAACAGTAGCCAATGACAACATGAATAGTTTAGTACTACTGCTTATGTTTTGATTAATAATTATAGATACTACGAGGTCATTAGTATATAAACAGGGGCGCTAAAACGAACATCAGTTTGTTTTAGCGCCCCTGTTTATATACTAATGACATTTGTTTTTTTCATTTACCAGTAGTACACATTCTTTGGCCATATTTTATTCATCTTGTGCGCTTTGTTCAAATATGGTGCTTCTATTGTGTCAAACTATTTATCTTTATGTTTGATATATAATTACGAGTGGCATGAAAGAACAACATTCTTTTACCATGAAAAAATAATGTTTTTCTTTCATAACAACTCGTAATTATTCAAAAGCAGTAGTTCGTTTTTTTATTATAATATATAGTTTTTAATTCATAGAGATATTTTGAATCACTGTACATGTTAATGTAGAAACATTTTACCATTTGTAGTATTTTATCATATCTAAATGATGCATTTTCATTCATATTGATTGTAGTGTATAAACACCTGTTCCTTAATAACTCGTCATTATTTTTCTTGATGTTGTGGGGAAAGTGGAAACTTCGTATTTTTCTACAGTTAATGTAGTGTGTATCCTTGGAATAGGAAGTTGAACAGTTTTTCAAATTACCTTTACTTTGTCAAGGATGTATATCAAACCTAATCTTGATTCATATCCAATTTTTAGATATTTACCTGTGACGTCACTTTTGTGGTTTTGATTCAATCGTTTAACGGACAATTCGTGGTTCTGTTGTTTTGTGTGTTGTTCAATGTTGTTTTACGTGTTCGTTGTTATTATGTGTTTATCATGTCGAAAAGCAATATTGTATTGTGTATTTGTGTATTTATGTGTCTTAAATGTTCTTTCATTTACTGTCATGTAATGTTGTCATTTTTTTGGTATATATATAATATAATCATAATAGCACGAGGTTTGGCTAACCACAAAAACCAGGTTCATTCCACCATTTTGTCTTAAAATGTACTTTAACAAGTCAAACAACTAATAGTTGATATCTTATGGTTCGTTTGTGTGTGTAGCATTGTTGTTTGTTTTATGTTGCACTTCCGTGTTTCTGTGATTACATAGTTTTCCACTTATAGTTAATGTGTTTCCCTTGGCTTTGTGTGTTGCCTCTGCGTACTAAATTAGAAGCCTAGTACCTTTTATAACTAGTAGTTTGTAACCCGAATTTATGAATTTGGAGCAGTCGTATTCTATTTAAAATAATCAATCCTGGTATAAATGATGAGTTTATTTACAACCACTGGGTCGATGTTACAGCTTGTTTTTATTCCCGGGAATATAACCAGCCCAGTAGTCAGCACTCTTGTGTTGACTTCAGTTATCATTGATATGTTTATAATTATAAACTAACCGTTAACAAAACTTTTAATGTTCGAAATACTAAGGCTTTTTGCCTGAGGAATAAATTCCTTTATCTGTTTTTTGACAAAACGTTATTGTAGAAGACATAATATTTATAATTGGTCAAACAAATGGCTTGTGAATTTTAATGCCCCAAAACTAAAAGAATGATAATTTAAAAAAAAAACGAAATTGAACCTTTCATCCTTCATTAAATATGAATACACAAGATCTACAAACGGTAAGTAACGCAAACATCTTGGTGTCTTTTTTTCTAACAACAGATCCTGGAACGAGCATATTGATAACTGTATTATTACAAAAGAATAAATATAATGAGAATATATCTTGAATATACCGATGTCGTTTGGGACTGCTAAACATACAAATATTCAACTTGACGCATCGCGAATCGTCACGGGAGGTTCTAAAGTTACCAGTATACACAATTCATATGTTGAAATTGTATGTGAAAAATTATCTGAAAGACGACGCAATCATAGAATAATTCAATTTCACAAAATTTCGAATAATAAAACTCAAGAGTATTTGAGAGACTTATTGCCTGATTCAGAAGGAAGTAGGCATGATCATAATATAATACAAGACAAAGAAATAATATTACACAAGTCAACACACGGATCCGTTTATATTTTGATTATTTCATCCCTGCCACAACAAAACTATGAAACACTCCTAGGTCGATGCCTCTTCTGGTGGACTATTAGTCCCGGATGGTATCACCAGCCCAGTAGCCAGTACTTCGGTACTGGCATGAAAAGACGGATTTTTTGTGTTATTAAAATTTGCTGTTACAAAATATTATAAATTATTATAAATTAAGGAATGTATCTCCCTCATGCAAAGCTCTGATTCCTTTCACGGATTTGGCTATACTTTTTGGACTTTTTGGATTATCATGATTATAGCTCTTCATTTTTTATATAAGCTTTAGATTTCCAATATTTTGGCCACGAGCATCACTGAAGAGACATGTATTGTCAAAATGCGCATCTGGTCCCAGAAAATTGGTACCGTTAATTGTATTACTACCACTGGGTCAATGCCTCTGCTGGTGGACTATTAGTCCCCGAGGGTATTACCAGCCCTGTGGCCAGTACTTTGGTAGTGGCATGACAAGACGGGATGTTTGTGTTATTAAAATGTGCTGTTACAAAATATTATACATTGTTATAAATAAAGGAATGTTTCTCCCTCATGCAAACCTCTAATCCCCTTCACGGATTTGGCTATGCTTTTTGGACTTTTTGGATTATAGCTCTTCATCTTTTATATAAGCTTTGGATTTCAAATATTTTGGCCACGAGCATCATTGAAGAGACATGTATTGTCGAAATTCGCATCTGGTGCAAGAAAATTGGTACCGTTAATTTTATTACTTCCAATGGGTCGATGCCTCTGCTGGTGGACAATTAGTCTTTTTTTTACTATACTTTTTGGACTTTTTGGATTATAGCTCTTCATCTGAAGAGACATGTAATGTCGAAATGTGCACCTGGTGCAAGACAATTGGTACCGTTAATTTTATTAAACATAAGGAAATGTAAATCTCTATCTTTATAAAAAAAAAAAAAAAAAAATTAGTACCAAAACTAGTAAGGTCCCAATGTACTATTATATAGGACATCGTTTTGGTCAAATTATTCATGCTCGCTTAAGAATCGATTCAAGTTCATTGATTTCTCACCTTTTCGTTCGTAATTTATTAGACTTTCCAAATTGTCGTTGTGGTGATGTAGAAATTAATACTCACTTCCTTTAATATTGTCCTTTATACACTAATTTAAGACATGGACTTTTAAATTCTATTTCAGTTCTTCCTTTCCAAGTAAATACAAAATCTTTGCTGTTTGGATCAATGGTACTCTCAGATAAGCAAAATAGTATTTTATTTAGTTTGTTGCAGAAATATATAATTAAAAGTAAACGTTTAACACTTGCTAGAAATGCTTCATCACTCAATAGGAACCCACGCATTTCACACTTAAAACATTACAATAATTCATGTTTATTTATTATTTTTTTGATGATATTGTTCTCATTATTGTATTTGTCTTCTTCTTTCACCTTTTTCATATTTATATATTTATTAAAAAAACATGCCAGTATTTATATTTATGTATGTTCAATAAGTGTATTATTTTTGTAAAAGGAGACAAATTTGTAAAAGCAAGTTGATTGTTTATGAAATCCTTAATACTATTTCATTTGTATACTATCGTTTAATGTTGATTTATCTGAATACATTTTGTTTAAACTTGAGGCAGAGGCAGATATTAAATACAGTAATATATGTTTATAGAATTGAATTTACTGCTGCGACACAAGGTTCAACTTTAAGAATGAAATACATTTCCCTTTGATTAAGGAGGAAATTATTTCAGAAGGAGTCTCAACATTAATACCTACGAGAGCAATTAAAGAAGTTGAATCATGGAGAAACAATTTTTTTTCCAATAATTTCTTAGTTTCTAAAAAAAACATGTAAACACTATTTTGTCTTATCATCATTTTAGGCAGGATCATTTATCATTTGTTTGAGATTTTATACTAAAGGATGATTATATAACATCTATATATCTCGGAAATGCATATTTAAGTGTAAGTATTTTTATATTTTTTAACGATATTTGCCATTCATGTGTAAATGCCGTTATATGAGTTTAAGGTTCATTTTTCTGGGTTGGCTTCAGCACCAAGAGTCTTGGGGTTCGTGTTATTTATTATTTAGTTTTTGTCAGTTTGTTTTGGATTTACGAGTTTGACTGTCCCTTTTGTATCTTTCGTCCCTCTTTGACTACAAGTTAGGTTTTAAAACCTGTCCATGTATCTTTTTATCGAAAAAAATGCCATTCGATTAAAATTAAATAAAATTGAGAATGAAAACTTGGAATACGTTAAAAAAAGGAAAATCACAACAATACTGAACTCCGAGGAATATTCAAAAAGGAAAGTCCCTAATGAAGTGTAAAAATCAAAATTCGAAACACATCAGACGAATGGATAACAACTGTCATATTCATAACTTAGTACTGGCATTTTCTTATGTAGACAATAGTAGATTAAACCTGGTGTTATAGCTATATAAACATCACACTCATATCACTCAAAGATTCAACATCCTGATGAAACATGTTAAAGAGCATATATCAGCCGGAATCAACTATAGTGTATGATAACATTCTGTGAGGGAATTCGATGTTTGCTATACCATAGTTCATTTCATTGCAGTTTTTGACAAAACTACTTAACCAATCAGAATAATTTTTTTTTAAGTCTGTTGAGAAATGATTTTACGTTGTATAATTATAAAATTTGTTAAAACGTAAATTTTTTAATAGAGCTAATTTTCTGTATAAAGTCAAAAATTACGTTGACTTTCGGAGACCAAACTTTTTATTGCATGAAATACGTAACTGAGAGATGCGAAAATTGTACTGATACAAAGCGGCATGTTTTTTTTTAAATAATAGCAAAAATTTTGGTTCACAAATTTTAAGTCGTTTTAACAAAAACTGAACTTAAAATTTCACTCATTTTCTCCCTACCCAAATTAACCCTACCACTTGTTATGATGTTGACCGGTCATTGTTATGGAAAGTTGCGCAACTTGATTGGCTTAAGTAATGTTATGATTAGTTTACCTTTAAAGTGTATACATGTATGTTGATTTAATCAGGCCTTGTGAAAATAAATGTAACAATAGAATTTATAATATAATTGGTTTTACTCCTACACGAGCACCTGATGAGTGCACAGTAAATTAAATGACCTTCAAACTGGACGGCGGACGAGTCCATATTATTTTTATCAATGAAACTAATAGTATGAAAGGTTGTAATTGCAAATTCTTATATTTCTCAAAATGCTACTTATTTGGAGCAAATATATTATTTATGGATAGCCTGTTCTTGAGAAATTACTAGAAATAAAGTAATAAAACGTTTTGTTCCACTGATCAAGTCATTTTTAGATGAGAAACGCCGAAATTCATTTTACGCACGGCTTCGCCAAGTAAAATGTTTGTTTATCTTGAAAAAAAAAAATTTCATTCTAATTTCAGTATTGCAATTACAAGTAAACCCAAACAAAAGTAGTAAGTAATTAAAGTCAAAATATGTCCGATCTGCCAATTTTTGTATGTCATAATTCAACACGATCGTTTGAAAGTCATGATTCTCTACCTCACACAATCCTGTTAGGCACTATAGTGGGTCTTCAGTTCAACGGTACAATTTCGCACCCGGAGGTAAGCTTCATGTGGCCCATAAATATAAATGTAAACTTGTTCAGTGAATTGACGTCATATTTAATTCCAAAACATAAAAATGAACTGTAATTGAAAATAAACACGACAGAGGCCAGATGCTCCTGATCTTGGACAGGTGCACAAATGCATCGGAGCTTAACATGTTTTGTGAGATCACAACTTTCCCCCTATACATCTAGCTAATATAAAATAAATAAACAAACAGCAATTCGGAGTCCGATGCAAAACTTCAATGCAAAAAGTTGGTCAAACAATAATGATTTCATTATCAGCCTCATCAGCTGGGTCAAAAACAAATCCTTGGCGAGATCTGTTAGAGAATTTTTGATACGAGAAAAAAAAAATATTATGATGTTTGTTAAGAGTAAAATGTACTTTCAGATGTTGTATACCTATATCAACTATATTTTAAGAAATCTGTCCTGATTCCATTACAATTCGGTGTCTCTTTGGTTTCCTTTTCCATTATTTAGGTCTTTCCACTTTTCTGTGGAAAGACCTATTGTTTTTCTTCTGATTATTTTTTTTTTTTTTTTTTCTTCCGCCTAATTTTGTTCTTGCGATAAACATTTGTTTCGCAATATGTCGCTTAGATATTTGGTATATGATATCGAACAGTTTATGCGCTTTTGAAATTTACCCTGCGTAAACGAATACTTTTCTTTGTAGGAGTTATCTCCCCTAACACTGTTTTCCTTGTTAGCGCATCTCCTTCGCAACCGTAAAAGATTATGACAAATTTATTTTACAAAATTGCTCGTTATATCCTTCGCATGATTTGTCCTATTTTGACCGAAGCGATATGACCGCTCCATATGAGAGTTATTTCCCCTTATGCATCTGATATAAGTGATATGAATTTCTATCTTATAAATCATAAGTGATAGAGGCCTAGGATCTTTTGATTTGAGGTCCTTGGTCCCAAAAAATGAAAATTAGGCCAAGGTCAAAGGTCAAGGTCATATTCTAATATTTGAATTTGGCTTATTTTCACTTATATCCAAAGACTGTATAAGATATCAACAAATTATTTTTACTAAATTGTTAGTTGCGACATGTCGTAAGATGTAAATTTTGATTGCAAGCGTACGTTAAATGTAAAAGGGAGTTTTCTCCCCTCTTGTATTTAAAAATACGCGTTTGGTAATATAACTCATTAACTAAATATAATAAAGACCTATGGTCTTTTGATTTGAGGTCCTTGGTTTATGACCTTGAAATAGATCTCAAGGTCATAGCTTAATTTGACGTTCTAGATTTTGACCTTTGCTTTTATTCTATATGTATACATGATAAAGATATACAACTTTTAGAAAAAGGTATCAAACCATTTAACCTTGTAAAAAACAACCGGAAGTGACCTTTTGTAAACCGGAAATAGCTATTTTTTTGTACTTTATTAATATAAAAGTATATAGAACCAGATATTTTTGGAATCAGTGTCAAGTAAATATTCAAATATAATCGGAAGTAACATTTTTCGAACCGGAAGTGACAAATTATCTCCCTTATTTAAAAAAAATGTATGGAAACAATATATTTTTGGAATCAGCTTACTAGGAGCTATCATTTGACGATTGAAATGACATTTTAAACTTAGTTTCACAACTTTTCATATCAAAATACATTGTTTTGATGGAAAGACCTTCAATTGTTCTCTGAACAATTGGTTTTTAATTGTAATTGATTTTTTTAGGTGGGTTTACAATTCAAAATAAGAAAGTGGAAAACTGATACTCTTCTTTAATTGAAACAGAGGTGTCAATGCATGTAGCTGATTTGATTGAAACAGAGGTCACAATAGCAGATTTGATTGACTCAGAGGTCTCAATAGCAGATTTGATTGAAACAGAGGTCACAAAAGCAGATTTCAAAGAAACAGAGGTCTCAATAGCAGATTTGATTGAAACAGAGGTCTCAATAGCAGATTTGATTGAAACAGAGGTCTCAATAGCAGTTTCAATTGAAACAGAGGTCTCAATAGCAGATTTGATTGAAACAAAGGTCACAAGAGCAGATTTGATTGAAACAGAGGTCACAATAGCAGATTTGATTGAAACAGAGGTCACAATAGCAGATTTGATTGACTCAAAGGTCTCAATAGCAGATTTGATTGAAACAGAGGTCTCAATAGCAGATTTGATTGAAACAGAGGTCTCAATAGCAGTTTCAATTGAAACAGAGGTCTCAATAGCAGATTTGATTGAAACAGAGGTCTCAATAGCAGATTTGATTGAAACAGAGGTCACAAGAGCAGATTTGATTGAAACAGAGGTCTCAATAGCAGATTTGATTGACTCAGAGGTCTCAATAGCAGATTTCAAAGAAACAGAGGTCTCAATAGCAGTTTCAATTGAAACAGAGGTCACAAGAGCAGATTTCAAAGAAACAGAGGTCACAATAGCAGTTTTGATTGAAACAGAGGTCTCTATAGCAGTTTTTATTGAAACAGAGGTCACAATAGCAGATTTTATTGAAACAGAGGTCACAATAGCAGATTTCAAAGAAACAGAGGTCACAATAGCAGATTTGATTGAAACAGAGGTCACAATAGCAGATTTCAAAGAAACAGAGGTCACAATAGCAGTTTTGATTGAAACAGAGGTCTCAATAGCAGTTTTTATTGAAACAGAGGTCACAATAGCAGATTTCATTGAAACAGAGGTCACAATAGCAGATTTCATCGAAACAAATGTATCAATAGCAGTTTGTTTTTATTGAAAAAAGAGGTCTCATTGAAAGATTGGGGATAAATATTTGAAGAAAAAATTGATGATAGTGAAAGGAACTTGTCAGAACGCTTGTTTCATATTAAAATAACTTAACATAATTATTTTATACTCTTAAATGGCAAGTTTTAAACAGAAACAATCTTGTCATACTGGTATAGAATTAGACAATGCAACTACAGAAGGTTATATTAATGAATCGAGAGGAATGCAGAGTTTTAAGCCTTGTATTCAAAAATTGACATTTGTTTTTTTATCACGGCTCAGTTTATTCCTGTCATCAATTTGAAGTCGAGTTGCCATTTTGTGTAGAGATAAGGCTGTCTTTGATTTCAAGAACATTTGAGTATACAAACATAAAGTCGAAACCATCCCATTAAAAATGTTATGGCCGATTTCACGAGTTGGTGGACCATTATGGATAATTTGTGTCACAGATGACAACGAATGTTTTCAAATTATCATTCTCTTTTTCCACGAATATGACCTACCTAGTTAAAAAAGTTAAAGTTGCCGGTATTGTAAGTTCATACGAGACACGACGATTGTCGCTATATTAAAATGTTTTGCTTCCCTTCCTGAGGAATTTCTGGTTGGGTTAAGCTTGCTCAGTTGCTATGTTTTCATGTTTCATGTTTTCTGATAAGTATATTTCAACTTCCTTAGCATATTTATATGTTTAGACGTGCTTAAGATAATATTATTTACGTGGGCATTCCATTTAGCATCATTGCTAAATGTAACCCCTAAATGTTTATGAATATTTGTAATAGGTATGTTTTTATCATTGAATATAAAATTCATTTCTGGAGTTTCAACATTAGAAAATTACATTATTTCTATTTTATCTGGATTTAAAGACATTAACCATTTTTTGAACCATTCGTTCAGCTTTTCCAGATCATGGTTTATCATAGTTTCTATCTGAAAAGCATCACGATCCGCAGAGCTGAACAATGGGTCATCTGCGAAAAGTCTGCATAGGAAAATAAGTCTTTCTGCAATATCATTAATATATATCATAACAAGTAATGGTCCAAGGACCTACCCTTTAGGAACTCCAGCTGAAATACTGCAAAGTGTTGAGGAAGATTGCTTGATAACCACTCTTTGTTTTCTATCACTTAAGTAGCTTCTAAACCATTTTAACAGATGTTCATGCATACCATAAGCCTTCATTTTATGTAATAAACCATTATGTCAAACTTTATCAAAGGCTCTGGAGAAATTGCAAAAAACAAAACAACTTATCTCTTTCTTTTTAAGTGAGTTTAATATGCAAATATATATTTCTAACAGTTAGTGAACCGTTGAACATTTAGGGAGAAAACCCGATTGATACTCATAAATTAATTTAAATCTTTGTAAGTGGTTGTAAACATATTTATATACAACACGTTCCATGACTTATGAGTGGTATAGGTCTATAATTGGAAGGTAATGAACTATCCCCCTTTTTAAATAAGACTATCACATTTGCAATTTCCAGCTGGAAGGATATTTGCACTGCTGCAAGGATTCATTAAATATAATACATAATGGAATTGCAATTTTTTCGGGTCAAATTTTAAGCATCTTATGACTAATGACATCCAGGCCTGACGCTGTCTTTGGATTTATAGTTTTATGATATCAACAATTTCACTAGTAGTAATCACTATATCATTCAATAAATTGTTAGTTTTTTAGTCGAAATCGGGTAAATGAGCATCAAACTCTGCTAGCGATGAAATGAAACAAAAGTACTTATTTAGAATGTCGCATTTCTCGTCGTTTCTATCGGCGATCTCCTCAAAACGATCATCACTAAGAATATTTTTTAATGAAGGTATGTTATTAGATCCTCTATTTGGCTTAATCAGCATCTTCATAATTTTTCAATAAGTCTTAGAATCTGACGCGTTATCCAGTATTATATTTTCTCAAAATTTTCTTTCGCTTTGTTTTCATATTATTCACTTTATTCCCCTGTTTTAAATATTATTAATATCCGTTTCTTTTTTTAGATTTAATTGATTCTTTTCAAAATCTATCCCTTATTCGAATCGCTTTTCTGATATTGCCACGTATAGTTACTATTTTGGTTGGAATGCTCTCACTTGCAATGCTAAGGATTTTTTCAGTGAATATAGCGATCATTTCGTCTACTTCCTCAACATTGGAAAAGAGTTCTTTCCATTCAATTGCATTCAACGTATTTGAAAACTGATCAACATCTGATTTTTCATATAACCATATTTCCCGTTTAAACGACTTTGTTTCGGACTTTGGACATTGTAAAAAAATAATAGAGGCATCGTGGTCACTGATGTTAGAAGGTACATACAGTACATCAGAAAAAGAAAATGGTATAGCATCACGTAATATGATCGGATCAAGCAAAGTACAACTTATAACTTACAAGTTACCCTTGTTGGTTTATTAATTACGTTTTTTACATTAATTGATGAATTATATCATATAACTTATTATTAGTATACGAAAATAAATCTAAATTCAAGTCTCCAGAAATCACAATGTTTTCTGTATACTGATAACCAAGTTCAATAGCATGATTTAGCCGTGTCCAATATTCAACACCTGACCATTCCGGTCGATAAGTACAACATAATAAAAACGTTTTACCTTTACCTCTGATCTCCACCCAGATAGTTTCGTCAATGTTGTTTTCGAGTACACATTTTCTGGTAACTGATAAATCATCTTTTTATAAATGAGTAAGCCTCCTCCGGCGTTATTACGATCTTTACAGAATATATATTGTGAAAATGAATCTATCATTTATTCTTTGTTATTTATGTTTGGATCTAAGTGCGTTTCAGAGACTGTTACAATATCAAACTCTTTGCGAAATTTTGAATGAGCTCAATCTTATTTCGTAAACAACGAATGTTAATATTGCATATTGATATGGAGTTATCAGTTTCACGAGAAAAATCGTTTTCATGTTCATTTGGACCAGGATTTTGTTCAACGCTTCCAATTATAAGGATAAAGTGTAACACAAATAGAGAACAAAAAAATTATGTTTGGATCTAGACTTTGAAGAAATAAAATGTACATGAATTAGATAACCCTATGGCTACCCTGTATTGTTCAAAACAGTTACCCATTAGGTAAAAGTATAACAAACAATAACTTTTTATAAAACAGGTTGCCATTCAGGTTACACAAAAAAAAGTAAATCACACACATCATCCTCCAAAGTCATACAGGCATTAAACATATACACAAAGAAACTAAAAGTACATTGTAAAACAAATTAAAATTACGGAAATCGTTTTCGATTCATAAAATGGGGAAATTAGTTCACAAAAAAATTTAAATATGAATTCCGGGATTTGTTTTTTGTTTTTTTTATATATATACAAAACTATTCCATACTTTATGATATTATCTATAGCAAATCTGTTTGATTATTTGATTTTGATCAGAGCTTTAAAAATATTTAAAAAGCTGCACATGTATGAAATATACATATAACATCTGATAACATGACTTGAAATTGATTTCCTACAACTATGATAAACTCAATTGCAATATTTGATAGCAGTATAATAGTTTTATACAGGTATACATTATTTGAGACGATTATATTTTGTTGTTTGTTTAAATTTAAATTTGCTCCTTGTAACTATAATGGCATACGGATGCCAGTACACATATTATTTAAACGAGGTTTCAGGATTTAAATATAGTTGTTTAAACTAATAGAAAATAAAAGAAATACCAACAACAAAATCGAAATTAGGAAATTATGTCAAATGGAAAAAAAGAAAGAAATAAGTATAAAGTGATTTTTTTTTATACTATTTTCTCATTGTAACATGAGTTTATGAATTAATTCAGACGTTTAAATTGTTTGACACTTTATGATACATTTAAGTTATACTAGATTTATTTCCAAGCAATATAAATAACATATGAAGCAATTTTTATAATGTACATTACATACATTTAAAGAACAATTGACAACTGTCTAAGATACATATATTTACACTTTCTTTATATTTGATGTTTTTGTAATCTAATATGTGTCATTATTGTGGTTCTCATCGCTATTCTGATTGGTGGTACCTTGGAATAGATCTGGTTTTTGTTGTTGATTGTCGTCGTCTGTGATTGTCTGAGAAGCTGTTATGTCGTCATAGTTTTTGATAAGTTTTTTGTTGTTTTTGCAAATATGCGACCATCGGATGTCCTGATTGCGACAATTACTGTCAGTTTATACTCTTGGTATAATTTCGAGGTTGGCATAAACAAATGTACAATTGAAGTCTTTCTTTGAAAATGTAACAGACGCCATAACAACTTGTTAGACCGTTATGAGTAATTTGTGTAACAAATGACGACGAATATTTTTCAGTCGTCTACATGAACAACACAAACAATCAGTCCAATTTCCCCAAAAAACTTCCAACCAAAGAAAAACTGATATGTTACAGGAGTTGCATACAATAACTTAAAATACCTAGCTATTTATTTTAGGTTTAATTGCTGAAAATATGTAATTTCCATGCAAAAATTAAAACAAATTCACACATCGACTGATGTTTGTTAGTTTAATCATAAAATATGCTATCATAGATATTTCGGAGAAACCCCCATGTTCCTCGGAATGAGGTATATTTATGATTTTACATTTTGCAAGTACACAAGGTTTTTAAACCCTCAGTTTATTCGTCAAATATCTGCGAAGGGAGTTGAATATCTTCATTTGAACTATGTTTAATTTTCTTTTTATGATAATAACGCAATCAATTCCTATTCGAACTAATGCGGTTTTACAAGATTGTCAAAGTTTGTATTATATAGTGCTTTTAAATTTTGACGTCCAACATTACTAAGAGACCATTATTTCCGTACTGCACATAAAGTGCAATCAAATTAGTATTGGTCATGTCATATCAAACAATGAAATATGATTGGTGAAAGCAATGTGAATAATCATCCACTTACCTCATTCTGTAAATTTATATTATACCACGGTCGATAAGCAATCTAACGATATCAGTTAGCCCTGTCCATGCAGCAAGGTGAAGTGCAGTACTACCATCCTGTATAAAGAAATACTAAACGGTGTTAACATACAATTGAATGCTAACGATTGCAGCTGCTATATAAACTAATGTATGACTACATAGTGTCACATTTGTCGTAGCTTGTCGACCCGAGAGCAGATATAACAATCAAATAAAAATTATAATAGTTGTTATCAAATTTTCACTTTCTGATAATAGAAAGATGACAATGTGTGATAGATGTTCAAATTTTGATAATTTAATAAGAAAAAAAAATGCAAGGAACAGAGAATCTGATACCAAAACCGTAAATCAACAATAGAAAAATAAAATAATAAACAAATCATAAAAGAGAAAAAGGTAAAGGGTAATCTTATACACCGAAATGGCGATAGAAAGTGAATTTTGAATTGCAAATATGAAGAATAATTTAATGAGGAATCAACAGGAGCATACAATCTAGACATGTTAGTAAATCTAAGTCACTCTTTCTAGTATGAAGTGTATATACAAATTTAACAATATCAAACCAGATTTAATACATCAGTAAAGCATTCAATTCAAAGAAACACTATATCCCAAGAAGAGTTATAGGTTATAGAGATCAATTTCAAGATATATTTGTTTTGAGACAGTCACTGATTCTACCTCATATATGTAGTTAACATTATTCAAGTCAAAAAATGTAAGAAAATGCACCTTTGATCTGCTTGAATGTTGGTAAATTAACTTATATGAGGTATTGAATTTATAGGTAACAAGACAAGTGAGGGATGTAGAGCAAACTAGTGTACCCTGTAATGAAGAAAAATATTAACTAGTTGAATAGAAATTCGATAAGTATCCCAAAATTTAACATAATTTCTTCTTCTGTTTTTTAGATTTCCAACTAAATAGGTGAAAATTGATATAAGACCGCATGAAAACCAAAATGTTGATATAACTTGATATTTCATGTGACGAATAAAGCCGGAATACACACATGATATAATTTCTAGGTTTGCATTAACAAACGAACAGTTGAAATATTTCTATTAAAACTGCTCTAGACGCCGTAACGAAATGTTGGACCGTTGTGTGTAATTGTGTTACAACTGACGACGAATATCTTTCAATTGTCAATATGAACAACACAAACCATCCGTCCAATATCTCCCGAATACTATTTACCTAAGAAAAACTTATGAGTTACAAGAGTTGCATACAATAACTTAAAATAACAAGCCTTTTCGTTTGGGTAAATTGCAAAGAAAAAAAAATCACAGATTAACTGATATTCTTTTTAGTTATTTCATACACTATGCCTTAATAGATATCTATGAGCAATCCCTACATGTATGTTGCTAATTCCTTGGAGTGCGGTATTTTTATGATTTCACTTATTTGCTAGGACACATGAAGTTTATTCGTCAAATATCGGAGACAAAATTTAATTTCTTCATTTGCACTAAAAAGTTTAGTATGTTTAATTTCCTTTTCGTGAGAAAAGCCGCAATTAATTCCTTGTGGACGAATACAGTTTTACAAAATGACAAAAGTTTGTATCGAATTGGGATTGTACATTTTGACATCCAGCAATTTTGAAGAGACTCTAATTTCACAAATGCAGATTAAATGCAGTAAAATAATTATTGATAATGTCATATCAAACATTGATTTATGATTGGTGTAATCAATGTGACTAAGTATCCACTTACCTTTTTCGGTAAATTTATGTCAATACCACAGTCGATTAGCAATGTAGCGATTACAGTTTGGCCCTTCGATACAGCCAGGTCAAATGCTGTGCTACCATCCTGTAAAAAGAAATACAAAGTAGTGTAATCATACCAGTAAATGCTTACGATTGCAGCTGATATAAAACTAACTACGACTACATAGTGTCGCATGTATCGTAGATCGTCGACCCTGTAACAGATATAATAAATAAACTAAATTGATGATACTTGTTATCAAATTTTCACTTCATGATAATAGTAACATGAGTAGGGTGACAATTTGTGATAAATATTCAAATCTCGATAATTGATTAAGAAAAATTAAGGCAAGAAACAGAGAATCTAAAAATCAAACCGTAAATCAACAATAGAAAAATAATATAATAAACAAATCATCACCAATTACAAATGAAACAAGATAAAGGGTAATTTTATACACCGAAATGGCGATGTAAAGTGAATTTTAGATTCTCAATATGGAGATTAATTTAATAAGGAATCAACAGGAGCTATAATCTAGCCATATTAGTAAATCTTAGTCAGTCCTCCCAGTATGAAGTGTATTTACAAAGACCAATCAAAACAACATCTCATCAACAAATTTGATTTTTGGATGATATGTTGGCTTTCAATAATGACGACTTCAGTATGTATACTAAAGAAATTTGTCCTGTTGAACTTACTTTAAATAAAGCTAATACTAACAATGACACTGCCCTTTCCTCGATCATGATATCTATATCACTTACGGAAAGCTTATTACTAAAATTTATGATAACAGAGATGATTTTTCAATTTCTATCGTTAATTATCCAATTTTTAGAGGGTGACGTTCCCTTGTCACCATCTTACGGTGTTTATATATCTCAACTTGTACGATTCGCTCATGTATGTTACATTGTTTTAGATTTTAACGAGAGAAATGTATGTATTACTGAAAAATTATTACACCAGGGTTTTCGATATCACAAACTAGTCAAAACATTTACTAAATTTTATCATCGGTATAAGGACATCATTCTTAAATATAGCTCAACATGCAGATTTATTTGCAAGGTATTTATTTCTTAGAGGCAGACAGTTATTTTACCTCATGTTCAGCATTTTAAATATTTGTATCAAAAATTGAAAGAAAAGGAATAAATGATCTGCTTGAATTTCGGTACATTACCTAAAATGAGGTATTGAAATCATAATGGAAAAAAACAAGTGAGGAATATGGAGCAAAACAGTGGACTGTGTAGAGAAGAAAAATCTGAACAAATAGTCTGGACATCCGATAAATATCCTTAATTTGACATAACTGCATCCTTATTTTTTTTTTAAATAACCGAATAGATAGGTGTAATTTAATATTAGACCACATGAAGACATTAATTTATGTATGGTAACTTTATGTTACGATTACTGTCAGTTTATACTCTTGGTATAATTTCGAGGTTGGCATAAACAAATGTATAATTGAAGTCTTTCCTTTGAAAATGTAACAGACGCCATCACAACTTGTTAGACCGTTATGAGTAATTTGTGTAACAAATGACGACGAATATTTTTTCAGTCGTCTACATGAACAACACAAACAATCAGTCCAATTTCCCCAAAAAACTTCCAACCAAAGAAAAACTGATATGTTACAGGAGTTGCATACAATAACTTAAAATACCTAGCTAATTATTTTAGGTTTAATTGCTGAAAATATGTAATTTCTATGCAAAAATTAAAAAAAATCCACACATCGACTGATGTTTGTTAGTTTAATCATAAAATATGCTATCATAGATATTTCGGAGAAACCCCCATGTTCCTCGGAATGAGGTATATTTATGATTTTACATTTTGCAAGTACACAAGGTTTTTAAACCCTCAGTTTATTCGTCAAATATCTGCGAAGGGAGTTGAATATCTTCATTTGAACTATGTTTAATTTTCTTTTTATGATAATAACGCAATCAATTCCTACTTGAACTAATGCGGTTTTACAAGATTGTCAAAGTTTGTATTATATAGTGCTTTTAAATTTTGACGTCCAGCATTACTAAGAGACCATTATTTCCGTACTGCACATGAAGTGCAATCAAATTAGTATTGGTCATGTCATATCAAACAATGAAATATGATTTGTGAAAGCAATGTGAATAATCATCCACTTACCACATTCTGTAAATTTATATTAATATCACGGTCGATTAGCAATCTAACGATATCAGTTAGCCCTGTCCATGCAGCAAGGTGAAGTGCAGTACTACCATCCTGTACAAAGAAATACTAAACGGTGTTAACATACAATTGAATGCTAACGATTGCAGCTGATATATAAACTAATGCATGACTTCATAGTGTCACATTTGTCGTAGCTTGTCGACCCTAGAGCAGATATAACAATCAAATAAAAATTATAATAGTTGTTATCAAATTTTCACTTTCTGATAATAGAAAGATGACAATGTGTGATAGATGTTCAAATTTCGATAATTTAATAAGAAAAAAAATGCAAGGAACAGAGAATCTGATACCCAAACCGTAAATCAACAATAGAAAAATAATATAATAAACAAATCATAAAAGACAAAAAGGTAAAGGGTAATCTTATACACCGAAATGGCGATAGAAAGTGAATTTTGAATTGCAAATATGAAGAATAATTTAATGAGGAATCAACAGGAGCATACAATCTAGACATGTTAGTAAATCTAAGTCACTCTTTCTAGTATGAAGTGTATATACAAACTTAACAATATCAAACCAGATTTAATACATCAGTAAAGCATTCAATTCAAAGAAACACTGTATACCAAGAAGAGTTATAGCTTATAGAGATCAATTTCAAGATATTTTTTTTTTAGACAGTCACTGATTCTACCTCATATATGTAGTTAACATTGGAATAATTCAAGTCAAAAAATGTAAGAAAATGCACCTTTGATCTGCTTGAATGTTGGTAAATTAACTTATATGAGGTATTGAATTCATAGGTAACAAGACAAGTGAGGGATGCAGAGCAAACTAGTGTACCATGTAATGAAGAAAAATATTAACTAGTTGAATAGAAATTCGATAAGTATCCCAAAATCTAACATAATTTCTTCTTCTGTTTTTTAGATTTCCAACTAGATAGGTGAACATTGATATAAGACCGCATGAAAACCAAAATGTTGATATAACTTGATATTTTATGTGACGAATAAAGCCGGAATACACACATGGTATAATTTCTAGGTTTGCATTAACAAACGAACAGTTGAATATTTTTTATTAAAACTGCTCTAGACGCCGTACCGAAATGTTGGACCGTTGTGTGTAATTGTGTTACAACTGACGACGAATATCTTTCAATTGTCAATATGAACAACACAAACCATCCGTCCAATATCTCCCGAATACTATTTACCTAAGAAAAACTTATGAGTTACAAGAGTTGCATACAATAACTTAAAATAACTAGCCTTTTCGCTTGGGTAAATTGCAAAGAAAAAAATCACAGATTAACTGATATTTTTGTTGTTAATTTCATACAATATGCCTTAAAAGATATCTATGAGCAATCCCTACATGTATGTTGCTAATTCCTTGGAGTGCGGTATTTTTATGATTTCACTTATTTGCTAGGACACATGTCTTTTAAACCTGAAGTTTATTCGTCAAATATCGGATACAAAATTTAATTTCTTCATTTGCACTAAAAAGTTTAGTATGTTAAATTTCCTTTTCGTGAGAAAAGCCGCAATTAATTCCTTGTGGACGAATACAGTTTTACAAAATGACAAAAGTTTGTATCATATTGTGAATGTACATTTTGACATCAAGCATTTTTGAAGAGACACTAATTTCAACAATGGATATTAAATGCAGTTGAAATAAGTATTGATAGTGTCATATTAAACATTGAATTATGATTGGTGTAATCAATGTGAATAATTATCAACTTACCTTTTTCGGTAAATTGATATCAATACCATGGTCGATTAGCAATCTAACGATTTCAGTTTGCCCACTCCATGCAGCAATGTGAAGTGCAGTACTACCACCCTGTACAAAAAAATACTAAGCAGTGTAAATATACAATTGAATGCTAACGAATACAGCTGATATATAAACTAACGCATGACTACATAATGTCGCATTTATCGTAGCTCGTCGACCCTGTAGCAGATATAATATTCAATTCAAAATTATACACTCCGCCATAAGTTAAGCACCACCCATATTTTTATCAATAAGAAATTTTCAAATCCCAAAAATCAATATTTTTGAATAAGAGTTAATCGTGTTGACATTGGTTAAATAAAATGTAAATATTGTGCAGTATAAAAAAAATAAAAGTTTGGGTTTTTTATGCTTTCTGCTGTGTGAAGGGAACTTTCAATTTTACGTTAAAAACAACAAGTTAAAATCCGTATAAAATGTTTTAATTTGTTGATCATTTTCATTAATTTCAAATAATGATACAGTTTTGAACTTTTTGGAAAGCAATCAAGTATACATTTACTGTCAATAAAGGTTCATAAAGTCAATATCGTGTATAGCTTCCGCGCTTCCGGTAGAGATTCAATACACGTCTCCTCATTCGTTGCACAAGTCGTCGTAGCCTATACTGTGGAAATCTCTGCCATTCCTGTACCAAAGCGACCCTCAATTCTGGTATTGTTGCACATTTTGGTTGTCTCTGGTTAAGTTTACGGCCGATAAAGTCCATACATGTTCAATTGGATTCATGTCAGGTGACATGGCCGGCCAAGGTAAAGTATCTATTGATTCCGACGTCAGGTATGCAGTGACAATTCGTGCGCGATGAGGTCTCGCATTGTCGTCTTGAAAGACCGGTCTATCAGCTAACGCGTGATTGTCAAAATGAGGCGCTACAATGGTGTTCAGGATGTCATCTCGGTACCTTTGTCCATTCAGGGTACCGTGAAGATCATGCATATCAAGCTTACAGTCATGGGAAAAACATCCCCACATTGTTACACCGCCGCCACCAAAAGCTGTTGTACCAAGAATGTTATTGTCCCGATATGCGGCGTTTCTTTCTCTCCAAAAACGTGTTCTGCCGTCGACGGGCTTCAGCAAGAAACGACTTTCATCGGACCAGTGAATTCTTCTCCAGCTGCGTAAATGTCATCGGCGATGGTTCCTAGCCCACTGTTGTCTTGCTCTACGGTGTCTTTAAGTTAATTCCGGGCGCTGTATTGGCCTCCGAGCCCTAAGACGGGAACTTTGCAACCTACGTATCACAGTCCGCACAGTTACTCTACCCCCAATATGCCAAAGTCTACGAAGCTGATCAGCAGACGAGAAAGGTTTCAATCTTGCTTGCCGGGAAATATTTTTGTCTTCTCTGGGAGTAGTTTTACGTGGTCTGCCTGTTCTAATGCGGTATTCAATTGACCCTGTCTGTCGGTATCTCTGCATGAGCCTGATAATCACAGTGTGGTTAACACCAAATTGTACCGCTATTCTACGGCAACTTAGACCTGTGTTTGTCATACCTACAACTTGCCAGCGTTCCGCAATACTCAGTTTTCGTCTTGCCATCTTAAAAGTTTGATATAAACGGCTAATTCAAGTGCGAAATGCACGTGCTAAAATTATTTGTGTTTAGTCTAAAACTCGAAAAACACACAAGACCGGTTGTTAAAACTGGTTTTGAACAATAAAAATGTAATCGATTGACATTTTACCTGTATCCAAAAGTTACCTATTGTTAACAGGTTTAATATATAGTATTTCTTTTATAAAAAAAATTATTAAGAAAATTATTATTTTGAAATTAAATTGGGTGGTGCTTAACTTATGGCGGAGTGTATATAATAATTGTTTTCATACTTTTACTTGATGATACTAGTAAGGTGACAATTTGTGATAGATGTTTAAATTTCGATAATTGATTAAGAAAAAAAAACAATCCGTAAATCAACAATAGAAAATAATATAAATCTATCTCAGCTAAACCTTTCACTCCTTTGTGTTGGCAGCTATCCACTTTCAATCCTTTGAAGATTTATTATTGTAATGGAGGGTAAAAATATTAAAATAATGTCTCATAATTGTCAAGGACTTCAAATGAGAGAAAAAAGCAGGGATATTTTTAATTATCTGCATTCAAAATATTTTGATATATATTGTCTTCAAGACACACATTTTGTAGAACAAGATGAAACCCTGATAAGAAACCAGTGGAAAGGTCAATGTATTTTCAATTCTTACGCATCTAATCAACGAGGAGTTGCTATCTTGTTTAAGAATAATTTTGAATATAAAATACACCAAGTTAAAAAAGATGAGGATGGCAATTTGTTGGGATTGGATATTAATATTGAAGAAAAGAGATGTACTCTGATAAATGTGTATGGGCCAAATACTGATAATCCTTGCTTCTATGACAAACTAACAGAAACCATAGACTTTTTTGATAATCAATTGTGTCTGATTTGTGGGGACTTTAATCTTGTTCAGAATTTTGACCTAGATACCCATAACTATAAACATATAAATAATCCAAAATCTAGGGATACAATTTTAGAAATTATAAAATATAAGACTCGTGCGGATCCCTTTAGAGAGAGATACCCTGATCTTAAAAGATTTACATGGAGAAAAAAAAATCCATTTAAACAATCACGGTTAGATTTCTTTTTGATCTCTGAAAGCCTTATCGATGACATATGTGATATAACCATTGGCAATAGCTACAGATCTGACCATTCACCAGTAATTTTGACTTTAAAGATAAATGAGTTTATAAAAGGCAGGGGCCTCTGAAAATTCAACAACTCTCTCCTTCAAGATTCTGAATATGTAAAATTAATTAAAAAAACAATTATTAGCACAGTTGAGCAATATGCTGTGCTAGGTTATAACAGAGATGCTTTAAACAGTATTATTGATAAATTTGATATACAATTTACAATCAGTGACCAATTATTTTTTGAAACACTTCTCAATGAGATCAGAGGTAAGACTATCTCTTATTCAACATATATAAAAAAGGAAAGGGTAAAACAGGAAAAAAAAACTTACAGAAGAAATACAAAAATTAGAACAAAACACAATCACTGAGGATAATATAAATGTAATAGAGATTAAAAAATGTGAACTTAGAATTTTGCGACAAAACAAGATTAAAGGTCAATATGTTAGGTCAAGAACCCAGTGGATTGAAGAAGGAGAGAGATCAACTAATTATTTTTGTAACCTAGAAACCCAAAATTTTATAAATAAAACTATTAAAAAAATTATTATTAATGACAACACTGTAGTAGAAAATCAAAAAGAAATATTGACGCAAACAAAATTATTTTATGATCAGCTTTACTGAAGACAAGAGTGTATAAAAGATGTCAATCTACCAGAGGAATTACCATTTCAAACACCTAAATTAAGAGATAATGAAAAAGATTCTTTAGAAGGTAATATTACTTTTAGTGAGTTAGCACAAGCATTAAAAAGGATGAAAAATAATAAAAGCCCTGGTTCAGATGGCTTTACAGCAGAATCTTTTAAAGTTTTTTGGATAGATATTGGAAAATTTGTCTTCAGGACAATAAATGATGCATATGAAATAGGGGAAATGTCTGTCACACAGAAGCAGGGAGTTATTACATGTATCCCAAAGGAAGGTAAATCAAGACAGTTTTTAAAAAATTTGCGTCCAATTACTCTTTTAAACTCAACTTATAAATTAGCATCTAGCTGTATAGCAGAGAGAATAAAGTCGGTTCTTAATAAACTAATTAATTCTGATCAAACAGGCTTTATTCCGGGGAGATTTATTGGGGAGAACCGTAGACTTATATACGATATTTTACATTTCACAGAGGAAAATGACATCCCTGGTATATTACTCTTGATTGATTTTGAAAATGCATTCGACTCTATCTCCTGGTCTTTTTTATTTGAGACACTTAAATATTTTAATTTTGGAGAATCCATCATGAACTGGATAAAAACATTTTATAATAATATTTCTTCAACAGTAACTCAAAACTGTTGTCTGTCAGATTTTTTTCGTGTGGAAAGAGGTTGTAGACAAGGAGATCCTTTATCTCCTTACCTTTTTTTGCTATGTGCAGAAATACTTGGCATTTTAGTCAGAAATAATAATGATATTAAAGGTATTACGATAGATGATACAGAGTTTGTATTGTCTCAATATGCTGATGATACATCACTTATTTTAGATGAATCCCCTTCTTCTTTAGATGCATCTCTCCGTATCTTACAATTCTATGCTGAGATATCAGGACTGAAAATTAACTTAGATAAAACAAATGGTATATGGATAGGAAGTAAAAAACACAGTCAAGATAAAATATGCGTAAAGTGGGGATTGAAATGGGGTTCCAGTACCTTCAAATTATTAGGTATCACTTTTTTGTTGATTTTGATAGAATGTTAAATCTAAATTATGCTCCTCGAATTCAAGAAATAGAAAGTATTATACAAAAATGGTCAAAACAGTCGCTTACTCCGTTTGGTAAAATAACTATTATAAAATCTTTAATTATATCAAAATTGAATCATCTGTTCTTATCCATACCAAGTCCAGATGAAAATGTACTACAACAACTCAATGGTAAAATTTATGCTTTCATTTGGGATGGTAAACCTGACAAGGTAAATCGGGAGCTCTTATGTCAAGAATACTGCAGAGGTGGCTTACAAATGATTAATTTAAGAAATTTTATACAAGGGCTAAAATTGACATGGGTAAGAAGATTATTTAATTCAAATTCAAAGTGGGTCAAATTATTTACTGCTACACAAAATATAAATTTTACAGAGTTGGCTTATTTTGGAACAAGTAAAAAATTAGATAACGTTTTTTGGAAAGACGTTATTTGTGCCTGGAAAAACATGTCGAGATTCCGACATCCTCGCTATTTTGAGGAAGTCATATCTTCATCTCTCTGGAATAATGAGAACATTAAAATTGATAACATCAGTGTTTATTATACAAGTTGGGCACTAAACGGGGTATAGACTGTACATGACCTTCTAGATAAGCAAGGAAAATATATTACATAAACAAAATTTTGAACAGCTATATTCTTTTAAACCCACATTTTTACAATTTTATGATATAAAAGTAGCATTAAAACAATGGCTACAATCTATGGGAATCAACACTGAAAGGGAAAAAACAACAACAAGCTCTGTTACCTTTTAATATAAGCATTTTTTTCAAGTCAAAAAGCTTCAAAGACTGTATACATAATTAAATCTTGGTGCACACTCATAATAATCTCCATATTTGAATATAATTCACTTTTTGTCTATTGGCACTTATACACATCTCTATATCTAAACTTCGAAATATCACAGTTACTAATCTTTCAATTTCGACTAATGTGAATTTGATACACGATAAACGAAAATTTGGATTGATGAATTGATTGACGAATTTGCGAATATACAAGTCTACTTAGTTGTACACGAATTGAATCCTATAATTTGACACGTCTATATTTTAAAACTTTGGTAAGTGCACTACTGAACATTATTGGTAAATTGTAAATATGAAGAAAAACAATTCTGTCTAATTTATACTACCTAAGAAAACTTATGGTATTCTAGGGTATGCACATCTGACACATTAAACTAGTTATTCTCAGATATCTGCGACTAAATTTAAATTTTCATCTAAAAGAGTTAATATGTTTAATTTATCTGTTCTTGTGAAAAACGAATTAATTCCTATTTGAACGTATACAGTTTAGTAAATTGTGAATTGAACTTTGACATCAAGTATATTAAAAGAGACACAATTTGCAATTCATAGAGTGAGTAAAATAATATATTTTATTGTTTAAACATTGCTTAAATTTGCTAGAACAATTTACTGAATTTAATTTTAACTTACATTCGTCAGTTAATGCTTTTTTCATGACACTTATTTAACACGTTTTAACGATTGCAGTTTGCCATTCTAAACTATCAAGAGGTTAAGTATGTTTAATTTTCTGTTCTTGTGAAAAGACGCAATTAATTCCTATTTGAACGTATACAGTTTGTAAATTGTGATTGTACATTTGACATCCGACAGTTTTAAGAGACACTAATTTCGCAAATGCATATTAAGTGCAGTAAAATAATATTGATAATGTCATATAAAACATTGACTTAAAATTGTCTAAACCAATTTGACTAACTATCCACTTAATTTGTAGTTAAATGTATGTCAATACCACGGTCTATTAACACGTTAACGATTGCAGTTTGCCCGTTCGATACAGCAAGGTGAAGTGCAGTATTACCATCCTGTACAAAGAAATAATAAGCGATGTTAACATACAATTGAATGATAACGATTGCAGCTGATATATAAACGGAAAACTAACGCATGACTAAATAGTGTAGCATTTATCGTAGCTCTTCGACCCTGTAGCAGATATAATAATCAAATTAAAATGATAATAATTGTTATCAAATTTTTAGTTGATGATACTAGTAAGGTGACAATTTGTGATAGATGTTTCAATGTCGATAATTGATTAAATACATTGAAGCAAGAAACAGAGAATCTGAAAATCAAACCGTAAATCAATTTTTAGTTGATGATACTAGTAAGGTGACAATTTGTGATAGATGTTTCAATGTCGATAATTGATTAAATACATTGAAGCAAGAAACAGAGAATCTGAAAATCAAACCGGAAATCAACAATAGAAAACTAATACAATAAACAAATCATCACCAATTACAAAAGAAAAAAGGTAAGGGTAATTTTTATACACCGAAATAACGATAAAATTAAATTTTTAATTCTAAATATGGAGATTCATTGAATGCGAAATCAACAGAACCATATCATCTAGAAAAATTAATAAATATAAGTCAGTCTCAAAGATATCTAGGAGCAATCCTTATGTTGCTTATTCCTGGAGTGCGTTTTTTTTATGATTTCACTTATTTGCTAGGACACATGTCTTTTAAACCTTAGGTTTATTCGTCAGATATCTGCGACAAAATTTAAATTCTTCATCTGAACTAAGAGGTTAAGTATGTTTAATTTTCTGTTCTTGTGAAAAGACGCAATTAATTCCTATTTGAACGTATACAGTTTGTAAATTGTGATTGTACATTTTGACATCCGACAGTTTTAAAGAGACACTAATTTCGCAAATGCATATTAAGTGCAGTAAAAATAATTATTGATAATGTCATATAAAACATTTACTTAAAATTTGTCTAACCAATTTGACTAACTATCCACTTACATTTGTAGTTAAATGTATGTCAATACCACGGTCTATTAACACGTTAACGATTGCAGTTTGCCCGTTCGATACAGCAAGGTGAAGTGCAGTATTACCATCCTGTACAAAGAAATAATAAGCGATGTTAACATACAATTGAATGATAACGATTGCAGCTGATATATAAACTAACGCATGACTAAATAGTGTAGCATTTATCGTAGCTCTTCGACCCTGTAGCAGATATAATAATCAAATTAAAATGATAATAATTGTTATCAAATTTTTAGTTGATGATACTAGTAAGGTGACAATTTGTGATAGATGTTTCAATGTCGATAATTGATTAAATACATTGAAGCAAGAAACAGAGAATCTGAAAATCAAACCGTAAATCAATTTTTAGTTGATGATACTAGTAAGGTGACAATTTGTGATAGATGTTTCAATGTCGATAATTGATTAAATACATTGAAGCAAGAAACAGAGAATCTGAAAATCAAACCGGAAATCAACAATAGAAAACTAATACAATAAACAAATCATCACCAATTACAAAAGAAAAAAGGTAAGGGTAATTTTTATACACCGAAATAACGATAAAATTAAATTTTTAATTCTAAATATGGAGATTCATTGAATGCGAAATCAACAGAACCATATCATCTAGAACAATTAATAAATATAAGTCAGTCTTGTCAGTATGGAATGTATAGACAATTTTATGAATATCAAACAAGATGAAACACACCAGAAAAGCATTTATTTACAAGAAACAATGTACACCAAGAAGAGTGATAGCCTATGGAAATCATGTTTAATATATTTCCTTTTAGAGACAGTCACTGATTCTACCTCATATTCAACATTGGAATTATTGAAGTCAAAAATTGTAAGAAAAGCAACCTATGATCTGCTTCAATATTTGTAAATTCACTGATATGGGGTATTGAATTAATATGTAACAAGACAAGTGAGGGATGTGGAGCAAACAAGTGTACCCTGTGTTGAAGAAAAATATTAACAAGTAGACTAGAAATTCGATAAATATAATCTGACATAATTTCTTCTTTTTTTCAGATTCCCAACTAGATAGGTGTAGTTGGATATAGACCGCATGAAAACCAAAATTAGGATATGTGTTGATATTTGATGTGACGAATAATTCCGGAGTATACACATGGCATAATTTCTAGGTTGGAATAAACAAACGAAAAATTGAAATATTTCCTTTAAAAATGCTCTGGACGCCGTAACGATTTGTTGGACCTTTGTGTGTAAATTTTGTCACAAGTGACGACAAATATCTTTCAATTATCAACATGAACCACACAAACAAGCCGTCCTATATCTTCCGAATATAACATACCTTAGAACAACTAATGAGTTACAGGAGTTGCATACGATAACTTAAAATAACTAGCCTTTTCATTTTGGGTTAAATTGCTAAAAGTTGAATGCAAAGAAAAAAAATCACAGATTAACTGATATTTTTTTAGTTGTTTCATAAAATATGCTATAATAGATATTTATGAGCAATTCCTACATGCTTATTCCTTGGATCGCGGTATTTTTAAGATTTCACTTACTTACTAGGACAAATGTCTTTTTAACCTTAAGTTTTTCGTCAAATATCTGCGACAAAATTTAATTTCACCTTTTGAACTAAGAAGTTAAGTATGTTTAATGTTCTGTTTGTGAGAAAAAAAACGCAAGTAATTCCTATTTGAACGTATACGGTTTTACAAATTGTCAAAATTTGTATCAAATTGTGATTGAACATTTTGACATCCAGCATGTTTGGAGAAACACTAATTTCACAACTGCATATTAAATTCAGATAAATAAGTATTTATAATGTCATATCAAACATTGACTTATGATAAGTGTAATCAATGTAAATAATTATCCTCGTACCTTGTTCTGTAAATTTTTATCAACACCACGGTCGATTAGCAATCTAACAGTTTCGGTTTGCCCGTTCCATGCAGCCTTGTGAAGTGCAGTACTTCCTTTCTGTACAAAGAAATACTAAGCAGTGTAAACATACAATTGAATGCTAACGATTGCAGCTGATATATACACTAACGCATAACTACATAATGTCACATTTGTCGTAGCTTGTCGACCCTGAATCAGATATAACAATCAAATAAAAATGATAATAGTTGTTATCAAATGTTCACTTGTTGATAATAGTAAGATGACAATGTGTGATAGATGTTCAAATCTCGGTAATCGCTTAAAAAATGAAGGTAAGAAACAGAAACAAAGTATCTAAAAACCAAAAAGTCAATCAACAATAGAAAAAAAAAATAGGAAACAAATCATCACCACTTACCAAAAGAAAAGTAAAGAGTATTCTTATACACCGTAATGGCGATACAAAAGTGAATTTTAAATTCCAAAAATGGAGATTAATTTAATGAGGAATCAACAGGAGCATATAAACTAGACATATTAGTAAATATAAGCCAGTCTTGCAGGTATGAAATGTAAATACAATTTGTACAATATCAGACCAGATAAAATACATAAAAAAGCATTAATTTTTAAGAAACAATGTACGCCGAAAATAACTTATAGGAATCCTGTAATATATATTTTATTGTCTTAGAAGAGACAGTCACTGATTCTACCTTTTATTCAACATTGGAACTATTTAAGTTAAGAAATTGTTAAAAAAGGAACCTATGATTTGCTTGAATTGCGGTAAATTACCTAATATGAGGCATTGGATTTATAGGTAACAAGACAATTCAAATGAGGGATATTGAGAAAAATAGTGTACCATGTGTTGAAGGCAAATATTAACAAGTAGTCTGGACATTCGATAAATATTTCAAAATATGACATAATTTCATATATATTTTTAAATTTCCGACCAGATATGTGTAATTTGAGCGCATGAAGACCATAACGGGGTATCAGTTGATATATTATGTCAAGATTACAGCCAGAATACACGCATGCTATAATGTTGAGATTGGCATAAAAAAAAGTATAGTTGAAATTTTTCCTTTAAAAATGTGCTGGACGCTATTAAGACTGGTTGGACTGTAATGGATAAATGTTGTCACAAATAACGACACATATCTTTCAATTGTCAACATTAACATGATTAACAACACAACGAATCCGTCCTATTTTCCCCGAATACTACCTACATAAAAAACGTATCTGTTACAGGAGTTGCACACAATCACTTAAAATAAAATGTGGTTAAATTACTCCAAATATGTATGCACAAATAAAACATCCACCAATTGACTTATGATTTTGAGTTAGTTCATGAAATATGCTACTATAGATACCTAGGACCAATTCCTTGGAGCATGGTATTCTTATGATTGTTTTCTGTTTTGCTAGTACACATGGCTTTTAAACCTTAAATTTATTCGACAAATATCTGCGAAGAAAGTTCAATTTCTTCATTTGAACTATGAATTTAAGGATGCTTTTTTTTCCTGAGAATAGATGCAATTAATTCCTATTTGAACGTAAACGGTTTTATAAGATAGTCAAATCAAATTGAGAATGGACATGGGGAATGTGTCAAAGCGAGAAGAACCCGACCATGGAGCAGACAAGAGCAAAGGTCACCACTGGGTTTTCAATATAGCGAAGGCACCCGGGGGATTCCTTCAGCTGGCCTAAAACACATATGCATACTAGTTCAGTGATAATGGACGTCATACTTAAATCCGAATTATAGAAAATAAAATTAAAAAGCATACCAGACTAACAAAGGCCAGAGGCTCCTGACTTATTATTTAAATGTTTTGACTAGTTGGTGATATCGAAAACCCTGGTGTAATTTTTTTTCAGTAATACCAAAATTTCTCCCCCTAAAATGTAATACGTTGTGACATACACGACCGAATCGTACAAGTTGAGATATATTAACACCATAATATGGTGACAATGGAATATCACCATCTCAAAAAGAATAATAACACCTAACTGCGGCAAAAATCACTATCCTATGTCGAATACCTAAAACTACATTTAATTCCCCTGTGCCATGGTTTGCGTTCTCCTTTTTATCTTAACGAAGCATGGTTGGTTACATGTTATGAATTTACTTAAAATTTCGGGATTTTTTCCCCAAGTAAACGGAATCAGAAAAAAAAATCACTATCCTATGTTGAATACCTAAAAATTGGCAAAGAATACGAAAAGTAATATGTTTGTAGTTAAATACGGTTACATTTTTCAAGTACAACGTTAATTCATCGAGTCCATTGAGTAAATACAAAGGCAGGATGAACAACTTGGGAAGGGGGAGGGGGGAGTAAATGAAAAAAACTATGTAATTTTTTTTTATCCTACATTGAGCTTTTGATGTCGTCCCTTGATCCAGAGGAAACATTTGAAATAAATATTTCGATGTGAAAACTGTTGCACATTTATAAAAGCTAGAATTGTGATTGGATAATCAAGAACACAATCATGTACTATGCGAATACAGCGATTGGAGATATGAAACGACCTTGACCAGCTACTTGAATACTGATCAGTCCATTCAACGTTATAGTACGAGTGTTTTATTGTCGCAGGTGTGAGGTCGAAGGTTTAAATTGACCTATGAAAACGATCATTCCTTAAGGAGATAATCTGATAAAGTGTGTTTGACTGATTATGTCACACGACCTTTCGCTGAGCTTGGATGCATTTAAGTGTATATTTAAAAAAAGAAGATGTGGTATGATTACCAATGAGACAACTCTCTACAAGAGACCAACATGACACAGAAATGAACAATTATAAGTCACCATAGGGCCTTCAACTATGAGCATAGTCAGCTATAAAAGGCCCCGAAATGACAATATAAAACAATTCAAACGAGAATTGTTCCTTATAAACTACGACATTGGGGGACAATTTCCTTCGTTTATGGTACGCTTAGCTACTGTGGGTATGTTTCATAGCATGAACAAAATCAAAGAGGAATGTCAGTGCAACCACTCATTAATTATTGTAATGGATCAGTATAATGAGATACTTATTACAAGTGGGCTATATTGACAAATGTCCCCGTCCAGAACTAAAACGGGGATATTTTAAATTCTTCATTTTTTTTTTTTAGTAAAAGATAGATTTCTTTTCTATTTTCATTTTCCCCAAAAAAACACCTATCCCCTTTTCCTAAAATATACCTCAGAGACAACCCTTTCAGAGAGTTGGAGAAGGTTGTTAATATATATTATTGTTGATTTATTTTACCTCATTGTTTTATTATTCATTATAATCCAAAAAGTGATTCATATATTCATCCGTATAAAAGCGGCACATGTATTTTATTTTATCCTTATATTCCTCATGGTGCAGTACAAGATAATTGAGTCGCTGCATGCATACAAAATAGAATATTTCTTAATACTAAATATCAGTATAATATTTCGACCCTTCTATTTGAAGTTAACAAAACATGTATTTGATTCTTTTGACCAAAGGTTTGTAAACTTTACAAATCCTTGTTTTTACGTTCGTAGTAACATATAGTACATTCCATTGTCGGATCTGTGTCAATTCACGTGCACACTGACTACATTACTGTTGTATTCGCATCATTCGGCCAATGAAATGAAACGTTACAAGTTGTTTGTTAATAATACGCCAAAGTGTTATCAATGAACTATCAATGAACTATCAAACGCTAAACCACTGGGTTTTCAATATAGCGAAGGCACCCGGGGGTTTGAGTGTTTATATTTGCTCCTCGTTCTAAGCACTGTTCTACGTTATCCTTGTCTCCACGCTCAGCAGCAAGTATTAGATCCTGTACCACAATATACAAATTATTTATCAATGTTTTAATAAGGATGTATATCACATACGTAAGAGGCGTACCCATGTTTGATATTGACATACTGATTGCTCAATTATCTTCAATTATAAATAATGAACATGAATAATGTACACACATCGAAAGTTTAAAACACACGTAGATACTATAAGAAAGTAAGATGATGGATGAATGAAAGAAGTGTTTGCAATTCTCGGGCACCCATAATACTTGATATTTTAATATGGAACGCCATGAGTGCCTTATGTTAATGATCAGCATTATATGCGGTCGTTAAACAATTACATGCAGTGGTCACAATATTATATGCAGTGGTCACAACATTATAAGTAGTGGTCACAACAACACAAGCAGTCGTAAAAACATTAAATACAGTGGTCACAACAACACATACAGTCGTAAAAACAGTATATGCAGTGGTCACAACATTATAAGCAGTGGTCACAACATAATAAGCAGTGGTCATAACATAATAAGCAGTCGTAACAAAATTATAAGCAGTGGTCACAACATTATAAGCAGTGGTCACAACAACACTTGCAATCGTAAAAACATTATATGCAGTGGTCACAACATTATAAGCTGTGGTCACAACAACACAGGCAGTTGTAACAACATTATAAGCAGTGGTCACAACAACACTTGCAGTCGTAAAACATTATATGAGCCGCGTCGGAAAGAAATCGACCTGATGCAAAAAAAATCTCAATTAGAGTTTTGTTCATATTAATTTTGCTGATAGTCATACAATTTGAATACAAACAACCGTTTTACTCTAACTTTCTTTTTTTAAAAGTTTCGCCATTTCAAAGTTTTGACGGATAATATTATATATAACATCAGATCTCACGACAACGTCGTGAATTAACGTTATCGTGCATTAATTTTATTCTGTATCGGTCCTTTTCTCGTAATAAAGAGAGACATGAAAACATACATTTGTATACAATATTTAATTTAATTTATAAGATTGTTACAATGAAGCAATACATGATTCTCAAGTTTTCAATCCAACTTTAACCAGTATATGTAAAATGTTACTCCTCTGAAGCACGAGGACAAAATTCGTCACGGAAATTAAACTGAACAAAAGGACGGACTTCATTGTACACATGACGCCTTCTCTCCTCTGTCAGCCCTGCTGGCTGAATAACTTCTGGAAGTGTCGTGAGCAGCTCCGATAGGTTTGCGCTTTCCTTTAGGAGGACCAGTCTTTGGTTTCATAAATTGAATATGAGGGACACATGCATTCCAAATTTCTTTAAATAGGGTTAGTTGAACATATTGTTGTTCTGAGATAACGCATGAACTAACGTATTTGGAGTGTACATATGTTTTGCTCTCGCTGCAAGGTAGCAGAATAGGATGGGAATTGTCGGTTTCCCGAGGCGCAGCCGGGAGAGGGAGACCAGATTCATCAGCCTACCGCTTGATAAATTTTATCTTATTTTCAATCACTTCAAATGAATGTCCGTGATTCGATTTTCTTCCACTAAGACCATGTGATCGAGGGTTTACGCCATTTGCATTTACGTGCTGTTTTAAACTTTAAAATTCGCTCCTCCCAATGTTATAAATATTTCTCCATGTGAATTCGCATATCTCAACTTCTTGAAAAGAATATCGGTATCGTTTTCGTTCTCTCTTTCCTCCTCTGAAAACCGAGTCTGTTATTTCTAAGTTTTCCAATTTGCCAATTTTGTAAATTCACAAACAGATAACGATACATCATAGGCCTGTTCTCTGGATGTGGAAAGCTTTGTAAAACATTTTTTTGTACAATTACAGTCGTTAGCAAATAGAGCATTTATTCGAAGTCGGGAAGTATCCTCTAATTCATCATTTTGATTAAGAGAACACGTATTTTCAGATTGATCTTGAATGACGGAAGTGGAATAAAATTCCCGGGCCCTAGCTTGAATTGTGTCACATGTATTTTCAATATCAGATTCGTCATTTTCAATATCGGAATCGCTGTTATCAGACACATTCAGTTTTCATTATTGCTCGATGCCAAAACATCTGGTATTGAACATATATATTGTTCAAAATAGGCAACTCCTTCATTTTCTAGTTCTTCGCATCCTATGTTATTGAAACAGTCCATTTCAGAAATTTACTACAACATTAAAAAGGAATGAAATTTAAGAAAAATTGAACGTCTTGCATGTCTTGGTTTTTGTTTAATATTGTGTATTTGTGTTGTTGTTTCTTTTTAGATTTTCCAAAATGCATTGGTACAACGATATGAATAACTTTTGACTTAATTTTGTTTTTGCGTGTGTCACTGTGTGTAGCAATGTTTTTCTATACAGCACAAATTTCGTTTTAAACTACCAGAAACAGTTTTTTCAGAATATTACTTTAGTTTAGGTAAGCTTAAGAACTGTATACAATTAATTTTTAAGACAGGTGTTATGCCACTGAACGAAATGAAAATACATTTTACTAAAATAGATAGTACTTTCACTTTGTATAAAAAGTAAAAATAGATCGTGAACGTAAAAATAGTTCAATATATAGAAGATCATAGAACGTATTAGGAAATACAAACCTTTATAGCAAAACAAATTGAATGTAGTCCTATTAGCCAAAACTTGTACTAAGGTTGAGAAATATGTTATTTAGAAAAGGACAGGATTCAGAAACAATTTTTTTTATTAAAGCAGACGACATGCGACATGCAGGTGACGGTTCCCAGATAATTTGGAAATGTTCATGTCGGACCGGATAAAGCGGTTTCCGTGAAAGATTATCGGCATTTTTTACTAAACTTATCAGAAATAATATACTAGTTTTTTCCTATATGTATGGAATACGTGAGCTAAAGGCCATATTTAATCAGATTAACATTGTATGGTTTCCCCGTATACTTTTTTTTTTACAAATTTCATATAAAACCCCAATAAAAATGGGGAAGGCATCATATTATGTTGGATTTTCACAAATACGGAGTTAAAAGAAGCAGAATCGTCTAAGGAATGCTAGTTTAACCTGTAATAGTTTTGTCGTCCATTACTTTTGTCTCTCGTGTTATGATGTTCATTTGACAGTTTTTACAATTTAATTTTGTTAAAATACATAAGAAATTTCCGAACAAAAACAATACTGGTTATATTACCAAAATTAAAACTTTTTACAATAAAAATCTATCCAAATAAACAAATATAACTGTGACAATTCTGATTTTATTGGTACTTAGAACATTAAAATCCGACCAGAAATGTCCCCACAATAATTTTTTGAAAAAACGTAGTTTTGTAAGATAGCGACATGTTTTTTTTTTTTTTATAACGTCAGAAACTTCCTGTACGAAAACTTGTGAAACTTTATCGTAACGTTACTCGGTTTGACGTCGAATTGCATAAGGTCGATTTCTATCCGACGCGGCTCATATGCAGTTATACAATGTATGTTATCATACAACATTTGTACGTTAGCACAATAATGGTCAGCGTGATTGCGGCATGTTGCCACACTATTGGCAGTTCTTTTACAATGCATTGGTTCAGCTCTAACCAAATGATGAAATAAAAGTACCGATGCTGAACAAACGTTGGTTCAACGTAGTACTATAAACTTTTAAACAAATTACTCGTTGGTTCAATTTGTGAACTTGTCCATATGACGAATGCTCAAAAAATCCACTCCAAACAACCGTTATATAATCATTAGTACTTTAACGTTTTACTTATCCACTATTGCTATTCCCTTCTGTTTTTACATACTACCCTGATAATTTGTAATTTCGCTTCTTTCTTTCCATCGTTATGAACATGCATGAAATACTTGCTACTGGACATTTGAGAAACACAATAAATCACTTTTCTCTCCCGGAATTGTACTTTTTAAAATACGTTCTCACTAAATATCTTAATACTTTAACCTTAACACACTTTCCTTAACCATATTAACAGTAATCATGGTAATAATAAACATATGTTTATGTTTATCGTTGAAATTTGAACCGGATGTAACAAAAATGATGGCCATTATGTTACGTACTCAGTAATTCATTCTTAGATATCAAATGTTCAAATACATGTTTTCCTATGTCTAACATATGACCAACCTTATTTGAAAGTGCTGAATTAACGGAATTGCTTAATCCAATATCACTCTGTTTATCATTACTTATTACAATTATGTTATTTAAAGATAAATGGGAATAGTTTTTATATATGATGATAAAAATAAATTAAATTATTTAATCAGGTAAACTATTTTTAGGGAATAAAATAGTGTGCTGTGTTATAATACATATCTCCCATTATATACTGTGGATTCATTATTTTTCGTTTGATATCATTGTTAGTGCTTTTCGTGGTTACAGGTCAAACACCAATTTAAATGTTCAACGAATTGCACATTTTCGATATGCTTCGTAGGCTTAGAATGACTAAACCACGAAATCAAATTATTTAATGCTTAGTCTACACCCAACTGTACCTACGAAAATATAAATTTTGCCTAATCCACGAAAATAAATGAATATACACTAGTTGTACCGGGGAACCGTTTTGAGTACACACAAACTCTATCAGTGAACATCAATCGCCTGCTACTGTCTACAAATTAGACACACATTATTCTATATATAAGGTTAGAGGTACTTCATTTAAAAAAGTGACTAAACTAAGAGTTGTTTTCGTCTTAGGGAATACGAATGGCTTAAATTAGAAAATAATACTTATTATACAAATTTCGTATTAAACGACATTTTGTATACCACATGGCTTGAGTTCATTTTCTACTAACGAACTATGGTTAAGTACCACTTAAGGTGGTACCTAAAACTTTCACTAAAATTAATTTTGCTCGTTTAATTTTAATAAAATATTATCAAAATATTTACTTAAACCCTTTCACAAAAATATAAAAAAAATCAATGAATTAGTCCCTACCGTTTTGTCAGAAAAATTATACTGATTATATAGCAGTCTGACAAACACCAATTTTTATCATTGAGAAGCTTAAAATTCTTTTTACAACACAATGGGATTAAAACGCTTAGGTAACTTTACAGAGCTATATTCCTGTAGAGTGAGGTACCACCTTAATAGTCGATATTCTATCTAACAAAAAACTAAAACAGCACGTTTAATAACTCCAATGCGTCCGAGCGCGTTTTTGAAGTAACCTTCATCGGGAACGCTCAAAGCTACATATTTGAAATCCGAGGATGTTAAAATACCGAAATTGTTGAAGAGCTATATAACAAAAATACATAAAACTGATAGCAAAAGTCAACTTTGCCTGAGGGAGTTGAAACCTAACTTTCTTAATAAATTAAAATTTATAAACGGATAATTTTAGAAAAGTTTCTTAAATCATGTCAGTAAAAAATGAAACAGTCACCTGTTATAAGACCTAAGTCCCATAACTCGCCTGTCTATACATGACATGATAGAGTCGTAATTTGGCTTTGATTTTAAAAAAAATGCATGTTATAATATCTATACACTACTGGACGAAAAAAACGTCTGTCCATACCAGTAACAGTCGTTCTAAGACTGATAATGTTTGTTAAAGTTGTAACAGATGTTAAGTTGCACTGCTGCATTTTTTTTGTAACTGTCCCAACTTCAAAAGTGTTTGTCTACAACATAAATCGACTGTAACAACGCAAGAAATAACTGTCATAGTCATTAAAGGACTGATACAACTATTTCAAAGTTGTAACAGTTGATTTACAACTGTCCCAACTAAAAAAACGTTGCAACAGTCACAAATAAACTGATTCAACGCCATAAGGGTTGTCACAGTCGTAATAAAACTGATGCAACCATTTGAAAGTTGTAACAGTCATTTATTTACTGTACCAACACGGAAAACGTTGAAACAGTCATAAATTAACTGTTTAAACGCAGAAAAAAGTTGTAACAGTTAAAATATGATAGCTACAACCATTGTATAGCAACTTCCAAACATTGATCTACATTGTACACTTAAAAGTCATGGATACAAAATGTCTAACAGTCAGGGATATAGGTTCAATTATTTGAAAAACAATTTTACTGTGTGAAATATAAGATTGTGACAAAGAGAAACAACTATCATCACCATTTAATACACTAATTTTAGATAGATATTGATTTTAAAAAAAAAGTATTTTGAAACATTTGCCGCTGAACACATTTTTGTATTCCTCGGATATATAGTGAATGTGCTGAATTCATATGTTTGTTAACACTTCCTTGCCCGTATCTCTTCAAACAGATAAAATCGGAACCAGCACTAGATACCTGCAATTTCACTAGATAAAAGACAACTACTAACAGAAAAATCGAAAAAGTAACCAAATATATCTTTATAACTGAATTAAAAGTTGACAATTTTTAATATTATCTAAATAACAATTTAATTATTCTTTATTAAATTTGTTAGGTGTGAAATCATTCATGCATACACGGTTGTTTTCAATACCCGTAGTTTTACTATTCACATTACTTCATAATAACGCTCAATATACATGATATACTCTAAACCTAGCGGGGAACTCCTAATACACACACTTGTCAAACTTATCCCCATATAAAACTGCTTTATATTTTCTTGAGGGCTTATTTCACACACGTATTCTGAGCTTTTATTTTGGGCTACATTTTTTTCTTGTAAAATTATAAATATTGCCGTATTAACCATTTTGATTTCTATACATGTAAAAAAAATCAGACATTTAACACATCTTTTGCATGTTTTGCAGCCAAGGAAAACCAAGCTTAAATCTTTCTGAATATAATTTATTTTATTTTACCGTATTTTATTTTTGAATAGTTCAATATTAACTCGACTTTGTATTGAATTTTGTACGGAAAGGTCATTTGAAGTTCAATTGTAATTGATATACATGATACATGTAAATAGCACGTCAGCATTCATGATTGACGTAACAAAATATTATCACTCGCGAGAAAAAAATCATATTTTCACCGGATTTTTTGCAAACAATTTACCATACTGGTATATGTAAATACTAGTAGATGGGCGCACTGTACAAGACCCGACAAAATAACTAGCGCCAGTGAAAGTTCAAATGTTCAAAACAAGAAAACTCGCATTGTTTCAGACAGGGAAATCAAATCTTCTTTTTTTTCACATCACAGTTTAAAACTTGATGTATTCTTTAGACTCCAGTATTATTAAATTCTAAAGACTGACATCGGATTCTCTTATGTGGTTTCAGTTGATCAGATGTACTAACGTTTATCCAAAATATATTTTACCATTTCAATTGTTCAAATTCAAATTTTTTAATACTATAAATACTTGTACAATAATGACACATTATCCAATAAGTAAAGAAAACTAACAATGTTACTAGATGATCAGACAATATTTTGGGTCCCTTTATATTTCTTTGCGTTGTGTGCCGAGGCTCCATGTTGAAGGCCCAGGGGCGGATCCAGCCATTTCAAAAAGGGGGTGTACCTAACCCAGGACAAAGGGGGGTACCAATTACATGTACCCATTCAAATGCCTTGCTCGTCCAAAAAAAGGGGGTTTCAAACCCCCAGAACACTTCCCCCTGGATCCGCGCCCGACGCTGTTCATTGACCTATAATGGTTTAGTGCTTTATACATGTATGATTTTGTAATGCTTATTGTGTTTATGGAAAACAATAGGAAAATGGTGCTTAACATCTTGGGATATATTTTTAGAAGGCATTTATTCAAAAGCAGATATAGAATGGATTTGTAGAAAAAAAACATGAATAAGGGCAGATGATCAACTATTATAGTACAATTTTTTTGGTTAACCACAATAATATATTTGTCATCACTGATGTATCAATGTTGCTTGTGTACACATGGTATAACAATCAAACTTGGGTTTCTCATCTAAACTTATTTACATCGTGTTACAACATCCACTATGGCTAGGCCTGTTATGGGTTTTTCATTATCACACCTATGCGGAACTGAGTTTGCCCATTGTTGAAGGATGTACAGTTATTAACAATTACATCATTGGTTTACGGTTGATGGTTGTCTCATTGAAATTCATACCACATCTCCTTATTCTAGTTATCATACAGTCTACATGTTATACCACTGTCCCAGGTTAGGATCCCGCTTACATGTTAAACCCTGCCACATTATTAATATATGTGCCTGTCCCAAGTCAGGAGCCTGTACTATAGTGGTTGTCGTTTGTTTATGCGTTATATATTTGTTTTTCATATTTTTTTTTTACATAAATACGGCCGTTAGTTTTCTCGTTTGAATGGTTTTTCATTGTCTTATTGGGGCCTTTTATAGCTGACTATGCGGTATGGGCTTTTCTCATTGTTTAAGGCCATACAGTTACCTATAAGTGTTCATGTTTGTGTCATTTTGGTCTTTTGTGGATAGTTGTCTCATTGGCAATCATACCACATCTTTTTTTTTAATATTTTATACAAGACTACAATACCTAGTATTATCAAATGAATTATAACAATTTTTAATAGTTGTCAGACTTTTGTTATCAAAAAGCAGCTACATGTGTATAATCGATATGGTAGACATGATTAATGTAAAGAAGAGTGACTGCAAATGCTGAAATGTCATGTCTGCTTTGCCTACATGTATGAAGGTTTTACTACATGACGTACAACATGTTCAAGTATCACACACACTTTCAATTTTCATTAACCTTTGAAATGAAGTTGCAGTCAAATTACCATGCCAGACAGATAATGTACACCATATAAACTGACATTCCATACCCAAAATTTAGTGATCTAACTGTCTGTGAAATAGGTTTAGCATTCTTAACATCCAAACCATGAAAACTACCTTTAAATATGAATATTCAATAATATGCCAAAAATAGTTATCCTATACATGTCATGCATTTACATAACATCTGAGAAACATTTGGAAATATATCAAACCACAAAAACTAAGCATTGTTTAATGAACCATGACATTTTCATTGAGGTTAAAGTCTGATGTAAGTCTTGCAATTTGACATATTCACCTTACACTCATTTCATACACCAAATATAGTTGACCTACTTTTCCTACTGCTTGTAGTATTTAACATGTGTGAGAAAAAAACTTGACAAATTACATGTAACTGAAGTAACCTTAATCACTGATCCATGAAATGAAGTCAGGATCAGGCCAACCCTGCCTGACCGACAATGAGACATGTACACCTTTCAAGATACCATACAAATTAATCCAATACCTCAATTAATATACATATGTCATATATTTAAGACTTAAAGTGTATGTCACTGTGACTGTTCAAACAGAAATATTTTTTTTCAAACAGTTACAATGTACATGTAGTGTACTATGAACACTAGGTAAAGTGCAATGGACAAATCACCAACAGAAACTTCATAACATAAGAAAGTATCCAGGCCTTTCAGCTTTTAAAATGTATCTGGTGAAGCTTAAATACAAAACGGTACTCTTTAGCCACTGCCAGATTGTAATACATATTTCTTGCATGCATGTACGGGTACTTCAATTTTTGTTGCAGGAGGGATAATAAAATTATACTTTAAAGTACATGCATGGTTTATTTGATTCAAATACTTGGCCACTAATCCTGCTAATCATGCTCATTAAGATTTTTATTTAATTCTAATTCAGACTTTAATAATTTAAGTACAGCAAGCAGTCATTTGACATTAAACAATTTACACGGACTGCACGATACCCTCATAGTTGATTAAGATTTTTTTACACACCCTGTATATGCTGACAGTAGGTTAACAATTGAAATGCCAACATAAACTTCAGATGTGATATACATGTACTGTTTTGTTAATTTCACTGGAACTAGAAATTCACATACATTTGTAATTATCCACATTGTTATTATATTAAAATGACTGATTATCCACTAATTAAAAGTATTCATGAATTCAGATTGATGCACTATTATTAGCAGTATTCACTGAAACTATGCATTTTCAATATTCCAAATTGCTATTTTAATTGAATATTTATTCTGGGTATTCATGGAATTCAGAAACAATGTACATATATGATTATGATTGCACTATTTAATATTCACTGCAACTACGAAATTTTGTTATTCCAAATTCACAATTAATCATGATAATCCAAGGTAATTTATATAGTCCTGCAGTAATGTGGTGGATCCTCCTTTAATACAATTTGTAAGTTTCCTATTTGTACAAGGCACAATTTTCTGCTTGTCCAATTTAATCAGAACATCACATCATCATCATGTAATAATGCTGCACGCCATATTCATAATTTCCAAAAACAATAGATAACTAGCATTAAATAATGAATTAATCCATTGCTTGACAATTTGCAGCCATACGAGCGACTCAGTGACATCTTTATTTCCTATGCATCGTAGTGCACATGTACTAGCAGGCGTCATATTCTAAGTGGGAATCATGGTCAAACCATGCAATACATATTCAGTATAATTCTACAAAATTAAATATACATTTAGACGAAAGTACAGTAAATGTTTAACTGATAATAAATATATATATATAATACTACATGTATACTACATGTATATACATTGTGCAATAATAAGAAAATTAATTACAATAACTTTATTTACCTAGATAAAACTAGCATTTCTTATTGGATTGACCGAACATTTTTAGCACTAATACAATTCTATTTTCAAGTCCCTATTAACAAGAAAAATAATTTTTTAAGGGGGTATAAATTCTATATAGTGTTGTCTTTTTTCCTGCATTAATAACTGTTTAAGTGTGATTGTGTACTTTCATGGAAAGATTACTATCTTATTGAGGCTCACACCATACTTTATTTCATCAATTCTTTAAAGTCGGACATCATGGACATAGTAATTCCTCTCTAAAACACAACAGGTTATATCTTTTGTTCATTTTAATTATGTTTATCATTTAATATGAAATATATTGATACTACAACATGACAAAGAAAAGTTTAAGGAATGAAAAAATAGAATAAATAAATAAATGCACTGTTACTATATACATGTAGATGATATTGACTTTACCTTTGTCCAGCGCATATAATGAATAAACTTTTGTGATGTAAATATATTGTTCCAAGACTGAACCATCCTGCGGTTTATGTTTTAAATCCTTGAGCTTAATAATTTTTACATCTGTTGTGTTACCCTGAATACCTTTTACTTATTCATTTGTTATTAAAGCTTGTATTAAATAATACTTTGCAGCTCAGACAACACTTTTTTTATTTAATTTAGTTATTTGCCCAATTTTATTTAAAAAAATCAATATTCAGATTACTTTTAAAATTCGCATTTTTATATCAAACATAATAGTATATCCTGCTGTTTCATATTTTTCTTAAATTATAATTTGTTTTGAAAAAGTTATCAAAATTTTGAAGAGGACAATTTTGATAATCATGATAATTGGTGAACATTATTATAAAATCATATCATTATACCAATGACAGATTAAATGTTATCCCCCATGGCAATAAACTATTGTGTCTTAATTTGTATATTTAGCTACATCATTTCTGATTATAACCTATCATATGAAGTGTTGACATCCTGATTATTACCTATTTTAATGTCACATTTGTATGGTCATATTCAGTAAATACAAATATTTTAATTGTTTATTTAGAATTTGAATAAATTAGACTAAATTAGTAGCTACAACATGTACAATCCAGTTAGCACAGTAAATGTTATGACAACTAACTGGATAAAACTACATCTATAAACAATATTTTGAGCTTCATAAAATACTTTAAAAAAGTTTATACCATGTTAACATAAAAAAAAATATGCATACAGATAGATTGTTTTTTTATGTTTTCCTAACATATATTGAATGTTAACATAAAATAATTATCATGATTATGTAGAAAATGCAAAAAATCTGCAGTCGTATGTGAATGCACATGATCAAAGGAGATGTGGGATATATATCAATGATGCATCAACCCAACAGTTAGGCAACAATAAAGTAACCAAAACACAATTGAATGCTTGTCAAAAAATATGACTCATGATTAGAAGGTCATTAATCAATGCGGAATAAATAAAAAGACCATTGAATGTTACTACTTGTTAGTAAAATAACATGTATGGCACAATTGAATTTAAAAAAAAACAATGCTATTAAACAGGGCACAATTTATATAAAAAATTCACATGACAATAATTATATATAGTTTAGGTTCAAAGTATTAACAAATTATAGAAATTTAATATAAATTCTATGTGCTATTAAAAAGAATAAAATTATGATGCTAGCTTTGCTCTTTTAATATGTGCTTTTTAAACATTGTATGTAGTACATGTTAAACAATTATTAATTGAATTAGCACAATTTGTTTAATCAACTGTGTTTAAATGGCAACTGTTTATGACTCTATGCCTTGTTTCAGGAACATTTATTTAATAATATTGTTTTATTTTGATGATTAATGCTATTTTAATATACCTATTCACTTTCAATGCCTGCTATTATCAAATTGATAATGTTTTGTTGTCCATGATTTGAGAATTATTTAAAATCTAAATGAAAGTGGACACTTGCTAAATAAGTCACTTTTAAACTTAAAGTTAATAGTTTTCATAACATTTTATGATCAAATCTTATGTTTTTGTACTATGCATGGTTTTTTTGGAAATTGTGACGTCACAATGCATTCTTAATTGAACAAAATTATAAGCTGATTTAGCAAAACCAGGGAAATACTAGTAATCCAGCATAAGCATGATAAGAAACACATTTATATGGATAAGTACATGTGAAGATCAGTTGGTTGTTGGTTATAAAATATCCAGTGACAAGTATTTCATTCAAATTTAGGACCCGAGTTAGCAATACATTAACATACTTTATGTACACTACATGATGTATAGGTCAGTGGCAGACCCAGAATGTTTCATAAGGGACAGGTCCGCTGACTGCCCTTAAGGGCACGGATCCAGTCATGATTGAGTGATTCCCTATATAATCTATTATCCACCAAATGTTTCCCACAAAAAAAGGGGAAGATATAGAGTAACCTTTTTTGTATTCCACTGAGGTTGATGTATTCAAAATAATTAAGGGAATAAATGACATACACATGATAATAGGGGGAGGGGAACGGTGTCCTTTATGACTTTCAGTGATTGCATTTATTATGATGCACAACTTTAACATTGAAGCTCAAAACCTATATTTCCCCAGGAATATGCAACTATGCACGAGTGTGGTAATATAGAACGTCGATTCATAGCTAACGTGACGGTACCCAAATTGCACCTATTTTGACAGTTTTTTCACCTACGTTTTTTATGATCAAGAAAAAAGTGTCTATACTGTGTTTATTTTGTAGCCCTATCCTTCTTTATTTTATACATGTAGGTACACCAATTTAATTTTTAATCCATATTGAGTCATACAAAAATAGGTTTGAATCAACCTCCAAACTATCCATGATTCTGTAAAGAGGAGTACCCAAATTGCATCCATGCTGAAATTTACATCGTCAAAAGTCTAATAACCGAGCTTTTGTTTAATTTCTTCAACTATTTTGAACAATTGGATATTTGTCTATGCTTACTCTTCATATTTTACGAAATGGATACTTATAATATATTGTATATGCTTATTTAAAAAAGATGACGTTTTGATGACGTCGCATGGTGACGTTTTCGTACATTTTGCTTTTTCAGTAAACAATGCATCTGTTGATAAATACTGTGAACGTTTTGTGTATATCTAAATATATTTATCTATGTTGAAAGATGTGCATAGTATCAAATCATAAAAATACAAATTGTTTAGTCTCTAGGAAATCTTGTAAGATTTTTGTTGCTATTTTTTCTAAATAGGTGTAATTTGGGTACTCGGTGCAATTTGAGTGCCCTTACGTTATATATATAGCCTATTGGAGTATCTCAATATAGATTCCGTAGGATCAGTAGGATCATTTAAAAATGGAGGAGGGTCCAACCCAGGACAAAAAAAGGGGGGTCCAACTATATGTCCCCATTCAAATGCATTGAGCGGCCTAAAAAAAGGGAGGGTCGAACCCTCGGAACCCTCCTCCTTGGATCCGCCAATGAGAACAAATATTGTAAGGTCTGTAAGCCTACAAACAAGCACATTTTCCTTTCAAAATTATGAATCCATGATTATTCGATAGACATGCTTTAAAATATTGATAATTTCTACTCACCGATTGTAATTTCCAGCTCAGATTATTGAACATGTGGTCTAACATCTGTAGTTACCTGTGTAAAAATATAGTTTGCCGACCTGAGGTCCGGGTTTTTTACCGACCAAAAAATAAAGAGGGTATATCGTTTACGGTGAAGAATTGTTTTCCGTTTTTAATGAAACTTGTGACAGATTTTACTAATTATTTTTTTAATCATCGGAAATATCCCTCTTTGTGTAATTCGAATTACAACTGCTTTATTATGGTGTACAATATTGGTTCTGTAAACCAACTTATTTACTCGGATACTATATTTCGCGTTTGATCCTTTCTAGTCCACTTCGCGGATATTTAATTTTGCGATTTTCCAACTAACTTGGTGTATTTCAATAAGGTAACAACAGAGTTTTACATATTCGAGACGATTTATTTTCGCGTTATTTTTCTACTCGCGAAAGTCGCGAAAATCAATCACTCGCGAAAATAAGTTGGTTTAAGTAACTTAATCATAATCTTGATTTTTATTTCAGGTACACCCTTGTACATTTTTCTATTGCGCAGAATTTATCAAAACTTTGTCAAGTATAAATTTGAATGAATCCATTACCATTTTCTCATTCTTCTGCAATAATATTAAAACTCTATTTTGAACGAAAGCATCTGGTTTTTAAAATCAGTTATGAACGAAAATGTTAAAAAACAGATATTATAAAATAAAAAGTAAGGACATCAAAAGGATTATTTAAAGTCAAACGTACATGACTGTCAAAAATGAACGGACAATGCTACGGCAATAAATGGGAAACGACATAAGACAAACAACGATCTCAAAATAAATGAATAAACAGCAAAACAAGTTTACAATCGCACAATAGACGATAATATTTCTCTCTCAAGGTGAAATCGGATGCATGACAGAAAAATATTTTTGTAGCTTAATCTATACAAGATTTGAGGGATGGGTGTAAACCTTGAGAGATGCACACGCCTGATGAAGCTAATTTGTTTAGCGAAATATTGCGTATTTCTATTTAACATCTAATAGAACTTTTTAATGTATCAATTAGTGTGTTTTAGTTATATTCTTAGACATTTATATAATTTTAATTCAGTAACTGTATCAGTTTATTTTCACAAACTGATCCACGCTTAATTAGATTGAATGTTGACAATATACAACTCGTCTAAATAAATATATATATACGGGTCTAAATTGAAAACTACGTTCAAACCTATGACTGCGTTGGATAAAAACCGCAATTTTTATACATGTGCATGTCAAACAAATTTCGTTGTAGAAGGGTCTAAAAACAGCACAAACAACATTTTCCAAAAGACCAAAAGAGTGAAAAAGTATATTTAAACAAAACGCATTTGACTAACAGGTCGAACAACTGATGTTCTTACCCTGCTGACTGCCATTGGCGATTGCCAAATAAAATTGATCACAAGATGTAACAAAATGGATCTTAATATAAATTTAATACGTCACAGAAAGAAAAAAAAATGTTAACTTGTGGACAGGATGTTGTGCCACAAACAGTCGATGTCAATATTTCTTTAGTACACCATATCCGGATTTCGACAATAAATGTCTCTTCAGTGATGTTAGGGATCGAAACGGTATTTGGAAGGCCATATAAAAAGTACCCTCATTTTTAGAGAAAGTACCCTCATTTTTAGATTAACTCTTGAATTTTAAGAGTCAATATGTAGGATGAACGGATCATATAAACTGGAGGGAAAATATGATACATGCCCAAACAAAAAATATAAACGAGTCTAAATTGAAAACTACGTTCAAACCTATGACTGCGTTGGATAAAAACCGCAATTTTTATACATGTGCATGTCAAACAAATTTCGTTGTAGAAGGGTCTAAAAACAGCACAAACAACATTTTCCAAAAGACCAAAAGAGTGAAAAAGTATATTTAAACAAAACGCATTTGACTAACAGGTCGAACAACTGATGTTCTTTAACCCTGCTGACTGCCATTGGCGATTGCCAAATAAAATTGATCACAAGATGTAACAAAATGGATCTTAATATAAATTTAATACGTCACAGAAAGAAAAAAAATTGTTAACTTGTGGACAGGATGTTGTGCCACAAACAGTCGGTGTCAATATTTCTTTAGTACACCATATCCGGATTTCGACAATAAATGTCTCTTCAGTGATGTAAGGGATCGAAACGGTATTTGGCAGGCCATATAAAAAGTACCCTCATTTTTATAGAAAGTACCCTCATTTTTATAGAAAGTACCCTCATTTTTATAGAAAGTACCCTCATTTTTAGATTAACTCTTGAATTTTAAGAGTCAATATATAGGATGAACGGATCATATAAACTGGAGGGAAAATATGATACATGCCCAAACAAAAAATATAAACGAGTCCAAATTGATAACTACGTTCAAACCTATGACTACGTTGGATAAAAACCGCAATTTTTATACATGTGCATGTCAAAAAAATTTCGTTGTAGAAGGGTCTAAAAACAGCACAAACAACATTTTCCAAAAGACCAAAAGAGTGAAAAAGTATATTTAAACAAAACGCATTTGACTAACAGGTCGAACAACTGATGTTCTTTAACCCTGCTGACTGCCATTGGCGATTGCCAAATAAAATTTATCACAAGATGTAACAAAATGGATCTTAATATAAATTTAATACGTCACAGAAAGAAAAAAAAAATGTTTACTTGTGGACAGGATGTCGTGCCACAAACAGTCGGTGTCAATATTTCTTTAGTACACCATATCCGGATTTCGACAATAAATGTCTCTTCAGTGATGTTAGGGATCGAAACGGTATTTGGAAGGCCATATAAAAAGTACCCTCATTTTTCTAGAAAGTACCCTCATTTTTATAGAAAGTACCCTCATTTTTAGATTAACTCTTGAATTTTAAGAGTCAATCTATAGGATGAACGGATCATATAAACTGGAGGGAAAATATGATACATGCCCAAACAAAATATATAAACGAGTCTAAATTGGAAACTACGTTCAAACCTATGACTGCGTTGGATAAAAACCGCAATTTTTATACATGTGCATGTCAAACAAATTTCGTTGTAGAAGGGTCTAAAAACAGCACAAACAACATTTTCCAAAAGACCAAAAGAGTGAAAAAGTATATTTAAACAAAATGCATTTGACTAACAGGTCGAACAACTAATGTTCTTTAACCCTGCTGACTGCCATTGGCGATTGCCAAATAAAATTGATTACAAGATGTAAAAAAATGGATCTTAATATAAATTTAATACGTCACAGAAAGAAAAAAAATGGTTAACTTGTGGACAGGATGTTGTGCCACAAACAGTCGGTGTCAATATTTCTTTAGTACACCATATCCGGATTTCGACAATAAATGTCTCTTCAGTGATGTTAGGGATCGAAACGGTATTTGGAAGGCCATATAAAAAGTACCCTCATTTTTATAGAAAGTACCCTCATTTTTATAGAAAGTACCCTCATTTTTAGATTAACTCTTGAATTTTAAGAGTCAATCTATAGGATGAACGGATCATATAAACTGGAGGGAAAATATGATACATGCCCAAACAAAATATATAAACGAGTCTAAATTGGAAACTACGTTCAAACCTATGACTGCGTTGGATAAAAACCGCAATTTTTATACATGTGCATGTCAAACAAATTTCGTTGTAGAAGGGTCTAAAAACAGCACAAACAACATTTTCCAAAAGACCAAAAGAGTGAAAAAGTATATTTAAACAAAACGCATTTGACTAACAGGTCGAACAACTAATGTTCTTTAACCCTGCTGACTGCCATTGGCGATTGCCAAATAAAATTGATTACAAGATGTAAAAAAATGGATCTTAATATAAATTTAATACGTCACAGAAAGAAAAAAAATGGTTAACTTGTGGACAGGATGTTGTGCCACAAACAGTCGGTGTCAATATTTCTTTAGTACACCATATCCGGATTTCGACAATAAATGTCTCTTCAGTGATGTTAGGGATCGAAACGGTATTTGAAAGGCCATATAAAAAGTACTCTCATATTAAGAGAAAGTACCCTCATTTTTAGATTAACTCTTGAATTTTAAGAGTCAATATATAGGATGAACGGATCATATAAACTGGAGGGAAAATATGATACATGCCCAAACAAAAAATATAAACGAGTCTAAATTGGAAACTACGTTCAAACCTATGACTGCGTTGGATAAAAACCGCAATTTTTATACATGTGCATGTCAAACAAATTTCGTTGTAGAAGGGTCTAAAAACATATGTATAGATAATTGAGCTGATCTGTAACAATAACATCTCCATGCCTTATATATCATGTACTGTAGTACGCCGCTAGATTAAAACTGACAAGGAAAGGTAACACACGGCCATCGGAAGCTTTATTATTGAGAAGCCCAGGTGGTCGAGTGGTCTAGCGGGAAGGCTGCAGTGCAGGCGATTTGGTGTCACGATATCTCAGCAGCATGGGTTCGAATCCCGGGAAGGGAAGAACAAAAAATTTGCGAAATCAAATTTACAGATCTTACATTGTAAGGTTGATATTTAGACGAGTTGTATATACATATTGTACACAGTCATTTATTATCATCATTGCTGGTGATCCGATGATTAAATCTGACGTAGAGTGTCACTGACTCAGACGTACTTATAAATATAATTATTTTCTGTCAATGTATCTTGCATTAATTTGTAGGATCCTTTACTATAGATAATTGAGCTGATCTGTATCAATAACATCTCCATGCCTTATAAATCATGTACTGTAGTACGCCGCTAAATTAAAACTGAAGAGGAAAGGTAACACACGGCCACCGTGAGCTTTATCATTGTGAAGCCCAGGTGGTCGTGTGCTCTAGCAAGGGAAGAACAAAAAATTTGCGAAAGCAAATTTACAGATCTAACATTGTTAGGTTGATGTTTATACGAGCTGTATATATATATAGTTGTTCATTTCTGTGAAATTTTGGTCTCTTATGGAGAGTTGTCTCGTTTGCAATCATACAACATCTCCTTTTTAGCTCACCTGGCCTGGAGAGCCAAGTGAGCTTTTCTCATCACTTGGCGTCTGTCATCCGTCGTCGTCCGTCGTCGTCCGTAGTCCGTCGGGGTGAACTTTTACAAAAATCTTCTCCTCTGAAACTACTGAACCAAATTTAACCAAACATGGTAAAAATCATCATAAGGGTATTTAATTTAAACAATGTGTCCAGTTAACCGGCCATCCAACCAAGATGGTTGCCATGGCTACAAATAGAACATAATGTTAAAATGCAGTTTTGGGCTTATAACTCAAAAACCAAAGCATTTAAAGCAATTCTGCCTGGGATAAAATTGTGTATCAGGTCAACATATATCTGCCCTGAAATTTTCAGATGAATCGGACAACCCCTTGTTAGGTTGCTGTCCCTATAATTGGTAATTTTAAGGAATTTTGCTGTTTTTGGTTATTATCATGAATATTATTATAGATAAAGATAAACTGTAACAGCGAAATGTTCAGCAAAGAAAAATTCACAAATAAGTCAACTCGACCAAAATGGTCAGGTGACCCCTTTATGAGTTATTGCCCTTTATAGTCAATTTTTAACCATTTTTCGTAATTTTTTGTTATATTTTACAAAAATCTTCCCCTCTGATACTACTAGGTCAAATTGAACAACACTTCGCCACAATCATAATTAGGGTATCTTGTTTTTTTAAGTATGTCTGGTGACCCGGCCAACCAATCAAGATGGCCGCAATGGCTAAAAATATAACATAGGGGTAAAATGAAGTGTTTGGCTTAAACAAACAAAAAACAAACAATTTAGAGCAAATATAACGTAGTTAAATTGTTTATCAGGTAAAGATCTATCTGTCCGGAAATTTTCAGATGAATCGGACAACCCGTTGACAGGTTGCTGCTCCTGGATTGGTAATTTTAAGGAAATTTTGCAGTTTTTTGTTATTATCTTGAATAGTATTATAGATAGAGATAAACAGTAAACACAAATAACGTCCAGCAAAGTAAGACCTAAAAATAAGTCAAGATGACCAAAATGGTCAATTGACCCCCTAAGGAGTAATTATCCATTATAGTCAATATTTAACAATGTTCATAAAGTTTGTAAATTGTTACTAACATTTTCCACTGAAACTACTCGGCCAAGTTCATTATAGATAGATATAATTGTAATCAGCTAGAATGTTCAGGAAAGTGATATCCACAAATACATCACCATCACCAAAACAAAATTGTGTCATGAATCTATCTGAGTCTTTTGTTTAATATTCACATAGACCATAGTGAGCGACACATGCTCTTTAGAGCCTCTAGAATATATGTATGAACTATTGCCAAATATTGAAGCAATACTAAAAGAGATAGGGCGATACGCAGACTTCATTTCATTATTGAAATCCATATCTAATATTTGAACATATTGCTTTTCAATTGTTACTAGATGTCGGAAGGTTTTATTCCCAGTCAAAATATACTCCATAAGATATGTTCCAGAAACGCCGGCATTCTGGATTACAATAAAGAAACTGTTCAATGATAAGGGAGTTAACTTTTTAGGGGTAATGACGCAAAAGGACTACAGGCTGAAAACATACCAGCAAAACCAACTGAATGCAGAATAAACTTTTGCAGTTCCATCGGATACGGTGTTATTAAGGGAAAGTTTAATTCTTTTGGCATATGTTAAGTTTTGAATGTGCTTCCACTGGAACTATACACATGAGTTCGATTACTGGTTTAATTAATAAGTTTTTTCTTCAACTTTTCGTCGTATCGCTATCAATTTGTATTCAAACATTAATGTCGTTACCAATAAATATCTACTTATGTACGACAAATTTGCAATCTACTATCATTGTCATAAACTCAAAATACGGCAAATAGTAAAAAGAAATTGAGTAAATATATTTAACTCATCAAAAAGCTATGAATATATGGATATTGTTTTAGAATAGACGGTCATCCTTTAAAAGTTAAGGTCATCCTTTACAAATTAAGGTCATCTCTTAACCAATTACGGTCACCCTTGTTATGAATCGCTGATCCTGTTACGGTCATCTCGATTATGATGTACGGTCACCTGAGTGTTTTCAAACTGTTTTCAAACCCAATTTCCTGTTTAATACAGATTTCTAGGTAGTTATTTTTTATTTCTTAATGGATCTTTTATAACTTAACATCGCACCAATGTATGCTTTGTAAAGAAAATTACATAGAAACACTTAGACAGACAATGCAAATACTGACCTATTTTTTCATCCGTCATCTTGGGATGACGATAAATGTAGTTACGGTCATCAGCTTTAACCCAGTGAGACAGGTGATGTTTTGTTCTTCAACTATTTTTTTAACCTATAATACTGATTGCTGACGTCTATAGCTATTAAACAATGTTCAATCTTGCGTCTGGTATTGTTGACATACAGATACTTAGTGTCATATTAATTGGAAATATTTGTACACTATACTGTTAAATGTCAGTGACATTGTTTTGTTTTTCATAATAAGCAAACATAGTTATACATAGTGCAACTCTAATTTCCTCAGAAAAAAATAATACAGATTGTTTAGCTATTATTTCCAATTTTGCCTTACTATTACGTACCGACTGTGCAAATCTGTAGGTGACAACAAAGTTTTACTTGTAAAAACAGTCGATAAAGTTATGTATACCACGCTCATTAAACAAAGTACTTTTTTACAGATACTTTCATAACCTGATTGTTTTTATTTACCTATTCTTCACGTGATCATTCTTAGAAATCAAGAACAGTTATACCCAAACAAATATTTTATGTATAATTTCGAACACGCCACTAGATAATAATTTTACCTCTAAAAGCTGTCTCCTTCTTTTTTCTGAGCTCATTGTAAAATGCTGTGAATAAAGATGATATAGATGTATTTTGAAAAAAATCATTTATACTTTCCTTTATTCAACCAATACAATATGAATAAATAAAACAAATATAGTAATGCATAAAACATAGATCAAAGTATGCTTGTTTAGTATTTTATTGCAGTTGGCAGACTGCCTCAAAACTAAACAATTGCTCAATTTGGCAGTGAGTTCAATTTTCACACATATGGAACACTTGAACACTATTGTATTTAGAAAAGTGTATCGCAAAATGGATATAACGGAAGTGTTTAAATTGTTACAAACAATTAGCTGCACTGTATTCCTAACAGGAAATAAAGATAAACAAGAGTGTATTGTGTATTGTGTTATCTGAATCTGTTGAATAAACAGTAAGCGTGTATATAGATTTCTCTAATGATTAGCCAATTATCGTATATCTCACCTCTTGATTATTTTTTTTTATGAAGCGAGTGGTTCGTTTGATCTCAACTATTCATTGGTCAAATATCGATTATTACGTTTTATTTTCTTGCTTTCCTTTAAAATGCCTTCTGTGATGTGATGAAAAAAAGGCCAGCTGCCTATTTACATCACATATAAAGAACACATATGTTTTTCTTACTATTTTAGATGAAGGAATAAGTTTGCTTGCATACTGCATAAAATCATAAAAGACATTAGAAAGATTAATTCCACCATAAAATTTCTACGATATATATCCACTCTCGACAGTTCAATTTTGAAGATTTAAAAAACTCGAAATTTCTGATTACAACCTTTATCGGTTTTTAAATTGAAGAGCACCACTTTTGGTATGTCTAAACACCAAAAAGTCAAAAACAAACTGCTGTTTCCCGACAGTTTACTGCATTAGAACATTTACTTATCAACAGATACCAGAGATGTTATAATAATTTCCTGCTGTATTCATGGTCACCTTTTAGAATATATATCAATTGTTATATTGTAGGCTGTTTTTGTTGAGAAATTAATACCCATATTTCCCTATATAAGCAGTCAAATTTACTGAAAAATCAAATTCATTTTTAATACATAATAACCCAATATGACTTTTAAAAATGTCATTTCCCAACAAAACAAGATGGATACATTACAAAAACACATTTATCTCAAAAAGGCTGTTGAACAAAATTTCCAAGTTCTGCCTGGTTTTCTCTTGCATTACACTTGATACCTTGGTATAATCTATATTTACATCACAAAGTGCAAATAATGTAAGTTTTGGTGGAATCAGATGCGTTAATTATTGTGTTATACGAGTCAGTCTTGGGTATCCAAACTACTGAAATTGTGTTGCGAGACAATATTTTGAATAACAAGAGGACATGCTGACTATCTAGATTGATTAGGACAAATGTTGGTTGTCATTGTATTGCAATGTTGCGGTCATTTGGTTTATACAGTCCATTCTGAAATAAAAGAACAACATTGCTGGTTTTCTATGCGGCTAAATAGATTTAAATACTAAAATGCGAATATGGTCAGTTTTGGTTGATTCGTTAAAATATTTTCTTTTTATACTAATCAGTCTGAGGTATTTATTGAAATGGAAAACATGTTTTTGCTGACGGTTTCAATGATGTTGTAATTTTTTTTGTATTATACCATTTATTCTGACATAAGACTTTTTCCTAATTTCTTAGGTGGCTATATAAATAAAAATATTGACATATTCCCCATGTCCGTTTTTAATTTTTATAACAAGTGCAAATATGGTCAATGTTGGTTGATGCTTCATTTTTGTTTGTGCATGTCAGCCTGATGTCTCAAAACTACAGATACTATATATTGTCGTTATGATGAACAGACATAAACTCATTGGACGAAAAGTCACAAATAATGTGTTGCCAATTTATAGAACATACAAGACAAAGATCTGGAAGTACACCACTAATTCATGGTCCCATTACTTTCTATGTTAAATTCCTCCATTTCAACCAGGCACACCTCTTTCATTTTAAGTTCAAATAAAGTGGCAATCATTGCATGTCAAAGCAACACTTTATGGTGTCTTCTACTGAAAAAATCAACATACCTTACATTGCATATAAGAAAGAACTGGTTCCCGGAATTTCGGATGTACCAAAACAGGTACTTCAGATCTGACAAACAGACTAAATGTACCCTCTTTTTAAAATTTGGTGCAGTTTTTTTAATATTCAAAATTAAAAGTCCAAAAGTGTTCTACAATGATCACCAGTCCTTCAGCTTTCATTTGATACCAACGATACCTAAATATTCTACATATTTTGAAAGTTACACTCATGCGTAGGAACTATTTTGTGTTAAATATGTACTACTTTCTAGTATGTGCTTTCTGGCCGGGCCTGAATTAGTGGTGTTACACCTATAACAGAAAAAAACTTGCTATATTGACTTGAGCTTAACTTTATTTCATTCTCTGATCTATTTCAAGCAATAAAAAACATATAAAGCTTTAGTTCAAATATTATTTTATTAATTTTAAGCTCAAATTGGACTAGTAGTAACATATGGGTTATTCAAAGAGAACTGCATATGTATATTACCATTGGCCAATATAATTTTTTTTATTTTCAATATCATTGTTTTATTTATTTATTTCTATTAGGAAAGCTATGTGCTTACTTATAGTCATATTTTTATCAGAGGTTCTTCATTAAATAAAAATATCTTAGTCCAAACTTAAGACATAAATAAGAAATTATCCCCCCTTTTTTCTTGAAATTGGAAAAAGGCTTTTTTTGTATGAATTATAATTCTGTGGTAAAACAGAGATGAATAAGAGCAATTTATATATCCCTCAGCTAGATAACTTGCTAAACTGGTCCAAAATTGCATGTACAGTGAGATTTTAGAATTCTTATATGAGTATATACCATTTGCCTAGATTGTAAATGGCTACCATAAGAAAAAAAAAAACTTGAAAAATTATGAGATTATTTTTGACCAAGAGCTATTTTGTTCCATAAACAAGTCATAAAATACATGTTTTACTGATTTCAATCAGAAAAAGTGCAAAAATGAGAACTTGGAGACAAGTCTTAACTGCATGCATGTTGTATGACCATAAAAGGCTAATATACTTGAGTATGCCAATTTAAGAGCTTAAATTTCCCATAAGCAGGACGGTTGACCCAAAAAAGATGATTAGACATGATTACTAACATCATATTTGACTTATTTTCATTGGAAAAGGTACAACTTCTAAAAATTGGATTTCTGGTGATTCTCTGTAATAGGAAGTACACCACTAATTCATGGTCCCATTACTTTCTATGTTAAATTCCTCCATTTCAACCAGGCACACCTCTTTCATTTTAAGTTCAAATAAAGTGGCAATCATTGCATGTCAAAGCAACACTTTATGGTGTCTTCTACTGAAAAAATCAACATACCTTACATTGCATATAAGAAAGAACTGGTTCCCGGAATTTCGGATGTACCAAAACAGGTACTTCAGATCTGACAAACAGACTAAATGTACCCTCTTTTTAAAATTTGGTGCAGTTTTTTAATATTCAAAATTAAAAGTCCAAAAGTGTTCTACAATGATCACCAGTCCTTCAGCTTTCATTTGATACCAACGATACCTAAATATTCTACATATTTTGAAAGTTACACTCATGCGTAGGAACTATTTTGTGTTAAATATGTACTACTTTCTAGTATGTGCTTTCTGGCCGGGCCTGAATTAGTGGTGTTACACCATCTAGAGATATTGTCTTTTTATTACATATATTTATTTCTAAGTTTATGTAATTGTTCATTAGCCTTGATGAATGAAAAAGAGCAATAAGTAAAGGATATTTTTCTTAGCACCATGAAGCCATTTAATTACCTATCCACTTTGACATCTTGATTTTGTTACAATTATATGGTCATTGTAGATATTTATTATATACACTGCAATAACAAAGTTGACTTTTATATTATAGTTCAAGAAAAAGACCAAAAAGATATTAATTGATATTAATAATGATTTTCCCTTTCTTAAAATTAATCTATATCCCAACTTTGAAGAAACACATATGTTGATCTGAAAAGACACAAATCTCAAAACGCAAAATGATTTTATGCTTTTCTTGTACAAACAATTATTTCAGAATTGTAAGACCAATACCTGAGTTTAAGGTTATTTGAATATCACATTACGTAATATTACAGGTAACAGATCATACTTTTTCAATTAGATATGTATAGACATAGAAAGATGTGGCGTGAGTGCCAATGAGACAACTCTCTATCCAAATAACAATTTATAAAAGTAAACCGTTATAGGTCCATGTACGGCCTTCAACACGGAGCCCTGGCTCACACCGAACAACCTGCTATAAAGGGCGCCAAAATTACCAGTGCAAAACCTTTCAAACCGGAAAACCAACATGTCCAATCTATTTAAAAAAAACGAGAAATGAGAAACACGTATACACTACATAAACAAACGACAACTACTGTACATCAGATTCCTGACCAAGCACAGGTGCAAGCATTTGCAGAGGGATTAAAACTTAAGATAGTACCAAATCTCCTCCCTTTTTCTGAAACAATAGAATAACACTACAACATAGAAAAACACGCGATAAAATATCAATTGGCAGGCTTAAGTCAATCAAAAAACGTAAATTAACACACTATGAACACTGAAATCAAATGCACAGTTAATAAATTATAAGAGACAAACATTACAGACCAAAAAGCAAACTAACAAGTCCACACAACGAACATTTTTTCAAATAATGAAAATTAATCATTGATATTCACAATACATTCTGTGTATTGTGTGTATTACTTTTTTTATATAAACTAAGTACAACTATCTATATATATATATCAATATGTTAAACTTATGCATCCAATTTTAATATTGTGCTGTTATCATGTTTCGTACTTTTGTCTTTCTTTCTTTATTGCTTACATGTGTTGTCTCTATGCCATTAGGTTTTTCTTTGATGACATAAGTGTTTGTTTGTATTCTTATCATGTTAATTACACAACAGGACAATGTTGACTGCTGTGTCCATGTTTGTGTTTCCTATTGTGTCTGTTGATTTGTTCGCATATCATTGTTCATATGATGAATTGTAATGCAACTGCCATGCAAGTGATATTTGTGGATAGCTATACAATCCATATTTTCTTGGAATATGGTATTTTGAATATATTACTTCCAACAACAGGCCATCTGATTGACAGCAAACAAGATTTTTCTAACATTTATGTTATGTCCTAGTTTTTCAATATCACAAATATCTCAAGTCGGCGACAATCATCAATATTGAGCTTCACCACCATTTTGCCACATGTAATGATAATGTGAAAAAGCTTTGGTTGAATGGTTGATGAGTTAAGTAAAGGACATGACTGGACATACCCTTTTTTAATATTTGAAAAAAACATAACTCCTCAACGATGACAGTAAATATCGTCAATATTAAACCTGACATTCATTTTGTCATCAGTTTTAACATATTCAAATTTGAAAACTTTGGTTGAACGGTTCATGAGTGAATCTACGGACACTTGTTCAGGAACCAACTGTCCGCCATGAATTCCGAAATCAATTACCGATTTTCCTTCGGACATCTTGTCTAAAATACAATACTTTTTGTATCATACCATAAATTAATCACACATTAATATGCGTTCAATCAGAATTATAAATCTCCCCAAATTTAAAATAAGTACATTTCTGTCCTCAAATACGTGATATGTATTTTTAAATACTTGATGAAAATATTTGAGGCAGATGTGTAATGCAATGACTTGTATCTGTTAATTCGAGCTTCCATTTATTTCTGTTATCTTCTTTGTTTTTGGTACTCAATTAGATACATGAACACTGCTACAATGTATAGACACTAACACACACACACACCACAATGTTTAATGAGACGATGTATTTGATATTGCAATTGAGCACGAGGGCATCTTACAATACTTTCTGTTTTTAAAGTAGTATAATGGTGATTTAATTTCTTGTGTTAACATTCTGATGTGATTATCTTATAAATATTATTTTAAATTTATAATGTTATCATATTATTTGTCTTTGGCATAGACAGCTACATACTCGATGACGACGATGAAAAAGTAATACCTTAGCCTGTCACGAAGTTCATGGAAGTTATCTTATTTCAATTCTGTTTACTGTCAGTGGCGTAGCTGGGTCATTTTTACGTGTAGGTCTAAACCTTGGCGAGGCCGGGATATGAGGGGTGCCAACCGTTCATTGTTAAAGCACTTGCGGATAGTGGGTTCAAAAGGGACAAAGACCCCAAAAGCTATCAAGAATGAAATACCATAATGATTCCTGTCAGTAAAAAAATCATTGATTGCAACATACTTTTGAATCTAAATGTTTTTTTTTGTTTTAGTTAAATTTTGTAATATGTTAACTTATTCATCGTGTTTAACTGGAAGCTAGACAAATGTCATAGGTTTTCGAGAAAACGTCCAAACCAATATTACTTTTAAATAAGTTTAAAGGGTGTCGTGAGTGAGCATACAATCGACAAAAGCACCTTTTAATGAACAAAAATATGAAAAAAATTCAGGAACACCTTGGATTTCTTCCCACAAAAAGTTAATCAATTTATCATTCCTTTAAAGGGACTTAAACACAATCTTAAATTTTCTTTTGATATTTTTTTCTTGATCTGGAATATTTTATGACAATCTATGTATACATGTAGCTATAAAGGTTTATAAATTGAGCATGTAAAACAATTAATTGCGTAAAGAAGAGTCCAGCTATATGTCTATCAGAAAAGAACAGAAAAATTAACGAAAACAAATGCTTTAAAAATTTTAGCTTTAGACATTAGTCATAGAAAAAGCTTCTTCAGCATTTTCATAAAATTTGATGAAGGTTCGACAAGTAGTTTATGTAATTGAGAAATAACAAAGTGTAAGCTAAAACTGCGACCAATTATTAGTTGCAGAATTAAAATACATTTTGTCCTTAAAATGCGGGAAAATTTAAGAAAGGATTGCATTTTTATACTGCTCTGAATACTCTTTTGATCATAAACAGTTTCTGTCCAACTTTTGGAATATTTTACAGAGAGTCATTCAAAAGACTTTATTCACATTTGGAACCTTAATATTGACGCCACTTTGTCTCGCTTGTAGGACATAAAATACAGGCTCGACAAAAATACAAACAGCATATTGAATCTGAGCAGAATTGATTTAAATATATGAAAAGTACGTAGAATTAATAGTAGATCAAGACTTTTATAAACGATTCAAACACATATATTAAATGATCTGTGTGATTGAATTTAGTCAATTTTACTTCAAAATTACAATCCATTGAAAAAAGAAACACAAGGCTGATGAGATTTTGACCAGTTTTTTTATTCTATGTCGATTATTTGTTTTATTTTCAAAATTCAAGTGTAAGCCCGGGTGTTTTGACGTAAACGTAGCTACGCGCATGACTGTGTTGTCTTTGTTCACTTTGACTCGCGTGCGTATTAACATCACACAAAGCAAAATTAAATGATTTTTTGTTTAAATAAAGCTTAACATCAAAAAATTCCGTACCTCAGTGTGAAATCACATCATAAATGATCAGCCATCTTTGATTTTCTTTCCATATGTTCTTGTTAAAAACAAATCGTCACTATTAGTAACACAACGTTCTTAAACTTCTTTTAAAGGTATAAACTAGTGTAATGATATACAACAAAAGATTACCTTCTATTTAAACGATCCAGCAATCTTGAATAATGGCCAATTAGTGAACAAAAGACAAAGGATTTAACAAAGAATATGTTAATTGATACATTTTTTAAAAAGGTGAATCTAGTCAATTTAGAAAGTATGACCGTTTTGTCATTAAAGGGAGATAAATGAATACTAAATATAAATCAATTAGTCTTGGAAAACAATTTTCAATTCATAATGTACATTTGTTTTATAGAAGAATTTCATGTTAAAAATAATGTACCTTTGATTAATAGACACCTTCTTAAAAGTATGTATAGTTAATATATCCTTCGAAATATTTAAAATACTTGTCTAACTCGGTTTTCATTTAAATCGAAGTGATTTAGTACATGCGCCTTTATATGGGTTTTTAGACAAACTCTTCCCTTGAGGTCATACTAAGTGCGGTTAAAACATATACTAAATATAATCAAAGTATAGTTTACAAAATCAATTGCCTCTGGCAATTTGATTAGATATGTAGCTACAACCGCAAAGTGGAAAGGGATTAATATAAGTTGCAAAACTTGTTTCCCAATCCACTATAAATAAATATGTTTAAACTAAACTAAACTACAAGTAACATATCTTAATGGTAACACCATTAACCAAATACCGAAACCAAAAAACACATCAACACCAGAATCAACTCTTAATTATAAAGCATTACTATAAGCTGGTTCTCGGCTGACTACTACACTTTGTTCATAGACAGCCGGTGATATCCAAATCTGATTAGTCGTCCAATCAAATTACGTGTATTATACCGCACTTCAGATTGCATTGTAAATATTACTACAATCCATGCATTGTTATTTTAAATCGTAAGTAATAGTCTTTTTCATACATTAGTTTTATGGAACTTTTATTTCAAAGGTGAAACCATAACCTTCAGTTAAAAAGTTTTCATTTTGTATGACGTCACGTTGATGTGCCCAAGTCATTGATAAAGTTAAGCGGACTTTTCCCTTTGAATAAAAAGAAAACCTTTCGATACTTCTCCCTTTATGCAATAGATTATTTCAGTTTAAAATATAAATGTATTCACGCATTGATTAATGCTTTTCTATGCATCAGAAAACAAATTATTCTGTTTGTTTTCATCTTCTGATATTGTACGTTGCTATGTAACACAGTATCGTTCAATCCGTTCAAATCTCTAGGGCAAAATTTTGCCTTAAAAATTGGGTCATACCGGTTGTTGGAGTGTAGCGAATACAAGCGTATTCCAGTTAAGCATTACTATTATACTAGTCCGCTGATTTAATAAAAAGAATAAGAATTGGTAGTTTAATATTTTCCTACATTTAAATACATCGTATTGCTTTTCTGCATTAACCCAAAGGGAGTGACGTCTTCTGTTCTGTACTGAATGAATTAAAAGAACAAACTAAATGCAAACAATGCAAATGCGTTTTAGTTTTAGTCTTAAAATGATGAAGCCTACACAATTGGAAACCATTAAATATGTTATGATTCTGTTTAATGATTATATGCATTTGAAGAGTACGTCGAATCTTAAATGTAGAAAAACTACCAATTATTGGACACGTCCTCCTCTCTAGATTACGGGACAAAATACAGTACAGAGTTATAGTCCGTAATACATGTTTGCTATGGGCAAGTTACCTTACCTACATCAAAGAGTGTTTGCGTGTAATACATGCATGCCATACATGTCCACCTCTCCATACCGTGGCATACACACAATAAAAGGTTATGGCACATACTAATACATGCATGTCAGACACATCCTCCTCATTAGACCACAGGATATACATAAAATAAAAGATTATGGCAAGTAATATATGGTGTGTCTTGTGTATGGTATTGTCGTGCATCATGACTTTTCCCATTTTTTTATGCATGGCGTTTTTTGATTTATGAGATTAATAGATTGACCCTCTGGTATCTATTATATATTTTCTATCAAAAGTTGAATTCTTTGAGTTATAGTTATATTCTTTTGATTACATTGGTATATGTTGAATTGAAATAGAAATAAAATGTAAGGAACTATATCTTTTTCAACGCATACACAATTTGGATGCAACGTCTTGGCAACATTTTTGTATCACTAGTAACTCAAATTTAGCTGGAACGGACAAACACGTGTTAACGCTATTTAAATGAGAGTAATCGTCATTTGATAAAGATTGACAAAAATACAAATTTATTTTTAATTCATTTCAAATCATTTCAATTCATTTGAACGCCAGTCAAATATATTTCGTTGCGGTCAATTAATTGAAATCAAGTTGGTGGTAATGTACGTCAAACTAATAGGCCACGCTTCAAAGTTATTGTGAAACTGCCTATTCTAGAGGTGGCGTAAATCAGATGTGGATACTTACAAATTCCAAAGATCTTTTAGAGTACATACAATCTAACTCTCTTTCATCTTGTAACAGTATTAAAACATTTGACTTTTCTACTCTTTACACAAGTATTCCACATTCCAAACGAAAAGACAAATTAAAAGAGTTGGTATTACTTTGCTTCATAAAAAAGAATGGCCAACGTAGATACAAGTATCTTGTCTTAGGGAGGGATACATCATACTTTGTAAAGAACCATTCTGATTCAAACAAAAAATTCTCTGAAACCGATATTATCAAGATGTTTGATTTCTTGATTGACAACATATTTGTTACGTTCTGAGGACGTGTTTTTCAACAGACTGTCGGCATCCCAATGGGAACAAACTGTGCCCCTCTACTTGCTGACTTGTTTCTTTATTATTATGAGGCTGACTTCATGCAGGAACTTCTTAGGAAGAAAGATAAGAAGTTAGCAATATCCTTTAACTCTACTTTCCGCTATATAGATGACGTTCTTTCACTAAACAATTCAAAATTTCGTGACTATGTGGATCGCATCTATCCCATCGAATTGGAGATAAAGGATACTACAGATACAGTTGAGTCGGCTTCATATCTTGACTTACATCTAGAAATTGACAATGAGGGTCGGTTGAAGACAAAACTTTACGACAAAAGAGATGATTTCAGCTTTCCAATTGTGAACTTTCCATTTCTATGTAGCAACATTCCAGCAGCACCTGCATACGGGGTATATATCTCCCAATTGATACGATATTCCCGTGCTTGCATTTCCTATCATGATTTTCTTGATAGAGGGTTACTGCTCACAAGGAAGCTATTAAACCAAGAGTTCCAAATGGTGAAGTTGAAATCATCCCTTCGTAAATTTTACGGACGCCATCACGAGTTGGTTGACCGTTATGGAATAACCGTTTCACAAATGATATCGGATATGTTCCTTACGTCGTAACTACATCCCTTGGATGGTGTAAACTTCCCAAAAAAACGTGTATGGTGTAATGGTGTAAGGTGTATGGTGCAATGGTGTAAGGTGTATGGTGCTATGGTGTATGGTGTAAGGGGAATGGTGTAATGGTGTATGAGGTATGGTGTGATTGTGTAACGTGTGATCGGGAATGGTGTGAATGATGGTTTACGACATTTCATTAGTTGAAAACGAAGTTCTTTTTATTTTGTTTTCTTCAAATAGTAAACATAAACAATAATAACAATCTTAATCTTTGAAATTTAATTGCATTATGGGTAATTTTGGATCGTGTAGATAGAATGGGTAATGGTGTATGGTGTAATGTGTATGGTGTATGGTGCAAAGGTGTAACGTGTATGGTGTAATGGTACAAGGTGTATGGTGTAATGGTGTATGGTGTATGGTGTTATGGTGTATGGTGTTAGTGGGAAGTTTACACCATCCAAGGACTGTACAATCCCCTTCCTTTTCATGGATTTGACCTACCGAATCAGACTATTTACCGGATTTGTAATCACATAAGCAACACGACGGGTGCTGCATGTGGAGCAGGATCTGCTTACCCTTCCGGAGCACCTGAGATCACCCCTAGTTTTTGGTGGGGTTCGTGTTGTTTATTCTTTAGTTTTCTATGTTGTGTCATGTGTACTATTGTTTTTCTGTTTGTCTTTTTCATTTTTAGCCATGGCGTTGTCAGTTTGTTTTAGATTTACGAGTTTGACTGTCCCTTTGGTGTCTTTCGTCCCTCTTTTAAATCTAATATTTTCGGTAAACAACAAATATTGACTAGCTGTATATTAATGTATGAAATAGCTTTTAATGAAACACAACGTTTTGTTAAACACTAAAATTGATGAAGATAATGTTGACATTTGTTGAATAAACAGTAAAGTCTTGCTCAAAATTGTAAATGAAGTAACAGGTCAATAGACTTTTAAAACTGTTAAATTGTAATACCGGTAACAGGAGCAAAACCGGCGTAAATTGTGGAAGAGCAGCAAAATCAAACGAGCATATTGAAGCGTTGTTACGATTGTGGAAAGGTATTTTATTGTGCTATCATGCACCGTGACGTACACAAAATATTGTAATAAATGAACATGTATCCTGTATATATGAGATAGTTTTTAGTTTGCGATAACAACGGAAAGGTTTAAGTTAAACTATCTTGACTGGCTATAAGTCGACATTTTCTTACACCTTTTATTACGTTTCAAAAAAATGATATTAATGTTTGGAGAATCTAATTCTACCTTATAAATTGAAATGACCATACACATTGTAAAAAAACAAGAACGGAACATAAACAATTCTTCAATGTTGCTCTCGTATTATTTCATTAGCTATATTTTTAGAAATATAATATTTCATCTAGGTGCTCTCGTTCAAATTACATATTAAAATAAATTTCATTGGTTGGAAAGTTTGCAAACTCTCAATCCAGGTGTACTCATCGAAGTCCGCGTTCATGTTACAATTCGATACGTAATATGAAAGTCCACTATTGTACAAATGTATAGACTCTACGATGTCCGAGTTAACAAATATAATTTAGAAAAACAACACTACATTCCACTAGAAAAAAAATCTATTTATTCACAAATATCAATAATTGATTAACTGAAACTTTGAAACAGTTACGTTAATAAATCTGTTCGCACCATTTAATCTAAGATCATTAAATCTAAATAACTTAATAAAATTATTTGCTTCAATATTTTTCAATCAATGAATTGCAGGACTAATTGGAATATTACATCAATAAAAACAGTTTGTAAACACCAGGAGACCGTCTAGTGGTTGTCCTGTAGATAAGAACTCCGATTTGTTTGACGAGACATGATTTTTAATTGGGACATATGGTTTGAACCCCCTTTTTTGCTGTGATCAGTGGTTGTCGTTGTTGTATATTATCTTTTTTTGTATAAGTATTGTACATCAATCAGGCCGTTATTTGTTTGAATTTATATTTCTAATTTTCTCTATTCTTTTTCCCGTTATTCTTTACACCTGTACTCAATTGTGTATCCTATTTTTCTCTAAGTCTTTCCTTATGAGTCCAATATGCATCTCCTCTGTTGTATTATGCACGTTTCATCCACAATTCCCTAGTAGCCAGATTTTAGTCTGAAACGGTCATTTTGGTCTGATCAAGTCTTGAGCGATTTAATTTACCGCTAGGAAAAACGTTAAAACTTTTCAGATTTTAAGACTCTGTTAAGATATACTGTGTGTAGTCCGTTCAGTCACATGCGCGTAGCTACGTTTTCGTCAAAACGCCCGGGCGTACACTTGATTTTTGGTTAAACAAATATTTTAATCTCAATAATTCAAAAAGATCTGATTTAAAGCACACCCGTCTTGTAAATCTTTCTTCAAAATCTTGTTACTGCGATCAAAAGGTGACGAAATTTTCTTTTCAATCAGATGGTACCGTATTTTATTATGTTTTTACTTTCTGTCAGTCAAAATCTTAATCTACTTGGAATTCTTTTGACTTTCCTTTTGTTTAAATCAATTGATAATCAGCTGAGATTCGATGAATGCTTTGAATTTTATCCAAACCTGTGACATCTATTCTATGTCGCGAAATCAATAAATAGCGATCCCAGATTTTGTAGATGGCGTCAACATTAAGGTTCAGTATGTGGTCAACCTTTTTTTAAAACATCATGAAGTGTATACAGAAAATAATGATGAATTCATATTTTTAATGTTCCCCCTATTTTAATGATAATAAGAATGTATCGGTTATTCGTATATTTTGCCTTTGATTTTACTGCCGTATATTTTCGAGTATCAACGTACTGGCTGTATCACTGAAAATATTAGGCAATACATTGTGAGACGTCATAACTACCGATAAATATAGATTGTTCATTGATACCAGTGAATTATCGAATTTAACCAATCTGTTGAGAAAGTACGCAATTATAAAGACATTGGACTTTTATTTTGACATTGTGTATATAAAATTACATTGTTATTTTAATTATAGTAAATGAATCATAATATAATATTCTAGATGGATAGTGAAAGTACTTGTGTATATTTATGTTCAAGAAAGCTTTGGCATTTTCCGGAATTTATAGATAAAGGAAGATGTGGTGTGAGTGCCAATGAGACAACTCTCCATCCAAATAACAATTTAAAAATTAAACCATTATAGGTAAAAGTACGGCCTTCAACACGGAGCCTTGGCTCACACCGAACAACAAGCTATAAAGGGCCCCAAAATTACTAGTGTAAAACCATTCAAACGGGAAAACCAACGGTCTAATCTATATAAACAAAACGAGAAACGAGAAACACGTATATATTACATAAACAAACGACAACTACTGTACATCAGATTCCTGACTTAGGACAGGTGCAAACATTTGCAGCGGGATTAAACGTTTTAATGGATCCAAACCTTCTCCCTTTTTTCTGAAACAATAGCATAACATCACAACATAGAAAAACATACGATAAAATATCAATTGGCAGACTTAACTCAATAAAAAAACGTATGATTACACAATGAACGAAAAAATTTGATATGCGATATCTGAATACAAATGCACAGTTAATTAAATATTAGAGACAAACATTCATGACCAAAAGGCTAACAAACAAATTCAAGCACACTGAGAAATATTTAACCAATCAATATTCACTTTAGAAAAAAACCGTTTTTTTATAATCTTGAAGTTTATACAAATGTTGTAAGAATAAGTGAAAAATTGAAGATATTACAAATAATCAAATCTGGTGTACAGACAAGATCCATATAAATAAAAAATGACAAAAAAAGCATTATAAACAGTTTCAACGAATTAACAAGAAAATACGATTTGAGAGTACTCGCAGTTACTGACAGCTAGTTAAAAGCCAAAACCAATTGATAGTAAAAAATCATGCATCAGAGACTAAACTCGACTCAAACACATCACAGGGATTTAGTATTTTAACGTCATTAATAGTCAAAGAAGACATGACTTGTGTTACCCTGTTACTAAAAATAGATTATTTATCATTTCTCTAGTTAATTATAGTTTGTTCTAGATTTAGAATGTTCTTATGATTTTAGTATATAAGATAAGGGTTTTTATGGATAATGATCATTGTTAAAATAGTAGTAATAGAAGTAAAGAAGTAATATCAGTTGAACTAAAAAGAAAAAAGACGGATTATTCCAATGTGGTTTTTATTAACTTTTACATTTGTACAAACTGTACATACTGTAAATAACTGTTAGTTATTTGGATTAAAGATATTAATGGATTCTGTGTTAGTCTGATTTCGCCACGTTTAAATTATCAATTTTAAAGTCCGAGCCGCCTGGGCTATCGAAATTGGATAAATCCGATAATCAATGAGCAACTATGTAAGAATCTGTTTCTCTAATGAATAAAAAATACATTTTCTTTTTTTGTTAATCGAAAATCCGCTTCGAGTGCCTTTAACATTGCACGAAGTTGTCAATTTCATTTACACCTGTTAGCATATTTTGATTCAGACAGTAAGCTAAAAGAGTCATGACCATTAAAATCATCCAATGATCTATTGAGATCACCATCAACCACACGTTAATTAAATTTTTGTATACAATAGGTTCGGAAAGGGATAAATCTCGAAAGAATTAGAGAAACAGAATAATAGGTAGTTTCGTTTTTGATACTGACTATATCATATGGAATATCTCAACTTGCTCTAACTGGCTCGTCTAGATATTCCACATGATATAGTCAGTATCAAAAACAAAACTACCTATTATTCTACATTTCTTTTTGCAGTTAACAAGTAGATACATTATGTGGTAAAAGTTTGTTACACTTCAATTTTTTTTTCAAAACTTTATCGATTTTTATGAAATCTGGCAGAAGCGTTTTTGTGATAAATGTCTGAAGCAAAATATTGAAAGTACTTTTTTTTTTAATTTGGCATACGGACTTGTCTTTTGGCAATTTACAGGTGGCTTCACGCCCTGTTGTAAATATTTTCTACATGATTAATTTGAAAACCTTCAGATATTTACGTGAAAATTAAACAGAGGTTAATATTCAAGATAAAAAAAAATTCTGAAGAAAATATTTGTTTATTTAAAATCCTGTAATGGACTCATAAACGGACTAAAATGAAGCGGTAATCCCAGCCCCGAAAACCCCGGTTAATCGGAACTCTTTACGATTTTTCATAACGCACCTTATTATCTGTTCCGAGAACACAGTTACATGTATGTCGTAGTGTATTTCTTTTAGATAATAAACGAAAATAAAAAAAAAACTGCCCTTGTGCGCTTTCGCAATATCTTTTTTTACAGTGTGTAGTACTATTTGTGGACAAATTATATCCCATATCATAATAACCTTCGTCGGCTCTGAGTAAAAATATGGTTGAAATCTTTTGACAGCTTCCGAAATGTTTATATTTATGTATATATATTTTTAGCAGGACTAAATCACTACTTTACTTTGAAATACATGAAACAATTTGTTTAACAGTGTAATTTCATCCCCCTTCTTGTTATTTAGTCTCTAAACATGAAGAAATAAATTTGAAAGTAGTATAAAAAGATTGTCAAGTAACCAGGTAACACATTGTTTACACTATGGTCTATTTCCAAAGGACGATAACTGTGTTCCCGGACCAATAGTCTATGTTCAACTTGCTTTTGAATAATTTGTAATGACTGAAATGAGCCCTCCCATCTCTAACCCTCTACTGGTAGGTTTTATAATCTTGATCCGATTGGGGCTTTCAACCAACTCTCCGAGGTTAGGGCGTACACTTAAAAATAGTCTAGCAACGCCACTGACTTGAATCGATAGTTTTCTCATTAACACTAATACCAATTTTTTGTTTTATCAAATTGCTAATCATTTCAAAACCATATCATCCATTCCTATGTATATGGCTTGGTGATAATACACATTATGTTCTAAAGGGAGGGATGTGTATCATTTACCAACATCTTAAGAAGCACAACCATCCGTTTAAATATTTAGCAGTTCAACCTTTAGAAGTAGTAAATAAGCAGCCTGGTGAATCGCATTCAAAGTTTGTACGATCACGGAAAATAATTGAATTAAATTGGATTAAAAAATTACAGACAGTTTACCCTCTTGGTCTTAATGATAATATCATGGGAATTGGCAATATATCTAGAACCAATTCCGTTAACATTTTGGATATAGTTTCTAAAACTGTTCGTAAAAACCGTTCTCACGGTCGTAGAACAAATCGCAATCAATGAAAATTTCGGGCCAATCATACCAATATTTCGGACCTAATTTCTATTTCAAAAAACAACGACCGACATTATTTGTTAACAAAACTCTGTTCGTTACCGGTTAATAAGTTAAATAAAATTTTGGAGGATTGCAACACAATTTCATATAGCAGTCCTAAGTATGAAATTGTTCAAATTATTATGGCATATTGTTATTCTAAATTATTTCCCAAAATTGATCGCCCTGAAGATCATAAAAAACATTTTATTAAAATTAAGTATGTCAATAAAGGCTTTGATTTTGTAAATATTGCCGGTATATTTAACGACCATTCTGTTAAAGAACAAATTCCTGGTTATTTTGACAATACTGAGCTACCTCTTATTTGTTATATTTACAAGAAATCTACCCGGAAATTTGTGTTTAATTATAGTCAATTGTGTAAAGATGTTAATATCAGTGAAAATACACCTACTTCGTGTAATTGCAGTAATTCCGCATATATTTATGGACCCATTTCCCATGTTATAACAGGAGATCTTAACATCGTGCAAGACCGAGAGTTAAAATCATTCCTCAGTAAAGGACCTAAATATCGTCCCCCGTCAATTATTAATTGGAATGAGTGTCGTAATATCATCCACGACTCACTCCATACTTACTGTATGAAATGGATAAAACGGGAAAAAGCTGACAAAAAATCTTTGGACTCTTTTTTTAATTCAGTAATGAAGATAGTTGATATACGTATTCAACATTTTAAAGAACATTTTACTATTAACAATAACCACAATAAACCTATTTCTCGTATCAAACATAAACTAAAAGAACTAGCCAAGAAATTTGTTTTTGTCCCGGCCGATAAAGCTGCTAATAATATTATTATTGTTTGACGTAAATTTTACATTGAGGTTCTGAAAAAGGAAATCACCAATTCACCAACATTCCAACTGACTCCATTTTCAGAAAACGAAATCTGTAACAAACATAAACTTTTAGCCACCGCTTTACAAGCAGAGCCAAATACAATGAAAGTTCCAACTATGTATTGGCTTCCGAAGCTACACAAAACCCCTTACAAATATAGATTTATTTCATCTTCAAGCCATTGTTCAACTACTAAATTGTCTATTCTTCTTACCAGCACACTTGGTACAATTAAAAACCTTATAATAAATTGTTCAAATAAGGCCTTCGAAAATAGTGGAATAAATTACTTTTGGAGTGTCAAGATCTCGTTGGAAGTACTTGATAAATTGCATGCTTATATTGGTGATTTTGAATCTGTTCAAAGTTTTGATTTTTCTACCCTGTATACCACATTGCCTCACATTCTCACTAAGAAAAACACCTAATTAAATGGGCATTCAAAAAATCAGAATGTGAATATATATGTTCAAACTCTTTTAGGTCATTTTTTAGTAGCAATAAACAAAAAAACTATGTTAATTGGACACGCTTTGATACTATATATGCCCTTGAATTTTTACTAGATAACATTTTTGTTCGCTTTGGGGATTCCGTATATCGTCAGATTATCGGAATTCCAATGGGGACTAACTGTGCACCACTTATTGCGGACCTCTTTTTGTATTGTTATGAGTTACAATGTATGACAAAAATAAGCATGACCCATCAAAACAACATCTGATAAACAAATTTAATAATACTTTTAGATATTTGGATGATATTTTGGCTCTCAATAATGACGACTTCAGTATGTATATTAATGAAATTTATCCTGCTGAACTTACTTTAAATAAAGCTAATACTAATAATGACCACTGCCCTTTCCTCGATCTTGATATCTATATCACTAACGGAAAGCTGAATACTAAAATTTATGATAAAAGGGATGATTATACGTTTTTAGATGGTGACGTTCCCTTGTCACCATATTACGGTGTTTATATATCTCGACTTGTACGATTCGCTCGTGTTTGTAACAATGTTTTTGATTTTAACGAGAGAAATTTATGTATTACTGAAAAATTATTACACCAGGGTTTTCGATATCACAAACTAGTCAAAACTTTTACTAAATTTTATCATCGGTATAAAGACATCATTCGTAAATATAGCTCAACATTCAGACTTTTTATACGTTCAGGTATTTCACATTTATTTTTTTATGGAAATATTCTTTATAAAGCACAAAGGTGTCAGTATTCACCTCAGAAACTTACAAAACCTTTAAATAGACTGATTAAGAAGGGATATAATTACGATACTGTTGTCAAGTCATTAAAGATTGCATATTTTGGCGTTAATATTGAGTCACTGATAAGGTCTTTGCGTCGGAACTAAAGACATTTATTCTAAAAACAGTTGTTGGCATGACACGGGTTATGTTCTTCTCATATATGTTATGATGGTATGATACTAAACCCCTAACGGGAAGGATTGTGCCTGATGTTCATATGATGAAATCATAATCTTTCAGTCAGTTTAATTGAAGTCTGGAGCTGGCATGTCAGTTAACTGCTAGTAGTCTGTTGTTATTTATGTATTATTGTCATTTTGTTTATTGTCTTTGGTTACATCTTCTGACATCAGACTCGGACTTCTCTTGAACTGAATTTTAATGTGCGTATTGATATGCGTTTATTTTTCTACATTGGTTAGAGGTATAGGGGGAGGGTTGAGATCTCACAAACATGTTTAACCCCGCTGCATTTTTGCGCCTGTCCCAAGTCAGGAGCCTCTGGCCTTTGTTAGTCTTGTATTATTTTTATATTAGTTTCTTGTGTACAATTTGGAAATTAGTATGGCGTTCATTATCACTGAACTAGTATATATTTGTTTAGGGGCCAGCTGAAGGACGCCTCCGGGTGCGGGAATTTCTCGCTACATTGAAGACCTGTTGGTGACCTTCTGCTGTTGTTTTTTATTTGGTCGGGTTGTTGTCTCTTTGACACATTCCCCATTTCCATTCTCAATTTTATTTACATATACCACATCTTTTCATTTCTATATCTTGTTATATAGCAAGTATTTTGAGTTTGTCCACATTGAGACTAGAATGGATGATCATTGCTACTCAAATCATATTTACCAAATACATGTCAAGCAGACTATACCTTTCCATCTTCTTTAAGTGTAAGCTTTGTTCCCTGGTGTATACGAACTTTCGTCATTACGTTTAATAGGACGGTCGAAAAGTCTGCATACTGCATTCACCGAGTTATACTCAAAGCATGAGCATCCATCAGTTGTAGTGCAATGACTGGCAACGTACATGGTATCTTAAGTATCATAAATCTTTTTTAAATCCGACCCCGTATCCTTAATATAACATTCTGAATGTTCGTGAACGACACTCCATTTATCAGAAAAAAACAGTTGCAAAAATACCTGAAAAAATGAAAATCATTATAATTGCATTTCTTCACTACTATATAACTATAACATGATGCATGTTGTGAACACAATAATATATATTATCGTTAATTAATTTATAACAACTTGAAATTGCAATGATATAAACTTGTCAGAATAACCTACTACAAGTGTGATACAATATTTCTTCACTCGAGACAATTTCAATATTGAAAGCACAAGGCTTGCCGATGTTTATAAATAGATATGACACTCGAGTTTTACATGTTAAAGTAGTGGAATTCGCTTCTCCGATGGTTGTTATCCGTTCTTTTTAAAACGTTTTCAAAATTTGTGGTCTTTATATGTGACGTCATCCAACATGATCGCTTTTTTATGACATCAACATATATAAATAATAAGATTTAAGCAATCATTTGCAACAAACTAATAGTTTTCTAGTGAGGATAATCATTTTCTCACACCGATCAAAAAATGGAAAAAAAACATCACAATATTAACAGAACAATATATCTTCACATAAGATCAACACCGAATTCCTTTAATAATAAAATAATATAAACGTCGAAAACACAATAGCTTTTGTCATGATGAAGGACAATGGAAATATACCAAAAGGAATTCAAACTAAACAGTCGAAAACGGACTCACAATATAGACTCAGTAAAACTACTTTGTAATTTCAGCTGCTAATACCTGTTGGTGACCTTCTGCTGTTGATTTTTCTATGGTCGGGTTGTTGTTTCTTTGACACATTCCCCATTTCCATTTTCAATTTTATTCTCCTTTGAAACTCATAACTAAGAGCGTGATATAGCAAAGTTCTTCCTATAGAAAAGAGCGGTACAAACTGCTGTATCACCATCTCACACACATAACATTGTTGAAAATCGCATGTTGACATATAGTTGTTAATGTTTGTTTCATGTTGGTGGATACTTGTCTCATTGGCAATCATACCACATATTATTTTTTATACATATATTCAGAACATGACGGGATTAAACAGGTGAACGAGCTAGTAGCTAGTAGCTGGGACATTTGTGTAACAGGACAACATACAAACGAATAATCTCCATTGCCTTTATTCTATTTAAAAAGTAATGGAATTTCTTAACAATTTTATACTATTTTAACAATATTGTTTATATAGGAAGAAATAATAAATAGAAGGAGGAAAAGGACGAAAAGAACAACACAGAAAAAAACCCCAAAAACTGTTATTTGTTTAAAATTACACCATGAAACATCAGAATATTTTTTTTTCACTTATGAACGATATTGAACTGATATCTTGTATTCAAATCATTGTATTGACGCGAATACGGTTCAAATTCAATTAATGGAGTCTCTTTTTCATTTATGGAATTCACAGGTATTAACCTTTACCACGAATCATTGTTTAGAAGGTGCAAATGACTATTTTTTAATGAGTTTATCCAGATTGTATAATATGTCCTACTGTTATGTAATTCAATACATATGTCATTACAATTTAATATCCGGGTGCTGAAGTTTCTACTTGATATTAGTTGAAGACATTGTATGTTAATATATTGGATTAATACATCATGAAAGAATATTCTAAAAAGGTACACTACTATCTGTTCGGCCTACGTACAGAACAGTTTGAACACACATGTACATGATGTATGCTTTAATGTCAACGTTTAATTGATTTACAAATAGCGTACGAATGTTAAATCCTGGTAAAGATCCTTCTGCCAATGGTATAGCGTTATGAATAAAAATAGTACAATTTGTGGTATTTCATTTCTGCGTAGTCGAAATGTTAATCGGGAGGTATACCAAGTTTAATTAACCAAACACTAAACCCCAAAAAATCCTCGAAAGACTGTGATATTTTTTAATGTTATTTGTGGAACGAGATCATTACATCTATATGTTTGAAAGACAAAATTTTACAAGAAAATAATTGGACTCAGACATCAAACAGAAATGGTGACTAGCTACAGAATAAAAACGGCTACCTTACAAGAATGCACAGTCGTAATCAAAGCCAATTCAACTCACAAAGTGACTTCACATTTGAATTTTTAAAACGAGTTCCTCAAATTAAGATAGAATTTGGATGGAATTCAAGATAAAATTTGTATGACTTATATAACATTTATTAATAACAGTAAAAATTACAATTATTATACTAGTTAATATTAAATTGTGGTTGTACTACATAAATTAATTGTATTATTTAGCTATGTCGGAGTTTCTTCTGTATCAAACTATAAGCCAAATATATTGCGTAAATTTCGTTGATCCAAACTAAAATCTAATAAATGAACTGGATGCTTAATTATCTATAACATCTTTACGAAGGGACAGAGAGAATATTACTGCTGAGAAATGGAATATTGGTAATTGGGAAGTTAAAATCGTCCCATTTATCATATATTTCCTGGCGAATTCGTCCCTCCGTGTCAATATTGAGGTAAAGTTTATGGCAAGGAGCAGTACTTCTAGATTCATAAGTATCCTTAATGTCAAGCTCACTGAGATATATGAAATGCAAGTATTGGCTGGAATATATGTCATTCAATTATATGACATAATCAATATATTAGAATGAAAAAATAAAGAATTTCGCAAGGTGCTTTTTTGTGTTTGTATTTTAGAAGGTTTTGAATTCATTCTGCTTCATACGAGTACCAAAAACAAATCGGCTAGTAGAAGTACACAATTTGTACACATTGCTTTACCGACTGTCTGTTGAAATATGAATCATTCAAATCAACAAATATATGGTCGATCAAAAGTCCAGCATTCTCATAATATCATATATAGTATATTTTCTGGGAGATTCAGTGTGGTACTTCACAAAATATGAATTTTTGTTACCCCAAACAATAAATTTGTGTCTACGAATCACATTTCTATAGAAAAAAATCTATTTAATGACATGGTTAAATCGATCTTTCAACTGAGCATGGGGAAGAATAGTAAATAGAAAATGTAAATAAATCAAAAATGTTGCTGCAAAATTGCAAAGATTGCGTATGTTGTGATCGACGATTGAGCAGTAAATATTTCGATTTTTTGAGAATCAACATCTGGGTAACACCACTGGTAGAATATATATCACCACATAAGGTTTAAAGCCCATCTAAAATGATCGTTTTGGATTTTACTGAGACATCAATTTAATTCATTGTAACCAATGACAATGTTAACATATTATTTTATTTCACCCCTGTCTTGATAAGCATGATAAGATAATAATATAAATAATGATAATAATAATAATGAGAACAAATGCGTTTAACTTGGTTGTATAGATTCCATAACTGCTACAAGTGTATTACGATATTTCCTAACTCGATACAGTCAAATTTTATTTTTAAGCACAACGGGAGGCTTGTCGATCTTTTTGAACAATTCAAATTTTACTGTTGAAAGTGGAAAAATAACGTTATACACGGGTTACAATTAAAAAAAAATCACCAATCATTTCATTTGCCCTGAGCAGATTTTTTCACATATTTGTCACACCGATCAGGAAATGTAAAAATAGCATAAAAATTAGAGAAAAAAATATCATATTTCAAAATAGTGAATAAATTCTCACTGGTAAAATATGATCTATGACTGATTGAATAACAAATATTTTGAGTTTGTACACGTTTTGACTTGGATGGATAACTTATATCATATACATGCTCTTATTTCTATATATTGTTGCTTGAACACATTGTGACTTGGATGCAGAGTTGTCCCATATGCATTAATACCACATTTTTTTATATCTATAATGTGTTGATAACCAAGTATTTTGAGTTTGTACACATTTTCACTAGGATGAATGAGTATTTAATTGCTACACATATCATATTCTTATTTCTTATTTCAGTGCATTGGTGTTAATACACATTATGACTTGAATCGAGAGTTTTCTCATTGGCACTAATATCAAATCTCTTTTTTTATTTTATCTTATTGCTACTCATTTCAAAACCGTATCATCTATTTCTATCTCTATGGATTGGTGATAATACACAATATGAATTGAATTGAGAGTTTTCTCATTGGAACTAATATCAAATCTCTTTTTTTTTTATCTTATTGCTACTTTTTTCAAAACCGTATCATCTATTCCTATCTCTATGGCTTGGTGATAATACATATTATGATCTAAAGGGAGAAATGTGGGATTGGCACATATACCACATCTTTTCATTTCTATTGCTGGTTATATAGCAAGTATTTTGAGTTTGTACACATTGAGACTATAATGGATGATCATTTCTACTCATATCATATGTACCAAATACATGTAAAACAGACTATACCTTTCCATCTTCTGTAAGTGTAAACTTTGTTCCCTGGTGTACACGTACTTTCGTTATTAAATTTAATAGGACGGTCAAAAAGTCTGCATACTGCATTCACCGAGTTATACTCAAAGCTTGAACATCCATCAGTTGTAGTGCAATGACTGGCACAATACATGGTATCTTTAGTATCATATATCTTTTTTAAATCCATCCCCCAATCAAGAATATTACATTCTGAATGTTCGTGAACGACACTCCACCTATCAGAAAACCCAGTTGCAAAAATACCTGATGAAAAAAAAAACATTTTTGTATTTCTTCGCTACTATATATCTATAACATGATGCATGTTATGAACAAAATAATATATATTATCGTTAATTAATTTATTATAACTTGAAATTGCAATGATATAAACTTGTCAGAATTACCTACTACAAGTGTGTTACAATATTTCTTCACTCGAGAAAATTTCAATATTCAAAGAACGAGGCTTGCCGATGTTTATAAATAGTGATAATTTAAATGCTGAGAGTGGGGGAATATCGTAACACACGAGTTATAGTAGTGGAATTCGCTTCATTAATGGTTGTTATCCGTCTTTTTCAAAACTTTTGCAAAAAGTTGTGTTCTGAACATGTGACGTCATCGGGCATACTCGTTTTTTTCATGACATCAACATAAATAAATGATAAGTTTTACATGTTTTAAGCAGTCATTGTTTACTAGTGAGGATTATTATTTTCTTACACCGATCTAGAAATGTAAATAAAAACCACAATAATAAGTGAAAAATATGTCTTTATATAAGATCAACACCGAATTTTTTAAATAATAAAATAATATAAACGTCGTAAACGCCAAGATTGTGTCATGATGAAAGACAATGGAAATATACCAAAAGGAATTCGTACTAAACAGTCGAAAACGAACTAATAATATAGACTCAGTAAAACTACTTTGGAATGTAAGCTCCTTCTCATTTATAACTAATATACTTTTAGGGTATTACTTCTCCTCGCAAGTATATCATGTATATCTTCTCCTCACTAGTATATCATGTATATCTCCTCCTCGCTAGCATATCATGTATATCTTCTCCTCACTAGTATATCATGTATATATCCTCCTCGCTAGTATATCATGTATATCTTCTCCTCGCTAGTATATCATGTATATCTCCTCCTCGCTAGTATATCACATATATTTTCTCCTCGTTAGTATATCATGTATATCTGCTCCCCCTAGTTTATAATGTATATCAACTCTTCGCTAATATATCATGTATATCTTCTCGCCAGTATATCATGTTTATCTCCTCCTCGCTAGTATATCATGTATATCTTCACCTAACTAGTATTTCATGTATATCACCTCCTCGCTTGTATATCATGTATATCTCCTCCTCGCTAGTATATCATGTATATCTTCTCCTCGCTTGTATATCATGTATATCTTCTCCTCGCTAGTATATCATGTATATCTTCTCCTAGCTTGTATATCATGTATATCTTCTCGCTAGTATATCATGTTTATCTCCTCTTCGCTAGTATATCATGTATATCATCTCCTCGCTAGTATATCATGTATATCTTCTCCTCGCTAGTATATCATGTATATCTCCTCCTAGCTAGTGTATCATGTATATCTTCTCCTTGGTAGTATATCATGTATATCTCTTCCTCGCTAGTATTTCATGTATATCTTCTCCTAGCTAGTATATCATGTATATCTTCTCCTCGCTAGTATATTATGCATATTTTCTCCTCGCTAGTATATCATGTATATCTTCTCCTAGCTAGCATATCATGTATAACTCCTCCTCGCTAGTTCACCATGTATAACTCCTCCTCACTATTATATAATGTATATCTTCTCCTAGCTAGTATATCACATATATCTTCTCCTCGCTAGTATATCATGTATATCTGCTCCTCCCTAGTTTATTATGTATATAAACTCCTCGCTAGTATATCATGTTTATCTTCTTGCTAGTATATCATGTATATCTCCTCCTCGCTAGTATATCATGTATATCTTCACCTAACTAGTATTTCATGTATATCACCTCCTCGCTTGTATATCATGTATATCTCCTCCTCGCTAGTATATCATGTATATCTTCTCCTCGCTTGTATATCATGTATATCTTCTCCTCGCTAGTATATCATGTATATCTTCTCCTAGCTAGTATATCATGTATATCTTCTCCTCGCTAGTATATCATGTATATCTCCTCTTCGCTAGTATATCATTTTGTATATCATCTCCTCGCTGTATATCATGTATATCTTCTCCTACTAGTATATCATGTATTCTCTCCTGCTATATATCAGTATTCTCCTCGCTAGTATATCATGTATATCTCTCTGCTAGTATATCATGTATATCTTCTCCTGCTAGTATATCATGTATATCTCTCCTCGCTAGTATATCATGTATATCTCTCTTCGCTAGTATATCATGTATATCATCTCCTGCTAGTTATCATGTATATCTTCTCCTCGCTAGTATATCATGTATATCTCCCTCGCTAGTATATCATGTATATCCTCCTCTTCGCTAGTATATCATGTATATCTCTCCTCCTAGTATATCATGTATATCTCTCCTATGTATATCAGTATATCTTCTCCTGCTAGTATATCATGTATATCTCCCTCGCTAGTATATCATGTATATCTCTCCTCGCTGTATTTCATGTTTATCTCCCCCCGCTAGTTTATCATGTATATCTTCTCCTAGCTAGTATATCATGTATATCTTCTCTTTGCTATTATATAATGTATATCTTCTCCTCAGTTGTATACAATTTTTTTTTAAACTAATTCGTGTTTTTAGACAAAAGATAATTACCGCAATCGATACTAGGATTTTGTAAATTGTATTTGAAAATTGTTTAAGTTCCGATTTCATATATAAATCTTTCTATAATAGAATTTTGAGTCATCATAAATCTGTATCAAAATAAGAAAGCAGCTTCCGCGGAATATGATAACTCTCCCATATCATGCATATTTATTGCAAAAATTGTAAAGTAAATAGTATCTACTCATCTTATCCGAACAATGTGACAATTTTTCTGTAATACATTTGTTTCATATGCTGACTTCAAATAGTCCTATTATGCTTTTTAGATGCAAAAGAAAATCTAAAATCGTGATACATAATGAAACGAATTAAAAAAAAAATGATTTTAAGGGAAGTATAAAATCCGCTTTGAAAAGCATGTTTCACAATTGCTAGGCAAAATACATATTCAAAATGAAAACAATTCTGTCCATTTCCACATTTGGCATTGAACTTTTTAAAGTAATTAGAGCATAGAGATGAGCTTTAGAAAAAAAAGTTACTATTACCTGATAAAAAACTTTTTATACAGATTATCATTTTTTTTACGGTCTAAATGTTGTTTTTATATTCACAACCTATTTAAAACTAATAATACGTTAGTGACAAAATCTAAGACAAATATTTACCATTCAGACAAACCCTTTTGAATCTGTATATCACATATATACGCTGACCTTAAGAGAAATATTATGTCGTTGATTTACTGAAATATTTATATAAAACAAGTTGTGGCATGATTGTCAATTAGACAACTCTCCACAAGAGACAAAACGACACAGACATTAACAACTATGGGTCACAGTATGGCCCTCATCAATGAGCAAACCCTATACCGCATAGTCAGCTGTTAAAAGCCCCGAAATGACAATGTAAAGCAATTCAAATGAGAAAAATAACGGCCTTATTTTTGTTCAACATATAAACGAAAAACTATATGTAACACAGACACAAACGACAGTATTTAAATTACAGGCTCCTGTCTTATATTATTCCATCTGATGAGCTAAGCCTTTTTCAACTGATTTTTATAGTTCGTTCTTATGTTGTACTGTTAAAGCACTGCCCCAGGTTAGGGGAGGGTTGGAATCCCACTAACATGTTTAACCCCGCCATATTATTAATGTATGTGCCTGTCCCAATTCAGGAGCCTGTAATTCAGTGGTTGTCGTTTGTTTATGTGTTACAAATTTATTTTGCGTTCATTTTTTTTAAAATTTATATAAGGCCGTTAGTTTTCTCGTTTGAATTGTTTTACATTGTCAAATCGGGGCCTTTTATAGCTGACTATGCGGTATGGGCTTTGCTCATTGTTGAAGGCCGTACGGTGACCTATAGTTGTTAATGTCTGTGTCATATGGGTCTCTTGTGGACAGTTGTCTCATTGGCAATCATACCACATGTTCTTTTTTATACATACATACAGAACATGACGGGGTTAAACAGGTGAACGGGATCCCAACCCTCCCTCTTACCTGCTGGGACAGTGGTGTAACAGTACAACATAAAAACGAATAATCTACATTGCCATTTATTCTAATTAAAAAGGAATGGAATTTCTAAACAATTCTTTACCATTTAAACAATTTATTGTTGATATATAAAAAGTAAAAAAATATAAAGAGAAAAAAAGGCGAAAAAGAATAACAAAGAATACTAAAAACTTATTATTTGTTTACAATTACACCACGAAACATCAGCATATTTTTTTTTAATTTATTAACGATATATAACTTCTATCTTGTATTCGAATCATTATATTGACGCGAATACGGTTCAAATTCAATTAATCGAGTCTCTTTGTCATTTATGACTTGCACTAGTATTATCTTTTACCAAGAATCAATGTTTAGAAGGTGCAAATGAATATTTTTGAATGCATTTTTCCAGTTTGTATAATATGTCCTACTGTTACGTCATTCAATACATGTTTTATTGCAATTTAATATCCGGGTGCTGAAGTTTCGACTTGATATCAATTAGAAAAATTATATGTCTATATATTGAATATATAAACGTCGTTAAAGGACATTCTAAAAAGTTAAACTACTATCTTTTCGTTCGACCTACGTACAGAAACAGTTTGAACAAACATGTACATGATGTATGCCTACGAATGTTATATCTTGGTAAAGATCCTTTTGCCAATGGTATAGCGTTATGAATAAAAAAAAGTACAATGTGTGGTATTTCATTTCCACGTGGTCGAAATGTTATTAAGGAGGTATACAAAGTTAAAATAACCAAAAACTAAAACCAAAACAATCCTCCAAAGACTGTGATATTTTTGAATGTTATTCGTGGAACGAGATCATTACATCTATTTGTTTAAAAGACAAAATTTTAATAGAAAATAACTGGACAAAAAGGGACTTTGGTCCCGATTACGTACCAAAAGTATCAGCTTTATTGTATATTGTTATAAAATATTGAAAACAACACGTTTAATAATTTTAGGAATCCGAAGCGCTTTTCTGGATTGACCTTCATCAGAAACGCTCAAAGCCAAACATTTGAAATCTGAAGATATATAAGTACCGAAAGCGTTGAAGAGCTATATGATAAAAAATACCTAAAATAAATAGCCAAATTCATCTAAATTTAAAAAAGAAGATGTGGTATGATTACCAATGAGACAACTGTCCACAAGAGACCAATATGACACAGACATTAACAACTTTAGGTCACCGTACGGGCTTCAACAATGACCAAAGCCCATACCGCATAGTCATCTAAAGTTAACTTTGCCTGAGGAAGTTGAAACTTTAGTTTCTTAATAATTTCAAAATTTATAATCGGACAATTACAGTTAAGTTTGTTTGAAAATCATGTATAAAAAAGGAAGTTATTTGTGATTGAGGATGAGACAACCATCAACTGCCAGATGTAAAATTTAATCAGGGGGGAATGTTGTTAGATATTGTTATCTCATTCCTGTCTACGGTAAATAGTCCAAGATATCGCACAAAGTAATTACAGACTGAAAAACGGCTACATTAAGCTGTAACACACAATTGTCCGTTGACGCAATCACGTAACGTTGACATTTTTCATTAAAAATAATTAAGATATCGAAATGATCACGTAGTTTATTGTATAGTCAAATCCTCTTGGTACGTTTTATTTTTGGGCTTACGTTTGAATTTTTCTTTTATATTTCCAAACCTGTTAAAAGCCAACAAGACAAAGAAAAACAAATGTAGATATTTGACACTAAAAGCCAGTGTAATTAAGTTTTACCTACTATCGTTGAACCTTCTGAGAAGATCTCTTCTGGGAACCTTTGTTGTTGGTTTGCTGTCGTCCTATTGATGACCATACATTGAATCTTTTATAAATTTAGTTTTGTTAGATACTGACAAATTTGTATGCAATTCTTTGACATCTGAAGGACGAAACTGTTTTGAAGATTATTTCAAAGGCAGCGACACAGCTTACATAAAGCGTTATTATAGTTATCAAACATACCAGGATTATAATTTTATACGCCAGACGCGCGTTTCTTCTACATAAGACTCATCAGTGACGCTCAGATCAAAATAGTTAAAAAAGCCAAACAAATACAAAGTTGAAGAGCATTGAGGACCAAAAATTCCAAAATATGTAGGCAATTATATTATTGATAAAAATGACAAAAACAAACTTGAATAAAAAGGATAATAAAAGGCCGTTGAAAGACATTTGTATAATAATAATCAACATATCAGCAACTACAACATTGTATTCCTGCAGACAAAATTACTTTCTGAACTATATTCATTGATATTTGTACTGATAATTTGAATTCAAATCGTAGGCTTGATTATGTATATTTAGTTCCGTCCCTATCTATATATTGAATATCTGGCAGCAATACTTGTTAACTTGTCCTTTACAAAAGATATTTGTTTAATTACTTTTAACAATAATCTACTTTTATAAGATGATGACGAACATTTTCAAGTCAATTTTTCAGAATATAATGTAAAATAAAATGAAATGAAGTTTATCAATAATCTACTTTTATAAACCTAAGATGAAAATGAACATTTTAATTCATTTATTCTAAATATATTTCCTGTCGAGCTGTCATATCGTTACAGAAGTAGTGCATTAAAATTGTATATTCTGGTTGAAGGCTGGAGTCTTTAGTTAGCTTAAACAACATGCATGTAAAAATAGTGTATAAATAATATAGATGCTTAAAAAAGACATTGACAGTAGATTCAATAGAACATTTCAACGCTTGCGTGAAGAAAAATGTAAACAAAATCGTTTGCTTTTCATGTCAGTGTGTTTATTTGTTTAACATGGAGCGTATGTATAAAGTAAAATCACAAAAATACTGAACTCCGAGTTAAATTTAAAACGGAAAGTCTTTAATCAAATGGCAAAATCAATAAGAAATATAACCTAATGCCAATATTATTGCGTAATAAACAATAAAATTTCGATTTTCCATTTCTGTCTTCACGGGGTTGCAAATTAACTCATCATAGATACCAGGATTAAAATTTTATATATACGACAGACGCGCGTTTCGTTTACAAAAGACTCATCAGTGACGCCCGAATAAAAAAATGTTTAAAAAGCAAAATAAAGTACGAAATTGAAAAGCATTGAGGACCAAAAATTCCTAAAAGTTTTGCCAAATATATCTAAGGTAATCTATTTCAATGCGATATGATGACTCAAATCAACACAAAAGTGCTGACTACTTGGCTGGTGATGGTTAATGAACTCATTATTTTGAACGAGATAACTATTGTCAGATATTTTCCATTAATCGTAATAACTTCTTGTCTTTGAAAGACACAAAACTAAACTATCACTGAGGTTGCACTTACAGGATCAACACGATGGGTGCCGCTTTTACTCGGTAATCAGTGTGTGTTTTGTTGACTATTGGTAGTACTTTTTTATTATTTTTTTCTATTTTTGCCAGGGTGTAGTATTTAAAAACTCCTTACACAGTTATCAGTATTCTAGGGACATTAACGTCCATTCAAACACGATTTTATTGATTGAGTTGTCAGCTAAAGGAAAAACGAATCCTGTTTTCTGAATCAAATGCATTCTCGCTTATATCTTTATAAGAGTTGACAAATCAGCTATTTAACAAAAGGAAATCAAACACACGTTTGACATAATTAGATTATGAGAGGATTAGTAATTTGCATATGTTAGGTTGGTTGAAGTTGGTCCGTTAAAAACATTTCCTTTTAAACGAAATATATATAACACAAAAATGGTGTTTTTGTCCTTAAGACTTTACAATATACATGTATCTTCATCGTTAAAAAGATCGTCATAGAGCTTTAATGTCACAACCAAGTTGCGTTATTTGATGCGCATGCACAGTAGGCTGCTTGGTCTTCAATATATTATTAGGATTATTCATTGATATATTAGTTTTGCCTTTTATATACATATTAAGTTGTTGATATTCTGTTCTGTAACCTCTTTCTACATTTACAATTCTAAGCTTTTGGATTAAAACATGTTTCTATTCACACCTTCAAACTAATAAATGTTAAAAATGTCCATCTGATTCAAAATGACTTGAATATCATTCCTAATATTATTACATCTCTTAATGAATGGGACAATCACAAACATACTTCAATTTTCTCCCTTGGTTTATACTATTACAGGACAATACTGCTGTTAGTAAATTGCTAGTACCCGAATGTATTATCAGCTCAGTGGTCAGATATTCAGCACTTGACACTATAAATATTGCATGTTTGGCATATATTCTGACCTTTGATTTTTAATGCTCAGTAACTTCGCGTTTGATTTTGCCCTCCGAATGCTGTGAATCGAGCGCAAATGGTGTGGACTAACAAGACAAAACATGACTCTATTTACTGAATGATAAACCATGTGTTATTTGCCTAATACATTTAGACAGAGTTAATAACTCAAATGAAAAAAAAAGTAAAACCAAAAAAAGAAAAAAATAGAAAAATCCCGCGTTCTAAAAGCATAACTGACCATAGAAAACTATTGATTATAAAAAAAACATATGACGACTTCTTGTTATTATTTTTATGACACCCATTTTGAAGATAAAATAATTTTGATATAATGCCTGTACATTGGGTTCAATATACAATAAATGTATGAGGAAAATCAACTGTATTACAACAAACACTGATCACAAATTATCAGTTAATATATGTTGTTTTACTTTTATTATTTGTAAATGTACAAATAATTTTCTTAAATTCTTTTCCACGTGGATTAAACGGTATTGTTGAATACTGAAAACCTCTTTTTCTTTAAAAATGTTGCGTTATTTTTTATTTGTTATATTTATTGACCAATTTATTATTTTGTATACTACATTTTGTTGCTCTTGTTGCACACAATGTGCCTGAGTGTATTAATAAACTTGTTAGAATAATCATTTACGTTAAAATCTAGATTGACTTCCCTCATATGAAAATATGGGAACCATAGATCAAATGTGTCTTAAAATAATTAACAAGGTTTTTTAAGACATGATGATAGAAGAACCCAATAAGAAAAGGAACAATCCTTTTAAAATAGAGAATACCATGGCAAAAAAAAGGAAAACATAGAAAATGTAAGTAAGGTATGCTGATAATAGTGTCATGTGCCGAAAAACTGACCACTGAAAAAAACTAAAACCTCCACCGAATATAACGAGTTAACCAGCAGCAGTACTGACACCGGAAATCAAAGAAGAAGATAAAAATAAAACACTTTTTAAAAGAGCATTCATAATGGGATCGGCACGCATTTTTTATCCGTTGTACATGTTTTAAGATGTGGAAAAATAAAATATGAAATAAGGGTACTACAGTTATATTATTTCATCCTTTTTCACTAGTTTTTCTACTGGTTCTTGTACTTATGAACTATTTTTTTTGGTTCAACACACAAACAATCTTTATCTAAGAAATAAATGGCAAGAGGAACAAAAAAAAACAGTTTTCCTTTGACACAGGGAGTATAAAAGATGAACATAAAACATTTTATAAATAGGCATTCCCAATCAGGTTGGCTCGCGGAAATTGTGTCGTTCTATCTTATCCTTGCACATGAACCGTTTGTCAATGTTAGATAAAAAAAACAAAAAAACTATTTTTTCTATTGAATAAATGTAGAAAAAAATGTTTTTTTTAACGAAATTTAAATCGAAAGTCTATGTTACTCACCTTGTAGTAATACAGCAGCGATAAGAACTGAAAATGTAACTACCATATCCATCAGCTTTGTCATAATACAAATCTTAAACAATACTTGAATTCACTTCTTTATAACACCAAATGACTTGCTTTTATTCAACTATAAGCATCAATTAGAAATACGTTGAAAAAAATTCTATTTAAATAGTACGTGATTATAATTAGACTAAATCATGTTATATTGGATACAAGTAAGGTAATGGCAAACATAATTGTAAAATCTGTCATTCTATCGACATAATCAACCAATATTCATATCACGATGTATGATAATTCTTACATCAAATTGCATTGAGTTTGTAGGTAAAGGTAGAATCTTTGGTTTGCTAGCCTGTTAGCTGAACTATTATTAGCTTAGGTATTTTACCCTCCTTTCGGAGTAGTCACACCCTACAGATAGCTAGATTGGTTATCTATCCGACTAGTCTACTCTTAAATGAGGAAAGTTTACCTTACCCTTTAATGACTTCACGGTTCAGCTAGCAAGCAAACTAACCAAAAATATTACCTTTACTTACACACTCAATTAATTCTGCTGTAAATATAATTATATTGGAAAGTTTTATTGTAGGTTTGTGGCGTATGTGTGTATGTCTGTTTATTTTGTTTGTTTCATTGTCAATCTAAATGAGTTTATGCGATTCTTATACACATTGGAGGTGTAGCTAGCTTTAAAACCAGCTGGTTAAATCGAACATTTTGTACATAAGGAAATGCCTCTCCAAGTCAGACATATGCTAGCTGTTATCTGTTTGATCATGTTGATGTTTTTGAGTTATTGATGTCGCGATTTGATAAGTTACATTTCGTTTAAGATTGTCCTCGGAGTTAAGCATTTTTGTTATTAGACCATTTACACAACAGATTATTATCACACTAAAACATTATATACTCATGGATTTCTCGTCTATTTTATGTTGACTATAAGTATAAGACGATGTCATCAAAGTTGAAAGTTTTGCTATTTATAGAACCAAATTTAATCCATCATTTTGTTTGCAAAGTGCCGCCAGAAATATGACAGTTGTTGCTCTGATTGATATAGCATGGTAATTCAAACTTTAACTGTGTCAGCTTTTATCAATAGACTTTCTATGTTTGAATTTAACTTGGAGTTTTCAATTTCTTGCTCACCTTTTTATACAAAACGTTGCTTCAGAAACTATATTATTTCTTCCTGATTTTAATGAATACTATACAAAATATACGTATGATGCATCACGTGTACCCCTTAATTGTTGTGACATAATGAATTTATCAAAATATTTATCTGTTAAATTGTTTCAATATTAAATGTTTCAGTGCTCATTTGTTACCACGTGATTTAATGCTATTACAAAAGAACCTATCACAGAAACAAACTGTAATAAGGGTAGACCGGGACGAAGGAATGGGTATATGGACTGCCACTGGGAAATGTGGGTAAATAAAATATGGACAGAAAGTTAGCCTTAATTCGATATGCAACCTCAAAAAGTTGTTCTTTTTTTTTAAAGTAGCACATAGACTTGCAATATCTTAAGACTAGGCATCATTCTAATTTCTCCGACCCGACGTGGTGAAAATTTTTACATCCTGTGCCAACTACTAAACTCTTGGCTCGGTACTTATACATCCCGTGTTTGTGTTATTTTGTTACATATTTTTGTAAACTTGTATTTTACGTTTGCTTATGTGTTTAGTTTATCATGTCTATATGTCATTGTATTTTCAATAATGACATATTTTTTTTTATAATGATTTCGATTATAACAGAATGGTGATTTTCGCCCCTATTTTTTATTTTTTTTATCTTTTCTATCTGTTTGCTTTGTTCAGACTTTGTTGTCAACAAAATGGAATGTTATGCAAATGTCATTGAGTGAAAAATTTAGCCAAATTTAAAACTTGGTTTAATCTACCATTTTCCGAATAAGTATTTTTGACATTTTTCTTTTGACTAAAGACATACAATACTGGGAAAATTGATGTACATATAAGAATCGCGAAAGATACCAGAGGGACAGTCAAACCCATAGATCGAAAATAAACTGGCTAAAAACAAACAGAAACATAATAGTACACAAGACACAACATGAGCTGATGTAGAAAACACAATTTTAAATATATTAATATTAATAATTATAAATACACAACAGTCAATGTTGATCCTACATATTATAAATACACAACAGTCAATGTGGATCCTACATATTATAAATACACAACAGTCAATGTGGATCCTACATATTATAGATACACAACAGTCAATGTGGATCCTACATATTATAAATACACAACAGTCAATGTGGATCCGTTTCTGTGTGTGTTGCATTTTAATGTTGTGTCGTTGTTCTCCTCTTATATTTAATGCGTTTCCCTCAGTTTTAGTTTGTTTCCCCGTTTTTTTTGTCAATGGATTGATGAGTTTTGAACAGCGGTATACTACTGTTGCCTTTATATATTATGTTGTATGGTTTCTTATGAGACGTTTTTTTCACTGGAATTCAAAATGACACATTAACAACTTAAGGTCACCGTACGGCTTTTAACAGTGTGAAAGCCCATTCCTCATAGTCAGCTATGTTTTTTATAGTTTTCTATTTTAGAAGTTTGTTACTGTGACAGTCGTCTTTGATTTTCAACTTACAATTGATTGTTAATTATAAGCTCAAGTCATGAAAATGCAAGAAGTAAAAGGAATGTGCAAACATGTCATATAAACGAATATTATTAATTATAGATTAAACGTATTAAAACGTGAAACCTACTCATGGACTAATTGATACCATCTCTAGTTTAGGGTGGAATCCTGTCATGTGTTGTGAATAATGAGATTGGACATTTATCTGGTATCTTTCATATTTCTTTAAATTACAGAAGTACCGTTCATCTTATTTATTTTAAGATATATACAAACAAAAATACCATGTAATTAAAACTTGTGAACACGCAATAGTGTTATGAACACTTCACTGTTCTAAGGGGAACAATCCACAATCTGTTGTGAAAACTTTCCCTCAAATCAAATGGCAGAAAATATACATTATTTGTGTAATTTCGTGCTTGTAATGAGATTAATCCTTCTTATACTTACGACGACGACTGTTATTCGCTGGATAGTCTTATGGACTAGAAAGATTTGTAAAAATGTATAAGAAATATTCATAAGTTTCGAAGGTTGCTACATCGAATAATTAAAAAAATGAGCCTCTAAGTTGCAACTGAGTATGAGTAATTTTATACACTAGAAGTAATTGCTTTCTTAAGGCAAGTATAACACAAATACCAAGCATAAACATGATAAAGGCAAATTCAAAAGTGGAAGTAAACAAAAATATCAACAAATTAAATGCTATCATTCATTGAAACAAGTGAATATTTTTGCCATATTTCTGATTAATGACAAGCCAACGGACGACTTATTACAACTTTTAATGTGAATGGTCCATTCTAAGGTGACAGACGATTTTACAATTTATTAGGGAAGTGGTATTCAGATAAATCAAATGCAATGTACAATGACTGTTAAGCGAACAGAACGTCCCTTACTTAAACTAAACAACCCATTAGCATACACTGATAATATTTTGATATACCTTAACTAGGAGTCAAATGCAAGAGTCCGTTAATAATTCGTTATCATCAGTGAAAAAAAATTGGCTATAATACACAAAAACTCGCAAAAATTCTGAGGCATTCCTTAACGAAGAGGTAAATATTTTCTAATGAATGCTTATGGATTGATTTGTCTGTACAAAAGCTCGTTACAATCAGTAAGTATCGTTAACCGCTCGAATTAAGATATGACTATTTGTAAACACTGGTCACAAGAATCCACAAATGAGTCGAACTATCTTTGTATTGATACATTTTGCTTATAACGAGTGTTTACGTGATGGTTTTTATCTCAGTATTGCTGTGTTACTATGGCTTTAAAGTTTGTTTCGACTTTGTAAGTATACTCTACGTGTATTAATGTGTACTTAAAATATGTTTACTTCTTTTTTAAGAAAATACATGCATACTTTCACGTGTTCATACATAATATGTTTCATTTAGAGAGATGTTTTTTAAACAAGGAAAATTAAATACTTTCAATTGTTATTATCAAGGAATATCAGTTTTATCTCAACTCACTAATAAACAAAGGCAAGGCTCGGAAAAAGAAACAAATACAAAAATCCTTTGGCTCTCAACTATCTCTGTTTTAGATCAGAAAATACTTTCAATCAACCACCCCGAGTTATCTAACACTTTTGGCAAAAAATTGTAAATACGTCTCAGTAAATCGTAGCTACTGCTAAAAACACGGAAACAAATCGTGTAAATTTAGTTTATGTTCCAAGGGAACATACCCAACTGACTATTGCCTGCTTTATTATTATTTTTTGACATTTTTTCTGATAAATCTGTTTGTTTTATACACATATCGTTGTCAATATAACGGAATTGTATTAATTTCATATAAATCAGAGGTTTAGCTAGCTATAAAACCAGATTTAATTCACCATTGCTACTTAGAAAAATGCCTGCACCAAGTCAATCAAAAAGATATAATAACATAAACAAGTAAATATACACTAAATACATGTCTGTACATGTTAAATATTGTTTCTGTCTATCGATACCACTCTTTACGACAAATTTATTAATTTTCTCGACCTAATTTAATGATGTAGTATATTGCACAACCCCTCGTCCTTTAACACATTTGTTAAACAGTAAACATGGTAAAGAGTATGTTTACAGAATATTTGTCAGTGACAATCGGTGCCATTAAAAAACATTTAGAAAAACTCCCATATATTTTTCTGAATTCTTCAAAAATTAAAGAGGTAATAAAACTCAACTTCTTTGTGACGTCACACATACGTCATTTATTGGTTAACATCTATTTAAATTGCGAAATTTGTTAACATTGTTTAATTAAATTTGCACTACAATTTCGTTGTGAGAAAATTGTCAGTTTTTAAGCGGTAATGACGATTTTGAAGGACACTCTGAAAACAATGATTAAAACATCGTAAACATATAAATATTTAGGCAACACATGACATGTTAATATACGATAGTTCATTCATCTTAATAAATTTTGTAAAAATATAGATGTTTCTGGTGAACGCTCGAGCGGATGAACAATAGGCTTGAATGGTTCTGGGATATAATTTGCTTTTAATCAACATCCAGTGCGGATTCCGACAGGGGCCATGTGGTACTCTTGATTATCTTTTTCGATTTGAGCATATACATAATTTTTAGACTTTGACAAAGTCTACGTCACTTGAAAAGGTGTGCGTCACTTCTTGGAAGTATGACATTTAAAAAAAAAAAGACATTTTCGAAAAAAAGTAAAATCGTTAAAGGATTCAATGCCCTTAAATGAGGATATGTTTTACCCATTTTTGTGTTATGAGCAAAAACTATGGAAGATAGATAAAAAAAACCTGATAATAATAACTAATCAAAAAAACAAAATCAACAAAAAAAGAGATGTTATAACAAAAATTTTGAACTCCGATGAAAATTCAAAACCGAAAGTCCTTAATCAAATGGAAAAATCAAATGATAAAACTCATCAAACAAATGGACAACAACTGTACAGACATTTTTGAATGTAGAATATGGTATATTTAATCTGGTTTTAAAGTGCTAAACCTTTTACTTGTATGACAGTCGCTTCAAATTCCATTATATTTACAATTATACTTGAATAAAACAGACATACTAGGTAAATTTATCTAAATATAGGTACACCCGTCGTCACTGTGTCGCAATCTAAAAACAAACAAATATGTAACAAAGAAGCACACCTCCTTTTCATTTTTTGAGTTTTGTTACTTGCTCAATTAGTTCAATCTTTTTTCGTTTTGATTTTGTATTTGAATTCATTTGTTGTTGTTGTTGTTTAATTTTTAGCTATTTAGATTTGCTGTATATCTTTAGAATCGATCGTACAAATATGAAACTTTTTGTCTGCAATGAACTATTATGTTTATTTAAGGTTTATCTTTGGCATTGTCTTGGGAAATTATCAAACTAGAAATACAGGATACTACAGATACAGTTAAGTCGGCCTCATATCTTGACTTACATTTAGATATTGACAATGAGGATCCGCTGAAAACAAAACATTACGACAAAAGAGATGATTTCAGCTTTCAGATTGCGAATTTTCCGTTTCTAAGTAGCAAAATTATAGCAACATCTGCGTACGGGGTATATATCTCCTAATTGATACGATATGCCAGTGCTTGTATTTCCTTTTATGATATTATTGATATAGGGTTACTGCTCACACGGAAGCTGTTGAACTAGGAGTTCCAAATAGCGAAGTTGAAACAATCAATTCGTAATATTTACAGACGCCATGACGAGTTGGTTGACCGTTACGGAATAACCGTGTCACAGATGATATCGGATATGTTCCTTATCTCGTATCTACAATCCTCTTCCCTTTCATGAATGTGACCTACCGGATTTGCTATCACTTGAGCAACAGAACGGGTGCAACATGTTGAGAAGGATCAGCGTACCCTTCTGGAGCACCTGCGATCACTCCTAGTTGGGGGAGTTCGTGTTGCTTATTGTTTATTTTTCTATGTTGTGGTACGCATACTACTGTGGATTCATTTATTTTCGTGGGTACCAATTTTCGTGGATTGAGGAAAACTTTTCGTGAATATTTGATTTCGTTGTTTTCCAAAAGTCTGCAAATAGTTATACAGAAAATTTGCAATTCGTTGAACATTTAAATTCGTGGTTTACCTGTACCCACGACGTCCACGAAAATTGGTATTCAACGAAATATAATGAATCCACAGTATTGTTTTTCTGTTTGTCTTTTTCAATATATAGTAATGGTGTTTTTTTCGCTGAATGAGTTTGACTGTATCTATCGTCCCTCTTTTAAAGTGCACTCAATCAAATGGTGAACAAAAAGAAATTAAAAAAAAAAACAACTATAAAACTCCATGGGACTAAAACGGTTATCCAGACCCTAGGTATAGAAAACCAAAAGTCATACACCTGAACATTGGAAACATAAAAAAGACACAAAGTTACATTTAAGACCCAATTCCAAAGCATTGAAAACAAAATATTCTGAAAAAAAAGTTTGATCAAATATACATATCAGAATAAATGCCTATAGTAAAAGTACTATGACAATATATGCATATAGTTAAAGTCCTCATGTAAGAATAATTGTATATTTGTTAAAAAAGAAAATCAACAGAAATGGAAAAAATCAAGGATATAAAAAGTCATAACAGAAGAGACGAGTACTGGTATATGTTTCTTTTTGGGTCGGAACATCCTACTCAGAAATGCGAGGCTGGCAATGAGGTTTATTAGATGCGAGTTTTGATTTTAGATGATAACTTTAATGGTTCAAGTTTTACTGCACTCTATGCTTATATGGACAAGTTATTTTTTATGTGATGTTTGCGGTCTAAATATCAAAACTTCAGAACCTAAAGAAACAGGTAACGTGTTTCAACCCCCCCTCCATAAACAGCCAAACAGATAATTATAAACAAAGAGAGACAGACACTGTCCTACATGTTCCTGACGGCCAAATACAGAATATTGCGAAATTCGACATTCGTATGAGCTCTTTACCCTCATCCTAACCGGAGACAGTGGTTTACATAATAAAATAAAAACATATACCAAACAGTTAAAAATGACTGAATTTATTTAATAACTATACAAAGCAGAAAAACACTTAGCCAAATCAGCCATGGTAGGATATATAAACAAACAATAAAATAATAAAAAAACAAAAAACACAGTAAATATTTTAGATAACTCACAGTAACTGGTAGTTGCATAAGAAGTATTTATTATGAAGTGGGATTGCATTGTCGATTCGTTATGTTTTGAGATGAAAATGCCTTGATGTGTTGAGGGTACAAAACATTTCTTCTGGTATTTTCAATTTTACAAAAATATATATCTCACTATAAAACATATAAACAGGATAAAATCACGTTGAAATATCTCAAAAATGGCATAGGAGGCATTACTATATTTTGTTTGTTAAAATGCTGATAAATAAGACAGATAAATGGGCTATAAAATCATCAACAACTTATTAATGGTAGATGAATGCATCAATCATTATATAATTAAATTAAATATTTAAAACATTAATTTTGAATTTTGTCTCTGCATTATTTCGATTTATACATTTTTCTATAGATCACACAATAATTGGGTACTATTTTGAGGTAAGTCGAAATGCTTTAAACTCTTTTAAATAAATGTTCAAGGTTACTTTCAAACAAAAATATCTACTAATGGATAAAACAGTGCATTATCAACTTTAGAAAAAAGAAACATTTTTATTCAATGTACATTATTTAGATTTTTCAATATACACAGATACAGTATTGTATTGACATTTATTGGATTAATTACATCACGTCTTTGTAAAGCAAAATTTCTTATATCACCAGTTAAGGAAATTTGTGTGCTTAAAGGTAAAAAAAACATGTAAGAAAGAGACCTGAACAAGAACCAAAACCAACTAATATCTTACAATATAAACACCATAATTCAGTAAAAAAAATACACGATGTTCATCATGTTATTATATTAGTATAAACGTCCAATTAAAACTATGTACATATAATGTTGGCAAGTGTGTCTTCAACTTAAATGTTATAATTTGAATCACTCAAATTGAATATGGTAACTGTTCAATATCAACTCTCATGTAAATACATATCGATGCAAGAGTGGAATAATAAAAAGAGTCAAAACAAACCTAGTAACGCATTTTCCACAATTTTAACATTTTTGCCTATGTTACTAAATGACTGAGCAATGGTCCTCAAGGTTGGTTTCAGACTGTGCATCCGACAAAACTTATTACTCCATTCTTCTAAAATATCTTTGTTCAGTCTAACCAAATCTCTTTCATTTTGCTTGTGGCTTATCCGCTCCCAGGTATGGAAATCCATGCCAAGTTCGATCAGGAATGAACAGCTTCCATTTGCAATTGATTATTTCCAAATGATCAAATTCTGGGTCTGGCAGGTTAAAAAAGAGACATTTTCTAACTAGTCACTACAGGAACTTTGATATTCAAAGACAAATTGCATATTGCTGTTATCAAACAGTTCACTGTACTCCTCAGATCTATTGCACAAACAAAATATCCGTTTAGCATGTTCAACACTTCTGATAAGCTGCAATTTTATTTTAATTTTGTTAAGCCCCCTTGATTTATGAATTAAATTAAACTATCGAAGCTTTATAATAAAAGACTTATGAATCTTTATTCTTATTAGAATTCTTTACAGAATTACACTGGTATTGGATACTGTAGTCGATCAGAATTTTGTTAAGAATTACATTCAATTTGGTATTTGATGCGACCGTCTTGTTAGAACTCTGTAAAGAATTACATTGGTTTTGTATGTTGTAGTCTTGTCAGAATTCTGTTAAAATTACATTCAATTCCGTATTTGATGCGACCATCTTATCAGAATTCTGTTAAGATTTGCATTGCATGGAACTGGATGCTATAGTCTTGTCTGATTTCTGATAAGAATTGAATTGTTATAAGATGCTATAGTCTTATCAGAATTTTGTTAAGAATTATATTGGTATTAGATGCTATAGTCCTATATATCAGAATTCTTTTAAGAATTATATTGGTATTAGATGCTATAGTCCTATATATCAGAATTCTGTTAAGAATCATATTGGTATTAGATGCTAGTATAGTCTTATCAGAATTCTGTTAAGAATTATAAGGTAGAATTATATTGGTATTAGATACTAGTATAGTCTTGTCAGAATTCTGTTAAGAATTGTATTGGTATTGGATGCTATAGTCTTATCAGAATTCTGTTAAGAATTGTATTGGTATTGGATGCTAGTATAGTGTTATCAGAATTATGTTAAGAATTAGATTGATATTAGATGCTAGTATAGTCTTCTCAGAATTCTGTTAAGAACTGTATTGGTATTGGATGCTATAGTCTTATCAGAATTCTGTTAAGAATTACATTGTTATTAGATGCTATAGGCTTATGAGAATTCTGTAAAGCTATATCATGATTAAATTGCTATTAGATGCGACAGACTTATCGGAATTCTGTTAAAAGTACCTTTTGTTTGAAAGACACATTTCATCATTGAGAATAGCATCTTTCAAAAATTAAAAGGCTTTAGCACATATATAGCTCAGTGTGCTCTGAAATACATTTACCGTGCATGCTAAATAAATCTGATATATTTGTGTTTAAACTTTATTCCTCTTAAAACGTTGAATTACCATAGCAATAAGGTAATTCGTTTAAATAAAAGGCGAAGCTTTATTGGATACATCAGAATATTCATAAGATCACAGTTTTTATTGTATTTTTCCTATATAAATATATTAGTATATGGTTAACTGGATCAAACACTAACTGAAAACAAGAATATTAAAAAAGCATAATCATATCATGGCATGTCATGTTAGAAAAATGCTTGCCTCGTATACTTGAAAAATTAGAAGCACCGTACCAAAAATAAAATCATTTCAGTGAATAAAAGACATATAAATGAATGATTACACATTACATATTCAACGGGAATTAATAATTAAGAGAATTATCAAAGAAAAATAACTGCCTTGCTGATCTGAAAACCGCTCTAGACATTACATCAACTCATTCATTTATAAAGTAAGCCGAGTAATATGTAACATAAGTAACAAATGTTATGGACATATCCCAGGACAAGTTAGTTGCAGTGAACTCCTCTGTGCAAGTTTTGTGCTGTTTAAGCACATTTATTTGCGTGTTATATAATCCAGCGTTATATACCCGCTCAGGTTTAACAACTTTTCAACTTTTTTTTTACACGCTAACTATAGAATTGTCTTTCCAATGGTGTATCGCCGATTCCAACTTCTAGTTCCTCCTTTATATACCGGGTAGTTATGAACCTTCAAATAAAATACAATATTGGATATAATTTCCCATCTTTAATCATTTTACTAATATTTTTTTTTCGATCACATGCATGTCAATTACAATTACAAATTGTACATTGCTTATCATAATTGAAGGTGTAAACTTTGAAGAATATTTCATTAGTTTAACATGTTTATGCTAGATTTCAGATGCCGTTCAATTGGGTCTGTTTGTTGCCACCACATTATCTGTGATCAATATATATCCAGTATTATATCCGTTTTAATAAGACAGAGATTCAAAAACAGGAAGTAACCAAACTCAAGATTTCATTATACCTAACTCTTGGAAGAAATATTGCAATCTCCTTGTCATTCAAACAAATATTTCCGTAATCTTATTCTCAGAAACTTGATAAAAGAATGACGTAATATTTGTAGCTAGAGCACAGTTTTCGGATCTGTGGGAGTTTCTCGCTGCACTGAAGACCCATTGGCAGCCTTCGGCTGTTGTCTGCTATTTGGTCGGGCTGTTGTCTCTTTAACACATTCCCCATTTCCATTCTCAATTTTAGTGTTTTGTCAATAATTGAATAGGCTGCAAAAATCTGCTCTCCCGCAGAAAGTAATTATCTATACTAATATAAAAACAAGAAGACGCGGTATGAATGCCAATGAGACAACTCTCCAACAAAAATCTCAACAACTACAAGGATGTCAACTATTTTAATGTAAGATATGTAAGTCATTCAATAATGAGAAAACACATACCATATAGTTAGCTTTAAACATGAACATGTTAAAAGAGCAAAAGATCAACCTCTTTTTTTATTTCATATTTTTGTATATTCTAATTTCTGTGTCGTTTTGTCTCTTGTGGACAGTTGTCTCATTGTAAATCATACCACATCTTATTTATTATAAATAAAATAAATCACTATTGTTCGTCTGGTTTTTTTTTTTTACTTTTTCTTGCTATAATTAACAGTCAAACTCTGGAGGCATTTGTATGTGCCTCGTCTCTACTCAAAGAGGAATGTTTGATAGCATCAGAAATAAGTCATTGCAACAGGGCATTTACGGACACCTATGAGAGTTGTCGCGATAGTTTTTTTTAAAGACGAGGCCATTGTGGTGCTTTCTGTACCCGAGGTCATCGGATTAAACATATTCATAAAACAAGAGCGGATGTGGCTGTTTATTTATACATCCCGAACAAACATACCTACATATGTAGACCCCTGCGCTTGAGTCGTCGCCTCTCAAACGATGAACTGGAGCCATTCTCTGTCTTCTGTAATACCAGCAGGAGTCTAAAACATATGCATAAAATTGAGAATGGAAATGGGGAATGTGTCAATATATGCTTCTATACTAATGAATGGGAAGACGTGTTTTTATGGTGTCCCTTTTTCGATTACAAGATAAACTGAGTCAGTAAGACAACTTTGGAGCCTACATGCACAGTCATGACAGTGAAGTGTTTAATTATTAGAAAAAGAAAAATGATTTCCATAGGACTTTCAAAATATCATATTGAATGAGCGTTTCATGTTTATATACTAAACACAAATGAATGAAGAATTTTAATTTAATTTGTAGTGCTGGTTTAAATTAAATAATTGTTTAACTTCAACGTGTTGAACTAAGTTTTATTTAACATTTGTTTAATATAAAATTTAAGAACACATTTTTTTGGCAAATTAGTGAGCAACCCCGGCTTCAATTAGGATTCATACTTATAACACATACTCACGCCTCAATTTAATTGCAAGCCCTGGCAAATACTCTAGAATTTATTCTATTTTCTTATTTTTACCCATATAAAATTATTTTTTGATTATTTATTTTTTCTCGTATAGAAATAAAAGATGATCGCCTGGTTATAAAGTAGTAATACATGAACTTTATAATATTCAGGCTAAATAATCAAAGGTATTATATGTATTTAATAAATTAAGTCAGGAAGATTGCAAGAAGGGGAGCGGGGTTACATGGAATAATAAATGTTTATATGCACGTTAATTCCAGCTGCTTTATTGACCGCAGAGGAATATTTGTGAGTTAACATCCTTCTGATTAATCAGGTCACCGTGGTCACTGTGATCCCTACAACACCATGTGTTACTCTTCATGCTCTTAAAACTTTTGACAAGGTCAAGTCATAATAAATTCATCTTTTACATTTATTATATATTTTCTTTTTAGCTAATATTGATCCTTAAAGGTCTAGCAAACATCAAACGCTTACGATAACTTGGTGTCCGTCGGCATCCGTCGTACGTACATGTAAATTGTTTAAAATTCCATCTACTATTGTAAAACCCAATATCTCGATTTTGCCAATATTGCAAACTGGATTTGTGTATGCATGCAAGTCCTACACAGAATGGAGTTTTACATAAACGTTTTACTAGAGTTTTCTGTAATACAATTTTTGACGAAAGGCACGTACAATTGACGAATCATATCTATGAAAGACCCGTTTGAGGAATTCTTCACTTTGAATATTTTATAAGTTTTGTCATATTTCCGTAATCTTAATCAAGACTGTTATGGTACTAAGATGACTTCCCGCCTAAATAATTGCCAAGTATGGACCAAGACATGCAACGTCATTTGCTAAATTGGATATTCATGCTTTAAAGTGCGTCTCATTGGCGTCTAAGCGTAAAGCGGGATAACCGATTTTTTCTAAGCGTGACGCGTGAAAGTCAAATTATTGTACCGTGAAAACGTGAAATGAAGTCTAGCGCGACACGGGAAATTACAAAAAAAAATGAGAATTTCTTACCTACATAGTGTTAAGCGGAATACGGGAATCTGACAAAACAATAAGCGGGATCCGGGATCAGACCCCCCCCCCCCCCCCCCCCCCCCAATGAGACCTCCATTAAAGGAATTTCCAGACGTACGATGTAAAAACTCACTAGAGGCTGTGTCGCTCACCTGGTATATTTGTTTACAATCGATGCATTAAATAATGCAACTATTATACTCTGGCTTTAGTTTCAGAGATATAAGCCAAAATCTGCATTATACCCCTATATTCTATTTTTAGCCATGTTCGCAATGTAGGTTTGCAGGCGGGTTCATCGGACACATATTTTAAACTAAATACCCTAATGATGATTGTGAAAAATTTGGTTAAATATGTCTCAATTGTTTCAGAGGAGAAGATTTTTGTAAATAATTACATTAAAAAATGTAAAAAATTGACTTTAAAAGGCAATAACTCCTTAATTGACAATTTTGACTTATTTATAGGTCTTACTTTGCTGAACATAATACAGTTTATCTCCATCTATAATACTATTCAAGATAATAAGCAAAAACTCAAATTACTTTAAGATTACCAATTTAGAATCAGAAACCCAACAAAAATTTGGCTGATTTTTCTGAAAATTTCAGGCCAGATACATGAAGACTTGACCACATAAACAATTTAACCCAATGTCAGCTTTGTCTAAATGCAAATTGATTCGGAGATATAGGCCAAAATCTGCAATTCAATATTATGTTCTATTTTCAGCCATGGCAGCCATCTTTGTTGGCGGGCCAGGATGTCGGACACATATCTTAAACTAGATACCCTTATGATGATTGTGGCCAAGTTTTATTAAATTTTGCCCAGGAGTTTTTGAGGAGATTATGATTGTGAAAGTTAATGAACGACAACGACGGACGACGTTTGATGGACTCCGCCAAGTGATAAGATAAACTCACTCAAGGCCTTTTAGGCCAGGTGAGCTAAAAAGGGGAAGGAGACAACTCCACAAAATTAATTTGCTAAACACAGACTCGTCATCAGTGAAAGAAAAATATCTCTTAGAATTGATCTCATTCACCTCCCCTTTTTTATTCTTTCATTTCATTGACTAACAAAGGAAAATGGCATTTCAATACATTGCCCCCTCCAAAAAAATACCCCAAAAAAACCCAAACAAATCAAATCAAACATTATCTTTCTAAATTGTAAACTTTGAAACCCCTTAAAGATCCTAAAATTGAATAATAACACAAAATACGGTGTAATTTTAAAGTTAAATGAATACAACAGAATTCCCAGTTATTTGATCTCTCTCAATAGAGCTTGGTGGCGGATTTAGGAGTGGAGTGTCCCCGATCGGTCTCTTTACTCAGACAAGTTCATTGTCAATAAAAATAATAAAATATTATATAAATTTTGTCATTAAATTACGATTATGATACTACAAAAAGTTTGATAAAATGTGAATGGTCTATTGTTTAATGGTTTAGAGTCTATGTTTTATCCGATAAAACGGTCTTCTATTCTGAATTTAATGTATTTTTTAAAATGTTAGCGTATCGCGAATAAAACAGGCAGTTAGTACTTGAAAATAAATAAATATAGTTCAAGATATATACTTACGTCCCGATATATTACTTATGTTAACCACGATTGCACAAACTTGCGCGAGAATTGATGAAGCAAGTTTTTTTTAATATTAAGATATTGAGACTAATCATAACTGTGAATCATCACCATGCATCTGCTATATATGTCTTATGGTTTACTCCCATGTTAGGGGTACAGTTGTCATGGTCATGATGGTTGTAGCTCTTAATTTCTGCGTCATTTGGTCTCTTCTTGAGACTGTTGTCTCATTGGCAATCATACCACATCTTTTTTTTATAAACTGAAAGTAAACCATCACTGTATATAATCACTATCAGACATGGGTACTCTTGACCTGGTTCCCTGCTCTTTGTCTAAGAAAAACAACATTACTGTAGTCTGTACATATACCTACGGCCAAGGGTACATATATAACCCTACCAGACAGTATACACCTTAAAATTATGTTCAAATATATATATATATATTAAATCTATTGCATATATAGCATTTATATATAGTATATATATATATAAAAAATGACTGCGAAAACTTAACCTTGCTCACTGATCTAGATCCGACTTACCAAATATAGTTTTCCTATTTCTCATATTCATATGACAAAAATATATACAGGGTTGAAGCAGTCGCTGAACTACGAAAATTTGGGCAGACACAATGAACATATGAAACTGCGTAGCGTAGTCATGCTAATGCATATATACTTGTGCAAAAAGGTATGAAGCATCCAGGGATTTTTCATATACTGAAATATAAAACTTCATACGAATAGTTTAGCACACCTACAGCATGTATGTCTCGCATTATGCTGTTTTGTGGAAAGAGATAAAAATTGTGCCAAATATGTATACTAAGTCACAGTGCTATCACAATAAAACAATTCGTGTGGTTTTTTTATATTTTGTTACACGAAATACCGTAAGGATTAGTCAAATCGTTTTGGCATTTTTTTATGAAACTTTTTGCCAAGGAAATTAATTTAATTGATATAGTTTTCTTAACGTACAGTGGCGAATATTTCATTCCTATTCGAAAGGAAAATAAACGTTCTTTAAGGTGTAGAGAGAGAGAGACAGAGATAAAATTAAGAATGGAAATGGGGAATGTGCCAAAGAGACAACAACCCGACCATAGAAAAAAAACAACAGCAGAAGGTCACCAACAGGTCTTCAATGTAGCGAAAAATTCCCGCACCCGGAGGCGTCCTTCAGCTGGCCCCTAAACAAATATATACTAGTTCAATGATAATGAACGCCATACTAATTTCAAAATTGTACATAAGAAACTAAAATTAAAATAACGCAAGACTAACAAAGGCCAGAGGCTCCTGACTTGGGGACAGGCGCAAAAATGCGGGGTTAAACATGTTTGTGAGATCTCAACCCTCCCCCTATACCTCGAGCCAAGTAGAAAAGTAAACGCATAACAATACGCACATTTAAATTCAGTTCAAGAGAAGTCCGAGTCTGATGTCAGAAGATGTAACCAAAGAAAATAAACAAAATGACAATAATACATAAATAACAACAGATTACTACATGTAGCAGTTAACTGACATGCCAGCTGAAACTGACTGAAAGATTATGATTTCATCATATGAACATCAGGCACAATCCTTCCCGTTAGGGGTTTAGTATAATATACCATCATAACATATATGAGAAGAACATAATCTTTTTTACAAGGTGATTGTTTGAAGGCAACAACCATTTAACATGTTTAACTTTAAGGGGACCGGGTATTGTTTTTTTTTTATTCTTGTTTATTGTAAAATTTGTGTTTCAACAAATGGACACATTTATATTCTTTTTTTTTAAACAAACGAAATCATTGCTTTCTTACGTAGTATAAACAGAATATTTTTTGGCAATACTCCGAATTAAAAATGAGTGTGTACTCCTAAGAAATCAACAGCAGTAAATAAAGCATTAATTGGTATAGATATACATGTAGTTGAATACCCACATTAGGGGCGTATTGAGGGTCCAAGATAGGAGTGTAATTGTCCAAAATGGTGAACAAATTTAAATTTTAGCAAAATGTTGTATTTTTTTTAACAGTAAGTGGTACACCCTCAACAAACCCCCTCCCCCGAATCTGCCACTGGGCGTTTGTTGGATGCACATGCATTGTTTATATTTATCAAAAGAAAAATGCTTTGATTAATGCTCTCCATCTTAATGAACGATTAATAAAAGGTCAAGTATGAAGAAAAAAAATCTGTTCCAAACTAAAGAAAGTTAGGTAATATGTAAATATGGCTAAAGAATTTCTTATAATAATTAGCATTTTTCAGTCAACTGTTGAATTATTCATTTCGAATGCCCATGCAGGTGATCTTTCCCCATCACTAACGTCCATCTTATGTTATCGGCCGTCGTTGGCGTCAGTTGTTCGTTAACTTTTAAAACTATGCAATACGTCAATGTACGTCAAATTTAAGAATTTGAGTCAATTTAATGAGTAAGAATTTAGAAGCAGAAGTCGTTTGTGTCTAAAATACTCTTACATATTTTTTTATTATTTGATATTATTGACTCTGACCTGGCTTTCAGTAACTGCGAGTTGTCCCTGGGTTGTATACAAAGCTGTATTTTGTTGTTCTGGGGATGGATAAATACCCTGCCACTCTGTTTTTTGTTAAATGTATTTCTGTTTTGTATCAATCTGACGAGTTAAGCTCTTCTCAACAGATTTTTTTTCATATTTTTATGCCCCATTTATGGGCATTATGTTTTCTGGTCTGTGCGTCCGTTCGTCCGTCGTACTGTCCGTTCGTCCGTCTGTCCCGCTTCATGTTAAAGTTTTTGGTCGAGGTAGTTTTTGATGAAGTTGAAGTCCAATCAACTTGAAACTTAGTTCACATGTTCTTTATGATATTATCTTTCTACATGTAATGCCAAATTAGAGATTGTTTCACATTTTTACGGTCCATTGGACATAGAAAAAGATGGGGCGGATTTGGGCATCCGTGTATTATGGACACATTTTTGTTTTCTAATGTTGCTCTGTCATGTTTGTTACATCACTGTTCAAGGTTTGCGCCTTCAAACTATAGTTTAACCCTGCACATTCTGTATGTGCCTGTCCCAAGCCAGGAAGGAGCCTGTAAGTCAGTGGTTGTCGTTGGTTCATGTACACATCATTTGTGTTTCATATCCGGAATAAACTTCCGGCGGACATAAACAACGTGACCACGTCATTTTTCTTCAAAATTTTGGGTTCGTTAGATATCAACTTGCTGTATTCGACACAAAACAGTTGAACAGCTCGGTAAACCTCGCCCTTCGACTGTTTTCAAGCCTCATGCATATGTAACAAAAAATTTGTTCCGGAGTGACATTTGTTCCACCGGAACAAATTTCATAGGAAATATGTTCCACAGGAACTTATGTCACAGAAAATATGTTCCAGCACTATAAAATTTGTTCCGGAACTAATTTTTTAACCAAGTGTGAAATAAGTTCAGGAACAAAAATCACAGCACCATGAGTTTTGTTCCAATATTAAAATTTTAAATAAAAGTGAAATAAGTTCTTGTGATATTAGTTTTAAACAAAGGTATTTTAGCATGGAGTACATTTGCAATTGAAGGCATGACTGTAGGATGAAGATAAGAAATAAAAGCGAAGATAATGTATCTATGTTTTATCGTTTATGTGGTATTCGACCTCCTTGTTACCTGATGATCTGTCATGGGTGTTTTTATCATACATGTACTTAGCTATGGTCATTGCACAGTTTTTAAAGAGTGTGTCTCTTGTTTCTTTATGTCTTTTAATATAATTGATCAGTCATGATCACTTTGTCCTTTTTTAAAAAAGTACAAAATTTAATGTTCATCTTTAACTATAATACTTTTTTTCGGAATGACTTTTATTATTGTTTCTTATTCTACTCTTTCCTGGCTCATAAGTGCCATTTTTAGTATTATTAATTGAGCATGTTATTAAACTTTTGCTTTCCTCCACATGATCCAATTGGATGTTTACACTTTTTATTTATTACATTATCAATATAATACATGTTTTTTATAATGACTTTAAACTCACTGATGACAAGTGCTCAGTACATAAGATAACTTGTTTAACCTGTGGAACATATTTCACAGACAAGGAACTTATTTCACCAGGTGAGGAACAAATTTCACAAATCCAGAACTTATTTTACCAGGTAAGGAACAAATCTCACAAACATGGAACTTATTTCACTAGGTAAGGAACAGATTTCACCAACCCAGAACTTATTTCACAAAGTAAAGTGTGGAACTTATTTCATAGAGATGGAACAAATTATATAGAAATTGTCTGTGAAAAAAGTTCTCCCAGAACATATTTCCTGTGAAATTAGTTCCACTGGAACTTTTTTCACAGGAACAAATTTTGGCTCACACATACACGTTGATATGTTTCTGACGTGCAGTGACCGAATATTGTATATTTCTACATTTGTTTGTCCATTGTTCGACATTATATTAGTGTTATGTAGTTCCTAAAATAAAACTAGTTCAAGTCTATCAACTGTTCAAACGCTTGCAATTAGTTGTCTTTTGTCATTTGTACATTTCAATGTGTAGTTTTGGTTTTTATTATGACTGATTGTCCAGTTAATCGTACATTTGTATGTCAGTATCAACGTGTCTTTTCGCTGTTCGTGTCATTGGGGTTGCTGTCTAATTTTCATTTTCACACCCCATACGTACCTTACTCATATATTTCGCAAATAAAGGATATTAATGCGCTAAGGCGTTGTGCACGATGTTCATACAACACGACGTTACACCAAAAAAAGGGACATCAAAGAGTATTTTTCTGAAATTTTGTCATCGATTAGTTAACTTTGTAAATTTTTGTGATATATTTGTACCATGAATTACCTCAAATAGCGGAAATCTATTTAAAACATTTACCCTTAATTCACCTTAAAATTCGGTATTGTCGTAAGAAATGTAGGAAGGAAAAATGGGATAAAGGTAAACGGTTTCCCAGCAATATATTAAAAGGATCTACTAGTATATCTATTTCATGGTACTTCCGCAATGTAACGAAAACTTCGCCTTTTACATATCATTGCATATAGAGGACTGTTTTGGTGTCTCAAAATAGAACATTTCATTGGCATTTTGAATGAAAAGTGTTTGCCTCTAGCAACAATAAATCGATTAAAGCTATAATTGATAATAAAAATAGCAAGATTTAATCTGTATCGAATGTATGTTCCGAGTCTGTCAGCAATCTGTGTCGAATGTATGTTCCGAGTCTGTCAACAATCTGTGTCAAATCTATGTTCCAAGTCTGTCAACAAGCTGTGTCGAATCAAATATGTTCCGAGTCTGTCAACAATTTGTGTCAAATATATCTTCCGAGTCTGTCAACAATCTGTGTCAAATCTATGTTCCGAGTCTGTCAACAATCTGTGTCAAATCTATCTTCCGAGTCTGTCAACAATCTGTGTCAAATCTATGTTCCAAGTCTGTCAACAATCTGTGTCAAATCTATGTTCCGAGTCTGTCAACAATCTGTGTCAAATCTATGTTCCGAGTCTGACAACAATCTGTGTCGAATCTATGTTCCGAGTCTGTCAACAATCTGTGTCAAATCTAATATGTTCCGCGCTCAAGTCTGTTAACCATCTGCGTCAAATCTATATTCCGAGTCTGTCAAGAATCTGTCAAATCTATGTTTCGAGTCTGTCAACAATCTGTGTCGAATCTAATATGTTCAGAGTATGTCAACAATCTACGTCAAATCTGTATTCCAAGTCTGTCAATAATCTGTGTCAAATCTATGTTTCGAGTCTGTGAACAATCTGTGTCGAATCTATATTCCGAGTCTGTCAACAATCTGTGTCGAATCTAATATGTTCAGAGTATGTCAACAATCTACGTCAAATCTATATTCCAAGTCTGTCAATAATCTGTGTCAAATCGAATATGTTCCGAGTCTGTCAACAATCTGTGTCGAATCTAATGTGTTCAGAGTATGTCAACAATCTGTGTCAAATATATGATCCGAGTCTATCAATAATCTGTGTCAAATCTAATATGTTCTGAGTCTGTCAAGAATCTGTGTAGAATCTATATTCCGAGTCTGTCAAGAATCTGTGTCGAATCTAATGTGTTCAGAGTATGTCAACAATCTGCGTCAAATCTATGTTCCGAGTCTGTCAATAATCTGTGTTAAATCTATGTTTCCAGTCTGTCAATAATCTGTGTCAAATCTAATGTGTTCAGAGTATGTCAACAATCTGCGTCAAATCTATGTTCCGAGTCTGTCAATAAACTGTGTCAAATCTAATATGTTCCGAGTCTGTCAAGAATCTGTGTTGAATCTTTATTCCGAGTCTGTCAACAATCTGTGTCAAATCTATGTTCCAAGTCTGTCAATAATCTGTGTCATATTACATATGTGTTCCGAGTCTGTTAGCAATCTGTGTCGAATCTATGTTCCGAGTCTGTTAACAATCTGTGTCGAATCTATGTTCCGAGTCTGTTAACATTCTGTGTCGAATCTATGTTCCGAGTCTGTTAACAATCTGTGTCGACTCTATGTTCTGAGTCTGTCAGCAATCTGTGTCGAATCTATGTTCCGAGTCTGTTAACAATCTGTGTCGAATCTATGTTCCGAGTCTGTCATCATGCACCATTCTTATTTTTGACAGCCTTTGATATTTTTTGGCAAATTTCACCACACGATTTGTTTATTTATCAAGAACATTTATTTATAACGTCAGAAAAAAGCGAGATTTTTATCAGGTAAAAAACCCCACATTAATTGCTATAACAAATAGAAAATTAACTTGGACCAAATGACAACCGCTTGAAAAACGACTGTATCACGAACAATGAGGCAAATTATGTCATTACGTACTTTTGTAAAAAGTTATTATTTTTATTTCACTTTATTGACATTTTTCTGATATATCTCACTTTCAGTCGTTGGGTTAGCGAAAAACATCGATGGACATTTTTCTTATTCCAGCTTAATATGCAGCCGCCGAGCCAAATGAAAATTGACAAAATGACGACTTTAATGTCACAAAGAACCGACACATGTCATTGTTCCCGCCAAGTTTCAGGAAGATCAGATATAAAGAAATAGGATCTCGCTACATACAGATATACATGACATAACAGTTAAAAAAGTTGTTCAAAAATGTAACGTTGGACATCCGTTTTTTTTACACTTAGTTTTGTTGTTTCAATCCTTAAATTTACAAGATATTACTATGCATATGACCAATAGCTATAGAACATAATGAACACATATTCTGAATTTGTTTTTATAGTGGTTAGATAGTGCTTGCTAACATTTTTTCTTTATTTTAGCGGAGGAAATTTCGAAGATTCTCTTTTAAATCCTATGGGTTGTAGGAACAGCGTGCGGTAACGTTTAAACAAATTACATTTGCTATCTGTCCTCTACCGTTATGAACGTATTTATTCAATGAGCTTCTGAAAGCGACAAGCGAAAATACAAAAAAAAAACAGTTTCTATAACCAATTCAGTGTCAACTTTCATTTGTTTAAAAAAAAAAAAAAAAAATTGGGGGCAAAAAAAAGGGGGGTGCAGTTTTTCCTGCCTCTCCTAATTTTGAGAGCATTATTTCATCTTTCTTAAGAAGTATTTCATCCGATAAGAAATGTCGTTGTAACACTTCACAGTTGGAAGCCTCATATCTCGAAGAACATTTATTTTATATCTCTAATCCATGTGTATGAACCATATGGTTTTCTAGCTGTCTAAACGGTGTTTGTAATTTATAGCGTGTGTCTCCCGCCAAAATACAGCACACGGTTTGTTTGTGAAACCTATACACAGCTATTTTACTCTTGGAATTCTTAATGAAGGTAGGTATATACTATTTTTAACATTCAAATTCATGAAGATGTTATTTTAATAGTTTTTTTGTTAACCTTAAAATATTCTCATAGATGTTTTAAAACTTCAATAAGTATTAATTGAATAAATGAATAAGTAAAAATAATTATATATCAATACCCGTGTGTCTGGTCAAGAACAACAAAAATAATAATATAACATGTATAATCATGATAATACTATTTCTGATAATAATAATAAAATAGACGATGATGATTATGGTGTGAATAAAAACATGCTGAAAGTATTTTAGTTTTATAGCATACATGTACATGTAGTGCAGAACTTCACGGACGTATGATAAACTGATTATTTTGATTCTTCCGTTTCTGCCTTAGAGTAGACATTTTTATTAATGTTCTTCCTTTTTTTTTTTTAATTAATACTATATTTTTTTATGGCCAAAAGTTTTTTTCATATTAAACAAATGATATTCAAATACATAATTATATATAAGTTATAAAATTAACTGGTGGGGAGGTTCGTGTTGCTCAGTCTTCAGGGTTGTGTTCTGTTGTTTGTCTGTTTTTCTTTATAGCCATGTCATTGTCAGTGTATTTGTCAACCTACGAGTTTGAATGTCAATTTGGAATCTTTCGCTTCTCTTTAAAATGTCTTTTTGGACTAAAAATCACTAAACATATTGACAATTTCGTATAATGACAACGAAAACTATGATATTACTGTCTGTATGATATAAGTCAAGAATTAAGAAACTTCAAAATGAAATGCGAACCGAAATTTATCAGTTAAAAGATTTATATTGGATTTGTTATACCAGTTCAGGGTCCAAAAGGGGGGGGGGGGTAGAGGTTCGGAACCCCTGGTTTTGGACGATCCATGCATTTATATGGGAACTTTTATTTGGAACCCTTCCCCCTTTTTCCTGGGTTGGAACCCCTTTGAAAATCCCCCCATGTTCACATAATTTAGAAAGGGCGAAGTCGAAATGATGATTTACTGGTTTAATTATTGTATTAGTTAAGATATTTTGAGAATTAAACATTTATTTTTTTAAAGACACTTTGTGAATGAAAGAAACACTTACCATTTTGACTAGTTCCATCTCCATAATTGAACTTCTGTCAATAATAATGTAAAGTCTTCCCAAAGTATCACAAAAAGATGTAAGACTTGCTTGTAAAGATTTCACCACACTGGTTGATAGATATTTGCATTGTTGTTGTTGTTGTTGTTTTTAATTCCACAACACAGTATATTCCAAAAATTGTGTATGACTAACTAACACGGTTTCACAAGTATCAATAATTTTCAATTTGTAATTTGTTGATACGAAACAAATATTCAGTATGCATAATATATGTCTATAAGTTTTAAGATTATCATATGGCGTGCTAACATTTTTATATTCTGTAACTATATTTCCAAACGTATTTCAAACATTTAAAGTGGAACGGAAGTAGAGTAAGTTTGAAAATTTTGAAAATAGCGACGTATACTCATTGGTTCAAAATTCAAATTCGATTCCAGGTCATGGAAGGCAATATTGAAGAATGTAGTCAATATTTACGAAGAGGACGTTTCAAAGAAAACTGATAAAGGTGAGTACAAATATTGTATACATATTTTTCTTGTAATGGAAAAAAGGTTATTAGAAACGTAACTTTGTAGACGTAACTATTTTGTATAATCGAGAATGGTCGTAACAAGCCTTCCCAGAGATGGTGTCATGTTAGTCCAAATAATTATGACGTCTGCCCCTGTCTGGCAAGGCTATCTTTTTCGGGGACGCCTTCCTACGACGAGCGTCCCAGATTTATTTTTTAAAATAGCCTTGCCAGACGTCATAATTATTTGGACTAGTGTCATGTTGTAGTGGAAGGAACTTTCACTTAAATATTTCGACAGATGTTTTCAGTTTAAAGTTCTGTTTTTTCAAACTAGTGATTCTTGTGCATCATTTATATTTTCTGAAAAAACTAACAGATGGGGTTATCTCACCAAGCCGATCAATGTATTGTGTACAAATCCAATTTTATAAGATTTTTTTATAAGAAGTGTTATTTATAGATATAGGAAGATGTGGTGTGAGTGCCAATGAGACAACTCTCCATCCAAATTATAACAGTTTAAAAAAGTAAACCATTATAGGTTCAATGCACGGCCTTCAACACGGAGCCTTGGCTCACACAGAACAACAAGTTATAAAGGACCCAAAACCATGCAAACGGGAAAACCAACGGTCTAATCTATATAAAAAAAAATATAATTATAATTTCTACATATGCCTCTTGTTTTTTTGAAATTATAAATACAAAACTTGTCTGGTGTATGGCAAAAAGACAGCGAACAAAGACTAGAAGACAAACTTTAAAACGCATTGTGTCTGCAATTTACCAAATGAGAAGTGCAATATATTGAACAAATTACTATATGTGACAAACACAGTTTTTCGATTGTTGACAGGGGCTGCTATCATGGCTATATAATTTTGCTGCTGCTATGTCTAAGCAATCTACACTTATTACGGCACTTGTGAATATATCAAGTTTAATATTTTTCATGAATCACGAGATTATTATATGTATCTTTTTTTTAATTATGTTAGACAAAATAGAATGTCGTATTTAATGTACACACTATTTAGTTGTAATACTAGCGTCAATGATAAACGCAACTTTTATATGACAAATCAAATTCGTATAACAAAAGATTATTTTGAAGAAATTGAATAATTGTTAGGAAATTTCTTTTTGTTTTATGAAATAGCAAATGCTATTAATCTTGCGAGTGGAATAAACCATTTTGGGAAATAAATATATGCCTACATGATGTAGTATCGTAAATTTCTTTGTTCTCTTCTCTGAGATTCCCACCTATATACAAGGGTCACTGCATTCATGAAATATATTTATTTTTCTATTTTATTTCAAATTTGAATTTATTTATATTTAAAAAAGTGAGGGAAAAAAGAAAAATGAACTTGTATTTAGTACACTGTATATACATGTGTTTGAACTGACAAGAGATTCAAACATTAGAACATTTCTAAAATAAATAAACGTGTTGATAAAAAGGAGGTTGAAGATACTAAGGGATGAATTAATTAGCCATTCTTTGGTTTATGAGTGGATTAAAGTAATGTGGTTTATCATTGTTAAGATCGATGGACAGTATTTACCCACCGCTTGTGGTTTCTCAATTTTTATATCAATTTGAAATCTAAAAACTAGTATTTATAAAAAAGAAGATGTGGTATGATTGCCAATGAGACAACTATCCACAAAAGACCAAAATGACACAAACATTAACAACTATAGGTCACCGTACGGCCTTCAACAATGATCAAAGCCCATACCGCATAGTCAGCTATAAAAGGCCCCGATAAGACAATGTAAAACAATTCAAACGAGAAAACTAACGGCCTTATTATGTAAAAAAAATGAACGAAAAACAAATATGTTAAACACTGTTACAGGCCCCTGACTTGGACAGGCACATATATAAATAATGTGGCGGGGTTAAACATGTTAGCGGGATCCCAACCCTCCCCCTAACCTGGGACAGTGGTATAACAGTACAACATAAGAACGAACTATAAAAATCAGTTGAAAAAGGCTTAACTCATCAGATAGACAAAAAATACAAGTGGACGTGGCCGGGTATGTTATCAAGAATATGAGGGCTCAAGAATTAGTATTGAATATATGTAGCACAGCACATAGCATTAGTTAATGATAAACTATAATACATTAAGTTGTTATTATAATTTTTTTTTATAGTATTGAAACAAATACTTGAAATATACACTATTTGATTATTGATAAGGACAATCTCTTGAGAATTTTTGCTTGTCTGATTTGACAATCCTTATCATTTTGTTTGCATTTAAATTATGATAATATTAGCCAAGAAATCCTCCGGCATACTGGAAAATAATCATATGGACTTGAGCTCTTAAAATTGACTGCTGCTGACACTGAATTTCTATGAAGAATTTTTTATCGATTTCATACATTTGTCATATGACTGCAAAAAAAAATACGTTCGTATATTGCTATCACGTCGTCGTCCGAAGAACATTTGGGTTCCGGACAATAACTTTAGTTTAAGTGTTCGGATCTGTATAAAATCAAAACCACAGAAGGGAGGGTTGGGATTGTATATGGGAGGTGATGGTTACATACCTATAGGGAAAAAAAGGGCCAAAAAGGGGGTCAAAAACAAGCATTTTTCGAGTTTCAGGACAATAACTTGTGTTTAAGTATTTTCATTGCTCGAAAATTGTACTACAAGGTTCAATACCATACGTAAAAGGATAGGATTCATTTTGGGGTTAATTGTCCAAACCGTTCAGGAATCAGGTGCCAAAACAAGCATTTTCTAGTTTCAGACAATAATTTGTGTTTAACTGTATGGATGTCTCTTACAATGTAAATTGAACCACAATTTAGAAAAAGAAATTTCTTCAAACACATTTTTTTAGGGAAAGGGTACAAAAATATTTTTTTTTAGGGGTCGGCGGTCAAATTTTTCCCTCCGAAAATATGAGAAATTATTTGTACAAAGGCAACTACATTTCATCTAAATTTTATTTTCAGCTTTTTTTTTTGTTACTTCTTGGTATTTCTTTACATATCTTGCACTTATAATGAGTTTTGATGATAATTAGTTTTATAAACAAATGCACGTGTCTTACTGATACAAGATAAGAATATGTAGGCAGTACATTGTGGTTAATCAATATAATCATTTCATAGCTTTATAACTACTGACACTTTTGAGATCATTAACAGTAGGTTTATCCTGATGGGCGGAGTTTTGGCCATATCAGTAGCAACTGACTTAAGTTATAGCAAGGTCAATAATGATATTACATCTCCCGCCAGATCTGATTTTCGATGCATAGGGTGTGCATTTCCATTATATATTTAGAATAGCTGAAATGGAATGCTTTCTTACTGGTCAAAACCTAATTGATATATGATAATTAAAAGGCCAATCCTGAAGTATCTTCATATTTTACATGTGTGAATTATATTGAATTTAATGGGGTGCAAGTAGGAAAATCCTTATTTAATCAATTGTCACACATTCATTGTTATCATGAAAATGAAGTTTTAAATGAAATTATCTCCTAGATGAGTGCCCCTATATTCCTGATTTTTACACATGTTGTTCCTTGACCAGTTATCTTCAAAATTTTGTCTTAGATTTCCAAAAACATCAATGGAACAAATTGTATACTGGTATCTAATTAAATTAAGGTAGCACTACAGTCAGAATTTTCTGACTCCAACCAACAGTCTTTAAAGATTAATTTCTCAAAAACTACTCAAGGGATTTTTTAAATCTTTAGCTCATTATAGAGGTGAAATATTAATTCTTCTTAATCTGTATATAAATTAATTTTTGGTATGATTAATCTCAAACTATAGCTCTTAATTGCCAAAAAAGTGACTAGTGTGGATCTAGCCGTCGATAGCAGCCGGCGTTAATATTCATGAGGCCAGCCTTCAATAATATTCATGAGCCGGCAATAATATTCATGAGATGACTTGCGTTCGAAGAAGTGTTGTTAGAAACTATGAACGATAACTATGATTAAATAACGAATATTATTGACGGCTAGCCTCATGAATATTAACGCCGGCTAGATCCACACTAGTAAAAAAGTGGTCTTCCAACTCGGATGAAAATGACACATTTAGGTCAAATGGTAGTGAAAATTTGTTTTCATCGCTTTAATCAACCATACACTATAAACAAAACCGTGTCTCAGATTTTTTATATATGCCTCCAGTAAGAAGATATATTGATTTAACTGCTGGGTACCACACCTCATTTCACCTTTCATCTTTGGACAACTATAAATTCATTTAGAAACAAATTATCCAAAAACTGGGACACGGTATTGTAGAAAATACTCCCTTTAATCACATATATCAAAGTCAAACCAAAAGGGGTACCAATGAAGTTTCTATTTTCATTTTTTGCTAACAATTCTCATGAAAATTGTTCAGAGAAATTACCTAAAAACTGAATTTCCCCCTTAGAACCCCTATAAATGCATCATTAAAACAAAAGTTCCACTGAGAACACCCCAGGAGTGTCCTGACACCATTATTTTATCAATATAACCACACACTTTGTGTCTTTGATGCTCTAATACTGTAAATTTTGAATTATATGTGCAATGACCAACACTAACTTAGCATTTGGCGGGAGTTTGACGTCACAGATTTGACCAACATCTGTGATGTAGCAATTTTAAAATATAGACAAAGCTCCGCCTCTCTCCAGACAGTCTAAGATAAGAGAATAACAGGAATGACCAGCTGCATAAAAATAATTTTTAACATCATTATATTCACTATAAAGAATGATTTCATTTGTATTTTAAAAAGAAATATACTATGAAATTAGTTAGAACATTAAAATTATGCAATAAAAGACATGTCCCAAAAAAGATCAAGACCTGATCCCCCTTGCTGGAAATAGACTGCCTCACATGATTCTTCAGTTTTATGGAATTTAAAAATTTCACATAAACTTAAAATTGGTTCAAGTGCCTGAAACTCCTAACAAAAGACAGATTCAGAGACATATACTTCTTGTTTGTAGTAAGAACCTTAAATGTTTAAAGTTTGTCAGAGGCTTTCAGAGATACTTTCACACTCTTATCCTTATATATATAGTTTTGTTCATTTTAGTAAGATTTTTTTCCCTTTAGATTTTCTCCTTTTTAATAACTTTCCCTTTTCACTGTTTACTTCAAAGCTATATAGATTACTTTGTTGCAATACACATGATACAATGAGATAAGATCACACTATTCTTCTTGTGGTCAGTGATTAACAGCTGGACACTGGCATTAACAGATGATTGACATATTAGACTCTCCTAAATGCCTATATATTTAGATTAATTACCATGTGCCTTTATTTACATAATTTCATTATCAATTTACTCCCTGTTGTGATTTGAAAATTGATTTTTGGATTTTTACAAACTGTGCAGAATAATACTTACTTTAAAATTATGTGATAAAAAAAATATCTTAAAAAAATCACTGTTAGACTGTAGTGCTACCTTAAGAGATCTCTTATGAATTGAGGTTGCAAACTTCGTTGAAGGTTAAAGAGAGAATGAAATACAATAGAAAAAATCCGAGACACTCTTTTGGAGGTCAAACTGTGTTGTACAAGAATCTATAAAATATTTTGGTTTGGTATGAATAACAAAGAAGCTAATTTCATTCTAGTGTGAACATCCCAATACTTGCATGGCGCTTGCATTTATTATGTTTTTACGCAAAATGTGTATCTTGAAACATGAATTAATATGAAAATGAAGAGATGTGTATTGTAGTTTGTTTGGATCCTATATTAGTTATTTGTCTCTGTGACTCGTATAATTAAAGAACTGAAGTACTGAACATCGGATGACCGCAAGTTCTCGTGGATGGTCAAAAGCACTTGCCACAGAAAGAAATCACTTCTCTATACCTGATACTGAGGTTAATGTACAGAGATATTTTTTTTTCTGAGACAAGTTCGAGCGTGGATGATGAAGAAATGACAGGAAATTCAAAATCATGTAATAACTATTATATTGTAGTGATACAAATCAGTATACATGGTTTGTTGTTATATCTTATATTAATATATCAGTTACATGTATATATAATTTTCATCCATTTGTATATTATTATATTTTACTATTCTAAAAATAGTGCAGTGCAATTGTATGGTGGACACTCTTCTGTAGACATTCGATTTTTTTTCTAAAGGATTGGATATATGAATAGGCATTCTTATCTTCCGCAAACACAATCTTCTATGCAGAGTTACCGGGGATTGCCGCAACATGTTCTTGAGATATCTTCCGCATGCTTTGTGCATAGATATTTAAATGATTTTTTACTTTACATTACAAGGAATTTTATTTTGCACTCGTTTATGTGCGCGTATTTAATCATGTTTAAAGATCGGTTACAAACCCGAAACGAAAGTTACGTAATGGAAATCTAGGCAATAGCACTACATCAGAATGCCCTCACGGTTATCGCGATGTAAAAATATGTTCCATACATTACATGTACTTTTTTAAAATTGATTTAAATATTGTATTTCAGGTTACCAAGATGATTTGGATGAGGAGACTGACCAGATGACCAATCTACACGAACTCAAAAGATAGGTAATCCTTATTAATCATTTTCAAATGAAAAACAAACAGAAAACATTATAACATTAGTAACTATAATTGTGCAACTATATTTGTTGAATATTTGTTATGATCTATATTTTGAGGCCTTTTCAAAGGTCCAAATAATTTTCTTGTTTGTTTTTTTTAACCTGGCAGCTCTTAAATATTAGTTTCTTTAAATAGTGTAACTCTTATGTTCATATCTTTGTTTTCTAAAAAAATAACAATCAGATACTATATGTGTTTACAAAACTGATCATCTTCAAAACTCATTAACGGAGCAATTTATGGAAGTATATGTGTCGTCTGTGGTTGAAAATATTACTAGGTAACAAAAGCAACTGGAAAAGAAATTTGAAAAATCGTATTGTTATACCTGAATATCGCTTTCCTTCGTACACCAGACCACAACAACGAAGACCCGAACCCTACGAGAAATACATATACACAGACAAAAAGCAGAACATAACACATACTATTAGTCTAGATAGACGGCTTTGCTACCGGCAGTACATTTTGTAAACTAGTGTTGCGTGTGCACAAACGTTTACAATGTACTCATCTATAATACAGTCCAACTTTAAAATAACTTGCCTAGTATCTTTGCAGAGACAATTAATGTGTTTTAATTAAAGAATATATTTCCATACAGACAAAGGTGCTTGTGGTTCATTGAATGACCGTCATGATCTCATTGCTTGTGGAGGGTGTTTGCCAATATCTCAGGATATGTGTCTGTCAAGATCGCGATGCTTGTGGTGTATGAAAATATCCTCAAGTAAGTTACCGTCAAGTTCTCGATGCTTGTGGCGTATGAACATCTTTAAGTTGAGTGGCTGTCAAGGTATCGGTGCTTGTGGTGTTAGAACACGTCTCAATATAACTGACAGTTACGTACTTGGTGCTTCCGTTATTTTACTGTTTCTCCAGACAGGTGACTGTTAAGTTCTCGGTGCTTCTGTTGTTTTACTGTTTCTCCAGACAAGTGACTGTTTACATCGTGCTGCTTCTGTTGTTTTACTGTTTCTCCAAACGAGTGACTGTTAAGATCTTGGTGCTTCTGTTGTTTTACTGTTTCTCCAGACGAATGACTGTCAAAATCTTGGTGCTTCTGTTGTTTTACTGTTTCTCCAGTCGACTGACTGTCAAGATCTTATTGCTTCTGTTGTTTTACTGTTTTTCCAGACGAGTGACTTTCAAGATCTTGGTGTTTCTGTTGTTTAACTGTTTCTTAAGATGAGTGACTGTCAATATCTTGGTGCTTCTGTTGTTTTACTGTTTCTCCAGACAAGAGACTGTCAAGATCTTGGTGCTTCAGTTGTTTTACTGTTTCTCCAGACAAGTGACTGTCAAGATCTTGGTGCTTCTGTTGTTTTACTGTTTCTCAAGATGAGTGACTATCAAGATATTGGTGCTTCTGTTGTTTTACTGTTTCCCCACATGAGTGACTGTCAAGATCTTGGTGCTTCTGTTGTTTTACTGTTTCTCCAGACGAGTGACTGTCAAGATCTTGGTGCTTCCGTTGTATTACTGGTTCTCAAGATGAGTGACTGTCAAGATCTTGGTGCTTCTGTTTTTTTATTGTTTCTCAAGATGAGTGACTGTAGAGATCGCAGCGTTTGTGCTGCTTTATTGTTTATCAAAATTAGTGACTGTGAGTCTCATTGCTTGTTCTGTTGTACTTCATATCCTGATGAGTGACTATTAAAAGATCTCTGGTTTTGTGTTGCTTTACTGTTTCTCAAGATCAGTGACTGCGAGATCTCGGTGCTTGTAATTCTTTTCTGTATCCGAAGATGAATGACTGTCAATATTTCGGTGTTGTTTTACTTTACTGTATCTCTTGATGAGTTACTGTGAGATCTCTGTGCATAGATGCATTATTGTATTTGAAGCTGAGTGACGAACAGGATCTCAGTGCTAGTGTTGCTTAACTGTATATTTAGATGAGTGACTGTCAAGATATTAGTGCCTGTGTTGCTTTGTCGTTTCTCGTAATCAACGACTTAGAAATTTTGGTTCTTGTGATTCATTATTGTATATCAAGATGAGCGATTGTCAATATTTGTCGTTGCTTGTGGTGCATTACTGTATCTCAAAATGAGTGATTGTGAGATATCGATGATTGTGTTGCTTTATTGTTTTCATGATTGACTGAAATATCTCAGTCATTATGTTATCTCGAGATGAGTGACTGTCAAGAGTATCAGTAATTATATCGGTGCTTGTGTTGCTTTGATGTATCTTAAAATACATGTACCGGTGTATGTGACGCATTACATAATCTCAAGACGGTTGACTTTAAGAAAATTTTGAAATTTTGTTTTTTACCGACCCAAGTTTATATTCCTGCTTAAAACCGGTAACCTCGTCAGTGTTTCCTGTAATTTCTATTGATTTTTATTGTGTGTAGATTTTGGTGTTAAGTGCAAATATTTGGAAGTTTAAATGATCTGAACTCATTTGTTCAGAAATCGATTCGAACGATATTAACTATACATTATTTTGTTGAACAGGTGTTTTGACATTCAGGATGTGGTTAGATTGCTGGTTCATTGACATGTACCTCACTCCTCCTTTTATTCATACTTAACGTATCGAGGAAACTTTAAAATAGGGTGTTGAAGTTTTATTTTCTTTCTTTTTCAGGCAACATTTCCTGGTTTAGAGAAAAACTGAAACACCAATATTGTGTGTACATGTTGCGATAAACAATTATAACAACACAACTCATTTGTTCTCTTGTTAGTTTGGAAATACAAGTTGACGTCGGAAAGGAAACTGAATGCTCTTCCAACATTGAAAAAAGTGTTATATATAGTGCTTCTACGTGTATGTGTGTGACTATAAATTACTCCAAACAAGTATCAGCAGCTATTACATCATGTATTAGGAGGATATGATCCAGAATATATACATATATATGAGGATAAGATTTACAAATCCTTAAAGTGTGAATATTGTACAAATGTACAAAATTGTCACTTACAATGTGCAGAATGTCTTACTTACTATAATATTCAAAGACGTGTACCAAAGTTTCCAGCTATAATTTTTCCAGACGTTTAAGGTCAAATTCAATTCTATTTGTATCTTTCAGTAATCATTCATAATCTTAATTGGACACATGACAAACATATTGCCGTTGTATGTGTGTACTTTTAATCAGACAGTAGCCTGAAATTAAAATTTATTTAATGTGCTTAAGGGAGTTTATTAATGTTTATCAAAATTTTATGTTTTTGTAATGAAAGGAAAGGATTTAGTGTTTACCAATCATTTGTCAATTTTTTATTCTACAAAGACTTTATCACAAAGCAACAACTCTCACCTCACTGCAAGGCCACCACAATTAATTGAATTCATTTATTATTATAATATTGCTTTTAAAGTAGATGTATTTTCTTTTCATACGATATATACATGTCTATGTTTCGTTTTACCTTGTTAACAATAATGCCCTTACCATAATTCTAATAACACTACATTGTGTTTTTGGTCAGAATTCTGATATACATTACATGTCAATATTATTCATGTCCTTCTGAATTCTGATAAGAAGCTAATATAGTAGCAATGAAACCTTAAAAGAATTCTGATAAGACTAACATCTGATAACAATAACCTTCTTAACAGAATTTTGATAAGACAGTCGCATCTCAAGCAATAACCTTCTTAACAGATCTAGAATTCTGATAAGAATCATCGAATATAGTACCAATGAAACCCTTAACAGAATTCTGATAAGACTTACATCTGATAACAATAACCTTCTTAACAGAATTTTGATAAGACAGTCGCATCTCAAGCAATAACCTTCTTAACAGAATTCTGATAAGACTTACATCTGATAACAATAGCCTTCTTAATAGAATTCTGATAAGAATCGAATATATAGAACCAATGAAACCCTTAACAGAATTCTGATAAGACAGTCGCATCTCATTACAATAGCCTTCTTAACAGAATTCTGATACGAATCGAATATATAGAACCAATGAAACCCTTAACAGAATTCTGATAAGACAGTCGCATCTTATAACAATAGCCTTCTTAACAGAATTCTGATAAGACTGTCGCATCTCATAATAATAGCCTTCTTAACAGAATTCTGATAAGAATCATCGAATATAGTACCAATGAAACCCTTAACAGAATTCTGATAAGACTTACATCTGATAACAATAGCCTTCTTAACAGAATTCTGATAAGACAGTCGCATCTCAAGCAATAACTTTCTTTACAGAATTCTGATAAGAATCATCGAATATAGTACCAATGAAACCCCTAACAGAATTCTGATAAGACTTACATCTCAAAACAATAGCCTTCTTAACAGAATTCTGATAAGACAGTCGCATCTCAAAGCAATAGCCGTCTTAACAGAATTCTGATAAGCTAGTAGTATCTTGTATCGATGGCTTTCTAAACAAAATTCTTATTTGTCTGTAGCATCTAAGCTGGTCTCTTATGGGATATTGTTCTTCTGATAAGATGATTGTTTCTGAAATACATATTTTGACTCTATCAGAGTTCTGTTAAAGCCTCTTAAAGTTTAATTTGGGTAAGATATCTAGTGATCTTAGCAAAATTTGGAAACAGTTTACAGCTTATAACAAGTGTTAAAGTATGTAAAACTGATATGCAAGTAGTAAAATAGATCCAAGAAGTACGTTACACAGTAAGATACATATCATGTGGCAATTCTTCTTTGAAAAATAACGTTCTTATAGTTGCTAGTTAGAAATTGTCTCTTTCTTAACTTGCCAGACCCAGAATTTGATCATTTGGAAATAATCAATTGCAAATGGAAGCTGTTAATGGGAGAGATTTGTTTCCAACTAATGGAACCAGTCTGTCAATGTGTTCCTCTGTAGGTACTACATCCCACTTCTCAGGCTCCCTGTCTGTAAGGATGAACAACTTTTATTTTAGTCGAAACTTTAAACTCATTTTTACAGTTTATGTATTTAGATGTGCTTTTTAGAAATATTGTAATTATTTAGGCACATCTAATACATCTGTATAAATTACAAAGTGTTCTGTAACTTTATTATTTTCTCACCATGCCGTCGTCGGCGTTACGTTGACAGATTGATTTAAATGATTTTTTTATTTATATATCCCGTGTATTCAAATGTAATATTCATGATATATTTATATATTAATATTAAAATCATAAGAAATTCATAATGTCATAAATGTGTTGAATATAGAAAAATCCCATAGGTGTAAGCTACCAAGAACATGACGGGAAAATATGTGTGATCAACCAAAATTATGATTTATAATATAAACAAAAACTGATTTAATATTTTGATACACTGAACTTACCAAAACCAATAAAGTCACCTTTTACAAGCTGCAAAACATAAATAAATGTAATTATTACCAAAAAAAAACATGTATGAAGCAGAAACAAATCGACAGTTTTCATATATGCAACAACCCGGTCGTATTCATATTTGATATATGATCAGCCAATAATATGATTAAAGATGAAAGATCAATCATAAAATATGCTACAACTTGAACATAGTATGCATATGCTACTTTTTATTACTGTATAGTTGTAGTATTTCTAAGTCTGGAATACACATACATGTCACCTGTGCAGCAGTATATAGAGTATGCCTGTTTATGTCAATGCTCTGAACTTGAAGTGTAATGTGATGCTGTTAAAAGTAGAAATCTATGTTGATTACCGTGTTTGTTATTTTCAGATAAAATTAGCAGCGCTGTTAGTTAGCTTTTATGTTACATGTATACATGTTATACGTTCATACAAAATATTGCTACTTGTAGTTTTTGCCTTTTCCAAAAAATAATGAATTAGTGTAAATACATTATACTTGTTTGTTTTTTTAGCATCATCTTAAATCAAAATGTCTGTGCATGGGTGTTATGCCATTGACTTTATATGAATATATTATTGTCTTTAAACTTACATTTGTCAATCTTTGATGGTTAAATTATGAGACGTGTAATGCAATGTTTGATTGTTAAACAGGTGCAAGCGAATAGTTTTATGACATAAATTGTTTCTGCATTTTTAGTTTAATCGCCATTGAAATTTCAGATGTATATACATTAAAACAACATTCTTTTGTTAATGTTTTTTCATAGTAATTACCTTGCAAAGTATATGTATGTTTCCTTTGTCAGCTTCTTCTATTGCTTTTGTTATTTCTTTAAATGTAACCGCATTGCTATCCCTGCATCGTCGAAACACTTCAAAGTTCCATAATGATTGATCCCCTGTGTCAACTGTCATATTAACCTCTGTCGCCGACAATCCTAAATGTATTGCCAGTTCTCTGACGTCATTGCTGCTGTACATTAACGACAACCGACGTAGATGTAGGTCTGATGGTAACTCTTTCAAAAACTCTTCATTGGTTACTGTTATAAAGAGATTGCAGGTATCAAATGCAGATATAAAAATGAAAAAGTCAAACTTCCATGGTTGAGTCTAACTATATATGAATTGAAGCAAATACAACTTTTAAGGAAGTTAGAGATAATCATAAACAAGACTTGCTTCGTACATGTTTGCATACTGAGATATAGTCAAGTTTTTTTAAAAGATAATAGGTTAAAAGGTTAAAATATGATAGTGACCCATTGGTGGCCTTCGAATGTTGTCTTTTCTCTGCTTTGACACATACCCCATTTTCCATTCTTAAGTTTATTCCTTCGTAAAAGAAATCATGCTATACATAAGTCAATCTCAACATACTGATACATTACCTAATTGGATTAGATCTTTCAGCATAATTTCGGATTTTGTCTAATGAATATTTCTTGTCTGTGTGTGTTACATTTTAATGTTCCGTTGCTGTTGTGTCATTTGTCACATTTAATATTTGAGCGTGAATTCACATTGCTAAAAGACGTGTTACGATACTTTTCTATCATAACTTCATGTATTTAGTTTTGATTTTATTTTGTTCATCGTTTTTTGTCTAATGATTATTTCTTTTCTGCGTGTGTTAAATTTTAATGTTGTGCTTCTGCTATGTCTATGTTCTCCTCTTATATTTGATACGTTTCCCACAGTTTTAGTTTTCAATTCGGAGTGCTCACTCGGAACCTGCGATGGATAACATTTCATGAAAAAAAACTCTTTCACACAAATGTGTATACAAAAATGTCAACAACAAAAATCGTCCACCAGAAAAATTACTGCTAAGTTGAAAGTTATGTAAAGAATTCAAAGAATTATGAGTGACAATAAAGAACAGAAGAAAATCATTAGTGTACATTACTGTGTTTTACATACTATGTTGCCAAGGAACACCTATGGGTGGTTTCAATCGGAAGCCGGTAGTATTATGTATTTAAAAATAATGTTTAGACGCTTCTTTGTACAAACCAAACTGCCAACTATTTTAAGTCTGACGCAGTTGAGAAGACGTGATTTAAAGATTTACACACATGTTAGACTGTTAAAGCAAATATGTAATGAATGTGCAACTGTAACTCATAAGACATATCTTGATTCCTGTTTCAAACGACATCATTATTGTTATAGGCACGTCCATAACTAATTAACATTTATATACTACTATGATAAAAACACTTCATGCCACAGTCATGTCAGTTGATTTTAACTTTGTCTGTAAGATATTAGTCTTTTGGGAATAAGTATATGCTTTTTATGTTATCAAAAAATCCATTGTCCAACTTCAATTAAAACGTAGATCATAATTTGATGACACAGATTTGTTATTGTGTTACCTCTTAACAAGATGGTTGCTTCATTTATGTAAAAGACAAGTGCAAACTGATTTGCTTTCTAATTATATCAAATACATAACTTCATATTGTTGAAAAACGAAATGAGGAACTGGCGCTTTATATTCCATCCAATGAATTATCATTTAGAAAACCATTCAGTTTGACTATAAAAAATCTTAAACCATGAATTTATATGAGATTTTAAATGAACATAACAATATGTATTCATGGTAATACAATACCTGGACACACCGGCTCACATCCGTCTTCCTCCTGCAAGAAGTAAAAATACATATGTCTGCTTAACATATTACTTAAAAGAAATAAAGCTTTTACATATTATTTGTATAACACGAAAAATCAAAAATATTTTAGCAATTTTACAGACTAACGAAAAGTATGCATACATAACTAAAGGAAAGTATATCTAACTGAATGAAAATAAACATGCATGTTCATTATGTAATTATATACGCGCAAATCGTTGAAGAATGCTATCATCATATTATACTGGCTTGTGTTTTATTCATCTCTTTATATTTGCATTTTTTAGGTAGTTCACTATTATCAAAGACAATAACAATCAAAACCAAAGGACATTTACATCAACTGTTACAAATAATAATTAAGAAACAACACGAACTCCACTAAAAACCGGGACTGAAATCAGGTGCTCCAGAAGGGTACGTATATTCTGCACCTTAAACGGCAACCTTTGTTATAATCTCCAATCAGCTCATGATGGCGACCGTAAAATGTTTGAGTAATTACCTTAATTTGATTTATTAAAATCCCTGTCTTAGCAACTTTTGAGAAAGCAGTATTCCTCGTTCAACAAAATCAACGTACTTTGCGCTAGCTCTAGAGTAAAGTATCAATTGAGGCACATAAAAGATTGCTTATTTTGGCGTTAATACTGGTTAACTTATCGTGTCTTTGTATCGGAACTAAACACATTTATTAAAAAAAACGTTGTTGGCATGACACGGGTTCTGTTCTTCTCAAATATGTTATGATGGTAAGATACTAAACCTCTAACGGGAAGGATTGTGCCTGATATTCATATGATGAAATCATAATCTTTCAATCAGTTTAACTGAAATCTGGAGCTGGCATGTCAGTTAACTGCTAGTAGTCTGTTGTTATTTATGTATTATTGTCATTTTGTTTATTTTCTTTGGTTACATCTCCTGACATCAGACTCGGACTTCTATTGAATTGAATTTTAAATGTTCGTATTGTTACGCATTTATTTTTCTACATTTGGCTAGATGTATAAGGGGAGGTTTGATATCTCATAAACATGTTTAACGCCTCCGTATTTTTGCACCTGTCCCAAGCCAGGAGCCTCTGGCCTTTGTTAGACTTGTCATATTTCAATTTTAGTTTCTTGTGTACAATTTGGAAATAAGTATGGCGTTCATTATCACTGAACTAGTATATATGTGTTAAGGGGCCAGCTGAAGGACGCCTCCGGTTGCGGGAATTATTTCGCTACATTGAAGACCTGTTGGTGACCTTCTGCTGTTGTTTTTTATATGGTCGGGTTGTTGTCTCTTTGACACATTCCCCATTTCCATGCTCAATTTTACATATACTACATATTCCGGGATGTTGCTACACGGAAATGTAAAGCTGACTAAAGGAACATTAAAAGCATCGCGTTTGTCATAAATTTTGTTATTTAGTAGTCATTTCGAGAAAAAGGTATAAATATGAAGCAGATTTATCTGTGTCAGTAGTATCTTTAATAATCAAGTTCACTTGGGTATAGTAAATGTTAGTGATCACTGAATCTATTAGTATTAAGAGTCAGTACATTATCAAAATACCGAAAGGTGAAATTAAAAGACTGAGACAATGGCTTTTCTCCTTTCTGTACATGTCCTTGTTTAAATTCTGCTTCATATGAATATAAAAAAAATATGCAAGTATAGGAGGGCAATTGATACCCATTGGGATTCCGATAAACTTCTAGAAGACCAAACCTCAAAATTTAACAAATATGTTGTCAATTGAAAAGTCCAGCACGGCAGTTATATCCTCGTCGGTATATTTTGTCCTTGAATTCGACCCAAAAACTAGATATTTTAAACGTCTAGTGCCTTTATGTTAAAGAAACAGAAAGCAAACGAGTTCTTTCAAACGAGCTTTAAGTTTAGTATGTAGAATAGTTGTATAAAGAGTTGCAAAATTAAAGGTTTTAATGTTGGTACAATGTTTTATTGATTGAGATTATAAATTCACCAATAAATTTTGAATTTTCCAGTATCCACATCTGATAAACACCACTTCTTGAATATACCGTTTCGGAATATTTCTGAAGTCCTTCTTTGACTGCAGTGAGTATGGCAGTAAGAACTTTAGAAAAGAGATTAGTGGAACACTTGCAATATACCTTTCCTTATCAGGAATCTTGTGGAGCTTAGAAATCGTAAGCGTACTTCGAGTATATGTAGGATTTCCAAGTGGGTTATTTATCCCCAGTTCCTTAATCAGGCAGTCAATGTAGTATTTCTTGCAAACAAAAACAATATTGTTTGAGGCTTTGTAAGCTTAAACGACAACATATTTGTCATGGAGGCAAGACAAATCCTCTATGACAAGAGGGTCTTCAAAGATGGGAATAACTGTGGTGTTCATTGACCCTTTAAGCTTACTAACTTTTATCTGAATCAATGACATCACTGATTTTACCCACTCCGAAATAGTGTCAACCTCAACCTTTTCTCTGTTTGCCCAGTCTTTTGCATAACCCTCAACAGATTTCATTAGTAGTCTAAAGTTTTGCTTCCAATTGATTGACTGTGGCACTCTTTATTTCGGACATTCGGACAGTTATTGTCTCAACTTGTAGTTATTGACTATGTTAATGTCTCCAGAAATAACATATCTATCAGGATTATATACGAACCAGGAATGTGAACAGGCACAACCAGGTTGTTTAGCTTTGAGGTCATCAATATTTAGATTCAGCAGCACTTTTGTGTGATTATAAATTGTAGATGCAACAAAATGATTGTGTCGTATATGTCAGTTTACAAAATCTTTTTTTTTTCTGTATCTAATTGTATTTTGGTAGGATTCTTACCTTTCCTGGTATCCACGATTTGATAATGTGTATTGGGTGTTCAATGCCATGAGCAGGACATTTCCAGATTTTGTCGACATCGGCAAGAATTTCGAATGGTAAGATGCATGATTTATCTGGTGAGTTACAACATATCCTGGTCACAAAGGATGCATCACTGTTGTCACTCTGATCACTGCTGGTTCTTATATACAGCTGACTTATTTTCTCCAAGGCAGATGTTAAACATTCATTGATACTGGAAGCAAGATCCCTCATTATGAGTGTGTTTGTTCTGGCATGAACAAGACGGACAGAAATCTTGTCATCTTCGCAAAGAATATACATATCCAAGGAAGGATCTATTGTGAACACTCCTGACCTGTGGAACAGCATTTCCCGATTGGTCTCTCTGTATCTCTTTACCGACCAGACAGATAAACAGTAACTTATAAATCGGAAGGATAATGCAGGAGGTATCACCAATGATGTCGATTGAAAAGCTATGGCGATATTACGCTGTGTGATGTCGGCTGAATGGAGGTATTCGGAATCATCACTACCTCGTACCATACTTGCAACATAGTAAAAGGCTGCAGGTATACGCATTCGGCTAGTATCGTATCTCTTTGGTTCTACCAATATGTCCAGATGGGTCATAACAGTTAACAGATAATCTTTGTCTTTGTTGAATTTTGCATATTTCTTTCTCTTCCAAACGTCGTCTATTGCGTATTTTGATACCACGCCTTTCGTTCCCATTGCATCCCACATTTCTTCTCTTTTTCTGTCTCCTTTGCAAAACTGCTTGTCTGTAACAATTGATTTAAAGGCATCAATTAGAAGGGTTGGAGACAAAATAATGCGGTCGTCCAGTTTAGGTTCATCAAAGTACAGTAACTTGCCAATTGAATGTTGGAATTTCAGAAAAACCTTTAACTCATTTTTTGACAACGGTCTTATAGGCTGCAATGCGTTTATTTTGTCTAGATGCTCTAGGGTTATCAAGGTAATGTTGCGTCTGATAAGCGATGCAAATTCTAGCTCTAAAGGGATAAAGCATTTTGGAAGTAGTTCACCCCATGTTGGTTGCCTTTCTGATTCCCTTATGATTACTTCCTTTATCTTCCCCATCTCTGTGTCATTTTTGTCTTTTGCGTTGACAAATATTTGATCCTCAATCACCAAATGCTGCTCTAATGGGGTTTGTTGAAACATCTTATAGATTTCTGCAAATGTTTCACGTCGTCTTTTTTCAACATGACGCTAAAATAATAGAACATTTTTTCGTTACACTTTATATTTTACCACAACTTCCTTTTGATGCAATTAGTTGTTGATGTTTGTGTCATTTTTGTCTTTTGTGGATAGTTGTCTCATTGGTAATCAAACCACATCTACTTTTCATATTATAAGGAGATACATAACCATAATCACACAATTGCCTGTGTAAGGACGTTTTAAAATGGGGATGATGACTACATATGCTTGTGACTGACCAAACAAATACAAAGCCTGTCTCATACAGATGTAGCGCTAGTATGGTGTTATTCTATTAATGTAAGCCTGGTCATGTTGAATAAATATCAAGAATATTTGTAAAATCACAAGATACTATGAAAATTAAAAAAATATCCCAATCAAAGAAAGAAATATGAAATTATAATACGTGTTGTTATCTTATCAAATCAAAAGAATTGACGAAATGGAGACCTTGTTAGTAATATTTGGTTGTTTATTTCATTCCATTCATCATTAGTAGAAATGCACGATACGTACAAGAATAAGTATTCACTAGAAAACTTAGATATGAAATTAAACATTTTCGTTATATGCAATGCTCGTCAAAGATAAAACAAGCAATTATCCGTTTTGAATATAACGTAAGATTATATTTGGCTAATTTGTTGGTCAATTGTGTGTTAACGTTAGACTTTTGCATTAACAATAAGCTGTAAATGAATGACAGTAGCAAAGACAGTATTCTTCTTTCTGTTTTTATTTGTTTACGTAACAACAATATGAATCAAAGTCAAAACATTCCACTACTCCAATTGACGGTAAACAACTAAAGCCCTGTAACATACTTACAACTTTAACCTGATCTTTGTGCGTTAAAACCACCATAATTTTTGGAAATCCCTGATTACTTCCCTTGCAGTATGTAACAATGGTGTTGATCCAGAATAGTAGATAATCTTGAAGAATAAACAGGAAAAAACAAATAATAATTTGGTGAACTCTGATCAAAGACGTAATTGCTTTTCTTTCCAAATCTAAATTCTCCAATATAATAATGATATAAATTATGAAGAAGTTAAAAATGTCAAGGGTTATATATTGATGAAAAAATATATTGAAATTTGGTGTTTTAAACGTAACAACTACGTCATAATAGTGTTTATACAAAAATAAATATATATAAATACCTCTTGCTGTTTTATGTTGACCCTTTCCTGGAAGATACTGTTCATTCGGACAGGGTTCATCTAGTGTTCTACTTCCATCCAATACTACCATGTAAATAGCTCTGTATGTTAGAAATGTCTGATGAGTTGAATAGAAAACATCTTGCCCTCCAAAATCCCAGATAATTATTGGTGCTATCTTTTTGTTATGCAACTGCTTTTTCCCAACTTTAGTAGACATTTCTAAAAACTTTTCTTTTGAGATTGACACTTTGACTTCTTTGACTTGTTTTGAAACCCCGAACATATTTTTCAGCTTTCTGACAACTCCAGGTTTAGTAACAGTGTGAATATGCATCTCACCAGTAAGACTTGACCTCGCTTCAGAACCGTCTGAGTCATCAATTGGTTTGTCATTGATATGGTCTCCGTCATTCGATGAATTTTGTCTAAAAGCTAAAAAAAAAAATCACAAAAAAATATATATGAAATCAAAAGAAACCAAGAAAAATACATAATGTTCATTGATCAGATTGATTGTATAACTATAATGCATTTCCTGCTTGAAAACAAAATTTTACGACAAAAGAGATGATTTCTGCATTCCAAGTGTGAACTTTCCAAGTAGCAACATTCCAGCAACACCTGCATATATATCTCTCAATTGATTCGATATTCTCGTGCTTGCATTTCCTATCATGATTTTCTTAATAGAGGGTTGTTTCTCAACAGGAAAATATTGAATCAAGAGTTCCAAATGGTGAAGTTGAAATCATCTCTTCGTAAATTTTACGGAAGCAATCACGAGTTAGTTGACCGTTATGGAATAACCGTTTCAAAAATGATATCGGATATGTTCCTTACGTTGTAACTACGATCTCCTTCCTTTCTTAAATGTGACTTACCGAATTAGACTATTTACCAGATTTGTTATATATTAAGCAACACGACGGGTACCCCATGTGGAGCAAGATCTGCTGATATCACCCCTAGTTGTTGGTGGGGTTCGTGTTGTTAATCCTTTAGTTTTCTATGTTGTGTCGTGTGTACTATTGTTTGTCTGTTTGTTCTTTTCATTTTAGCCATGGTTTTGTCAATTTATTTTTGATTTATGATTTTGACTGTCTCTCTGGTATTTCTGTCCCTCTTTCACACAGTCTTGTCACTAAACAGGTTTATCTAGTAGGAGCTTTACATGTATAAAACTATGCGATGAGTTTTTACACTTAATGTACCCGTTTTTGAGTTGATCACTTTTGTGGACCGCTTTCACATTCAAAACTCAATGCCACTTATATCAAAATGAAACAACAATGTTTTAAGTTGAACGAAGAACAGATGTTTTTATATAAATAATTGCACGCGAAAAACTTTGATTATTTCTGTCATTCGACCTCTCTTTAGTGTATTTTACCTTTTCATTCTAAAATAAGGTAAAACTTTAAATAAGTATTTGTTCTGTTTTCTACTTGCATTATTTTCATTCTGCTATTTGATTGGGTTGTTGTCTATCTGACGGATTTCCCGTTTATATGTGCAATTTGAGAAATCATAGTTGTTTTTTGTAGGAATCGATTAGAAAAAAATAATCTTAATAAGGCAATAATATGTTATACCAATATGAATTCGAATTTCTTGATCACCAAACTGTATGTTGCTTTCACCTTTAAAATATTACAAGGTTGCATGTGAAAAATGAAATCCAATTTGACTTATTTCAAATTGACATGCTGCCGCAGTTCAAAATTACTATCTTACAGAAAGAAAAAAAACATTTCCCATAGACACAAAGATATTTTCTGGCAAAGTCCTAAGGAATTGTGTATAAAATGAAACATAAATAAAGGTCTGTACATCAGTTAAATTTGACACAACGAAATAAATGACAAAACTACATATACAGGTAATAATACGAAATTTTATAATATAACAAACCATCATGTTCTGACCATTCTCGTGTTGTGTCGGAAATCAATGTGTCATTTGATTCACGTCTTAGGTTTCTACTGCTTTCTGGCAATGATAGTATCTGTGCGTCGACTGGTATATCTTGACTGGTTGGTGTTGTATCATCTAACTTGTTTTGTTTCGTTATTTTTTCTTCTTTCAAAAGGGATCTACTAACGAGTATTTCTTCTAAGGAGAAATCTAGAATTGATAGTTATAATGGAATCATATAAATGTGTAGGATTAAAGACGTTTTGTTTTATCGATGTTTATTTTATAGTTAGTATACAACTAGGGTTTTGATTGGTTAACTCACGTTGTTTCAAAGACTAGAATCCCCAGGGTGATGGTTGTTGATTGTTTCTAAACTCCTAAACAAATTATACGTTTATATCCGTATATATGGATATTCTAACACCTTCAGTACTCAGGAAACTATTTGGCTGCGCTTCAGTCTGTTAAAATGTCAATACATACGAATCTACGGATTAAAGGTAAATTTGTAAGAGAAACTCGCATATAACTTATAGTTAACCAGGGCTAAATCATTATGAAATTTCGCAGAAATTTTTTTTAACGTTCATTTAATTTATTTTCGAAGCTTAAACCATGTTAATACATTAGAAAAGAAACAACTGTTATGTTTTTCTTTTTTTTTTTTTTGTTGTTTTTTTTTGTCCCAATTTACTGACAATACCGGGTTCGTGCATGCAGTGAATACTACCAAAGTAGTTTCGAAAATATGGTTTGTCGAAGTGCAAACAAAGCGAACATTTACAATTGACCAAACCAAGTCATGTATTGATACATGGAAATCATTATAACTATAATAGTATAAACATTGTCCAGCGTATATATACTACTCACAACTTACACGTAACAGTAATGATCTAATGTTTAATACTTGCTTTACATTATAATTCGTTTTTTTTAGATGTTAATGTCCAACTATGATAACCAAGATACATCATGTAATCAGAAAATAATAATATGTTATATGTGTAATATATGATCAATTCAAATTTCCGTACAAATGATTTTTACTAAAATGTTATTTTCATTCATTTACACACGTCTTGTATGATTAGCTACATCAAATATCGTGTGATGATTCATAAGTTAGAATATGTATAATTTTCATCATGTTTACAAATCAAATGAGATATTTTAATCGTAATTTAGTATTTATCTTAAATAATAATGTATATATTTAAATGATTCTTGTGGATTAAGTTAAGGTTTGTGTACATAGGGATATAACTTGCATATACATAATTGAAAAAAGAGGGATCCTTCATTTTGTATTGTTTGGATCAACCAACGTTCGATTACTGCAATATTATCGAAAATAAATACACAATTGTAAACTATACTATAATTTTTTTTATCTGATTAGAAAATTACAACGCTACATAACAAAAGTATTTCAATATGAAGACATAAGCATATGAACATAATACTTCTGTTTAAAATTTCATGTTGCCATTATCAATAATCTACAAATAAGACGAAATGGTACGTTATATACCAATTAAAAAAAAACCGTAAACCACCATATGTGACCAATTATGATCAAAACCCACTGGTTTCACATCAAATGTGTTCAAATCTATACACCTATTCCAATTGCCTGTACACCAGATGTGTACACACCTTTAAATTTTATGTCATTTAGATGTTCATTACATAGAATCAAACTCAAATGTGTAGGCAACTTTTCTAGCAGGTATGAAAGCCATTTTGATTATTGCAGCATTTTAACATGAAAAGGGAAATAATGTTGTTTGAAAACAAAGAAGGACCGGGGTTTCGAGCGAAAAAAAAAGTCAGGATGAGTCATTTTTCCTAAAAGAAAAATCTAATGACAGTTTATGTAAAAAAAAAAATCAGGATCAATTAATCCAAAAAGGTAAGGAGCGAAAAGAATAAAAAAAGGCAGAGATGACGACCCAATATAATCATGCAGTTACTTCTTCACAACTACGGCTCTGGCTACAAATTACAGTTGGTAAATTGTAGATTAATGCGTTTTTGTTTTGTTTTTTTAAGTGCATTTTACCGGATCCGTATACTAGCCAAACAGTTCAATTTACCGCACACATATTTGAATTACGCATATAAAAGGGAATCGTTGATTGAGAAATTACCAGTTGCTAATATTTCAGGCATATTTCAAACGATATGTTCGCTTTGTTTGCACTTCGAAAAACCATATTTTCGAAACTACTTCGGTATTAATCACTACATGCATAAACAGATCAGATTAGACAAATAATTCGGTAAAGAACTTTATAAATATTTATTATAAATATCAGTTTTGTTCAACGAAACATTGTTTCTTTGAATATACATGGTAAAATGCACGTTCTAAAACACGTGTTTTGTGTACACTTAACCTATACAAGGCAGGCCTACATTGACTATCGACTACATGTAGACAATGCATGATTTAAAATCCATGTTAATATTGAGTTTTGTCAATGGAAACGTAATTGTGTTTTGTTTACACAAACACAACACCGAGTTTAGACCAATTCGAAAACGGCCTAGAGTAATTGATAAAGGATCTAAAATCATAAAATGTTATATACTTACAATAATACAAACAATTGATTGATTTACGTACAACATAAATGAGTCATTATTACCAAATAAATGGAAACCATTGCGCTGGTTTACATGCATTACATCGTTGTAACCTCATACAAATAGCCAAATGAAAAAAGAAACGAGAATAAAAGAGCATTAACAGAACGTCATTTTAAGAATTATAGCTTAAATCAAGGTTTATTTTTTGTTTTATTTATCTTATCTCTCGGCCATATCGGCCCATTGAAAGTAACATATCAACTTAGTCTGCCAAACCAGTCTTTTTAGCAGTGAAAAGCAACGTCGACCGGCCCGTTGTAGTATAACAGTTAGCAAGTATTGACTTAATGACTGAAGCCACCAATTTCTAAAGGACAAACGCTAATGATGAGAGTGTTGTAGCATAAGTTTGTCTTACTCTTATACAAACAATATCTGGAAAAGTTCTTATCTAACTAACAAATGACCATATTCAAAATCCCTTAATTGATAAAAGGTGTAAAATTGTCCAGGTCATCCCTTAACTTTAATTTGCAACTACAAAGACAGCCATACCTAACAAGTTATGAAAAATACACTTACTGCACATAATTGTTCAAAACTCGAAACATAAGAATTTATTATAATGAGAAAAGATAATTTGTCGAATCTACTGCAAAAATATAAAATGTTTGCACATCGAAACATTCTTTTCTTTTGTAATATAAATTGGTATATCAAGCTACATAGATTTTGTAATGGACATTGAATTCCAGATGTTTTGAGAGGCATGTAGTTTCCAGCGTCGTGTAAAAAAAAATGAATGATTAAATAGTATTTAGTGTATTTAGTGAAATGTTATTCTGTCAAAAAAAAAAAAAAAAAAAAAAATATTCAAAATTATACATACACTATACATTGATGCCTTTGCTAAAGGAAGAGGTGAACGTGCATGCGTCCATATTTAAAAAGAAGAGGACTATCGAAAATATAGTAATGTAATAATCATGCACATGGTTTGGCTACAACGCAACATTTGTTCAACATGATCAAGTCAAAGCCTTTTTTGTCAAATGTTGCAATTAGTGTAATCTATAGTACGACGGTACAGTCTTGATATTGGAAGCACTTCAATTGCAACACTGCGATTCAATTGCAACACTGCAACAGTAAAACAATTATGTATGAATTATATACTTGGCATCAATTGTCTCACATAAATAGACAAAACCCAAGCATGATGTATTACGTTAATATTGTTTAACAGGATTAAGCCATATAGACAGTTAGAATACTTTTGTATATTGTATGTCCTGCGTTTGTATAAAAGTTATAGTTTTACCTTGCAGTCCACCCAGCCAATCCTTTGTTTCACGGTTCATGTATGAAAGACCATTGTATAATTCTATCCCATCGGTTGAAATCCTGAATCTTGTAGGCCGTTTTCCGACAAGATATCTCGCCAAAGTTGTTTTTCCTGTGCCCTGTTCGCCAGCTAGCATAAGTCTTGACTCAAAGTGGGGATAACTTTCTTCTCTCAATAGACTAGCGAATACCTGGGCTGATTTCTTATTAAATTTTTTAACTTCAGTTGGAAGACCTACATTTCAATTATCAAAATATCAGTGGTTGCTATAATATCAATTATGATTAGTTCTGCTCATTTTTGGGGCATTTTACTGAGTGTAGTGTCCTATAGAAAATCATGTATTTATACAAAGATGCACTTGCATTTTTGAATCACCCTGTCGTTTACTTTTTGAAATTTATTGGAAATCCAATTATCTGCGGGCAATTTTGTCCTTAAGATTTTTTCACATCAATTGTATTATAAACATGATAAAATATAATTATAAAAGAAATAACAGAGATTTTATAAGATTTAAACATCTGGCTTTTTAAATGTATTTTATGAAATAATGACACGAACAGTAGGTGTAAGAGACACTTCACTAATTAAAGGATTCCGAATACCCAACAAAAAGTCAACAAAAAAATCAGCGAAATATGTAAAACGTTCATACAAAACATACGAAATAAAATACGTAATTCGTAATGATATGTTACCAAAGTAATCCATGATTTATTATATGATTTTATTATCTGAACGATGTTTACTGAACTAGGAAAGCTTCATTTATATTATTTCAATTCACTACATTAAGGTTGAAGTTTTGATCTTATTTTGCTCATTCATTTTCCAGCCTTAAAAATGTAAATTCATTGAGTTAACTTGACTTTTGATAATCGAATCGCATGGACATGAATTGATCAGAGCGTTTTATTGAGAACTGAAATATGAAAATTAACGCCTGTTTTAATATGTGATGATCTTTTAAACCTGGTAAATAAATCATTCTGTTCATATCATAACAAATCTTACTTTATTTTTTGTTGTTGGAAACATTACTTCCTTTTGAAATAAGATGTGTATTTCATAGCATACGAATATTGTTTCCCTTTACACAAATCAGCTTTCAATGAAATTTATGAATTAGAAGATGAAAATAGTAAGATGGTGATAATGGTTTAGTACATAGAAAAAGAAAGTAACGAAGGTTTGTTATCTTGAAAAGTAAACGGCGACGTATATGACGTATGTGTATGCTTATAAATGATCGCTTCGCATCTTGGTACAAATGATTATTATATGTACACTAAAATTATAAAGGTGGGGTTTTTTCCTCAAATTTAACAGCTTTTAGGATTAGCGAAATACATTAATGGTTCTTTTTGCATATATTTGTTCAAATGACAACGTTTTACATGTTCAATAATACTGTTTCTATTTTCGTTATCCACAAAATTAGCCTAGAGTTTTCAAATTTGCAACCCGACGATCAGCATGTGAAAAACTGATAAGATATAAGCATCTAAAAAAATATTTTCACTTAATTGTAATTCAAGTACGTTTTCACTGAATAATTTATATAAGGTATTATTTAAACACTCGGGAAAACATGTAGGATTGGTGTGCTATTTATTAACAGAAATTATTATTTTTAAATCAAACAAGTAAAATAGTGCTCAACAGAAATAAGTTGTTTTTATTAATAATCAATCAAATAATAGTTGTGAAAATGTTTCAATTTATTCTTGCAAGTTATATTTACTAAATGTCAAGAGGTATAACGTATGTGAGTTGGGAGGTGATTTTTTTAAATACCCTTATTGCTGACAATACTTTTACGATAATTTTAGCAGCGCATTGGTCAGTACTTCGGTATTGACATGTTTTTAACCACAATTTCTTAAATTGTTTGTTGATAAATTTTAAATAAGAAAACCAATTTTGTATCTCCCCCGTGCATATATTACATTAGGTATTTTCGACGATATCTTGTTTTTGTCTTTTTAAACTGTACCGGTTTGAACTGCATGTTTGGCTTCAATTAAACAGCTTTTAAGCGTTCCTGATGAAGGTCAATCAAAGACGATTTACATATACAGGACATTTATAAAGTGTTGATTTTAATGTGTTTTTGTATTATTCTTTCTTTGACCTGAATTATCGATTTGACTTAACACCCCATACAATTCATGGAGTTAGAGGTATATGTAACTCACCAGGTAAAAGTGTATTTCCATATTCCTACAAAAGAACATTCAGACAGAAATAGTCAATTTCAGTTTGTTGAGATTAACACATATTTGCGTTGTATTAGTTAAAGGGAAACTTCGCAAAAAAATGAAAATTTTATATTATGTTTATTTGATATAAATAATCATAGATTTGTTAAAATTATTGTTCAATTCTTCTAGATGAGTGATTAAAATCAAAATCAAAATCCCACTATCACTTCTCGACTTATCGCCATTTTGACGGCATCTCCGATACAAATTGTCACGTGATGAGTATATTTGAATAAAATATCTGAATACCACAAAGCGAAAAAACAAGCATGGCATATCGTATATTCAGTATCAAAATGACTTGTCAAGCGTACGGATGTTCAACTCGGAGTTCCCATGGCATAAGTTTACACACTTTCCCAGATCCTGCAAAAAAGAAAGAGTTGTACCAGACGTGGATGATTAACCTAAACCTAACACCAACCACCTTCACTCACAACAAGTTCAAGAAAGTGTGTGCAGACCATTTTGGAGCATCTTGTTTCGATGGAAATTTGATGGTAATTATGATTTTTCTCATAAATGTTTTTATTGCTATTTCTTTCCAAGCCTGGTTGAAAGATATTTTCAGATAAATGTAGTTCAGTGTTTCGACATTCATGCATTAGTAACAGATTTTGTTGTTTACAAGTAGTATTTTAGTAAACGGATAAAAAGGTCACAGACAAAAAGTCACAACAAATTTGTTGATAATTTTTGAATATATACAAGAAAAAAATCTTCAAATTTTATATTATTTATTATATTTATTCAATATAAGTTTATGAACTTGTTTATAAGCCTTAAATAATAGATATTTGATTTCAATCATGCAAGGGGGTATATATTTCTTGGCACAATGAAGCCATAAAAGGTACCTAGCCACTTCGGCATTTTGATTTTATAACAATCATGTGATGTCATTTATATCAATTTAATAAATTCTGTTTAAAACTTGCTTTAAAAATAATATTTCAGAACAAACCAAAAAAGAATTAATTAATTTATACGTTTACTCGTTTAAAGAAAAATAAACTCGAAACTGAATTATTTATGACGTTTTGTTTTGTGACTTTCTGTCGTAAATTCACAAGTTCAGTGAAGTATAATTTTTTATTAGGTGCAAAAAAAACGTATGTGTACATAAAAAAATAAAAATTACGGAAAACATTTGAAGGTTCATTTGCTTAAAATAATAATGGTTTAACAATAAGACTTTATTTACATGTAGTATAATTACAGATGCTGTTTAACCCCTCTCCCTTTCCCGCCTTTTCCATATTGCCCCATATAAAAGGTTGAAAGGGTGATGGGTATATGGGAGCGAATGTCTTCCCCGATTCGTGTGGAAACGGAAACTTAATAGATCTTACCACCCCCTTGTTATACTTTTTATTTGTCTACTAGGTCAACCCAGTTGCGTGGTCCTACAAGTTAAGGCTAAGCAGTTTCGGGATATAAAATGTCGACAGCTAGACTAACGAAATTTGTAATTATTTATTGTCAATCGCAGGAGCAATTTTTCTTACTATATTTATGATAGGAATACCTCTAATGGGTGGACACTAATTTGGAAGTTGTTTAAGCATATAATTATTCTAATGATTTTTTCGAAAATACTATGCAAAAAAAGTCTTTTATCTGTAATAGATTTTATTTATTTCGGGTACTTTACTCTAATATGAAAACCGACGATCTTTTGAATTATTGCCAGAGGTCGTGTAATAGTGTCACATTCAGGTATTCTAGATACTTCCTGCAGGCTAATAAACTGGTGACATTACACAATTCCGGACCCAGCTGTTTTACCCAGGTGTGCACAGGTAAAACTGCCATAAAAAATATAGTCAGGTGTATTATACATCCTGTTAACAATGTATGCCCCTAATATGATTGAAATACACAAATCCGTCCAAATATGAAATTAAGAGTTTAAAAGTTATATCCACAGGCTGAATAATTCTAACATGTGCAAAGACAGAAACAATAACACCGTAAATTAATAATTTTGACTTCGGCTTCAAAATTAATGTGTAGAAGATTATCTAGTACTGTACACGTACCATGTAAAATGATTTCTTTTTGAATTTTCAATTGTACAAGAGATTTACTTTTCGGGATGGGTCCAGTCACATTAAAAAGGAGGGTTCCAACTACATGTCTCACTTCAAATGCATTAATCGGCCTAAAAACAAGGGGGAGGGGGGTCCAACCCCGAAACCCCTCCCTCTGGATCCACCAATGCTTTTGTACACAATAACTTTTATTATGTTTTGTCAGATTGTTTTTTTGCTTATCAAATGTTTAATTTAAGTTATGGTCTTGAGTTGTAATGAATAATTTAAGAAAAAGAAAACTTCATCATTTTACACCATTGTTTGGAGTAAATCCTAGAGAATCTAACCGAGAATTATGGATGACTATCTTATACTTTCTTGTCCTATTTCCGATATAAGCGGGCGCATTTACGAAATATTTTGCACTTAGGAAATTTGCGTTTACTTGTATGTGAAGAGACAAGCATGCGCAATTATGACACGAAGATGATACCAGAGACATATTTGTCTCTGATGATACTTAGTTTGTGGTTGTCTCTAGATACGATATTCGTTTGTCTTTCTGTACATGTACATTCAATAATTCAAATGAGTTGTCATTTTTTCAATATAAGATTTTCACAACACTAAAACACACCCGCGAAATCGGTAGGCATTTCCAGCTTTAAAGCTGTTGTAGGATGATGTATTGAAAAAAGATTATATGTCTGGAGAAAAGGATATATCAAAAGCTTTCTTCCTTTTTGCCAAAGTCCGTTATTTGTTTCCTTTTCTGATAAATTACATTATTTTCGAGTTTCTGACATGAGACCTTACTCTTCCCCTTTGCTACAATGCATTTCTTGGTAAAAGTCAAATTATATTAAAAAAATTGCACCGCTTCAAACATGGAATAAATGTAACTGCTTATAGACCACGAACAGAGTGAATTAATTGTGGTCTGAAGCCTTCGCCCCGTTGTTCTATGAACATACATATATGTTATAAATAATATCACTGCTATAATTATATTTCGTATGTGACTTTTTGTCCTCCGATCTTGTTTCTGCATGTGATACAGTCATTACAAAGGGATACCTACATTGTGCCTATTCCCATTTGTGCAAACCCGTTTTCATCCCATTATGCAGTATACTATGACTTTCCATACCATTTTTTACGTAATTGTTTTAAGTGCTAAGACTGATAACAGGGACATAATCATGTGGCAGAAGTGAAAATAGTGAGACAGAGTAACTAATGAATGACCTTTTCATATTTCAGAGCAGGTTAATAGGCTTCACACCTATAGACACCGAAGACTGAAGTCAGATGCAGTACCCACACAGGCTTTGTAAAATGAGAGGAAATCGAGCGAGTCAGAGAGTAAAAAGATGCAAAATGAAGCCTTTGTGAGATACTTGTATTTACCGTTTGTAGTATTTTTATTTGAAATCGTGTACAGTATTATAATTCGTTGATTTATAAATGTTAGGTTTCTGCATCGTATAAAGTTATAATGTAACATGAATGATTAATATTGTGTTTATTTGTTAAATTTTGTTATTTTGTTACTGATTGTGTCAAAAAAAAAATAAACCTGTTTGAAGTACTTCAAACTCTGTTGTCTATCCAAAACGTGTAAGCAGTATAGCAACCATAAACGAAATAATTACAAACATTTGGATATAAAAAAAGAAGATGTGGTATGATTGCCAATGAAATAACTCTCCACAAGAGTCCAAATAACACAAAAATTAGTAGCTACAGGTCACCGTACGGCCTTCAGCAATGAAATGCCTAGTCAGCTGGAAAAGACACAGAAATCACAAATATGAAGAATAAAAACATCCAACGAAAAATAACGACCTAACCAATGAACAAAAAAAAAGACAGAGTGGCATGTTCTCTTACAAACTTGTTGCATTGTGTAGTAGCATGATACATTTCCAATGTTCAGTTGCAAGGTCTTGTTTGTAAAAAGGCAGAAGGTACCAAAACGGGAAGTCATATTTAGTATTAAAAAACACACTGACAACGTCATAATAAAACATAACCAATAAACGATCAAAAGACAAAAACAAAAAAAAACAAAAAAAAAACATATCATCGGAAACAGGTTTAGGTTGTCCAACAAGAACCCCACCAACATCTCGGGAGGATCTCGTGTCAAATGATATCAACGCTCCGTGGTACTGTGGTATACCAAACCTTCATGTTAATATATACAACAAGCAACTCTATAAAATTAGACCTCACAATTAAATAGTTCATAAATAGGTTTATTAATACACAAATAATGAAATGAATCTGAAACATCTGTGAAAAATTGTATTGGACCAGGTTAATCGTGAAAATGATTTTAGAACTATTCAGAGTCTGAAGTGTCACTTTCACATTCTTTGAATCCTTCGTATACCCCATCCAACGATGGAAACTCTTTTCTAATGACATTAACTACACAAGCCGGTAGGATTATTATGTGTTTTTTGCCAGGTGGTTAACCTTTTCTGACCCAACACACAAACTGACGATAAGCCATAAGCCTGCTTTGTCTGTTAGTAAGTACGTCTGGAGCTCTCTCTCTATGGCGCTTGTATCTCAGGAAACTTATGTAGCTTGTTTCAAGAACAACGGGGTTTAGACAAACTATTCTAAAATCTGTATTTTCAGTGACACATTCACCCAAATTCATTTATTCTTCTAATAGCGTAAATTCGTGGCAGCAGAAACACTCCACCGGCAATGGCATGACTATACAGTTTTTACATGAACACCAATTGGTGTCAAACTTGCGTGGATTATTTATAATATCCTGTTGTCTAGAAGTTTCTTCAGCTTCAATTTGTTGGAGTTCTTCTTCAGTGTACTCCGGTTCTAATATGTACCCAAATTGACCACACTCGTCAAAATTTGTCTCACTTTCAGTTTGGGAGCTGGATACATCAGAACTTTAACTCTCTGAACTAGACATTTTAGCTTATAGTATAGATTTATTAAAAAGGGTCATATATCAAACTTTTTTCTTTTTACAAAAACAACCACGCTCCAATCATTAGAAAACGAGGAATTGAGAAAAAGTTAATTGATTAAGTTAATTCGACGTCTTTTGATCTTGGCTAAATATTTGGTAGAAGTTCAAAGTTAGATTAGCTTGTGTATTTAAAACAATGGTGATTCCATTATTTGAATTCCAGGTTATCCAAACAAATCTCTGGGTACTCATGTTAGATTTTGAAGGCCTCGGGGTTGAAACCATACACTGATTGAAATAAAATAGAAAGCTCATTGCAAAATTTAATCACAAAGAATTTAAAAAAAATTCGTTCTAATTCAATTCCGTTCCAATAAGACAAAGTTGACCTTTTCAAATTTCTGTCAACATTTTTGACATTCTCGTTCTAATGGCTGAAGCATTAGTACGCGGTTAGAATTAAATTATTTTGATAAGGACGTTTCTTCCTGAATATTTCCGCTTTGAACGACCCAATTATATAACTGCAGTTGGTAATTATACTATCTATTTCAAAAATTCAAGGTCACCGATTTTTTTTTTTTTAATTCATTCACTCGTGTTTATAAGGACATCATTATTTATAACTTTAATTCAATTAAATTAAATTAAGTATTTTATTTCTTATTTTTTTGTATCAGAAATATTCAGCGTTAATAATATATTTAATTAAACTGAGCTCATGGAAAATATCAAGATTCCCCCGTTTATCATTCATACGAAATGTTGTTCACACCTAGAAAAGTGAACCGTGACGGCTTAAATTCACCGAGTAAAGATCAAAAGATACAAAATGATAATCTTGTAATTAACTTGAATTTAACCACGCATTCAACAGGTAGTAACTTTATGTATGTGTCAAAATTACAATACACATTGTATTTGCGGGCCGTACTGCACACTATGTAAATGTACTAGCAGCACATATTTACTAGACTGACGTAAAAGGTAAAAAGTACAAACATGCATTTTTAAAACACTTTCAGTTATATATGTTTGTTCAAAATATTCGTCGGAAAAAAAAAATCGTAAAAAAATATTTTATACGATTTACTTGTATCACTATAATCATTACAGAAAATATTAAAACATAAATCGTACATTCTAATTTCAAGATGCGCGCTGTTCCATCTTTATTATTAGTTGGTTAATAGCTACACCAAACGTCGTCGATGCGCTTTAAATAGAGTTATAAGATGATTAACGATTAAGATTTAAAATGGGATTATTTTCACTCCCGGCATGCTTAAAGACTTAAACTACGTCACATAAGTCAGGAAGTTTGAAGAAATAAAATTAATAATTCTTAATTTTCTCCTTTATTAGATTTCATATCAAAATAAAACTTGGTGAATATGTTTTTTATGGTATCATGAACATAATAAGATGAAAAGTGAAAAATCGCGAATTATCCCTTTAACGTCTATTTGTGGATAGTTTATGTCTTCTTTTAACTGTTGCATATGACACATGTACCTTTTTAACAAACATATGGTCAATATTCATTAAGTACCTCAAACTGAGGAACTCAAAAAAGGGCATAAACAAATAATTGCTGTGTAGCGATATTGGACATGTTTCAGTTTTTAACAAGTAACTGATATTTGCCGTTTGTACTGATTTGGAAAGCAGGGAATCATATACTATAGATGAAAACATACGCAGCTATCGCATATATGTATTGTGTAAAAAAGTGTATATCAATCTTGAAAAGTTGCATTATATAAATTACAGCTGGTAAAACAATAAGCAAATAAACAAACAACCTTATTTTAACAGATAAGTTTATTGCTATATATTGATGCACAGCTACAAAAAAACAAGGATGAGTTAACCATTTACAAACAAATTAATCAACTTGTCTGCTATATAGACACGTATACTGCTTAGTTTAAGGTTGAATGAATCTTTTTAAGCAACGAAGAAGATGCGTCTCTCTCTAGAAATAGCTTTTAATAATTATCAAGTATTGCTCATGGTTATAGATATATCTCATACTTTGAATCATTTTTTTTTTAATCACAAGTACTTGTGAAAAGACAAAGGGATTATGTACATTAAGAAGCCGCACGATAAAAAAGGTAATAAGGGTGTGCTACATTATAAAAAATAGAATCTCAATTCCTATCCAGAAAAATGTGTGTACCTTTCTTTTTTTTTTATTTTGTATATGATTCACTTTCTTGCTAACTGCATATTTCATCTCTGAAACGAGCATTTCTATATATCCAAGTTAAAGACATGAACAGAGGCATTGACAAAAATGCTGCCATAACCGACTACCTGCAATGAATTATACATTTGTACCCAATTGTTAAACTGTCTTTTGACGTCAATACACAACCCAGACTCTTAAAAATATCTGTTTTCAATAAAAGAAGGACAAAAGATACCAGAGGATCATTCAACAAAACTACTAAAAAGGAGAAATATTTATATCTTACCTTTAATAGCTTTAGTATGTCTGGGTATTCGCTGGCTACATCTTTTGGCTTTTCACCCTGACATATTATATATATTTGATGTTAACTTTATGGAACATAAAAGAAATTAAGAACTGCTTTATACATGTCTATCATAATTTCTAAATTATCGGATACAACTGAAATGCGTTCTTGAAATAACGCTTCATTGCAATTCTAATCATGTTATTATCAGTCGCTGCCTTTTATTCTGATTTATTTTAGGTTGAAGCAAAACCACTATTATACAAGTTTGCATTTTTCAAAATACTAAGGACTTTCTAAATTTAGCATAGATAATCTTAGCCGTACTTGACACAATTTTATTGAATTTTGGGTTCTCAATGCTCATCAATTTTGTACTTGTTTGGCTTTTTAACTATTACGATCTGAGCGTCACTGACACAAATGACAAATGGGTCTTATGTAGACAAAACGCTCGTCTAGCGTATACAATTATAAGCCTGGTACCTTTGATAACTATTAACTGTTACGTTATGTAAAACTTCAACAGTGTGTCTTTAGAAACAAAGTAAAAAAGTTCAGATATAAATTGCGTTCCGTATTACCCCAAAAATAGTATCCATTAAATGTTTTTGTTTTACCCTGAGCAATTGCTTAAAACTATTGCTTACGATTTCTGCATGGGAGCATTTGAAAAGAACATCTTTAATGGGTCAATTCATTCCAACATTTTACAAACAATGATTAAAAAGCAAATTAATAGGATAATAATATTGTTGATGTTCTTTCAAGTAGAACACTACTGACTGACATTTAAGAAATGTTAATACAGCAGTATCATTAGATACGAACAGTTGAAAAAAGTAAAAACCCTATCTCAAAACCTTCCTTCGTTGAGAAATTAACTAAACGACAAACCAATAGTAACAACTCCTTCAGACACAGATGATCCTCCATGGCCTGTTTGTCGTTAAGCTTTTAATGTTTCTTATGTAAACATCCATGTCATTCAAATGTCTAGTTTGGAACTTATCAATGACAAGAAATCCATCAAAGCTTTCGGACGGATGAACAATAAGAATTGTATTTTCTTTCACACAGAAGAATGGTTGTGGTTTCGATATGTTTGTTCTGAAAAATGTAATTGTCAAACTATAAGGAGAGAGCATAGGTGAATGAAAGTTGAAAAAACATTGTAAGGTTAATTTTGTGAAATAAAAATTAAACCAAGACTTCAATCTATTATCCATATCAAAGATATAATGTCACTGGTACTTACTGTTTTATTAAGTATATAAGGATCACAAGCTGTATCTAACAAACATTTGACTATCTGACGACGGCTTTGTCTGGAGGCGATATGAAGTGCAGTATCTCCTTCCTTAGAAAAATAATGTTAAATAGTATTAAATGATTAAATCATTTGCGCTTTGTATACTTATATTTTTATTCTGTCTAGCACACATTGTGGTTGTCAAGAATAAACTATGTAAAAATAAAAAAAACAAGGTTCGAAATCTAATTGATACAGCACGATTAACAGAAATATATTGCTCTACTAAAATTTAATAGTATTTATTTTTTGTTTTATATATCTTCTCAGGAACATATACTGTTCCCAGATCTTCTGTAGCTATATATATAACCGCCAAATCGAATTTGTATACGTATAGTGATTAGCAGACCGTTTCTGTATGTGAGACGACCCTCCATTGTACCTGTTAACTGTAGGTGTCATTAGTCGGTGTCGAGAGTTGTTGAAAAGGTATAATAGTAGGCAGATTGTAAACTTAAAATACTAGCATTTCTTTTATTTCAGCGGTGACTCATAAATCTTCTTTTAATTTCATAAAACAAATATAATAGTTTAAGCTTTTAAGTTAATAAAATAAGTTACTTTTATTTTCTAGTATTATGAAACCAAAGATAATTTAAGGCTGTCCTTTATTTATTTACTTAAAAAATTATTCAGCAAGAAACATTTTCATAATTGTTACTATTTTTTATAATTATCGTACGGTTTAAAACGTAGCACAATAGGATTAATAATATTGTTAAATAATATAAAATAGTTAAAATATCTTCCTGTTTTCTGTTATAAAGAATATTTCATTCATCTTGTGCGTTTTGTATCCTTGGAATAAGAAGTGGAACAGTTAATATTCAAATTACCTTTACTTTGTCAAGGATGTAAACCAAACCTTATCTTGATTCATATCCAATTTTTAGATATTTAGCTGTGACGTCACTTTTGTGGTTTTGATTTAGTCGTTTGATTGACCATTCGTGGTTTTGTTGGTCTGTGTTTGTGTGTTGTTCTATGTTGTTTTACGAGTTCATTGCCATTATGAGTTCAGCATGTCGAATTGCAATATTGTTTTGTTTATTTGTATATTGATGTGTCTTGAATGATCTTGCATTTACTGTACGGCATTCGTGTCATGTGATGTTGTCATTTTCTTGGTAAATATATACTATTATCATAATAGCACGAGGTTTGGCTAACCACAAAAACCAGGTTCATTTCACCATTTTGTCTAAAAATGTACTTTAACAAGTCAAAAAAATAACAGTTGTTATCTTATGGTTGGTTTATGTGTGTTTTGTTGTAGGACTCAAATCTATGGTGGGTTCCAAATCTATGGCCACAATTGAATACCTAGAAGAATGGGTCTAAACTTTCTTCCCGTCTATCTAGCAGTAAATGTTCCCATGTCTGCAGGGGATTTTGACTGCACTACTAAAACAAAACCCACACTGTAGATTCGAAAATGCAGGAAACCTAAAGATTCTTTGTTTAGGGATTGACCCCCATTGTGAAGTTGGCTATTTTGTGTTGTAAGAATTAGCCATTAGATGTTGATAATACAAGAAATTTATTTTCAGATTCTTTTTGTTTGCTATGCCATGACTTTGTTTGGGTCTGACACAGAGCAGATGCTCAGTTCGCAGAATTTCTCCAAATGATCAGTTCAAACCAATTTGCAGTTTTGATGATTATGTGGATTCGTAACTTTTCGGTTCTGATTGCATGAGGCAGAACTTGTGGATCACACAAATATTTCTATGGCTAGTCTTAAATTTCTTAAAAGAGGTTCCAGATCTAACACATAACAAACAGGGCTCCAAGCAGTAATCGGAGATGCCAACATATGTCATTCAACTCCACAGGCCCTTACGGCAATTCCACTTCTTAAGAGGCAGAAACACCTATTTTATTACAAAACTACGAGATCCATCTTTAATCACAGACAAAATGCAACCGGAAACTCCAATATTCCAACAAGCTCCGTCATCACAGCAAGCCTACACCACCTGAACACGATTCAAGTAAAAAAATCGCAATGTCTTCTCCGGGTTCCTCGCCCGTTCATGTTGACTCTAACCATATTCATCATGCTTCTGTCCCTGCAGGCCTCAGCTCTTTGCAATACAATCGAACGACTGAAACCACATATGAAACTTGACCTCAGCCAATAACATGTACGTTAGCCCAGTCAGATATCATTCAAATAGCAAGGCAATTAAAAGAGATGATATATATTGTGAGATCGACTACACTATCAAAGCCACAATAGACCAGTACAAATTTGAAATCGAGAGGCTTAATAAAGAGAACCAATTGCTGCGTGATGACATGAATGCGTTAGAACAATACAGTCAACGGGACCTAATTCGTATCAACGGCATTCCTGACGGTGGGATTTATGAATCTTCCATTCAAACAAACGAATTAGTGAAAGAACCATCGATGACGATCTAACACCCGAAGACAATAAAGACGTCCGAGTTAACAACAAGTTTCAGCCTTCTAGACATTTCTAGACAAATAATTGTCAAGCTTAAGGATCATAATGTTAAAAAGAGGATTCTAAGATGCAGAAAAATTATAAAAGGGAAAACAGAATACAAGTATGTCAGAAGCTATGAAGAACTGACCAAGCCGAAGAACACTATTGCATACAAATCCAGAGAGCTCAGTTTTGAGTGTCATCTAAGAGACCCTCAGACGTTTGATGGTAACTTTATGTAAAGGACAATCCAATTGCAAGTCCATGGTGTTAACACAATGCCGCGTTCCTACGTTTTGTGTCGATATACTGCTGTCCTGGTTCCATGGACTTCCTTGATAGGCTAGACTACAACAACAAACAAAACAGACGCGAGTTCACACCACTACAACTCATAACATATGCGGAAGCACGAGCGAAAGAATTAGCAGAGAGAGCATCTCCAAATACATCAGCTGAAAACACGAATGTCAAAATGTCATGATTTAACTTTGAATAAAACTGCATATATTGACAACTTTTTTTGTTTATGTACATATTTCTAAATGTATTTAGACTATTTGACAGTCTTGTTTCAGAATTTCGCAAAAACAACTGTACACTGACTAAATATAGTGATGTCAAATAAACTGCAATTGACTTTTTGCTTTTTGTTTTCTTTGTTTTGTTTATGTATTTGTTTATTCTACTATAATTGCATGCTACACAAGTCATGCACACAATACATCTAATTGTAATTCATCCGCATTCCTGTTAATTACACGGGAATACTTACCTTGATCGCCGATTTGTCACGTGACAAATTTTAACGTATTGATGTTCAAAACACAAACTCTCATAGTACATGTAGTATCATTAATTATTCATTCGTGAAAATGGTAAAACTATAACGGTTATTTTTACATAATGTTAAATTCTATGGTAAGGAAACTTTCATAGCTAACTTCAAGCTTCTAAAACAACTTTAAAAAAAAGATATTACTTTCAATTTGTAAATTTTGTCGTATACAAGCAAACTTTTAACAACACGTACAGTGAAATGCACTGCTTTAAACGTGTAAACTTACTATATATTGTATGGACAGATCTTGTCAATTCAACGATCAAATAATCAATTAGGCAATCACAACTAAATCGAGATGTTTTGACACGGCTGGTATTAACAGTTATACTGACTTACTACGTATGAATACAGTTGTATCATTCACCAATCATTTATACATAGGTATACTCATTCCTGCAAACTACTTGTTAAATCCATGTACATGTGCATAATTTTGCTTATGCTTCATGCATACACCATATTGTTATTCCATTTTTGTTCTCACAATTTTTTCATATTTTTTACTTACATTCTTTTCACAAAACAGATGAAATGCTATGGTTTATTTAACTTTGTATACGGCCGCTCTCAGATTGATCAATTTCAGTCAGATGTAACATAACTCATAGGGGTAGAAATCGAGTTATATCGTATGAGAGTTGGCAAATACTCAACAGGCAAAAACATCAAACAAAGACTAAATTATATTGATTTTATCTCTGTCTACTTATTTCTCGCTTGTAAAAGTGTCTCGCAGGCACTGGTGTTTTCAATTTAAATTTTCACGTTGTCGCATCAACTAGGCGTGTGCCTTAAACCCTCAGAGATGAAACATGTAGACTCAAATGTACAAAAAACAACAAGTAGAAATGTTAATCTTGGACTATTTATTATTTTATTTTTACTATTTGTTGTTCAAATCTTGCTTATCCTAGCAGGAATAGAGGTAAATCCAGGTCCAAGTGACGATATAGATTCTTCTCAAAGTTCAATTAACTCAACTAATTTGTCGGATTTCTGTGAACTTTTTTCAATGTCAGTTTAAATTCCTCACTTAAACGTACAAAGCCTAGCCCCGACAATAGATATTATTCAAGCTGAATAGTCTGATTTCGACATCTTAGCGTTTAGTAAAACCTGGTTACACATTTTGCTATATGATCGAGGTAATAAGGTTAAATAACGTTGAACAATTTACAACCGAAATAACAAAAACTATTATAGAAGCTGCTGAAAAATGTATTCCAAATAGAATAATAAATGTTCGTAAAAATGATGCTAAAAAAAAGATAAGGAAAAAAAATAGAATCCACAGAAAGGCTAAAAAAAATAATTACTCATCGGATTGGTCAAAATTTAGGCAAATACGTAATGAAGTTACCCGTTTAATAAGAAAATCAAAAGATTGATTATAACAACAATTTAATGAAAAAAATCATGAACAGTAGCCCGTCCACTACTAATTGGTATAAACGGTTAAACAAATATCCGGATTAAAAACAAACGACGCAAGTGTACCTCCATTTATGGTTAATAACAACTTATTATTTGATGAAATCGAAAAGGCCAATGAATTTAATCTTTTTTTTTGCTTCCCAGTCAAATATTGATGATTCAAGTGCTATGTTACCTGAAGAACTTAAAACTAGTAGTGAAGACATTAGTTATGTAGAACTTACTGTTACTGAAGTTGAAGATATATTGAAAATTGTTTATCCCACAAAAGCTTCTGGCACAGTCCTAATAAGTCCCATATTGTTAAAAGAAGCATCTTCTGTTTTGAAATATCCACTGTAAAAGCTATTTTACTTATCGTTGAGTACGTCTACATTTCCAGATCAATGGAAAAGAGCAAATGTTACCCTAGTTTATAAAAAATAGTTAACCGAATGACGTTAAAAACTATAGACCTATTTCCTTGTTGAGTGTAATTTAAAAGTGTATGGAACGATGTGTATATAAACATTTTAACAATCACTTTTTGCGCAATAATATTTTAACGAAAAATCAATCACGCTTTACACGGTGGAACTCAGCGGTAAATCAATTAATTAACATTTCAAATGACGTTGAAATGCTTTAGATAGCGGTAATGAAAAGGGGAGTATTCTGTGATATAAGTAAAGCGTTTGATCAAGTCTGGCATAAGGGACTGCTATTTAAACGTCAACAAGCGGGCTTATCGGGTTCTTAACCAAGATGGTTTGAAAATTATCTTACAAACAGAGTCCAGCGGGTGGTTATTAACATTTCAAATTCCGAATGGTTACCTGTTACTACAGGCGTCCCACACGGGTCCATTCTAACCCCTCTCCTTTTTTTTGATATTTATAAACCATATTGTAGAAGACTTTCAAGCTCAAACAATTTTAAATTACGATCTAGATAAGATTTATAATTAGTCAAACAAATGGCTTGAGAATTTTAATGCTAAAAACACTAAAAGTATCATAATTTTAAAAAAGGAAATAGACCGTTTCATCCTCCATTAAATATGAATATCCAAGAGCTACAAACAGTAAGTAAATACAAACATCTAGGTGTCTTTTTTTTAACAACGTATCCTGGAACGACCATATTGATATATATATATAGAGCCCAGGTGGTCGTGTGGTCTAGCGGGACGGCTGCAGTGCAGGCGATTTGGTGTCACGATATCACAGTAGCATGGGTTCGAATCCCGGCGAGGGAAGAACCAAAAATTTGCGAAAGCAAATTTACAGATCTAACATTGTTGGGTTGATGTTTAGACGAGTTGTATATATATATATATATATATATATCATGTACTGTAGTACGCCGCTAGATTAAAACTGACGAGGAAAGGTAACACACGGCCACTGAAAGCTTTATTTTTGTAGGGCCCAGGTGGTCTTGTGGTCAAGCGGGACGGCTGCAGTGCAGGCGATTTGGTGTCACGATATCACAGTAGCATGGGTTCGAATCCCGGCGAGGGAAGAACAAAAAATTTGCTAAAGCAAATTTACAGATCTAACATTGTTGGGTTGATGTTTAGACGAGTTATATATACATAATGTACACAGCCATGTATCACCATCATTGATGGCGATCCGATGGATAAATATGTTGTAGAGTTGTCACTGACTCAGACGTACTTATAAATATAATTATTTTCTATGACTGTATCTTACATTAATTTGTAGGATCCTTTACTATAGATAATTGAGCTGATTTGTAACAATAACATCTCCATGCCTTATATATCATGTACTGTAGTACGCCGCTAGATTAAAACTGACGAGGAAAGGTAACACACGGCCACTGAAAGCTTCATTTTTGTAGAGCCCAGGTGGTCGTGTGGTCTAGCGGGACGGCTGCAGTGCAGGCGATTTGGTGTCACGATATCACAGTAGCATGGGTTCGAATCCCGGCGAGGGAAGAAAAAAAAATTCAAGCCATCCAAACTCTGTAAAAAATGCTATACCATATGGTCTTGGTATTCGTGTCAAAAGAATTTGCTCAACAGAGGAAGATTACAAAACAAGAAGAGAAGAAATAAAAACGCACCTAAGAAAACGTGGATACAATAACTCGTCCACTGAAGTTCAATTGAAAAAAGTCGACAATTTAAACCGAGAATATCTATTACAGTACAAACAGAAGAAAGAAAACAACAGGGTACCTTTAGTAATTACTTATTCTAAAGCGCTTCCAAATGTACATTCAATTCTTAGAAAAAATCTTAAAATTCTCCATCAATCTGAAAGACTAAAGAAAATATTCTCCGATCCGCCTATCGTGGCATTTAAACGCGATAACAACATAAAAGACATCTTAGTGCACAAAAAGCATAATTTACTATTTTATAAACAAACTAATGGATGTGGACCATGTGGTAAAATTGTGCATTATGCTCACATATAAATGAAACCAAGGTATTTTGTGACAACACCGTCAAAGAATATACCATTCAGGGACAAATAAATTGTTAAAACCGTAGGCGTGATATATGCGATTAATTGTACAAAATGTGAAAAAGTTATATATGTAGGACAAACGGGTGATACACTATATCAACGAATGCTATTGAACTTTTCAAAAATACGCAAAAAAAACCCAGAAGATCCAGTAGCCAACCATTTCATTCAGAACAATCATACAATGACAAATTTGAAAGTTACCGCCATAAAGAGAGTATTTGGGACAGAAATTTACAGAAAAACTAAAAAAATTAAAAATTTTAGAACCTGAAGGACTCAACACAATGTATGAACGATAATAAATATATTGATATTAAAAAAGCGAAAAACGCGGCAAATGAACGTCATAGAAGTTATTATAACGCAATGTATCCAAGCGATGTAATTGTTGTTTCAATGTTGTATTTTATTCCAATGAAGAAGGCCGTAATGGCCGAAACGTATGGGAATTTTTGTTATAGTTTTTATTATACAATCATTCAGAGACTTTACATATAAACAGTAAACAGCATGGAATACACACAATTGCAATATGTTGGAAACATTGAAAGTTGGAGTAGAAGTCTTTTTAAACTATGTGAAAAGAAATGCCGCTACGGAAGTCATCTTTCATTTTTGGAAACCTGTGATAGACTTAAAATCATACCAAAGGGATTTACTTTAAAGTGGACATTAAACTTAGGTAAAGTGGACGCCAGTCATCAAGAAAATGTGAATAATATCTTTGAAAACTCTTCATATCAATTAATCAAAGAATATGAAGGTATGTGCTACTCAAATTCAAGAAGTTGATAACAATTTAACACAAATACACAGCAACATCATAAACATTTTTGGAATTGATATTTTACAAGAAATTCAACATAATCACGAGAATGAACTGCAAAAAATAGAAGAAAAAATTAAAAGAACAAAGAGTAAGAAAATCTCCGCCATAAAATGTCAAAGCAACGTATTACGTAACAACAATAAATTAACAACATATATTCAAACTAGAACTAACCCAATTAAAGAGCAAAATATAAACATAGTGAAAGACGGGAATTGTTTTTTTCGATGCATCTCAAAATATTTATTCGACACCCAAGAAAAACATGAAGAAATTCGTCACCAAATTTTAACAACAATTTCAACAGACAAAAACTTTTATACGGAATTTATTGACGGTGATTTCGATACCCATTTAAATAACATTTCAAAAACAGATAAACACTCCACATCCTGGGCTACGGAAGCAGAAATTATAGCAGCTAGTGAAACATATAATGTTGATTTTTTTATTAAAACTAAAGTCGGTCTCATAGCTGAATGGAACCAATTTTCAAGAAATAAACATTGCAACCATGGCATGCTGTATATCACAATACTACATGAAAACAATCATTTTTCGCTTGTAAAAAATATCCCTAGACCATGTTCATGTAATCCAGTTATCAAACCGAATTTAGCAAAAGAATCAAATTCAAAATCAACAGACAAATCAGAAGAGTCAATAGATACTTTTAATAAACAAAACCGCGACCCAAAATGTGAGGTTATTAATAAATCTTCAAAAGAGTTAACGAGCGCAAAGAAAACATTATTGTCAAAAGGTTTCAAGTTTATTACACTAGAAGAAAAGTAGACATGGGAAACTTAAAGCTGATCTAAAGATATGGGTAAGAAGAATGCGTCTTCGCGAACATTTTTTCGAAAAAAACGAGGAAAAAGAAAATTACGAAAACGAGTATACTAAATTTAAAAAATCAAGTACGTTCACACCCTCCCCAGGAAAATAAAGATGGTTGGATGAGTATATACAAACCGTAAAAGATGAAATTTTAAGTACATTAAGTCGAAAATTCAAAATGAATATAACTATTGAAGAAGAAAAAGCAATGCGGGAACTTTTGTATAATACAAGCATCGTGATACGACCAAGCGACAAATCATCCGGAGTTGTAATAATGAACACAGAAGATTATAAATTGGAGGTAGAAAAATAATTAGATAACAACGATACGTACAAAGCAATAGATAAGGATTTAACACAGACAAATGAAAATAAAGTAAAAAACTCATAGAAAATTTATGTAAAAGAGAAATAATAGACAAAGACATGAAAAAATATCTCTTACCGAAAGGAACATGTCCCGGAAAGGTACAAGCCAATCCGAAATTATACAAAAAAAATCACCCAGTTAGAACAATTATTAATGGGCATGATGGGAGGAACCATCCCACAGAAAAAATCGCGGAAATAGTCGAAAACGAGCTTTCGGAGAATGTTCGAAACTTACCCACTTATATCAAAGACACAACAGATTCTTTAAACAAATTAAATGCAATACAACAGCCTTTACCAGACAACGCAATAATGTTGTGTTTAGATGTAAATAAATTATATCCAAGCGTACCAAGAAAAGAAGCGCGAGAAGCATGCAAATCAGCACTAGAAAATCGAACTAACACATCAATCCCAACGGAAGATGTTCTTAAAATGATGGATTAAGTCATTGAAAACAATAATTTTAGCTTTAACGGAAAGCACTTTTTACAAACCGAAGGAACAGCTATTGGTTCCCATCTAGGCATGAATTATGCTTGCACCTACCTCGGACAATGGGACGAATTTTTTTTTCAAAACAGCAATTTACAACCATTTTCATATTGGAGATATGTTGATGACATCTGGGGAATATGGGAACATGGTTTAGATGAATTAAAAAAAATTCACGAAATGTCAAACAGTTTGCATCCGAGAATTAAAATAGAAATGCGTTACTCCACTGAACAAACTGAATTCCTTGATGTGTTTGTACACATACAAAACGGACAACTTAAAACAGATCTTTATACAAAATCAACAGATAAACACCAGTACTAACATGTGTCGTCTAGCCATCCAAACTCTGTAAAAAATGCTATACCATATGGTCTTGGTATTCGTGTCAAAATAATTTACTCAACAGAGGAAGATTACAAAACAAGAAGAGAAGAAATGAAAACGCATCTAAGAAAACGTGGATACAATAACTCGTCCACTGAAGTTCAATTGAAAAAAGTCGACAATTTAAACCGAGCAGATCTATTACAGTACAAACAGAAGAAAGAAACGCGGCAAATGAACGTCATAGAAGTTATTATAACGTAATGTATCCAAGCGATGTAATTGTTGTTTCAATGTTGTAATTTATTCCAATGAAGAAGGCCGTAATGGCCGAAACGTATGGGAATTTGTGTTATAGTTGGGTTGTTATATCACAGTAGCATGGGTTCGAATCCCGGCGAGGGAAGAACCAAAAATTTGCGAAAGCAAATTTACAGATCTAACATTGTTCTTACAAAAGAATAAATATAATGAGTAAAATGAAAAATGTTCTTGATATATTTTCACTTGAAAACATTTACAAAACATATTCTTGAATATGCCGATGTCGTTTGGGACTCTCAAAATCAGAATTTGATTGCTAAACTTGAAAATATTCAGCTTGACGCAGCGCGTATCGTCACGGGAGGTACTAAACTTACCAGTATAAACAATTTATATGTTGAAACTGGATGGGAAAAATTATCTGAAAGACGACGCAATCATAGACTAATTTAATTTCACAAAATGTTGAATATTTAATAGACTTATTGCCTGATTCAGTAGGAAGTAGGCATAATCATAATACAAGACAAAGAAATAATATTACACAAGTGAACACACGGACCCGTTTATATTTTGATTATTTTATCCCTGCAACAACAAAACTATGAAGAACTCTTAACTTAAACATAAGGAAATGTGAATCTCTTATCATTATTCAAAAAACAATTTAGTACCCAAAATAGTAAGATCCAAATGTACTTTTATATAGAACATCGTTCTGGTCAAATTCTTCATGATCGCTTAAGAATGAATGCAAGTTCATTCAATTCTCACCTTTTCGTTCGTAATTTAATCCTTTTGGAATATAGCTTTTCATCTTTTATATAAGCATTGGATTTCAAATATTTTGGCCACGAGCATCACTGAAGAGACATATATTGTCGAAATGCGCATCTGGTGCCAGAAAATTGGTACCATTAATTTTATTAGTAGACTTTCCAAATAGTCGTTGTGGACACAAATACTCACTTCCTGTTATCTTGTCCTATATACACTAATTTAAGACATGAACTATTAGATTATATTTCAGTTCGTCCAAGTGAATACAAAATCTTTGCTTTTTGGATCAAAGGTACTCTCAGATGAGCAAAATAGTATGTTATTTAGTTTGGTGCAGAAATGTATAATTAAAAGTAAACGTTTTATCCCGTGGTGTTAATGCTTCATCACTCAATATGAACCAAAGTATTTTACACTGTAAACATTACAATAATTTATGTTTATTTATTATTTTTTTTATTTTATTTTTCTCATTAATTTTTTTGTCCTCTTCTTTCACCTTTTTCATATTTATATATTTATTACAAAGCATGCCAGTATTTATATTTTTCAAGAAGTTTCAACATTGTTACCTACGGGAGCAATTAAAGAAGTTGAATCATTGAAAATCAATGTTTTTCCAATAATTTCTTAGTTTCTGAAAAGATGGAGCTTCAAGGCCAGTTATCAACTAAACAAAATATACTAGTAAACATCATTTTAAGCAGGATCATATATCATTTGTTTTAGATGTTATACAAAAGGATGATTGTATAACATCCATATATCTCGGAAACGCATATTTAAGTTTAAGTATCTTTATAGATTTTAATTAATATTTGCCATTCATGTGTAAATGACGTTATATGAATTTGATGTTCATTTTTCTGGGTTGGCTTCTGCACCAAGAGTCTGGACTACAAGTTAGGTTTTAAACCTGGTCATGTATGTTTTTATCAAAAAATTTATTCGATAAATTAAATTTGAGAATGGAAATGGGGAATACGTAAAAAAGGAAAATCACAAAAATACTGAACTCCGAGGAATATTCAAAAAGGAAAGTCCCTTATAAAGTGTTAAAATCAAAATCTGAAACACATCAAACTAATGGATAACAACTGTCATATTCATAACTTATTACGGGCATTTTCCTATGTAGAAAATGGTGGATTAAACCTGGTTTTATAGCTAGGTAAACATCACACTGATATCACTCAAAGAGGCAACATCCCGATTAAACATGTTAAAGGGCATATGTCAGCCGGAATCAACTAATGGGTCTTCAGTGCAGCGGTACAATATAGCACCCGGAGGTGAGTTTCAGCTGGCCCCAAAATAAATATGTATACTAGTTCAGTGAACTGACGTCATATTTAATTCCAAAACATAAAAATTAACTATAATTAAAAATAAACACGACAGAGGCCAGATGCTCCTGAATGGACAGGCGCACAAATGCATCGAGGCTATACATATTTTGTGAGATCACAACTTTCCCCCTATACATCTAACTAATGTAGAATACATAAACAAACAGCAATTCGAACAGTGAAACTCACTTTATAAAAAAAAAATGCAAAACTTCAATGCACAATTTTTGTCTTACAATAATGATTTCATTATCAGCCTCATCAGCCGGGTCAAAAACAAATCCTTAGCGAGATCTGTTAGAGTATTGTGATACGAAAAATAAATTATTATGACTTGTGTTAAGAGTAAAATGTACTTTATGATGTTGTATACCTATATCAACTATATTTTAAGAAATCTGTCCTCATTCCTTTACAATTCAGGGTTTCTTTGGTTTCCTTTTCCATAATGGTAATTGCTTGTTTTAGGTGGGTTTACAATTCAAAATAAGAAAGTGGAAAACTGTTAAAAATACTTTTTTTTTTATTGAAACAGAGGTCGCAATAGCAGATTTGATTTAAACGAAGGTCCCAATAGCAGATTTGATTGAAACAGAGGTCTTAATAACAGATTTGATTGAAACAGAGGTCTTAATAGCAGATTTGATTTAAACGAAGGTCTTAATAGCAGATTTGATTGAAACAGAGGTCGTAATAACAGATTTGATTGAAACAGAGGTCACAATAGCAGATTTGATTGAAAAAGAGGTCTCAACAGCAGATTTGATTGAAACAGAGGTCTCAACAGCAGATTTGATTTAAACGAAGGTCCCAATAGCAGATTTGATTGAAACAGAGGTCGTAATAACAGATTTGATTGAAACAGAGGTCACAATAGCAGATTTGATTGAAAAAGAGGTCTCAACAGCAGATTTGATTGAAACAGAGGTCGTAATAACAGATTTGATTGAAACAGAGGTCAAAATAGCAGATTTGATTGAAACAGAGGTCTCAATAGCAGATTTGATTGAAACAGAGGTCAAAATAGCAGATTTGATTGAAACAGAGGTCTTAATAACAGATTTGATTGAAACAGAGGTCGTAATAACAGATTTGATTGAAACAGAGGTCTTAATAGCAGATTTGATTTAAACGAAGGTCTTAATAGCAGATTTGATTGAAACAGAGGTCGTAATAACAGATTTGATTGAAACAGAGGTCACAATAGCAGATTTGATTGAAAAAGAGGTCTCAACAGCAGATTTGATTGAAACAGAGGTCTCAACAGCAGATTTGATTTAAACGAAGGTCCCAATAGCAGATTTGATTGAAACAGAGGTCGTAATAACAGATTTGATTGAAACAGAGGTCACAATAGCAGATTTGATTGAAAAAGAGGTCTCAACAGCAGATTTGATTGAAACAGAGGTCGTAATAACAGATTTGATTGAAACAGAGGTCAAAATAGCAGATTTGATTGAAACAGAGGTCTCAATAGCAGATTTGATTGAAACAGAGGTCAAAATAGCAGATTTGATTGAAACAGAGGTCTTAATAACAGATTTGATTGAAACAGAGGTCGTAATAACAGATTTGATTGAAACAGAGGTCACAATAACAGATTTGATTGAAACAGAGGTCTTAATAACAGATTTGATTGAAACAGAGGTCGTAATAACAGATTTGATTGAAACAGAGGTCACAATAGCATATTTGATTGAAAAAGAGGTCTCAACAGCAGATTTGATTGAAACAGAGGTCTCAACAGCAGATTTGATTTAAACGAAGGTCCCAATAGCAGATTTGATTGAAACAGAGGTCTTAATAACAGATTTGATTGAAACAGAGGTCTTAATAGCAGATTTGATTTAAACGAAGGTCTTAATAGCAGATTTGATTGAAACAGAGGTCGTAATAACAGATTTGATTGAAACAGAGGTCACAATAGCAGATTTGATTGAAAAAGAGGTCTCGAAAGCAGATGTGATTGAAACAGAGGTCTCAATAGCAGTTTTTATTGAAACAGAGGTATCAACAGCAGATTTGATTTAAACGAAGGTCTTAATAGCAGATTTGATTGAAACAGAGGTCACAATAACAGATTTGATTGAAACAGAGGTCTTAATAGCAGATTTGATTTAAACGAAGGTCTCAACAGCAGATTTGATTGAAACAGAGGTCGTAATAACAGATTTGATTGAAACAGAGGTCACAATAGCAGATTTGATTTAAACGAAGGTCCCAATAGCAGATTTGATTGAAAAAGAGGTCTCAACAGCAGATTTGATTGAAACAGAGGTCTCAACAGCAGATTTGATTGAAACAGAGGTCTCAATAGCAGTTTTTTTTTTATTGAAACAGAGGTCAAAATAGCAGATTTAATTGAAAAAGAGGTCTCAACAGCAGATTTGATTGAAACAGAGGTCGTAATAACAGATTTGATTGAAACAGAGGTCAAAATAGCAGATTTGATTGAAACAGAGGTCTCAATAGCAGATTTGATTGAAACAGAGGTCAACATAGCAGATTTGATTGAAACAGAGGTCTCAACAGCAGATTTGATTGAAACAGAGGTCTCAATAGTAGTTTTTATTGAAACAGAGGTATCAAAGGCAGATTTGATTGAAACAGAGGTCTCAATAGCAGTTTTTATTGAAACAGAGGTCTCAATAGCAGTTTTTATTGAAACAGAGGTCTCATTCGAAGATTTGGGATCAACATTTGAAGACAAAATTGATGATGGTGAAAGGAGCTTGTCAGAAAGTTTGTTTCATATTAAAATAACTTAAAATTGTTGGGTTTTTTTTTTCTCTTCAATGGCGAGTTTCAAACAGTAACAAGCTTATTATATTGGTATAAAATTAGACAATACAACTACAGAAGGTTATATTAATGAATCGAGATAAATGCAGAGTTTTAAGCCTTATATTAAAAAATTGATATTTTTTTGACGGCTCAGTATATTCCTGGGACATAGCACATTAAGTCATCAATTTGGAGATGAGTTGCCATTCTGTGTAACGATAAGGCTAAGTCTTTGATTTCAAGAATATTTAAGTATACAAACTTAAAGTCGAAGCCATCCCATTAAAAATGTTATGGGCGCTTTAACGAGTTGGTGAACCGTTATGGATAATTTGTGTAACAGATGACAACGAATGTTTTCAAATTATCATTCTCTTTTCCACGAATATGACCTACCTAGTTAAAAATGTTAAAGTTGCCGGTAGTGTAAGTACATACGAGACACGACGACTGTCGCATGAGGAAAATGGTAAGCTTCCTTCTTGAAGAATTGCTGGGTGGGTTGAGCTTGCTCAGTAGTTATGTTTTCATGTTGTTGTTCGTGTTCATTTTAAATCGTTCCATAAACAAATTGAACTCGGTTTCATGCGTTTATTTAAATCAATAATAAAAAATAATTAGCGGTCACATTACAGCAAAAGAAAATAATATAAAGGTGACCGTTTGGGATAGATTAAGTAAAATTTCAGCAAGAAGCAGAAACAGAGTATTTTAAAACCAATAAGTAAATCAACAGAAAAAAAGAAAGATAGGAAACAAATCATCACCATCTTCCTTCAAAAGAAAGAAGAGGTTATACAAACACATGAAAATGTCCAAATAAGGTGTTGATATCAAATTCAAAATATGGAGATTACTTTATTGGGGATACAAAATCAGCAAAAAACCAAGCATTTTCGTAAATATAAATCAGTGTAACATGTATACACAATTATAATAATATCAAACACAAACCGAATTCGTAATTCACAAGGTAAGCCATATCAATTTTTCTGCGATGTGTTGGATTGTACATAAGTATGTACACTTAGTTTGATACCACCGCCAAAAGCAACCATGAGATTTCAGTTTTGTCTGTCCAATGCAGCATCAATACTACCATTCCATATTAAGTGACACATATCAATGTTACCATACCATTTAATGGTCAAGGACACAGCTGATATAACCAACTAAGTTGAGACTACGTAGGGTCGCGTTCATTGTTGAGAGTTGACACGGATGCCGATGTAACAATTAAATAACCATATTGGTTAATAATTACTTTATTTCTTTCAATTGCTAATCATAATACTGCGACATTTCTTATAGATTTTCAAATTGTTGATTGATTGAGACAATTTAGGCAACAAATAGAAACTGTGTATATTAAAACAAAGATATATAAACACAATATATAATAAAGATGGAAACAAAAAAGTATTTTTATTGAAATTGTTGCTCAAAAGTGAACTTATTAATAAAACTACAAATCAAATCAAATACAATGCAACTTTGACGGTCACATGCCATTTTGCATTGCTACCTTTTTTAAATGTTGTGAGAGATTTAGAATTGATAAATATATCAGAAAAAGAATTTATCTAAACGTAACAATGTACACTAAAAATAGTGATCACTTATGGAAATCCTGTTCAATGTTTACATTTTTTTAGAGGAAGACACTGATTGTAACTCATAATAAGAATTGTGATTATTTGAGTCAAACATCGTATGAAAAGGAATCAATGATATGCTTGAATTTAGGTAAATTACATAATATGAGGTATAGAATGAATTTTTGACAAAACAAGAGAGGGATATGGGGCAAACTAGTCTTCCATGCATTGAAGAAAAATATGAACAAAAACATAAACCTGTTTTACCCCGCCACATTATTTATGTGTGTGCCTGTCCCAAGTCAGGAGCCTGTAAATTCAGTGGTTTTCGTTTGTTTATGTGTTACATATTTGTTTTTCGTTCATTTTTTAACATAAATAAGGCCGTTAGTTTTCTCGTTTGAATTGTTTTACATTGTCTTATCGGATCCTTTTATAGCTGGCTATGCGGTATGAACTCTGCTCATTGTTGAAGGCCATACGGTGACCTATAGTTGTGTATGTGTGTCATTTTGGTCTTTTTTGAATAGTTATCTCATTGCTAATCATACCACATCTTCTTTATAGTCAGGACATTCGATAATTATCCTTAATCTGACATAACTGCATCCTTATAATTTTTTAAATATCCGAAAAGATCGGTTTAATTAGATATAAAACCACATGAAGAAAAAGATATAAATGGGTATGGGTTGTTACTTTATGTTACGATTACTGTCAGTGTATACTCATGGTATAATGTTAAGGTTGGTATGAACAAATGGAAAATTGGAGTCTTTCCTTCAAAAATGTAACAGAAGACATCACGACTTCTTGGGCCGTTATGAGTAATTTGTGTCACAAATGACGACGAATATCTGTCACTCGTCTACATGAATAACACAAACAATCCGTTCTATTTCCACCGAATACTACCTACCTAAGAGAACTTATCTGTTACAGGAGTTGCATACAATTACTTAAAATAACTAGCTATTTATTTTGGGTTAAATTGCTAAAAATATGTATGCAAAAAAAAAAAAAATCCACACACTGACTGATATTTTTTAGTTATTTCATAAAAAATGCTATTATAGATATCTAGGAACAATCCCTATGTTAATAATTCTTCGGAATTAGGTATATTTATGATTTATTTTGTTGTAAGAACACAAGGTTTTTAAACCTTCAGTTTATTCGTCAAATATCTGCGAAGGATGTTAAATATCTTCATTTGAACTATGAAGTTAAGAATGTTTAATTTTCCTTTTATGATAATAAGGCAATTAATTCCTATTCAAACGAATGCGGTTTTACAAGATTTTCAAAGTTTGTATTATCATGATTATATTGTGGTTGAAAATTTTGAAGTCAAGCATTACTGAAGAGACAATTATTTCCGTAATGCGCATTAAGTGCAATCAAATTAGTATTGGTCATGTCATATCAAACAATGACCAATGATTGGTGAAAGCAATATGAATAATCATGCACTTACCTCATTCTGTAAATTTATATTAATACCACGGTCAATTAGCAATCTAACGATATCAGTTAGCCCTGTCCGTGCAGCAAGGTGAAGTGCAGTTCTACCATTCTGTACAAAGAAATACTAAGCGGTGTTAACATACAATTGAATGCTAACTATTGCAGCTGATATATAAACTAATGCATGACTACATAGTGTCGCATTTATTGTAACTCGTCGACCCTGCAGCCGATATGATAATCAAATGAAAATAAAGATAACTGTTACCAATGTTTTAACTTGATAATAATCAGAAGGTGACAATTTCTGAAAGATGTTCAAATCTAGACAATTGATTAAAAAAATAAGGCAATTTATGTTCTGGACGCCGTAACGATTTGTTGGATCGTTGTGTGTAAATTGTGTCACAAGTGATGACGAATATATTTCAATTGTCAACATGAACAACATAAACAAGCCGTCGTATTTCCCCCGAATACTACCTACCTAACAAAAATGTATGTGTTACATAGGAGTTAGGAGTTAGAAGTTGCATACAATAACTTAGAATAACTAGCTTTTTAGTTTGGGTTAAATTGCAAAAATTTGTGTGCAAAGAAAAAAAATCACAGATTGACTGATATTTTTTTAGTTAGTTCATAAAATATGCTATCATAGTATCTAGGAGCAATCCCATTTGTTTCTAATTCCTTGGAGTGCGGTATTTTTATGATTTCACTTATTTGCTAGAACACATAGCTTTTAAACGCTTTTAAACCTGAAGTTTATTCGTCAAATATCTGCGATAATATTTAATTTCTTCCTTTGAACTAAGCATTTAATATTAAAAAGAAGATCTGGTATGATTGCAAATGAGACAACTGTCCACAAGAGACAAAAATGACACAGACATTAACAACTATAGGTCACCGTACGGCCTTCAACAATGAGCAAAGCTCATACCGCTTGGTCAGCTATAAAAGGCCCCGATAAGACAATGTAAAACAATTCCGACCGTGCAAGGGCTGTATAGCCAGTCAAGGTCGTTAAAAACTTCCATTTGTTGTTGTAAAACAATGAAACGAGAAAACTAACGGCATTATTTATATAAGAAAAAAATAGACGGAAAACTAATATGTAACACATAAACAAACGACAACCACTGAGTTACAGGCTCCTGACTTGGGACAGGCACATACATAAAAAATGTGGTGGGGTTAAACATATTAGCGGGATCCCAACCCTCCTCCTAACCTGGGACAGTGGTATAACAGTACAACATAAAAATGAACTATAAAAATCAGTTAAAAAAGGCTTTACTCATTAGATGGACAACAATACAAGTGGACGTGTCTGGCTACTTTTACATCCCGAAACAAAAAGACAGAATGAACAGATTTGAGAGGACTCGCAGTTATCTGACAGCTAGTTCAAAGCCACTAACAACTGATAAAAAAATCATGCATCTAAGACTAAACTATCAATCCGTACACATCCAACATCCAATGGATTTAGTATAAAGACGTCATAAACAGCCAGAGCAATGCCAAGTTACAGGTATCGACAGATTGTAGATCCATGAATATGTATATAAAATACTTGTTATATTTAGTTAGCTTATAATTTACTAATAACAAAATCAATATGTATACCAATAAAAACATTATTCAATGATCTTATTACAGTGTTGAATAGGTAACCTTTTAGAATAAGTTTATTTAAAGGAGCGACAAGTTTACATGGATCATTTCTAAATTTCCGGGAACGGTTAACAACATTTCCTTAAAAATTAATATGTGCTATCATGTTTGAAATGAGTTGTCTATAGGTACAACCTAAATTCAAAACCAAATCTTCATATCTATGGAAAAATTTAGTAAAGGTTTCAAGTAATTTATGGTAACGATATCCCTGGTTTAATAATTTACCAGTAAAACATAGATGTAGCTCTCTCTCTCTCTCTCTCTCTCTCTCTCTCTCTCTCTCTCTCTCTCTCTCTCTCTCTCTCTCCTCTCTCTCTCTCTCTCTCTCTCTCTCTCTCTCTCTCTCTCTCTCTCTCTCTCTCTCTCTCTCCTCTATCTCTCTCTCTCTCTCTCTGACTTACTTACACACAACACAATACATTCACTCATCTGTTTTGCTACAATATGCATCATGACTTACTTTTTAATACAATTTTTATTAAGGAAATACATTTGCTCATAATTTATAAATCATGTCTTTTCTCTTAACTAATCATAGACAATATGAAAACAACACTTAGTTAAATATGACATGTAAAGGAGACCAAAATTTTTCACAAACTTGGACTTTATCATTTTTCTTTGCAATTTGATTTTCAAGAAATTGGTATTTCTCTATTTTATTTTTTAACTGAACCATATTTGGTTTTGTTTCATTTAATTTACATTATATATATAGTTCTTTGTTATTATGATAAGAATATTTACTAATAAACTTTCATGTTTGCAACCAAGAAACACATTCTTTTTGTTGAGATCAAAGTTGACAAAAAAAAGTTTAACATGTTTGAAAAAGACTGCCACAATTGAAAAGTTATTGGGCATTTAAAAAATAGGTGTCCAATGGTTTCTTCTCTAAGTTTACAAAAAGTACATAACTTGGTATCTTTTAATTTGATTTTGTACAAAAAGGTATTAATTGCTTTAATTCTATTCAAAAATGTATATTGAAAGGTTCTTAAATAAGCATCTCTACAAGATGTTTTTGTTATCATGCAATATTCTGACCATTCTGTAGTACATTAATCAAGAACTAACAGTTCTGCCAATTTCAAAAATTTGATTGTTGGTAGTTGAATAAATTCTTCTACAAAGTTTTTATATACAAATGTGGCTTTCACATTACACCTGATTTTTTTTAAGAAAGTATCACCAGTGTTAGATTTATCTAACTCTTGTTATAGACAGTTCTCTTTAAGGAAGTTTTAATAGTGTAAGGGATTTTTGATATCAAACCATAAAATTGTTGGTTTGTACTTTTTCTTGAAATTTATAAAATTTATAAAAAAAAATGATATGTTCACGATTAATAAGGTCACTTACTGACTGCACCCCCCCCCCCCCCCAAAAAAAATAAAAATAATGAAATATCTAAGGATAAAATGTCACTGAGAGAAATCTCAGTAAAAGGTTTTGTAGCGGAAAAGCATAGTAAGATTAAGAACCCTTTCACCCACATACTGCATAAGGTCTGCCAGTAACAACAGCTGCCAGCCACCGCTAGGGTTTGCCAGCAGTCTTTTTATCCAACTAATTTTCAAATAGATTTAGTCTTAGATGCATGATTTTTTAATTAGTTGTTTGTGGCTTTGAACTAGCTGTCAGATAACTGCGAGTACTCTCAGATCTGTACATTGTGTCTTTTTGTGTCGGGATGTATAAGTACCCGGCCATGTCCACCTGTGTTTTTGTCCATCTGATGAGTTAAGCCTTTTTCAACTGATTTGTATAGTTCGTTCTTAAGTTGTTCTATTATACCACTGTCCAGGTTAGGGGAGGGTTATGATCCCGCTAACATGTTTAAGCCCGCCACATTAAGTATGTATGCGCCTATCCTAAGTCAGGAGTCAGTTATTTAGTGGTTGTCGTTTGTTTATGTGTTACACGTTTGTTTTTCGGTAATTTTTTTCTATATAAATAAGGCTATTAGTTTTCTCGTTTGAATTATTTTACATTGTCTTATCGGTGTGTTTTATAGCTGACTATGCGGTATTGACTTTGCTCATTGTTGAAGGCCATACCGTGACCTATAATTGTTAATGTTTGTGTCATTTTGGTCTTTTGTGGATAGTTGTCTAATTGGCAATCATACCACATCTTCTTTTTTATAGTTAAAGGAATGAAGATGTACCATATTAAGTCAATCCTTTGAAATATCAGCAATAAGTGAGTTACGTTTAATTTTGTCTGGTTTTCCATTCCATATGAAATCATAAAATAATGAAGTGAGCTCTGTAAACCTTGAATGTGATAGGTTTGGTAATGCAGTCAATAAATAGACCAAATTTGAAAGAGCAAGAGATTAAATTACTGTAATGTTTCCCAATAATGTAAGTTTTCGATGTTGCCAGCTCTTCACAATTGCAGAGACCTCTTTAATTGTCCTAGCAAAATTCATTTCTGTGATACAGCTTAAATCTCAAAATTCAATCCCCAAAAGTTTAAGATTTGAATGGGACCAATTAAGTTTTAAGTCGGGACATAAAATAAGATCCGAACATTTTTTACCTTCAACCTATAATGCTTTTGTCTTTGAAGCATTTATTTTCAAACCTGAAATTGTATAAAAAGATTCAAAACTTGAAAGTGTTTCCCAAAAATATACTTCTCTTCCATCTAACACAAGGAATGTGTCATCTGCGTACATGCTTAAAAGTGATTAATTATCATTGATAGTAATTCCCTTTATGTCAGGATAACTTTTTAATTTCAAAGATAATAATTCAAAACCAATTAAAAATAGGGAGAAAGAGGATCTCCCTGTCTGCAACCTCTTCCTAAATGAAAAAAAAAAACTTAGACATGTGTCCATTATTTATAACACAACTGATGCCCCTGAGTAAAACATTTCAAACCATCTACATATAGAAGGCCCAAATTTGAAGGGTTTCAAAGATTTTTTTTTAAAATCACCATTCCAAGGAATCAAATACCTTTCCAAAATCAACAAGCAATAACAGTCTTATTATTTTCCTCAATATATATTGCATCAAATCATATGAAAGGTGTGTGTCCTCATCCTTAATCTGTCTTTAATGAAACCTTTTTGTGTGTCACTTATCATAAATGGTAAAACAGGTTTAAATCTATTAACTATAACGGCAGAAGCTGTTTTCATATCAGTATTCAAAAGACTAATAGGACGCCAGTAACTAATATATTGTCTGTCTTTTCCCTCTTTAGGAATGCAAGTAATTATTCGTTGATACTGAAAATCAGAAAATTTACCCCCCCATATCCAAAGGGAAGAGATCGAAAGACAAAAGGGCCAATATCTTTCCAATTTTTTTTATAAAAATCTACAGAATACCCATTAGAACAAGGACTTTTACCATTTGTCATAAATTTTAACGATTCAGCACATTCTTTTAAAGTCAAATTTCATTCACAAAGATCACTTTGTTCTTCTGTAAGCTTAATGTTATGATTAAAAAATGATGTATCATTGCAATCAAATGTTTTGCTTGAGTACAATTTTTTTATAAAAAAATGTTGTTCAATCAGATTTTTGATTGCTCTAAAATATGCTCACCATTATCATCGATAATTTCTGTTATGGTCTTTTTAATAAAAATTGTCTTTTCTAATTTACAAAAAAAACCTGTATACTTTTCACCATTCTCATGCAAGTTAGCTCGGGATCTAAACAACAAGCCTTCAACTTTCTTTTGTCTACAATTTTTAAGTTCAATTTTTTTTTCAAATATTTTTGTTTAAACCTCATCATTTGGAGAATGATTTATCATACTTTCAAAATATGAAATATTATTTTCAAGTTTGAGAGTGACATTTCAGTATTTATCTTTTACATTTATATCTATCTATTTATATTTATAAAAGCTGTACTTTTCCATAACATATTTACAGGTGTAACAGACGTAAATGATAGCTAATTGATTTATATGTAACTAAAATATTCTTATTGTTAACAACTAGTTAGCCAGAGATACATTTTGTATATTGATTTTTTTCTTCTTCTGTATTTACCCCTTGATACCATTTTCAGGTGGTAGTGTAATGTGTTGTGTAAAATCCTGACTATTGAAAAAAAAGAAAAGATGAAAAAAGAAAAAGTAATACATGTACATAGATTGCGTTCGTTAAAATAAAAAAAACGTCACAACAGATATGGGCATAGCGAACGATCTGTGAAATATAAACACCGTAAGATGGTGCCAAAGGAACATCACCATCTAAAAAATTAACAATAGGGAACGAAAAATCGTCTCTTTTGTCGTGTGCAGTTTCCCGTTTAAAACCGAAATATCTTAATCCAGAAAAGGACCGTTATTACCGAATACATTTGATTTATTTAAAGTAAGTTCCTTGGGGTAAATAGTTATCAAAGGTACCAGGATTATAATTTAGTACGCCAGACGCGCGTTTCGTCTACATAAGACTCATCAGTGACGCTCAGTAAATTTCAGCATCATATTGACTATTTAACGACAAAGTATCATCAATATAACGGTAAGTGTTGTTGAATACATTAATTAAATGCAATTTTGACGGGTATTTACTGAGTTTAGTCATAAACTGTGATTCCTAACAGTACAAAAACAAGTCTGCTTTTAAAAGGGGCACCATAAGTGCCCAAAGGGATACCTACAATCTGTCGATAAACTTTGTTGCCGAAACGTACATAAATAGTATCTAGAAGAAAATTAACAGCTTCAATCATCTCAGCACACCTCCAGTAAGTATATCTAGCATATTTACCTTTCTCATTAGGGAAGAAGGCTTTAAATGAGTTGCAGCAAATATATTTGCATTCAGCTTTACCAAACGACCATTTAAAAAAATTGGATAACTTTTGTTTAATACTATAGTGTGGAAGTGTAGTATAAGGAGTAGAAAAATCAAAACTGTCAACAGAATCAAAAGTACCACCAAAAGCACGTAGTTTACCTAAAACATCCAAAGAATTGTTTACACTCCGAAAATGGTTTATACCATTATGTTCATATATTTTATTACAATAGTTTATGATAATCTCTTTGATAATAGTTAATGAACTAGTTAAGAGCACTGAAAGGATAGTTGTATAACACTTACTAGAGGCCGAAATGAAACGACGAAATTTTTGTGTAATCTAGGTAGCCAATACATAGTAGGGACCTTCAAATGTTCAGAAGAAGCCTTAGGCTTTGATGTGGTTGTGATATAGATATAGGAAGATGTGGTGTGAGTGCAAATGAGACAACTCATTGTTTGTTTGTTTACTATATGACTCTTTGTGGAGGGAACGAACTGAAATGTAGATGAATTTAAATTTCATTCTGAAGAACGTCCGTGTAGTATTTACGGAATACCACCACCACATTGTTGGCTGCTTTGTCGGCCGGTACAAATACAAACCGCTTTGAAAGTTCCTGAAGTTTATTTCTTATTCTGGAAATGGGTGTTTTATGTACTCTATTCATTACTTCTAAATAAACTCATCATAGGTACCAAGACTAAATTTAGTATATACGCCAGACGAGCGTTTCGTCTACAAAAGACTCATCAGTGACGCTCGAATCCAAAAAAATTTAAAAGGCCAAATAAAGTACGAAGTTGAAGAGTATTGAGGATCAAAATTCCTAAAAGTTTGGCCAAATACAGCTAAGGTATTCTATGCCTTATTTAGAAATGCCTTAGTTTTTCAAAAAAATCCAAAATTTGTAAACAGTATTTTTTTTTGGATATAACCATATTAATGACAATCATGTCAGCACAAACAGTGCTGACTACTGGGCTTGCTAAATTACTTTCAAAATGTGATATTATCTTATCTACCCCTTTCATACATTTATTTATATAAGAATCAAAAGATTTTTTATCTGATTTTTCCCGTTTACACCACTTTAATAAAACGAGGTAAAAGAATCTTTGGTGACTTGACGGCACTCTTTCCAATCTATTTCAGATGGGGGACGATATCATGGATATGTTAGTCCTTTTTTCTGTCCTGGACGATGTTGAGGTCCCCTGTAATAACATGGCCATAGTGAACATATCTAAACTTCGACCATTCACAGTTTCAAGTTGAGGGATAATTAATATCTAAATTCCATCTGATGTAACCCACGTATAATTGAACATTCAACTTCTGCTGTGTTTTTTTTTGTATGTCTACGAAATTATAGGTGGTTCTACATTATCAAAATAGGGAGGTATACAGTTTTGAACGGTAGAGTCATTAAATATATACTTTATAAGTTGATAAAAATGAATACCTCTGCTAATATATTTAAATTTCAGATAATAACGTTTATGATCTTCAGGTTTGTTGGTACGCGGGAGCAGCCTATGGTGGCAACACTCTGTAATTATACGAGAATATTCATACAGTGGGCTGAAGGATGAGATGGTGTCACATTCTTTGTCGTGTAATTTACTAATGGGTATTAAACTAAGACCCAATTAATTCCTATTTGAACGTATACGGTTTACAAATTGTCAAAGTTTGTATCAAATTGTGATTGTATATTTTGACATCAAGCATTTTTGAAGAGATACTTATTTCACAAATTCATATTAAATGCAGTTAAATATTTATTCATAATGTCATATAAAACATTGACTTATGATCGGTGTAATTAATGTGACTAACTATCCACTTACATGTCTCGGTAAATTTATGTCAATACCACGGTCGATTAGCAATCTAACGATTTCAGTTTGCCCTTTCGATGCAGCTTCATGAAATGCAGTACTACCATCCTGTACAAAGAAATACTAAGCAGTGTAAACATACAATTGAATGCTAACGATTGCAGCTGATATATAAACTAACGCATGACTACATAGTGTCGCATTTATCGTAGCTCGTCGACCCTGTAGCAGATATACTAATCAAATAAAAATTATAATAATAGTGATCAAATTTTCACTTGATGATTATAGTAAGGTGAAAATTTGTGATAGATGTTAAAATCTCGTTAATCGATTAAGACAAATTAAGGCAAAAAACAGAAACAGAGAATCTTTAAACCAAAAAGTAAATCAAACATAGAAAATAAAGATAGGAATCAAATCATCACACTTACCAAAAGAAAAAAGTAAAGAGTATTCTTATACACCGAAATGGCGATAAAAAAGTGATTATTAAAATCTAAATATGGAGATTAATTTAATGAGGAATCAACAGGAGCATATAATCTAGACATATTAGTAAATATCAGTCAGTCTTGCCAGTGAGAAATGTATATACAATTTTAAAAATATCAAACCAGATAAAATTCATCATAAAAGTTTCAATTTAAAAGTAAGAATGTACGCCAAAAAGAGTGATAGCTTATACAAATCCTTTTCAATTTTTTTTAAGACACAGTCACTGATTCTGCCTTATATTTAACATTGGAATAATTTAAGTAAATAATCGTAGGAAAAGGAACCTATGATCTAATTGGAATTTGGTAAATTAACTTATATAAGGTATTGAATTCACAGGTAACTAAAAGACCACACTTCGGATATAAGTTGATATTTTATGTAATAATTACTGCCAGAATATACACATAGTAAAAATTTGAGGTTTGAATAAACAAACGGAAAGTTAAAAAGTTAGCTTTGAAAATGTTCTGGACGCCATCACGACTTGTTGTACCTTTATGTGTACATTAATTCACAAATAACGACAAATATCTTTCAATTGATACAGGAGTTGCATTCAATCACTGAAAATAACTTGCCTTTTAGTTTGGATTAAATTGCTAAAAAATCGTATGCAAAGATAACAAATTCAAAGATTTACTGAAACGTTTTAGTTATTTCGAAAAATATTCTATCATAGATATGTAGGAGCAATCCCTACGTTGCTTATTCCTTGGAGAGCGGTACTTTTATGATTTCACTTATTTGCTAGGACACATGTCTTTTAAACCTTAAGTTTATTCGTCAAATATCTGCGAAAAAAATAATTTCTGCTTTTGAACTAAGAAGTTAAGTATGTTTATTTTTTTTTTCTTGAGAAAAAGACGCAATTAATTCCTATTCGCCGGTATACGGGTTTACAAATTGTCAGAGTGTGTATCAAATTGTGATTGTACATTTTGACATCCAGCATTTGTGAAGAAACATAAATTCTACAAATGCAGTTAAATGCAGTTAAATAAGTATTGATAATGTCATATTAAACATTGACTTATGATTGGTGTAATCAATGTGAACTATTATCCACTTACCTTTTTCAATAAATTTATATTAATTCCACGGTCGATAAGTAACCTAACGATATCAGTTTGCCCGTCCAAAGCAGCCTTGTGAAGTGCAGTATTACCGTCCTGTACAAAGTAAAATTGAGAAAGGAAATGGTGAATATGTCAAAGCGACAACCACCCGACCATAGAGCAAACAACAGACGAAGGCAACCAATGGGTCTTCAATGTAGCGAGAATTCCCGCACCCGTAGGTGTCCTTCAGCTGGCCCCTAAAATATGCATAATAGTACAGTGATAATAGACGTCATACTAAACTCCGAATTATACACAAGAAACTAAAATTTAAAATCATACAAGACTAACAAAGGCCAGAGGCTCCTGACTTGGGACAGGCGCAAAATTGCGGCGGGGTTAAACATGTTTATGAGATCTCAACCCTCCCCCTATACCTCTAGCCAATGTAGAAAAGTAAAAGAATAACAATACGCACATTAAAATTCAGTTCAAGAGAAGTCCGAGTCTGATGTCAAAAGATGTAACAAAAGAAAATAAATAAAATGACAATAATACATAAATAACAACAGACTACTAGCAGTTAACTGACATGCCAGCTCCAGACCTCAATTAAACTGATTGAAAGATTATGTCTTCATCATATGAATATCAGGTACAATCCCTCCCGTTAGGGGTTTAGTATCATACTATCATAAAATATATGAGAAGAACATAACCCGTGTCATGCCAACAACTGTTTTTTTTAGAAATAAATGTGTTTAGTTCCGATGCAAAGACCCTATCAGTGAATCAATGTTAAAGCCAAAATATGCAATCTTTAATGACCTGACAACAGTATCGTAACTATATCCCCTTTTAATAAGTCTATTTAAAGGTTTTGTTAGTTTCTGAGGAGAATACTGACATTTTTGTGCTTTATAACGAATATTTCCATAAAATTTTGGATGTGAAATGCCTGAACGTATAAGATGTCTGCATGTTGAGTTATATTTACGAATTATTTCCTTATACCGGTGATAAAATTTAGTAAATGTTTTGACCAGTTTGTGATATCGAAAACCCTGGTGTAATAATTTTTCAGTAATACATAAATTTCTCTCGCTAAAATCTAATACATTGTTACATACACGAGCGAATCGTACAAGTTGAGATATATAAACACCATAAGATGGTGACAAGGGAACGTCACCATCTAAAAATGGATAATTAACAATAGGAAATGAAAAATCATCTCTTTTATCATAAATTTTTGTATTAAGCTTCCCGTTTATGATATAGTATCAAGATCGAGGAAAGGGCAGTGGTCATTGTTATCATTAGCTTTATTTAAAGTAAGTTCTACAGGATAAATTTCTTTAGTATACATACTGAAGTCGTCATTATTTAGAGCCAATATATCATCCAAATATCTAAAAGTATTGTTAAATTTTTGTATCAAATGTTGTTTTGATGGGTCTTTGCTAATTTTAGTCATAAATTGTAACTCATAACAATACAAAAACAGGTCCGCAATAAGTGGTGCACAGTTAGTCCCCATTGGAATTCCAATAACTTGACGATATACAGAATCTCCAAAGCGAACAAAAATGTTATCAAGTAAAAATTCAAGTGCATAAATAGTATCAAAGCATGTCCAATTGACATAGTTCTTTTGTTTATTGCTACTAAAAAATGATCTAAAAGAGTTTGAACATATGTACTCGCATTCCGACTTTTTAAATGCCCAGTTAATTAGGGATGTGAATTTTTTCTTAATAAGAATATGAGGCAAAGTGGTATATAGGGTAGAAAAATCAAAACTTTGAACAGATTCAAAATCACCAATATATGCATGCAATTTATCAAGTACTTCCAACGAGTTTTTGACACTCCAAAAGTAATTAATTCCACTATTTTCAAAGGCCTTATTTGAACAATTTATTATCAGGTTTTTTATTGTACCAAGTGTACTAGTAAGTAAAACAGACAATTTAGTAGTTGAACAATGGCTGGAAGATGAAATAAATCTATATTTGTAAGGTTTTTTGTGCAGCTTCGGAAGCCAGTACATAGTTGGGACTTTCATTGTGTTTGGTTCTGCTTGTAAAGACATACTAAGCAGTGTTAACATACAATTAAATGCTAACAATTGCAGCTGATATATAAACTAACGCACGACAACTTTTTGTCGCATTGATTGTAGCACATAGACCCTGATGATACCGGGAAATAATTGCTTTCAAATTTTCACTTGATGATAAAAGTATGGTAAAATATGCTATAATAGATATCTAGGAGCAATCCCTATTTTGCTAACTCCTTGGAGTGCAATATTTTTCATGATTCAGGGATAATTAATATCTAAATTCCATCTGATGTTACCCACGTATAATTGAAAATTAAACTTCTGCTGTGTTTTTTTGTATGTGTACGAAATTATAGGTGGTTCTATATTATCAAAATAGGAAGGTATAAAGTTTTGAACTGTAGAGTCATTAAATATACTTGATAAGTTGATAAAATCAATACCTCTGCTAATATATTTAATTTTCAGATAATAACGTTTATGATCTTCAGGTTTGTTGGTACGCGGGAGCAGCCTATGGTGGCAACAAGCTGTAATTATACGAGAATATTCATACAGTGGGCTAAAGGATGAGATGGTGTCACATTCTTTGTCGTGTAATTTACTAATGGGTATTAAACTAAGACCCAATTAATTCCTATTTGAACGTATACGGTTTACAAATTGTCAAAGTTTGTATCAAATTGTGATTGAATATTTTGACGTCAAGCATTTTTGAAGTAATACTAATTTCACAAATTCATATTAAATGCAATTAAATAATTATTGATAATGTCATATAAAACAATGACTTATGATCGGTGTAATTAATGTGACTAACTATCCACTTACATGTCTCGGTAAATTTATGTCAATACCACGGTCGATTAGCAATCTAACGATTTCAGTTTTCCCTTTCGATGCAGCTTCATGAAATGCAGTACTACCATCCTGTACAAAGAAATACTAAGCGGTGTAAACATACAATTGAATGCTAACGATTGCAGCTGATATATAAACTAACGCATGACTACATAGTGTCGCATTTATCGTAGCTCGTCGACCCTGTAGCAGATATACTAATCAAATAAAAATTATAATAATAGTGATCAAATTTTCACTTGATGATTATAGTAAGGTGAAAATTTGTGATAGATGTTAAAATCTCGTTAATCGATTAAGACAAATTAAGGCAAGAAACAGAAACAGAGTATCTTTAAACCAAAAAGTAAATCAAACATAGAAAATAAAGATAGGAATCAAATCATCACACTTACCAAAAGAAAAAAGTAAAGAGTATTCTTATACACCGAAATGGCGATAAAAAAGTGATTATTAAAATCTAAATATGGAGATTAATTTAATGAGGAATCAACAGGAGCATATAATCTAGACATATTAGTAAATATCAGTCAGTCTTGCCAGTGAGAAATGTATATACAATTTTAACAATATCAAACCAGATAAAATGCAAACGAAAAGTATCAATCCAAAAGTAAGAATGTACGCCAAAAAGAATGATAGCTTATAGAAATCCTTTTCAATATTTTAAGAGACAGTTACTGATTCTGCCTTATATTCAACATTGGAATAATTTAAGTAAATAATCGTAGAAAAAGGAATCTAGTATCTAATGGAAATTTGGTAAATTAACTTATATGAGGTACTGAATTCATAGGTAACCAAAAAGACCAAAATTTTAATATGAGTTGATATTTTATGTCATGATTACTGCCAGAATATACACATAGTATAATTTTGAGGTTGGCATAAACAGACGGAATGCTGAAATCTTATCTTTCAAAATGATCTGGACGCCGTCACGACTCGTTGGACCCTTGTGTGTACATTGTGTCACAATTAACGACGTATATCTTTCAATGGATACAAGAGTTGCATACAATAACTTAAAATAACTTGCCTTTTAGTTTTGGTTAAATTGCTAAAAACTCATATGCAAAGATAAAAAATTTAAAGATTTACTGAACCGTTTTAGTTATTATAAAAAAAATATTCTATCATAGATATCTAGGAGCAATCCCTACGTTGCTTTTTCCTTGAAGTGTGGTATTTTTATGATTTCACTTATTTGCTAGGACACGTGGCTTATTACATTCTGTTTTCGTCAAATAACTGCGACAAAATTTAATTTCTTCATTACCAGTAAGAAATTTTTATGTTGAAATTTTCGTGAGAAAAGACCCACTTAATTCCTTTTGTCGAACGGATACGGTTTTACAAGATTGTCAAAGTTTGTATCAGATTGTGATTGTACATTTTGACATCCAGCATTATTGAAGAGACATTAATTTCAGAAATGCATATCAAATGTAGTTAAATGAGTATAGGTCATGTCATATCAAACATTGACATATGACCTGGTGAAATTAATGTGATTAATCATCCACTTACCTTATTCTGTAAATGTATATTAATACCACGGTGGATTAGCAACCTTACGGTTTCAGTTTGCCCGTACCCTGCAGCCTCGTGAAGTGCAGTAGTACCATTATGTACAAAGACACACTAATTAGTGTTAACATAACATTTGATATTTATATTTGATATATAAACTTACACATAGCAACTTATTGTCGCATTTATCGTGGCACGTCGATCCTTTAGCCGATGTATTAATCAAAGAACTATATCGGGAAATAATTGGTATAAAATTTTCACTTGATAATAATAAAAAGGTGACAATTTGTGTTAGATGTTCAAATCTCGTTAACCGATTGAAAAAAAATTTAAAGCAAGAAACAGACACAGAGTATCTTAACAGTTACAAATAATTCACTTATAAAACTAAAGAGAGGAAACAAATCATCACTATTTTAAAAGAGATAAGTCATATCAATCGGTTTACAAAATGTTTCTTTCTGCAATGTTTCGGATTGTACATAAATATGTCAATTAAGAATAATACCACCGCCGATTAGCAACCTTGAAATTTAAGTTTGTCCGTCCAACGCAACATCGTGGCGTGCAGTACTACTATTTTGTATAAAGAGACGTATATCAATGCTAACATATTAGTTAATGATCAAGGACGCAGCTGATATCATCAACTAACTTGAGACAATGTAATGTCGCATTCATTGTTGAAAGTTGACACGAATGACGACATAATAATCAAATAACTATATTGGACAATAATTTCATTCGTTTTTTCACTTGCTTATCATAAAACGGCGAATTTATTTTTCGATTTTCAAATACCGTTAATCGAATGAGACAATTTAGGCAACAGACAGAAACTGTGGTAATAAAACCAAGATATATAAAAAAATATATAATAAAGATGGGAAACAAGAAAGTATTTCTTATTCAAATTGTTTTTCAACAGTGAACTTATTAATAAAACTACACCCGTTCCACAATCTAGACCATTTAACGTTCTCAAAACTTATAGACGGATAACTTCAAATACAATGCAACTGTGACGGTTACGTGCCATATTGCAACATTTTAAAATGTTGTCATGGATTTAAAAATGATAAAAATATCAGAACAGCATTTATCTAAACGTAACAATTTGATATAAGACCGTTTTTTTATGTCACGTATAATGACGGAATATACACATGGTATAATTTCTACGTTTGCATAAACAAACGAAAAGTTGAAATATTTCCTTTAAAAATATGTTGGACGCCGTAACGATTTGTTGGACCGTTGTGTGTAAATTGTGTCACAAGTGACGACGAATATATTTCAATTGTCAACATGAACAATATAAACAAGCCGTCCTATATCTCCCGAATACTACCTACCTACCTAAGAACAACTTATTAGTTATAGGAGTTGCATACAATAACCTTAAATAACTAGCCCTTTCGTGTAGGTTAAGTTGCTCAAAGTTGTATGCAAAAAATAAAAATTACGGATTGACTTATATTTTTTTTAGTTATTCCATAAAATACGCCATCATATATATTTAGGAGCAATCCTTATGTTGCTTTTTCTTTGGAGAGCGGTATTTTTATGATTTCACTTATTTGCTAGGACACATGTCTTTTAAACCTGATGTTTATTCGTCAAATATCTGCGACAAAATTTAATTTCTTCATTTGAACTAAGAAGTTGAGTATGTTTAATTTTTCTTTTCGTGAGAAAAGACGCAATTATTTCCGATTTGAACGTATACACTTTTACAAATTGTCAAAGTTTGTATCTAATTGTGATTGTACATTTTGACATGAAGCATTTTTGAAGAGACCCTTATTTCAAAAATGCATATTAAATATTAATGTTGTCATCTTAAACATTGACTTATGATTGGTGTAACCAATGTGAATAATTATCCACTTACATTTTTCGGTAAATTTATATCAATACCATGGTCGATAAGTAACCTAACGATATCAGTTTCCCCGATCAAAGCAGCCTTGTGAAGTGCAGTACTACCGTCCTGTACAAAGAAATAATAAACAGTGTTAATATGCAATTGAATGCTAATAATTGCAGCTGATATATAAACTAACACATGACAACTTATTGTCGCACTTATTGTAGCACAACGACCTTGACTTTATCGGGAAATAATTGCTTTCAAATTTTCACTTGATAATAATAGTTAGGTGACAATTTGTGATAGATGTTCAAATCTCGTTAATCGATTAAGAAAAATTAGGGCAAAAAACAGAAACAGAGTATCTCAAAACCAAAAAGTAAATCAACAATATAGAATAAAGATAGGAAATAAATCATCACCACTTACCAAAACAAAAAGTAAAGGGTATTCCGAAACACCTAAATGGCGATAAAAAGTGAATTTCGAATTCAAAATATAGAGATTAATTTAATGAGGATTCAACATAAGCATTTAATCTAAACATTTTAGTAAATGCAGTCTTGCCAGTATGAAATGTATATACAATTTTAACAATATTAAACCAGATAAAATACATAAAAAAAGTATCAATCTAAAAGTAACAATGTACGTCAAAAAGAGTGATAGCTTATGGAAATCCTGTTTAAGATAAAAAAAAAATAAAAAAATAGAGACAGTCACTGATTCTACCTTATATTCAAAATTGAAACTATTGAAGTCAAAAATCTTAGGAAAGTGAACCTCTGATCAGATTGAAATTTGGTAAATCAACGTTTATGAGGTATTGCATTTATAGGTGTCTAGACAAGTGACATAGTGTACCCTGTGTTAAAGAAAACTATTATCAAGTAGTCTAGATCTGGACATTCGATAAATATTTCTAAACCTGACATAATTTCATCTTTATTAATTTTAGACTTCCGACCAGATAGGTGTAATTTGATACAAGACCTCATGAAGACCATAAATTAGGTATGAGTTGATATTTTATGTGCCGATTACCCCCGGTATATACATATGGTTTATTTTTGAGGTTAGCATAAAAACGAAAGGTTGAAACTTATCTTTAAAATGTTTTAAACGACTTGTAGGACCGTTGCGTGTAATTTGTGTCACAAATTACGAAGAATATCGTTCAATTGTTTCAATAGTTGCATACAACATGCACAATAAATAAACATAACTAGCCGTTTAGTTTGGGTTAAATTACTGAAAATTTGTATGCAAAGATAAAAAATTCAAAGATTGACTGATAATTTTTAGTTATTTCATAAAATATGCTTTAATAGATATCTAGGAGCAATCCCTCTTTTGCTTACTCCTTGGAGGGCGATATTTTTTAATGATTTTACTTAATTGCTAGGACACATGTCTTTTTAACATTCAGTTTATTCTTCAACTAATTGCAACGAAATTTAATCTTTTATTCGAAGTAAAAAGTGAAGTATGTTTTAAAATTTTCATTTCTATTGTCGAACGTGTACGGTTTTACAAGATTGTAAAAAGTTTGTATCAGATTGTGATTGTATATTTTGACGTCCAGCATTCCTGATGAGACCATAATTTCTGTAATCTACATTAAGGGCAATCAAATTAGTATTGGTCATGTCATATCAAACAATGGCATATGTTTGGTGAAAGCAATGTGAATAATCATCCACTTACCTGATTCTGTACATTTATATTAATACCACGGTCGATTAGCAACCTTACGGTTGCAGTTTGCCCGTTCCCTGCAGCCTCGTGAAGTGCAGTAGTACCATTCTGTACAAAGGAACACTAATAAGTGTTAACATAACATTTGATATTCATATTTGATATATAAACTTACACATGGCAACGTATTGTCGCACTTATCGTGGCACGTCGACCCTTTGGCCAATGTATTAATCAAAGAACTATATCGGGAAATAATTGTTATCAAATGTTCACTTGATAATAATAAAAAGGTGACAATTTGTGTTAGATGTTCAAATCTCGTTAATCGATTGAAAAACAATTAAAGCAAGAAACAGACACAGAGTATCTTAACAGTTACAAATAATTCACTTATAAAACTAAAGAGAGGAAAGAAATCATCACTATTTTAAAAGATATGAGTCATATCAATCGGTATACAAGATGTTTCTTTCTGCAATGTTTCGGATTGTACATAAATATGTCAATTAAGATTAATACCACCGCCGATTAGCAACCTTGAAATTTAAGTTTGTCCGTCCAACGCAACATCGTGGCGTGCAGTACTACTATTTTGTATAAAGAGACGTATATCAATGCTAACATATTAGTTAATGATCAAGGACGCAGCTGATATCATCAACTAACTTGAGACAATGTAATGTCGCATTCATTGTTGAAAGTTGACACGAATGACGACATAATAATCAAATAACTATATTGGACAATAATTTCATTCGTTTTTTCACTTGCTTATCATAAAACGGCGAATTTATTTTTCGATTTTCAAATACCGTTAATCGAATGAGACAATTTAGGCAACAGACAGAAACTGTGGTAATAAAACCAAGATATATAAAAAAATATATAATAAAGATGGGAAACAAGAAAGTATTTCTTATTCAAATTGTTTTTCAACAGTGAACTTATTAATAAAACTACACCCGTTCCACAATCTAGACCATTTAACATTCTCAAAACTTATAGACGGATAACTTCAAATACAATGCAACTGTGACGGTTACGTGCCATATTGCAACATTTTAAAATGTTGTCATGGATTTAAAAATGATAAAAATATCAGAACAGCATTTATCTAAACGTAACAATTTGATATAAGACCGTTTTTTTATGTCACGTATAATGACGGAATATAAACATGGTATAATTTCTACGCTTGCATAAACAAACGAAAAGTTGAAATATTTCCTTTAAAAATATGTTGGACGCCGTAACGATTTGTTGGACCGTTGTGTGTAAATTGTGTCACAAGTGACGACGAATATATTTCAATTGTCAACATGAACAATATAAACAAGCCGTCCTATATCTCCCGAATACTACCTACCTACCTAAGAACAACTTATTAGTTATAGGAGTTGCATACAATAACCTTAAATAACTAGCCCTTTCGTGTAGGTTAAGTTGCTCAAAGTTGTATGCAAAAAATAAAAATTACGGATTGACTTATATTTTTTTTAGTTATTCCATAATATACGCGATCATATATATTTAGGAGCAATCCTTATGTTGCTTTTTCTTTGGAGAGCGGTATTTTTATGATTTCACTTATTTGCTAGGACACATGTCTTTTAAACCTGATGTTTATTCGTCAAATATCTGCGACAAAATTTAATTTCTTCATTTGAACTAAGAAGTTGAGTATGTTTAATTTTCTTTTCGTGAGAAAAGACGCAATTATTTCCGATTTGAACGTATACACTTTTACAAATTGTCAAAGTTTGTATCTAATTGTGATTGTACATTTTGACATGAAGCATTTTTGAAGAGACCCTTATTTCAAAAATGCATATTAAATATTAATGTTGTCATCTTAAACATTGACTTATGATTGGTGTAACCAATGTGAATAATTATCCACTTACATTTTTCGGTAAATTTATATCAATACCATGGTCGATAAGTAACCTAACGATATCAGTTTCCCCGATCAAAGCAGCCTTGTGAAGTGCAGTACTACCGTCCTGTACAAAGAAATAATAAACAGTGTTAATATGCAATTGAATGCTAATAATTGCAGCTGATATATAAACTAACACATGACAACTTATTGTCGCACTTATTGTAGCACAACGACCTTGACTTTATCGGGAAATAATTGCTTTCAAATTTTCACTTGATAATAATAGTTAGGTGACAATTTGTGATAGATGTTCAAATCTCGTTAATCGATTAAGAAAAATTAGGGCAAAAAACAGAAACAGAGTATCTCAAAACCAAAAAGTAAATCAACAATATAGAATAAAGATAGGAAATAAATCATCACCACTTACCAAAACAAAAAGTAAAGGGTATTCCGAAACACCTAAATGGCGATAAAAAGTGAATTTCGAATTCAAAATATAGAGATTAATTTAATGAGGATTCAACATAAGCATTTAATCTAAACATTTTAGTAAATGCAGTCTTGCCAGTATGAAATGTATATACAATTTTAACAATATTAAACCAGATAAAATACATAAAAAAAGTATCAATCTAAAAGTAACAATGTACGTCAAAAAGAGTGATAGCTTATGGAAATCCTGTTTAAGATAAAAAAAAATAAAAAAATAGAGACAGTCACTGATTCTACCTTATATTCAAAACCTGACATAATTTCATCTTTATTAATTTTAGACTTCCGACCAGATAGGTGTAATTTGAAACAAGACCTCATGAAGACCATAAATTAGGTATGAGTTGATATTTTATGTGCCGATTACCCCCGGTATATACATATGGTTTATTTTTGAGGTTAGCATAAAAACGAAAGGTTGAAACTTATCTTTAAAATGTTTTAAACGACTTGTAGGACCGTTGCGTGGGATTTGTGTCACAAATTACGAAGAATATCGTTCAATTGTTTCAATAGTTGCATACAACATGCACAATAAATAAACATAACTAGCCGTTTAGTTTGGGTTAAATTACTGAAAATTTGTATGCAAAGATAAAAAATTCAAAGATTGACTGATAATTTTTAGTTATTTCATAAAATATGCTTTAATAGATATCTAGGAGCAATCCCTCTTTTGCTTACTCCTTGGAGGGCGATATTTTTTAATGATTTTACTTAATTGCTAGGACACATGTCTTTTTAACATTCAGTTTATTCTTCAACTAATTGCAACGAAATTTAATCTTTTATTCGAAGTAAAAAGTGAAGTATGTTTTAAAATTTTCATTTCTATTGTCGAACGTGTACGGTTTTACAAGATTGTAAAAGTTTGTATCAGATTGTGATTGTATATTTTGACGTCCAGCATTCCTGATGAGACCATAATTTCTGTAATCTACATTAAGGGCAATCAAATTAGTATTGGTCATGTCATATCAAACAATGGCATATGTTTGGTGAAAGCAATGTGAATAATCATCCACTTACCTGATTCTGTACATTTATATTAATACCACGGTCGATTAGCAATCTAATGATTTCAGTTTGCACGTTCCATGCAGCTTCATGAAGTGCAGTACTACCATCCTGTACAAAAAAATACTAAGCGGTGTTAACATACAATTGGATGCTAACGATTGCAGCTAATATATAAAAGAGGGACGACAGATACCAAAGGGACAGTCAAACTCATAAATCTAAAACAAACTGACAACGCTATGGCTAAAAATGAAAAAAGACAAACAGAAAAACAATAGAAAACATGACATTACATAAAAAACTAAAGAATAAACAACACGAACCCCACCAAAAACTAGGGGTGATCTCAGGTGCTCCGGAAGGGTAAGCAGATCCTGCTCCACTTGTGGCACCCGCCGTGTTGCTTATGTGATTACAAAATTTTAATCCGGTAAATAGTCTAATTCGGTAGGTCACTATAAACTAACGCATGACCACATAGTGTCGTATTTATCGTAGCTCGTCGACCCTGCAGCCGATATAATAATCAAATAAAAATGATAATAACTGATATCAGTTTTTTACTTGATAATAATAAGAAGAAGACAATTTGTGATACATGTTAAAATATCGATAATTAATTAAGAAAAATAAAGGCAATAAATGTTTTGGACGCCGTAACGATTTGTTGGACCGTCGTGTGTAAATTATGTCACAAGTGACGACGAATATATTTCAATTGTCAACATGAACAACACAAACAAGCCGTCGTATTTCCCACGAATACTACCTTCCTAAGAAAAACTTATAAGTTACAGGAGTTGCATACAATAACTTAAAATAACTAGCCTTTTAGGTTGGCTTTAATTGCTCGTATGCAAAAAAAAAAATAAAATTACAGATTGACTGATATTGTTTTAGTTATTTCATAAAATATTCTATCATAGATATCGAGAAGCAATCCCCAATTTGCTAATTCCCTGGAGCGCGGTATTTTTATGATTTCACGAATTTGCTACGACAAATGTCTTTTAAACCTTAAGTTTATTCGTCAAATAGCTGCGACAAAATTTAATTTCTTCATTTGAACTAAGAAATTAAGTATGTTTGTTTTTTTTTTTTTTTTTTTCATTCAACAACAATCATATCACATGCTGTTACCAGATTTCTTCACTGGTACAGCTATTTCAGTAAAGATCCCTGTATGTAAGTACCTTAAGACCAGGGTATCTTCATGTAGTATTTTTATAATTTTGTTAGTTTATATATTATTTGTCATTTATACATTGTTTATCATTAAATACATTAATTTTTGTTACTATCTGATAGATGTTGGTGACAAAAACAGAATCACGGGTTATCTAAGCATGTTCCGAATTTGATTTGTGGTTTAATGTATTTCTCTGTTGTCCGGTATAACGGTAAATTCATTTGTTATTTTTTGTGGGGATTAATTTCTTTCACCACGTGCTTGCCAAATTTAAATTAATTAGCCACGGAAGGATGATTTACATAAGAATTTTGTTCTCATGTTGTATTAAGCATAATTTGCATATCTTATGTTTAATCTAAAGTTACAGTATATAAATTTCGGGGAAAAGTACATTTGTACTTTCACTTTCAAAACTCATTATAAAAAAACATCTATCAAACAATGTAAGTACATGCAGTTCTGTAAAATACACATAATATTGCAATATTGACAATAATGCTGTCAAATATAAGAATATATCTTTTCTAGTATCCCTTTACCTTCAATATTAATATATCTTTTTGTAATAATAATTCTATTTTAAATTCTGACCTAAAACATGATATATGTTGATATTTTGTGTTCTTTATTCTGACAAATAATGTATTTTGTGAATAGTGAATACAATAACTGTGAGTAAAATGTGTATTTCATAATAATGTTCATCATTAATTTTATATCCCCAGATTAAATTTTTTTCAGTGAGAATGTGTCTACCAATCTTAAATAAATCAAGTATCTTATATATCCCCCCCCCCCCCCCAACAAAAAAAATCATCTAAAAATGGCATGTTACAAAAAAATGTTTATAGTCTTCTGTAACCTTACAGAAATTACAAGTAGAGTTATGATTGATTTTCCATTGTTTTAATAAGACTTTGTTTAGAGGAATAAAGTGTAATAATTTTCATCTGCACATTTTCAGTTTATTATCTTTTAAGTAATTGTGAATAAATTTTTGCACGTATTGAGCTTCAACTAGTATGTTTTCACATTTTAAAATTCTATTCCACTTATGATATCCTATTGAAACTTCTTTATCATATTCTATCAAAATTGAATAAATTTTTTTTGAATCTAATTTTTCTAGTATATATTGGCAATTATTTTGTTCACTTATATATAGTGAGTTATTTATTAAAACACTAGTTTTTATTGAACATTCCTCATTTAATATTTGTAACCATTCTTTTGGAATTGCTTTTCTTAGTCTTGAGAATTCAGCTATCCAGTTTGATTTCTTTTTTAACTTTAAACTTATAATTTTTTATGAAAAGACTTCATTTTCATCAATGATATCATTTATAATAATGATATTACTGCCTATCCAATTTTGAAAAAGAAGTGTTTTCTTTTGAAATTTAATTAATTGATTTCCCCAAATAACTTCTTGGCGGATAAGGGTCCGTGTATAATCTGCGTCCATTCGTTTTTCGTTTTGAAATATCAAAAACAAAAAACAAAAAACGAAAGTGTTTTCATTTTTCGTTTTTAATTTCATAAAAACCAAAATGAAAAACGAAAGTGTTTTCATTTTTCGTTTTTGATTTCTTAAAAACCAAAACGAAAAACGAAAGTGTTTTCATTTTTCGTTTTTGATTTCTTAAAAACCAAAGTGAAAAACAAAAGTATTTATGTTATCTTTCCAACACAGTTTAATTGTCATTCAAAAAATGACAATGTTGTCATTTGTCATTCATTTAAAGGTCGTTAAAGTATACATGCATAGCGGTTGTCAGATCAATACTACTTTAATCGAAGATAATGTCGACGGATGCAAAAGTCTTTATCAATCTAAACAATAAGCACGGTGGGTATGGTTGTCCTGCGAGAGAATGTTCTGTGCTGGTGATTTGGTCCTGTCAGGTGCTGGTGGGTCATGATTCTGTGCTGGTGGGTTTGTTTACATTGTCTCAGAACGGCAATAAAACGACTGTTTTGTTGCTTAATTTTTCTCTGATGCGTGATAAGTACCATGCAAATTATATTACAACAATATTATATTGCACAATTCGTGCAAGTTCGTTAAACAGAATTGTCCTGACGCTGTGCTGGTGATAAGAAAAACGGTCCTGGTTCTGTGCTCCTATGTCCTGGTTCTGTGCCTTTATACTTTAGATAAAAGTGGCATATATATTCAAGATCATTGATGCTGTACTGTTATTGACTAATTAACTGTTGTCTGCTTTCTTGAAATTGACATTGTTGTAAATCTGTTTACTCTTATTATGAGAGAAAAAATACCCCACTCTTTTCTTCTTTTTTTTTTTAAATTAACTGTAATCTTATTTATTGGCCTGTTAATGGAACCCTTCTTGCCCCCTTTTAAGATAAGAAAATATGTTTACGATTTTCGGGATTACGATCATTTTGCAAGATCACCAAAATACGTTGTAATTTATACAATACTTATATAAAGTAGATGATGTGGTATGTTTGTTGTCAATGGACAAATTTCCATAAGAAACCAGAGGAAGTATGTGTTAACCATACGTCATCGTACGACCTTCAACAATAAGCCATAAAATAAAAATGTGAAAATTAATATATATATTAATTATATATTAATTTTAATAAGATTGTTGAACGAACGCGTTCAATCTTAGGATTTTATTCTTGTCAATTTTTCCGACCGAGCAGAGCGAGTCGAAAACAATTAAATAGACGTCTTCCAAGCCAAAGTTAATATGTTTGCTATACACACATATGATTTTATTAAACTTGGTTATCAGTTGTAAATCAAAAATACAGTCCTAGATAATAAAAAATCATGAAATATTTGGTCTAGTAATAAAAAAAATCACACAAAAAACAGTTGTTGTCGTTTGTTGGTGTCGTTCTCGCTTCTCGTTTTTTAGCTCACCTGGCCCGAAGTGTCAAGTGAGCTTTTCTTATATCTTGGCGTCCGTCGTCCGTCGTCGTAACTTTTACAAAAATCTTCTCATCTGAAACTACTGAGCCAAATTCAACCAAACTTAGCCACCATCATCATTAAGATATCTAGTATAACAAATGTGTCCGGTGACCTTGCCAACTAACCAAGATGGTCGCCACGGATAAAAATAGAACAAAGGAGTAAAATGAAGATTTTGGCTTATATCTCAAAGCATTAAGAGCAAATCTGCGATGGGGTAACATTGTTAATTAGGTCATTATCTATCTGCCCTGAAATTTTCAGATGAATCAGACAACCTGTTGTTATGTTGCTGCCCCTGAATTGGTAATTTTGCAGCTTTTGGTTATTTTCTTGAATATTATTATAGATAGAGATAAACTGTAAACATCAATAATGTACAGCAAAGTAAGACCTACAAATAAGTCAACATGACGAAAATGGTCAATTGACATCTTAAGGAGTAATTGACCTTTATAGTAAATTTTTAACAATTTTCATAAATTTGTACATTTTTACAAAATATTTTCCACTGAAACTACTAGGCTAAGTTCATTATAGATAGAGATAATTGTAAGCATCAACAATGTTTTGTATAGTAAGATCTACGAACACATCACCATCACCAAAAACACATTCTGTCATTTTGGAGGATCCTTATAACTTGCTATTCGGTGTGAGCCAAGGATTCGTGTTGAAGAGGGTACTTTAACCTATAATAGTTTCCTTCTACACACTGTGACTTGGATGGAGAGTTGTCTCATTGGCAGTCATACCATGCACATCTTCTTATATCTATATATTCTTTCGATATTTTTGATTGGGGTCTGGAGCTGGCATGTCAGTTACTGCTAGTAGTTCTTTGTTAATTTATGAATCATATTCGTTTTGTGTAGTTTCTTTTGTTTACTATTTTGTCATCGGACTCGGATTTCTTTTACACTGAGTTTCTCTGTGCATTTGTTGTGTGTTTGTTTATTCTACATGAACTAGATATAATTGTATAGCGGGAGGGTTGAGATCTAACAAATAGATATAGGAAGATGTGGTGTGAGTGCCAATGAGACAACTCTCCATACAAATAACAATTTAAAAAGTAAACCATTATAGGTTAAAGTACGGCCTTCAACACGGAGCCTTAGCTCACACCGAACAACAAGCTATAAAGGGCCCCAAAATTACTAGTGTAAAACCATTCAAACGGGAAAACCAACGGTCTAATCTATATAAACAAAACGAGAAACGAGAAACACGTATATATTACATAAACAAACGACAACTACTGTACATCAGATTCCTGACTTAGGACAGGTGCAAACATTTGCAGCGGGATTAAACGTTTTAATGGATCCAAACCTTCTCCCTTTTTCTGAAACAATAGCATAACATCACAACAAAGAAAAACATACGATAAAATATCAATTGGCAGACTTAACTCAATCAAAAAACGTATGATTAAAAAGCATGTTTAGCCCCGCCGTATTTTTGCCCCTGTCCCAAGACAGTAGACTCTAAACTTTGTTAGTTTTTATGCCCCACCTACGATAGTAGAGGGGCATTATGTTTTCTGGTCTGTGTCTCCGTTCGTCTGTGCGTCCGTCTGTGCATCCGTCTGTGCGTCTGTCCGTCCGTCCGTCCGTCCGTTCAGGTTAAAGTTTTTGGTCAAGGTAGTTTTTGATGAAGCTGAAGTCCAATCAACTTGAAACTTAGTACACTTGTTGCTTATGATATGATCTTTCTAATTTTAAAGCCAAATTAGACTGTTGACCCAATTTCACGGTCCACTGAACATAGAAAATGAAAGTGGGAGTTTCAGGTTAAAGTTTTTGGTCGAGGTAGTTTTTGATGAAGCTGAAATCCAATCAACTTGAAACTTAGTACACTTGTTGCTTATGATATGATCTTTTTAATTTTAAAGCCAAATTAGTCTTTTGACCCCAATTTCACGGTCCACTGAACATAATAAATGAAAGTGGGAGTTTCAGGTTAAAGTTTTTGGTCAAGGTAGTTTTTGATGAAGTTGAAGTCCAATCAACTTGAAACTTAGTACACATGTTCCATATGATATGATCTTTATAATTTTAATGCCAAATTAGATTTTTTACCCAATTTCACGGTCCATTGAACATGAAAAATGATAGTGCGAGTGGGGCATCCGTGTACTTTGGACACATTCTTGTTTTATGTTTTTTTTGTCTAAGTTAAGTGTGACGTCCATTTTCACATTACTAGTATATATTTTTATTTAGAGACCAGCTGAAGCCCGCCTCTGGTTGCGGGATTTTCTCGTTGTGTTGAAGACTCATTGGTGGCCTTTGGCTGTGCTCTTTGGTTAGGCTGACTGTTGTTTCTTTGACACATTTTTTATTTCCATTCTCAATTTTATTGATTGATCAATTAATTGATTGATTGATTGATTGATTCATTCATTCATTCATTGATTCGTTCATTAATCATTTTACTGCAAGCACAAATTTGTATTGTAGTGTTAATTTCACCAATGAAACTCGTTATTAATGTTTGTCTTAATATTAAATTTCTTTGTAAACTCTAAAATTACCGTCTCAATATAATAAGACACGCAGAATAAAAATAAATATTTGGCCATCAATGTCTCAACCTTTTTTAATGTGAGTAACTTCATTGTTCACTTAGATTTCGATTTTGATATTGTTTTTGCAAGTTTCCATAATAGATAATTGTTTTGCATAAAACCCTACGGGAAAGCACATTAACTAAATTTTCCAAACGTTTATTGGAACCTAATGATTTGGCAAGGTGTTGCAACCTGTAATGTAAAAAAGTTACAGCCGATTTCACTGAGTTTTGTAGGCAAAGGTAGCATATCCTTGGATAGCTTGATTGTATTATTAGGTTAGGTAAACTACCCTCCTTTAAGAGTAGACTAGTTCGACAAATAAACAATCAATCTGTCTGTAGGACTAGGCTCCTTCTACAGGAGAGTGGTATACCTTACCTAGTTACTTCATAGTTCAGCTAACAAACAAGCGATCCAAAGATATTACCTTTGTCTACACACTGAATGTAATCGGCTGTAATGAAAATGCGGAGTTTGTGAGGCCAGGCTCAAGCAACCAGTCGGTAGCAGTCAGTTTTCAAATATATAAAAACAAATATTGCATCAGACTCAAACGTACTTAAAATGTTTTTATTAATATATAACCACTATATCATCAGTTTTTAAAATATAATTAAGCAGTCAAAGACACTTTTCAATGAATTTTAAAATTTCATTTCTGGTTTATTTAAAAATTGAATGGTTTTTTTTTGTTACTTCATTGAGGTGTAAAGCGATGACCGAAATACATTTTGTATGAAAAGCGGAAGCGCTTTCATTCTGAAAATGTACGCACGGTCAACGCTTTTACAACCCTATGAAGTTACAAAAAGAAGCATTCAATATTTATAATTACATGTTTTAGCTAGGATCATGAAAACACGACTTTTATCAAGTTTTTATTAAATTCACCTTTGCACTTTATTGTGGGACCTCGTGTCATCATGAATACTGATTTTCGTTGTGTAATGTAACATGAGATGTGCAGTTAGCCAATCAGAATAACGAATTATAATAAAACATATATCTTATGTTATTATTAGTTATATAAATCCAAAATCAATCGCTTTCGATATATTACACAGCGTACTGCCCGCTTTACATTTTAAATAGTCAACACTTGTGTTTATAGAATCGTAAATAATTATCATTTTTTTTAATGATGGCAAAATTGCACTATTGGGTGAAATAGCTTTCCTTATTATCGGCATCCTGTCAAATAGTTCATGAAAAGTAATAATAATTCTGCATTAAAAGAAAAGAAAGTTGCACTCGTGCTTTAACTTTTTTTTGCCACACAAAACTGTTTTTACAAAACGTTCTACCTCTGAACTAGTGGATTTCGCTTAAATATGACTGGACAAAAGGTTTATTTTTTGTATTCAAAGTATGGTGGGAAAGTAAATTATTTATTAGCTTAAAAAGATTGATCCGTACTATAAATTAACTTGTAATTTTGATCAAGTAGGCCCTAGATCTCTAGCTTACGTTCTCACCTAGAGCAGATAAAAGTATTGCCGCAGAATTTTTTTATTAACTGTCTGGTAAGGGTTTTTGTAGGGTATACGACATCAACTTTAGACCTACTTTAGAAAAAAAAACAAAGCAGAACAACACCCTGGATTTTTCTACTGTAGACCCCACCTACCCAGCTTCCCTTTGCACCTAGTGAAAACAATTTTTATTACATTTTCGGTATGGATGGGGTTCGGTGTTCGACCCCAACTTTGGACCTATCTTTGAAAAAAAATAAGCTAAACAGCAACCTTGATTTTTTTCTCCAGCAGACATCAGCTACCAAGCTCCCCTTTACCCATTGTTCGGACAGAAGTATTTCCGTAGACATTTGTTTATTAACTTTTATGTAATGATGGGGTAGGATGGGTAACTGTGGTCCACTTGAATTTTTTTTTACAGGGACTCCAATGCGGTGTGGTCTATGCAGAACAATTACCGGAAATCTATGGTAGTTTGCAAAATAATAGTCTTTTTTTATAATGTGATATGTAAAATGTTGGTAAATAATGAAAGCATGCTTCTAATAATTAATAGACATAGAAATAAAGAGAAACCGTATGATAACCAATAGCAATCTCCCAGTGACAAACTAACGTTCATTTAGGCAACTAGTATGATGGTCTGGATTCGGGGTTCTTAATTTCTGTATTCTTTGATATTTTATGTCATATTTCTCTATTCTTTATACTTTTTGACAATTGTTCTCTTATCATTACATTTTAACACCATTATTCTAGCTGTTTTATTTATTTCTTGGTCCATTGTCTCTATTATTTATATTTTTTGTCCACTATTCTCAATTCCATAATCCCCCATCAACGACCTCTAGTTAATGTCACCTTATAGTCTTCACAAATAAGCAAAATTAATACTTTATAGGCTCCTAATGACAAACCAATTTAATATCCCAGTTTGAATTGTGAAATTGCGGAAATTTTGAAAATTTGATCAAGCAAAATACATTATCGTCCTCGTAGTTCGTAAAATACTGGCAGATGGATCTTGGTCATCAAAGTAATAAAGTTCACGCACCCATATTGTTCCGATTGCTAAAGACTTTTGCATCCGTCGACATTATCTTCGATTAAAGTAGTATTGATCTGACAACCGCTGTGCATGTATACTTTAACGACCTTTAAATGAATGACAAATGACAACATTGTCATTTTTTTTATGACAATTAAACTGTGTACACTTTCGTTTTTCGTTTTTTGTTTTTGTGAAATCAAAAATGAAAAATGAAAACACTTTCATTTTTCGATTTTAGTTTTTGAGAAATCAAATTGAAAAATGAAAATACTTTTGTTTTTCGTTTTTTGTTTGTGAAATCAAAAACGAAAAACGAAAACACTTTTGTTTTTCATTTTGGTTTTTAAGAAATCAAAAACGAAAAATGAAAACACTTTCGTTTTTCGTTTTGGTTTTTAAGAAATCAAAAACGAAAAATGAAAACACTTTCGTTTTTCATTTTGGTTTTTATGAAATTAAAAACGAAAAATGAAAACACTTTCGTTTTTTGTTTTTTTGTTTTTGATATTTCAAAACGAAAAACGAATGGACGCAGATATACACGGACCGATAAGTCTGTAATTATTTGGATTTTTAGTTTTATTATTTTAATTTTTTAACCATACTTTAATCATATCAAGCTGAAATTCTGGTAGTTCTTTAGTACCCGGTATATAATATATGTAGGACTCTAAAGTGCGATGGTACTCTAAAGTGCAATGGTCACGCTAAAGTGCGATGGTCTACGCTGAAGTACGATGGTGTCTCGCGCTAAAGTGCGATGGTTGTGTGTTCGCTCAAGTACGATGGTATATTACGCTAAAGTGCGATGGACCAAAAGGGTAAGATTCGAGGGATTAAAACATCGAGGTTAAAAATAGTCTTTTTACAAGAGATTATTGGTATAGATTGCCGTTCTCACAGTCTATCACTAATGGGAACACCTCCTCATACAGTCGTCATTGTAAATTACAAATACAAAATTAGAATATTGTCGGAATATGCAACATTTTTTTAAGGTTTAATCTAAACGAGAGAGAGAGAGGCGATACTCGCTGACTTTTCTTTTTCATAGTGACTACACAAACATGTTATATTTTTCTTCAACATGTTCAATATACAAATTAATGTTTTAGCCGACTAAATTAAATTATAATTTACGCATGAAAACAAGTACTTTTATTTTACCGACGTTACTTTCCAATAAAATGGACAATATTTCAACGGGAACTGCAAAGTAAACTGCAGCATAAACAATGATTCACATGTATCTGTTCGCTTCCCACAAAAGCAGGATACATGATATTCATGCGAATACTATTTTCTATCTATATGCTAGTAGTAAAATGGTCGACTGTATGATACAAGTTCTTCCATCTACAGAAAAAAACCACATTTGCCTCAGTCGACAAAGCACTGTCAAGTTTAAATCATTTCAGTCATTGACATTTGGTTTTAAATGTGTTTATAAAATATTTGTAATTTATCTTCCGGCGTGTTCAACTTTTAGTTTGTATCGTACGTTAGTGTAGACCATCGATTACTGCTTTTAGTTTGTATAAACGACTAAACGTCATAATCAAACTACGTTTTTACGTCTATATTTTCCCGGACCATCGCACTTTAGCGTATGGAACCATTGTACTTTAGCGTAGACCATCGCACTTTAGCTTGACCATGGTACTTTAGCGTCCCCATTGCACTTTAGAGTCCTACATATATATTGTTAGTATTCATTCTTAAGATAAGTATATTGCTACCAAATTTACATAGATAAAATTTTGGTATAACCATCCAATTAAGTAATTTATCAGCAGTTAATCTTTTTATCCAACCTATCTTTATAGATTTTATATATTTATCTTTTTTTTTTTATTGATCTTTTTGGTGTTCAAACTACAGTGCATACAAACATTTTTAAAATACATAAGTGAATAACATGATATTTTTATGGCATTGTTATACTATTGATATTTTACGAATAAGACATAGTAAAAATTTACAAGTAAATGATGTGAATACTCAGTATATGATACCTCTTAAGGATACTTTGGAATACATTAAATATATATGATCATTTCAAAAATAAATTTAAGTAAATAACTTCCAAATATCCCCCCATCTGTCGACAAATGACTCGTGTCTCTAGAAAGATATAAATATTCTGATATCTCCAGCCTTCTTTTTAAAAGTTTAAGAAACGCTTGCACAGATATTAACAGTCTGTCTAATTATGTGTTCTTAGCACAGTTGATGTAATACTTTGCCTGTAGAATACCATTATTTAAAATTAAGTTATCAAAATTCAATACACCGAAAATTACACTGTCTGTATTCAAAAATATATTACTCCAAAAACTAAATACCACCAATTAGAAAATTCTCTCCAAAATTGTTTTATTTCTGTACATTCAAAAAATTTATGCTCTATGGTTTCGATTTCTTTACAACTGGCACATTCATTGGTTAATGAAAGTTTATATTTTTCAAGAAGATAATTATGACGGACTATTCTGTGTAGTTTGCTTTCTATAGTACATTTAAAAGCTAGTGAATAAATATTTTCCCACTTTTCGTCACTAATTTCTATATTAAATCGTTTTTCTCACCTTTTTTGTGAAATAGGAGAAACACTTCCCCGATCGATAAAAAGTGAATATATATCTTTAGCGAATAATTTACTGATAGGCATTTTTTTATTCTCATGCTCAAAAACGAAACCAAATGAGTTGCTGTTAGGTGACATGTATTATTGTAATAACAAATCTTTCCAGTCACGTGGTATAGCAAGTTTAATAGATAGAATGTCTACAAAAGTAACATTCAGGTTATACTTTTTATTAATAGCATCATGAGACAAAAATCGCCTTTATCATCTACAATATCATTGATGAACCGTATGCCTTTCATGTACCAAGATCTGTAAAAAATACTCTTTCTGTCAAGTTTGATAAACGGATTGAACCAAATAAATTTTTTTCTAACATGAAATGCATTTAACGGGATGAATATACCCTTGAAACGTTTCCTGGCAGATAACACTTCTATATAAATAAACAGCTGCGCCATGAGCGCATGATACGCCCGACGTCTTGTATGGAAGTTTTATGCAATAATAATAAATAGTTTCTGAGAAAGTTTTAAGCAATAACCATATATTGTTTTTGAGACACGGCGGGACATGTGAAACCCCCAACCCTGTTTTTATTTTTTAAAAACCAAATATCACTAAAATAAAATTTTGAATCAAAACCAAAAAGTATACAGATCTTTAGATTAATATAACAAAAAAGTGTGTAAAGTTTTAAGTAATAATCATAAATTGTTTTTGAGATACGGCACAACATGTAAAAAAACAACCTCCCCCTTAGCATAAATCGTTTTTGAGATATGGTGCGACATGTAAACAAATCCTCCCCCTTTTTTACAAAATACTCAATAACTCAAAAATGAAATTTTGAATCATCACCAAAAAGTATACAGATATTAAGATCAATATAACTAAGAAGTGTTTAAAGTTTTAAGCCATAATCAAGAATCGTTTTTGAGATACGGTGCGACATGTGAAAAAAAACACACCCTGTTTTAGTTACAAAGTGCCGTAACTCAAAAAGTTTTAATCTTATTTTTACCAAAAAGTATACAGATCCTTTGACTATCATAAGAAACAACTATGTTAAGTTTCATGAAATTTGGATAAGTCGTTCTCAAGTTACGGTGCGACATGTTTACGCCGGACAGACAGACGGACGGACAGACAGACGGACGGACGGACAGACGGACGGACGGACGGACAGACAGACGGACGGACACCAGACATTTGTATACCATAAAACGTCCCGTCAAAATTTTGACGGGCGTATAAAAAGAGGTGCTTTTAAATTTAAAAACTCAAATTCACATCTGCTCATAAATAAATCCTTTAAATCAAAAAGGGAGAAAAATGCTTAGGAAACATGTTTCTATTTGGAGTCATGTTCTGACAAAAGTCTTTTTACCCACTTAATACGAAATGATAACAGCTGTACTTCAAAATTTGGGGCTTTCAGTCCCCCCTCGCTGGGAGACTTTTAAATGACTTCCGATTTAACTTTCGGAGTACCACCATTCCATAAAAAAACTATTAATGTCACGTTGTATTTTAATTACATAAGCTCTTGGTACATGTGTAGATGAAATGACATGAATAAGCTTCGATATTGCAAGTGATTTAAGTATTACGATTTTACCGATCAAGCAAAGGTTTCTGATCTTCCACATTTTAATTATTAATTCCATTTTGTCTATGCATGTATCTAAATTAGAACAAACCATTTCTCCAAAGGCGTTAAATTGTAAACCTAAGGTTTTAAAACCATCTGTCCATTTAATAGGAAGGGAACCTTCTTTGTTAAATTTATTTCTTCCAATCCATGTTGCTTCGGTTTTAGAAAAAAAATGACTTTTAACCCTGAACATTCTCAAAATCATTAAACAAATCTAATAAAATTTGCGCAGAAAACACATCTTTCAAAAAACAAGTGGTATCATCAGCCAACTGTGAAATGTTTATTTCAGTATCCCAAATTTTTATACCAGATATCTGATTGTTCTCATGAATATTTATTGCCAGCAGTTCAACAGCCAAAATAAATAAAAAAGGAGACAAAGTACACCCTTGTCGAACACCTCTCTCAATTTTGAATGGACTAGAACTAAATCCATTATTTACGACAAGACTAGATATATTTGAGTATAAAGTTGAGACCCATTTCCGGAACTTGGTACCAATCTTAAAACAAACCAACGCTTTTTTGAATAAATTTCCATTCTAGCGTATCAAACGCCTTTTCGAAATCGACTAGTAATATAAGCCCTAGATAATTCTTTAAAGCAGTAAACAATATAATATCAGCAATGAGTCGTAGATTTTCACCAATGTATTTACCAGCCACATATCCCGTCTGGTCCGAATCTATAAGTTTCGGAAGATATAATTTCATTCTTTCCGCAATAACTTTGGCTAATAATTTGTATTCAAATTTCAAGAGAGAAAGAGGACGCCAGTTCGACAAGAGTGTTCTATCTTTATCTTTCTTTGGAATAAGAGTCAGTATACCCCGTCTTTGGTCTATTGAGAGGGTTCCGGTCTCGAAGGAATATTCATAGCTTTCTAAAACATATTTTTTTATATCAATCCAGAAAAATTTGTAAAACTCAGCAGTAAGCCCGTCTGTACCAGGGCTTTTATTATTTTTAAATGTTTTTAAAAATTTAACGCACTCAGATTCTGAAATATCTGCATCGCATCTATCCTTTTCCAGATGTGTAAGCTTAGGAATAAAATTTAAATCGAAAAAGTTAGAATCACCTGAATTTTTATCAGGGTCTTCTTTTGATGAGTACAGTTTTTTTGTAGAAATTTCTCTCTTCGTTTATATTTTTTTCTTGTGACAAAATTTCAATGTCGTTTACAACTAATTTGTTAATACATTTATTTTTATAATTGCGTTTTTCTAATGATAAGAAATATTTTGAATTTCTTTCATTGCCTTCGCAGTGCTCGGCGTGTGATCGTATAATAGCCCCCCTTGTTTGATTGTTTAATATTTGCTCTAAATCGTCTTTAACAATATCTAATTCAATCAAAAGTGTATTTATATCTTTATCTAAATATGTACGAGAGAAATTTTTATGAATTTCGTCTTGTCGTTTTTTTTAAATTGGACTCTCCTTCCCGCAATTTCAATTTTTATGTTTGGAATATTTGACGGTTGCGCCTCTTATTTCACTTTTCATGGTATCCCATTTCAAATTTTTATTTTCTAAGTTGTGATTATTTTTTATCACAATCTGATAAAGTATTTTTGACTATTTCTACATAATATTTGTCTGTCAATAAACCCGAGTTGAATTTCCAGAAACCGGAACCTCTCTCACTAAAGTTTTCGCCTGACAGTGTCAATTTGATAAGACTATGATCAGATTTTATAGACGGGACAATGGATGTTTTGGTAACACTGCTTGACCAAAAATTCGATATCAACCAAAAATCTAAGCGATATTGTATAAGCGGGGTTCTTTGACGCCAAGTGTATAATCTAGAATCTACATTTTTTTGTCCTCCAAATATCACATAACTCAAATTCTTCTATAAAATCTTCTAATTTACTCGTATATTTGACAGGTTTGTTATATTTTGAACCACCCATTTTGTCTCAAGATGGATTTAGTATCGTATTGAAATCTCCACCCAAAACAAGATTTTGATCTAACTTTTCTTTTAATAAAATTTTTAATTTTTCAATATATTCAATTTGTTCATTTTCAAAATTTTTGGTCGGCGCATAATAATTTACAAAAACAAAATATGTGTTATTAATTTCAACAGTTAGAATCAGATACCTTCCGTTTTCATCTGCAATGTTTTCCTTTAATATATAATCTGTTGAGCTGTTAAACAAAATAGCAACACCTTTAGAGTTCGTTTCCCCGTGCGAAAAATAAATATCTCCACCCCATTCCCTTTTCCATATAGTTTCATATGATTCAATACTGTGTTTTTCAACCAAAGAAACATGGATTTGCGTTTAAAATCGTTTACAAAGCCATTTACATTAAGAGAAGTTAAATTGATTCAATACTTAGCCATTATCTACTTTTGGCTTTACAGTCTTATTCATTTCGTATGTGATACACTTAATGTAGTTGAACATTATATAACTAAGTAGAAAAAAATACAGAAAAACATATCAAATATACAATACAATACAAAAAGAGAGAATTCTCTCTGTTCGGTGTGCCTGACCTAAACCATATAATTAATGTTATTGTTTGTAATATCCATTGTTCATTCTCAATAAAATACATGTAACTTTCATTCATTAATAACAACAATACACTATAGGTATACAGTTACGGTTTAAAGTACATGTAACTTTCATTCATACATAACAACATTACGATTTACAAACTTTACTATAAATGACCCAATTACGGATTAAAGTACACGTGCACAGGTACACAGACATTCTTGTCGTAAATTTTGTTTACCTTTTCTTGCCGACGTACAAATATGGGACACGGTTATGTAATGGCAAATCTGTATTTTTGATAGAACTGTGGATTGCATTTCATATCACTGGATTCATGTTTTTTGCATATATATATCGGATGGATTTTTAAGATTTGCATTGGGTGCAAAACGAAAATTACACTTATATATAACTGAATGTTTAATGAATGGATATATATATACATTTATGATCACCAACATTGCTGCGGAAAGGATATTCGCACTTTACAAAAAAGGAAATGAGGATTCATTTTATAGAATACCAGTTTAATATGAGTATTCTAACGTGTGTATGTGCAATTTATGTAAATATAGTGTCAACAACACAAAAAAGGTAGGATTTTTTCCCCCGGATTATAGTAATACACAGGGACGATGGTTACTTTCATGATGTCTGCGTGCCGGTACCGTGAGTTAATTATGTTATATAAAATCACAATATACGCTGCATGTATTTTATTGACTTATTTTAATTCATGGTGAAATTATTTCGGATAAAGTTGTATGTAAATTTAAAATTCATAAAATTTAGTTTTATCTACAAATGACCTAGTAAGTATTTCATTTGAAATTTGCTTATTTATAACTCGCTTGTATAATGCATAATATTTAAATAAAATACAGAATGGAAACTCTTAAGATACTTTGAAAATAGTTAACATATAGGATTTGAAATGAGAATACATGAAACTAAATATATATTATCTAACTGATTGTAAACATGAAAGAAAAAAAAAAGTGACATTCAGCATGCTTTACTGCATGTTTATTGTCTATCAAGATGAATTCACACAACAGTAAATTAGTTTATAGCTTTATTTTCTACATTTTGCGGAGAACCGACTTTACTCCTTCCAAGATAATATTGTTTTTTCTTGAACCTATCTTTGCTGTACCAGATATTTATCTATATTTACCACCTTCTTGTTGGTAATATATAAATACGGTGCGTTTAACTTTTTCTGTCTTATTGTTCCATAAAAATTCATTAATGATTTTTTTAAATTTGTCCAAGTATTCTTTGCCAAAGGTTGACACTGTAGCCAAATAAGTTAGTATAGGAATAATTAAAGATTTAATAACTGTTATTCTTCCTATCATGGTTAAGTTTCTTTGTGTTCAGTTTGATATAATTTTTACAGACTTTTCTAGCTGTTTATCAAAATTTAGTTTTTGACACTATTTTTTATTATGCCCAAAATATATTCCTAGACTTTTAATTGTTTTTTCTGTAAAGTTAATATTTTCATATTTTTCTTTACAATGGTTTTGCTTCCCTAGCCAAATACCCTCTGTTTTAGATCTGTTAAGTTTTAATCCTGAAAGTGATCCCATTTTTTCAATCATGTTAAGAGCTTTTGAAATATCTTGTTTTGATTTGAGAAAAAGAGTGGTGTCATCTGCTAATTGACTTATTTTTAAAGTGTGGGTTTTTCCATCTATCTTGATTTCAAATCCTTTAAGGTTATGGTCTTGTCTAATTTTACAAGCAAGAATCCCAACAGAATCTCAACAGCAATAACAAAAATTATCACACTGCACGGGCATCCACCCATTGTTTAAAACTGAACTTTTTATGTCAGTGTATAAAAGTTTTATCCATCTCATCATAGAATTTCTAAATCCAAATTTTTGTAAAGCAAAGAACATAAAGTCCCATTCTAATGAATCGTATGCTTTCGAAAAATCTAAAAATAGTAAGGCACCCTCTATATTAATTTTTTCTGCATAATCTATGACATCTTGAATTTGTCTAATATTATATACTATGTATCTGTTTTTAACATACCCATGTTGGTCTCCATGAATAAGCAACTAATTTTGTGTCAACATTCAATAATGTTATTGGTCTATAATTGCTTAATAAACCTTCCATAATATCGCTTTCTTTATCTGTTAGGACATTATCACCTTCTGTATTCATAACATAATCTTTAATAGAATTTTTATTGGGATTTGAACTTTTATTAATTTCTTCATAAAACTCTTTTTCAATATTAAGTATTTCTGTGGATGTGTATGTATCACCCCCTCTTTGTCTCTGAGCGCTGTAATGGTTTTTCCTTGTTTGCCTAGCTTTTTCTAGTCCCAAGAAGAATTTTGTGTTTTTTTTTCACCTTCTTCTACCCATGTAATTCTGGATCTTATTTGTGCTCCTTTTGTTTTTGAATCATATAGTTTACCAAGTTTTTCTTCTATGATATTAATTTCCTCTTTAAGAGAGTTAATATCATCCATTTTACATTTTTTGTTTATACCCTCATTTAATTTCTTCAATTTGTTTTCTAAAATATGTATATCTTTTACATTATTTTGTGCTTTTCTTTTACAGAATGCTATGGTATGGTCTCTTACCTCAGTTTTAAAAAGATCCCACTTGACACCAATATCATTGGTGAGTAAAATTTTCTTTTCATATTGTTTGATCAGAATTTTAATAAGGTTTTGATTTTTTCTAAAATACTATTATTAATTTTAAAGTATCCTTTATCTTTTTGGTCTGATCGACCTTTTATTTTTATAGAAATTGCCTGATGGTCTGTATGAGTTAAAATAGCTGACCTAATATCAGTAGATTCTATTTTAGTTCTTATTTCAGGACAGGTTAAGAAAACATCTATTCTAGACGCTTCATTTAAATCATTTTTACGTCGCCAAGTAAATTGTATTTCCTTGCCATTAATCTCTCCCCAAATATCACTTACTTTTTGAGTTTTAATTAAAAATTTAAGGCTAAAAACTGGTTTTGTTTGTTTTAATATTTGATGTTGACACTTTATTTTTTTTTTTATCTATTTATGTTAAAGTATCATTCATATCTCCTCCAATTATTACCATTCCTAAACTATTTTTTGTAATTACTCATTTAACTTTTTTGAAAAAAATATTTCGGTTTTTAGGTTTATTTTGTGCATAGACATTTACTAAAGTGTAAATACTGTCTTCAATTTCAACATTTATTAAGAGTAGCCTGCCCTCTTGGTCTTTGAATATATTTATAAATTTGCATTCAAAATCATTATTAATAAAAATTGAAACTCCTCTGGACTGTGAGGTTCCAAAGCTATGATATTGTTGACCTTTGATTTCAGAATTTAAGTCTTTCTCTAAATCTTCAGTGAAATGACTTTCCTGAACAAACAAAATATTACATGTTTGATATTTCATCCACAAATATAATCTATGTCTTTTATCTTTTACTCCGAGACCTTGACAATTTAAAGAACATATGTGAATTGTTTTTATCATAAGTATTTTGTATGAATAATTTTATTTACCTGAATTTTTATTAAGCCTACCCAATTACATTCCTGTATTCTCATAGTTATTATTTTTTTTTAAATATACACATATTTCAAAAATATACAATATTCATTTTTCATTAATACACAAGTTAAAAATAATAATACAAGCCAGAAATTTACAAATGAATTTGTTACAGAACATTTGATCAAAATCAAATACACATCATCCGAGAAATATGTTCAAATATCTGCATAAATATTATATTTTCTTTTCTATTGAAAAAAATATTGTACAAACTACAACTGTTTCGCATTTGATTAATACAATTATAACTAAAGTAATTTAAATTGACATACTTTTTGTTTTTTATTATATATCATTTTGTTTGTTTCAGATTTGTCTGAATTATTTCATACACATGTGAATGTATTTAATCCTTAATTACATCACACTCATTTTTATTTTTTTTTTGTTATATAAAAACAGGCTAAATATTACAATTATATACAAATATTTACACTTGGATTTCATTGATTATTTTGTGTTCGGCTTATTGGTATTGATACATTTCCGTTTACAACTGACCATAAGTTTTAGTCTTTTGAATAGGGACAGCTTCTTTGTGTTTATCGTGTTTATCTTCTGTTGGCGTGCTGGCATTTCTGTTTCCATTTTTCTTTGCTGCCGGGGTATTGTATTAACGGTCTGTCACTTGAAATATTGTTCAATATTGTCACCGGGTTCCGTATTTTTTGTCTTCTTTTTATGCTTTGGTTTTTTTTCTCATCATTTTCCCCACCGTTCACTATTTCTTGATCACACATAATTTTATCTCGTAAATGGTTATTTACTGATTGGGCGTTATCGTTGGCATGAATAATACTAAGGACGTCACCCGAGTTGGAAGGTTCAAGTGCGTCATATGCATGAGCAGGCGAGACTTCAGTGTCTTCTGTGTCGGCATCATTAGCATCTGATTCCTCTTCACTAGAGAAGTTGGAAGTGTTTAACTCATCAGGACAGTCGGCCTGCCTGTGGCCCGGTTTTTTGCAGTGTAGGCATATCCAATCATTAGGACATTGCATTACCTTGTGTCCTGTCTGTAGACACTTTCTGCATACAATTTTGTGACCTTCTGACGAGTTCTGATTAGCATGCAAGACAGTAGCAACATATTTGCCTATTAGCATAAATCTTGGCAATGGTTCGCTGACAGGATCACACATAACTATTCTGTCCCCTGTTTGACAATTAGTCAACTCACCATCTACCCGATGGCGTTCACGATATGATTTGTGCATATTGCATCCATAGTATTCTAATGCACGTTCAATTTGTCCGTCCTCAGCTGAGCAGGGTACATTTTTGAAACATACTTTTAGATGATTAGGATTTTCATTTACCATGATTCTTGGGTTGTGTGTGTACACTGGGATTATTTTATCTCTAACCCACATCCCCTTTGAAATCATGAATTTTCTGTCAGTATCATTATCGAAATAAATTCTCCAAAGACCTCTAACTCTTTGGAGTGTTTTGAGATGACTACCTGGACATATATTGGCATCAATCGTTTTATAGAGTTTTAGATGTGTTATGAACTGCTCCTTGTTTGGTTTTGTTGATCCAAATATATCATTTTCTAATATGAATACAGGTTTGACACTAGAAAGCACACTCTTAATAACAAAGTTTTTTTTTACTGCAGATGAGTATGTTTCCCCTTGAGTTTTTTGGTAGGTCATCTTGTCTTCATTATTTAAAACGGATTGTTCTTTTCGGTTTTCAGTCGACATTTGTGACCTCTTTTAGACTCAAAATCATTCATATACAACATACAACCATCAATATTTATATATTACTAATATCCACTGTCGGATATCATTCGAACTTTGACTATTATCAATCTTTTTGGAAGGGACAAAAAACACCGCCGTAGCAATTGAAGGTCTCTTCTATCCTAATGTTCTGTTCTTGAGAAAAGACGCAATCAATTCCTATTTGAACGTATACAGTTTTACAAAATGTCAAAAAGTTTGTATCAAATTTGATTGTAGATTTTGACATCCAACATTTTTAAAAAGACACTAATTTCACAAAGTAAAATAATTATTGATAATGTCATATAAAAAATGACTTATGATTGGTGTAATCAATGTGACTAATTAACAACTTACAATTTTCGGTAAATTTATGTCAATACCACGGTCGATTAGCAATGTGACGATTTCAGTTTGCTCGTTCGATATAGCAGGGTGAAGTGCAGTACTACCATTCTGTTCAAAGAAATACAAAGCAGTGTATACATACAATTGAATGCTAACGATTGCAGCTTATATATAAACTAACGCATGACTACATAGTGTCGCATGTATTGTAGCTTGTATTGTAGCTTGTAATAATAATTGTTATCAAATTTTCACTTGATGATAATAGTAAGGTGACAATTTGTGATAGATGTTAAAATCTCGTTAATCGATTAAGAAAAATTAAGGCAAGAAACAGAAACAAGAAACAGAGTATCTTAAAAAACCAAAAAGTAAATCAACAATAGAACATAAAGATAGGAAACAAATCATCACCACTTACCAAAAGAAAAAAGTAAAGGGTACTTTTATACACCAAAATGGCGATATAAAGGTGAATATTAAATTCCAAATACGGAGATTTATTTAATGAGAAATCAACAGGAGCATATAATCTAGAAATATTAGTAAATATCAGTCAGTCTTGCCAGTACTAAATGTATCTACAATTTTAACAATATCAAACCAGATAAAATGCATTAAAAAAGAATCAATCTAAAAGTAAAAATGTACGCCAAAAAGAGTGATAGCTTATAGAAATCCTTTTCAATTTTTTTAGACACATTCACTGATTCTGCCTTATATTCAACAATGTTATTTAAGTCAAAAATCGTAGGAAAAATAACTTATGATCTAATTCAAATTTGCTAAATTAACTTTTATGAGGTATTGAATTCATAGGTAACTAAAAGACCAAAATTTGGATATGAGTTGATATTTCATGTCAAGATAGAAACTGATAGAATGTATACAAAGTATAATTTTGAGGTTTGCATAAAAAAATGGAATGTTAAAATATTACCTTCAACAATGTTTTAGGCGCCGTCACGACTTGTTGGACCCTTGTGTGTATATTGTGTCACAAATAACGACGAATATTTTTTCAATTGATACAGGAATTGCAAACTATAACTTGAAATAACTTGCCTTTTAGTTTCGGTTAAATTGCTAACAACTCGAACGCAAAGATAAAAAAAGTAAATATCAGTCAGTCTTGCCAGTACGAAATGTATATACAATTTTAATAATAACGAACCAAAAAAAAAAAAATACATCAGAAAAGCATTAACTTAAAAGAAACAATGTACACCAAAAATAATGATATCTTATGGAGTGCTGTTCAAGGTATTCATTTGTTTAAGAAGAGACAGTCACTGATTCTACCTCATATTCAACATTGGAAATATTCAATTCAAAAATAGTAAGAAAATGAACCTATGATCTGATTGAAATTTGGTAATTTACCTAATATGAGGTACTGAATTTATAGGTAACAAGACAAGTGAGGGATATAGAACAAAATAGTGTACCCTGTGATGAAGACAAATATTATCAAGAAGTCCGGACATTCGATAAATATTTAAAAATCTGACATAATTTTATCCTTATTTTTCTCAGAATTAGATAGGTGTAATTTGATATATGAAAATACGGATTTTTTGTGCTATTAAAATTTGCTGTTACAAAATGATAGAAATTATTATAAATTAAGGAATGTATCTCCCTCATGCAAAGTTCTGATTCCTTTCACGGATTTGGCTATACTTTTTGGACCTTTTGGATAATAGCTCTTCATCTTTTATATAAGCTTTGGATTTCAAATATTTTGGCTACGAGCATCACTGAAGAGACATGTATTGTCGAAATGCGCATCTGGTGCAAGAAAATTGGTACCGTTAATTTTATTGATATAACATCATTGGTTGATATCTTTGACGGAAGTACATGTGATACTACCTCATTCTTTCAATATCAAAGCTGTTGGAAGGTCGTGCTCCACGTGTTGTCGGCAAAGTAACTATATTCTTTTACTTTTTCTTACATTTGCCTTGGTGGCAATATAGCCTTGGTGGCTTTAAGACCTTGGTGTTCATTTATTTATGCCTTGGTGGCAATAGACCTAGGTGGTCATTTATATATGCCTTGGTGGACTTTTCATTGATTATTACATCGTACATACTGATAGAAAATGCTCTGTAAAGATTTGGTTAGAAAAGAATAGAAATATTAAGAAAGTGGAATAATTTAGTGCGACATGTCACTTGATCTTATTGTTGTTTATCGGAGTGATGTGTATTGAATTATGAGGTGTCTTCGTCGAGGTCCACGTTCAGCGGTCGGTTTGATTGTACATAAAATTGAATAAAATGTTTTTGTTTTCAGATGGTGTTACCTCTGATGAATGAAGGAGAAGCAATATGACATTGCACGGCGATTAATGTCAATGAGTTCGAATAACCTAAACGGAAAGGATTTTTCTGATCAGAATATGGTGAGAACAAATTGCAATTAATATTGAAGTAATGTTTTGATTTCTGAAGATACTTATAAAAAAAAGGGAAACATACAGATGGGTGCACTCCTAACCTGTACAGCAAGTTAACTTGATAACCAGTCATTTGGACTGGTCAAAGTTAACCTGTGACCGAATATAGGACTGCTCTGACCAGTCCTAGGACCAAAATCTAGTTAACTTGAAAAGCGGACTTGGACCTAGGACTGTGTTTATGTCTGCCAAAAAGTTAACTTGGAAACAGGTCCGCTATTGATATAAGTTAACTTCGAACCAGTCCTGTCATAAGTTAACATAAGTTAACTTCGGAACCAGTCCTATCATAAAGTTAACATAAGTTAACTTGGAAACCGGTCCTGCCACAAAGTTAACTTCTGCTTGAACAAATCCGATCAAAACCAGACCTGTTCCCAAGTTAACTTTTGACTGGTCTGGTCAACACTAAGTTAACTTGTAACCAGGACCGCTCTTCGTTGATTTAAAAAAAAATATTTTTAATATCTTTGTTTCGTAGTATAAACATCGAAAATAAAGTAATTTGAAAATTATTACTTCCGTTTTATGAACAGGATTAAACACAAATAATTGAAAATAAGTACGCACAGAACGTAACACAAATTTATATGTGATCTGACAATCTATCTATTATAAAAACGATCTCGGTTACAATGATAACAGGCACTGATATATATATTTATTCCGAGATCAAATTCAATCAGATTATGTATATTTTTGAAAAGAAGTATATTTGATGTTAGGTGTATACGTCCTTGTTAGTTATACATCCTTGAACTATGCAGCCACAATCAGCAATAGTTTAATTCATTTAAATAATGACTACAAATTTTTGTTCGCCTAAATTAAGGGTGCCAGCATGTCTTCTTTTTACTCAAAATACTGATACGTAACAAAATTTCAGTAGTTTTGATGCCTCCAGTTGACTTGTACAACAAAATTATTTGACCGCATCCACCAAAACTGAACATATATGCACTTTAATTTGTAAATCTATATACCCGCATAGTAAATCAGCCATATTTTTGATGTCAGGATTCAATGTATAATACAATCCTGACAATGGACAGCAAAATTGCAATATAATAACAAAAAATTTTGGTTCGCATAAATTTAGGATACCAGCATGTCCTCATTTTATTCAAAATATTGATACGTAACAAAATTTCAGTAGTTTTGATACCTCCAGCTAACTTGTACAACAAAATTATTTGACAGCATTACCAAAACTGACCATATGTGAACTTTAAATTGTAAATCTATATACCAGCATAGTAAATCAGCCTTATTTTTAATGTCAGGATTCAATGTATAATACAATCATGACAATGGACAGCAATATTGCAATATAATAACAACAAATTTTTGTTCGCCTAAATTAAGGGTGCCAGCATGTCCTCTTTTTACTTAAAATACTGATACGTAACAAAATTTCAGTAGTTTTGATGCCTCCAGTTGACTTGTACAACAAAATTATTTGACCGCATCCACCAAAACTGACCATATATGCACTTTAATTTGTAAATCTATATACCCGCATAGTAAATCAGCCATATTTTTTATGTCAGGATTCAATGTATAATACAATCATGACAATGGACAGCAATATTACAATATAATAACAACAAATTTTTGTTCGCATAAATTTAGGATACCAGCATGTCCTCATTTTATTCAAAATATTGATACGTAACACAAATTTAAGTAGTTTTGATACCTCCAGTTGACTTGTACAACAAAATTATTTGACCGCATCCACCAAAACTGACCATATGTGCACTTTATTTGTAAATCTATATACCCGCATAGTTAATCAGCCATATTTTTTATGTCAGGATTCAATGTATAATACAATCATGACAATGGACAGCAAAATTGCAATATAATAACAAAAAAATTTGGTTCGCATAAATTTAGGATACCAGCATGTCCTCATTTTATTCAAAATATTGATACGTAACAAAATTTCAGTAGTTTTGATACCTCCAGCTGACTTGTACAACAAAATTATTTGACCACATTACCAAAACTGACCATATGTGAACTTTAAATTGTAAATCTATATACCAGCATAGAAAATCAGCCTTATTTTTAATGTCAGGATTCAATGTATAACACAATCATGACAATGGACAGCAATATTGCAATATAATAACAACAAATTTTTGTTTGCCTAAATTAAGGGTACCAGCATGTCCTCTTTTTACTTAAAATACTGATACGTAACAAAATTTCAGTAGTTTTAATGCCTTCAGTTGACTTGTACAAAAAAATTATTTGACCGCATCCACCAAAACTTACCATATATGCACTTTAATTTGTAAATCTATATACCCGCATAGTAAATCAGCCATATTTTTTATGTCAGGATTCAATGTATAATACAATCATGACAATGGACAGCAATATTGCAATATAATAACAACAAATTTTTGTTCGCATAAATTTAGGATACCAGCATGTCCTCATTTTATTCAAAATATTGATACGTAACAAAATTTCAGTAGTTTTGATACCTCCAGTTGACTTGTACAACAAAATTATTTGACCGCATCCACCAAAACTGACCATATGTGCACTTTAATTTGTAAATCTATATACCCGCATAGTTAATCAGCCAGATTTTTTATATCAGGATTCAATGTATAATACAATCATGACAATGGACAGCAAAATTGCAATATAATAACAAAAGAATTTGGTTCGCATAAATTTAGGATACCAGCATGTCCTCATTTTATTCAAAATATTGATACGTAACAAAATTTCAGTAGTTTTGATACCTCCAGCTGACTTGTACAACAAAATTATTTGACCACATTACCAAAACTGACCATATGTGCACTTTAAATTGTAAATCTATATACCAGCATAGAAAATCAGCCTTATTTTTAATGTCAGGATTCAATGTATAACACAATCATGACAATGGACAGCAATATTGCAATATAATAACAACAAATTTTTGTTCACCTAAATTAAGGGTGCCAGCATGTCCTCTTTTTACTTAAAATACTGATACGTAACAAAATTTCAGTAGTTTTGATACCTCCAGTTGACTTGTACAACAAAATTATTTGACCGCATTACCAAAACTGACCATATGTGCACTTTAATTTGTAAATCTATATACACCATGACGTACCCGCATAGTATTAATCAGCCATATTTTTTATGTCAGGAATCATTGTATAATATAATCATGACAATGGACAGCAATATTGCAATTTAATAACAACAAATTTTTGTTCGCATAAATTTAGGATACCAGCGTGTCCTCCTTTTATTCAAAATATTGCTACGTAAAAAAATTTCAGTAATTTTAATACCTCATGCTGACTTGTACAACAAAATTATTTGACCAAAACTGATCATATGTGCATTTTTATTTGCAAATCTATATACCTGCATACCATTGTACCGAGTGCCTTAATGTCTTCTCCTGGCGCTCCTGTTCACATTTTAGTAGGACCGTAAATGTACACGTAATCAATAATATTGGAAAACCATTAATGCAAAAATAATTCTGAATAAATTGAGAATGTCAGAATTTCATCTCTTTATTCATAATAACAGTCACATCATATATAGGAGTTTATGATGGTGTACGTGTAAAACAAAACTATTATGCCGCATCATCAAAGTACCAACACTGACATGTCTGAATTCATTTGTACTATTTACAATGATTTAATAAAAAAAAGTATACGAGGTTCTCTTCTTGGAATCTATTATGTCGGTTGATTGATTTTGTTTATAGTTAAACGTCAAGTGGCAACTATTTCATTAAAGTGCGCATTGAGTATAATTTTAGGACGTCCCATATAAATATCGGCAATGACAAATCTCTCGATAAATCTGACGAATTTGACGAGATTGTTGATAGTTTTACCACATCGTATGCTTACGGACACTGTACAATTTCTGTTAGAATATTCTGCGGGAAATAGAATAGTAAATCCAATGCAAACAAATTGAATATCAATGAAATATCCATGCAAGTATAAATTTATGCATAAAGTAAAATTAGGAAGGGACAGGTAAACAACGGGGAACGAAGTAACGTAGACAATGTTGCCGATATCCCGTGATATAAGAATATTGTTCCGATGCGTTGGATAACCTTTCTATCCGCCTTCTAATAAATAAAAAACTCTGTGTGATCGTATAGCCATTTTTTATTTATATAAAAGTACATGTATATCAAATAAAAGAGAGCATTTGTATAATATCTAGTAGAGTCTAGCGAGTAAATAATAAATGATATCTGTGGAAAAACAATGCGAATGTTGTTTACATATTTTAATGAAAGCTCAAGTCTGATATGAAAACTCTTATACATAACGATAATCTGTCATAAGCAGACCTGTCCTCAGGTCTGGTCAATAGCAGATAGACTTGTCCACAGGTCTGGTCAAAAGCAGACCTGTCCTCAGGTCTGGTCAGGAGCAGACCTGTCCACAGGTCTGGTCTGAGGCAGACCTGTCCTTAGGACTGGTCAAAAGCAGACTTGTCCACAGGTCTGGTCTGGGGCAGACCTGTCCTCAGGACTGGTCAAAAGCAGACTTGTCCACAGGTCTGGTCTGGAGCAGACTTGTCGATAGGTCTGCAGCAGTCCTAAAAAAGCAGACCGTAGGTCTGGTCCACCAACGACGAAGTTAACTTGCTTGACTGCTTAAAAATTCTCAAGTTAACTTAGAAAGCAGTCAACAAGTTAACTCTAAGTTAACTTTTGTCAAGGTTAGGACCGCACCCATCTGTACGGATATAACACTAAATTATGTATGTCTTTGTTGAGAAAAGGCAAAAGATGTTAATATGGCACGGTACGTAAAAAATATGTGATTGAAGCAGCATTATGTTCAAATGAACCTATTAAGTAATTCTAATATTTTGTCCGTAATTTGAAATTTTTAGAAGTGTTTTAAAGTAACTAAGGAATAATATTTAATAAAAGTGTTAAAGATAATTTTTTCTCCCACCCATAAGTACCAAAATGTGGATTTGTTTTTATATTCATATTTTAATATTGGTATTACATGTATGCATCTTGGGTTGATGAGCACGAGACAACATTGTTATGTTTGTGCTTAATTTTTCATTACACTGGTAAAAATAAGATTACATATTTCGGATGACAATAATGTTGATTATAATGCTTTATCTTATGAGCTCCAGAGTAGTTATATAAGAAACAATTGCGCACTTTATCCAGTGAGCTCTTGTACATTGCATTGTGCATAGTAGTCCACATTTTGGTTTCTGAAACGTATAGATATGTTCTTGTATTCGGTTCTTTCCTCTAAAGAATTATATGCCCATTACTTAACATGAACTGGATGCAAGATTATATCAATCACTGAGGATATGTGTATAAGACCAGTTTATATATTATTTCACAATTACTGCCAGAATACACACATGATATAATGTTGAGATTGGCATAAACAAACGTAAAGTTCAAATCTTTCCTTTTAAAATGTGCTGGACGCCATCACGACTTTTTCGACTGGGTAAATTGTGTCACAAATTAAGAACAATATATTTCAATTGTCAACACTAACATCACAAACAAACAAGTCATATTTCCCCTGAAAACAACCTACCTAACAAAAACGTATCTGTCACAGGAGTTGGATTCAATATCTTAAAATAACAAGCCTTTTATTTTTGATTAAATTGCTGCAAATATGTATGCAGAAATAAAACTTCCACAAATTGACTGATGCTTTTTAGTTTATTCATAGATATCTAGAAGCAATCCCTATGTTGCTAATTCCTTGGGGCTTGGTTTTTTATTATTGTTTTCGTTTTTGCTAGTACACTTGGCTTTTAAACCATCATTTTTTTCGTCAAATATCTGCGAAGAATGTTCAATGTCTTCATTTGAACTAGGAATTTACGTATGTTAACTTTTTTTTTCGTGAGACAAGACGCAATTCATTCCTTTTTGAACGTAGCGGGTTTTATAAGATATTAAAATAAAATTGAGAATGGAAATGGAGAATGTAATAATACATAAAGAACAACAGACTACCATTAGTTACTGACATGACAGCTCTAGACCTCAATTTTTGATTCAAAGATTATGTCTTCGTCATATGAATATCAGGCACAATCCCTCCTGTTAGGGGTTTGGTATTATACCATCATGAAATATATGAGAAGAACATAACCTGTTTCATGCCAACAGCTGGTATTTGAAAAAATGTGTTTAATTCCGATGTAAAGACCCTAAAAATTATTCAATATTAAGGCCAACTTATGCAATCTTTGATGACCTAACAATGGCATCGTAACTTTATCCCTCCTTAATAAGACTGTTTAAAGGTTTTTTTTTAGCTTTTGAGATGAATACTTACATCTTTGTAAAGAATATTACCATAAATGATTGGATGTGAAATACCTAAACGTATATGATGTCTGCATGGTGAGTTATATTTGCGAACTATTTCCTTACACCGATGAAAAAATTAATTAAATGTTTTGACTAGTTTGTGATATAGAAAACCCTGGTGTAATAATTGTTCAGTAATACATAAATTTCTCCTTTTAAAATGAACTACGTTGTTACATACATGAGCGAATCGTACAAGTTGAGATATTTAAACACCATAAGATGGTGACAAGGGAATGTCAACATCTAAGAATGGATAATTAACGATATGAAATGATAAATCATCTATTTCATCATATTTTTTGTATTTAGCTTCTCGTTAATAATATAGATATCAAAATTGAGGAAAGTGCAGTGGTCATTGTTAGTATAAGCTTTATTTAAGTTCAAAAGGATAAATTTCTTTAGTATGCATACTGAAGTCGTCATTTTTGAAAGCCAATATATCATCCAAATGTCTAAAAGTATTGTTAATTTTCTTATCAAGTGTTGTTTCAATGGGTCTTTGCTGATTGCTCATGACAATACAAAAACAGGTCCGCAATAAGTGGTGCCCAGTTAGTTCCCATAAAAATTCCAATAACACGACAATATGAGGAATCTCCAAAGCGAACAAAAATGTTATCAAGTAAAATTTCAAGCGCAAATATAGTATCAAAGCATTTCCAGTTGACATAGTTCTTTTTGTTGATAACTAAAAAAAAACTTTAAAGAGTTTAAAAATTTGTATTGGCATTCTGACTTTTTAAATGCCCAATTAATTAGGAATGTGAAATATTCCGAATACGCATAAAAGTTAAAGTGTTTTATAGGGTAGCAAAATCAAAACTTTGAACAGATTCAAAATCACCAATATATACATGCAATTAATCAAGTACTTAACGAGTTTTATACAATCTACAAGTAATTAATCCCACTATTTTCAAAGCATTTTTGACTAATGTGTTATCAGGTTTGTATTATATTGAGATCGTACATTTTGACCTACAGTATTACTGAAGAGACAGTAATTGCTGAAATGCACCTTAAGGTAGATTTGGTGTTTAAATCTTCGCGCCGTCTGCGCATAAAGTTGCGCATGGATATCGTAAGTCATGTATATTGTCGTAATTTGCCATAACAATAAAATTTGGTCATTAAATATTTGTTTTATTTAGATACACTGAGAGTGAGTAATTAAACTATTAACTGCAATTTCAAAACTTATTAAAGGTTATTACAATAATTGTCCTTGTCGAAATAGTACTTCCGTTCTAAACATATGGAGCCTGTTATTGACGTCTGAGAAGACGGAAGAGAGCATAACTCATAATAATCAAACACATGAATTGCTTTTCATGAATACTGTAGTACAGATCGAAATAAGAGATAACGATCTTCATTTTGGTAGTTTTTGAAGCAGTTGCACCCTTGTCTTACGTTAGGAAATGTCCGGCAAATATGTGAAAGATGGATGTAAACAAATCATGAAAAGGGAGAAAACTGATACATTGTAAGTAAGTACTAATGAATTTAATATAAATGCCCAAAGAGCGATTCACGATCCCTGAAAATAATTTGTAATCTTAAAATTAGCGGAAGTAATTTAAAAACAATATCCGTGGCGAACAACAAAACAATGCCCCCTCTTTTTTATACTGAAATACATAGGCATAGCTCATGGTACTTTTATCATTCGTGTAATTGATTTGAAAATTTGTGGACCTAAGAGTTCAGGTGTGTATAGGTCATCTGCATAGGGTCGGACCATTTGGGTTTCTAAGAGAAAAAGGTCATGAAAGTAGGAGATTGATATAATATAAGTCCGAGATTACTCTGAGATGTGGGATGGCCCCAGCTTGTCTGACAAAACAGCCGTTGGAGGTCAGAGTAGTATCGGACTAATATAATATATGCAAACACAATTTCCTTGTTGTAAAACTAGAATATTTGAATGCGAATGCTGGTCTAGTCTGTTTAAATTATTTAAAAAAAAATGAATCATTTCACAAAACTAACTTTCTTACTGATGCATGATGGTTTGGATGGAGTGTCCTTCATTCTTTCTTATCTAATTCTTTATACCATTTATCTCTATTCGACTTTTTTTCTTCATTTCTTATAATTTAACACCCCATTATTCTTCATTGTTATGTCTATTTTTTTTTATTTACAAATGTATTGTGCATATTACATGCATTTATTATGGACTTTCCGAATTGATTTTCCTCTAAGTTCGTTTTTTTTTTGTGATTTTACTTTGTAATATTAATAAGAAAATTCACAAAAACAATTAAATTTCAACCGATCATTTGATTTGCCCAGAACAGATTTTTTTCACAAGTGAGGAGAACTGTTTTTCTCACACTGGTCAGGAAATGTGAATTTAGTATAAAAATTAAAGAAAAAAATAATCATATTTCAAAATAGTGAATAGATTCTCACTTGTAAAACATCATCTATGACTGGTTGATTACCAAGTATTTTGAGTTTGTACACGGTTTGACTTGGATTGAATACTTATATCATATGCTCTTATTTCTATATATTGTTGTTTATACACATTGTGACTTGGATGGAGAGTTGTCCCACATGCACTAATACCACATCTTTTTATATCTATGATGTGTTGATTACCAAGTATTTTGAGTTTGTATACATTTTTACTTGAATTGAGAGTTTTCTCATTGGCACTAATACCAAATCTTTGTTTTTATCTTATTGCTACTCATTTCAAAACCGTATCATCTATTCCTATGTCTATGGCTTGGTGATAATACAAATTATAATCTGAAGAGAGAGATGTGGGATTGGCACATATACCATATCTTTTCATTTCTATGGCTGGTTATATAGCAAGTATTTTGAGTTTGTAGTTTGAGACTATAATGGATGATCATTTCTACTCATATCATATGTACCAAATACATGTAAAACAGACTATACCTTTCCATCTTCTGTAAGAGTAAACTTTGTTTCCTGGTGTACACGTACTTTCGTTATTACGTTTAATAAGACGGTCGAAAAGTCTGCATACTGCATTCACCGAGTTATATTCAAAGCTTAAACATCCATCAGTTGTAGTGCAATGACTGGCACAGTACATTGCATCTTTAGTATCATATATCTTTTGTAAATCCATCATCCAATTATACTCAATATCACATTCTGAATTTTCGTGAACGACACTCCACCTATCAGAAAACCCAGTTACAAAAATACCTGAAAAAAATGAAAAACATTTTTGCATTTCTTCGCTACTATATATCTATAACATGATGCATGTTGTGAACACAATAATATATATTATCGTTAATTAATTTATTATAACTTGAAATTGCAATGATATAAACTTGTAAGAATTACCTACTACAAGTGTGTTACAATATTTCTTCACTCGAGACAATTTCAACATTTAAAGCACGAGGCTTGCCGATGTTTATAAATAGTTATTATTTAAATATTGAGAGTGGAGGTATATCGTAACACTCGATTTATAGTAGTGGAATCCGCTTCTCTAATGGTTGTTATCCGTTCTTTTTAAAACTTTCGAAAAAAGTTGTGTTCTTTATATGTGACGTCATCGGGCATGATCGTTTTTTTCATGACGTCAACATGTATAAGTGATAAGTTTTAAGCAATCATTTGCAACAAACTAATATTTTTCTAGGGAGGATAATTATTTTCTTACACCGATCAAGAAATGTAAAAAAAACCCAACACAATAATAAGAGAAAAATATGTCTTCACATAAGATCAACAACGAATTTCTTAAATAAAAATAAATAATATAAACGTCGAAAACACCATAGCGTTTGTCATGATGAAGGACAATGGAAATATACCAAAAGGAATTCGTACTAAACAGTCGAAAACGAACTGATAATATAGCCTCAGTAAAACTATTTTGGATTTCAGCTGGTTCTCCTTTGTAACTACTAACTGAGAGCGTGATAGAGCAGTTTTCTTCCTCTAGAAAAGAGGGGTCAAATCTCAGCCCTGTTCTTACATTATAATTGTCTTTAACAGTTGAATTTAAAATGCAAAGTGCTTAAACTGAATTCACACACATAACAACGACACTGTAATTCTGAAAACAACAGACGCAAAGTAATATATTATACATTTTTATGACAGCCTTTGAAAACATTATACGGCAAAAACGTAGATCTAGGGCTGTGTCTTTTCTTTATTGGACTGAATTTATTTCATTGATTTTGAGTTATCGATTTTAGATTTGTCTGCACGCCAGGGTGACATTCAAAAAATAATCCCCCGTTAGACTTTGGAATAGAGTCAAACACTTTGTATCATACAATTAAAATGTTGACATATTGACATGCAGGGTTTCCGCTGGCGGTAAAAATAATAATTGTGGAGATAAAAAAATCGTCATTTTCGAAAGAATTTGGCGAAAGAAATATATATAACAATTTATTTTTCTCCATCTGGTTTATTTACTTTATTTTGAGTTTCTCGAACTTTACCCGATCAGACAATACTCGGAATTCACCTTGACCTCATTAAAATTTTGACAGAAAATCATTAATCAGCTGATTGCATTTTATAGCTATCGACAACAAAGGACTAATTAATAAAGGTGTTGATTGAATTGTTTGACAAAATGATATGGTTAAATGGCTTCCGCTAAATGTCACATAAAGAATTTTCCTCGGAGTACAGTATTTTTGTGTTTTTACTTTTTACCACTTTGCGACGCACGTGTTTGAAGCAAACGTTTCCTCTCCTTTTAAAGATAGTTTAGGAAAGAAAGCTGTTGTTGTGACGAAAAAATTTCAAATGCAAGAAAAATCTCTGATTTAAAACTTTAACTATCCTTTGACTTTAATATAGGTTATTGGTTAGGTCTGGGAATCTTTCGTTTAAGTGACACACGTGTTTCAAGCATAGTTTTACGTCTCAACTTTTTCATTTACGATAGTCAAAAAAAGAATACTGTCGTTATGAAGAAATCTATCCAAAAGGTTTGGAACAACCCATCGAATGAGAGTAACCCTTCAATGTAATAACTACACATGCAATGAGGGATCAATTTCATGTGATAAAAGCTTTTGTTTTAATGTTAAAACCACTTCTTAGTACAAAAGGGAACATCAGTATTTTTCTTTTAAAAAAACTTACCCAACGAACTATTTTACTGGTATTAATGACCAAAACATGTCCATGACTTTTGTTGAATTCAGAACTTTTATCTTCTTTATTATTAAAGGTATAGTGGCCCCCTTAATTAGAAAAGTTGTTTAAAATACAATAAATATTTTTTCCTTTGAAGTTAAAAAAGTTCTGTTGTTTTAAAGTAAATGCTAAGTGTTTTTTAATTAATTTGTAGACTCTAAAATAAGTTTGAAAGAATAATCATATACACAATTGGGCAAGCTCATCTTATCTAAGGGAAGAAGGGGGGGGGGGGGTGTTGTAGAAAAACGAAAAATACCTTCGTGTTTCTTGGCAAAAAATATATATTGTTTTGGCTAAAGAGGTGGCGACAAAAATAATTGACACAGGAGAAACCCTGGACATGACTTATACATTTATGTTATTTTTTCTCAAGAAATCAACATAATATGAAAACAGTCGCATGCTTTTTAGGTTATATCTTCTCCCCGGTAGAATATCATGTATATCTCCCCCTTGCTAGTACATCATGTATATCTTCTCGCTAGTATATCATTTTATATCTCCTCCTCGCAATTATATCATGTATATCTCCTCCTCGCTACTCTATCATGTATATCTTCTCCTCGCTAGTACATCAATTATATATCTTCTCACTTGTATTTTCATGTATATCTCCTCCCTCGCTAGTATATCATGTATATCTCCTCCTCGCTAGTATATCATTTTCTCTCTTCCTCGCTATTATCATGTATTATCTTCTTCTCGCTAGTCTATTATGTGTATATCCTCCTCGACTAGTATATATGTATATCTTCTCTTCGCTAGTATTATCATGTTTATCTCCTCCTCGCTAGTATTCATGTATATCTTCCTCCTCCTAGTTATTATGTATATCTCCTCCTCGCTAGTATATCATGTATATCTTCCCCTCCTAGTACCTAATGTATATCTTCTCCCGCTAGTATATCATGTATATCTCCTCCTCGCTAGTATATCATGTATATCTTCCCCTTGCTAGTACATCATGTATATCTCTCTCCCTAGTATATCATTTATATCTCCTCCTCGCTAGTATATCATTTATCTCCTCCTCGCATTATATCATGTATATCTCCTCCTCGCTACTCTATCATGTATATCTTCTCCTCGCTAGTACATCATTTATATCTTCTCGCTTGTATTCATGTATATCTCCTCCTCGCTAGTATTCATGTATATCTCCTCCTCGCTAGTATATCATTTTCATCTCTTCCTCGCTACTCTATCATGTATTTCTTCTCCTCGCTAATCTATTATGTGTATCTTCTCCTCGCTAGTATATCATGTATATCTTTTTCTCGCTAGTATTATCATGTTTATCTCCTCCTCGCTAGTATATCATGTATATCTTCCCCTCACTAGTCTATTATGTATATCTCCTCCTCGCTAGTATATCATGTATATCTTCCCCTCATATACCTAATGTATATCTTCTCCCGCTGTATATCAATGTATATCTCCTCCTCGCTAGTATATCATGTATATCTCCTCCTCGCTAGTCTATCATGTATATCTTCCTCCCTGTATATACCATAGGTATCTCCTCCTCGCTAGTATATATCAGGTATTAATTTCTTCTCGCTATTATATCATGTATATCTTTTCTCGCTTAGTCTATCACGCATTATCTTCTCCTCGCTAGTCTATCATGTATATCTTCCGCTCATTGTTGAAGGCCGTATGGTGACATATAGTTGTTAATGTTTGTGTCATTTTGGTGATTAGTTCTCTCATTGACAATCATACTACATATCATTTTTCATACATACATTCAGAACATGACGGGGTTAAACAGGTGAACGGGATCCAACCCTCCCTATAGCCAGTAGCTGGGACAGTGGTGTAACAGTACAACATACAAAAGAATAATCAACATTGCCTTTATTCTAATTAAAAAGTAATGGAATTTCTAAACAATTCTTTATCATTTCAACAATATTGTTTATATACGAAAAAAAAAGAGAAAAAGGGCGAAAAGAATACCGAAGAAAAAAACAAAAAAAAACAGCTGTTATTTGTTTACAATTACACCATTAAACATCAGCATATTTTTATTTTTTTAGACATGACTTATACATCTATGTTTTTTTCTCAAGAAATCAACATAATATGAAAACAGTCGCATGATTTTTAGGTTACATCTTCTCCCCGGTAGTATATCATGGATATCTCCCTCTTGCTAGTACATCATGTATAATTTCTCGCTAGTATATCATGTATATCTCTTCCTCGCTAGTATATCATGTTTATCCTCCTCTCTCGCAATTATATCATGTATATCTTCTCCTAGCTAGTATTTCATATATATCTTTTGCTCGCTAGTCTATCATGTATTTATCCTCCTTGCTAGTATATCATGTTTATCTCCTCCTCGCTACTTCATCATGTATATCTTCTCCTCGCTGGTACATCATGTATATCTTCTCGCTTGTATTTCATGTATATCTCCTCCTCGCTAGTATATCATGTATTTATCCTCCTCGCTAGTATATAATGTGTATCTCCTCCTCGCTACTCTATCATGTATATCTTCTCCTAGCTAGTCTATCATGTATATATCCTCCTCGCTAGTATATTATGTATTATCTTCTCCTCGCTAGTTATATCATGTATATTTATTCTCCTCGCTAGTATATCATGTATATCTTCTCCTCGCTAGTATATCATGGGTATCTCCTCCTCGCTAGTATATCATGTATATCTCCTCCTAGCTAGTATATCATGTATATCCTCTCCCCGCTAGTATATCATGTATATCTTCTCCTTGCTAGTATATCATGTATATCTTCTCCTCGCTAGTATACCATGGGTATCTCCTCCTCGCTAGTATACCAGGTATAATTTCTCCTGGCTATTATATCATGTATATCTTCTCCTCGCTAGTATATCATGTATATCTTCTCCTCGCTAGTATATCATGTATATCTTCTCCTCGCTAGTATATCATGGGTATCTCCTCCTCGCTAGTATATCATGTATATCTCCTCCTAGCTAGTATATCATGTATATCCTCTCCCGCTAGTATATCATGTATATCTTCTCCTTGCTAGTATATCATGTATATCTTCTCCTCGCTAGTATACCATGGGTATCTCCTCCTCGCTAGTATACCGTATAATTTCTCCTGGCTATTATATCATGTATACTTATCTTGTTGCTCTCGCTAGTATATCATGTATATCTTCTCCTTTAGTATATCATGTATATCTCCTCCTCGCTAGTATATCATGGCATATCTCCTCCTCGCTAGTCTATCATGCATATCTCCTCCTATAGTCTATCTATCACTGCTCCTCGTACATCTGTATATCTCCTCGCTATAATCATGTATATCATCTCCTCCTAGTATATCATGTGTATTCTCCTTCGCTAGTATATCATGCATATCTCTCCTCGCTAGTCTATCATGATATCTCTCCTCGCTAGTATATCATGTATATCTCCCTCACTAGTATATCATGTATATCTTCCTCCTCGTATATATCATGTATATTCTCCTCGCTATTATCATGTATATCTTCTCCCTATTAGTATATCCTATGTTACATTTCTGTATATCTCCTCCTCGCTAGTATATCATGCATATCTCCTCCTCGCTAGTCTATCATGTATATCTTCCCTCACTAGTTTATCATGCATATCTGCTCCTCGTACTATTTGATGTATATGTCTTCCTCGCTATTATATCATGTATAGCTTCACCTTCCTAGTATATCATGTATATCTCCTTCTCGCTATATATCATGTATATTTTTCCTCACTAGTATATCATGTATATCTTCTCCTCGCTGGCATATTATGTATATCTTCTCCTCGCTAGTATATCATGTATATCTTCTCCTCACTAGTATATCAGGTATATCTTCTCCTTGCTAGTCTATCATGTATATTTCCACCTCGCTAGTATATCCGGTATGTCTTCTTCTCACTAGTACATGTGTAAATCATGTATATCTTCTCCTCACGAGTATATCATGGATATCTCCTCCTAGCTATATATATCTCCTCTTCGCTAGTATATCATGTATATCTTCTCCTCGCTAGTATATCATGTATATCTCCTCCTCGCTAGTATATCATGTATATCTTCTCCTCGCTAGTATATCATGTTGATCTCCTCCTCACTAGTCTATCATGCATATCTCCTCCTCGCTAGTATATCATGTATATCTTCTCCTCGCTAGTACCTAATGTATATCTTCTCGCTAGTATATCATGTATATCTTCTCCTCGCTAGTATATCATGCGTATCTCCTCCTCGCTAGTATATCAGGTATAATTTCTCCTCGCTATTATAACATGTATATCTTTTGCTCGCTAGTATATCATGTATATCTTCTCCTTGCTAGTATATTATGTATATCTCCTCCTCGCTAGTATATCAGGCATATTTCCTCCTCGCTAGTCTATCATGTATTTCTTCCCCTTCCTAGTATATCATGTGTATCTCCTTCTCGCTATTATATCATATATATCTTTTCCTCACTAGTATAACATGTATATCTTCTCCTCGCTGGTATATCATAGGTATCTCCTCCTCGCTAATATATCATGGGTATCTCCTCCTCGCTAGTATATCATGTATATCTTCTCCTCGCTAGTATATCAGGTATATCTTCTCCTCGCTAGTATATCATGTATATTTCAACCTCGCTAGTATATCCGGTATGTCTCCTACTCACTAGTACATTTGTAAATCATGTATATCTTCTCCTCACGAGTATATCATAGATATCTCCTCCTAGCTAGTATATCATGAATATCTCCTCCTAGCTATATATATATATCTCCTCTTCGCTAGTTTATCATGTATATCTTCTCCTCGCTAGTATATCATGTTTATCTTCTCCTCGCTAGTATATCATGCGTGTCTCCTCCTCGCTAGTATATCATGCGTGTCTCCTCCTCGCTAGTATATGAATTATATCTTCTCCTCGCAATTATATCATGTATATCTTCTCCTCGCTAGTATATCATGTATACCTCCTCGCTAGTATAGGATGTATATCTTCTCCTCGCTAGTATATCATGTATATCTCTTCCTCGCTAGTATATCATGTATATCTTCTCCTCGCTAGTATAGGATGTATATCTTCTCCTCGCTAGTATATCATGTATATCTTCTTCTCGCTAGTATATTATGTATATCTTCTCCTCGTTAGTATATCATGTATATCTCCTCCTAGCTAGTATATCGTGTATATCTTCTCATCGCTAGTATATCATGTATATCTTCTTCTCGCTAGTATATTATGTATATCTTCTCCTCGTTAGTATATCATGTATATCTCCTCCTAGCTATAGTCGCCGTCAGCTGAAATTCGTAGCTGTTATCAGTAAAAATAATCTAAACTATCAATCGCGTTCACTCGAGATATAGTTTTTCACATTCCATTCATAAATCGCAAAAAGAAAAACCACTACTGACCTACCTTTTAAGTGATCGCACTGTAATAATCCTGACCTTCACTTTTTCATAGACGATTTTGAATGGTGGAATCAGCCATTGTTTTTACCGGAAGTGTTTCCGTGGAGTTCAATTTCATAAAATTTGCATAAAGCGCGGGAAAACTTATCACACCAATGAAAGGAACATTTCAGGAAACTGCGTACAGTGACGAATGTCATATGTAAACAAATGATCCTCATAATAACGAAGATGGCGGAATTACAATGGAAAATATTCTGGAAAATGTGAAGGTCAGGATTATTACAGTGCGATCACTTAAAAGGTAGGTCAGTAGTTTTTTCTTTTTGCGATTTATGAATGGAATGTGAAAAACTATATCTCGAGTGAACGTGATTGATAGTTAAGATTATTTTTACTGATAACCGCTACGAATTTCAGCTGACGGCGACTATAGTATATCATGTATATCCCCTCCTAGCTATATATATATATCACCTCCTCGCTAGTATATCATGTATATCTTCTCCTTGCTAGTATATCATGTATATCTTCTCATCGCTAGTATATCATCTATGTCTCCTCCTCACTAGTACATTTGTATATCATGTTTATCTTCTCCTCGCTAGTATATCATGTATATCTTTTCCTTGCTAGTATATCATGTATATCTTCTCCTCGCTAGTATATCATGTTTATCTTCTCCTCGCTAGTATATCATGTATATCTTCTCCTCGCTAGTATATCATGTATATCTTCTCCTCGCTAGTATATCATGTATATCTTCTCCTCGTTAGTATATCACGTATATCTCCTCCTCGCTAGTATATCTTTATATCTTCTCCTCGCTATTATATCATGTATATCTCCTCTTCGCTTGTATATCATGTGTAGCTCCTCCTTGCTAGTATATCATGTATATCTTTTCCTCGCTAGTATATCATGTATATCTCCTCCTCGCTAGTATATCATGTATATCTTCTCCTCGCTAGTATATCATGTATGTCTCCTCAGTTTTATACAAATATTTGAGAAAAAATCTAATTAATTTTTTTTGGACAAAAGATAATTACCGCAATCGATACTTGGTTTATGTAAATTGTATTTGAAAATTGTTTAAGTTCCGATTTCATATATAAATCTTTCTATAAAAGTATTTTGAGCCATCATTAATCTGTATCAAAATAAGAAAGCAGCTTTCGCGGAATATGATAACTCTCCCATATTATGGATATCTATCGCAAAAAATGTGAATTTATAAAAAATTGTAAAGTAAATAGTATCTACTCCTTTATGTATTTGCATGTGATCCAACTAATGTGACAATTTTCCTGTAATCATTTGTTTCATATGCTGACTTCAAATAGTTCTATTATGTTTTCTGAATGCCAAACAAAAATCTAAAATTGTGATACATAATGAAACAAATAAAAAAAAATGATTTTAAGGGAAGTATAAAATTGGCTTTGAAAAGAATGTTTTACAATTTTTAGGCAAAGACATATTCAAAATGAAAACAATTTTGTCAATTTCCACACTTTGTATTGAACTTTTTAAAGTAATTAGAGTATACAGATGATCTTTAGAAAAAAACTTTGTTGAAAATGTCAACTTGATTAAACACTTCCAATACAGATTATCATTTTGTAACGGCCGTTAATGTTGTTTTTATATTCCCAACATATTTAAAACTAATAATACGTTAGCGACAAAATCTAAGACAAATATTTTACAATTCAGACAACCCATGTTTTTGAACCTGTATATCACATATAAACGCTGACCTTTAGAGAAATATAATGTCGTTGATTTGCTGAATTATTCATATAAAAAAGAAGATGTGGCATGATTGTCAAGGAGACAACTCTCCACGAGAGACCAAACGACATAGCGATTCACAACTACAGGTAACTGTATGACCTTCAACCAAGAGCAAAGCCCATACCGCGGAGTCAGCTGTTAAAGACCTCGAAATGACAATGTAAAGCCAATTCAAATGAGAAAAATAACGGCCTTATTTATGTACAAAATATGAACGAAAAACAAATATGTTACACATACACAAACGACAATCGCTAAATTACAGGCTCCTGTCTAATGTTTGTCCATCTGATGAATTATGCCTTTCTCAACTTATTTTATAGTTCGTTCTTATGTTGTACTCTTATACGAGTGTCCCAGGTTAGGGGGAGAGTTGGGATCCCGCTAACATATTAAACCTTGCCATATTATATTATTTATATATGTGCCTGTCCCAAGTCAGAAGCCTGTTATTCAGTGGTTGTCGTTTGTCTATGTGTTGCATATTTGTTTTTCATTCATTTGTTTTTTATTTAAATAAGGTTTTCGTTTTCTCGTTTGAATTGTTTTACGTTGTCATATCAGGGCCTTTTATAGCTGACTATGCGGTATGGGCTTTGCTCATTGTTAAAGGCCGTATGGTGACATATAGTTGTTAATGTTTGTGTCATTTTGGTGATTAGTTCTCTCATTGGCAATCATACTACATATTATTTTGCATACATACATTCAGAACATGACGGGGTTAAACAGGTGAACACAACCCTCCCTATAGCCAGTAGCTGGGACAGTGGTGTAACAGCACAACATACAAACGAATAATCTACATTGCCTTTATTCTAATTAAAAATTAATGGAATTTCTAAACAATTCTTTATCATTTTAACAATATTGTTTAAATACGAAAATTAAAAAAAAAGAGAAAAAGGGCGAAAAAAAAATAACAAAGAAAAAAAAAAAAAAACAACTGTTATTTGTTTACAATTACACCATGCAACATCAGCATATTTTTATTTTTTTTTACATATAAACGATATTGAACTGATATCTTGTATTCGAATCATTGTAATGACGCAACTACGGTTCAAATTCAATTAATGGAGTTTCTTTTTCATTTATGACATGCACTGGTATTAAGGTGGTATGGGTGTCTTCCTCCATCTTGGATTGTGAAAAACAGAGAATCAAAGGTCCAGATTTTCCATCAAGTTAGCAAAATTTGATGCAGGAATGCAGATGTTTAATGTACATTTTCACTTAAAAGTACCAATTTATAAGAATATAACTTCTAAATATTGATATTTTTGCAAATAGTAATTATTTTTGGTTGTTTTTAATTTTTTTTAAATTGGCATTTTAAGGGGAGGTAACTCTAAAAAAGTGCATTTTCTGAAGGATTCTGTATGGAATTTTCCTATTTTGTATTTAGCCGGCAAAAACGTACGGTGACCCTATCTTTTCTTTTGATATTCTCAAAGCAGTGTCTGAAAGCTATCTTTTCCTGAAGTATTTAACAATTCTATCATTTTGTTTAGTTTCTAATCACAAAATGGTGTTTTTTCCTGTATAATCCATACAAAATGTGTCATTTTGTCCCGTCCTGTAGCTTGCGAAAATGCGCGGTGACCTATCATTTTTATTACGTTTTTCAACATGTATCAATAGATACAACGTTTTGGCAAAGTATGAACAAATTCTATCATTTTTATTTTAGACTCCCATACCACCTTAACCTTTACCAAGAATCAATGTTTAGAAGGTGCAAATGACTATTTTTGAATGAGTTTATCCAGATTGTATAATATGTCCTACGGTTATGTAATTCAATACATATGTCATTACAATTTAATATCCGTGTGCTGAAGTTTCGACTTAATATTAATTGAAAAAAATGTATGTCAATATATTGAATAAATACGTCGCGAAGGAATATTCTAAAAAAGGTACACTACTATCGTTTCGGCCTACGTACAGAAACAGTTTGAACAAACATGTACATGATGTATGCTTTAATGTCAATGTTTGATTTGTTTTACAAATAGCGTACGAATAATATATCCTGGTAAAGATCCTTCTGCCAATGGTATAGCGTTAAGAATAAAAATAGTACAATTTGTGGTATTTCATTTCCACCTGGTCGAAATGTTATTAAGGAGGTATAGAATGTTTGAATAACCAACAACTAAAATAAAAAAACAACCTCGAAAGACAGTGATATCTTTGAATGTTATTTGTGGAACGAGATCATTACATCTATATGTTTGAAAGACAAAATATTAAAAATATTAACCGGAGCAAAATACGACTTTGGTCTCGATTACGCATCAAATTTATCAGCTATATTGTATATTGTTATAAAATATTGAAAACTACACGTTTGATATTTCTATGCGTTCGAAGCGCTTTTCTTCATTTACCTTCATCAGGAACGTTAAAAGCCAAATATTTGGAATCCGAAAATATTTAGTACCGAAACCGTTAAAGAGCTATATGATAAAAAAAAATAATAGTCAAATTCATCTAAAATCAACTTTGCCTGAGGGAGTTGAAACTTTAGTTTCTAAATAATTCCAAAATTTATAATCGGACAATTTCAGTACATTTTTTTACATCATGTATAAAATAGGAAGATTTTTGTAATTGAGAACTAGACAACCCTCAACTACAAGATGTAAAATGTAATCAGGAGGAAATGCTATTAAAGTTTGTTATCTCATTCCTTTATACAGTAAATAGTACGAGATATCACACAAAGTATTTGCAGACTGAAAAGCGGCTACATCTAGCAGTTACACACATTTGTCCGTTGACGCAATCACGTAACGTTCACATTTTACATTTAAAATAATTAAGATGTCGAAATGATTGCGTGGTATTAAATTGTCAAATCCTCTTGATACGTATTATTTTTTGGCTTACGTTTGAATTTTTCTTTTGTATTTCCAAACCTGTTTAAGGCTAACAAGACAAAGACACAAAAATGTAGATATTTGACATTAAAAGCCATTGAAGTTTTAATTTAACCTATCTATCGTTGAACCTTTTGAGAAGATTTCCAAGGGGAACTTTTGTTGTTGGTTTGCTGTCGACCTATTGATGACCATACACTGCATCTTTTATTAATTTAGTTTTGATAGAGAATGAAATATTTGTTGGCAATACTTTGACATCTGTAGAACCAAATTGTATGAAGATTTTGAAGATTATTTCAAAAGGCAGCAAAACATTTTTAAAAGACAATTTATTTTTAGAATAAACGACGAAAAAAGGCCCATGAAAGACATTTGTATAAAAATAATCAACAATATGAGCAACCACTACATTGTATGTCTGCAGAAATAAATATTTTCTGAACTGTATTTGTACTGATAAGTTGAAATCGAATCTGTATATTCAGTTCCATTTCTTTCTATTGAATAGTTGACAGCGTTACATGTAAACCTGTCCGTTGCAAAAGATTAATGACTGTTACAAATACTCACTTTTAGAAGTTGAAGACAAATATTTTTCAAGTAGCTTTTTTCAGGGTATATTGTAAACTTTTTCTTTCAAAAGCTTAAGATCGAAATGAACACTTTTGAATTCATTTATTCTAAATATATTTCCTGTCAAGCTGTCATGTCGTCAAAGAAGTTGTGCATTGGAATTGTATATCCTGGTTAAAGGCTGGAGTCTTTAGGTAACTTAAACAAAATGCATGTAAAAGTTTGTAACTATAATATAAAGGCTTAGAAAAGACTTTAAAACTAGATTCAATAGAACATTTTAAGGCGTGAAGAAAAATGAAAACAAAATCGTTTGATTTTAATGGCAGCGTGTTTATTTGTTTAACATGTAGCGTATGTATAGAGTAAAATCACAAACATTATGAACTCCGAGGAAAATTCAAAACGGAAAGTCCGTTATCAAAAGGCAAAATTAATATAACTTATAGCCTATTGCCAATACTATTGCGTAATAAACAGTAATATTTCGAGTTTTCTATTTACGTCTTTACGGGGTTGCAAAATCATTGTTTGGCTGTTTTTATTTTTATTTGGAACAAGATAATTGTTGACAGGTTTTTCCAATAATTTAATTTTTGATGTTACGCGTCTTCCGATTGGCTGACGTTGTTATTTTTATCAGCTCATAGATATAATTTAGTCCTGCGATCGTGACGTCATCAACATTTTTGCATTGCTTACTCCGGTTTAAAATGGAATTTTGAATTAAATTTTTCGAGATAACAAATAAAAATATGCGGGTTATTCAGTTTAATTGCACCACATTTAAAGAATTTTAAAAAAGCTTTTGGGAGTATGAATATTGAAATTATAAGAAACTCTTTTGATTTTGAGAGGATTGTAATTTGCATATGTGATTAACTAAGATACATGCACCAGGATTACCAAAGCAGTAATTAAGCGTTACTAAAGAAGGATCGAAAGATACATTTGTACCAGAGGGACAGTCAAATTCATAAATCGAAAATAAACTGGCAACGCCATGGCTAAACATGAAAAAGACAAACAAACAATAGTACACATGACACAACATAGAAAACTAAAGAATAAGCAACACGAACCCCACCAAAAACTAGGGGTGGTCTCAGGTGATCCGGAAGGGTAAGCAGACAGTGCTCCCATATGGAACCCGTCGTGTTGCTCATGGAATAACAAATCCGGTAAATAGTCTAATTCGGTAGGTCAAATTCATGAAAGGAAAAGGGATTGTACATTTTAGCTACGACGTAAGGAACATATCCGAAATCTCCTGTGAAACAGTTATTCCATAACGGTCAACCAACTCATGATGGCGTACGTAAAATTCACAAATATTATGAATAGAACCATGTGAACATCTCATCAACCTGAATGTATAAGTATACATAGATAGCATATAACACTTTTCATTATTCCTAACACTTTCATATTGAACTATACAACAACGAATGCCTCTATCAACTAGTATCTTCATTGTTTTGTTTTTAAAACTATACGATATATATTCGTCAAGTAATTAGATTATTATAATTTATCATTGATACACTCATTTTGCCTTTTATATTGATATTAAGTTGTTTATCTTCTGAGGATAAAACAATTGTGATACAATGGCTGTCCATTGTATTGTTTTAAAATTGGATTTAATATTAAAAAAAGGTATAAGGAAAAACATGAAAAAGAAAATAACCTTATAATTAGAAAACTTAATTATACAATTACCTCATACATATATATTGTTTTACTTAATTTGTAAATGTACAAATATTTTTTATTTTATTCTTCTTCTTCCACGTGGATGAAACGGTAATTTTGTAATAATCATTTACCTTAACATTTATATTGAATTCCTTCCCATTAAAAAAATGTCGAAACATGGGTAAACTTTTTCTTAATAATTTAGAAAGTTTTTAAGACAAGAAATAAGAAAGAAACCAAAGAAGTAAATGAATAGTCAAATTAAAATAGAAAGGCATTCATAATTGATTCGATACGCGTTTGTTGTCCCATTGTACATATATTAAGATGTGGAATAATGAAAAATAAAATAAGTGAACTATAAGTAGTATCATATCATTTCATCCGTTTTCACTAGTTTTTCTATTGCTTCTTGTACTCATGAAAGCAATTGTTTAATTCAATTTTGTAAATACACAAACAACATTTATTTAGGAAATAAATGGAAAAAAAAAACAAACGATCAACACTTTTTCTAAAATGTCCTATAACAAAATAAATTTGAAAGTCTGTGTTACTCACCTTGTAGTAATACAGCAGCGATAAAAACTGAAAATGTTAATACCATTTCCATCAGTTTTTCCATAATACAAATCGCAAACAAAACTTGAATTCACTTCTTTATATTATCAAATGATTTTCTTTTATTCCTTAATTATTCTGTTTCAAAAACTGAATCGAGAGACATTCATTCAACTGTAAGCATCAATTAGAAATACGTTGAAAAAATTCTATTTAAATAGAACGTAGATTATAATAAGACTAAATCATGTGATATTGGATAACTGTAAGTTAATGGAATACAGAATTGTAAAATCCGTCATTCTATCGAATTAATCAAACAATAATTATATCACGATGTATGATAACTCAGCATATTACATTGAGTGTGTAGGTAAAGGTAGAATCTTTGGTTAGCTGGCCTGTCAGCTGTACCATGATGTTATTATTAGGTGAGGTATACTACCCTCCTGTCGGAGTAGTCACACCCTACTCTATTGTTTGTGTTTGTCTTTTTTTTAAGGCATGGCGTTGTCAGTTTATTTTCAATTGATGAGTGTGACTGTCCCTCAGGTATCATTCGTCCCTCTTCTACAGATAGCTAGATTTGTAATCTGTCGGACTAGTCTACTCTTAAATGAGGAAAGTTTACCTTACCTTATAATGACTTATAGGTTCAGTTAACAAGCAAACTAAACAAAGATATTATCTTTACTTACATACTCAATGAATTCGACTGGTTATATGATTATATTTGACAGCCGTACTGTATGTTTGTGGCGTATGTTATTATGTCTTTTTATTGTTCGAACATCGTTGCCAATATAAACAGAATATACAGTGTGTTTCCCCGTTTGAAAGGTTTTACACTAGTAATTGCCTGGGGCCCTTTATAGCTTGCTGTTCACTGTGAGCCAAAGCTCCGTGTTGAGGCCGTACCTTGACCTAAAATGGTTTACTTTTATACATTATTACGTGGATGGAGTGTTGTCAAATTGGCACGCATACCACATCTTCCTATATCTAATTTTTTTTAGTTATTGATGTCGCCATTCGAGTTACATTTTGTTTAAAATTTTCCTCGGAGTTTCGCATTTTTGTTATTAAACTTTTTACACAACATATCATTGTCACAATAATCAATTATATATTCATGTGTTCCTCGTTTATTTTTTTTGATACTAAGAATAAAAACTGACATACAAGTGGAAGATTTTACAAGCTATATAACCACATGTAATCCATCATTTTGTTTGAAAAGTGCCCTTCAGAAATATGACAGTTGTTTTTCATTCGTTGCCCTGATTGATATAAAATGTAAATTCTAACTTTTACTGTGTCAGCTTTAATTAATAGACTTTCAATGTTTGAATTGACGTTTTAGTTTGCAATCTTTACCTTACCTTTTTATATAAATGTTGTTCCAGAAACTATATTCTCTCTTCCTGATTTTCATGAATATAATGCAAAATATACGTATAACGTATCACAAATATACGTATTATGTATCACGTTCACCCCTCACATGTTGTGACACACTAAGTTTATCAAAATATTCCTCTGTTAAAATTGTTTCCGTATTAACGTATTTAAAATAAAAGAGTTGTTTTACCACGTGATGTAATACTATGACACAATGACCAATCACAGAAAAACACGAAAAACAGCTTTAATTTTTTGCTTAACCCGATTTGAAAATGATTATTCTCATCCATGTAATTGGTATGTCCTGTGATAGGAGTCGACCGGGACGAAGGGCTTAGTATATGGACTGCCACGTAGAAATAATGGTAAATAAAATATGGACAGAAGTTAGTCTTACGATAGGCAACCTCAAACAGTTGTTCTTATCTTTTTTAAGTAGCAAATACCTTGTGATTATCTTAAGACTAGGCATTATGTATAATTTTTCCGACCGGACGTGGCAGTGAATATTTAAATCCTGTTCTTACTTCTAATTTTTTTTTCCTTTTGGCTCGATACTTGTACATCCTGTCTTTGTGTTATTTTGTTACATACTTTTGTAAAATTGCCTTTTACGTTTGCTTATGTGGTTTGTCTATATGACATTTTGTTTTTCTATAATGACATATGTATGGCTGTTTTTATAGTGACCTAGAATATAACAAAATGATGACTTCCGCCTCTATTTTAGAATTATATTTGTACCTATTCTCTCTGTTTACTTTGTTCAGACTTTTTTTGACAATGAAATAGAATGTTATGCAAAGGGCATTGAGTGAGAAGTTTAGCAAATTACAGAACTGTTGAATTAATTATTTTTGTTATTTTTTTATCTTGTACTATAGAGATACAAGATGATAATGTTGATGTGCATACAAGAGGCGCAAAAGTTACCAAAATGGACAGACACACTTATAGAATGAAAATAAACTGGCTATCGTCGTGGCTTAATAAAAAAGACAAACATAAACATAACTAGTACACACGACACAACATAAGCTGATGCATGAAACAATAAACCAAATCTTTTAATATGTTTAAATACACAATAGTCAATGTGGATCCTACATCTTGTTTTTGCCCACTGTGGGAATTTGCATGGTAGGTTTATGTTTTGTTTGATATATTTGCATTCATTGTTTATTTGAAGCCTAAAGTTTAAGGCAAGCTTTTAATATCCCGTTATTAAAGTCTTAATGTTTGAGTGGTTATGAAAGACATCAAGATTTATAATTTTGCATATTATATCTGTAATCCGGGTAAACGCCAACAAACATAATAGTGAAATAGAAGGCGTTGATTATTTTCATACACAATTTCATCTTAGTTTAAAAATACATTTTTGATACAATCATCTGTATTACAACCTAGATACAATGTAATAAGCTACTTGTGAATAAAGAGAGGATTACATAGAACTGACAAGAAACAATACATAATTAAATAAACTTTGTATAGTCTTATATTACATATATATGTGTTAGTTAATTTCTCTTTCACTTTTAAGAGAAACAAAATGCAACTTTAAAGAGGATGCTTATTTGTTCATTTTATTCCAGGCTCTTACGGTATTTACGTTAAACTAGTGTAAATAATGGAAATACGAGAGGGTTCACATATGAGATTAACTATAGTTTTCAGGGTTTCGTGATTCACGATTTTTAGTTTTTAATGTAATGGTGTATGATGTTGTTTGTCTGTTAGTGGTTTGTTTGCTAATGTGTTGTCAGTTTTTAGTCGACCTTTGAGTTGTAATGTCCTTCTTGTATCATTCGATTCAATTTTTAAGGAATGCTCAAATATATCGTATATGTTTAAAAATAAAAAGGAATAAAAAATATGAGGCAGGAGTACATTTCATTTATCTAACTTCCAGATTCATACACACAATTACACCTTGTTATCTAAACATGTTTCACAGAAATAGTTAATATATTTTACTATCATTTAAAATTTACATGAATGTTAGTGTTACCTGAAAATCAACGACAACCTCACGACAAACAATTATTTTGGACACTGTTACTTCATGCTATCACACCTTAGTGTTAAAAATTGTTGTCAATAGCATTCATCAAAACTTCATATTTTTATATGCTCTAAGGGAAACAATCCATATGTATAATGTATTACTAAATCGTTTGTGATGATACATGTCTTATTGTGTAGTTCAACTTAACTTTAACGCTGGCGCTCACTTACTGATTTGTCGACTGTGTCTACCGTCGTTTTGTAAATATTGTGTGTGCGTTGTTTCCATTAGATGAATCAATCCTTTTCTGCTAATTTTTAGAATTGGTTCGAAGGTTTTGTAAATAAAACAACTGTCCAAGGAAAGATGATTTGAGCACTACCAAATATGTTCAACTCAGCTTTATAATGTACAATATAAGAAGCTTACAATTCAGTGGTTGTAACTGATAGCATTTGCCTGTCATATTTGTTGTTCGTTTATTATTTTGTACATGAATACGGTCGTAGGTTTCAGAGTTCAACTGTTTTATGCGTTGTCATATTAGGAATGTTTATAGCTTTCTATACGGTATTGAGTTCGAAATGTTGTTCCAAACTTGATAATTATAATCGCTCGCCTTTACCTTTGTTTTTACCTAAAAAATTAAATTTTGTTTTATTAGAATTTTCAAATCGCTGACCGCCCACTTTGTGGGGTCTAAAAACCCATAGCTTCATAATCTATCAATTATTTTATAGATTGGCTAACAACATGATTCTGTAATAGTGGAGTTAAACCAGATAATACATTTTCTAAATACGAAACCGTCTGTACCAAATTAGGAATAAGGCTGTTGCTATCCATTCGTTTGATGTTTTTGAGCTTTTTTCTGGCCATTTGAAAATGCGTTTTCCTTTTTTAATTTTTGTACGAACAAACGTAGTTTTATATCTGTATTACACCAACAAAACGCGAGTGATGATCTGCATGAAAAATACTACACATGTATTTCTTATCTGTCAGTATAGTCGAGTTAATATTTTAAGTTAGACTACTATTGTAAAATAGCTATATAAATTTCAAGATTATATATTCGTTACCAAAAATAAGCACAATGTTTGGGATGTCCTGTGCTGTAGTTTAATAAATATGTTCGATTTTATTCTGTGCTTTTTATGTTTTCAAGTTTTTATATTATAACGTCTATTATATTATTTTTGTGTTTTTAAGTGCTGTAATTCAGTCATATAGTGTTGTCAGTGATATTTATAACATTGTCATATAAGTGGCAGGTTTGGCTTGCCATATAACCTGTTTGAACCCAACATATTTTCTTTAAATGTCTTTAAATTTCCTATACCAATTCAGGAAAAACCCATTCTGGATTCGCTGACCATGTTAAGTGTTCGGCTTCTCTTTTTGTTCTGTACATACAATTTTCTCATTCAAAGTTTTTGACATTAATTTGTATCGCCTGTAAGGATTATGAGATTGAAGTGGAGTAACCTTCACCTCATCAATCGCTATTTGTGTTATGAATTCTCTGCATACACATATATATATTGTCACTTGTATATTTTTGTATTGTAAGAATTGAGCCAAGCAGTCCATCAAGTCGATAATCATTGGCGTGAGTAAATAACATGTATCCCTCTTTATACTTTTTATTCATAAGCTTGGCTTTTTTTTATATCTGTTTCCCTATTTTCTTGAAGCCATTTTGTTTTGATACACACACGCGACAGGAGGCACTTTTTTTGGAATTGTTTGTTTAATCAACATGGCAACTTACTTTTAAATACGACAGGCAGTTATATTGCAATGTACATTGTTATTATTGGTTGGAACCCGGTTTAAAAATTTGAAATTACGAAACACAGAGTATGCCATCCAAAAAACATAAGTTAATAAAAATACCGTGCCAATAACAAAAAAAATGACGAAAGGAGTAAAACGAGAATAATTTATGTAATTTTCTACTACTGGACTTAAACATCTTTTTAGAAAAACAACAGCTTATAAAGTGAACGAACAACAATTGTTTGATTTAAAAAAAAAAGGGGGGCAAACGATACAAGAGGAATACTCGAATTCATAAATCGAAAAAAAAGACAACGTCATGGCTAAAAATTAAAGCAAAAGACAAACAGACTATCAATAATTCACAAGAAACAACATAGGAAACTAACGAACTCCACCAAAATCTTTTGGTCATCTCAGTTGCACCGGCAGGGTAAGGATATCTTGCTCCACATGTGGCACCTGTCGTTTTGCTCAAGTTATTACAAATCCGGTAAATAGTTTAATTCGGAAGGTCACATTTAAGAAAAGGGTAATGAATTGTAGTTACGACGTAAGAAACATATATATTATCATCTGTGAAATGGTTATTCCATAACGGTCAACCAACCCAAGATGAGGTCCGTTAAAATTACGAAATAATGATACCCGTAAACTTAAACAATGATTATATCTTTAATATACATATAAATTGACATGACTACCGTAGACTTATAAAGATACTGATAACAAAAAAACAATTACATATATTATATTAAATATTTGACATTTTAGGTGAACTGGTTTCTGTCTTTTAGCAGCTCGTGATAAACATCCGAATTTACAGAAAAAAACATTGATGTTATATAATCAGTTTATAATATTGAGAATTGGAATGGGGGATGTTTCAAAGAAAATAAAGAGCAGATTTGAGAGCAGTGCCAACTAATTATTGATCCTGTGTAAGGTAGCAAGTGACATTAACTGTAGTATATATACATGTATCACAAAGTAAACGATGGGGTTGATTATATGACGATGTCGAGGTAATTGTACATTAGTATACATGTAATGTATATTTTTATTGTGTCATTGTATAATGTTCTATTAGTATGTGACACAATAATAAAATAAAATTTATATAAGGAGATACAGTTTGATTGCTGCGATTAGACACATATCCACTAAGTACGAATAAATTTGATGTAAGCAATTATAGGCAATCTAACAATTGTCTTTTCGTCGTTAACACTGAGAAAAACCAATACCGTATAGTTGGCTTTTCAAGGCCCGATCAATTAAGAAAATATAAGGTCGTGTTTTCATTGACCTAAACTCTGTGTTGTGTTAGTGTAATTCACGCTTAAACAAAACACAATTACGTTCTCATTGATAACATTCAATGTTTACATGTAGTTTAAATCATGTATTGTCTACATGCAGTCGATAGTCAATGTAGAACGTGTGTGGTTCAGTGTACACAAAACAAGTTAATTGGAACATACATTTAACCCTGTATTACCTTTTAATAAAATTGATTTTATAACAATTATTTATGTAGTTTTTTTACCGAATTATTTGTCTAAACTCGATATATTATTTGGTTTGGTATATATATTAAGAAGCAACCATTTACCTCATGCGGGAAGGGGGTTATGGTTTTTTGTGTGTGACACAGAATTTTATTTTCGCGCATAGCACGAACATTTTCATTAAGTTTTTCAAAGCTATAAATCAAATAATTTGGTTCAACATTTAATACTATAAGGTGTGTGGAAAATCTGTATTCAGAATTGTTTTCCTCATTGAACAGAATATTTTTTATGGAAAAAAAAACCACCCCTCTTTTTTTTAGTCGAATTTTAGTTGAATGGTTATTCCCTGAACCCCTAATCAAGACTCAATGCATCATCATTGCCAAACACATCATTCATTTGAAAATATCTTCCCGAAAATACACAGAAATATTTGCCACTGATCAATCAACGATTCATTCATAAATGCATAACCAAAACACCCTTAACATCTCAATCCTTCTTCTTCGTTTGTAGCCTACGTGATGTTTTGCGTAATTAGTAGCGGATTCAGATGGAACCCCCTTTTTCTGACAATTAATGTTTGGAACAACCATGCATTTTAAAAATGCCTTTATCCGTCTCTGGTTATCGAGATATCTTTATGATCTTTAAAAGTATATATATATATATATATATATATATATATATATATATATATATATATATATATATATATATATAATAAAAACTATAACACAAATTCCCATACGTTTCGGCCATTACGGCCTTCTTCATTGGAATAAATTACAACATACAATATATATAGGTGCAAATCATCAAAATGGCTTTTATCACTGCCAGAAAAGTTGTCAAAGAAATTTAAATTCGATTCTATGTAATGAACATTTAAATGACATATAGTTCATAAAGTGTGAACAAAACTTATTCAAATGTATCTAAACCAGGTGTATAGATGCGAACAAATTTAATGTAAAACCAATGTATATTACATTAAACTAATTGTAAACATGTTTACTAATTGTAAACATTATGTTATATGTGTTATTCTTATCGGATTTTGTCTAATGCTTAGTCCGTTTCTGTGTATGTTACATTTTAATGTTGTGTCCTTGTTTTCCTCTTATATTTAATGCATTTCCCTCAGTTTTTGTTTGTTACCCCAATTTTGTTTTTTGTCCATAGATTTACGCGTTTTGAACAGGGTATACTACTTTTGCCTACATAGCGTTTGGTGTGAACACGGCCTTTTAAGATTTTCTTGCATCGCAAATCAATTTACGAAAATAACACTATGACAGAAATCAAAAATAAGACAGCCACTAACCTACAGGCTCCTATAATTTGACAGCCAAATAAAGAATTTCGCTGGATTTCACATTCTTGTGACCTCTTTACTCTCCTCCTAACAGGGGACAGCATTTTACATAATAAAATAAAAACAAACTATTCTAATCAGCTGAAGATAACTGAATTTATTCTAGAACTATACAAAGCAGAAAAAACATCTAGCGAAAAACAAAACCAGCCGTGGTAGTGTATAAATACAAACAATATAAAAATATAAAAAAATAATTCAATACACACAGTAAAGATCTGTGAGTACTCACAGTTACTGGTTGTTAAATAACAAGTAATTATTATTTAGTGGGATTTTGTTGTCGGTGTAAATCCGTGTTGTTCTGAGATCAAAATGCCTTGATGTGATGAAGTTTCAAAACATTACTTCTGGTATTTTGCATTTTTCCAAAAATAATAGCACATTTAAAATACATATAAACATGAAAAAATCAAATCAAAACATCTAAAAAAAATGACATCAGATAGGAGGCATTACTATAATTGTTTGTAAGAATGTTTATAATCTTTGAAAAGTAAATTTTCATACTTGACCGCATAGATTTACAACATGAAAGAGTAAAATTTCTTAGTTTACGGTTTCATAATATTCTATGTTCATCAATAATGAGGTGAAATCGTATTCTGCATTGCAGCTTATGAAAAAAGAATGATTTTTTTAACAAATTAAGACAGATACATGAGCTATGAAATCATAATAATGTATTTAAGATAGTTGAATGCATCAATCATTATACAATTAGATTAAATGTTTAAAAACTTAATTTAGAATGTTGTCACTGCATTGAACTTTGATAAATACATTTGTTTTTAGATCACAATTTAGATGGGTACATTTTTGTACTATTTTGAAGTAAGTCGAAATGCTTTCAACCCTTTGAAATAAATGTTAAAGGATACTTTCAAACACAAATAACTACTAATGATTAAAACAGTGCATTATCAACTTTAGAAAGAAAAAAACACATATTAATTTAATGTACATGCTTTTGATTGTTCGATATACACACATACAAAATTGTTTTGACATGTATTGGATTAGTTGCATCACATCTTTTTAAAGCAAAATTTCTTGTATCACCAATTTAGGAAATGTGTGTGCTTAAAGGTAACAAATATGTAAGAAAGAGACCTGAACGAGAACCATAACCAACTAGTTTCTAACAATATAAACACCATTCAGTAAAAAACAACCACTATGTTCATCATGTTATGATATTTGTAAATAAGCCAAAGTAAAAATATGTATATATAATGTTCACAAGAGTGTCGTCAACTAAATTGTTATAATTTCAATCTCTCAACTTGAATATGGTTATTTTACAAATAGTTCAATATCAACTCTTATGTAAAAACTTAGAGATGCAACGATAGAAGATGTAACAGTGGAAGAATCAAATGAGTCAAAACAAATCTAATAACGCATTTTCCACAATTTTAACATTTTTGCCTATGTTACTAAATGACTGAGCAATGGTCCTCAAGGTTGGTTTTAGACTGTGCATCCGACAAAACTTGTTACTCCATTCTTCTAATATATCTTTATTCAGTCGTACCAAATCTCGTTCATTTTGCTTGTGGCTTATCCGCTCCCAGGTATGGAAATCCATGCCAAGTTCGATCAGGAATGGGAGAGATTGCTTTCCAACCAATGGAACTAATCTGTCAATGTGCTCCTCTGTAGGTACTACATCCCACTTATCCGGCTCCCTGTCTGTAATGATGAGCAACTATTATTTTAGTCGAAACCTTGAACTCATTGGTACAGTTTATGTATTTAGGTATGCTTTTTGGAAATATTGTAATTATTTATGCACATCTAACACATCTATATAGATTACAAAGTGTTCTTTTACTTTTTCATATTCTTACCATGCCGTCGTCGGCGTAATGTTGACGGATGGACTTAAAATGTTTTTTTGGTATATCCCGTGCATTCGAAAGGTATATTTATGATATATATGTGTTACTGACCAAGAACATGACGGGATTGTGTCCTGTACAAAATATGTGTGATCAACCAAAATTATGATAACTATTACAAATGAAAATATGATATAACTATTTTGATACAATAAACTTACCAAAACCAATAAAGTCACCTTTCACAAGCTGTAAAACATAAATAAATGTATTTATAACTAAAATAAAAACATGTATGGAGCATAAACAAATCAACAGTTTTCATATATGCAATAGATTCATAAGAAAACAACCCGGTCGTATTCATATTTGATATACGATCACCCAATAAAATGATTATATATGAGAGATCAATCATAAAGTATGGTACAATTTTAACATAGCATGCTTATGCTACTTTTTATAACTGTATAGTTTTAGTATTTCTAAGTCTGACATACGCATGCATGTCTACAGGTAACCTGCGCAGTAGTATATATATTGTGCCTGTTTAGGTCAACGCTTTGAACTTGAAGTGAAATGTGATGTTGTTGTCAGTAAAAATCTATGTTGATAACCGTGTTTGCTATTTTCAAATAAAAAAAAAGATTTAGCAGCACTGTTAGTCTGTTTTTATGTTACATGTATACATGTTATACGTACATACAAATTATTCCTTCTGGTATGTTTTGTATGTAAATAATGATTAAGTTTAAATACATTGCACGTGTTTGTTATTCAGCATCATCAAAATGTATGTGCATGGGTGTTATACCATTGACTTTAAGATATATGAATTCGTTATTGTCTTTGAACATCCTTTTGTCAATCTTTGATTGATAAATTATGAGAAGTTAATTGTTATGTTTGATTGTTAACCTGGTGCAAGCGCATAGTTTTATGACATGAAATGTCTCTGCATTTTTAGTTTAATCGCCATAGAATTTTCTGATGTAATTACATAGAAACAACATTCTTTTGTTAATGTTTTGTGATAATCGTTTACCTTGCAAAGTGTATGTATGTTTCCTTTTTCAGCTTCTTCTATTGCTTTTGTTATGTCTTTAAATGTAACCGCATTGCTATCCCTGCATCGTCGAAAAACTTCAAAGTTCCATAATGTTTGATCCCCTGTGTCAACTGTGATATTAACGTCTGTCGCCGAGAATCCTAAATGTATTGCCAGTTCTCTGACGTCATTGCTGCTGTAAATTAACGACAACCGACGTAGATGTAGGTCTGATGGTAACTCTTTCAAAAACTCTTCATTTGTAACTGTTGTAAAGAGATTGCAGGAATCAAATGCAAATATAAAAATGTAAAAGTCAAACTTCCATGGTTGAGTCTAACTATAAAGGGATTAAGGTAGATAGGGTGTCTTCCACCATCTTGGATTTTGAAATACTAGAAAACAAGGTCTAGATCTTTAATGAAATGTGCAAATTTTTATAGTAGTAGGTAATTCATGTGTAAGAATTTTCATTATAATATAGAAAATGCCATGTTTGACCATATTTATGGTTGTATTTTACAAAAATAAGAATTCTTTTGTTTGATTCATTTTTCCCAACTTTGTCAAATAAGGGGAGGCAACTCAAATCCAAGGGCAGATAATCCAGATAGTGCTTCTTTTACAATAGAATGTGTTAGGAATTTACCCATTTTTACATGTAGCAAGAAAACGAGTCCGGTGACCCCATTTTTTCTATTTCTTATCTGAAAGCATAATATTGAAGCTATCTTCTCATATTTTATCTCAAAATTCTATGGTGTGGTTTGCGTTTTATGGCAGAAAAATGGGTTTTCCATGCATAATCTATACAAAATCTTGACAATTTTGAACAACCTGTAGAGTGAAAATAAGTCCGGTGACCCATTCTTTTTATTAATGTTTTTAAACAAGCAGGATATGAACTACATTTTGGCAAATTATTAAAAGATTCTATGGATTATAATTTAGACACCCCATCTACCTTAAAGCACATAAAACTTTTAGGGAAAACAGAGAAAACCATAAACCAGACGTGCTTCATACCTGTTCGCAGACTGAGATATAGTTAAGCTTTTTGAAAAGATAATAGGTTAATAGGTTAAAAAATAATAGTGACCCATTGGTACCCTTCGTCTGTTGTTTGCTCTATGGTTGGGATGGTGTTGCTTTGACACATTCCCCATTTCCATTCTCAATGTTATTCCTTGGTAAAAGTAATCATGCTGTATAGAAGCAAATCTCACCATAATGATACATTACTTAATTGGTTTAAATCTTTTTGCATAGAAGGTATTTCCTCATAATAAACTGTTATTACAGAGATATGTCTCGCAATTTTTGTAATTTTGATGATGCAAATGTTTATATTAACACTGCAATACTTTAACATCAAACATGTAGATATTCCAAGTCAATGAACCATGAATGAGGGACATGGCAAACACATCTCCATGTGAGTGAGATATGCAAATGCAAATACAACTGAATACCAAATAGCATTGACTTATTATACGTCTTTCCTTTTAAACATTTACTTGTCAACTATGTAAAAGTTTCAAAGTCAATGAACCATGAAGACGTTAATATCCATGGAAACAAAACTTGTAAATACCAAAAAATTGACATACAAATATCTTTGACTTAATATTAGCAGTTCATCTTAAATTAATCTAATCACAAACTAATACATGTAAACGAAGAAAAAGTATCAAAGTTGAACGATCATGACGACAAGTGTAGAATTAGTAATGTGACTTCAAATAACTGTAAAACAGTTTCTGAAAAAGCACATGAAAAAAATGAGAGCCACTTGAGTATACATCAAACACAAAAATAACAAGTTAATTTTATGGAAAAGTGACGATTGACAAAAGCTCGAGGCATAATTCGAATGTCACTGTGTTAAAGTACCTCCCTATGCCATACATGTTGAACACAGGTCCAACCAATTAAAAAAAATATGGTGTTTAACTTCTCATCGATTGTAGTCATTTATCAATATGCTTAGCGTTGCTGTGCCAAGTCAGAAAAATGGCCATTATTTTATTAAAGTTCGTTTCAGTGAGTGTTATATTTTAAAGTGTTTCTGTTGTGTCGTTTGTCCCCTTTTATATTTGATGTTTTAGTTTGTAATTCCGATTTGGGTTTTTTTTTCCATCGACTTATAAGTTGAATTTTCAATGAAAACAAATCGTTCACTAGAAAAAAAATGACTGCCTAGGTAAAAGTTATATATAAAGAATTCAAAGACTGCTGTAGAGATAATAAAGAACAGAAGAAACGCATTACTGCACATTACTTGATTTTATATACTATGTTTCCAAGGAACACCTGTTTGTGGTTTAAATCGGAAATCGGAAGTATTATGTATTTAAAATTAATATTTAGACGCTTCTCTGTACAAACCAAACTGCCAACTATTTTACGTCTGAAGCAATTGAGAAGACGTGATCTAAAGATTTACACACAAGTGAGACTGTTAAAGCAAATATGTAATGAATGTGCAATTGTAATTCATAAAACATATATTGATTCATGTATCAAATAACATCAGCAATGCTATAGGCACGTTTATAACTATAACTAATTAAATTAATTTACTACTATGATACTCTGAATGGTGCACGAGTAACACTTCATACGACAGTCATGTCAGTTGATTTAAGTACGTCTGTAAAATGTTTGTCTTTTGGGAATAAGTATATGTTGGTTTTTTTTAATCCATTGTCAAACTACAATTGAAACGTAGATCATAATTTGATAACACAGATTTTTTATTGTGTTACCTTATAACAAGGTGATGGTCCATTAATGTAAAAGACAAGTGCAAACCGATTTGCTTTCCAATTATATCAATTGAATTTGAATACATAACTCCATATTGTTGAAGAAAGAAATGAGGTATTTGCTCTTTATATTCCCTTCAATTAATTAACATTTAGAAAACCATTCAGTTTAACTATCAAAAATCTTAAACCACGAATTTATATGAAATTTTAAAAGAACATAGCAATATGTATTCATAATATTGTGATGATTTTGTATCTATGTTTAAATTGTTTATATTGGTTACAGTTCAACAGAAGCCTTATTGTATATATTTGTATAATACTTTAATAAACATAGAAAAGAGTAAGATGTTTCGCGGGTAAACTTTGGGTCAGGTCGAATGTAAAGGGGTGTTTCAAAGGAAACTGTCAGTACGAGTAATGAAACACTTTGGAAGAACACCCCTCCTATAATAATGGTACGGCTACCATTGGGGTATAAAAGCTGGAGAGATTCCTAGCTCAGGGTCGATTGTTAGAAGTCTTAGTAGACTTAAGACCACGGTACGTTGATATTCGAGATCGCTGTCTCTTATATATTAAATATTGTGTTAATATTACTAAGTGTAATAAAGAACAGGTTGGTGCCTGTTATAAATACGGACTTGTGCATTTACAAGCTGAACCGTATTGTACCGTATAGGACAAGTGTGAGTCTGTGTGACCACCTTGTAAAGTACATAATTGTACCAACGGAACAAAGACAAGTGTGTAAACTTATAGGGTACATTATTGTACCAGGAGGACAAGTTTGTTCCTGACCTAGGACAAATTTGTAATAGTACAAGTTTGTACCAGTTGTATATTTATATTGAAGTAGAATAGTTTATAGATAGTTTATTAAAGATTGCAAAGAGCAGTTGTACATATTTTGGTTCATTGACGTATATATTTGAATAAAGATTATTTGTTATATGTTTTGTAAATAGAGCAATTTTGGATCCAGTATCAAACTGGTAACGTACTCATTCTAAATTGAAATAGACACGCTTACCCTGTGTACACGTTACATAATTTGGTGGCTAGCGTTGGGATCCAAATTGTTCATTTTTAAATCCATAGTTAAAGATTATATATCCAAATTTGATCATCTTATAAACTTATATCCAAACTATCTTGTAAGAATTTACTGTTCACTTTTGCACAGATCGTTTTTGTTCAAACTGTTCACTTTTGCACAGATCAAAATTGTCCTGTTAATGTTTTAAATTTCCCACGGTTTATTTACATTTATAGGGATTAACGATCGATGGTGATACAGGCAATTTTGTGATTGACATTTATTACATTGTACATTTATGACATTGTGTTGACATTATTATATTGTGTATGCATGGTTAAACCGCAAATTAAAGTACAAACATGTCTTTTGATGATACAATCGACGAGTACACAAAACAAATATATGATATGGAAGAAGGAACAACTTATAGAAATAGTTTTGTTTCGTCAACACCCAAAGATCAAGGTGTTCGTCAAAAATATAATATTGTATCAAGAAATGATTCGGGTCTGGGATCAAGAGGGTCCTCATTGTCAAGAAAGAGAGATCATGTGAAAGTTGATTTACCAACATTCAACAACCCGAATACGCACAAAACTGTTAAATTTTCCCAAATTGATTTAAAGGAAGGGGATACTTTGCCTTTACCCATAGATAATAGTTACATTAGGGAAATAGACAAAACTGACAAATCAAAGTACCGACATACTGATCACACAGATAATTTTGGTGTAAAAGTTAAACCGTGTAAATATGACGGTAGCACATCATGGATGGACTATTTGTCCCATTTTGAAATGTGTGCACTTGTAAATAATTGGTCGGAAAACCAAAAAGGATTATATTTGGCGGTATCGTTAATGGGACAAGCACAAGCTGTACTTGGAGATTTACCAAGTGAGAAAAGACAAAACTTTTCCGATTTAGTCAGCGCACTTGAAGAGCGATTCGCACCTTCTAGTCAAACTGAGTTAGATAGAGTTCAATTTAAAGAGAGACGTCAGAGAGCCAGCGAATCTCTTCCCGAATTAGGCCAGTCAATTCGGAGATTGTCCAATTTGGCATATCCTACTGCCCCATTAGACGTACGTGAAACTCTCGGGAAAGAGCAGTTTATTGACGCGCTCGTAGATTCAGAAATGCGGCTTAGAATAAAACAATCGCAACCGAAAGGTTTAAATGATGCCGTGAGACTTGCCGTTGAATTAGAGGCGTACAATAAAGCCGAAAATAAAGCAAGAGAGGGACGAGGTTATTTACGTCAAACTATGAACGATGACGAGTTAGGTAGGGAAGAAAAGATTACAAAAAGTGACATGCCAACAACTGACATTGCATCATGGATGCAAACAATGGAGAAAAGTCTAAGTACTCTTACGACTGAAATAGCAAAATTAAAATCTAGTGGTACAAATGAGGGACCTTATTATGCTAAAACGAGATATACCCAAAGTAAGAGGACAAATAAGGGTTGTTACAATTGTGGCAAATATGGTCATTTAGCAAGGGACTGTCGCCTACCCCGAAGAAATCAGAACAATTATAATGGAAATAAGGGGGATGGGTCTGTAAAAACATTAATGAAAACTAGAAAACAAAATAACCGTAAGACAAATGAAGGTGCGGTTACAACAGCATCTGAAGATGCTGGTATGTATGTCAAACTAAATGTAGGAGACATTGAAGCCAAGTTTGTGGTTGATACAGGAGCAACTTTGACATTAGTATCTTCCAAGTTATACGATATGTTGACTCCATTAGATAAATCATATCTAAGTGAAGTTAAGACAACTGTTAGGTCAGTGTGTGGCAATAAGCTAGAGCTTCGTGGAAAAGGGAGGTTCAATCTGCATTTCGGTCCAAATATGTTGCAAACTGAAGCTGTTGTGACTGATCTGCAAGTTGACGGTATACTTGGTTTAGACTTCATGAAACGACATAATTGTTTAATTGATGTTAAGAATGGGCACTTTTGTATTGGGGATTTTAAGGTAGATTTGTGTTTTCAGGGATCAATAGGCTGTTACCGAGTGGTTGCTTCAGAAGCGGTTGTTATACCGCCAAGGTCAGAAATTGTCATTAATGGCACGGTTTGCTTAGCAGAAGGTCAGAAATTACCTGCTGACAATGCTTTGTTAGAAGCAAATGAGCATGCAGGGAAAGACTACATTTTAACTGCTAGAACGTTGGTAAGGTCAGGCGAAAAAGTCCCTGTTAGATTAATGAACACAGAACTAGATCCTAAGACAATTTATCCTGGTACAACTATAGCCCAAATGTCTGGTGTTGAACAAGTACTAGATAGTAATATTAGTTCAAATGAACAGAAATATGACGGACTTAGACCAGATTTACAAGATCTGTTAGACAGGACATCAGATGAATTGACTTCGAAAGACAAACAAAAAGTTAAATCTTTGTTGATAGAAAATCAGAACTTGTTTGTTTCTTCTGATGTTGATTTGGGAAGGACCAATCTCATAAAACACGAAATCAATACGGGAAACGCAAGGCCATTTAAAGAACCACCTCGTCGTACACCTTATCATTTGAACAAGGTAGTAAATGACAACCTTGACAAAATGTTACAAAAAGAGATTATTAAAGATATACTTGCACATAAATGGGCTTGGGAGCTTAAAGAGAAGTTAGAACACTCCCACAGTTTTGTCAGAGGTAAAATTAAAGGGCAAATGCGAAGACAGAAACACTATCACGACCTCAAATTGTCATACCAAGATTTCAGAAAAGATGACGAGGTGTACGTTTATTTCCCAGTAAAGAAACCTGGGATGTCTTCAAAATTGACTAGTTTCTGGAAAGGTCCTTTCAAAATTCTCGATAAATATGGTGACCTTACATATAAAGTTGACTGTGGATACAGGGGGAAACCACAAGTCATACATATCGACAGACTTAAGAAAAAGAACAAACAGACATTAAGGACAGAATCGGATAATAACACTTTTGTCCCATTAGGTAGTGAAAATGATATAGCTGAAAATGACACTATAGAGACTCCTTATTCTCAAGACATTGTTGTAAACGAGTCAATGTTGCCTGTTGAAGAAACTCAGGAAATTAGTGATGAAGGGCGCCGTCCAAGGCGAAAACCAGCTTGGATGGCAGATTATGTTGTTAAATAGATTTTGTACATTTATTTGAAGTATGTGTATATAGTATGTCTATGTTTTATCCGTTTGAAACATGTTAAAGATAGTTTTAGACATGCGGGACGCATGTGTTTTTGAGGCGTGGGTTATGTGATGATTTTGTATCTATGTTTAAATTGTTTATATTGGTTACAGTTCAACAGAAGCCTTATTGTATATATTTGTATAATACTTTAATAAACATAGAAAAGAGTAAGATGTTTCGCGGGTAAACTTTGGGTCAGGTCGAATGTGAAGGGTGTTCCAAAGGAAACTGTCAGTACGAGTAATGAGACACTTTGGAAGAACACCCCTCCTATAATAATGGTACGGCTACCATTGGGGTATAAAAGCTGGAGAGATTCCTAGCTCAGGGTCGATTGTTAGAAGTCTTAGTAGACTTAAGACCACGGTACGTTGATATTCGAGATCGCTGTCTCTTATATATTATATATTGGGTTAATATTACTAAGTGTAATAAAGAACAGGTTGGTGCCTGTTATAAATACGGACTTGTGCATTTACAAGCTGAACCGTATTGTACCGTATAGGACAAGTGTGAGTCTGTGTGACCACCTTGTAAAGTACATAATTGTACCAACGGAACAAAGACAAGTGTGTAAACTTATAGGGTACATTATTGTACCAGGAGGACAAGTTTGTTCCTGACCTAGGACAAATTTGTAATAGTACAAGTTTGTACCAGTTGTATATTTATATTGAAGTAGAATAGTTTATAGATAGTTTATTAAAGATTGCAAAGAGCAGTTGTACATATTTTGGTTCATTGACGTATATATTTGAATAAAGATTATTTGTTATATGTTTTGTAAATAGAGCAATTTTGGATCCAGTATCAAACTGGTAACGTACTCATTCTAAATTGAAATAGACACGCTTACCCTGTGTACACGTTACAATACAATACCTGGACACCCCGGCTCACATCCGTCCTCATCCTGCTAGAAGTAAAAATACATATTTCTGCTTTACATACTTAAAAGAAATGAAGCTTTAAAATATTATTTGTATATCACGAAAAATTAAACATATATTAGCATTTTTACATACGTAACGAAAAGTATGATACATAACTAAAGGAATGTATATCTAACTGAATGAAAATAAACATACATGTACATTATGTATTTATATACGCTCAAATCGTTAAAGAATGCTATCGTCATGTTATACTGGCTTGTGTTTTATTCATCTCTTTATACATTTGTATTTGCATTATTTAAGTAGTTCACTATTGTCAAAATGATTGTGTTGTATATGTCAGTTTACATTTTTTTCTTTTTTCTGTATCTAATTGTATTTTGGTACGATTCTTACCTTTCCTGGTATCCACGATTTGATAATGTGTATTAGGTGTTCAATGCCATGAGCAGGACATTTCCAGATTTTGTCGACATAGGCAAGATTTTCGAATGGTAAGATGCATGATTTATCTGGTGAGTTACAACATATCCTGGTCACAAAGGATGCGTCACTGTTATCACTCTGATCACTGCTGGTTCTTATATACAGCTGACTTATTTTTTCCAAGGCAGATGTTAAACATTCATTGATACTGGAAACAAGATCCCTCATTATGAGTGTGTTTGTTCTGGCATGAACAAGACGGACAGTTATCCGGTCATCTTCGCAAAGAATATACATATCCAATGAAGGATCAATTGTAAACACTCCTGACCTGTGGAACAGCATTTCCCTATTGGTCTCTCTGTATCTCTTCACCGACCAGACAGATAAGCAGTAACTTATAAATCGGAAGGATAATGCAGGAGGTATCATCAATGATGTCGATTGAAAAGCTATGGCGATATTTCGTTGTGTGATGTCGGCTGATTGGAGGTATCCGGAATCATCACTACCTCGTACCATACTTGCAACATAGTAAAAGTCTGCAGGTATACGCATTCGGCTAGTATCGTATCTCTTTGGTTCTACCAATATGTCCAGATGGGTCATAACAGTTAACAGATAATCTTTGTCTTTGTTGAATTTTGCATATTTCGTTCTTTTCCAAACGTCTGCTATTGCGTATTTTGATACCACGCCTTTCGTTCCCATTCCATCCCAAATTTCTTCTCTTTTTCTGTCTCCTTTGCAAAACTGTTTGTCTGTAACAATTGATTTAAAGGCATCAATGAGAAGGGTTGGAGACAAAATAATGCGGTCGTCAAGTTTAGGTTCATCAAAGTACAGTAACTTGCCAATTGAATGTTGAAATTTCAGAAAAACCTTCAACTCTTCTTTTGACAACGGTCTTATAGGCTGCAATGCGTTTATTTTGTTTAGATGATCTAGGGTTATCAAGGTAATGTTGCGTCTTATTAGCGATGCAAATTCTAACTCTAAAGGGATAAAGCATTTTGGAAGTAGTTCACCCCATGTTGGTTGTCTCTCTGATTCGCTTATGATAGCTTCCTTTATCTTTCCCATTTCGGTGTCATTTTCGTCTTTAGCGTTGACAAATATCTGATCCTCAATCACCAAATGCTGCTCTAATGGGGTTTGTTGAAACATCTTGAAGATTTCTGCAAATATTTCATGTCGTCTTTCTTCAACATCATGCTAAAAAAAACACAATAGAACATTTTTACGTTACTCTTTATATTTTGACCACAACGTCCTTTTAATGCAATTATTGGTTATCGGTATATAAGGAAATGCATAGTTACAATCACACAATTGCCTGTATAAGGACATTTGAAAATGGTGATGATGACTACATATGCTTGTGACTAACCAAACAAATACAAAGTCTGTCTCATCATTAGTAGAAATGCAAATTGGTATGTACAAAAAAATGTATGCACTAGCTATAGGAAATCTACATACGGAATGAAACATTTTTGTTAAATGCAATGTTCGTCAGAGACAAAACAACCAACTATGAGTTTGGAATGTTTTGGAATATAATTTCAGATTATATTTGGCTATTTTTTTGTCAATTATATGTTAACGTTAAACACAGTCGGGGCACTTAGCGAACTCCATAATATTATGGAATTGGCTAAATTTGACTGCTTTATGAAAATCCATAATATTATGAGATTAAATAATATTTCCAGTTATATTATGCGTATCCATAATTTTGAATATTATTGAATTTCATAATTATGCATGAAAAAATTAAATTTGATGTGTCCGAAAAACAATGTTTTGGGTACTGCTAACAAGTTCCGTAATTTATTAATCTTAAAATGCTATTTTTATGATCATCTATTGATTATATTCATCCGACAATCGTCGCCTTTCTCGCGTCATATTTAAAATGCTTTCGTCTTCAATGTCTTTTATCTAGGACAGTATTTTGTACAAGGGAGACAAATCGTGTCGTCTTATAAGCCATATTTTTCTTAAATGTATTATCGTTCCTTAAACAATGAATAAATCGTGTTTTAGAAAATAAATGTAGAAAATAAGTGTGTCAGTTGACCTCGTTTTCAATACATTAGTTTTATCGAGGGGAAATGTTACAAAAAAATAGTACACATCCTTCAGACGTCTTTATAAATTATAAATGACTATGTACACAATAGGTATAGAAACACATTACTTTCACGTGTTTAAATGTCTTGATTTGACGAAATTTAATTAATGGTCTGATCCACAAAAACTCATTACATGCAATTGTTATTGTTTCAAATTCAGTTTATGTTGCAGACCGTTTTAATGTTGCTTATGTGTATTTGTGTATATTGGGTAATGTGGGTACATTAATTCGAATACACATGCATACAACGTATTTTTTCTGTCACCATCAAATTTGAAATGTTTCTTTTCAAATCCTTTAAAATTAAAATTGTGTCTGTAAAAGAAAAGTCTCTTGTGTTGTCTTACATGTAAATAAAAATTACATCTTAGAATAAAAATCGAGACATCAAGACAGAATTTAAAAAAAAATCATAATCTATAAACATAGGCAGGTAGAAATTAGATATTCATTTTGATGTATTACCAATACATATTTATTTCGACGTCGGTCAATATTTGATGATAGATACACCTGAGTATTTAAAACAGCACTATGACATGTATGATTGTTATTTTCCTACATAACACGTTGCATATCAAAATTCAGTTATTGTTCATTTGACTTCTATATATCTGCAGAAAAAAATTCTTAAAAAATTAAGATAACATATTGGTTCTTGAGAACCACAAAATTAATTTATATACAAGTATAAAAACAGCAGAAGAAATAAATTGTAAATATTAAACTATTTCAAAGCGAAGCAAGGTCATGTAATACAATATTATTTAGTTCAGCAGTATGATTAATTGGTAAGAAACAGATGACATAATTTACGTTTGATATGAAAATTTATACACATTGCAGAATGAACTCATAATATTAATGCCTAGTTGAAATTATATCACAACATACTAATGGGAGTGCAACCTGTCAAAATAATCTTTTGGAAATAAATATATAAGTACTGTATGAAATGTGGATGATGACTTATGCATGACGACATTTATAATAGACTTTTATTTTTGTTTGTTAATATATAATATTAAAATCGAAAAAAAAAATTCTATTTCTATTTATCCAAATTTATTCGTTGACTTCTTTGCACATCATACTAGTCAAAACACGAAGTTTGTTAGTCAAAATATAATATAGAATAATATAAATAAATATATTAAATATTTATAATATAGAGATTTGAACACTCCAAACAAATATCAATCACTACGTGTTAATCGCAATTCATTGAATGGTAAATCAGTTGATTCAAACAATAAAATATAATATAAAAGCTACGAGAAATGTTGTATAAAGGTTTAAAAATTGTTCTATTATCTCGGCTAATATTCTAAAACTATAACACCTGTATTCCTTAATTTCCGAATTAAGTAGTATTTTTTTTATTGAGAGTAATGACTTATTGCTCCGGATTCACAATAATATGTCCGAGTAGGACGTCATGTCTAATTACATAAAATTGAGATCGAAATAGGGAATATATGTAAAAGAGACAACACTCCAGCCAGAGAGCAGACAACAGACTGACACTTTGTGAACTAGCAAGACTTGAATCCTGGTCAACATTTAAGACTAGTAAAAAGCCGGGTTGATATGGTATTATCGTGATTTGTCGTAAGGAAGCTGTTTTTCTCCAATTTAAGTTTAGACGAGTAAATTCATATAAGATATATGACGTCCCATTGAATTGCTTTAAACTAATACACTAATATATTACATATATGAATGTTACTTCCTATTAAGTTTACAAAAATGTCGCGCTTACAAAATACTAAAACAATATAACCACTCTCTGTGAAAGATGGGCGACAGATTCCAGAGGGACAGTCAAACTTATAGATCGAAAATAAACTGACAAGGCTATGGTTAAAAAAGAAAAGACAAACATTCCAATAATAGAACCCAATACACAACACAGAAAGGTAAAAACTGAGCAACACGAACCCCAACGAAAACTGTGGATGATATCAGGTGCTCCGGAAGGGTATACTGATCCTGATCCACATGTGGCACCCGTCGTGTTGCTCATGTTATTACAAACCCGGTAAATACTCTAATTCGGTATGTCATATACGTGAAAAGGAAAGGAGATTTTAGTTATGAAATAAGGAACATATCCGATATCATCTGTAAAACGGTTAATCCATAACTATCATTTATCATCTACAAAATACCACATTTAATAAACATACTCTATCGACACCATTCAAACTCTCGTTAATGGTCATCTTTGAAAAACTAAAGCTAATGGTTGAAGAGTTTTGAAGAAGGCTTATTTTCTTTGGTAAAGTGCTAGTTACATTACACCATAACGAATATTATGGTACACCATAATTTAAGATATATTATGAAAATCAATAATATTATAAGATAGCATAATGTGTGGATTAATATTATGAAATCAAATAATTTTGGAAATGCTTATAATGCATCAAGATATTAAAAAATCGATCATATCGTGATAACGATTTTATTGGAATATGTTTTTGTTTCGGTAGACATGTCTAACATTTGGTGCTTTCATAAGATAAACACTGGCAATGTTTTGAATTTGACATAGGTAACAATTTATTTAAAAATAAACCATTTATCCGCTATTTCTTTTACTTTAAAAAAATCATAACTAAAAAACAGGCAAAGGATACCCAGAGGACATAAAAACCCACAAGTCGAAAATAAACTGACTAAGCCATGGCTAAAAAAGAAAACAAAAAAACACTCTGAAAACAGTAAACATTACAGAAGAATAAAAAAACGTAGACAATTTCATCTAACCTTTACAACATACCCAATTTAATAACCATACTCTATCGATGTACTCTTCGATTCTATTATATAAGTGCATTAATTTTAAAGCAATGTACTGATTCGTTCATTCAAATAAAGCAGTCAATATAAAAGTTTCGACACCATTCAAACTCTGGTTCATGGACATTTTTATAAAACTTAAGCTTATGATCGAAGAGATTTGCAGAAGGCTTATTCTCTTTGGTAAAGTGCTACCCAAAGTATTTTTTCGTGAAAGCAGCATACCATCCGTATATACATTGGACATCCGTTCTGTCCGGACATCTTTTTTTTTCATCCGTTAGGCGTCCGTTCGTGCTATCCGGTAAGGTGTGACCGAAGCACGAACGGACGTCTAACGAATGAAAATAAAAGTTGTCCGTTGACAGAATTGTTATCCGTTGGGAGTCCGTTGATGTACTGACCGAATACAGCGGACGTGTAACAGATGCCTTACGGACACATACCGGATATGGAAAGTACGAGAAACGGAAACGTACCGGACAGAACGGATGTCGAACGTACATCCAACGGAAGAGTACCGCATAAAACGCACACCTAACGGAAGCGTACCGGATAAAACGGATGAACAATATATACGGAAAAATAAAAGGCAACAATAATAATACATGTACATCGCATAAATATTCAAAATGTTTAGGTGTAACTGTTTTTGGTTTATTCTTCAAAATACCGCATAAGGTCAGCGTCTGAAATAAGAGCTGCTTGATTGTGAAGAATCGCCCTTACTTTAAGGTTGATTATGAATAATAAGAATTCATGAACCTTAAGAAATCTGACATACCAATAATTGGCATTTCTGACGAAAAATTTCAATTGGCATATATCCGTTTCAGATCCGTTGATCATCCGTTTTATCCGTTATACGTCCGGTAGAAGTCCGATCTCATTCGTTCAACATCCGTTTTATCCGTTATACGTCCGGTAGAAGTCCGTTGGTGAGTTTATCATCCAGACCACCAACAGATGTATAACGGACACGTAACGTATACAAAATGGAAACGAAACGGACGAGTACCGTACAAAATGGACGCCTCACGGACGTTCAACGTTTTGAATATGCTCAAAATTTTCCACCGGACAGAACGGACGTCTAACGGACATGAACGGATTGAAAAAAGGTTTTCCGTTAGGCGTGCGTTCGAGATATCCGGTAAGATGTGACCGAGGCTTTTCTTGCATCCTTATTTGCAACACACTATAAAATACGATTTTACATTTCTAGCGATAGTCTTTACATCTACAGCGCTTGAATTTACATCTTCAGTGCTACACTTTATACGGATTTGGCTATACTTTTTGGACCTTTTGTATTATAGCTCTTCATCTTTTTTTTATAAGCTTTGGATTTCAAATATTTTGGCCACGAGCATCACTGAAGAGACATGTATTGTCGAATTGCGCATCTGGTGCAAGAAAATTGATACCGTTAATTTTATTACTACCACTGGGTCGATGCCTCTGGTGATGGACTATTAGTCCCCGAGGGTATCACTAGCCCAATAGCCAGTACTTCGGTACTGGCATGAAAATACGGATTTTTTATGTGTTATTAAAATTTGCTATTACAAAATGATAGAAATTGTTATAAATTAAGGAATGTATCTCCCTCATGCAAAGCTCTGTGTGAGACCAACAGGGCTTCGTACTTTAGAGCCTCTAGTTATTTATTATAAAGAAATCGCATGTATAGGCGCACCTGTATTCTGGTTGATATTCGCATGTGTTACGGAGAATATATCTCCCAATTGAAACTATATTCCGCGCTTGTATGACAGTTATGAATATTTTTATATTTTTCTCATAGTATTTGTTATATGATATATTTTATAACAATTGCATTAGGATTTTTTGTAATTTCACGTTTAAATTTGCAAAAGTATCATCTCCTCTAAAGCAGTGACATCGAATGTTTTCTTATAACTAATTTTTTTTATCCAATATTTACAACATTTATTATAATTTCACAACATTGTTTTCGCTGTAATAAAAGCAAACTGTTTACGTCTGCAACATTAGACAGAAAATTTCACACTAAGTTAACCTGATTCCCAGAGATGATAAAAACAATGTAATTAAATATCCACCAGCTGCATTTGCAGACGACTATTATTTGAACTCTTAATGACTAGACTGACCTACTGAAGGTGTCATAACATTTAGGAATCCCGTAAAGATTAACGTTCAACTTTCTACACTGTAATAAACTATTTAAAAAATACTGTTATTTTTAAAAGAAATTGTAACTTTGTTTCAACATAATTCATATTGTACTGAAAAATAACGATTAGATTAATTTAACTTGCAAAATTATAAGTAAAACTATAAAAACGAGTTCTATTCTACTTAAATTGAATCATACTCCTTAAAACTATTTAAAACTATTAACTATTGTTTTTCAATAATTTAAAACTATTTAAGTTCAGATATCTAATCGGGTCCTACTAAAAAGCGTCGGGAGCGCCCGGATGAAAAAAAAGCGCCCGTGGAAAAAAAATTAGCGCCCGGGGAAAATATATAGAGATGAATGTTTCAATTTTAACAATAATATATGAATACTATTTCGAAAAGCTAATAATGGATCACAGTTTATGCTGAAGATTTATAAATCGTTAAACACCGACAGATACGTTTCTCAAATTTCCCAGATAAATATTAATTTTATAAAATTAAAAGAGTTGCACATTATTTAAGAACGGTAAAAGTAATTGAACAAGTGTTCACCATGCAGTTGCGAATATTAGACCTCGGGAACTGAATTTTTTTAAACTAACTATATATACGTTTTGATCGAGGACAATATCGTTCATGATTCTTCTATATACTTATATTTACCAACTTATATACAATTTTTAAATCTAAAATGTAAAAGTGCAACAACACTATCTAAACACTTTAGATTTAGGATCGTTAATATCCCCATTTATACGGGTGAAACACGCAATGTTTTTTTTTCATTCAGGAAATCACTTATTCTCCCGGGCCTTTTTTTCTTCCTCGGGCGCTTTTTCTTTTCTCGGGCGCTCTCGGGCGTTCCCAAGCGCTTTTTAGTAGGACAGATCTTATCGTATTATTTATTTATCGTATAGGACATGTAGAAAAAAATCCGTCCTTTCGGATAAGTAGTTTTATACATATCACCCCAAGGTTATCCTAGTAACGTGTCGAGTAACGAGTAGCAGCATGAAAACAAATAAATGGTGGTGTCAAACTGTCAAATCCAATGTATCTGTGTTTTCCCCCCAAAATGTTTTTATACGGAGCACTCAGGGGAGGACAAGATAACTTCTTTAACACCGAAAAATATATTAGAAAAAAAAAATGAATAAATGATATGTTTTAGAAATTGTAATCACAATGACTGACATGCTTGAAATCCTAAATTGGATGCGCAGTTGCTTATTATTTTCTTTTCTTCAATTTTACCCCACCCCCCTTTTTTTTAAGACATGAATATATTTCATAGATTAGACTACATCCATTTTTTGGGGGTAAAATATGGTTCTTTAACTCCCAACATTGGTAGAGCCTTCAAACACCAAACCCTGGATCAGTGCATTTAGTCTGTTATGATTATGGCAGAAGACATGCAAAGAAATGACTAATGACCAGTGCATTATAGGATTTACATTTTTCCTTTTGGTCAATCATCTTGCAGGGTCCAAACGAGTTCACCTGTATGTGTGCCATTTGTTTTCTTAATTTCTTTATCAGCTATTGACTTGGTATCTTCTTATCAAATAATGTGTGTGAAATTTAAATCTCATTTAGATATACATGTTAGTTTCTTACCCTTTTTACTTAAAAAAAGCCATTTGCCAATGTAATAAAAAGAATAACGAATCAAAGAATTCAAATAGGCTGCGCGCATTAGCAAATTCATGTGTTGTTCGGTCACTCGTTGAATATTTTTCCTTTTGGATTCTTCGATAATTTATTCTATAAATCTCATTTTAATTTCAATTGTACGTACACGTACTTATGTATATATGTTTGTTAACTGGAAAATATTTCTCGGTCTTAAAATCAATTATACGTCGTATACTTTTCTATGTTAAACTTATATAGTTAGGCACTTTTGTTGTATGTTTATATCATTCGGTTTTTTTTAGACATTTATTTCTTCCATTAGTTCACTGTTGTAGCCTAAACATATATTCAAAAGGCTAAGTCTAAGAAATCAAGTTGAACCCCATCATGAGTTGAAACATCAATATATATAGTCTTAGGTCTCTACTTTTTATATTTTGTTGTAAGAGATGTATAAATACTCTGTCACGTCCGGTCTATGTTTTAGTTAGTTTTTTTCTGTTTGTATCGATCTGATGAGACAAGCCATTTTCAACTGGCTTCTATAGTTTGTTCATATGTTAGAAGGTTGAGCGCTCACAAACATGTTTAAACCCGCCACATTATGTATGCGCCTGTCTTTTGTATAGAACCTTCAATTTAGTGGTTGTAATGGTTCATGTCATTAATTTTTGTTTTTCCCAATTGATTTGTGAATTATGCCGTTATTTTTCTCAATTTATTTGTTTCACTTTTTATTTATGTCTTGGCCTTTCATAATCGACTTTAAGGTATCGGCTTTTGTCATTGTTGAAGGTCGTACCGTTACCTCATATTGCTAACATCTACTTAATATGAACTTTGGTGGAAAGTTGTCTCATTGGCAATCATACAACATCGCCTTATATTTATAATCTTAGGAAAGGTATAGGAAATAGTAAAGAAATTGGAAATATATATGCACGCCATTTAATAAAATTCATGCTAGTGCTTTATTACAGAAAATAACATGCAAAACTTTAAACGTTTGAAGTTGTAAATTGTGTTAAAGCTTGCGGAAGAATATCTCAAAAACGTTTTACGACACTCCCGATAAGGACCGGTAACTCTGTATTTTTTTGCGGGAAAATATGAATGGCTTCTCATATCTAATCTTTCAGAAAAATCGATTTCTTACAAAAGAGTGTCCACCATGCACTTACACTGCACTATTAAAAGCATAGTAGAATATATTGATATACAAATGGATGAAATATAAAAAAAGAAGATGTGCATGGTATGATTGCCAATGAGACAACTATCCTCAAAAGACCAAAATGACACAAACATTAACAACTATAGGTCACCGTAAGGCCTTCAACAATGAGCAAAGCCCATACCGCGTAGTCAGCTACAAAAGGCCCCGATAAGACAATGTAAAACAATTCAAACGAGAAAACTAACGGCCTTATTTATGTTTAAAAAATGAACGAAAAACAAATTTGTAACACTTGAACAAACGACAACCACTGAATTACAGGCTCCTGACTTGGGACGGGCATATACATAAATAATGTGGAAATTATATATACAGCCCTTGGATGGTGTTAACTTTCCAAAAAATTGTATAGTGTACTGGTGTAATGATGTAATGGTCTAAGGTGTATGGTGCTGTGGTGTATGGTGCTGTGGTGTATGGTGTAAGGGGAATGGTGTAATGCTGTTTGAGGAATGGTGTGATTGTGTAACTAGCGATCGGGAATGGTGTGAATGATTGTGTACGACATCTCATTGGTTGAAACGAATTTCTTTTTATTTTATTTTTTCGAGTTGTAAACATACTCAATAATAATAATCTTAATATTTGAAATTTAATTGCATTATGGGTAATTTTGGATCGTGTAGATAGAATGGGGAATGGTGCATGGTGTAATGTGTAAGGTGTATGGTGCAAAGGTGTAACGTGTATGGTGTAATGGTACAAGGTGTATGGTGTAATGCTGTAAGGTGTATGGTGTAATGGTGTATGGTGTTAGTGGGAAGTTTACACCATCCAAGGACTGTACATGTAACTGTTATATTAATAATAAAATAACAACAAACCAGTACATACTCTGTGACGTTTATTATAATATGAGGCAGGCATTACCTGTAAATGGGGACGAAGTCTGTATGAATTATTATTTTGTAACTTAAATATTTGTTCAAAAAAAAAAGAAACGGAAATACCGTAACGTTTCCGATTTTGGTTCTGTTGTTAGGGATTTTAGTTATGACGTTATTTAAATTATGACGTCATATACAATGTAAACAAAGAAACGCTATCATCAGGTAACGTTTTTTCATATCAAGGAATTATGTAAAATGAAATTGGTATTGCGCGTACCTTCCTATTTTTATACTAGACTGATAAATATATATTTTACTCAAAGTTTCATGCAAACGAGACCGGAAAAAGGAAGTACATAGTACATTTCTGCGCAGGTCCGGGATTTCAAAACACGACAAAAAAAATTTGAACGATTTTGAGTTCATTAGTACAATGAAAAATTCGGGAAATTTTCCCGTATTTTTTTTTTATTGAATTTTCTACTGTTATTGGGGACTACGTCCCCATATTAGTATAATAGTCCCAAGTAAACTGATTTGTATCTCAACAATATCATAGTTATTACGGTGCGGTTGAATTTCCTGTCATTTATTCATCATCCACGCAAGAACTTGTCTCAGAAAAAAATATACTCTGTACATTAAACTCAGTTTCAGGTATAGCAAATGTACAGAGGTGTGATCTTTTTCTGTGACATCTGCTTTTGACCATCCACAAGAACTTGAGTCATCCGATGTTCAGTACTTCAGTACTTTGATTAAGTTGAAAGTTTTCAGTTCAAAATCGATTCATGAATTTTTTTGGTGAAAATAAGATTTTTGAAATATCAATTATTGCAACAACAGAAATCGCGTATTTGTCTTCAATAGTTTTAATAAGAACATAACACTTTGTAAATATAGGACCAATTGGCCTATTATTTTCCTTATTACAGTGTATTCAATTTAATGATATACATTGCCTTGTATTGTTTCTTGTGTTCGTCCGGAACCATTCATGAACTATTTGCCACTGGAGTCCAATCAAATCGTTTCCTTTGTTGACTAGTATATATAAATCGATTGAAGCTTGTTTATATCAAGTGACTAATTACATGTAATATTTCTTTTATAAACTGTAGTATCAAAGCTCCTCTATGCACACAAGACGTAATTTATTATTAATTATGGACTTCTTCCAGTAGTTATTTTATATCTATGTTAATCTTTGGTACACCATTCTTACATGTCAGTCCTCTCCCACCATAACATCACTCGATTTTGGTTAATAAGTTGAAAAGTTAAATTTCGTTTATTGTAAGTGTAATGTATCAAGAAAACAAAGACGGGTTCAAACAGAAAGGTTTTGAAATCAAAGATAACTGTGCACCTTAAGATCAGCATGGGTTTATTAGTCGTCAATACGTGTACTTAAAGTCCAGTCTAAAAATAAGCATACTAGGTACTTTGATTCAAGGACGAAACCACGATGTCTAGTCTTACTAAAAAATATAATCAATATTCAAACTCTACTTATGAAGATTAGAACAGATTATACCCATGTCATATCTTTTACCAATTCAATTCAAATATTTATTGTCATATAAACTCTGAACAATAAGTTTGTGACAAATAATATAAACATACACAAAATACATTTAACAAACAAAACCATGAAAACAAAAAAAGCAAAAAAGCAAAACAATCTATCTATATGATATATAAATATATATTTTATAAATAAATCAAGAGTCCCCTGTCCTCAGTTATAATGCCTGTTTAAAATAGGACCCTTAGCTTTCTACTTCTTTTGAGGTTGATGGACAAAGAAGATATGTATTTTTTTCATTTTCTTGCCAGGACATAAAATCTGGCATATGTTTAATTACATTTCCTATAAAGTTCTCTCTTAGTTTAGCAATTTTTTTTGCAGTATAAAATAAAATGGGCTTCATCCTCCATTGTATTACAGGATGTGCATAGTCTTTTTTCTCTAGGTATTTTTAAATGTCTGCATTTTTCTATCATTAAATTAAGAGATGTTCACCCCTCCTTTCATCGAAATAGACAGAAAATAGTATGGTTCTCACAGTTATATGTATCTAAAGGATAAAGTAGTCCTTCACCTAGCACCTCTCGCCAGTATGAATTGCCTTTTTGGGATTTACACTCCCTTTTCACATTTCATGGATTCTCCCTGATTGTACTAACTATTGTACAGAAATGAGTTAAATCAGTCTAGAAAATACTTAAGGTGGTATGGGAGTCTAAATAGAAATGATAGAATTTGTTCGTTACTTTGCCAAAACGTAGTATCTATTGATACATGTCGAAAAATATAATAAAAATGATAAGTCAACGCGCATTTTCTCAAGCTACAGGACGGGACAACATGACACATTTTGTATGGATTATACAGGAAAAAACACCATTTTGTGATTAGAAACTAAACAAAATGATAGAATTATTAAATACTTCAGGAACATATAGATTTCAGACACTGCTTTGAGAATATCAAAAGAAAAGATAGGGTCACCGTACTTTTTTCCGTCTAAAATACAAAATAGGAAAATTCCATGAATCCTTCAGAAATTGCACTGTTTTAGAGATACCTCCCCCTAAAATGCCAATTAAAAAAACCTAAAAACAAACCAAAATAGTTAACATTTGCAATAATATTAATATTTATAAGTTCTATTCTTATAAATTGGCTCTTATAAATGAAAATTCACATTAAATATCTGCATTCCTGCATCAAATTTTGCTATCTTGATGGAAAATCTAGATCTTTGGTTCTCTGTTTTTTTACAATCCAAGATGGAGGAAGACACTAATACCACCTTAAGACTAGATCATCTTTTATTTAAATTTTCTCAACTTGTAATTTTTTAAGAAAAATATGTATTAGGTTTTCAATCAAATTAGTATTATCACAACTGCATGTGACCATGATGACTTTGTGTACTTTTGAAAATATTACAATTACTGTTACACAGTAGCATATCAGATTCCTAACCATATATATAATTATCTATAGATGAAGGCTATTCATTGGGGAACCGTCGTGTAATGCATTAAATTTTTGCTCGCGTAATTAACATAATTTAAAGAAAGATGTGATATTGTAATCAATGAGTCAATTTTTCACAACAGACCAAGTGACACAAAAATTAACAACTTAAGGTCACCGTACGACCTTCACTAATAAAAAAAAATACCAAACTGCAAAATCAGTTACAAAGACTCGAAATGATAGGTAAAACAATACAAACAAGTTAACAAACAGCCTGACTTATGGTTTAATTGGTGAACGACAAAAAATTAATTATACTTCATATGAAAATGCAATATTTTGATGGCTGATACGAGGGTGTTAATTTACTCTATCACATGGCCGAGAGAGTGACAATTTTTTTTAATGTTACCTTTTCGTCTAGAAAATCGATAGTTTAAAGGACAATGGTTTGACTATACATCAAGTAAATAAAAACACGGCTAAAGTTCCGCTACGTTTTGACTCAGATTTTATCATTTGACTGTCAATCCCCCCCACCCACCCCAAAAAAAACAAACAAGACCGTTCCTGTTTGTATATGGTTTAACACTAGTAATTTTTAAGACACTTTATAGCTTGTTGTCCGGTGTTAGCTAAGGCTCCGTGTTGAAGGTCGTACCTTGACCTATAATGGTTTACTTTTATAAATTGATACTTGGATAGAGAGTTGTCTCATTGGCACTAGCACATGCCACATCTTCCTATATATATGTATACTATATAAATAGAAAAACTGATTACCAAAAACAAGATGAATAAAAAATATCAAACAAGAATTACAAATACATCATTTAGTGAAATATTCCATGTGGAACACCTAATAAAATTATTATTTAGCGAAACAATATTGGGAGGAACATATATAAATTTGCATATAGGAAAACACATCAACTTAACATTGAATACAATGTTTCTTTGAGGATTTTATATTAAATGGTCTTCAAGTGAAATATGCCAATTTTCACCATTGAAGTGTTCTGTTAGGGGAACATAGCAATATTACACTAAGAACACATTTACATTGTACAAGTTACAGTTTGGTAAATAATTATCTAGGGAACCCACACACCTTTTAAAAGACACATATTTATGGTAAACACATACATGTATCACTTAAAAATGAAGCGATCCCACATTACCCGTTATTTCCTGAGAGACGGACAGAGATAAAGGAACATGGGAAGGGAAGCGGGGGTTAGCGGGCGGGCAGTTGGGGTCAACGGATTAGGAACTGGATGAAGAGAAGAGGTAAAAGATGTGATATTCTGGTGAAAATGATTTGACGGATTTTCGTATAGGGGTTAAGAAAATTGAAAGTAGGAATCATCCCTCTTTTCTGTAACGCCAAACGTATTTTTTATAAATAATTTAACGACCGAAAATATATAAACATGTACATACATGTATGTTATAAACATAAACATGTTTACCCCCGCCACATTTTTGCGCCTGTCCCAAGTCAGCTGCCTCTGGCCTTTGTTAGTCTTGTATTATTTTTAATTTTAGTTTCTTGTGTACAATTTGGAGTTTAGTATGGTGTTCATTATCACTGAACTAGTATATATTTATTTAATAGGGACCAGGACCAGGACCAGGTGCGGGAATTTCTCGCTACGTTGAAGACATGTTGGTGACCTTCTGCTGTTGTCTTTTCTATGGTCGGGTAGTTGTCTCTTTGACAAATTCCCCATTTCCTTTCTCAATTTTATGACTTCCTCGAGTTTTATAAACAAAATGGAAAACAATTTTCATGCAAGTAACTTTTGTAGATTTGTAAATTAAAATTTTACTACAGTTTGGGGATTCCGGAGTGGAGGTGGGTGAGGTTCTACGGGTTGAACCCCCCTTTTTTTTCTTAACTATTATTGCATTTGAACTGGGACATATGTTGGACCCCCCTTTTTTTAAATGGCTGGATCCGCCTCTCAAGTATACGTTATGTTAGGTTTCATTGCAAATTTATTGTGTAGCATTTTAAAACAACATATTTTATACAACCTTGAAAATATATATCAAAGTTCACCAATATTTACCGCAGATAGAAAAAGGCGCGTTGTTGAAACAATCAAATGTGATTATCAAACAAGATAGGAATGTTAAAGTTAGGCTTGTTGCTAATTAGAATAAACAGGCTGGCAGTTCCGATAATAAATCTCAGACAAACGCTCCAACTAAACTGTCAACAATTGAGATTTCCTGTCGAAATAATTATCCGCTATATAAAGAAGAAATGCATGTGTTGGACGTTATAAAATGCGAGTTTCATTTTAGTATTATAATACTAGTGTAGCCAGGTGTAGGGTGGGGCTGTATAAAGAACTAGCTTTATACATTTTTTTTCTAAAACATTATAATATTACTACATATTACTTTTAACTGATTCGCTGTAATTGATTGTTATTTTCTTTACGTCCAGTCACAAATATTTCGAACATGTTCAAGACAAGAACAGATAAATCATAAGTACATATAGGTCCTTTATGCAACTGTATGGAGTTTAAACATCACGATTTTAATTGTTGTGAAGTAATTCTGACTCTGACCATTTAGATATTGACAAATATAATGTATATCAATATTAGAATAGTATAAAGCATGACATTATTCTCATTGGAAACTTTAGAACTTAAAATTGGGAATGAAAATTGGGAATGTGTCAAAGAGACAGTAACCCGTCCAAAGAGCAGAAAAAAGCACAGGGCCACCAATTGTTCGACACAGTGAGGAAATCCCACAAGTGAGGTTTTGCTTGCATCTAAACAGTATGTTTGTATCCAAGTTCAGCAAATATGAAATTTAATAAAAAAAATAATCTCCGAAACATATAAAGGAACCAAAATAAGTAGTAAAAAAAAACCATACTAAACTAACATAGGCCAGAGAATCCCGACTTAGAATAGCCGCACAAATGCGGCATGTATATATATAATGGCAGTCAGCAGGGTTAAAGAACATCAGTTGTTCGACCTGTTAGTCAAATGCGTTTTGTTTAAATATACTTTTTCACTATTTTGGTCTTTTGGAAAATGTTGTTTGTGCTGTTTTTACACCCTTCTACAACGAAATTTGGTTTACATGCACGAGTATAATAATTGCGGTTTTTATCCAACGCAATCATAGGTTTGAACGTAGTTTTCAATTTAGACTCGTATAAATATATATAATTATATATATAAAACTCGTCTTAACATCAACCCAACAATGTTAGATCTGTAAACTTGCTTTCGCAAATTTTTTGTTCTTCCCTCGCCGGGACACCCAATCGCCTGCACTGTTGCCGTCCTGCTAGACCTCAATCTATATATAACTTGTTTAGTGAAATCTTCCCCCCCCCCCCCCCCCCCCCATGTATACATCTATCCTATGTGGAATCAACAAACACACAGCAATATGCAAAGTAAAAAGAAGTCCGGAACCGATCTTAGAATAGGTAACACAAGAATATTTTAAGACACGTTCGAAAGGCGGCTATTGTGATTGTGTCAGCTCGACAGGGACACATTCAAATGTCTGAATGTTGCAAAACTGCACGAAAAACGTATCGCATGTAACACACCCACGAAGAGGCTGCCCAACGGAAATAAACCCTAGTACTGAAATGTTGCAAAACTACAAAAAGACAAAGAGTACACAAAACAACATTAAATACTGAGTAACAAAACACCTACAAAACAAACAACAGAAAAGTAAACAGATGAATGCATCTCTCACAAAAAATTAATTGTTTAGCTCTACCATGATTTATTCTGAAAGTTATAGATTTTTTGGGGGAAAAAAGATCGTGGATTAAGACTTGTGCCTGATCAAACATATAAATTTAAAATCAGTATTTGCTGCTTGACAGGTGTAAAAGAAAATCTTGTCTGCCAGGAGTCGGAATAATGTATTCGAGTAGAAACTCTGCAATTTCGAACTTTATTCGATCGTCACTGATGAGCCTTTTGTAGACGAAACGCGCGTCTGGCTCAAATACAAAATTTAAATCCTTGTATCTACGATGAGTTTATTAGGCTTACTGTGAGTACTCTCATATTTGTACTTAGTGTCTATTTGGTTTTGTTTGGGATGTACAAGTACCCGGACACGTCCACGTGTAATTTCATGTAGTATTTGTATCTTTAATCATCTGTCGAGTTAAGACTTTCAACTGATTTTTATAGATCGTTCTTATGTTGTACTATTACACCACTGTTTCATGTAAGGGAGTGGGTTGCGATCACGCAAACATGTTTGACCCCGCCACATCCAGTATGTATGTGTCTCTCCCAAATCTGGAGCCTGTAATTCAGTGGCTGTCGTTTGTTTCTGTTACATATTTGTTTTTCGTTCATTTTTTGGTACATAAATTAGGCCGTTATTTTTCTCGTTTAAATTGTTTTATATTATCATTTTGGGGTCTTTTATAGCTGACTTTGCGGTATGTTGACCTATAGTTATTAATTTCTGTGCCATTTTTGGTCGTTTGTGAAGAGTTGATGCATTGGCAATCATACCATTTCTTCTTTTTTTCTATATTTGCCTTGTGAACTAGCACGCTTAATAAACTGACCCAGTGCGTCATTGTAGTACAAAGTTTTGAAATTTTTCAAACCTCATATATCAAGTTCCGTCATAAGACGGCATGCTGGACTCAGTCGTATCTTGGACTGTTCGCATTCGGGATGCAATCTGGACTCAATCGGCAAAAAAACAGCAATGGTAAATTTTTTCTAGATCATGCCCGTTCCACATGACACTGTCCAGAAAATAGTTATCAAAGACACAAGGATTATAGTTTTTTAAGGCAGACGCGCGTTTCGTCTACATAAGACTGATCAGTGACGTTAAGTTCCAAAATAGTTATTAAGCCAAACAAGTACAAAGAAGAAGAGCATTGAGGACCAACAATTCCAAAAAGTTGTGCCAAATACGGCTAAGGTGATCAATTCCTGGGATAATGAAATTCTTAGTCACAGATCAATGTTACGATTTTGATCATCGCGATACTAGAGAATTTGTCACGACATAATAACGATTGTAATTCGACTAGACAAAATTGATTGAGACTTCCCGAATGTTAAGGGACGCACCTTGCTGTCGGGGTGCTTGTCCAAACTCTCCGATCCGTAGGAGTCCGAGTGTTACGAACGTATACTACAGCGTTCAGGCAATAACAGGACATTCCATATCATTGAGGATAGTAATCCGACTTTTTAACTTTTCGAGTCTAAGCGCAGTCTGATCTCAAACGGGAGCAATAATCGCCCTGTGTAAACCCCGCTTTAAAGATCATAGAACGATTCTAGCACGCTCATGCCGTCCTAATCACGCACGTCTTGCGACCTTACTACGTTCATATTACGACCATTTTTACTTATAGCCATGCTCGGGCTCATTCTCATTGTCAAATAAAGCATGTAAAAGCTCTCCAGGTTTTATTCGTCTGTATATAATTTGGACCTAATGTCGCTAGTCTCCAACAGCTCAGCCATGCTTGACACATTTGTATCATCCCACTATTAATTGTTCAATAAAATATCTTCATTTGATCTTGATAGATCAGCAATATACGTTGTGATAGGTTAATCCGACATCTCATCTGGATCAGGATTCGTATCAGAGGCCCCACTGACTCTACCTCTATCCATATCATGCACAAATACAAAATATTGTAGATTTTGGTGGCCTGTCTGTGTTGTTATCGAGAATTTTACGTATAAATGAAAATAAGGAGGAATGGAACAGTATTTATATTGACTCCGACAACATGATATTGACGTTATTATATTACCGAGAGCGTAGTAAAATCGCCATATGAACATGGTAAGATCGTAGAATGATCGTGATAAAATCGTTCTTTAATCGCAGAAGAAACGTGCTAAGATCGTTTTTTAATCGGATAAAGTGTGATATAATCGTAGTAAGAACGTGATGAGCGTAGCAAGATCGTGATTATCGTAGTGAGGTCGCAGAACAAGCGTGGTGAAAACGGGTATACTCTTGGTGGAATCGTTGTAGAAAAGTAATGAGGTCGTAGTAGCATCGTGAACTCATCCAAAATTTACATTTTCATGCCGCCCATACCGCGACCTCAACACGATCTGAATACTTTTTAGATCGTGCTGAGCGTGGTGCGATCGTGGTCTAGTGTGACTTGTTCATAAAATAACAGCGGGCAAGCTGAAGAGATGCCGTGCATTTACATTGATACATGTATACATTGTATGTTTAGTATTGACCATTTACTGAAATAACTATCTATTCTGTCTTTTTGGAACATTACCATTGAACTTTCATTGTAATTCTTTTGCACTATTGAGGAAGTTATATAATATAAAACATCGTAAAGCTTAACTTATAGCTGTTTTGATTTTAGCCAGTGGCTTTATCTCCGAAATCTGAAAATAACAGGAAAGACGAAAACACCTGTTATATTTACCGGTGTCTTCCCGATTGTCCCACTTTTTGAAATTACAGGTAAAAAGGTAATGAAATTTTGTGGGACAATCGGGAATATGTTTGTGGGACAATTGGGAAGTTTAAATGTGGGACAATTGGGAACTGTTTTTATAATGATTAATTTGTTTTTACAGCGTGTTGCAGTTAATCAAAGGTTACTAATCGATGTAACTTATAAAATATGAACAAAATAAGACCAAATAACAACATTTACATATTTTATTTTGCTCATAGTAGGTACAATTGAAGTATCATATAATATAATATGAAGTCTTTTAAAAAAAAATTTTTTTTTAGTCTAAGATGCATATTTTTTTTTATTTTTTTTATTGGCTTTGAACTAGCAGTCAGTACTGCGAGTACTCTCAGATCTGTACTTAGTGTCTTTGTCGTGGTGATGTCCCAAGCCAGGAGCCTGTAAGTCAGTGGTTGTCGTTTGTTGCCGTGTAACATATTTGTTATTCGTTCATTATTTTGTAAAAATTATGCCATTAGTTTTCTTGTTTGACATTAGTCATTTTGGGGCCTTTTGTAGCTATGTGATATGGGATTTGCTCATTGTTGAAGGCCGTATGATGACCTATAGTTGTTAATTTCTGTGTCATTTGGTCTCTTTGGGAGAGTTGTCTCATTGACAATCATACCACATCTTCTTATTTCTTATGGAAGTCTGGCTCTTCTTTATAATTGGTGAAGAGTCCTGTTGACTGCAAAAACAATGGGAAAATTGGAAAAACAATCTTTAATAGTGATTCTTGGAAAGGCTGATCTGGAAAAATTCTAGACAGCAGCAAATTTAGAGAAAATAGGTAGGGTACAAGAAATGATTTTACCAGAAGCATGTGCATCCCATATAAAAAAAAAATCTTACAAATATCTCAAATATGTATTTTTTCAATCAATTATAACAAAGAAGTTGAAATAATATGATTTGTGTTCTAAAAAATTCCAAAATTCCAAAATTTACAAATTGACAGAATGGTCAATTTGACACAAAAAGCAATAAAATTTTATAAAACTTTCTTATATTAACACCTACTTCTAGGTTTGTTTTTTTTAAGTTAGATTTATTCAGATTGGTCCACTCTATCTTTATTGAAAGTATGAAAAAAATAAAGTTTAATTGTGAAACTGTGATTTTTTTTTATGATAATAGCCCAAAAATGGATAACATTTGATGAAAACTGAGAAAATCATCAGAATTGGGTACTTTCAAATGGCTGTAGCAAAAATAAGTGCACCACCATATGATTTTCGTCACCAATTAGTTTTCTAGAGTCATATATAAACCCGAAAATCAGGTTAAGAAAAAAAAGTTTAATTCAAGACCTTAAAAGATCTATTTCATAAATCAGAAATATTATATTTTTTAATCAAAAGTGTATCAATCTAATGATTTAAAAAACATATTTTTTATACTTTTATAGAATTAATATTAAATGTGCAATAATTAATTCTTGTTTATTTAGCAAAACAAACAACAGTTACCTTGTTTATCTAAGAACATTTTACTACATAAAATAATGTGGGACAATCAGAACTTTTCATGTGGGACAATCAGAACTCTAAAATTTTAAAAAGTGGGACAATCGGGAATAAACCTATTTACCTGAATGTGTGATCTTGGATTGGGTTTTAAATAAAAAGACACTTTTCTATTATTACTGTTACTATTACAAAATAGAAAAGAAATGAATTTCATCTTCAAATTGGTTGCAGTTAATCTTTCTTCTATATACATTTATATTGGCATTCTACATTTCTAAGATATCTTCCTTTTTCTATTAATAAATTATGATCTCTTATTCTAGTTTTGTTATTAGTTTTCTAAATTAAAATTTTGAGTAAGTTAAATATTTTTCATTTGTATTATTTAGTCTTACAAGATTATAAATAGTGAGTTTGCTGTTATCCTTCATATCTTATCATTTACTCTCTTTTCATAAAAATCCTTCAATTTTAATTTTATTTGTTCTCTAATAGTTTTATTTATCTTATGAGAGGAATATTTCTTGAAAGTGTCTAAATCCATACCAGTTTCTTCTGATACATGTTTTACAAATGAGAACCAACTGAAGAATAAATTCGCACAGAGTCTAAGCTTTGAGACAAAAAAAATAATTCCTTTACAAGAGGATAAATGGCATGAGAATATAAACGTATACCATACAATATAGATTGAAATTTAATATGTAGTTCCAGGGGAAGTCTCTCAAGACCAGCTCTTAGATATAGGAAGATGTGGTGTGCAGTGCCAATGAGACAACTCTCCATCCAAATAACAATTTAAAAAAAAGTAAACCATTATAGGTCAATGTACGGCCTTCAACACGGAGCCTTGGCTCACACCGATCAACAAGCTATAAAGGGCTCCAAAATTACTAGTGTAAAACCATTCAAACGGGAAAACCAACGGTATAAATTTTATGAAACTATGCTTAAGCCACGTGTATATTTACAAAATTGTAAGTGTGACTTTTTAAAAGGTGGTTTGACATGAAGTGAATCAAATTATCAAAGGGTATCAAATAGTTGCAGGGGCGGATCCAGCCATTTTAAAAAAGGGGGAGGGGGTCCTAACCCAGGACAAAGGGGGGGGGGGTCCAATTACATGTCCCCATTCAAATGCATTGTTCGTCCAACAAACCCTCGGACCCCCTCCCCCCTCTGGATCCGCACCTGAGTTGCCACTGACACATTGAGTCTTTTTAGTTTCATGCTCTCTTAATCAACTCAAGATCCAGAAAACTAGTAAATGGTACATATAAGACTGTACTTTGACCTTCAATGGTTTATCTTTAAAAATTATGACTTTAATGGAGAGTTGTCTCATTGGCAATCATATGTTATCTCCTTATATCTATAAAGGTCATGATACGACTTTCAACTATGAGTAAAATTCGTGCAGCATAGTCTGCTATATGAAAGGCCCCGAAATTACAAATGATAAAACAATTCAAACGAGATGCATTATGATTAGTTTGGTTTTTTTTTTCAATCCAAGAAAATATGTATAACTGTGTATATAAAATTTACAAATTGCCAATATCTCCTTTTAAGCTCACCAGGCCAAAAGTGACAAAGTGCGATTATTTATTAAACTTTTCTCATCAATTGTCGTCCTTCGTCCGTCGTTGTCGTCTGATAGCTTTTACAAAGATATTCCACTCTGAATCTGCTGGGCCAAATAAAACCAATTTCGGCCTAAATCATTATTAGGGTATGTACATGTAGATAAAAAATTCATTCCGATGCATATGACCACGCTTGTGCACCGAGATGGCAGTCATCGCTAAAACAGAACATCGGGGTAAAATGCAGTTTTTGGCGTATAAATCTCTGAAACTAAAGCATTTATAGCAAATCTTATGTTCGTTCAGTCAAAAGTTATCTGCCAATGCAGTAGACAACCCGTTGTTGTGTTGTTTCCCCTTGAACTGATAGTTGAAAGAAAATTTTGCAGTTTTTGGCTATCATCCTGAATATTACCATGCATGAAGAAAAACTGTTGACAGCAAACTTTTTCAGCAAAACAAGGTCTACAAAAAGTAGTTATTGCCTTTTACAGTTAATTTCCCACAATTTGTCTTAGATTTCGGTAATCCTTTGCCAAAAAATTCTCCTCTGAAACTACTTGTCCAAATTAAAACAAACTTTGCATAAACAATCCCTAGGGTATCTAGTTAAAAAAAATCCATTGACCAAACATCAACCAAGATGGCAGAATGGCTAAATAGTAAATAAGCGGGATGCAGTGTTTGATTTATATCTCTGAAACTTAAGCATTTAGTCCTAAATAAGATATAAATGAGAGAAACTGAACAGACTTAAATGACCGCCAATATAAGATAAAAAAAAAATATCTGTTTTTGTCATTTAATAATACTTTTCTCGTCTACAATGTTGAAGTGTGTCTTTGTCTAATATGATATAGACCAAGATGAGCAACACAGGCTATTTTGAGCCTCCTGTTATTATTAAACTGGCGTTTTTTTGTGTTGTTTTAACTCGCACAATATTCCGGGACAGTAGTGAAAATAGAGGTAATTCGAATCTTTCATTACAGTGCAGACAATGAATGAATAAATAAAATTGAAAGACTTTGTCTAGCTGCAATTGAAAGACTTTGTCTAGCTGCAATATTCCTTTTTTCCTCTTTCAGTATGCAATGCTAAAAACTCGACATGAAATATTAGTTAGGACTTCGATATGGGGAAAATATCACTCACCTCAAGTTCAAGAAAAACAATTTTCACTGTGTAAGTGATTCTTGATGTTGAAAGATTTCAGAAATCATGAACTAAACTTTATCTTATAAAAAATATGTTGTATGATTGCCAATGAGACAACTCTCCACAAGAGATCAAATGACATAGAAACTAACAATTATAGGTCACCGTACGGTCTTCAACAATGAGCAAAACCCATACCACATAGTCAGCTATAATAGGTTCCGAAATGACAAATATAAAACAATGCAAACCTAAATTACGTACAAAAATGAACGAAAAACAAATATGTAATACATCAACAAACGACAACCACTGAATTACATGATCCTGACTTGGGACAGCTTGTTTGTAGTTCTTTTGTGTGATGAATGCAATAATATTGAAGGTCGACTTGTTACTCATTTTTTTCCTGCAGGAAATATTAATTCTCTACCGTATTATTAGAATGAAATTAAGCAAAAACTCCTAGAAAAGTTTAATAAATTAATTGAACATATGAACAATACTGCTTATGTTAAAAGAAAGATTACAATACATGTATTGCAATATAATTAAATGTGTCATGTCGTGTTCAAACCGACCCGTCAGTTTCGTGCTGGCATAGACATCTTTCGTATGAGTGATATTTTTCGAGGCAATTAATAAGAACTATTACATTAGCGGATCCAGGGGGAGGGGGTCCGAGTGTTTGAACCCTCCTCTTTTTGGACGATCAATGCATTTGAATGGGAACATATAGTTGGACCCCCCCCCCCCCTTTTTGTCCTGAGTTGGGACCCCCCTTAAAGCTTTTAATATGGTAGATCCGCCCCTGTATTATATGTCAGAGGAAAGACTGTGGTGCTCGCGGAGTCATATTAAGTTTTGTTGACTATTTAAATCTACATGTACATTAGCACGTAAACAAAATACAGCGCTGCTTCCCAGTTTAGTTGAATATGCCATAACATTAGTCATATAATTCAAACAAACGCGAGAAGAAAAGAGTTCTAGTATTTCACAAGCTTTTAGCATTGATTATAAATTTAATTTAAATTCCAGCAACCTTTCACGTTGAAGTCTGTGAAAGTTAGAACATACGAAAAAAAAAAATCAAACGAATTTAACATTCAAACAAACTCATAAATTTGTTGCGAGTGTTTTTCTATTATATAGACTTTTTCAAATGATTAATTTAGTTTTATTTTATTTTGTGTCGTCGATTAGTTTGTTTTCCTTCAGAAGCATATTAACAATTAAAGTTAAAACAAAAATAATAATTTATAACTAATATCTACGCTGCGTTGTCTGTTTTCAAAGTTGGCGATTATAAATCTCTAAACTTTTATCACAACATATTATATATTAAAGTGGCAAGTGCAATTTGAGGGATCAGCGTACCAATGTGACCTGAAATGTCTAATCGTTGAACTATCATTAGTTATAATGAGGTTTCCTGATGCACTTGAGCCATTAAAAATCAAATACCTTGTTACTGTAGCTTACAGTACACAGATGTATTAGTATCGTATTTCACTTCATTGATAAAACACAATATTTTGTAGCTTAGACGATTTATAATTACACAGTTTATATATCTCTGCAGATTATAATGTATTTATAGCACACATATGGAACAGATACGCATACGTCAATGTGATTGCATCAACAATTTGTCAATAGTTGTATTTATGTCCTGCAATTATACTATCTAATATTTTTCGATAATTAAAATACGAATCGAATATTTCCGCTTAGCTCTCATTTAAAATTCTCCCAAACAGAGGTATGCCATGAACAAGATCAGTATTCAAAATCTTACACTTTAAGCTAATCTAAGTCATTCCCTCTCCATTTATACCGTCAGAGCATATATTTTCATCAGCAGGACTGTAAGTTACAAATAAAGTTGAGAATTAGCCTCATCCCAGGCACAGTTGTCAAGATACTACTTTTAGATCAGACAAATTCAATGCACCTTATGTCGATCCTCAGAAAATTATTAAAGTCATCAGTGATCATCAGTTATTTTCAAACATCACCCCTTTGTTGATTTTTTTAAAAATGTGTTTTTACGGTCCCTTAATACTGTTGTTTGAGTAATAATTTTTCTATAGATATCACTTTATTACTGGATTAGATAATTGTCAGTTTACATAATAAAATAAGAACATGTATGTCAAGTATTAAATAAGCTTTTAATTATGATTTATATGGTATATAATTCATATTATCTAGTCCATTGTTATAATGTTGAGGGTTTTACGTTTATAAGTCCTTAAATTCTTTATTGAAAAGCACTTTACGCCCATATGAGCCCTCAGTATGAGCTTAAAACATTATACATAATATACAGTTTACATATATATAAAACAATGAAAAGACAACGACCCACAATGCATAAAATGGATATAATTTTGTGTTTCCATTTTGTAAATGTTTTACCGAGCGAGTACTCTTCACCGAGGTAACATCCCTTCATGTTATTATATATTTTTTTCCATTGTAGTTAAGAAAACAATAAATAGATTTCATTTGTCTCCCTTGTTTTTTTTTAGAGAATCAGTTTCAAAATATAGTTATCTCCCATCTTAAATTTAGCCTGTTAGTCAAAGGGAGACAACTTTAATTTTCCACAAAAATTACGGAATTCCATAATATTATGGAGTTCGCTAAGTGCCCCGACTGAAACAATTGCATTAACAATAAGCAGTAAATTAATGACAATAGTAAAGAAATTCTTCTTCTTTCTGTCTTTACATGTTTACGTAACATCAATATAAAACAAAGTCAAAACCTGTCACCATTCCCATTGACGGTAAACAACCAAAGCACTGTAACATACTTACAGCTTTAACCTGATCTTTGTGCGTTAAAACCACCATAATTTTAGGAAATCCCTGATTACTTCCCTTGCAGTATGTAACAATGGTGTTGATCCAGAATAGTAGATAATCTGTAATAATAAACAGGAAAAAACGAATAATACATTGGTGAACACTGATCAAGGACGTAATTGCTTTCCATTTCAAATTCAAATTCTCCAATAATGATATATATTCTGAAGATGTTAAAAATGTCAAGTGTTCGTTTATATATTTATGAAAAACTATATTGAAATTTGGTGTTTTAAACTTAACAGCTACTTCATGATAGTGTTTATACAAAAATAAATATATATAAATACCTCTTGCTGTTTTATGTTGACCCTTTCCTGGAAGATACTTTTCATACGGACAGGGATCATCTAGTTTTCTACTTCCATCCAATACTACCATGTAAATAGCTCTGTATGTTAGAAATGTCTGATGAGTTGAATAGAAAACATCTTGCCCTCCAAAATCCCAGATAATTATTGGTGCTATCTTTTTGTTGTGCAACTGCTTTGCCCCAACTTTAGAAGACATTTTTAAAAACTTTTCTTGTGAGATTGACACTTTGACTTCTTTGACTTGTTTTGAAACCCCGAACATATTTTTCAGCCTTCCGATAACTCCAGGTTTAGTAACAGTATGTACATGCATCTCACCACTGAGACTTGACTTCTCTTCAGAACCGTCTGAGTCATCAATTGGTTTGTCATTGATACGGTCTCCGTCATTCGACGAATATGAAGTGTGTCTAAAATCTAAAAAAAAAAAATCACAAAAACATAATATATGAAATCAAAAGAACCAAGAAAAAAAAAAATATAGGTACCAGACTTGTATTACAACTCCAGTGTCCGGTGCATGTCAAAACATGGAGGGAAACAAAATAGTGCATTTTTTCTGAATTTTTTTCTGATCTTAAATTTTTCTTTCTGATTATAGGTTTATGCTGAATTGAAACATATATATAGACTTTTAAACAACCTTGCATCTTTTGGGGGATATCAATCCAGGAAAGTGGAAGGATATCATGTGAACTGGAAGTGGCGCCACCTAGTGAAAACAGCAAACAGAATTTAGAAAATAAATGTTTGACTTCAGGTTTACGTAACTTTTTATTCTTCGTGGCATGACCCACTCTTTGTTCTCGATTAAATCACAATTTCACATTAGTACATACATGATATGAACATGTTTTTTTTTTCTATGTAGCATTTTTTATTTTTTAATTTTCAAAGATCAGCTGTTTTGCATGTAGACCTATGGAGCAGTCAATTACAAGACTGCAACCTATAGGTACGTAATGTCCATTGATTAGAGGTACTGACTTTTCAATGTATAACTATAATACATTTTCTGATTGAAAACAAAACTTTACGACAAAAGAGATGATTTCGGCTTTCCAATTGTGAACTTTCCATTTCTAAGTAGCAACATTCCAGCAGCACCTGCATACGGTGTATATATCTCCAAATTGATACGATATTCCCGTGCTAGCATTTCCTATCATTATTTTCTTGATAGAGTGTTGTTGCTTTCAAGGAAGCTTTTAAATCAAGAGTTCCAAATGGTGAAGTTGAAATTATCTCTTCGTAAATTTTACGGACGCCATCACGAGTTAGTGGACTGTAATGGAATAATCGGTTCCAAATGATATCAGATATGTTCCTTACGTCGTAACTACAATCCCCTCCCCTTTCTTGAATGTGAATTACCGAATTAGACTATTTATCGGCTTTGTTATCTCATAAGCAACACGACGGGTGCCACATGTGGAGCAGGATCTGCTTACCCTTCCGGAGCACCTGATATCGCCCCTAGTTTTTGGCGGGTTTCGTGTTTTTTATTCTTTATTTTTCTATGTTGTGTCGTGTGTACTATTGTTTGTCTGTTTGTCCTTTTCATTTTAGCCATGGCTTTGTCAGTTTATTTTCGATTTATGATTTTGACTGTCTCTCTTGTATATTTCGTCCCTCTTTCACACAGTATTGTCACTAAACAGGTTTATTTAGTAAGAGGTGTACATGTATAAAACTATGCGATCAGTTTTCACACTAAATGTACCCGTTTTTGAGTTGATACATGTAACGTTTGTGAACCGCTATCGCATTCAAAACTCAATGCCACTTATTAAAATTAAACAACAATGCTAAAGGTGGACGAAGGACAGATATTCTTATATAAATAATTTCTCGCGAAAAAACTTTGATTTTTTCTGTTATTAGACCTCTCATAGATTACCTTAGCCGTATTTGGCACAACTTTTTGGAATTTTGGATCCTCAATGCTCTTCAACTTTGTACTTGTTTGGCTTTATAAATATTTTGATATGAGCGTCACTGATGAGTCTTGTGTAGACGAAACGCTCGTCTGGCGTACAAAATTATAATCCTGGTACCTTTGAAAACTATTTAGTGTATTTTACCTTTTCGTTCTAAAATAAGGTAAAACTTTTAATAAGTTTTAGTTGTGTTTTCTACTTGCATTATTTTCATTCTGCTTTTTGGTTGGGTTGCTGTCTCTCCGACGGATTTCCCGTTTCCATTACAAAATTTATATTTGCAATTTGTGAAATCATAGTTGTTAATTGTAGCAATCGATTAGAGAAAATTAATTTTAATAAGGCAATCATATGTTTTACCAATATGTATTCGAATTTTTTTATCACCACACAGTAGGTTGCTTTCACCATTTAAATATTACAAGGTTGCATGTGAAAAATTGAAATCCAATTTGACTTTTTTCAAATTGACATGCTGCCGCAATTCAAAATGACTATCTTACAGAAGAAGAACAAACATTTCCCAAAGACAAAAAGATATTTTCGGGCAAATTCCTGTTGAAATGTATGAAATGAAACATAGATAATGGTCTGTACATCAGTAAAATTCGACCCAACGAAATAAATGACAAAACTACATATACAGGTAATCATACGAAATTTTAGTATATAACAAACCATCATGTTCTGACCATTCTCGTGTTGTGTCGGAAATCAATATGTCCTTTGATTCACTTCTAAGGTTTCTACTGCTTTCTGGCAATGATATTATTTGTGCGCCGACTGGTATATCTTGACTGGTTTGTGTTGTATCATCTAACTTATTTTGTTTCGTTATTTTTTCTTCTTTCAAAAGGGATCTACTAACGAGTATTTCTTCTAGGGAGAAATCTAAAATTGATAGTTATAATAGAATCATATTATTTTGTAGGATTGAAGAGAATTTTTTCTAGAGGTTATTAATGTTTATCCTATACTTATAAATTATACACTTGACATAAATTGGCTCACATAAATAGACAAAACACAACCATGATGTATTACGTTAATAATTTTTAACAGGATTCAACTATATAGACAGTTAGAATACATCCATACATTGTATGTCCTGTGTTTGTATAAAAAGTGTGAGTTTTACCTTGCAGTCCACCAAGCCAATCCTTTGATTCACGGTCCATGTATGAAAGACCATTGTATAATTCTATCCCGTCGGTTGAAATCCTGAATCTTGTAGGCCGTTTTCCGACAAGATATCTCGCTAAAGTTGTCTTCCCTGTGCCCTGTTCGCCTGCTAGCATAAGTCTTGACTCAAAGTGGGGATAACTTTCTTCTTTCAATAGACTAGAGAATACCTGGGCTGATTTCTTATCAAATTTTTTAACTTCAGTTGGAAGACCTAAATTTCAATTATCTAAATGTCAGTTCTATATATAGAATAGATATATGAATCTTTTCATGTTCATTCAAAAACTTTCAAAAGATGTTTATACATGATATATAACTGTGATGCAGAAAATAAGTTTGACACAAAGTAAATCATATCTATATCTTTTTTAACACTACTGCTTGAATCATATATCTTGGTAACCATGAAGCGGGGCTCGGCCTATCCGTATCTATGATAGCTTTCATGGGCTTCAATTTTGTAGTTTATTTAAATCTGACAATTTATTTGATGTTGAAGTACTTGGGAATCTCAAATCATAAGCATTTACCGGTTGCTATAATATCAATTATGATAAGTTCTGCTAATTGTTATTTTGGCATTTTACTGAGTGTAGTGTCCTATAGAAGATCATGTATTTATACAAAGATGCACTTGCACGTTTGAATCACCCTCTCGTTTCCTTTTTGAAATTTACTGTAAATCCAATTCTCTGTGGGAAATTTTGTCCTGAAGATTTTTCATATCAACTTTTATTATTAAATAAAGTTATAAAATAAATACCAGAGATTTTATAAGAATTAAAAATCGGGCTTTTTTTTTTGTATTTTATGAAATAATGACAAGAAAAGAAGGTGTTATAGACACTTCACTTATTAAAGGATTCCGAATATCTAACAAAAAGTCAACAAGAAAATCAGCGAAATCTGTAAAACTTTCATACAAAACATACGAAATAAAATACTTATTTCGTAATGGTATGTTACCAAAGAAATCTATGATTTGTGATATGATTTTATTATGTAAACTATGTTTACTGAACTAGGAAATCGTCATTCATATTATTTCAATTCACTACATTACGGTTGAAGTATTGTTCTTATTTTGCTCATTCATTTGCCAGCCTTAAAAAATGTAAGTTCATTCAATTAAATTGACTCCTGATAATCGAATCGCATGGACATGAATTGATCAGAACGTTTTATGGAGAACTGAAATATGAAAATGAACGCCTGTTTTAATATGTGCTGATCTTTCAAACCTGGTAAAAAAATTCTGCTTATATCATAACAAATCTTACTTTGAGTTTTTTTGTTAAATAAACATTATTTCCTTTTACAATAAAATGTGTATATGATAGCATACGAATATTGTTTCCCTTTACACTAATCAGCTTTCATTGAAATTTATGAATTAGAAGAGGTAAATTGTAAGATGTTGATAAGTGTTTAGTACATAGAAAAGGGAACTAACGAAGGTATGTTATCTTGAAAAGTAAGTGACGACGTATATGACTTATGTGTATGCTTATGAATGATCACTTCACATCTTGGTATAAATGATTATCATATTTACACTAAGATCGTTATAAAGGTTTTTTTTTCAAATTTAACAGCTTTTAAGATTAGCGAAACATAGTATTGGTGCTTTTTACATATATTTGTTCAAATGACAACGTTTAACATGTTTAATAATACTGTTTCATTTTTCGTTATCAACACAATTAGCCTAGGGTTTTCAAATTTGCAACCCGACGATCAGCATGTGAAAAATTTATAAGATATGAGCAGATAAAAGAATATGTTCACTTAATTGTATTCCATGTAAATTTTCATTTGATAATGTATTGGAATCTTCAAAAAAAATAATCATTTAAATACGTGGGAATACATATGTGCTATTATTTATAACAGAGAACAAATGTTCAACACAAACAAGTAAAATAACGCTCAACAGAAATAATTAAAACAATGTTTTAATCAACAGAATCAAACTAATAAGAGTTGTCAACATTCTTTAAATTATTCTTACGTTACGTTATGTTCAAGAATTATAATGTATGTGAGTTGAATTGTTCGTTTTTTTTTGGTTCTTTTTTAATACCCTTATTGTTGACAATGATTTTACGATAGTAGTATCAGCTCAGTAGTCAGTACTTCGGTTTTGACATAATTGTAACTACAATTTCTTAATTTGTCCGTTGATCAATTAGGAATAAGGAAGCCAATGTTTAATCTTTTTAATGCGCATAATACTTTAGGTATGTTTGGCTATTTTATTTAGTTTTTTCCTGCATTTCGCTGTGTATCGGTTCTTATACATCTTTGACTTTCAATTAAGTAGCCTTTTAGCGTTCCTGAGGAAGGTAAATCCAAAACGCTCTTAAGATGCAGAACATTTATAAAGTGTTGATGTCAATGTTTCATTGTATTATACATTATATGCCTGTAATATAAGTATGAAACTTAAGTAAATTATTTTTTTAGTTATCTCTTCTATCACTATATGTTCTTTATTCTGAATAATCGATTTGACTAAACAACCCACATGATTCATGGAGAAAGAGGTATATGATACTCACCAGGTAAAAGCGTATTTTCATATTCCTACAAAATAACATTCATACAGGAATATCTGATTTTTGTTTATTAAGATTAACACACACTTACATTTTATTTGTTCTATAGTAAACGTCTATCTGTGAATTGTGTTGTCGTTAGCAACCATACTACGTCTCCTTTGAGTTGTTTTATAAACTTTTGTATAAATAGGGTCAATATTCCTAAAGCGCCTCAAATTGAGGAACTCAAAGAAGGGCATAAACAAATAATTTCTCTGTGTAGCGATATTGGACATGTTTCAGTTTTTAACAAGTGACCGAAATGTGCCGTTTGTGCTGATTTAGAACATAGATGTAAACATACAGAGCTATCAAATGTATGTATTGTGTAAAAAAAAGGTAAATGAATCATGGAAAGTCGCATCACAATAACTACAGTTGGTCAAAACAATAAGCAAATCCACAGACAAATTTATTTTAAGAAGTAAGCGAATTGCTTTATTCTGATGCACTGCTACAAAAAAAACCTTTCCAAAGAAATTGCTCAACTTGTCAGCTATGAAGCTAAATATACTGCTTATTTCTCAAGAAAAAGTTTAAATTAAGGTTGTGAAGCAACAAAGAAGATGCGTCTCTATAAATAGCTGTTAATATTTGTCAAGTATTGTAAATGGTTATTGATAGAACCTACATTTTTTATCATTATTAAAGTACTTGCGAAAAAAAAAGGGATTCTTTATCTTCAGAAGCCGCATGACGAAAAGGGTATAAGGGATGTGCTTCATTATGAATAAAAAGAGTCTCGCATCTTATCCCGAAAACTGTTAGTACCTTTCTTTTTTTATTTTGTATATGGCTCAAATTCTTGCCCACTGAAAATTTGGTTGAAAAGCAAGAATGTAGTGTTCAGAGAATAATACAGGAAACATGTTTGTGGACGAGAGTATGCTGTCAAACATTTTGAAAATTTTGCACAAACGAAGTTTTAGCAATATTCACCAACAATAAGACATAATTCATCACATATGCACCGCCAATAACGCTATTGCTAAAAATCTTTTATAGGTTTAATAATTTTATATTTTCAAATTCTATCAATATTGTATTAACAAGTTTAAGCCCTACGTTATGAATTATCAAATCAATTACTTTAACCAACTATCACAACTAGCAAGATTTCAGTCTGAAACGGCCATTTTGGTCTGATCATATCTTTTAGAATTGACTGGATTTACCGCTAGAGTAAAACGTCGAGACTTTTTATACCGCTAAGACTCCGTTCCGATCGATGGTCTCATTAGGTAAATCAGTCCGTTAAAGCATGTCAAGATAAACAAGACTTAGTCTTCTAGAGAGCTGTTTAGATCCATTACGACGATGTAAGACCAAAACAGATCAAATATCAAAATTAACTTTCAAAATTGTCAGACCCTGTTCAGATCCGTTCAGTATGCTGGTATGATACTATGAGTTAAGCCCCTTCTGCTTGATTAGTGCATTTTAGATTAATTATATATTTATTAAAAGTTAAAGTATTATATCTCTCGAATAAATAATAATAAAAAAAATTAAGTAATGAAAAGATTTAATCCTCTGTTGATTCTTTATTTTATTTGTTTTGTTGAGGACCTAATAAAATTATTCGTATATATGTTGCTTATCTTTTAATAAATGTTAGTTTATTTATTTATATTAAATATTCAATGCAAGGACGTACATGTATGTTAATCGAAAACTGTGCACACAAACATGTTTGCCATACATTAAACCCTAAAATGTTGTGAACACTTTGTGAACAAATATTTCGTATTTGAAAATTAGTAACGGAAAAATCTTAAACGTAACCTTAAACAAAAAAGGAGATGTGTGGTAAAATTGCCAATGAGACAATTCACAAAAATAAAGCGGAGGCAAATTCATTTTTATTTGCTTGTCTCATGTATCAGGATAAGAATAGGTCACCATTTATAAATAATAATATGTTTCACGGATATCATGGATATTAGAATAATGTGCAAAAAAGTACGTCTGGAAGCGAGTGAAAAAAATATGGACAAAAGAATATATAGAGGTGATGAAATATAAAGAACATATTGATTGATTGTTCGTTGTTTAACATCCAGTGGCAAATATTTGATTCATATAAGGCAAATATTTAGTATTTAGATAAATGGTAAAAACATAAAAGATAAAGAAATATAGAAATATAGAAATCTAGAAATAATGATATGAACTCCCTCTTCTAACAAAACTTACATGTTGTTGCATATATACATATCTAAAAAAAAAATTAGATCCGCCTCAGAGTCTATAATACATGTACAAATGTATATGGCTTTTTAGTCAAATTGCTTGAGTTCAATGACACGTGCTAGTAATCAACCGGGTCAACAGGTCCAGAACGCAAGAAGTGAATGACTATTTTACAATATACAATAAAAAGGTGCCGAAGGGCTAAAAGTTAAAAAAGAATTAATGAATGTGTGTATACGTAAACTATTAGTATTTAGAAAGTCCCTCACTCTATAGTTTCATAGTGTATAGTATGTGTAATTTAAGGTTCATACAATATTATATATTTCTAAACACTTTATATAATTACTCACAATATTTGAGCGCTGCATGGCAAACCATTGTTTAGTGTTCAAAAGAAACTTTTCGCTTCCCTACTTACTGTATATCCTTGAAATTGTGTCAGTTATATAAAGTAGTATGTAAAGTGGTGGGTATTTGTATTATATTTATTAGGCAAATTGTATCACTATTTATACATTTTATATTTCAAAAAATAAAGGCAACAGTAGTATACCGATGTTCAAACTCATAAATCCATGGACAAAAAACAAAATCGGGGTAACAAACTAAAACTGAGGGAAACGCATTAAATATAAGAGGAGAACAACGACACAACACTACAATGTAACACACACAGAAAACGGGCCAAGCAACAGACAAAATCCTACGAGAATAACAAATATAACATCAAAACCAAATACATGAATTTGTACCGTGACACGTCTTATCGCAATGTGAATTTACACTAAAAAATAAGAGAAAACAAACGACGCAACGTTAAAATGTACCACATACCGAAACGAACTATAATATAACAATGGCCATATTCCAGACTTGATACAGGATATTTTTAAAGAAAAAAATGGCGGGTTGAACCTGGTTTTGTGGCATGCCAAACCTCCCCTTTTATAGCAATGTGAAATATAACATTAAAATAACAACTCAACACCACAGGACTACAATATAAATAAATTGGAGAATACAATTGACAAAGAAACACACGAACATCAGCCAACAAAAGGCAACAAAAGGCAACAAGTTGAACATTTTAATACATCAGAAGTGCATTTTAACCACACAAGATTCACCAGTGACGCCCAGATACAAAAGTTTGAAAGCCAAAACAAGCACAAAGTCGAACAGCATCGAGGACCAAAATATCAAAAAAGTTGTGCCAAAAACGGCCAGGGTTTTCTGTTAGTTACCAGAACATCCTTATAATTTAGAATAATTTATACTTTTGCAAACAGTAAATTTATAAAATTACTATTAATATATGTACTACAAGTTGTGAATTGTGTTTGATTGTTGGTTGTTTAAACTCCAGTGGCAAATATTTCATGCATGTTCAGGACGAATTGTGGGTTGATGACATGAAACCCACAAGTGTAGTTGTCATTTGGTGTTATATTCAAAAGTAACTTAAATTTAATTAACATGAATGTTGAACAAATCGAAAAGTAATGTATTGTTTGCTTTGTCAATTGCTTTGACGTTTAACACAAAACATTTATCAAGTATTATGTAGAAATTCAAACGTATTTATGAATGAAGGATGCAAATATAGGCTTAAATAAAAATTGTCATTAAATAACAATATATATTTTGTGTGAAAAAGTCATATGGTCTGCATAGGAGAAACATTCCCAAAATATATCTTTTATGAAAATGGTCATACAGCGGCATATATATTGGAAAAAAATCCCAATATATATTTTGTATGGAAATGAACATATTTTAATTCAGCTTTATACTCTTTGGCTTTGTGGCTAGTTATTCATGTGCATTTCATCATACTTCAAGTTCAAATTGATAATTTTACTCAAACATATATTGTGACTTTTTTCCCGTGACTTTTTTTCTTGAGATTTTTTTCCTATGACTTTTTTCCCGTGACTTTTTCCGTTTACCGTGTGGCGAGTACAACTGAACTGATTTTAGTTATTTCGTCTAGCATTTCTTTTTAATTATAAAATCGCGCGTGAGTATCTAAAAAAAAACAACTCACAGTGCCGTGTACTACTTTTGAATCAAATTATATCAAATTATAGAGCAGTCTAACTCAAAATGTGAACAATTCTATGTTGGGGTCTACAATTTAGTTTGAAAGCTTCAATCATACAATTTTTTACCGTTTTTATTTGGACTAAAACACTACTTTACCTGAAATTTCATCACCTAAATTTTCAAACATGTACTATACTACTTTTTAATTGATGCATGAAATATAAAGAAAGAAATTTTTGAAGATTATAACCTGCATTATACATGTACACTAACAACTGCCAAAGGCTGATTAGTATGTCATCGAACCATTTGTCACACACCAACTATTTACACTGCTGTTTTCTCAATATGGAAGCGAAGTAACAGTACAGATAGATATAAGAAGATGTGGTATGAGTGCCTATGAGGCAACTCTCCTTCAAAGTCACAATTTGTAAAAGTAAACCATTATAGGTAAAAATAAGTCAAATACTTTATTTAGTTGTACAATAATTGGCTAATTGCATGGCTAATTCCTATATTTGTTCTTAGTTTTTAAAATCACAGTTTTTGGATGTCACCGAATTCACCGATCCCGGCGGTGTAAAACAGTCCCTGACTACCGAACGTGGATTTGTGCTTCGAACTAAAACCACTATCACACAGTTTTACAAGCGGGGCCCGTAAGGGTTATTACTAATAATGTCATACATGCAGTTTTGTATCATATGTCTTGTATACACCTTTTGTCAATCTTTCTATAGGTACAAAAACATGAAAATCGCTCAGACTATTGTCATGGGAATTCTTTTCCTTAATGGCAACCGTACGTCTATCCTCAGTAGTCCCGTATTATCAAACTCTAAATAAATCTTAATGTTAGGCCTTACAAGGACAATGTATGTCTCTCATCTTCATTAACTAAATGGCCAGCTTATTTATGCTAAAGATGTGGTATATGTATGATTAACAGATATACAAATCGCCACCAGACATCAAATATCGTAGCAGTTAGCAAATATGGGTGAACAGCCTTCAACAATGAGCATATATACCATGTAGCAAGCTATACAACCTGCTCTTTTGTTGAAACTACAGGTATGAACTGCTGTTGTGTAAAAATGCAATCTTTTATGAGTCTTATGTAGACGAAACGCGCGTCTGGCGTACTAAATTATAATCCTGGTACCTTTGATAACTATTTTTACCACTGGGTCGATGCCACTGCTGGTGGACGTTTCGTCCCCGAGGGTATCACCAGCCCAGTAGTCGAACACTTCGGTGTTGACATGAATATCAATAATGTGGTCATTTTTTTTTAATAAATTTCCTGTTAACAAAAGTTTAAATTTTTGGAAAAACTAAGGATTTTCTCATTCCAGGCATAGATTTCCATAGCCGTATTTGGCACAACTTTTTTGAATTTTGGATCCTCAATGCTCTTCAGTTTTGTAATTGTTTGGCTTTATAACTATTTTGATATGAGCGTCACCGATGAGTCTTATGTAGACGAAACGCGCGTCTGGCGTACTAAATTATAATCCTGGTACCTTTGATAACTATTTACACCACTGGGTCGATGCCACTGCTGGTGGACGTTTCGTCCCCGAGGGTATCATCAGCCCAGTAGTCAACATTTCGGTGTTGACATGAATATCAATAATGTGGTCATTTTTTTTATAAATTCCCTGTTAACAAAAGTTTATATTTTTCGAAAAACTAAGGATTTTCTTATTCCAGGCATAGATTTCCATAGCCGTATTTGGCACAACTTTTTGGAATTTTGGATCGTCAATGCTCTTCAACTTTGTAATTGTTTGGCTTTATGAATATTTTGATATGAGCGTCACTGATGCGTCTTATGTAGACGAAACGCGGGTCTGGCGTACTAAATTATAATCCTGGTACCTTTGATAACTATTTACACCACTGGGTCGATGCCACTGCTGGTGGACGTTTCGTCCCCGAGGGTATCACCAGCCCAGTAGTCAACACTTCGGTGTTGACATGAATATCAATAATGTGGTCATTTTTTTGTGATAAATTTCCTGTTTACAAAAGTTTTAATTTTTCGAAAAACTAAGGATTTTCTTATTCCAGGCATAGATTTCCATAGCCATATTTGGCACAACTTTTTGGAATTTTGGATCCTCAATGCTCTTCAACTTTGTAATTGTTTGGCTTTTTAACTATTTTGATATGTGCGTCACTGATTAGTCTTATGTAGACGAAATGCGCGTCTGGCGTACTAAATTATAATCCTGGTACCTTTGATAACTATTTACACCACTGGGTCGATGCCACTGCTGGTGGACGTTTCGTCCCCGAGGGTATCACCAGCCCTGTAGTCAACACTTCGGTGTTGACATGAATATCAATAATGTGGTCTTTTTTTTTATATAAATTTGCTGTTAACAAAAGTTTAAATTTTTCGAAAAACTAAGGTTTTTCTTATTCCGGGCATAGATTTCCATAGCCGTATTTTGCACAACTTTTTGAATTTTGGATCGTCAATGCTCTTCAACTTTGTAATTGTTTGGCTTTATAAATATTTTGATATGTGCGTCACTGATTAGTCTTATGTAGACGAAATGCGCGTCTGGCGTACTAAATTATAATCCTGGTACCTTTGATAACTATTTACACCACTGGGTCGATGCCACTGGTGGTGGACGTTTCGTCCCCGAGGGTATCACCAGCCCAGTAGTCAACACTTCGGTGTTGACATGAATATCAATAATGTGGTCATTTTTTTTATATAAATTTCCTGTTAACAAAAGTTTAAATTTTTCGAAAAACTAAGGATTTTCTTATTTCAGGCATAGATTTCCATAGCCGTATTTGGCACAACTTTTTGGAATTTTGGATCGTCAATGCTCTTCAACTTTGTAATTGTTTGGCTTTATGAATATTTTGATATGAGCGTCACTGATGAGTCTTATGTAGACGAAACGCGGGTCTGGCGTACTAAATTATAATCCTGGTACCTTTGATAACTATTTACACCACTGGGTCGATGCCACTGCTGGTGGACGTTTCGTCCCCGAGGGTATCACCAGCCCAGTAGTCAACACTTCGGTGTTGACATGAATATCAATAATGTGGTCATTTTTTTGTGATAAATTTCCTGTTTACAAAAGTTTTAATTTTTCGAAAAACTAAGGATTTTCTTATTCCAGGCATAGATTTCCATAGCCATATTTGGCACAACTTTTTGGAATTTTGGATCCTCAATGCTCTTCAACTGTGTAATTGTTTGGCTTTTTAACTATTTTGATATGTGCGTCACTGATTAGTCTTATGTAGACGAAATGCGCGTCTGGCGTACTAAATTATAATCCTGGTACCTTTGATAACTATTTACACCACTGGGTCGATGCCACTGCTGGTGGACGTTTCGTCCCCGAGGGTATCACCAGCCCAGTAGTCAACACTTCGGTGTTGACATGAATATCAATAATGTGGTCATTTTTTTTATATAAATTTCCTGTTAACAAAAGTTTAAATTTTTCAAAAAACTAAGGTTTTTCTTATTCCGGGCATAGATTTCCATAGCCGTATTTTGCACAACTTTTTTGAATTTTGGATCGTCAATGCTCTTCAACTTTGTAATTGTTTGGCTTTATAAATATTTTGATATGTGCGTCACTGATTAGTCTTATGTAGACGAAATGCGCGTCTGGCGTACTAAATTATAATCCTGGTACCTTTGATAACTATTTAAACCACTGGGTCGATGCCACTGCTGGTGGATGTTTCGTCCCCGATGGTATCACCAGCCCTGTAGTCAACACTTCGGTGTTGACATGAATATCAATAATGTGGTCATTTTTTTGTGATAAATTTCCTGTTTACAAAAGTTTTAATTTTTCGAAAAACTAAGGATTTTCTTATTCCAGGCATAGATTTCCATAGCCATATTTGGCACAACTTTTTGGAATTTTGGATCCTCAATGCTCTTCAACTGTGTAATTGTTTGGCTTTTTAACTATTTTGATATGTGCGTCACTGATTAGTCTTATGTAGACGAAATGCGCGTCTGGCGTACTAAATTATAATCCTGGTACCTTTGATAACTATTTACACCACTGGGTCGATGCCACTGCTGGTGGACGTTTCGTCCCCGAGGGTATCACCAGCCCAGTAGTCAACACTTCGGTGTTGACATGAATATCAATAATGTGGTCATTTTTTTTATATAAATTTCCTGTTAACAAAAGTTTAAATTTTTCAAAAAACTAAGGTTTTTCTTATTCCGGGCATAGATTTCCATAGCCGTATTTTGCACAACTTTTTTGAATTTTGGATCGTCAATGCTCTTCAACTTTGTAATTGTTTGGCTTTATAAATATTTTGATATGTGCGTCACTGATTAGTCTTATGTAGACGAAATGCGCGTCTGGCGTACTAAATTATAATCCTGGTACCTTTGATAACTATTTAAACCACTGGGTCGATGCCACTGCTGGTGGATGTTTCGTCCCCGATGGTATCACCAGCCCTGTAGTCAACACTTCGGTGTTGACATGAATATCAATAATGTGGTCATTTTTTTTATATAAATTTGCTGTTAACAAAAGTTTAAATTTTTCGAAAAACTAAGGTTTTTCTTATTCTGGGCATAGATTTCCATAGCCGTATTTTGCACAACTTTTTTGAATTTTGGATCGTCAATGCTCTTCAACTTTGTAATTGTTTGGCTTTATAAATATTTTGATATGTGCGTCACTGATTGGTCTTATGTAGACGAAATGCGCGTCTTGCGTACTAAATTATAATCCTGGTACCTTTGATAACTATTTACACCACTGGGTCGATGCCACTGGTGGTGGACGTTTCGTCCCCGAGGGTATCACCAGCCCAGTAGTCAAAACTTCGGTGTTGACATGAATATCAATAATGTGGTCATTTTTTTTTTATAAATTTCCTGTTAACAAAAGTTTAAATTTTTCGAAAAACTTAGGATTTTCTTATTCCAGGCATAGATTTCCATAACCGTATTTGGCACAACTTTTTGGAATTTTGGATCCTCAATGCTCTTCAACTTTGTAATTGTTTGGCTTTATAAATATTTTGATATGAACGTCACTGATGAGTCTTACGTAGAAGAAACGCGCGTCTGGCGTACTTAATTATAATCCTGGTATCTTTGATAACTAATTATTTAACGAGATAAAACTTTATACGCCTGGATAGACAGTTACGACACTAGAGATAGTTGCAATTTGAAATTAAATACATTTCTACATTGAACATAAAAAAGAAACATTCATTTTGTTTAGTTTGGGGTAAAAGGTTTTTTTTAAAAAGAGTAGTCCTCGTATGCCAACGGTATGTTATGACGGGATGTCGATGGACTATTGTATACCAAAAGAAGAAGAGAACCAATTTGAATTACAAACATGTCGATATTTAACTTGGTTCATCGAAGCTATGGACATCACATATTTCTATTTCAATAAGATTGTTCTCGAACAAAGAAAGGAATTCGTCAACATCACAATTGTAGGGTGTCATGTATAATAATGTGAATATGGTAATGAAAGTACTTTATACCAAATTTCCTGTTCCGACATGCATGTAATATATCTGCCACTGGACGTACACTAATTATCCCAAAGGGATGTGAATATTTTGCTGGAAAACTCTTGAGTATCAAAGTTTCGAATTAATTTCGGGATTTATTTTCATTCTTGGTATTCATTACAGAAAAAAGAATCATCTTATTCTTTGGTATTGCTGTAAACATCGATGGTTCTCAACGAAACAAAATGGAAGTAATGTACCTTCAGAGCTTCTCCGTGTTATACACTTGCGTTGTCAGTTTATTTTAGATTGAGTTTGACTGTCCCTTTAGTATCTTTCGTACCTCTTTTGTGAATCATATAGACGAAATTTCGGTATTGAAGTGAATCTACATCTCACAAACAGGATTTTTAAATAACGATTTTGAGTGATCACCTACAAAACCAATATAAACGTATGGCAAGATATAACCATTTAGTTTTCGTCAAACACAAGAACTCATCACTCTCATAAACGTATACGTATATGCATGCATTTTCAAATATCAAGAACATGCGGTCGATGTCTATAGATCATTATTAAGTCCATTTCCTAACTGTTCAGAGTCAGACATGTCACTTGTTCATTCATTTGACGCCTTCATATTCCCCGCCCGACGATGGGAACTCTTTCTGATTGTGTTGACTATAAAAGCTTGTATGGTGATTCTGTCGTTTATCTGTACAAGTGGTTGCATGTCCTTTCCTTTCCCAACAAACAAACGAAACGCTATACAAGTCTGCTTTCTCTGGAGCTCATCCTCAACGGCGCTTATATACGTCGGGAAACTTACATATATACTAGTAAAGATTGTTTCAAGAACAACGATGTAGGGACGAAATATTTTAAATTCGTCAACATCAGTTATGCATGACTAAAATATAAGTTTTATAACAACTACTGTATTATTTATTTGTATTAATGACGGCTATCATGTTCAACTTTGCATAAATACTACATAGAATTTAAAAAAAAAATGTTTAAAAATCCTCAAACAGATAATGTATTAGCTTATATTTATTATTATGTATGGAGATCCATTAATGAAAAAACGATATTTGGTATTCTTATAAAGAATAAACTATGAACAAAATTGAATCTAAGACATGTCAATTTCCATATGAATAATATAAAAAAAAAAGTTTCAACCAAAAAGCAACACATTACAAAAATCCCGCAAAAGAAACTTATATAAATAATAATCCGGAACAGGTTTTGCTGGAAATTAATCTTGAAAAATAATGTTTCCTATGTCCTTGTCACTATTCAAATATTCAGGCTAGAAATCTATAAATGTAGATGAAATATTATGGCGAATTTATGCTAGCAACTCACCACACTTTTATTTATTTTTAGCTAATCTGGAGGCTATTCACTAAATTTGGATATCTGTTAAATCGACCAAATAATCCTAAAATACTTTTACTTTTATCATCACTGTATATAATTATTTCCTAACTATCCCTATACATACTTTAAAAAAGATGAGGTACATGTATGAGTGCCAAATGCGATATCTTTCCACTCAAGACACAATCTGTTAAAGTAAGCAGTTATAATTTCAACGCTGAAAACTATAAAAGGACCCAAAATTAATAGTGTAAAACAATTTAAACCACAAAATACAAAACATGCAATATCAAACTATTATACTATTATACAAATTAAACTACTTAACCAAATCAGTATTTGTTAAAGATTCTATTGTGCTGCATTATTTTCTATTTGTAGACAAAGTTGATTCATAAAAAAAATTCCAGATATAAAAAAGAGCGTTTATAGAATTTAGATTGAGTTTTTGGAATAATAATAATATTGGAAACATGTGTGACAGTGTTGGTTCTAGAACTTATTGGTGCGCATATCTAAATATGTTAAAATCCTTATATTGGTGCATGTAAAATTATGTGTATGAACCCTATAACATTGGCGGATCAAAAGGAGAGGGTTCCAGGCATAATTTATGTACAAAATGAAAAGAAAAAATATCTATTAAATAAAAGAAATATATATATGATAGGTTAAGATCCAACGCTGCGATTTTGGCATATATATCAGAGTTCACGTCCTTGTCGCACATACACTATAAATTGTCCCGCTTGATGTTTATACGTTGTTGTTTCCTGTAGAGAAATTAATAAATACATTCTTTTTCCTCGATTCAAATTAATTTTTACATCATAAAATGGTACAATATCATAAAAATCTATTTTGTAAAGAACGGTGAAAATTAAGTAACCCCAACAGAGATTTGACAAACTCTAAATCTTTTCCTTTTTTTACAAACACAAAATTCAAGGATCCCTTATTATCTTAACTATCTTCATGAAAGTTGCTGCCCTCGTAAATATTAGCCCCGATGGCTAGCTTTCAATTCGGGGAGTTCGGATTAAAGTAGGAGCAGGATGAGTAGCTTTGCTAAATAACGGCACGAAGACAATATTTTTGAAAAAAAGTCAATATAAACTAAAAAAAAAGGCAGGATCGAATAGAGGGAAACAGAGAAAAGAAGGACAGAGATGATAATAAAAACAACTGGACAAAAAGGGTCATCATACGTTCCCCCCTTCCCCTCTAAAAAAATGGTTGCTCACAAAAGTAGATGCTACCAGTACAGGGGCCGTGTCAACGAAGCTTTCCAAAGACGGAGACATGTCTAAGGATGGTCTGAGGACACGTCTTAGTCCTAAGTCAGGTTAACAAAAGTCTCCTAAAAGAAAAGATGTCCTAAACATTGTTCTAAAGTTGGGATATATATAAAGGTGTCTTAGAATAGTCATAAACGTTTCGGTGTCCTTAAACGAAACTAAAACTACGATTATCATGGCATAAATTCAATGATAAAGTTACTAATGCAATATCAAACTATTATACTATTATACGAATTAAACTACTTAACCAAATTGTTTTTCAGTTTCAAATAATGTGTATGAACCCTATAACATTGGCGGATCAAAAGGAGGGGGTTACAGGGGTTGGAACCCCCCTATTTTGGACGATCAATGCATTTGAATGGGAGCATATAGTTGGAACCCCTCCCTCCTTTTTTTATAAATGGCTGGATCCGCCCCTGCTTTAAGCTATATTGCTTTTGGAATAACGTTTTATTGTATTGTAGTTTTTTCAATTTTTTGGGCGCAAATTAATAAAAAAAAAACCACTGGTATCATTGCGTTCTTATTCTTATAGATATAATTGTGTGTGTGTGTGTGTGTGTGTGTTTTGTTCCATATTTGTACTATTTGTATAATAATAACTTAATTTGAATAGTGTTTTTCACTGACACCCCTATCCCCACCCTTCTTAACTTAATTTGGATTCAAATGATTGACCAATACGGATTTATGTAAAATCGATTTTGGATAAACAAAACTTTAACCCCCACCCCAAAACTATTCGATTTAAGTTTTTTATCCTACATCGATCTTTTGATGCCGTGCATTGGTGTTCTTTCTTATTTTTATCGTTCTTCTCTAGTAATTTTATTCTTGAGTAATACGAACGTTTTAACAAATCCGCATTTAGTAAGATTTATTTTCTCATTAAAGTTGTTCTTGTCTAGCTAAAATACAAGCCTTGAATGAATTCCAATGTGAAAAAAAAAACATTCCGAATAATTAATTTGTCTCCGTTTTCTGTAAATTATCATATTTGGGTATTATTTCTAAATAATTTGTAAGTAAACGAAATCCGTTCTTACCACGACTAAGTTTTTGTGCTCAGAGTTTAAAGTGCCGAAAAAAAACCAGACACTTGCTCGTAAACCAAACCAAAGGAAAAGACAAAAGACAGCACAGCACGTACGTAGCCATTATATTAGACTAAGAAAATCATATAAATAAATACTGATCTGTCTTATTAAGGTTAAATTCTAAATATTATCATTGAAAATATAGGACCAGTTCATAATTTTAATAATAAAATTGAGAATGGAAATGGGGAATGTGTCAAAGAGACAACAACCCGACCAAATAAAAAACAACAGCAGAGGGTCACCAACAGGTCTTCAATGTAGCGAGAAATTCCCGCACCCGGAGGCGTCCTTCAGCTGGCCCCTGAACAAATATATACTAGTCCAGTGATAATGAACTCCATACTAATTTCCAAATTGTACACAAGAAACTTAAATCAAAATAATACAAGACTAACTAAGGCCAGAGGCTCCTGACTTGGGACAGGCGCAAACATGCGGCGGGGTTAAACATGTTTGTGACATCTCAACCCTCCCCCTATACCGCTAACCAATGTAGAAAAGTAAACGCATAACAATACGCACATTAAAATTCGGTTCAAGAGAAGTCCGAGTCTGATGTCAGAAGATGTAACCAAAGAAAATAAACAAAATGACCATAATACATAAATAACAACAGACTACTAGCAGTTAACTGACAAGCCAGCTCCAGACTTCAATTAAACTGATTGAAAGATTATGATTTCATCATATGAACATCAGGCACAATCCTTCCCGTTAGGGGTTTAGTATCATAGCATCATAACATATATGAGAAGAACATAACCCGTGTCATGTCAACAACTGTTTTTAGAATAAATGTGTTTAGTTCAGATGCAAAGACCTTATCAGTGACTCAATATAAACGCCAAAATATGCAATCTTTAATGACATGACAACAGTGTCGTAATTATATCCCTTCTTAATAAGTCTATTCAAAGGTTTTGTAAGTTTCTGAGGTGAATACTGACACATTTGTGCTTTATAAAGAATATTTCCATAAACAATTGGATGTTAAATACCTGAACGTATTAGAAGTCTGCATGTTGAACTATATTTACGAATGATGTCTTTATACCGATGAATAAATTTGTTATTTATATCAATCCTGTGAAAATCTTGAATATATTTTGAACATCATGAAAAAGGTTATATCGAATATCGTCATAAAGTTTGCATTCCATAAGAACATGTTTTTCAGTCTCTACACTGCAAATTGCACAAAACTTAATTAATAACATCATGTTATTTATTTTAAACGTAACACAGTTCTAACAACACAATTCATAAACAACAATACAGATAACCCGATCAATTCTGTTGATTCAGGGACTTTCCTGGTCGATTGGATAATTCAAGGCTCAGTAGTTGTGTAATCAGTGACACGTGTCCTCATTATTTCATAAGAATTAACATACCTATCTAAGTTTGATTTCAAACTCTACCAAAATTTAACTCTTTAATAAGCAGCGTGTAACGAATATATTCAACCATCCCGTGTGTAAATACGATGAGTATAAAGGGTCCAGAGTGCACATTGTATATCCTGAGTGCACTCAGGAGGTCATTAGCGGTGTTAAGACGTACCCCAAATAAAAGATTGTTTTTTTTTTCAAAATTAGCGGACATGCAATGTACTACCTCTTCGGAGTCCTCTAAAAAGGTAAAATTCCCCTGTATTGGTATTTCTGGTGTATGTAATTCATCATGTATATAACACGTTCCATCTACAATATACAGAAATGACACAGCCGGGTATTGTACAGCTATTGAGGGACTTTTAATGTCAAGTTCATATCCCTGGGCGAAGAAATTACCGCTTTGTGAAAACACCGTGTGTACACTGACTTATGAAAGTGTTTAGGTCTTGCACGCTGTCTAGTCTGAGAATGAAACGTTGAGCAATTTTTGTAGGTAATAAATGAAAAAAGAAAAGACCGTCAAAAACTTTAAGAAAACGAAAAATTAGCTTTGCAAACGTGTCTTTAACGATAAAAAAAATGTAGATTTTCTTTATCATTCGAACTTGTGTAAATAATGAAAATTTATATTGTTAAGACTCTTTCATATAATTGTTTTTATTTATTGCAATTACACATTTTATACAAACTCATGACGATTCTGACCTTGACCTTTCGTGTAGACACCTGTTTTTTTGTTGAAGACTAAACATGCGCTCTTGATTTCTCTATGATTTTTTTTTTCGTTTGGTTGCTGTCAGATTGAAATATATTCAACATCTTCTATAGTATGTATTCCGTTTCATTACTTTAAAATCAGTTTATAAAAATTCATAATTGAAAGGGTTATGTGCATGAGTATAGACCAATTTCATGAATATACTTATATATACATTAATCGGTGTGAATTGTACCACATACTTATATATGATCTTCATTAATTCCGATCTAAAAAAGGTATTATAAAGAGATAGAAATTTTAAATTTATCTTAATAAATTCCAATGATCACAAATCTAATTTTAATTCGATTTGAATTATTTCGTGATTCTAAAATACGGTTTTTTTTGGCAGAAATTACTATTATTTGTTTTATCTGATTAGCATAATATTTCCAGTTAAAGGAAAAGAAAAGACGTTTTTTTCTATATTTTTTTTACAAAGTTGCTAATTGTTTAAATATGTCGTTATTTGCTAGGCAAGTGCCGGATTGCGGGCGACATAGCGTACCCTGTCCTTTTAATTTTTAGCACTATTAAAAGATTAATTTTTGTATCCTTGCTATGCTTGCTAATTCTTCTACTGTATAGCACAGCTAGTGAATAAGTCTAAATGTCCGTACAATGTATAGTAAGATCTCTTTTCCACACATGGACATTTTATTAGTACAGAAAGTTCGCTATGGTGTCCCACCATGGCCTTAGTGCAGTTTCGAGAGCTTAGTAAACCACGGCGGCCTAGGTTGTGTTAAGACGCACCGTAAACTCCCTGTCCCACCATTGCAATACCGTCCTTTTATGATAAATTTGTTAAATTGCTGGGACCTGACCATGATACTATTAGTATTCTTTTTCCCTGTTAAATAGTAATTGTTATGAATGACAATATTTTATGTTTATGCTGTCTTAGTTTTTGAATAGTTTTTTGGTATGTATATTATATGGTGTCTCGTAAGTCATTTTTGTTTATTTTAGTGTATGTATATTCTGCACGAATAAATTTTATCGAAATCATTATAAAAAACTAAACTATGTGGATCGTATGAGATCAGACACAATACAGCTGATTGGATAAGTGTGATGTATTGTTACGCCTTCGTTAAACTGATATCCAATCCAATACCAGCAGACACCTGTCAGTAAAAACAAATTGCAAGCGTGGATAGGTTAGATATTTATTTGTTTATTCGATATTTGAAAAATAAGTTAGATATTCACTCATCGTTTTCCCTTTTTTCAGGCGGATTTCAATAACGGTTTTTACACTTTCTTATTTAACAGAAAGGTATTTAAATAGGAGCGCACCACATGCAGCGGCGATTTACAAGCATTTAATATAGAGACTTGTGTTTTCCGGAATGTCCTATTTTCAATATTTCACAGACTTTTGCAATAACATTAAACATTTATTTTTAACGAATGCTTCTCAATCTGGTATGTAAGAAAGTTATAAAGGGCTTTTGGATTATAGACACAATTTTATATGGAAAATCAAACGCACAAGTCTGGCAAAAATGAACAGACCATGCTATGACAATAAACGGAAAACGACAAAAGACACACATAGTTATAGTTTTTCCCTGTCTCAAGTTTACAATAACTCAAATGAAATTTATATAGAAAACGATAATACATATTCGTATACAATATTAAAAAAAGTAACATCAACAATTTAATTAAACATAGTTTAGATTCAAGTGTTCATCCCGACATCCGTAATTTTTAAGGGTATAAAATTATCTGTAACGTCAAGTTGACACATTTTTCACCAAGGCACCAGTCTGTTACATTTGTATTGCATAAATATGTATTTTCATTGTAAACCATAAAATATAAAAGTTTTTGATGCTTATTATATATTCAATGAATAAATATTATTTCGGCAATCTGTTGATTTTTAACTCAATTCGCCGCGGTTTGTGCAACAGTATGACTTTGAACTACTTATGTTTTTTTAATATAAAAAATGTTAAATAATTAAATAGGAATAGGTATGAATTAGAATTGATTATTTTCTTTATTTAATTAAGTGGACATGGTAGACTTTCATTTAACATAAACCGTCTTCATTTTAATTTTGTATTTTATTCTTAAAAGGGAAGCAATCCCTGATAAACACTGGGAAACATTTACCCGTTTTGTGTCCAAATTATTAAAAGCGGAACACGACTGAACACGGTCTGACAACATCTTCACGTAATTTTGTATCCATGGTCTGTTTTGGTCTGGCACCGTCATAACGGATCTTTACAGCTTGCTAGAAGATTCAGTCTTGTTAATCTTTACATGTCTTAACGGACTGATTTTCTCTAGCCGTAAATCCAGTCAATTAAGATATGATAAGACCAAAATGGCCGTTTCAGACTGAAATCGTGCTATTAGTGTATTGAAAAATGTCTCCTGAACATTTTCATATATCAAAGTTTAAGATATGAACAGAGGAAATGAGAAAAATGCTGCCTTAACCGCTTACGTGTAATGAATTGTACACATGTACCCAATTGCTAAACTGTTTTACGATGTCAACACACTACTCTAAAACATATCTGTGTTCAATAAATTGAAAACTACTAAAAAGGAGAAGTATCTATAAGTTACCTTTATTAGCTTGATTATGTCTTGGTTTCCGCTGACCACATCTATTGCCTGTTCACCCTGATATATATATATATATATATATATATATATTTGATTATAATTTTGTAAAACATAACAGAAAATTAAGTGCTGCTTTATAAATGTCTAACATAATTTCGAAATTATCGGATAGAACTGAAATGCGATCGTACAACAACGCTTCATTGTTATGTTAATCATGTTATTATCAGTCGCTGCTCTTTTTTGTAGATACGTTTTAGGTTGCAGCAAAACCTTCAATATACAAAGTATGAATTTTTCAAAATACTATATACTTTTTTTTCAGGGAATAGAAAACCTTAGCCGTACTTGGCACATTTTTAGTGAATTTTTTGGTCATCAACGCTCATCAACTTTGTACTTTATCACTTTTTTTGGCTCTATCACTAATTTGATCTAAGCTTCACTGACATACATGACTGACGAGTCTTATGTAGACAAACGCGCGTCTGACGTATACAATTATAGGCCTGGTACATTTGTTAAATATTTACTGTTACGTAATAGTTTATAATGTAAAGTTTAAACAGCGTGTCTTTACAAACGAAGTATCCAGTAAACGTCGATTCTTTTTACCTTGTACTAATTACTTAAAACTACTGCTTATGATTTCTACATGTGAACATTCGAAAAGAACATCTTAAGTGTGATAATTAATTCCAATATTTTACAATTTATTTGTAACCCGGACTTGTTTTTTTTCTATCGATTTATGAATTTGGAACAGCGGTATACTACTGTTGCCTTTATTTACAAAAAATTATTGAACTGCTAATTACAAAGACTAGATTATCGTTGATGTTCTTTGTAAAAACAATATACCGATTGAATAGCTTGTGATACCAAAGGGGATGACAATTAACACAGATTATACATAGAAATTTTAAAACATTAATATAGCACTATCATTAAATATAAACAGTTAAAACAGTAATATCATTTATCAATCCTTCCTTCAATAAGAAATAAAAAACACGAAAAACCAATGATTACATTTCCTTCAGACACAGATGATCATCCATTGCCTATTGATCGTTAAGCTTTTAATGTTTCTTATGTATACATCCATGTCATTCAAATGTCTAGTTTGGAGCTTCCTAATAACGGGAATGCAATTAAAGCTTTTCGGACGAACACACAATACAAATTGTTATTTCTTTCACACAGATGGATGGTTGTGGTTGTTGTTTGTTTGTTCTTAAAAATGTAATTGTCAAACCGTAAGGAAAAGGCATAGGTGAATGAAAGTTGACAAAACATTGTAAGGTTTATTTTGTAAAATCAAAATTTAACCACGACTTCAATCTATTATTTATAATAAAGATATATTTTCACTGGTACTTACTTTTTTATTAAGTATATGGGGATCACACTCTTTGTTCAACAAATATTTGACTGTCTGACGGTTGCCTTGTTTGGACGCGACATGAAGCGCAGTATCTCCGTTCTTAAAAAAATCATTTCAAATATTATTGATCGATAACATCATTTGCCCTTTGTTTTCATATATTTTAATTATGTCTAGCACACACTGTGGTTGTCAAGAATAAACTATATAAAAAAAAAAAAAAAAAAAAAACAAGGTTCGAAATCTAACTGATGCATCATGATTAACATAAATATATTGCTCTACAAACATTTACTAGTATCTGACACATGATAACCAATGAACGGGAAATTAAGTAAACCTCTATAAACATTTGCCATAAAACTGAAGACACTGAGAAGAACCATTATCACTAAAGCGGGTTAGTAAATTGGGTTGGATAACAACAGTGGGATTGAGTGGTCACAAGAAGAAATTAAAATTGTCTACAAATAAATATTGTCGGGCAGTTTTGAGTGATAAATCGTTTGTTACTTTATATAATATATATGGTATTTACATTAATATTTCAAAAATGTTACTTTATACAAAAAATGTTGTATTTACAATGAAATTCCTAAAACAGTTTACAAGACCAACCCATTAGGGCATTTACAATAAGACTCATGACCATAGTGTACAAGCATCTTTTTAAACAATGTTGGTAATAATTTTTAGATTCGTTGTCATTGCCTTTTCTGAATTATTAGGCATACAGTCCATTTCAATAGTAGGCAGATTGTAAACTTAAAATGACTAGCAATTCTTTTATTTCAGCAGTGACCCATAAATCTTCTTTCAATTTCAAAAAAATAAAATAGTTTAATCTTTTCAGTTAATAAAACAAGTCACTTTTATTTTCTTGTATTGTTAAACAAAAGATGTTTTAAGGCTGTCCTCTATATATTTACTTTGAAAATATTCAGCAAGAAATATTTTCATAATAGTTACTATTTTTTATAATTATCGTACGGTTTTAACTTATCACAATAGGTTTAATAATATTGTTAAATAAAATAAAATAGGAAAATATCTTCTTGATTTCTGTTATAAAGAAGGACACCTTTTAGGGAATATATTTTCTTGAAATGTATCGATATTTTTGTTTATATTTTAATTGTTTGAAACAAATTTGCAACACTTACGTTTTGAACCATGGCATTGTCATTTATTTTCGATTTATGAGTTTGGCTGTCCTTCTGGTATCTTTTGTTCCTCTATTTTGGACCTATGTATTTTTTTTATTTTTTTTGTGATGTCAAAGTGAATATTGCAATCTGAATAATTGTACCGTTGGTCAAGCCATAGACATGATGCACAACAAATGATATGTCACACAAATACAAAACTCCGATGTGCTTTATGAGCGCATGATACACCTGTCGTTTTTATAAATAATAAAGATAAAAAAACTCCTCAATGAGGAGATATATTAGAGATTTAGAATACACAACTGAAGGGAGTTTTTTTTTAAATTATGTCGTTACTTTTAAATTAATAAATATAAGATTGGAGATGAAATCAATAGATAAATACTCTGAGCACTTTGACTTATTGTCTTACATGTTGACGACGATGAAAATTCACGGAAAGTAACTAATCAAATAACAAAATCCAAAGCTCAAACACATCAGACGAATGGATAACAACTGACATATTCTAGCTTTGTTACAGGTATTTTCTGTTGGTGAAAATGGTGGATAAAACGGACGTAATTACAACAAATACAATGTAATCCAACTGATATTTAACAGTATTCAATTTCAGAAATATTCAATTATACTCACATGTATATTGGTTTTGGATGTTTTTATATAGATTACGTAACATTTCGGTATCAACATATTTGAATGAAGGTAATTCTTATATGAACTGCATTTCTACAAATTGTTTTTTATATGCTCATGTATTAGATCAAGAAAGAATGCAAATGACCTTGGAACATTCATCCGATAATATATGATAAAATGAAGTTGTTGATGTATGTTTTATTTTGTTTTAGATGCTTATGCACCCATCGAATATTTATGAATTTCAAACATTCATTATGACGGCTAACCTCTTAGTTACAACACACCAGGTTCAGATTTGATGGTAACAGTAGCCAAAGAAAACATGAATAGTTAAGTACTAATGCTAATGTTTTGATTAATAATTATAAATACTACGAGGTTATTAGTATATAAACAGGGGCGCCATAAACTAAACTGATGGTCGTAGAAACATGTGTTTAATCTTTTACCAGTAGTATACATTCTTTGCTCATATTTTATTCATCTTGTGAGCTTTGTTCAAATATGGTGCATCTATTGTGTCAAACTATTAATCTTTATGTTTGATTAGGTTATCATGAAAAAAGAATGTTTTTCTTACATAACCAATCGTAATTATTCAAAAGCAGTAGTTCATTTTTTTTATTATAATATATAGTTTTTCATTCATAAAGATGTTTTGAATCACTAGAAATGTTAATGTAGAAATATTTGTATTATTTTAAAATATCTAAATGATGCATTCTTAATCATATTGATCGTAGTGTATAAACACCTGTTTATAATAACTCGTCATTAGTTTTCTTGATGTTGTGGGGAAAATTCGACACATCACTTCACGTCTTATTCTTCTACAGTTAATGTATTCTGTATCCTTGGAATAGGAAGTTGAAAAGTTATTCAAATTACCTTTACTTTGTCAAGGATGTATACCAAGCTTAATCTTGATTCATATCCAGTTTTTAGATATTTACCTGTGACGTCACTTTTGTGGTTTTGATTTAGTCGTTTGACGGACAATTCGTGGTGTAACACTCCCAAACGTGTCCTGTCCCCAAACGTGTCCGATTCCCCCAAACGTGTTTATTCTTCCGAAACGTGTCCGTAATATCCAATATTCCCCTAACGTGTCTGATTTTATAACCCCCAAACGTGTCCGATAATTGTGATTCGCCAAAACGTGTCCACTAATAAACGCCAGGACGTCTCACGTCTTTTAGCGCTAATACATGAATAAAATCAATAACATTTACGGCAATTCTATAATGGGGGACACAGTTGATGAAGTGGTCATTTATTAGCATTAGTTGGTTCAATGCCGGTTGTTATTGCAAATTTAACCTGTAACATATAAATCAACTTTTGACTGAAATTGCTTATATTCCAGTTGCAAGTATTATGCTCGTTTAGAGCGCACACACATGTACAAACAATTTTAGTTCAGTTGAAGTAATCGTTTACTATGTAATTATTTTGTACTAATAAACTCCGATGATGCCTTTTATATTACAGCTAATGTCCTAATGCATGTAGAACAAAACTTTGGTTAGCTTGCTTGCTTGGTTTTTATATTGTACAATCCATAGGATAACAACCAATTAAATTCAAATATAATATATTCAGGTTAAACAATGCCTATATATATTGTTTAAAGATACCAATCTTATTTACAAAGCTTGTATTAACAATTATACAAACAAAGCAAGCAAGCCAAACAAAGTTTTACTTTGCAAGCATTAGGAAATCAGCTTAATCCGCGAATACTGCACGGCGGGCTTTTAAAAGAATTTACTTCCTTTTTTTAACAGTTCTGATATTTTAAAAGATATTCAAATCATAAACTGGTTATCAGGTATTTTAATAGATTTTAGGTTTCCAGCATCACTACTAAAGTGAAGACATACAAACAAAAGTCATAAGTCCAGTGCCAAATATTTCATGCATTATTTAAACGATATCATATTAACAATAAATACTATACATAAGTTTTATTATCATACCGGGGATTTAGGATTGGGCCTAAATTTGTTTACGGTTATTCGGGATTAACATTAGTTAAACTTAAAAATCTAAAGAGCCAGTAAAGACCGATTTTTTTATAACTTCACTTAGAAACTATTTGATTCTCTCAAAAAATAAAAAATAAACCTTTTAAAATTATAAAGTGGTAGTAAGGTTTTATATTATGAACTTTTGGTTTCGAGCATCACTTAAATACACGCAAACAAGATACATTACGTCCAGTAGCAAATAGTTCATTATATTTGCCGGAACTCTTGGATTGTACATTAGTTATTCCGGGAATTTGGGATTAGGCCTAAATGTGTACAGTTATACGAATTTACACTTTACGGTTATTAAGAATTTACACTAATCGTAACTCGGAATTGAATTATATTTTTTTGGAGCGGAAAAGGACAGTTTTATTTTTACGGAATATCAGTATAACAATCTTTTATTTCCTTTTATATTATAGGACAAGTTAGAGGAATTGGGTACGTTTGAAGGATTGGGCACGTTTTGGGTGTTCATTAAAAAATGTTTAGGCGTTTGAATAATACAAATGACACGCTTTGACGCCCATTTTACAACTAGACATGTTTTGCAGTTCAGTGACGTCGATGTGGACACGTTTGGGAGTATCGGACACGTTTGGGGGGAAGGACACGTTTCTGAGTGTTACATATATATAATATAATCATAATAGCACGAGGTTTGGCTAACCACAAAAACCAGGTTCATTCCACCATTTTGTCTTAAAATGTACTTCAACAAGTCAGAAAATAACAGTTGTTATCTTATGGTTCGTTTGTGTGTGTTGCATTGCTGTGTGTTTTATGTTGCACTTCAGTGTTTTTTGTGATTTCGTTGTTTTCCCCTTATAGTTGATGTGTTTCCATTGGTTTGGTGTGTTTCCTCGGCGTACTAAATTAGAAGCCTAGTACCTTTGATAACTAGTAGTTTGTAACCAGGATTTATGAATTTTGAAGAGCGGTATTCTATTAAAAAAAATTAATCCTGGTATTTATGATAATTTAATTTACAACCACTGGGACGATGCTACTGCTTGTGGAGTTTTTATTCCGCGAGAGTATAAACAACCTATTAGTCAGCACTCTTGTGTTGTTTGCAGTTATTATATTTTTATGTCGGGATTCAAAATGATTCTATGTATTATACAATGAACAGCAATATTGCAATACAATAACAACAAATTTGTGTTAGCATAATATTGAACAGTCACTAGAAAAAGTAATTCAGGATGGTGTGTACAGATGGATGCAGTCCTAACCTGTACAACAAGTTAACTTGATAACCAGTCATTTGGACTGGTCAAAGTTAACCTGTGACCAAATTTAGGACTGCTCTGACCAGTCCTAGGACCAAAATCTAGTTAACTTGAAAAGCGGACTTGGTCCTAGGACTGTTTTTATGTCTGCCAAAAAGTTAACTTCGAAACAGGTCCGCTATTGATATAAGTTAACTTCGAACCAGTCCTGTCGTAAAGTTAACATAAGTTAACTTCGAAACCAGTCCTGCCATAAAGTTAACATAAGTTAACTTCGAGACCAGTCCTGCCACAAAGTTAACTTTTGCTTTGACAAATCCGATCGAAACCAGACCTGTTCCCAAGTTAACTTTTGACTGGTCTGCTCAACACTAAGTTAACTTGTAACCAGGACCGCTCTACATCGATTTTTAAAAAATATTTATTAATATCTTTGTTTCGTAGTATAAACATCGAAAATAAAGTAAAACTAGTTCTTCCGTTATATAAACAGGATTTAATACAAATATTTGAAAATCAAGTTCGCATAAAACGTTGCTTGAAACACAAATTTATATGTGATCTGCCAATCTATAAATTAAAAAAACGATCTTGGTTACAATGATAACGGTCACTGAATACATACCTCATGCTGACTTGTACAACAAAATTATTTGACCGCGTTGACCAAAACTGACCATGTGTGCACTTTTATTTATAAATCTATATACCTGCATAGTAAATCAGCCATATTTTTTCAAATTTTTGTTCGCATAAATTAAGGGTACCAGCATGTCCTCCTTTTACATGTTTTATTCAAAATTTTGATATGTAACAAAATTTCAGTAGTTTTTATACCTCATACTGACTTGTACAACAAAATTATTTGACTGCATCAACTAAAACTGACCATATGTGCACTTTAATTTGTAAATCTATATACCAGCATAGTAAATCAGCCATATTTGTTATGTCAGGATTCAATGTATATTACAGTGGACAGCAATATTGCTATACAATAACAACAATTTTTTGTTTGCATAAATTAAGGGTGCCAGCATATGTCCTCCTTTTATTCAAAATATTGATACGTAACACAATTTCAGTAATTTTGATACCTCTTGCTGACTTGTGCAATAAAATTATTTGACCGTGTTGACCAAAACTGACCATGTGTGCACTTTTTTTTATAAATCTATACACCCGCATAGTAAATTAGCCATATTTTTTCAAATTATTGTTCGCATAAATTAAGGGTACCAGCATGTCCTCCTTTTATTCAAAATTTTGATACGTAACAAAAGTTCAGTAGTTTTTATACCTCATACTGACTTGTACAACAAAATTATTTGACTGCATCAACTAAAACTGACCATATGTGCACTTTAATTTGTAAATCTATATACCAGTATAGTAAATCAGCCATATTTGTTATGTCAGGATTCAATGTATATTACAATGGACAGCAATATTGCTATACAATACCAACAATTTTTTGTTTGCATAAATTTAGGGTGCCAGCATATGTCCTCCTTTTATTCAAAATATTGATACGTCACAAAATTTCAGTAGTTTTGATACCTCTTGCTGACTTGTGCAACAAAATTATTTGACCGTGTTGACCAAAACTGACCATGTGAGCACTTTTATTCATAAATCTATATATCAGCATACAAAATCAGCAAATTTTTTCAAATTTTTGTTTGCATAAATTTAGGGTGCCTTCATGTCCTCCTTTTATTCAAAATTTTGATACGTAACAAAATTTTAGTAGTTTTGATACCTCATGCTGACTTGTACAACAAACTTATTTGACTGCATCAACTAAAACTGACAATTTGTGCACTTTAATTTCTAAATCTATATACCAGCATAGGTATTCAGCCATATTTTTTATGTCAGGATTCAATGAATAATACAGTGGACAGCAATATTGTAATACAATACCAACAATTTTTTGTTCGCATAAATTAAGGGTGACAGCATGTCATCCTTTTATTCAAAATATTAATACGTAACAAAATTTCAGTAGTTTTGATACCTCATGCTGACCATGCTGACTTGTACAACAAAATTATTAGACCGCATCAACTAAAACTGACCATATGTGCACTTTAATTTGTAAAGTTATATACCTGTATAGTAAATCAGCCATATTTTTTGTGTTAGGATTCAATGTACCTTACAATGGACAGCAATATTGCAATACAATAACAACAAATTTGTGTTCGCATACATTTAGGGTGCTAGAATGTCCTCCTTTTATTCAAAATATTGATACGTATCAAAATTACAGTGTTTTGATACCTCAAGCTGACTTGTACAACAAAATATTTTGACTGCATCAACTAAAACTGACAATTTGTGCACTTTAATTTCTAAATCTATATACCAGCATAGTTATTCAGCCATATTTTTTATGTCAGGATTCAATGTATAATACAATGGACAGCAATATTGTAATACAATAACAACAAATTTTTGTACGCATAAATTAAGGGTGACAGCATGTCATCCTTTTATTCAAAATATTAATACGTAACAAAATTACAGTAGTTTTGATACCTAATGCTGACTTGTACAACAAAATGATTTGACCGCATCAACTAAAACTGACCATATGTGCACTTTAATTTGTAAATCTATATAACCGCATAGTAAATCAGCCAAATTTTTTGTGTAAGGATTCAATGTACCTTACAATGGAAAGCAATATTGCAATACAATAACAACAAATTTGTGTTCGCATACATTTAGGGTGCTAGAATGTCCTCCTTTAATTCAAAATATTGATACGTATCAAAATTACAGTGTTTTGATACCTCAAGCTGACTTGTACAACAAAATATTTTGAGCGCTTCCACCAAAACTGACCATAAGTATGTGCACTTAAAATTGTAAATCTATATATACCATATATACCCGCATAGTTATTCAGCCATATTTTTTATGTCAGGATTCAATGTATAATACAATGGACAGCAATATTGCAATACAATAACAACAAATTTGTGTTCGCATAAATTTAGGGTGCCAGCATGTCCTCCTTTAATTCAAAATATTGATACGTAACAAAATTTCAGTAGTTTTGATACCTCATGCTGACCATGCTGACTTGTACAACAAAATTATTTGACCGCATCAACTAAAACTGACCATATGTGCACTTTAATTTGTAAAGTTATATACCTGTATAGTAAATCAGCCAAATTTTTTGTGTAAGGATTCAATGTACCTTACAATGGACAGCAATATTGCAATACAATAACAACAAATTTGTGTTCGCATACATTTAGGGTGCTAGAATGTCCTCCTTTTATTCAAAATATTGATACGTATCAAAATTACAGTGTTTTGATACCTCAAGCTGACTTGTACAACAAAATATTTTGAGCGCTTCCACCAAAACTGACCATAATTATGTGCACTTAAAATTGTAAATCTATATACCATATATACCCGCATAGGAATTCAGCCATATTTTTTATGTCAGGATTCAATGTATAATACACATGATACAATGGATTGCAATATTGCAATACAATAACCAGCTGATAACAACAAATTTTTGTTTCGCATAAATTTAGGGTGCCAGCATGTCCTCCTTATATTCAAAATATTGATACGTAACAAAATTTCAATAGTTTTGATACCTCATGCTGACTTGTACAATGAAATAATTTGACCGCATTGACCAAGACCAAAACTGACCATATGTGCACTCTAATTTGTAAATCTATATGCCAGCATAGTAAATCAGCCATATTGTTTTATGTCAGGATTCAATGTATAATACAATGGACAGCTATATTGCAATACGATAACAACATGAACAACAAATTTTTGTTCGCATAAATTTAGGGTGCCAGCATGTCCTCCTTTTATTCAAAATATTGATACGTAACAAAATTTCAGTAGTTTTGATACCTCATGCTGACTTGTACAACAAAATGATTTGACCGCATTGACCGAAACTGACCATATGTGCACTTTAATTTGTAAATCTATATACCATGTATACCCGCATAGTAAATTTATATAAGCCATATTTTTTATGCCAGAATTCAATGTCTAATACAATGGACAGTAATATTGCAATATAATAACAACAAATTTTTGTTCGCATTAATTTTGAATGTCAGCATGTCCTCCTTTTATTCAAATTATTGATACGTAACAAAATCTCAATAGATTTGATACCTCATGCTGACTTATACAACAAAATTATTTGACTGCATCGACCAAAAACTGACCTGCATATGTGCACTTTAATTTTAAAATCTATATATATATCAGCATAGTAAATCAAAAATATTTTTGATTTCTGGATTCAATGTATAAAATAAATGACCGCTGTTGGGATGGCGCCTTATTATGTCTTCTCCTGGCACTCCTGTGAACATGTTAGTTGGACGGCAAATGTAAGCAATAAGGAAAACAATTAATGCAATTTTTCTTTCCGCATACATTGAGAATGTCAGCGTTTCATCTCTGTATTCATAATATTGAACAGTCACTAGGGTGTGTAAAACGAAACTATTAGGCCGTATCATCCAAGTACATGTACCAACACTGACATGTCTGAATTCATTTGTGATTTTTAATAAAAAATGTATTTGAGGTTCTCTTCTGGTAATAGTATACTGTTAATCTATTATGTCGGTTGTTTGATTTTGTTTGTAGTTAAACGTCAAGTGACAACTATTTCATTCATGTGCACAAATCTCTCGACAAATCTGACGAAATTGACGAGATTGTTGGTAGTTTTACCACATCGTACATATCCGGACACTGTATAACTGTACAATTTTCGTTAGAATATTCTGCGGAAAAAGAATAGTAAATCCAATCCAAATAAGTAGAATAACAATGAAATATCCATGCATGTATAAATGCGTAAAGTAAAAATTATGAAGGGACAGGTAAATAACGGGGAATGAATTAACGTCGACAAAGATGTTGATATCCCATGATATACGAATGTTGTTCCGATGCGTTGGATAACCCTAATTTCTATCCGCCTTCTAATGAAAAAAATATGATAGCTCTATGTAATTGACTAATGTTTATAAGAATATATAAAAATAAAAAAAGAAAGAATTGTGGTGTTATTAATAATGTCTAGTAAATGTATAGCGAGTAAAGAAATTTGCTATCAGAGGCCTTCTTGGGAAGAACAATGCGAATGTTGATCAATGTTGTTTTATACATATTTTAATAAAGCTCAAGTTTGATATGAAAAGTCGCAAAAACGATAACATTTCATAAGCAGACATGTCCCCAGGTCTGGTCAATAGCAGACTTGTCCACAGGTCTGGTCAGAAGCAGACCAGTCCACAGGTCTGGTCAGAAGCAGACCTGTCCACAGGTCTGGTCAGGAGCAGACCTGTCCACAGGTCTGATCAGGAGCAGACCTGTCCACAGGTCTGGTCTGGGGCAGACCTGTCCTCAGGACTGGTCAAAAGCAGACTTGTCCACAGGTCTGGTCTGGAACAGACCCGTCGATAGGTCTGCAGCTGTCATAAAAAAGCGGATCGTAGGTCTGGTCCACCGTAGACGAAGTTAACTTGCTGGTCTGCTTAAAAATTCTCAAGTTAACTTAAAAAGCAGTCAACAAGTTAACTCTAAGTTAACTTTTGTCAAGGTTAGGACTGCACCCATCTGTAGAAGAAAACTATTAGGCCGCATCATCCAAGTACCAACATTTACATGTTTGAATTCATTTGTACTTTTAATAAAAAAAAAGTATATGAGGTTCTCTTTTGGAAAAATATACTGTTATTTTATTATGTTGGTTGATTGATTTTGTTTGTAGTTAAACGTCAAGTTGCAACTACAAATGTCTTTCATTCAATTGCACATTGAGTATAATTTTGGGACTTTCCATATATCAAATCGACAAAGAAAATCCTCTCGACAAATCTGCCGAATTTGACGAGATTGTTGATAGTTTTACCACACCATATGTATCACCACACTGTACAATTTTCGTTAGAATACTCTGCGGAAAATAGAATAGTAAATCCAATGTAAACAAGTTGAATAACTATGAAATATCCATGCATGTGTAAATGCATAAAATAAAATTCAGGAAGAGACAGGTAAAAAACGGCGAACGAAGCCAACGTCGACAATGATGTTGATATCCCAGGATATAAGAAAACTGTTCCGATGCGTTGGATAATCTTTCTATCTGCCTTCTAATAAAAAAAAAACCCCTCTCATTTCTTTTATGATAGCTCTATGTGATGGTATAGCCATTGCTGTATGTATATAAGCATATATCAAATTTAAAAAAAAATAATTTTGTATAATATCTAGTAGAGTCTAGCGAGTAAACAAATTTGCTGTCTAGGGAAAAACAATGCGAATGTTGTTGACATATTTTAATTTAAACTCAAGTCTGATATGAAAACTCTTAAACACATTAGTCTGTCATAAGCAGACCTGTCCTCAGGTCTGGTCAATAGCAGACTTGTTCACAGGTATGGTCAGAAGCAGACCTGTCCACAGGTCTGGTCTGGGAAGACCTGTCCCCAGGACTGGTCAAAAGCAGACTTGTTCACAGGTCTGGTCTGGGGCAGCCCTGTCCTCAGGACTGATTACAAACAGTCTTATCAACAGGTCTGGTCTGGAGCAGACCTGTCGATAGGTCTGCAGCTGTCCTAAAAAAGGAGACCGTAGGTTTGGTCCACCAACGACAAAGTAAACTTGCTTGTCTGCTTACAAATTCTCAAGTTAACTTAGAAAGCAGTCAATAAGTCTGCTCCAAGTTAACCTGTGTCAAGGTTAGGCCCCCACCATCTGTATAGTGATGTCAAATAGTCTGCAATTGACTTTTTGCTTATTGTTTTGTTTCTTTTGCTTATCTATTTGTTTATTTCACTATAATTACATGCTCTTCAACTTTGTACTCTATGTGGCTTTTTTCATTTTTTGATTCGAGCTTCACTGATGAGTCTTTTGTAGACGAAACGCACGTCGGGCGTATATATATAATTTAGTCCTGGTATCTATGATGAGTTTACTTATATGCTACACAATTCATGTACATAATACATATAATTTGTAATTCAACCGCATTCTTTTTAATTACACGGAATACTTACCTTGATCGCTGATTTGTCACGTGATAAATTTTAACGTATTGATGTTCAAAACACAAACTCTCATAGTACATGTAGTAAAATAATTACTCATGCGTGAACATGGTAAAACTATGACGATTGTTTTTACATGATGTTAAATTCCATGGTAAGGAAACTTTCATGGCTAACTTCAAGCTTCTAAAAAATTAAAAAAAAAAAGATATTACTTTTAATTTCTAAATTTTATCGTATACAAGCAAACTTCAAACAACACGTACAGTGATATGCACTGCTTGAAACGTGTATGTTTACTATATATTGTAAATTGTATGGACAGATGTTGTCAATTCAGCGATCACATAATCAATTAGGCAATCACAACTAAATCGAGATGATTTGACACGGCTGGTATTAACAGTTGTACTGAATTACTACGTATAGATAAAGTGGTATCATTCACCAATCATTTATACATGTGAATATTCATTCCTCCAAACAACTTGTTAAATTCATGTACATGTGCATATTTTTTCTTATGCTTCATGCATACAACATATTGTTATTCAATTTTTGTTCTCACAATTTTTTTATATTTTTTACTTACATTTTTTTTCACAAAACAGATGAAATGCTATGGTGTATTTAACTTTGTATACGGCCGCTCTCAGTTTGACCAATTTCATCCAGATGTAACATAACTCATGGAGATAGGAATCGAGTTGTATCGTATGAGAGTTGGCGATTATTCACCAGGCAAAAACCTCAAACAAAAACTAAATTATTATGATTTTATCTGTATCAACTTATTTCTCGCTTGTAAAAGTGTCTCGCAGGCACTGGTGTTATCAATGTTAATCTACACGTTGTCGCATCAACTACTTAAACCCTCAGAGATGAGACATGTAAACTCTAATGTACAAAAAACAACAAATGGAAATGTTAGACTATTTATTATTTTATTTTTACTATTTCTTATTCAAATTGTGCTTATCCTAGCAGGAATAGAGGTAAATCCAGGTCCAAGTGACGATATCGATTCTTCTCAAAGTTCAATTAACACAACTGATTTGTCAGATATCTGTGAAAACCAGTCTTAATTCTTCACGTAAACGTACAAAGCCTATCCCCGAAAATAGATCTGATTCAAGCTGAATATTCTGATTTCGACATTTTAGCGTTTAGTGAAACCTGGTTAAACAATAATCATACAGACGAATCAATTGAAATCATAAATACCAGCACCCCTATTGTCATTAAAGAGGTCCACACAAGGTTGGAAGGGGGGAAGTAATTGATTATGTAAAAAATGATATACATGTTCAACGTCAAATTGACATTGAAAGCGAAAGCTTGGAAGTAATATGGTTAGAAATTAAATTTAAAGATAAAAAGGCTTTGCTCGGAACCTTTTATATACCTCCTAATAGTGGACCAGATATCTGGGGAAAATTTGAATATTCCACAAAAGCTTCTGGCCCATACCTAATAAGTCCCAAATTGTGAAGAGAAGCATCTTCTGTTTTGAAGTATCCACTATGAAAGCTATTTAACTTATCGTTAAGTACGTCTACATTTCCAGATCAATGGAAAAGAGCAAATGTTACCGTAGTTTATAAAAAATAGTAAACTGAATGACGTTAAAACTATAGACCTATTTCCTTGTTGAGTGTATTTCAAAGTGTATTGAACGATGTGTATATAAACATGTTTACAATCACTTTTTGCGCAATAATATTTTAACGAAAAATCGATCAGGCTTTACACGGGGGGGGGGGGGGGGGTGTGGGGGGGTGTGTCAGCGGTTAATCAATTAGTTAACATTTCAAATGATTTTGGGAATGCTTTAGATAGCGGTAAATAAATAAGGTTAGTATTCTGTGATATAAGTAAAGCGTTTGATCGAGTCTGGCATAAGGGACTGCTATTTAAACTTCAACAAGCGGGCATATCGGGTTCTTCACTAAGGTGGTTTGAAAATTATCTTACAAATAGAGTCCAGCGGGTGGTTATTAACGATGAAAGTTCCGAATGGTTACCTGTTAATACAGGCGTCCCACAAGGGTCCATTCTTGGCCTTCTCCTTTTTTGATATTTATAAACGATATTGTAGAAGACATTCAAGCTCAAATAAAGCTATTCTCAGATGACACTTCATTCTATATTATGGTTGACAATCCAACAAAAGCAGCTACAATTTTAAATGACGATCTAGATAAGATGTATAATTACTAAAAAAAAATGGCTTGTGAATTTTAATGCCCAAAAAACTAAAAGTATGATAATAAAAAAAAAAAAAAAAGAAATAGACCCTTTCATCCTCCATTAAATATGAATACCAAAGAGCTACATACAGTAAGTAAACACAAACATCGAGGTGTCTTTTCTTCTAACAACGGATCCTGGAGCGACCATATTGATATATATATAGTATAATCTTACAAAATAATAAATATAATGAAAAAAATGAAAAATGTCCTTGATAGATTTTCACTTGAAAAAATTTACATATCATTTGTTTGCCCAATTCTGGAATATGCCTATGTCGTTTTAGGACTCTCAAAATCAGAATTTGATTGCTAAACTTGAAAATATTTAGCTTGACGCAGCGTGTATCGTCACGGGAGGTACTAAACTTACCAGTATAAACAATTAATATGTTGAAACTCGATGGGAAAAATTATCTGAAAGACGACGCAATCATAGACTAATTCAATTTCACAAAATTTTGAACAATAAAACTCAAGAGTATTTAAGAGACCTATTACCTGATTCAGTAGGAAGTAGGCATGATCAATAATACAAGAAAAAGAAATAATATTACACAAGTCAACAGACGGACCCGTTTATATTTTGATTATTTCATCCCTGCAACAACAAAAACTATGAAACACTCTTAACTTGTACATAAGGAAATGTGAATATCTATCATTATTCAAAACACAAATTAGTACCCAAAATAGTAAGTCCCAACCTACTATTATATAGGACATCGTTTTGGTTAAATTGTTCATGCTCGCTTAAGAATGGATTCAAGTTCATTGAATTCTCACCTTTTCGTTCGTAATTTAGTAGACTATCCAAATTGTCGTTGTGCTGATTTAGAAAACAATACTCACTTCCTGTTATCTTGTCCTATATACACTAATTTATGACATGAACTATTATATGATTAGATTCGATTTAAGTTCTTCCTGTCCAAGTAAATACAAAATATATCTCCTTTTACAAAAATAATACTTATTAAACAAAACATAAATATAAATACTGGCTTGCTTTGTAATAAATATATGAACATAAAAAAAGATGAAAGAAGAAGACAAAAAAAAAATAATGAGAAAAATGAAATAAAAATTATAATAAATACACATAAATCATTGTTATGTTTACAGTGTGAAATGCTTGGGTTCCTATGGAATGATGAATACATCAAGGGTTAAACGTTTACTTTTAATTATATATTTCTGCACCCAACTAAATAAAATTCTATTTTGCTCATCTGAGAGTACCATTGATCCAAAAAGCAAAGATTTTGTATTTACTTGGACAGGAAGAACTGAAACAGAATCGAATAGTTCATGTCTTAAATTAGTGAATATATGACAAGATAGCAGGAAGTGAGTATTTGTATCTAAGAATATTTGAGTATACAGACATAAAGTCGAAACCTTCCCATTACAAATGCTATGGACGCTTTCACGAGTTGGTGGACCGTAATGGATAATTTGTGTCACAGATGACAAAGAATGTTTTCAAATGATCATTCTTTTTTTCCAGAAATATGATCTACCTAGTTAAACATGTTAAAGTTGCCGGTATTGTAAGTAAATACGAGACACGACGACTGTTGCATAAGGAAAATGATATGCGTCCCTTCCCGACGAAATGCTGGGTGGGTTTAGCTTGCTCAGTAGTTATGGTTTCATGTTGTGGTTCATGTACATTTTTAATCGTTCCATAAACAAATTGAACTCGGTTTCATGCGTTTATTTAAATCAATAATAATAAATAATTAGCAGGTCACATTACAGCAAAAGAAATTAATAATACGGTGACACTTTGTGATAGATTAAGTAAAATTACAGCAAGAAGCAGAAACAGAGTATTTCCAAAAAGTAAATCATCACCACCTACCTAAAAAAAAGAAAAAAAGGTGTGGATATCAAATTCCAAGTATGGAGATTACTTTATTGGGGATACAACAGGAGCAAACAACCTAGACGTTTTCGTAAATATAAACCAGTGTAACATGTACACAATTATAATAATATCAAACACAAACCGAAATCATACTTCACAAGGTAGGCCATATCAATTTTTCTGCGATGTCTTGGATTGTACATAAATATGTACACTTAGTTTAATACCACCGCCGATTAGCAACCTTGAGATTTCAGTTTGTCCGTTAAATGCATCATCGTGACATTCAGTACTACCATTCCATATTAAGTGACTTATATCAATGTTAGCATACCATTTAATGATCAAGGACACAGCTGATATCACCAACTAAGTTGAGACTACGTAGTGTCGCATTTATTGTTGAGAGTTGACACGGATGCCAATGTAACAATTAAATAACCATATTGGTTAATAATTGCTTTATATTTTTCACTTGCTAATCATAATACGGCGACATTTCTTATAGATGTTCAAATTGTTAATCGATTGAGACAATTAAGGCAACACCGAACAGAAACTGTGTATATTTAAACCAAGATTTAAATCAATAATAGAAAATAAAGATGGTAAGCCTAAAGATTTTTTTTTTCAAATTGTTGTTCAGCAGTGAACTTACAAATTAAACTACATCCGTTTAACTATCCGGACCATTTAACGTCCTCATTACTTATAAACGGATAATGTAAATAACAACTCAACTTTGACGGTTACCTGCCGTTTTGCATTCTTAACTTTTAGGTGACAATTAAATAAATACATCAGAAAAGCATTAATTTAAAAGAAACAATGTACGCCAAAAAGACTGATAGCTTACTGATTTTTTTTAGAGGCAGGCACATCATATTCAGCATTATAATTATTTGAGTCGAAAATCTTACGAAAATAACATCACTGATCTGCTTGAATTTTGGTAAATTACCATATATGAGGTGTTGAATTCATAGGTTACAAGACTTGTGAGGAATATGGGACAAAATAGTGTACCCTGTATTAAACAAAAATATTCACAAGTAGTCTTGACATCCGATAAATATTCATAAATCAAACATACCTTCATCCCTATTTTTTTTTAAATTTCCGACTAGGTAGGTGTAATTTGATATTGGACCACATGAAGATATTAATTTGGATATGAGTTGATACTTAATGTTACGATTATTGTCAGGGTATACTCATGGTATAATTTCGAGGTTTGCATAAACAAATTTAAAGCTTTAGTCTTTCCTTTAAAAATGTTACAAAATGCTAAGACGCCATCACGACTTTTTGGACCGTTATGGGTAATTTCTCTCACTGATGACGATAAATATCTTTCACTTGTCAACATGAACACCACAAACAATCGGTCCTGTTCCACGAGTACTACCTAACTAAAACAAATTATCTTTTACAGGAGTTGCATACACTTACTTAAAATAACTAGCCATCTATTTCGGGTTAAAATGCCGAAAAATTGTATGCAAAAATAAAAAAAAAATCCGCATATTGACTGATAATTGTCAGTTATTTCATACAATATGCTATCATAGATATCTAGCAACAATCCCTATGTTGCTAATTCATTGGAGTTCTGTATTTTATTGATTTTACTTTTTTGCTTGGACACGGGCTTTTAAACCTTCAGTTTATTCGTCAAATATCTGCGATGAAAGTTATATTTCTTCATTTTAACTATGAAGTTAAGTGTGTTCAATTTTCTTTTTCTTGAGAATAGACGCATTTAATTCCTATTCGAACGTATACGGTTTTAAAAGACTGTCAAAGTTTGGATAATATTGTGATTGTACATTTTGACGTCCGGCATTACTGACGAGACAAATATACCCAAAATGCACCTTCAGTGCAGTCAAAATAGTAGTGGTTATGTCATATCAAACATTGACATATGATTGGTGTAAATTTATATTAATCCCACCGTCGATTAGCGACCTTACGATATCAGTTCGCTCGTTCAATGCAGTCAAGTGAAGTGCAGTACTACCATTCTGTACAAAGAAACACTAATCAGTGTTAACATAACATTTAATAATGAAGAACGCAGCTGATATATAAACTTACGCATGACTACATAGTGTTGCGTTTATCGTAGCACGTCGACCATGTAGCCGATGTAATAGTCAAATAACTACATCGGAAAATTAATGCTATCAATTTTTCACTTGCTATTAATAATAAGGTGACAATTTGTGATCAATGTTCAAATTTCGTTCAACGATTAACATTAATTAAGGCAAGAAACATAAACGGAGTATCTTAAAACCAAAACGTTATTCATCACCACTTCCCCAAAAAAGAAAGAAGATGTAATATGAATAATCTTAAATGCCCCCAAAAATGTGTCAATATCAAATTACATATTGAGGATGCAACAGGAGCATATATTCTAGACATTTAAGTAATACAAGTCAGTTTTACCAGTATAAAAAGTATATACAAATTTAACAATATCAAACCAAAACCGAATTCTTACTTCAAAAAGCAAGTCCAATCAATTGTTCTCCAAAGTTTGGATAGTACATAAATATGTAAAACCAAGATATAAATCAACATCATCAATAAATATGGGAAACACACATTTTGTTTTTTCAAAAGTAAACGTGCAAATGAAACTACACCCGTTTAACAATCTGGACCATTCAACGTTCTCAGAACTTATAGCCGGATTATTCAAATTACAATTCAACTTTGCCGGTTACCTGCCATTTTGTATTCTTTATTTGTTTTTCTCTATTTATTGAAGTGACAAAAAATTTAGCATTACAATTGATAGAATACATCAAAAGAATATTAAATAATAATTTAAAAGTAACAATGTACGAAAAAAAGATTGATGGCTTATCGAAATCTTGTTCAAGGTATTGATTTCTTAGAGGCAGACAGTGATTCTACCTCATGTTCAGCATTTTAATTATTTGTGTCAAAGATCGAAAGAAACGGAATCAATGATCTGCTTGAATTTCGGTACATTACCTAAAATGAGGTATTGAAATCATAAGGGACAAAACAAGTGAGGAATATGGGGCAAAACAGTGGATTGTGTAGAGAAGAAAAATCTGAACAAATAGTCTGGACATCCGATCCTTTTTCTGGCATAACTGCATCCTTATTCTATTTAAAATATCCGAATAGATCGGTGTTATTTAATATTAGACCACATGAAGAAATTAATTTGGGTATGGGTACTTTATGTTACGATTACTGTCAGTGTATATTCTTGGTATAATTTCGAGGTTGGTTTAAACAAATGTACAATTGAAGTCTTTCCTTTTAAAATATAACAGACGCCATCACGACTTGTTAGACCGTTATGAGTAATTTGTGTCACAAATGACGACGAATATCTTTCACTCGTCTACATGAACACCACAAACAATCCGTCCAATCCCCACCCCCCCGAAAACTACCAACCTAAGAAAAGCTTATCTGTTACAGGAGTTGCATGCAATAACTTAAAATATCTAGCTATTTATTTTGGGTTAAATTGCTGAAAATATGTAATTTCTAGGCAAAAATAAAAAAAAATCCACAAATTGACTGATATTTTTAGTTATTTCATAAAATATGCTATCATAGATATCTCGGAGAAATCCCTATGTTCATGATTACTCAAAATTAGGTATATTTATGATTTTATATTTTGCAAGTACACAATGTTTTTAAACCTTCAGTTTATTCGTCAAATATCTGCGAAAGAATTTAATATCTTCATTTGAACTATGAAGTTAAGTATGTTTAATTTTCTTTTAATGATAATAACGCAATCAATTACTATTCCAACGAATGCGGTTTTACAAGATTGTCAAAGTTTGTATTAGAAAGTGCTTGTTAATTTTGACGTCCAGCATTACTGAAGAGACCATACTTTCCGTAATGCACATGAAGTGCAATCAAATTAGTATTGGTCATGTCATATCAAACAATGACATATGATTGGTGAAAGCAATGTGAATAATCATCCACTTACCTTATTCTGTAAATTTATATTAATACCATGGACGATTAGAAATCTAACAATTTCAGTTTGCAAGCTCCATGCAGCTCTATGAAGTGCACTACTACCATTCGGTACAAAGAAATACTACACGGTGTTAAGATACAATTGAACGCTAACGATTGCCGCTGATATATACACTTATGACAACATATTGTCGCATTTATCGTAGCTCGTCGACCTTGCAGCCGATATAATAATAAAATAAAAATGATAATAACTGTTATCATTTTTTTTACTTGATAATAATAAAAAGGTAACAATTTCTGATAGACGTTCACATCTAGATAATTGATAAAACAAAAATTAAGGCAGTACATGTTCTGGACGCCGTAACGATTTGTTTGGACCGTTGTGTGTAAATTATGTCAAAAGTGACGACGAATATATTTCAATTGTCAACATGAACAACACAAACAATTCGTCTAATTTCCCCCGAAAACTACAAATCTAAGAAAAACTTATCTGTTACAGGAGATTCATACAATAACTTAAAATACCTAGCTATTTATTTTGGGTTAAATTGCAAAAAAATATGCAATTTCTAAGGGAAAAAAAAACAAACCACGCATTGTCTGATATTTTTTAGTTAATTCATAAAATATGCTATCATAGATATCTCGGAGCAATCCCAATGTTGATAATTTCTCGGAATTAGGTATATTTATGATTTTACATTTTTCAAGTACACAAGGTTTTTAAACCTTCAGTGTATTCGTCAAATATCTGCGAAGGAAGTTAAATATCTTCATTTGAACTATGAAGTTAAGTATGTTTAATTTTCTTTTAATGATAATAACGCAATCAATTACTATTCCAACGAATGCGGTTTTACAAGATTGTCAAAGTTTGTATTAGAAAGTGCTTGTTAATTTTGACGTCCAGCATTACTGAAGAGACCATACTTTCCGTAATGCACATGAAGTGCAATCAAATTAGTATTGGTCATGTCATATCAAACAATGACATATGATTGGTGAAAGCAATGTGAATAATCATCCACTTACCTTATCCTGTAAATTTATATTAATACCACGGTCGATAAGAAAACTAACGATTTCATATTGCCCGTTCGATGCAGCATAATGAAGTGCAGTATTACCATTCTGTACATAGAAATACTAAACGGTGTTAACATACAATTGAATACTTACGAATGCAGCTGATATATATACTTATATATACATATCCTGTTTTTGAATTTGTTTGTTAGCTTTTTGGTCATGAATGTTTGTCTCTAATATTTAATTAACTGTGCATTTGTATTCAGATATCGCAGATCAAATTTATTCGTTCATTGTTTAATCATACGTTTTTTGATTGAGTTAAGTCTGCCAATTGATATTTTATCGTATGTTTTTCTTTTTTGTGATGTTATGCTATTGTTTCAGAAAAAGGGAGAAGGTTTGGATCCATTAAAACGTTTAATCCCGCTGCAAATGTTTGCACCTGTCCTAAGTCAGGAATCTGATGTACAGTAGTTGTCGTTTGTTTATGTAATATATACGTGTTTCTCGTTTCTCGTTTTGTTGATATAGATTAGACCGTTGGTTTTCCCGTTTGAATGGTTTTACACTAGTAATTTTGGGGCCCTTTATAGCTTGTTGTTCGGTGTGAGCTAAGGCTCCGTGTTGAAGGCCGTACTTTAACCTATAATGGTTTACTTTTTAAATTGTTATTTGTATGGAGAGTTGTCTCATTGGCACTCACACCACATCTTCCTATATCTATCTATATACATATTGTCGCATTTATCGTAGCTTGTCGACCCTGCAGCCGATATAATAATCAAATAAAAATGATAACTGTTATCATTTTTTTACTTGATAATAATAATAAGGTGACAATTTGTGATTGATGATCAAATCTCCATAATTGATTAAGAAAAATTTAGGCAATATATGTTCTGGACGCCGTAACGATTTATTGTACCGTTGTGTGTAATTATGTCACAAGTGACGTAAATATATTTCAATTGTCAATGTGAATAACACAAACAAGCCATCTTATATCCCCCGAATACCACCTACCTAAGAACAACTTATTAGTTACAGGAGTTGCATACAATAACTTAAAATAACTAGCAATTTAATTTGGTTTAAATTGCTAAAATGTTAATGCAAAGAAAAGAAATCACAGATTAACTGATATTTTTTTAGTTATTTCATAAAATATGCTATCATAGATATCTATGAGCAATCCGTATGTTGCTAATTCATTGGAGTGCGGTATTTTTATGAATTCACTTACTTGCTAGGACAAATGTCTTTAAAACCTTTTAAAAGATTATTCATCAAATATCTGCGACAAAATTTAGTTTTTTCATTTGAACTAAAAAGTATGTTTGATTTTCTTTTCGTGAGAAAAGACGCAATTTATTCCTTTTTGAACGTATACGGTTTTACAAATTGTCAACGTTTGTATCAGAAATTTATTCCTTTTTGAACGTATACGGTTTTACAAATTGTCAACGTTTGTATCAACTTGTGATTGTACATTTTGACATCCAGCATTTTTGAAGAGACAATAATTTCACAGATGCATATTAAATGCAGATAAATAAGTATTAATAATGTAATATAAAACATTGACTTATGATTGGTGTAATCAATGTGAATAGTTATCAACTTACATTGTTCGGTAAATTTATGTCAATACCACGGTCGATTAGCAATCTAACAATTTCAGTTCTCCCGTTCCATGCAGCATCGTGAAGTGCAGTACTGCCATCCTGTACAAAGAAATACTAAGCGGTGTTGACATTACATGATATGCTAAAGATTGCAGCTATTATATACACTAACGCATAATTACATAATGTCGCATTTGTCGTAGCTTGTCTTCAACTTATTTGCGCCAATCTTCTTTTTCGCCACCTCATTTTCAAAACTATTGGTATAATTTGCGCCAATAAAATGATCATCTAATTGCGCCAATTTTATTCATTTTTTTATTTTTTAAACAACTAAATGATACTAACTGTACATCTCTACCTTATATCTCCAGTTTTCTTTACAAATGCGCGCATGCCTGAAGTTAGTTGTGTTATTGAACAATGATGACCGGTAAATGTGACGCAATTTCATTTAATTTATTTGCGCAATTAATAACACCAAAGTAAAAGAGAGTGGCGCAATTAATACCTTTTCAAAACTACAATTGGCGCAAATTGATTCTGCCCTGAAATCAAAAGATTAATGTAGGATTGTAGGATAAAACAAAAACTTAATTCGAATTATTTGGGGTTTGGGATAAAACAAAAATTGCTGTAATTATTGTTTATTTGACTCCGATTTTACATATATCCATATTGGTCAATCAAGTTTTTTTCCAAATTAAGTTATGACGGGGAGGGGGTTCATTGAAACAACTATGTGAATTAAGTTTTTTTCTTATCCTACTTTGAACTTTTGATATCGTCTCTAAATCCAGAGAGGAGACAGTTAAATTAAATATTTCGATGGGAAAAAAAGATCAGATTTTAAAGTCTGAAATGTTACTATTGCTCAAAATTATAAAATCAATGAACTTTACACGTATACATGTAAGAAAACTAGAAATGAAATTGGATAATCAAGAACACAATCATGTACGCGAATACAGCGATTGAAGATTTGAAACGACCTTGACTAGCTACGTAAATATTGATCAGTCCATTCAACGTTATATTACGTGTGTTCTTTTTTCGCAGGTGTGAGATCGAATGTTTTAATTGACGTTCCTTGAAGAATTAATCTAAAAAAGTTTGTTTGACTGATTATGTCGCACGACCTTTCGCTAATCTTGGACGCATTTAGGTGTTTATTTAAAAAATGAAGATGTGGTATGAGTGCCAATGATACAACTCTCTACAAGAGTTCAAAATGAACAACTATAGGTCACCGTACGGCCTTCATTTATGAGCAGAGTCAGCTATAAAAGGCCCCGAAATGACAATGTAAAACAATTCAAACGAGAATTGTTCCTGATTAACTACGACATTGGGGACAATTACCTTCGTTTATGGTACGCTTAGCTACTGTTTGTATGTTTTATAGCATAACAATAATGAAAGAGGAATGTCAGTGCAACCAATCATTAATTATTGTAATGGATCAGTATTATGAGATACTTATTACAAGTTGGCTATATCGTCAAATTTCCCCGTCCAGACCTGAAACGGGGATATTTAAAATTCGTCATATTTTTTTGAGTAAAAGATAGATTTCTTTTCAATTTCTATTTTCCCCAAAAAAAACACCTAGCCCTTTTTTTCTAAAATATACCCCAAAGACAACCCTTTCAGAGAGTTGGAGAAGGTTGTTAATATATATTATTGTTGATGTATTTGACTGCATTGATTTATTATTCATTATAATCCACGTCTCTTTCTTTTAAACAGTGTTTTATATACTGATCCTCAAATGTCCCCTGTTTTCCTTTAAAACAGGGTCTTATATACTGATCCTCAAATATCCCCGTGTCTTTCTTTAAAACACTGTTTTAACGGAATAAATGTACTCAATTGACATTTATTTCGTTATTCTCAAATTGTAAAACTTCATAGAACAAAACATAGTCTTCTTTACGGTTTGAAGTGCATCACGGAATAAACCTATTCAGTTGACATTTATTTCGTTATTCTCTAATTCTACAAAAAAAACAAAACCCTTTCAGAGAGTTCAGAAGGTTATTAATATATATTATTGTTGATGTATTTGACTGCAATGTTTTACAAGTATTAGCCTTTCAAAAAGTACTAGCCGTCTCTTAGCTGATAAAAATGGAAAGTGTTCTCGCTTTGTAGATTAATTCATTTACTAGAATAGCAACGTGCATCAATAAACAAATTTTACCACGCACGTGAGGTCACACGTTATGAAGTCATGGAAGTAGTATATATCGTTTAACGTTGTTGTTTACGAAACTCCAGAAGATTCGGCTATTTATAGATAAAAGTTACCTGTGTACCAATATCATGAATATGCATGATTAATAACCAGGCAAAATCTAAATGCTAAAATAGAGAGGACAAATCCGATACTCTACGAAATTGAAGGACATTTACTAGGTTTGGATTGTCCTAACCAATTAATAAACTTTGATTATTCACGTCACGTAATATTTTCCAATCAGGTAGTTAGAGGCATTCACGCACTGACTGTCCATCGTTCAATTCTTAATATGGTCTCCGAGGAGACGATAATTATTCATTAAAATCCACGTCTCTTTCTTCAAAACAGTGTCTTATACATGTATACAGTCCGTGTAACGTAAAAGTTATCAATACGAACGATTCCCGAACCATGTACGGACGATGCCCGAACGATGTACGTACGCTTCCCGAACGGTGTACGAATGCAAACGAAAAGCTGACCGAACGTTTTAAGGACGCTGAACGAATGATGTACGAGCGAAACCATGTACCATAAACTATACCATGAACGATAACATAAGCGCCCTTTTATCGTAGACCGTATGGTTTTACGTTATTCGTTTAATTAAGCATATACCGTATCGTTTAGCGTATACCGTTTCGTTTAGCGTATATCGTATCGTTGATCGTACATCGTTTCTTGGCGTGCATAGTTTCTTTAAGCGTATATGTTGGTTTTTTTTAAATATAAAACATGAATTGTTTTCTATTAAATAATTTTATATAGGTAATAATCTGCGTAATATTGGATGCATGTTTCAGTTTGTAATTAATAATTTGATAAATTATAATTTAACCCTTTAGCGTTCCTACCGGTCAATTTGACCGATAAGCAAAATTTGTGGCGGAGTAGTTTGCATGAAGTTTTGTATCGTTGACAATTTTTAACGTACATATGTGGTTGTGGGCTCAAATTGAAGATCAGTATACCACCAACTTGATTTTTGGTGTCTGAAACCAACAAAATGCAATGCATCATGTCAATTTGCCCTATATTGACAAGATTTTTTGGGGGGAAAACTGTTTTATTTCTATTTTTAAATAGAATATTTTCACAAAATGTCACAAGACAAATTGTTGCTGTTTTTTGTTTTAAAATGACAATTTTGATAACTGTGCCGTGATCATTTACAAGAATACTATCAAAACTGTAAGTAAAACTCATACACATACAAAAAATCTGATTCATAGAGTATCAACACTGAAACAAACTCAAATTACAAGGAATTTTCATGTTTTGTTTTGTCAGTTTTTATAGCAAAAGAGATGAGAACATCCAAAATGTGTTAAAAATTGTTAGCCAAGTCGAAATAGCAATAACAAATCTTTGTTTCTTTAGTGTCTGGTTATGAGGGTGTTGGATATCGTATCGCTAAGGTATAGAAATAGTGACATATAGACGAAAAAACGAACATTTCTGAATAACTTTCTTACAAATTTGCTTCAAAAATAATAATTTTCAAAAAATAGCTTCTTAAGAAAACGAAGTTTGATTATGTTCTCCCAACATTAATTTCTAGTCTTACAGAGAAGGTGACTTATATGCTTAAATTTCATAAGTTTTCCAATGGTTTCTGTGGCTCAGTGGACAGATGCACAGTCTAACACCCGGATGATCGCGGGTTCAAACCTCACTGCCGGAGGATGAAAAAATTAATTCCTATATTAAATGTAACTTAACTTAACTAAATTAATTCCTATATTAAATGTAACTTAACTTAACTTTATTAATTCCTATATTAAATGTAACTTAACTTAACTAAATTAATTCCTATATTAAATGTAACTTAACTTAACTTAACTTTACTTTACTTTCAATTTCAATTAAGACAACTGAAATACATGATTTACATCAAAAAGAAAAATCCCCCCCCTTTTTCTCCCCTCTCTCTGTTTTTGTTACATTCTTAGCCTGGGCACTCAAAAATACCAGATTTTCATTCAATATTTACTCAAAATTCTATCCTAAAGGCTTATTCTGTAAGCAGTTATGAATAGAACATCTTTAACATAAACTTGGGCCATTTATTTGACTATGACAAAAATTCTCAAAAAAATCCACTATTTTTCGGTGTTTCGAGTCTTGATATTTCTACCAATCAGACAAGTTTTGCATCTTTCTGTATAAAGTTTTCACCGATAACGTTTCCGAAAGTCTTCTTGCATTAATTTAACACTAAAACTATGTTCTATTTTTGTCACTAAATGTCTGTAAAACCGCTTTTCCGCTTGAATTGTACATTTTTGTCACTTTAATTCAGCATGTCACGTGACTTTTGAGGGATATCACGTGACCAACGTAAGAAATTATTTTCCTTAAATCAAGTTTTCCTGAAACCTTGATCAATTATCTATCAGATGAGTCTAACTTGTCCTTTGAGTGAGCTTTTTATCGAAATGTGCAATTGATTGAAAACAGATATCCTTTATTCGGGAAGAAAAGGTAAAAAATCCTTGAATGTTAAAGGGTTAATCTGACTCGACGTTGATCCAACATTATTTAAATAAAAAAGTTTGCAAAAAAAACACAGAAATAAATCTAATCAATTTAAAAGATACAATTATGACTTTTTTTTTCCCGTAGAAATACGTACTTGTTGAATGTGCGAGTAAACTACAGTCTGCAGAGTAGTCAGTCAACATTTTTTGAAAAAAACCTAAGGTATCACCCTTTTTTTCCCAAATGAACAATTCAAGTTATTTAAGATGGAAGTCGGAATTAATTTAAAGTTCTCACAAAAATATATTCGGGGTCTTATGGTTGACTGTTTGTTCAAACAGATTGTTAATTATTTTGATGTATGCTCTTTTACAGCATGTATTTTGAAATCGACTGAATAACAGTTTTATCTATATGTCGTAATTAAACCATTTGTTTTTATTATAGATTTTTTTATTAGTTTTAAAATCAGACGAAAAAAACATTTCAAATAAAGACAATTACTCATTATGTGTCGCATCAACTCCAAACATTAATCCCTACCAAAGTACACACGATTGTGTGTTATTTTATTTATAAATGCACTTGACTTTAAACAATCGTCAACAATTTTCCGGCAAAAAACTAAACCATTTCCCTCTATTCTTTAATTTTCTGATACCATTTTCCTCGGTTCTTTAATTTTCTTATACCATTTTCATCAGTTCTATTTTGCCCGTTATACTCTATTCTAATTTTGTATTTTGTTTTCTTTATTTTCCTGTATCTATACCTCCTTAATTTGGAGCAACCCACCTTAAATATACATATGATACACACGGTCTATAAGTCATCGCTTGTGCCGAAATACACATGTTTGCATAACAGAGAATGTCCTTGTTCATATTTATTTCAAGTATTGAATGCTTCTTTTTGTCTTTTTGCCAGAGCGCTTCATTCTAAAAAAATGTGCGCACGGTCAACGCTTTTACAACCCTCTAAAGTTTCAAAAAGAAGCATTCAATACTTATAATTTTATTGTTTCGCTAAGATTATAAAAAACACGATTTTCATCAAGTTTTTAATTATTTTACCTGTGCACTCTATTGTTGCACCTCGTGTTATCATGAATGATACATGTTATTGTGTAATGAAATTGATTAAGGAATAACCTATGATTGCAGTATAACATTGTAAATGTCCTCCTAACAGCTAACTATAAATTCATCCGTCATATTCTTAGTTTTGTTATAATGTGAAAATCAAACAACATGATGATACACTAATTATTGCAGACTTTCACTCGGGAAATAATGGGAAATAATTGTAACCAAACCACTCATTCACATCCCTACGGCACAAATTAAAGTCTAGCCTTTTCACATTTAAAATACGTTATTTTCATAAATCTATTCTAAATAATTTTAAACAATTTTAAATCGAACTGTCATTTTTCTTATTTGCCATAAACAATGATAAAAAAAAACATTTATTTTCATTTCTTATTTTAAACAGATCGATTGTTTTTCAATCGTCGGTGCCTGTCAGCATTTATTAAATCTAACACCGTGTTTGCCAGAAAGAAAGTTACATAGAACAGGAAAACAACAATGTCTTAGAAATACTTCGAGGCCCTACATGTATTTTCTAATTTCTGTTGTAATGTGGTGAAATGCAAAACAGGTAACTCCTGAATACTGATTTGTACCCATCAAGCATTTGGGGTTAATAACAAATTTATGGTAGTCTCTTTTTCTTTACTCGCAAAGTATTCGACTAAATCATGTTTTATTATAAAAATTGAACATTGCTGACGAATGTTAAACATTGCTAGATCTCTAGGTTTTCAATTGTTTAGTTGTTAGGTTATTGTCTGATCTTGCAAACCTGACATTTTTATGGTCACTTTTTTGCATCCAATTGCACCAATGCATTAAAAAGATATAAACGCCACACCGTATACGAGAGTAGTTTTTTTTAAAACTATAAGTATTTTTTTTCATTAACGAAATACGAAACCACTTCTCGAAATTCGCTTAAGGGTTATTGTCTTTTGACAAAATATAGCCTTGTTTCAAAACAAAAAATATAAGAGTAATATGTAAAACTGAACTAGAGTGAAGAGTTGGGAAGTAGGAATTCCGAATTTTAATTGAATGTTCTAAATCTTAGTGTATTTTTGATATATGATTGCACAGACTCAAAAATGTCATTGTTTTGCTGAAATGCAATGTTACCGTCACCAGCTAGTGAATAGTGAACAGGATAACCACAGCTGCTTGCAAGATTGGGTTTAATATTGATAAGGTTTAAATCTACATTTGAATAACTGCACCATATTTCTCAACTGCACTTTAACTGATAAACGTGACTGGAATTACGACTATCCCAATATGGCAACGGTAGATATAGGTAAACTCTTTACAGCCATTTTCTCAAATGTAGCATGTTTTTGTCAATAGTTACTCAGCTGCAAGGTTTTTCTATACCATTACATTATATTTGAATCGTAACGGTGCACTGGAACTTTGTAAGCGCTTTGAAAATTGCCGTTGAAAAATTCTGCCAAGATATGTTACATAACAAGGTTGTAAAAGTTTAGGAAAACGCTTGGTACTTTTATATATTTTGTGTAAGATAGAAAACACTATAATGTTCGTCAGAACTCAAAGACTCATCACCAGAGAATAATACATAAATTGTAATATTGACAGCAAAACATATTGATTTCATTGATAATAACAAGCCTTGTGAATAAAAATTGTTATAATACAATAAATAAATAATGTTGCTTCGATATGTCCCGTTGTCTTCTGAATATTTTTTAAGATGAATAATTTAAAATTTGTATACCAAACATTTAAATTTAACTCTGCGTTTATAAATAGCATTGAAAATACAATATCTTATAAACGATAATCATTGAAAAATGTAAATGAGCCACTCTTTCTCAGGTTGAGATGGAATATGTTCGTTATTTGATTTAACGAGTTTAACAATCAAAACCCCTGAAATATCGTCTTATGACAAGCACGAAAAATGGCGAAACTGAACTTCCAACAGCGGATAATGATGAGTAATTATACAATACTCTTTGTTAACCTGACTTAGGCCTAAGACTTGTCCAAAGACCATCCTAAGACATGTCCTAGTCCTAGGACAGCTTCGTTGACACTGGCCACAACTCACCCATCCCTACCCAGTAAAAATTGAATGGTGTCTCCCTAGTGTTGATTTCGGCAACGAACTTTGTAACCACAGAGAAAAAGTCGGTGTGACTCTATCCACCACCAAAACATAACCACAAGCTGAGTGAGGAGACTGTCTTGCTATAAGACGTCTAGAACTATTATCGACCTTATCGTCTTATTTTTAAAGTTACGTCATTGATGATTTGATCACAACAACGTTTTTACAAAATATTCGTTCCCGTGAAAACTAAGATGTGTTAAACTTTCAAATTTCATCGTAGTCTATTCTCAAGATATAACGGCTGTCTGTATGTTGGCTTTACAGCTAATTTCCTAATGGATGTAAAGCGAGACTTTGGTTAGCTTTCTTGCTTAGTTTGTATTCATGTTTATACAAACAGAGCAAGCAAGCCTACCAACGTTTTACTCTACAAGCATTAGGAAATTAGCTGTAAAGTAGACAAGATAACAGATTTATGTATTCAGGTGAATTCAAGATTTGTTGCAATTCTTAAGCATCTTTGATGTGCCACATAGGCATCCCTATAAAATAAGACAGTCCATGCGTGACCCATGGCATTAGTTATTTTATGCATGTCATTGGATATTTTTTTGTGAAGCTAGGATTAATATATAACCTATATTATTTACGTGTCTGAATTTTTTAAAAATGAAACTAAACTCTTGAACAGACCATTTATGAACGTCGGGTTGGGACTTTATCATTTGTGTGAATTCGGGATCACACGTATTAAAAACTCTTCACTTTTTCGAGGAAAAAAATATTTAGCAAACACTGTTGAGGAACACAAAAAAGAATAATACTATATCATAAATTTGATTTGTTAATATTTGCAACTCTTAAAACCAGCTGATAATTTTTTATTTCTACATGTTGAATAACCAAAAGATTTGTATAGTACTATACAAATCCTTAAATAACCTAACAAATGGGGATATACACGATTTCCCAAAATTAATCTAAAATTCAACTACCATACTCACCACTTTTAATATTGAAAAAATACGAGACATAAATATATATTTTTTTTATCAAATTCGAATACTGGGAGCTTTCTGAAGTCTGTTCATAGGATCTCAGTTTTAATTTAGGCGTGGCAATCCATCCCTTTTATCCAATCAACTTTCCTTAATAACAAAGATTGGCGTGCAATTGTGTCTATGTCAAGTCAGATGTAGATAAATATATTCATATTTCTAGACATACATATGTCAGGGTTTAGACTATTTCATTCGATAGTAGTAGATGGAAAAAAAAGGAATTTCTGATATTTTATCTATAACTGAAAAAAATTGGCATTAAATCGTAGAGGCAGTCCCACTTTATGTGTAAAATAGAACATATTGAGCTTGTTTGGATTTTCGTTTGTTCACTAGCAAATGTCTGCCTGTACCATTGAATCTTCCTGCTTCCAACTGAATGTCATGTTCTAGATTGTCGGAATCTTGTTGAGTACAGCCATCCCATAACTCACGTTCTTATTACATAATTGGTCTTATAAGTATTAAGTTTATGCGAATAAGATAATTCCTAGTCAATACATATTTCATTTTTTGAAAAACATACCAATACCAGTTACACAGAAACATTTTGAATATTTATGCGATTCACATGTATTTTTATTGTCGCCTTTAATTTTTCTGTATATCTTGTTCATCCGTTTTATCCGGTACGCTTCCGTTAGGTGTCCGTTTTATGCCGTACTCGTCCGTTGGATGTACGTTCGACATCCGTTCTGTTCGTTTCTCGTACGTTGCATATCCGGTGTGTGTCCGTTATGCATTCGTTACACGTCCATTTTAGCCGGTCAGTACATCAACGGAACCCAAACGGATAACAATTTTGTCAACGGACAACTTTTATTTTCATCCGTTAGGCGTCCGTTCAAGGTATCCGGAAAGGTGTGACCGAGGCTTTAGGACTAGTACTTGAATAAGAAAGGGGTGTTTCATCAGCACACAATAGAGTTAGACTTATCAAATTACCAGCTATGTCATATACATGAATAAGGAATAGTAGGGAACCTAATACAGAGCCTTGTGGAACTGCTGCATTAGTATTCTCAAAAGGCGAATATGAACATGAAACAGAAACGCTTTTTATATATTTGAAATTTAACTAATTAAGTGATTAAATACATTTTTAGATACAATCATTTTCAAATACTTTGCCCACTGCTGATGATAATGAGATTGGTCTAAAATTGAAAATCAGTGATTTGTCCCCGGTTTTGAAAATAAATATATGCTCAAAGTCAACTCAATTTAAAGAAGTTTTGAAAATAAAATCGTTACATGCTTTTTTTTACATAAAGCATAAATAAATTTACATGTTACATTATCAAATCAAAATATCTTAAATATCCCAGTCCAGAGATACCGTGTATATTCGACTGAATAGACCATATCAATAATTTTACATTCGTACTTGTTACGTAACAAAATCTGTGTCCAGGTAAAAAGATCCATCAGGTGGTGTATATTCTAAAGTGTTTATCGCCTTCCAGGGTTTCCCCTGGGTCAATTATTTTTTTCGCCACCTCTTTCGTCAAAACAATATATTTTTCGCCACTTTATTATTTTTTTCGCCAAATAACATAAACATGATAAATATATTTTTCGTTTAAAATTTATCTTTTTTTTTCTACCCACCCCCACTAAATGAGGGTGCCACTATACTTTTTATAATAAAGAAGATATAAGTCCTGGAATATAACAAAATTAATGGACATGTTTTTGATCATATAATACTAGTATAGTTCGTAGGGAAAGTTTCTTTAAATGAAAAATACTGATGTGCCCTTTTGTACTAAGAAACTAAGAAGTGGTTTTTACAACAAAACAAAAGCTTTCATCACATGAAATTGATCCCTCATTTCATGTGTAGTCATTATATTGAAGGGTTACTCTCCTTCGAGGGGTTGTTCCCCAACTTTTGGATATATTTCTTCATAACGAAAGTTTTCTGTTCTTGATCATCGTAAATCAATAAGTTGAGACGTACTATGCTTGAAACACGTGTGTCACTCAAACGACTTTAAAGTAGTCTCCCTCATCAATAACCTATATTTAAGTCAAAGGATAATTAAAGTTTAAATTCGGAGATTTTTCTTGCTTTTGAACATTTTTCGTCACAACAGCTTTCTTTTCTAAATTATCTTTAAAAGGAGAGGAGACGTCAAAAGTTTGCTTCAAACACGTGCGTCGCAAAGTGGTAAATAAATTCTGTATGTGACATTTAGCGGAAGCCATTTAACCATATCATTTTGTCAAACAATTCAATCAACACCTTTATTAATTAGTCCTTTGTTGTCGATAGTTATAAAATGCAATCAGCTGATTATTGATTTTCTGTTCAAATCTTAATGAGGTCAAGGTGAATTCCGAGTATTGTCTAATCGGGTAAAGTCCGAGAAACTTGAAAAAAGTAAATAAACAAGATGGAGGAAAATAAATCGTTATATATATTTCTTTCGCCAAATTCTTTCGCAAAGGACGAATTTTTATCGCCACAATTATTATTTTTTCGCAAATTGCGAAAATGGCGACCGCCAGCGGAAACCCCTTCGCCTTCCATTATACATGCTGACGATGACATTTAGCTTTAGGGCCATTTTGTTCTCGCAAGGAAAAACAAAAATTAAACAATTTTATCATAATATTTTGTTGAAAAATCATTTTTTTAAAGGTAAACAGAAAGCATAACGTCTTCGCAATTGCTTGTACAGATCCACGGACATGGGGAAAACACTTAATTCTTAAACAATTAATGCTTAAAGAATATATTGTAAAATGGACACCTAGCATATTTTGATAGAATAGTGTACTAATGGATTTTCTTGCGTATTTTCTATGTTCTTGAAACTTCAACATCCCATCAACAATACTGAAATTTAAGTCCTATGTTTTATAAATTAAATACATATTGTTTTAGATATCATTTGCAAGGCTGCATGCACATTGCATCTATCGTTTTCGTATATTTCTTTTCCGCCATGCATAAGTTTAATGTTTACTTTGACTTAATTCTATATATATATATATAACTCGTCAAAACATCAACCAAACAAAGTTAGATCTGTAAATTTGCTTTCGCAAATGTTTTGTTCTTCCCTTGCCGGGATTCGAACCCATGCTACTGAGAAATTGTGACACCAAATCGCCTGCACTGTAGCCGTCCCGCTAGACCACACGACCACATGGGCTTTACAATAATAAAGCTTACGTTGGTCGTGTGTTACCTTTTTCTCGTCAGTTTTAATCTAGCGTCGTACTATAGTACATGATATATAAGGCATGGAGATGTTATATGGATATATATAATGTGTTTCAGAGATCGATTTATAAAATTTATGCTTAAAATAATTAACCCACACAGAGCGATAGCACAGACAGAAAAATGCTCTGGAAACAGAACTGTTTGCAAATCATTTTGAAAGACAAACTGTTTTATTCTGATTTTTGATATCCTAATGATAATGTTTCTTTTTGACAGCACTATATTTTATTGATTATTCAATATATGTACATGTTATACGGCATTTTTATACATGTACATGAATAATAAAAATCACCTCGATATATTTTAGTTGATTGATTGTAAGTTGTTTAATGTCCAGTGTAAACTGTTTCAAACATTTTTATAAAGAAAAGAGTTTCTCATTCCGAGGAAGATTGTATGATAAATTTTGCACAATGCAATTTAAAGTATTACCTCCTTGTTGTAAAGTAAAAAAAAAAAAAATCCAAAAAAAATCAAATCATATTTAACAAAAAAAAACAGATTTGTTTTGTGCTCAATAGAATTTACCTCGACCAATTAAATTGTATTTGCAATGAGGTTTACACTTAGGTGTGTGTCACATAGGGAATTAATAAACTGGTAAGTCGGTGACCATTTATACTTCGTTTAGATAACACACGTCTTCAAAATTAATAGTTTAAAATAAAATTTTGGGGAGTTAAAAATTTAAAAGTGAAACGCTAAAATGTATATACAGATCTATTCCATTACTTTCCTCTGAGCAAAGTCTAAAGGGAAATATATATTGAAACTGTAAGAGATCATAGTGGGTTTAACGGCAACGAAACAGCAATCAAACAACACAAAATACATAAGGACAGTTAGTGTGCAACATATATAGTGTTCACCAATAGATAGGTGTATACACAACATGCCGATTTCTAAATAATCCTTTATTTCTTTATCATTGTGAATAATCTATCCCGGAAAATAGAATTCATGTACTACATGTTTTTGATTTTACAGAACTAATAATAAAAGATCTGGCATTAAAACGTTATTCTCCATATATAGATAATTTAAAAATTGAGGAGAAAGCCAGAATATGAAATTTATACAATTTAAAAAATACCAATCTTTTTACTACTTAGACGTATATTGTCCCCCTTCTTTTAACCTACAAGAAAACCTCCGGAGAGCCGATGAATAAATATCCACCTTTTTTTCGAAATGTTCATATATAATATTAATATGGCGTCAAGTGTTTAAACAGTTATTTGCCAATCAAATCGGTATGCACGTTAAATGAATATTAAAAATGTTATCAATTTGAAAATTTAATCATGAAAAAATATATATATATATATATGAGACAATATCTGAAAAAATCTATTTTTTGGCACTAAGAATTTTTTTTTTAAAAGTCTTTAGACCTGGTATTTTAATAGCACAAATCGAAGAACATACATTGATGATCTAGGAACTGTTGTCTGTAATTCAAACAATTGTTAAATGTGGTAACAATTGCAATGCCAAAAAGGGTACAAAATAATTCCAGGTCTTTCCTGTTACCAAAATGAATCAATTTTAAAATGTTTCTAATGGGAATAAGAAATAAGTTTAAGACACTATTTGTGGTTTACTAGTATATCCTGCAATAGTTTAGTAAATACCAATTATTGATTTTAGCATTTGTAAAACAAAAGATTTAGAAATATACTTAAATATAGTCAGAGATGTCGGTAACATGAACGAATCTTGAGAAACAGGACAATGGTAACAGGACAGAGTTGGTAACAGAAAGGAGTTTTTTCTCAAAAAAATGCTTTATTTTATTGTTTAAGAAAAATACATCATTTCAGATTGGTCACAATTGGAAGATAACAGCAAACAATGTCATTTATCCTTTGAAACTGTATTTGTCAGATGAAAAATCTGCCTAGGTAATGAAAAATTCTAAAATAAATTCCTTTCTGTTACTATCTACTATAATCATGATAATATAATTCACAATGTTCTCTGCTGTTATCAAAAACAAAAAACCTATTTTTTCATTCAATATACTGTATATTACTTTGAAATTTATTCAATATGGTAATGATAACTTATATTAAATGAAATGGTTGACATATAGTAGATAAACTTTTTGATTCATCAGTGAAATTGTCTTGAACATCCTTCCTGTTACTGATTATGGTTATGCTGTTACTTTTTATCAGGTAACATGACAGAACGTAACAGAAAGGAATTACGCAGTACTTTTTGTTCATTTACTCGAATTGTGTAGAAGTTTACTTTCATCTACATATCAATTTGATAAGATACTATAAAAAGACATGTACCGTTATAGTGCTGACAGTGAAATATTCTCAGAAGGTACATAAAAAGCTTAAGGCTGTAACAGGAGAGAACAACAAAAATTATTTTTCTCCAAATTCTTATCTTTGGGGAGTTCAGTTTTTTTTAATGTGGCTGCTATTCACCTAAACAAATGGATTCGTACATTCGGGAATATTGCCGAAAACTGAGACTACTATAGCTGTTATACATGTAGTAGTCTCAGCCGAAAACAATACGTAATATTGATAATATAAGCTAGTTTGACAAACCAATCAAAAATTGGCTGTTTGGGATTATTCATGAATGACTGGTTCTATATTAACCAGTGACACGTGTCCTAATTATTATGAAAAGGAACAGAAAAATTATTAAACAAAAATAACCGGTTTTTCAAAACTATATTTTCAAAATTCACTGCATGATTTAAACACTTTTAAAGTGTTACATTTTATTTTATCGTACGTATACGAAAAATTGATAGCAAGTTAAACTTCAATGTTCATGACTTACGAGTATTATATTTCTTTTGAAATTTATATATGAGCGGCTTTTCACAAATACAAAAGAATATAGCGTAAACGTCAATTACTTGACAAGCAACCCAACAAGACAATTAAAATTTTAGAGGCATCTATATGTACATGTATAACTAGTTTTGAGCTAGAGAAATCATTCAATGCCATATGATTCTATTCAGATTTGTGCGTATTTTTGATTTACGAATAAGTCAATAAAATAAAAAATAAAAAAGTAATTGAAGCCAAAAAAAGATACATGAAATAAAGTAATAACATAAGTTTACAAATACATTTTGTACGTACCTAGGTTCATTTAATAAATCAACATATGAACTTATATTATTACCATTTTTTTCAATTGTAATTTTATGTTTATGTATATGTATTGTTATCCGATATGGAGTTTTACTTGAAATAAAAATCACTTGAATGGGCATTTCTGGTGTATATACATGTATTAATCGTGCTATCTACATGTACAATATACGGAAATGACACGACCGGGTATTGTAAAGTTACTGAAGGAAGATTGATGTCAGATGCATATCCACGGGCAAAGAATTTACTGGTTTGTCAAACCGATTAGGTGTAATTTGTCATATTGTAAAGGTTTGAATGGCGCCATATTTTCTTTTTCTATAATATGAATTGCGCCAATAAATGGAACTTGACACATTCCCCATTTCCATTCTCAATTTTATCAATTGTGTCATATTTACCTCGAAACGGTTAACCTATTTACACATACATGTCACATTAAAATACTGACTTCAACTGTTAAATAACTTTACAATTAATGAAGATATGATTATAAAATTTGAAATTATGAACTTTTCACCTCCTTGGTGCACTAAGAACAAACATTTGAAAACAAGTCTATAACATTTGCGCAATTAAATGAATGTTTTAATGGCGCAAATGAAGGCTGCAGTTTAAACCTTAATAGGTGAATCGGAAAATGAGCTATGCACGATGAAAGGAAAAAGTTTGATGCGTCGATAACAAATTTCATAGATGCAAGTGATAATTGTAAAATTTCAAGTCTTTCAATAACAACCATTTGTAGAACTAATTATTTCGAACCTTCAAATATGTTTAAAATAATAAAAAAAATATATATATTATTTAGTCTCTTTCATATATACAATTGCAGTATGTTTATAAATATAGTATATGTGTATTTGATCATCAATTGCATACATAACGTCCAGAGACAAATATTTCATGCATTCGTACAAAGAACAAATCAACTTCTTGTAGAATACAATTGATTGGTTATTTAAGGTAAATCAGTTGCGACAGAATAGGTGAAACTTGTCCAGAAGCTTACCTCTAAAATAAAGAAAAATAAAAAAGGTACAGTTATTTTTTAATTCTGTATTTTACTCATACATAGGCACTTTTTACAGTCAAAATGACAGTTTTAACACCGACAGCAGGAATCACAAGCGACGCTGGTTTTATAGATATCTTCAACGAATTTTTATATATCCCTGGCAATTTTCTGTTTATATCAGAGTCTGACATTGCGGGGAACAAATATCATGGATGTATGTCTTTTTTAATACATTTAGATATAAAACGCGTATCTCATATAAAGCTTCATTAATAGTTATCAAAGGTACAAGGATTATAATTTAGAACGCCAGACGCGCGTTTCGTCTACATAAGACTCATCAGTGACGCTCATTTCAAAATATTTATAAAGCCAAACAAGTACAAAGTTGAAGAGCATTGAGGATTCAAAATTCCCAAAAGTTGTGCCAAATACGGCTAAGGTTATCTATGCCTGGGATAAGAAAATCCTTAGTTTAGTTATAGAACATTATATATAATTTATTGTGTCAAGGATATATTTGGATCAGAGAAATATTTGGTGGAGGAGAGAGATAGACACAGAGAGAGACTAATATTGCGGTATATAGTCTCATGTTATTCATGTCAAAATGTGATGGGAGGAAACGTTTCCCCTTCGTTTTATATATATTCCATAATGATATTAGTTGGAGTTTTAATCCAATCCAAACTAATAAACTGTTTTTTCCCGCATCTGTTTATATTAAATCATTTTTATAATTGAAAGAACTTTCTGAAATAAAACGTACGTGTATATCAGACGCTTAACAAAACGATATACCTTACGATTGATGAAACTCTAAACGATATCACATACCATACGATAAACGAAACGCTAAACGCTTAACCATTCCGTGTACAATACGACAAATTTAAACGCTTAATAATACCATGAACCATACGATATACAAAACCCTCAACTGTGACATTAACCATACGATGAACGAACGATGAACGAACGCTGATCGAACGTTGTACGGACGCTATACAAACGATGTACGAGCGATGACCTAACTCTATACGAACGAATACCGAACGCTGTACGTACGATTCCCGAACGAAAAAAGGTGTTAACTTTTACGTTACAGGGACATGTATACTGATCCTAAAATGTCCCCGTCTTTTTCGTCAAAACAGTGTCTTATATACTGATCCTCAAATTTCCCCGTGTGTTTCTCAAAAACAGTGTCTTATATACTGATCCTCAAATTTCCCCGTCTCTTTCTTTAAAACACTGTTAAAACGAAATAAATGTACTCAATTGACATTTATTTTGTTATTCTCAAATTGTAAAACGTCATAGAATGAAACGCAGTCTTATTTATGGTTATATTATAAAGTTTGAAGTGCATTACGGAATAAATCTATCCAGTTGACATTTATTTTGTTATTATCTAATTCTAAAACTGTAGTAATCATTCTTTTCTTCAATCACAATAGGAAATGGTCCATTTGTTAACCATATTTCAAATTTCCCCGTACGGGTAAATTTGACGATATAGCCTATAAGTGACCACGACATTGTTAGGATTATAACCTATCGTCAGTATGAAAAAAATTAAAAGTGGTTCATATATTCATCCGTATAAAAGCGGCACATGTATTTTATTTTATCCTTATATTCCTCATTATGCGGTACAAGATAATTGAGTCGCTGCATGCATAAAAGAACTTAGAATATTACTTAATACAAAATATCAGTATAATAATATATCGACCCCACTATTTGAAGTTAACAAAACATTTATTTGATTATTTTGACCAAAGGTTTGTAAACTATACAAATCTTTGTTTTTACGTTCGTAGTAACATATAGTACATTCCATTGTCGGTCACCTGTGTCATTTCACGTGCACACTGACTACATTGCTGTTGTATTCGAATCTTTCGGCCAATGAAATGAGACGTTACAAGTTATTTGTTTATGATACGCCAGAATGTTATCAATGAATTATCATACGCTAAACTTCACTGCATTTCGCTGTGACCATAGGAAATGAAAAATCATCTCTTTTATCATAAATTTTATTTCAAAATTTGTTTTTTTATACGGCTTTAAATTTCATAATAACATTATTTCCGCGTCCTAAAAAAGACAATGGAGTCATATTTACTATAAAACATTGTATACTAGAAGTTTTGATTACATAATGAAGTATGAATGCAAATATATGAAATGTTAAATGTTTATAATATTCTTAAAACTCACCCAGTTTTGATAGTTTATATTTGCTCCTTGTTCTAAGCACTTTTCTATTTCCTCCTTGTTTCCAGCAGCAAATATTAGACTCTGTACCACAATATACAAATATTAATGTTTTAATGAGGATGTATATAACAAGCGTAAGAGGCGTACCCATGTTTGATATTGGCATACTGATTGCTCAATTATCTTCAAGTATGAATAATGAACATGGATAATGTACACATCTTAAGTTAAAAAAGAACGTTGATACTAGAAGAATGTAAAGTTATGGATGCATGAAAAAAGCGTTTGCAATTCTCGGGCACCCATATTACTTGATAGTTTTCTATGGAACACCACGAATGTCTTATGTGGATGTTCATCATTATATGCAGTTGTTAAAACGGTACATATGGTCAGCACATTATATGTAGTGGTCACAACATTATAAGCAGTGGACACAACAACACATGCAGTCCCAGTAATACATGTAGTTTTGATGTACAGTCATGGCATCACATCATTTGATGAACGGACCTCGATCATAGGTTTCCAGTGAACATCGATCTGAATCTTACATATTTATGAAATACGGCACTGAATATTGACATTTTAAAAGTAGCATATAACTTTTGGTTGTTTAATATGAAATGAAATCGAGACATACAGTATATATAAATGTCATTCAATATTTCAGTGGTATTATTCATTATAGTAAAATTATATTATGCAGTTGTACTCCTTAAGTATAAACATAACTTTTATTAATGCATTCAATTTTTGGTTACATTATTTCCATTGAATGAATTACCCTTAAATCGGTAAAATAATGTCTGTCCCATCTGCAGACAAAAGCAGTTGTTATTTCTTCGATTTCAATCGAAGTAACTAATTATATTAATTTTATAACTGTTTCATTTTGTATTTTGGAATGTTCAATTATACGACTGCAAATTATGCCTTAACCAATGCATATAATGCTTTGACCACTGCATATAACAATAATATACAGGATAAGGCAGGATATAAGCAGTATTATAGTTGTCATTGGTCAATTTCTTTTGATTTATAGCATCCTGAACTTGGTAAACTCTCCCCATAAGAAAGGTTCATAATAAGTAGACATCGTATTTCAATCTAGTGCGTACACATTCAAACTGTATATAATATATGAATTTTGATGTCAATGGTTTTCCTTGTTTAGTATTCATGATATAGTCCAACCGACTAAAATGCATGGTGTAATGACGAAACCATCTGTTAATATTTTAAACCATCATAAAAATATACTAGTTCTGCACCTGAAAAACAAGTCTTAACAAGTCTAAATTGAAAACAACGTTCAAATCTATGATTGCATTGGATACAAATCGCAATTTTTCTACGTGTGCATGCAAAACAAATTTCTTGGTAGTAGGGTCTAAATATAGCAAAAACAACGTTTTCCAAAAGACCAAGACTGCGAAAAGGTATATTTTAACATGTATTAGTTTCGAACACCACTAGATAGTTGTTTTACCTGGCTAATTTGTATCCTTCTTGCTCCTGAGCTCATTGTGAAAATTCTGTAAATAAAGCTGATATCAATGTACTTTAAAATTACCATTTATTAATACATTATGCTTTCCTCTATTTCATCAATAGAATATGAATAAATAAATGAAATGTAGTGATACATCACAAAAAAAGATTGAATAAATGATTATAATTCACTGATGATTACTCACTATAAATGATAAAAATAGACGCGATCATTTTAATTTGAATTACTGTTAGATATGAAGTAGACGAATATAAAATCATGTGACAGCATACCTGGTCATTTATAAGAAAACCCAACACTAATTGAATAAACGATACAATATGATATGGAGACACAGATAACAGTTTAGTTAAAATTAAAAAAAATCTGTCAACGGTCCTTGTTGTACTGCGTTCAATGCTACATATATGCAATACAGCATACCGTGAGAGTTGGCGTCCAGTGGCATGTTGATTGTTGGAATGTTAGTTTGCATTTTTTTTTTCATTTGTTAATTGATTAATTGTTCAAAGATCAATTATATGATTTAGGGTAAGGAAATCAACACTTCAAATGAATATTACATTTGCAATATTATTGTTTTTAAAGACAATTGCATTATCAGATGGTAAAGGATATAATTTCGTATTCCAATTTTTGTAAATAACCTGCATAAAACTAAACTCATCACATATTGTTTCGTGTAAACATAAGATATTTGTATTCTGGCTTAATCATTAAAAGATCTTCAAAACCTTGCTTTAAATTTAATATAGTCTGGCAAGCTACTTTAAAAGATATTTTCAATAAATAAAATGTCTTATAGTTTATCAATATTTTGCCGCAAGTTTAAATATATTAAAAAGTGCCTGACCTCTTACTAATACTGTCGCTTTTTGTGTAAGAGGATAATCACACATCACTAAATTATGTTTTAAATTGTTGTTTCTGTTTGTTTTATATGCATGATCAAAAATACTTCGACCGACAAACTATAACAGTTGATATAGCTTTGTGTAGTAGCGATGATATATTGACTCACCTTTGATTTCTTTTTAAGTTTGTGATCACTCTTATGTTAAAAGAGGGACGAAAGATACCAAAGGGACAGTCAAACTCATAAATCTAAAACAAACTGACAACGCCATGGCTAAAAATGAAATAGAGAAACAGAAAAACAATAGTACACATGACACAACATAGAAAACTAAAGAATAAACAACACGAACCCCACCAAAAACTAGGGGTGATCTCAGGTGCTCCGGAAGGGTAAGCAGATCCTGCTCCACCTGTGGCACCTGTCGTGTTCTTATGTGATTACAAATCAGGTAAATAGTCTAATTCGGTAGGTCACATTCATGAAAGGGAAGGGGATTGTTACCTGCAATGTGCAGATTTAACATTATTTGATTTACACTTACGATTACCATGATCAGTCTAGATAGACAGAAGGTGGATTAGTCCAAGAGGATATCAACAGTTCATTGTCTATTATTATAGTACTTTGGTTCTGGTATGACATGAAAGCACATTGTTTGATTGTAGTTTACTGTTTTAAAATTTTTAAACATTTAAAATAGAAGAACATATCTCCCTAAATCAATAATTTTGCTTCTTGTCCTGATTTGCTTTTAACGTATGTAATTTTATGTTTTATAGATGGGAAACAACCAGAACGTAGCACTGCCAACATTATTCACAAAATACAATGTATGTAGGACTCAGATCAACGTCCGGTCTCTCATCGACGTCTGTTTCTAAAATCGACGTTCAAATCTAACGTCGTAATACAATAACATTCGAAATCGACGGCCACTATGTCCTCTAATCGACGTAAATTTTTGATATTCTGAAGTTGATGTTCATTTATTTTTACTTCTCTACTCGATGTCCGTTTGTATGAATTGACGCCATGACATCACATCTTTTTAACAATGGTTTAATCGGAAAGACACTATTGCCTTGGGTATCATAGGGCATATGTATTAACAGTGTACACAAAGGTAAGAAATTTCTCAACTAGAACATGTGATCAACATGCTGGAGGTTCTTGTTGACATTATCTTTTTTTTTTTATTTGAAGGTAGTCTTTTTAGACCCAATGTTAGCCTTCCATTATGAATGAACAGTGTACATCTTCTGGCAAAACTCTTTCTTCAGCCAATTGTCCAAAGCTAGATCAAAGAAGCCAGATCATTAATTTTACATTCAGCTATATTAATGATTTGCCGTCCATTACCAATCGAAACTTTTCTGATTTGGCTTTATAAGTATATACCCCAGATTTAGAAATCAAATAAAACCCAACAGTAACCTCAATACCAGAATATATGACAAGCGAGACAATTTTAATTTTGACTAATATATTTTCCCAACCTTAGCAGCAGTATACCAATTTAAGTTGCATATCGGTCATTCATTTCCAAACTAATACGATATTCAAAAGCTTGCAGCTACCGTGTAGATTTAATAAACGTCAAGAGTGTCTGAGCAGAAAGTGTATTTACCTGGGTAATATCAATGAACGTGTTGTGTCCTTTACAAAAACATGTTGACCACTGTACTTAAATTGTTTTACATATTACGTAATGATTGCTATCCTACGACTACCATGAATTATATCTGTATCATTATGATTGTCAGTGTATGTAAACTGCGTATCCTATCATTTTTACTGTATATGCCATAAATTTCTGATGTATAATGATAAATAAACAGACGATTTGTTTTTTGATTTTTGAAGAAAATTAAGAAAATTAGTTAAAATGTATATGTTTAGAAATAAATAATACTAGTGAGACAATGTAAGAGGTACGAACGGGGTTTGATCGCGCCTAAAGCCATCAAGCTGTGAAATATATACCGAAATAGGTGAATATGACATTTCACGAACAGATCGTTCAGGTGACTTAAAACTAGCAGGTAATATGTTGTTGCAGAACAATATCCATTTCAACACAATTATTAAAGTTGTATAACGTAGATAGGTTTTGTCATTCAGTTGTTCATATTGAACTAAATTCAACTATAATAATGCTTTCTTTATGCGAGTCATGTTTTTTGTCGAATAATGATACTATATATGAATTATATTTTTTTTATCTGTTAAAGTCTTAATTTAGCCGACTGGCTCAAACAATAGATAAAGTAAGAGAAGTATTTGATAAAGTTTAACTTGTGGAGGAAAGTTTGATTGAACACTTTAATAAATTCAAAAGAAATAGTATTTATGTCAAATGTATTTCATTTAATTTCTTATAAATCGTAGGGATCTTTATCCTTGGTTTTATTTATCCATTTCCATGACACTTCACCACTAATTACGTACATCTTGATAAATATAAACCAGTTAGTTTTCCCGTTTAAAAGTTATACAGTGGGCTTTTTATATCTTGCTGTTCGGTGTGAGCCAAGACTATATGTTGAAGACCTATTTTGACCTATAATGGTCTACTTTTATAAATTTGGACTCGGATGAAGACTTTTCTCATTGTCACATATGACAGCTTCTTATATCTATCTATGGCTCAAACCGAAAGGGAATGGGATTAAAAGGGATAAAAAAAAACCACACCCTAACTGACTTTTCTAATATATATTGGACTAAATATAGTGTAATTTTCCTAAACGGTTACTAAGATAGTCGTTCGACCGATTAAGCGGTAAACTGGTAGTTTTAGTTCATTTTTGAGAGCCTTACCTGTAGTACACTACAAATGTTCATTTTCACAATACGATGATTTAAAAAACAAATAAAGAATGGACATGTGGAATTTGTCAAAGAGACAACAACCCAACCAAAGAGCCGAAGGCCACCCATGAGTCTTCAATGACGTTTGTACTTTTACATTATACATGTTATAGGGATTGTCTGGCGAAGTTTTACTTTTAATAATACAATACCAGCTTATATACTATGGCGTTTGTAATATCTTCATATTGAAAAAATAAAAAAAACCTTCTTGATCTCGTCGAATTGAAATGCTTCTTTCTCTTTCTCTTGATATCTCAGAAAATGATGTGGGATGTTTCAATTTGAAGTTATCGAGCCATTTTTTAGTTGACATTTCGTTTAAAGTATGACAAAGCCTGGCACATTCCGATGTGGGTCTACGCAATATTAGATCAAAAATAAATTCATGCAGTAAATTCTATAATCTTATCAGATTACTGATGTTAAGTAACCGTTTTAAAACAAAATCTATACTACTCATGTTTACTTGAGATCTCGTGAGCCAAAATTTGTTCCTGTGAAAAAAGATTCAGTGGAACTTATATCACAGAAAATATGTTCTGGGAGAACTTTTTTCACAGACAATTTCTATATAGTTTGTTCCATCTCTATAAAATAAGTTCCACACTTTTCCTGGTGAAATAAGTACCAGGTTGGTTAAATAGTTTCCTTACCTATTGAAATTAGAACTGGATTTATGAGATTTGTTCTTTACCTGATAAAATAAGTTCTTGGTTTATGAGATTTGTTCCTGACCTTGTAAAATAAGTTCCTTATCTGTGAAATATGTTCCACTGCTTAAACAAATTATCTTATATAGTGAGCATTTGTCATCAGTCAGTTTAAATTTATCATGCAAGTGCACTATGGAAATAAGTATTATATTAATTGAACATTAAATAAAAAGTGTAAATTATCAAATTTGAATCCTTTGGAGTATAGCAAATGTTTAATTATATAATCGTAAATGATATCAAAATGACACTTTTGAGCCAGAAAAGAGTAGAATAAGATTTTTTTTATCTGCATCCTATTGTTACAGTCATGCCATCAATTGCAAATGTATCCCATGAAATGGAAAGTTGACTATAGGAAAATTAAAATCGTCGCGTCATTTCGAGAAAAAAGATCTAAATATGAAGCAGATTTATCTGTGTCGGTAGAATCTTTAATTTCAAGTTCACTTGGATATATTAAATGTAAGTGATCACTGAATCTATTATTATTTAGAGACAGTACATCATCAATATACCGAAAGGTGAAATTAAAAAAAACTGTGCTAATTTCTTTTCTCCTTTTGTACAAGCACTGAGATAAATTCTGCTTCATAGGAATATAAAAACAAATCTCTTAGTAGAGGAGCGCAATTGGTACCTTTTGGGATTCCAATAGTCTGTTGGTAGACCAAACCTCCAAATTCAACAAATATGTTGTCAATTAAAAAGGTCCAGCATGGCAGTGATATCCTCGTCGGTATATTTTCTCTTTGATTCTGTATGATTTTTCACAAAGTAAGCTGAATTCCAGCCCAAAACTAAATATTTAAGCCTTCTAGTGCCCTTTTTGTTAAAGAAACATAAGCTGACGAGTTCTTTCAGTCGAGCTTTACGGTTAGTATGTGAACTAGTGGTATAAAGAGTTGAAAAATCAAAGGTTTAAATGATTGAGATTGTCAATTCACCAATAACTCTTTTGATTTTTTTAGTATCCATTTCTGGTTAACACCACTTCTTGAATATGTCATTTCGGAATATTTCTGAAGTATTTCTTTGACTGCAGTGAGTATGGCAGTAAGAACTTTAGAAAAGGGGTATAGTGGAACACTTGGAAGAACCTGTAATATACATTTCCTTATACATGTTATAAGGATTCTTGTGAAGCTAAGGAATCCAATATAAGGATGGAAGATCCTGGTCTTCATCCTTTGGATTAACACCAAAGGAGGTTAGAACCGATTTGTGGCTTTCCAGAATCTCCTGCTTCGTAAGTGTACTTAGTGTATATGTAGGATATCCAAGTGTGTTGTTTATCCCCAGTTTCTTAATCAAGCAGTCAATGTAGTGTTTCTTGCAAGCAAAAGCAATATTGTTTGAGGCTTTGTCAGCTAGAACGACAACATATTTGTCATGGAGGTAAGACAACTCCTCTATGACCTGAGGGTCTTTAAAGATGGAAAGATCTTTGGTGCTTATTGACCCTTTAAGCTTACTTACTCTTATCTGAATCAATGTCATCACTGATTTTACCCACTCTGAAAGAGTGTCAACCTCAACCTTTTTCTCTTTTTGCCCAGTCTTTCGCATTACCTTCAACAGAATCAATTAGTAGTTTGAAGTTCTGCTTCCAATTGATTGACTGTGGCTCTCTATATTTCGGACCCTTGGACAAAGATTGTCTCAACTTGTAGTTATTGACTATGTTTAGGTCTCCAGAAATTGCATGGCCAGCTGGATTATACATGAAATGGGAATGTGAACAGGCACATCAGGTGGTTTAGCTTTGCAGTCATCAATATTTAGATTCTGCAACACTTTTTTGTGATAATTTTTTCTAGATGCAACAGGGTTGGTGTAGGAATACGATACTATAGAACAAAATTGATCCTTAAAGTAAGAAGGAATGTTGCTTTTTACTCTTTTATGGTGAAGAATATTACTTATATTTATAGCATCAATACCCTTGTTTGTGAACTTCAAATTGAAGAATGAACGTTTTGGCAGTTCCTCCGAATGTTCAAAAACGGGTCTGAATAATCTATGGTTAGCAATATCCATCACCATGGCAACTATTTAATACTTCGTAGATCGACTATCTGTAGTGTGGCATTCTTCACACGCTTTCAATAGAGAGTCCAGTCTAGAAAGCGGAAGTGAATACAGTTTTGAGCGAATGTGATGAATTCCAAGAGGTTTATTGACATTTTTTTGGCAAGGCCATCTATAGAACCATCATGCATACCAGGTGGATTATAGCGACGATGTCCATGGCTCCTCGGCCGACGAAGAGACCTATTGAAAAAATCCATCACATTCACTGAACTACAGATAGGGTTACTCAAGTTACCTACAGTATCTATTTTGTCATTACATCCATAAGGTGCTGCAGTACCTAATTCTCTGATCCAGTACTCTTCTCTTTGTCTGCGAAACGGTGTACTTAATGTTGGATTATTGGTGTGGTGATAATCTTTTTCAAAAATGCGAACTTTAATGGAATAACCTGAATGGTCAATTTGATTGAAATGTTGGTAAACGATTTGTTGATTATGAATATCGTTCACTCTTGACCTAAGTCAATTCATTCGGGTGTTTAATCTGCTCTTATCATACATATATCAAACCACACAAAGTACACTCAATGATACTAAAGTCATCAATTAAGTTTTTTTCATTTGTTGCAAGTCCATTTATCACATAAATCTACAATAAAAATTCCCCGCATCTTCGAAAATTAATGATTGTACTAATAGTGATAAGTCATCGCATCTATAGTTAAAATGTCAGGAATTGAAACGATATTTGGGAGGCCATTTACTTTACCTAAGTTAAGGATATACTCTTGAATACATATGACTCATCAGTGACGCTCTCATCAACAGTTAAAAGACCAAATTTGAGAAGGGTTATCGCACACACGGTAGGTTTCATATGTATGTCAAGGGGTAAACATTTGTATGTATTTAAAGAACTCAACAGGTTGTAAAATGGACATTGATATGGAGTGTACATTTCTGAATTTGCCCGACTTGCTTCCATTTGCAATTTTATATTGGCTATCTAGTGGTGTGGTAACTTCATTACTAAAGCAGTTAGTATAGTATGCATACATATATTATTAATTAAAAAAATCGGTATGTTTTCAATCTGTTAAAGAAATATAGACTATAATTATTAAAAAGGGATGTTTTGTTCTACAACTCTTGTTTTGACTTATTAGACTTATTAATCTCGGCTAAAGTTATATATCGCTGTTGGATTGTGCGTCTGTTATTGTTGAGATAAATATAATTCTCGTCATATTTTAGCTTGATGCAAAGCTAATATGGTTGTTTCCTTTGATATAAGATGTCCTATTAATTGGACGACTTACTGTTGAATTGGTCTGTTAAAAGTGCGAAAAACATTAGTTATGCACAATGGATTTCCAGCTTTCAAATGCACATGCGATAACATATTAATTAAGTTATATTTTTTTTTCTCTCTAGATATTAAGTTGTAAGTTTGAGCGTCCAAATAATCGATTTGGTTGAATTCAATTGATTAAACGTATTTAAATTGTCTATCAATTTGTTCATACTGCTGTGGCAGGTCTGCCAGTCCCTTAGGTTCTGACCACTTTAGTAAAACGGCCAATGGTGAAGCTGACATAATTATATAGCTAATATAGCTTTTAAATCTCCTTTTAATGTACTTATTTGACTGTGTTGTTCCAATTCCCATCGCCTATATAAGTCCGTATAGTATATTTGCTTCAATGTTTGATCTAAAAAAATCCTTTTGAACGCAACACATGTATGAAGTGGGTTTTTTTTTTCATCATTTTCAATAAAAATGTTTTATGCTTTAAATTGGCCATTACTACCATTTCTTAAATAGGGAAAGATACTAGAAGGTCAGTCAAACTATTAAATCGAAAATAATCTGACAACGCCTGGCTAAAAGAGACAAACAGACAAACAACAGAACACATGCCAACATAGAAAACTACGAAATAAGCAACAAGAACCCCTTCAAAAACTAGTGGTGTTCTTGGGTGCTCCGGAAGGGTAAGCAGATCCTGCTCCACATGTGGCACCCGTCGTTTTGTTTATGTTATAACAAATCCGGTAAATAGTCTAATTCGGTATGTTATATTCATGAAAGGGAAGCGAATCGTAGTTACGACGCAAGGAACATATCCGATATCATTTGTGTTTACATGCACTACGCATACTTCAAATGCATTGTTGTTTTTCAGTTTTAAAGTAAGCGCAGGATGCAAACTTATACATGTACTATATGACGTATGTTTTATTTCATTAAAACAGTTGATACATTCATGTATACCACGATTATTCAACTGAATCGTGTATATCTAACAGCTAGGATAATTACATATATGATGTTTACTAATCATTTGTGTAATCATTATCAGAAATAGTAAAAAAGATATCCCTTTACAAATTTATTATGTATTAGTTTCGAACACCATAAGTTATTTTTATACCTGGCAAAGCTTTTTCCTTCTATCTTCTGATCTCATTGAGAAAGTTCTGTAAATAAAGCTGATATCAATGTATTTTGAAATTATCATCCATACAAGTGTTAAACTTTCCGATTATTTCACCAACAAAATATAAATAGATGAATGAAATAAAGTTATACATAAAAAAAATAATTAAATAAATGATTCTTATTCCTTTATGATTGATTACTAACTATAATCGCTACATACTTTGTGACCTCGATGGAGAGTTGTTTCATTTGCACTCATATCACATCTTCGTATTTATATTTATCGCATATGTCAAACAATACGTGACGGTGACCGTAAAATGAGATACGTATCAAATTCAGCCATTCCTCTCCGAAACGCTGTTGCAGAAGTCTTTGTGAACGAAGCGCATCCCCTTAAATGAAGTTCGTGTAGAGTGAACAAGTACAAATGCAACATATGAAATGATATTTGTAATCGTAATACGATGGGATAAATTGTTTGTTTATGTTATCGTTGTTGTTATTACCGCTGAGAAATGGGTATTATATGTGTGAATGTCAAGAAAACAATCAAGATAGTAGGGAATTCTGATAGTATCCATACACTCAAATGCATTTTAATACTTCAGATGCAAGCACTGACTTAAATATTGGTTATGGAGTTTCAGTATCTGTATAACATGTATAAATAAGACATGTAAGAGTGATACAAGTAAGAAGTTTAGCTAGCTATACGACCAGGTTTGGTCCACCATTTTCTACATTGAAAAAGCCAATGGCAAGTTTCGAATTTGACAGTTGATGTCCATTTGTTTGATATGTTTGGGCTTTTAATTTTTCTATTATATAACGGACTGTCCGTTTATAATCTTTCTCGGAGCTCGGTATTTTAGTTACGTTCCTTTTTTCAAGATGATTTGTTTTCTATTTGTCTTCGCGAAGCTTGTGTATTAATTCTGAGTTTACGAGTCTGCTAGTTGAAATGCATGACTATTAACTGAGGAATATTGGTGTTGAAATGTTAGTCATAAATATAACACATATGTTGTCGATCAAAATGGACAGCATATTTATCATATCATTCTCGTTTTGTTTTGGATTTTATAATCAAGGTTGTTCTTCACAAATTAGGATTTATCATTACCTCAAATAAATCGAATCAACAGCTTTTTACTAAATACTCTGTTTAATGAGACGATGCATTTGATCTTTTAAACGATTATAGAATATTTTTAACTCGAATCATTCTTAGATTAAAGAGTAAAGAAGCATTAGGTTGATTAAATTGCCTGTGTTTGTAAATCATATCATTTATATTTGGCAAAACCAGCTGCATACTGGATGATGACGATATAATGTATAACCTGTCACGTAGTTCATCAAAGTTCATTTATGTTGTTACCTTCATGTGTTTTCTGAGTCGCAAATTAAAATGACACAAAGCTTAATTAAAGGTTTAAAGTTTACTAAACCATTACATCAAATTTAAGAAAAATACGTACCTCAGCACGAAATCAAATCACACATGATCAAGCATTTTTAATGTTCTTATCATATGACACAGTTACATTAAAATCCGTTTATTTCGGCAATCAATCAGTCAAAGATAGGTGTGTACATGTTGAAAAAGAAATCTTTCGTCGAAACTAGTCAGAAGAATTTGTTAAATTTGATTTAAAAGTATTCACTTTTGTAATAATACAAACAGAAAACAAAGGTTACTTCCTGTTGAAACGATCCAATATTTTAAATAATGGCTGAATATTCTAAGTTTGTATATCATATGAGATATGATAAGATCCTCTGTCTATCTCAGTTTTCATGTTATTTAATACATTTTTTAAAAAGGTGAATTTAGTCAAAAGTATGACCATATTTCATTAAAAGGAGAAGAAATACTGAAGCAATATATAAATGAATAAGTTTTGAAAAACACTTTTCAATTCATATTATACATTTGTTTTTATAGAAACCCATCTTGTTAAAACATGTATTCTTTATCAAAAGACATCTAATTAAAAGTTTGCTTAGTTAATATATCATATGAGATATTATAACATATTTGTCTGTCTCGGTTTTCATTTAATTTGAAGTAATTTAGTACACGCTTTTATATGTTTCTTTTGGGAAATATTTGAGAAAAAAATCTAAACTTTTGCATGTTTAATACATGTTAGGTAAACATCTAGAATTAAAAATACACGAGCATACATTTTTGATATAAAAACAAAAGCATTTTCAATATCTTTTAAACTATACTAAATTTGCGGTTTTGTGATATGTGCATGTAGTTTGAATAATGTCGTCAATATTGGTAGAAAGAAGCAATCAAAAAAGGATTAAGAACCTTAAACTACATATACGGAGCTACATGTTTATATGAGATCATGACGGGTGAACATATGATGTAACTGTGAAATAGCCATTGTCATTGTCAAGTTATTTTATGCATCGTTGATTTTATTACCTTTTGATTATTGGCACGTGCCATCGAACTTAATCTTTATAGACAGAATATTAACGCACACATACGTCACATATACTATTTTATGTAAAAAATGTATAATTTTAAAAAACTGTTGCAATGAGGTAACGATAATTCAAATATGAGGGGTAGGGGTTGAGGAAGAGATGTGTAGAGAGAGAGGGTTGAAAATTAATTTCAAAATTGAAAAAAAACAAAGCCTGATTTTTCAAGGTTATTGGAATGTTACCTTATGAAGTAATTTCATGCAACTGCAAAACAGTTCATCTGGTAACGGATGATTATTTTCTCAATTGTATCTGTATGAACGTTTTTTCTCAATTAATAATCGATTATTGTAGTTGACAACATATTCTGTGTATTGTGTTTAATACTTTTGTTAACAGAAACTAAATATAACTATTCATCTATATACTAAGTTTGTTAAACATTATGCATCTAATTTAATTATTGTACTGTTGTAATGTTTTGTATTCTTGTCTTTCTTTATTGCATATGTGCTTTGTATGTATGCCATTTTGTTTTTCTTTGATGGCATATTTGTTTATTTTTATTGTTATCTAGTTCTTACACCGCTACGACAAAGTTGACTGATGTATCCCTGTTTGTGACTTGTTTATCCTTTATGTATGTTGGTTTGTTCACACATCGTTGTTCGTATAATGTAATGTCACGCAAATGCCAAACAAGTGATATGAATGCCTAGCTATAAAATCTAAATTTTCCTTGGAATTCGGTATTTGGATTCTATTACTTTCAAAAAGGGGCCATCGTAGTGACAGCAAACAATATTTTTCTAACATTTATGTTATGTCCTGATTTTTCCATATCACAAATATCTAAACTCCTCATCAATCATCAATAATGAGCTTGACCACCATTTTGCCATAAGTAACACTATATGATAATTTGAAAAACTTTGGTTGAATGGTTCATGAGTTAGAGAAAGGACATGATTGAAAGTACAATTTTTCAATCTTTGAAAAAAAGCACAACTCCTAAACGATGAGAGTAGATATGGTCAATATTAAATAAAGGCAACAGTAGTATACCGCTGTACAAAACTCATAAATCCATGGACAAAAAACAAAATCGGGTTAACAAACTAAAACTGAGGGAAACGCATTGAATATAAGAGGAGAACAACGACACAACATAAAAATGTAACACACACATAAACGGACTTAGCATTAGACAAAATCCTATGAGAATAACTAATATAACATCAAAACCAAATAACATGAATTTGGGATAGATAGGTACCATGACAAGTCTTATAGTAATGTGAATTCACAGTCAAAAATAAGAGAAAACAAACCAAACAACGGAAACACAACGTTAAAATGTAACACACACAGAAACGAACTATAATATAACAATGGTCATATTTCTGACTTGGTACAGGACATTTTTAAAGGAAAAAATGATGGGTTGAACCTGGTTTTGTGGCAAGCAAAACCTCCCTCTTTTAAACCTGACATCCATTTTGTCATCAATATCAACAAATTTACATTTGAACACGTTGGTTGATCAGTTCCTGAGTAAATGTACAGACACTTGTTTAGGAGCCGCCCGTCCGCCATGCTTTTCGAAATCAATTACCGATTTTCGGACATCCGGTTTACAATACAATACATTTTGTATTATAAAACAAATTAATCACATATCAATATGCGTGCAATCAGAATTATAAATCTCCAGAAATTTAAAATAGGTAAATTTCTGTCCTTATATAGATGATATGTTTTTTTAAATACTTTATTAAAATATTTGAGGCAGATGTTTAATGCAATGAATTTTATCATTTTATTCACGCTTCCATTTATTTCTGTTATCTTTTTTGGTTTTGGTACTCAATAAGATACATTTTCACTGCTACAATGTCTTGTCACTTATAAATCCAACACACTGTTTAATAAGATATGGCATTTGATCTTTCAATTGAGCATGTGGGCTTCTTAAAATACTTTCTGATTTGAAAGTAGAATATAGTTGATTTAATTCCCTGTATTTAAATTTTGATGCGATTATCTGATAGATAAAATTTGACATTTCTAATGTTATCACATTATTTCTTTTTGGCATAACCAGCTGCATACTGGATGACGACGATAAAAAAAAGAAATACATAAGCCAGTCACGAATTTCTTTGAAGTTTATCTTATGTCGATTCTTTTGACGTTCATGTGTTGTCTTTGTTCACATTAACTGCCGTGCGTTTTAAAATTACAAAAAGTATAATTAAATGATTTTTTGTTTAAGTTAAGCTTAACATCAAACTTTAAAAAATTACGTACCTCAGTGTGAAATCACATCACAAATGATCACCATCTTTGATTTTCTTTCCATATGTTCTTGTTAAAAACAAATCGTCACTACTAGTTACACAACATTCTTATATTTCATTTAAAGGTATTCATTATTTTAATGAAACAAAAGAGTCGATTACCTTCTATTGAAACGATTCATTAGTTTTAAATAATGGCCAACTAGTGAACAAATGACAAAGGATTTAAATAGAATATGTTATTTTATACATGCTTTAAAAGGCTAAATTAAGACAAAAGTTTGACCAGTTTTATTTGAAGGCAGAACAAATATTTAACAAATACATATAGATAAGTCTTGAAAAAAAAGTTTTAATTCATATTGTACTTTTGTTTTTATAGAAGTCCATCTTTTAAAAAAAGCATTTATCTTTTATCAAAAGGCACCTACATAAAAATATGTTAAGGTTATATATCCTATGAGATATGGTAACATATTTGTTTGTCACGGCAATCAATTATATCTGGCAAATTTAATTAGATATGTAGTTACACGTAAAACATCTAAATGGTAATACCAATAACCAAATATCACTGGAAAGAATAGCAAACCACATCCACCATCAACACCAAAATCAACTTAGAGATAGACATAAGACACTGAAACAAAACCTTTAACCCATAATGTCCAGAAAGGACTATATACATGTATCATGTTTTACTATAAATCATTAATATAATACTCGTCCGCCGATTTAATAAAAGTCAATAATAGATAGTTAGACATTTTTTTTACATTTAAAGACATCGTATAGCTTGTCTACATTGGCCCAAGCGGAGGGACATGCTTTTTCGTAATTGAATGAATTACAAGAACAAAAAAATGCAAACATTGCAAACGCGTTTCTGTTTTAGTCTTTAAATCATAAATCTTAGAAAATGTGAAACCTTTTGAAATTGTAGGTTACTTTTTAATGATTGTATGTATTTGACAACATTTACTAACTTATGTTATAGCTACACAGATGTGTTACAAAGACAATAACAATCAAAACCAAGGAGTAAACAAAGACTCACAAAACCAAAGGACATTTACATCAACAGTTATAAATAATAATTAAGAAACAACACAAACTCCACTAATAACTGGGAGTGAAATCAGGTGCTCCGGAAGGGTAAGCATTGCCTACACCGTATACGGCACCCGTCGTGTTATCTCTTTGTTTAGTTCGCTAATGATGGAATGTTATTATGACTGAGGAAGAATATCAGATATGATTTTTTTAAAGACACACTTTTGTCATAATGTCAGCTCATGATGGCGACCGTAAAATTTCTTGAGTGATGACCTTAATTTGATTGATTCATAGCCCTGTCGTTGCAACTTTTGAGAAAGCAGTATTCCTCGTTCAACAAAATCAACGTACTTTGTGCTAGCTCTAGAGTAACGTATCAATTGAGACACATATACTCCATACGTTGGTGCCTCTGGGATGTTGCTACACAGAAATGAAAAGTTGACTATAGAAAAATTAAAATCGTCGCGTTTGTCATAAATTTTGGTATTCAACCTACCATCAGTTGTCATTTCGAGAAAAAGGTCTAAATATGAAGCATATTTATCTGTATCTTTAATTTCAAGTTCACTTGGATATATAAAATGTAAGTGATCACTAAATCTATTATTATCAAGAGACAGTACATCATCAATATACAGGAAGGTTAAATTAAAAGACTGGGTTAATTTCTTTTCTCCTTTCTGTACAAGTCCTTGGATAAATTCTGCTTCATAGGAATAGAAACACAAATCTGCAAGCAGAGGAGCGCAATTTGTAACCATTGGGATTCCAATAATCAAAAATTCAATAAATATGTTGTCAATTAAAAAGTCAGTTTTTTTTCTACTTGACTCTGTGTGATTTTTAGCAAAGTAAGCTGAATGCAAGCCCAAACTAGATATTAACAACGTCTAGTGCCCTTTTGGTTAAAAAAAACATCAGCTGACGAGTTCTTTCAGTCGAGCTTTAAGTTTAGTATTTGGAATAGTGGTATAAAGAGTTGAAAAATCAAAGGTTTTTAAAGTAAAAAAATAGGTGTGTTGATAAACAAATCGTCACAACATGCACAACGTTTAAAACATTTCTGTAAATCTAAGTGTTCACTTTTGTAATTATACAAACATAAAACAAAGTAGGTTACTTCCTGTTCGAAAGACCCAGTAATTTTAAATAATGGCTGACTATATCAAACAAATGATATAGGATTTAAATATAATATATCAAGTAGTACATTTTTAAAGGAAAATTTTATTGAACATTGTACTACTTTGACAATGACAATTGCAACAATAAACTTAATTTAGTTTTGAAAATGCAGTTATTAGTCATTCAACTTTTTCTCAATGTATTTAAATAAGAAATATTATCTTAATGATCCGATGTTATTTTTATGGCAACTTACGACAATGTAAATGACTTACGATACATGTATCATTGCGAAACTTTAACCGCAGACGGCATGAACATTTAACTTGTTTGGCTTTATATTTATTTTGATCTGAGCGTCACTGATGAGTCTTATGTAAACAAAACGCGCGTCTGGTGAATTAAATAACAATCATGGTACCTGTGATTACTATAAGAAGCCGCCTGTCCGCCATGCATTCCGAAATCGATTACCGATTTTACCTTCGGACATATGCATGCAATCCTACATTTAAACACATCGTATTGCTTTTCTGCATTGGACCAAGTAAAAACAAAGTGTCAGTTTTGGTCTTGAAATAATGAATATATATAAAAAAGAAGATGTGGTATGATTGCCAATGAGACAAATATCCACAAAAGACCAAAATGACACCGACATTAACAACTATAGGTCACCGTACGGCCTTCAACCATGAGCAAAACCCATACCGCATAGTCAACTATAAACTATAAAAGGCCCCGATAAGACAATGTAAAACAATTCAAACGAGAAAACGGCCTTATTTATGTAAAAAAATGATGAAGCCTAGAAAATGGGAAACCTTTTAAAATTACATTTTAATGATTATATGTATTAACTACATTGACTACGTCGAATTTGTCAACTTAGGTCTGTCATCTATTTTTTGTAATCAGACATGGATACTATACTATTTTGTGTTCTAAAGGAGTGAAAAATCACAACATTTACAACATTATGTTATAGCTACATCTATTTGGTTACAAAATGTAACTGTGTCTTTAGTATTGTTTATACAACAGAATATCACTCATTTATTAATTACGGTGACTCAGATTTTGTTAATAGAGCCTGTAATTGTTGATAAGGGCAGCAACAGTTTACCGCTGTTTTAAAGTCAGAAATCGATTGAGATAAAACGGAGTTACATACTTAACCCATCACATCAAATATAAGAGGAAAACAACGAAACAACAGAAACAGTGAAGTTCAACAAAAATAACAAACAATGCATCACACAAAGAAAATAACTACCTTTTAAAAATATGTTAAATATAACAATTGCCATGTTCCTGACTTGATACAAGACATGTTAAGAACAAGATGGTGAGTTGAATCTGGTTTTGTGGCTATCAAAACCTCATGCTGTTATAACAATGTCAAATATAACAATACAATGACAAGATTGCATGACAGGAGTACAGTACAAGTAAGAACATTCAGGACAGATACATATACAAATAAACTTTACGATTGTACATTTCGACATGATAACCAAGAAATTACAACGAACACATAAAACAACATAGGAAAGAATACACAAATAGTACAACAGAATCACGAACTGTCCGTTACACGACAGGATGAACGCACCACATATGGCGACATATAAATTTAAAAAAAATTATAAAAATCAAGCATAGGTTTGCCAGTATGCTACTTGGTGTATTTGGTGTATTTAAATAAAGGCAACAGTAGTATACCGCTGTTCGAAACTCATAAATCGATAGAAAAAACCAAATCCGGGTTACAAACTAAAACTGAGGGAAACGCATTAAATATAAGTGGGGAACAACAATAATTACAAGAACAATAGTATAGAATGTTAATACTAATATATCATCTAAATCAAACTATAAATCAAGTAAATCGTGTTCGTATAAATGCTTTAAACTAAAATCTTATAAATGAACGTCCTTTTAAATCAATTAGCTTCATCATCAAAGGTTATCAATTTAACAGCGTGAAATATTTTTGCTTTTAAAAATTAAATTAATACAAAACCTTAAAATACATACAAAACGATACATTTTAACAGTTATAGTATTCCTCATGCAACATTCTGTTGGATTTTTGTGCTTTTTACCGATCTCGTTAGCCATTTGCAGTTGAGTTATTTTGTTTATGTTGTTATTGTTTACAACCACGTCATCAAACCGTTGTTTTTACAATGACTGGTGTATTTATTATTTTATAGTAGAAACATACGTTGTTTTCACTTCCAATCAGCCGAAAATATTTTTTCTTGTTAATTGACAAAATTATTTCAGAATCAATCCTACTTCTCACCATTAAAAGAAGAACAGTCGTTAACTAACTGCAGCTAAAGAAATTGACAGATAATGTTGCAATTCAAGTTTCTAATTTAAAATCTAGTTTATTCTTAAGAACCTTGCATGGACATGTTAAAATAAGCGATGCACAGATAAAAAACAAACCCATTTTCGTACTGACTTTTGACTCAGGAATGAAATTGCTTTTGAAGTTTTAAATGTTGGTACTATGTCAATCAAGAGCAACGTAAATAACATGAATCAGTAAATTCGGGATATTAATTTTAACATTTTGAGGAAAAGTTTACTGTTTAATGTTTTTTATCCAGGCCAAATCAGTACATATTCCCTGTTGCACTGTTTATATAATTGATTGTGGTTCTTTTGGTTGCGTGTAATTGACTGAGAACTAGGCTTTTTTACCACAGAGAATTTAACATGTCGTTAGAAAAGAAACTTGAGTCAAAAGTCAGTAATAGGAAATTAGACCATTGAAAATAATGTTCATTAAATACAACTAGTTGTTAACTATACACGATGTTTAAAGTGTAAATGGTATTAATTGATATATTTAAGATTTCCTCAAAGAATATATCAGAACAGAACGAACAAAGGATTTATGTGGCATTTCTCTGTAGCAAAACGTTAACGAAAGAAAAAGTGGTATATATTGCATAGCATTGTATGCCTTTTCACAATCTTTATTCAAATATTTTCTATCCGTTACTCTATGTCTTTTTGGTCTTGTTTCTGTGTCGGATGTTTGCTTCTTTTATAGGATACGTTGTGCATTTTCAACTCGACACCTACGCTTTTCCGTAAGAATTTGCACCTTTTCTACAAGTCATTGCCGCTTTCTTTCAATCTACAAGACAGTTTCGCTTTATGAGCATACTATTTGAATGGTGGTACTTATTAACTAGCGACGGAAGACATTTATGAAACATTTTTCTTCCGATTATACATGTACAATTTGTATTCCTTACGAAGTGGAAATTACAGAATATTTGTAACCATGCTTGTGTTAGGTGAATACAATACATCGGATACAAATAAAATCCTATGAACAATCAGGACTCTTTTTTCAAAGCTAACAGGAACTTTACACAAATAAATACAATTATGTTTATCTGAAGCGTTTTAATACATGTAGTAGGTTTGCATTATCATTTTCAATGTTCAACTTCAAACATTCGAAACAAACCTCCATAGTAAAATCTTCATTTTGGTAAAAGTATACGAAAATTCGGTAATAGACATAATGGTTAACTTTTCTTTAAATTTTTATGTGGATGGAGCGTTGTCTCATTGGCACTCATACCACATCTTGCTATATCTACATAACTAACACTGACAAAAAGGATATACATTCAAAGTTTAACAAAGGAAGAGTAACAAAACTGCATAACTTGACAAAGATCTGATATTATCGACAATTCACGAAATTTACCTCTGATATAACCTACTGAGTTAGCACAGTAGAGTGATAGGAAATGTTATATACAGAACGGTTACAAGTTGACACGCAACACTAGCGTCATTTAGATAGACAAACCATGTTATATACAGCACGATTACAACCTAGAACGTAATACTAGCGTCAGTTAGAAAGACCAACAATGTTGTATACAGACCAATTACAATATAAAACGTGACACTAGCGTCAGTTAGTTAGACAAACAATGTTCTATACAGTACAATTACACTCTGAGACGTGACACTAGTGTCAGTTAGAAAAACCAACATTTTTCTTTACAGTACGATTACTTCCTAAGACATGACAGCAGTGTCAGTTAGATAAACCAACAATGGTATATGCACCACGATTATACCCTGAGACATGACATTAGTGTCAGTTAGAAAAAACAACATTGTTCTTTACAGTACGATTACAACCTAAGACGTGACAGTAGTGTCAGTTATATAAACAAGCAATGTTATATACGCTACGATTAAGCCCTGAGACATGACACTAGTGTCAGTTAGATAGAACAACAATGGTATATACAGTACAATAACAACCTGAAACGTGACACTAGCGTCAGTTATGAAATGGCAAATTATGGATAGAACTTTTCAGAAAAAAAAATCCCTTTTTAACAGCGCAATCAAGTACATCATATTTCAACTGGAATGCCCGTTTGTGTATTGCTACGCAGTCCAAGTTTGGATCATTTGCTGGATCTTTGAACCAGTACCACGTGTTGATCAGTGGCATATCTGTTCCATCAATCCATCTAAAAACACCATCCGTATCTCTTCTTCCACCGACCCAATAACTCCTTAAGTCATACCCTGGAATATAATGATTTCTTTCAATTACTTATTCATGTTATAAGTATATAAAAAAAGATTTATATAATAATTATTTTATTTTGAATGTAACACGTCTTCGGATTGACTGACATTTTTTCGTTTATCAGCTCATAAATATGACGTTGTCATGTGACCTTGAAGTCATCAACGTTGTTCATGATGATTTACTCTAGTTTTAAATAGAATTTAGAATTATATTACACGAAATGACTGCAATATTTTTTTCTGTCTCTTCGAAATAACATGTGCACCTCATTTATGATGTTATTCATTCAAAGACAGAAAACATATTACAGTTATTCCTTAGATGAAATGAAGAAATCTAATAAAGAAAGTATTCAACGATTGGTCACACAAAACAATAATCTTCGAATGTGTTCAGTTATCATCATTTCTGTTTTGACGGCGAATTAATTAGATTGCCATAGTTTGATTCTACAATACGTTATTCATTGTATGACCTTGACAATGGTTTCTCGCATTAGAAAAGTAAAACGCAAGGGACGCTATCTTTTTCTATAAATTTTCTTTTTTTTTGTACACAACGTCATCGAAAGTATATTGACTGCACTCACTGTTGCATTACAACAGTAATTTGAAATCATCAGATCTATGTAGAAAATGAAGGGTGTAAATGAGGGGCAAAAGATACCAGAGGGACAGTCAAACTTGAAAATACATCGACAACGCCGTGTATGCCATGTAAAAATGAAAACGACAAACAGACAAACAATTATACACATGACACAAAATAGAAAACTAAAGAACAAGCAACACAAACCCCACCAAAAACTATGTGTGATTTCAGGTGCTCCGGAAGGGTAAGCATTTCCTTTGTTATACAAATTGCAGCCTATGATTTAATGCAAATTGTTAATTACAATACCGAAGAAAGATTAAAAAAAAAAAGAATAACGTAGAAGTCAGTGCTTCGATATTAACAAAATGTATTACAAACATATCTGTTTTTTAGTGATTGATAGAGATAATAAAGCAATGTTGACTGCTGTTCCCCAACTTTTGACATATTCACCTATTTTGCCTGTGTGTTTTGTTCACACATCGTTGTCAATTATCTATTTTGTTAAAGCTTCAAGATATTCAAATAAATATTAATCAGTTTACTGTGTAAATATATAAAAATATGGAGAACTGGTAAAATATATGAAAATATTGAGAACTGGTATTATTGTAATTGAAAGAACTTAATTAATTAAAAAAAAGACATACTTTAACACAAATACGTGCACAATTAAAGGTTATCGTGTGATTTTCCACATCGAGGAGAGTAACTGTTCATCATTGAAAGATCATGCACTGGCTGGTTGGAAAGCAGCAACGACACAATTTTGCGAAAAAAACATAGAGGAAAATAACTGTTGAATTGAAAGCTCATACACTGCTGCGAAATCAGCAAAGACACAAAATGCGAAAAAGAATTGGATAATAGTAACATGAATCGCACATTTTGGTTCGTTTTATAAAGTGATTATAAAAAAAATTGTTGACTACTCTTTTTTGTTGTTGTTAAGGTTTTTTACCTATTAGTATGTCTGTTTTTTTTTTATCACGCATCGTTGTCATTATAATGGAATTTGATGCGATTCTTATACCAATGAGAGGTTTAGCTAGCTATAAAGCAATGTTAAATCCACTATTTTCGATATAAAAAATGTCTGTATAAAGTCAGCAGTATGACAGTTGTTGTCTATTGGTTTGATGTATTTGAGCTGTTTATTTTGTATATTGATTAGAAAGTCAGCTGTATGACAGTTGTTGTCTATTGGTTTGATGTGTTTGAGCTGTTTATTTTACATATTAATTAGAGTATAAAGTCAGCAGTATGACAGTTGTTGTCTATTGGTTTGATGTATTTGAACTGTTTATTTTGCATATTGATTAGAAAGTCAGCTGTATGACAGTTATTGTCTATTGGTTTGATGTATTTGAACTGTTTATTTTGCATATTGATTAGAAACTTTCCGTTTTGAATATTCCTATGAATTCAGTTTTTTTTTGTTATTTTACTTTTCACAAAGATGAACCCGAGATAACTTAACTTTTACAGATTACATGTTGATGTCTTAGCATTGATAAGAACTTAAAAGGATTGTCGAAGAAACAATATTTGTACAAATTTAAAAAGAAAAGAATGATTCAAATACTTGAACTGTGCAAGAACTGACTGGAATCAATTGATCAACCAATTTTGAATTTTTAGCAAACACTAAACAGTAACATATGCAGTTCAAACAAATAACACAAATGTCTATCAACTATCATAATTATTCCTGACTTGGTACAGACATTTTCTTATGTAGAAAATGATTGATTAGCCATGATTTTAAAGCTTTCTATTGTATGTCAATAAACTGACTTTTAAATATATATTTAGCTTTGTTTTACGATATAGAAAGACATCAGTTGTATACCATTGTTCAAAGTTCATAAATTGATTGAAAAAAAAAAAACTTTAGGCGTTGTCAGTTTATTTTTGATTTTTGAGTTTGACTGTCCCTCTGATATCTTTCGTCTCTCTTTTAAAAAGTAAAACCGAGGGAAACATATCAAATATAAGAGAAAACCTACAGCAGAACAAAAACACAGAAGTACAACAAAAACAAATATATGTATGCCACATTTATAGATATTTGAATGTTCCTGACTTTGTAAGGGACATTAAGAAATATAGTAGATTAAACCTAATTTTATGGCAAACCAAATTTCCCGCTCAAATTGCAATGTTCAAAATATTACTAAATGGTAACATTACATAAGTACTGGCGGAAATATTGGTTATTTAGTAATAGGACATCATCAATATATCTGAAAGTATAAAAGCATTTCGCAAGGTGGTTTTTCTTTTTCTCTTTTTTCTTAGTTTATCATGCCTAGTTTAATAATGACTTTGTTCTCAAAATTTATGATACGCATCACAAGTTTTTAGTAGATTAATGCATAACTTATCTATGGTTCTTGCATTGATCTTTTTTTACCAGTTTTGTCATCAATAAGTCAACCTTCTCGAAACCCATTACATATACCAAGGTTATGACTTGTAACGACTAACCCAAAACAAGCGTAAGGCTTAGCTTGACACCATTTTTGTTCTTAAAATGTCATGTACCATGTCAGAAAGATGGCAGGTGTTATCTTATAGTTCGTGTCTGTGTGTGTTATATCATTATTTTTTTTCTTGTTGCATTATAGTGTTTCTTTTGTTTCGTGTAAATCCTCCTATAGTTGACGTGTTTCCCTCAGTTATAGATTGTAACCTGGATTTGTTTTCCCGCAATCTATTTATGACTTTCGAACAGCGGTATACTTATGTTGCCTTTATTTACGACAATGTATGGAGAAGACACTGCACGTTTGTCGTTACAAATCATAAGCCCGCTAAGTTTAATTCGGGATTCGAAGCTTGCTTTAAAACAGACTCGTTGATCCCGAAACTGGTAACAAATATATTGTTTTCTATTGTGCATTTACAACTGACTACGAGTCTGTTATACTTATATTTGAAAATGTTATTTCGGGTAAATACTTAATGAATTTACTCACTTGGCCTCATGTCCATAATGTTGTTAGCTACAACAAGTCTAGGGATACCATCAATAATAAGAAATGATTCATTTTTAGCTTCACAGTAAGGCTGTGCCTCATCCCAATAGTAAGTGTTGGTCATGTCAGTAGGGAAGGACATACATATGTTGAAAGATTCATGATAAGCATATCCTGGATCGGAACAGCCATCTGAAAAAATAAAAAAATTGTATCATATAACTCAGACACGTCCTCCTCTTTAGCCTAGTCTGGACATACATACAACAAAGAGTTATGGCGCGTAATGCATGCATGTCAGGCACGTCCTCCTCTTCAGACTACGGGACATACATACAACAAAGGGTTATGGCGCGTAATACAGTAAATTAAAAGCTAATTAAATTTTACTAGTATGTTATATATATACATATTCATGGATCTACAATCTGTCGAAACCTGTAACTTGGCATTGCACAAGGTCATGTTTTTCTCTGGCTGTTTATGATGTCTTTACACTAAATCCATTGGATGTTGGATGTGTGCGGATTGATAGTATAGGGTTACGGCGCGTAATACATGCATGCCAGAAACTTTTGACTCTACCTACATCAAAGGGTTATGCCGCGTAATACATGCATACCAGGAACTATTAACTTTACCTACATAAAAGAGTTTTGGCGCATAATAACTGCATGCCAAGAACTATTTACTCTACCTACAGAAAAGGGTTATGGCGCGTAATACATTCCTGTCAGGAACTATTTACTCGACCTACACTAAAGGGTTATTGGGCGCCATACATGCATACCAGGAACTATTTACTCTACCTACATAAAAGAGTTATGGCGCGTAATAACTGCAGGTCAGGAATTATTAACTTTACCTACAGCAAAGGGTTACGGCGCGTAATACATACATGCCGGAACTTCTTACTCAACATAAAGCAAAGGATAATGCCGCGTAATACATGCATTCCAGAAACTACTTACACTACCTAAAGCAAAGGGTTAAGGTTTGTTATACATGCATGCCAGGAACTATTTACTCTACCTACATCAAAGGGTTAAGGCGCGTGATACATGTATGTCAGAAACTACTTACTCTTCTTACATCAAAGGGTTAAGGCGCGTAATACATACATGCCAGGAACTACTTAATCTGGTTAGAGACCAAGTCTCCCACCTATTGCGGTGCTAAAACTGTTTTTGTTTTTTTGTCCTTGAATTGAATCTTCTTAAGCACCTTATATCTTAGTTTTCTATTGTGTTTCTGGTGTACATTTATCTGTCTGTTGAACCCATGACTTGTTTTCTTATCCATGGCTCTTATTTTCGATTTATGAGATTGATTGATTGTCCTATACGGTATCCATTATATTTTCTATCAAAAGTTGAATTCTTTGATTTATAGTTATATTCATTGGTTAATGTTTTTTTTTAATTGAAGTAGAAATAAAATGTCAGGAATTATATCTTTTTCAACGCATGCACTATTGTGTTTTGATGCAATGTCTTGGCAACATTGTTGTATTACATCGGATGAGTGCAACAAATGAAGACAACAGTAGTATACCGCTGTTCGAAATTCATAAATCGCTAGAGGAAAACAAATCCGGGTTACAAACTGAAACTGAGAGAAACGCATCAAATGTAAGAGAACTTCGACACAACAGAAATACAACATTAAAATGTAACAAACAAACAAAACTAAACAATGTAATTTTCCTGATTTGGTACATGGTATTTTACGAAAAAAATGGTGGATTGAACTTGGCATGTTAAACCTCCCGTTTAACTGGCAATATTAATTATAACATTAAAATGACAGAACTACATGACAGGACTACAATTCAAATAAATGGGAGAAAATATAAGACAGTGAAACACACGAATAAAAGCCAACAGAAGGTACCAGTTTTAAGATTTAATACGCCAGACGTACGTTTCGTTCACACAAGACTAACGAATGAAGCTCAAATGAAAAAAGTGTAAAAGCCAAAACAAAAACATAGCTGAAGAGCACTGGGAACCACAAGTTCCAAAAAGTTGTGATCTATCTGTCTGTCAGTGTTTTCCATTCGGCATTTAAGCCAGGTGTGCCGATCACCTTCTTTTGAAAGCCGACCACCTTTCGATTTTAGGAGGTGGTCGGCTTTTTTTTTTCAAAATCCGGATTTTTTCGGTTCCATAACGTTAAAATTTGAATAGTAATCCCATCTTGTTTTCATTGACAAAGATTGCGTCCAATCGTCAAATTTCAATGTTTTCATTTATCAATGAAAAGAAAGGCAGATGACGATGATGAAAAAGAAAATACTAGACCAAATAGGTTAAATAAAATTGATAGTAATGTTGAAGTTGTTGAAATTGAACAAAAATCAACCAAACAACGGGAAAGACACACAAGTGAAGACAAATATGAGCAAGACTTCAAATGACTTATAGTCACAGAGGAAGGATACTACTGTTTTGTGTGCCAAAAATACGGCACAAAAGCAAGAAACAGGACAGAAACCTGGATCGAAAGGGCTTAAATCCATGCTGATGCATAAAATTGTAAATGAAAGAAGAGATAAAAGAGATAAATTTTTGAAAAAATAAAATCAAAGAATAATTGACAATTAATATGAGTACTTCTATTTATGTTTGTTCAACTCCATTAAATGTGAATATTATACTAATCTTTATTTTGTGCCCCCATACGTGCACCCACAGTAAATTAAAAAAAGGTTGGACATTTAAAAAAAAAAATCACCAGGTTGCAACTTATTTTTTTAAAACACCCACCTTACTTTAGTGAAAAAAGGAAATCATCAATACGGGCAGGGTTATTCGCCTTGGAAAAGAACATCCTTTATATTTAGAATAATTCTTAATTTTCCAAATAGTAAATTTTATAAAATGACTATATAATAGATAAACATGATCAAACAGTAGTGGTGACTAGCTACAGAATAAAAACGGCTACTTTACTCATACACAGCCGTTTTAACCAAAGCTAGTTCAACCCACAAAGTGACGTCACATTTGATTTCTTAAAACGAGTTCTCAAAATTAAGAAAGAATTTGGATGGAATTCAAGATAATATTTGTATGACTTATATAACATTTATTAATAACAGTTCAACATTGATAGTAAAAAAAAAATCTGATAAAAAACGTTGAATGTAAATGATTTGAACCTTCAGAGTCTTATATTATAGGACTACGGGACATTCATACATCAAAGGGAAATGGCGCGTAATACACACATGTCAGACACGTCCTCCTCGCTAGCCTACGGAATATACATACAACAAAGGGTTAAAAGCGTGTAATACATGCACGTCAGACACGTCCTCCTCTCTGGACTACGAGACACACATACAACAAAGAGGTATGGCGCGTAATACCTGCATGTTAGACACGTCCTCCTCTCTAGACTACGGGACATAATCAGCATAGAGTTATGGCGCGTAATGCATGCATTCCAGAAACTGTATACCTACCAACAACAAAGGATTATGGCGCATAATACATGCATACACAGAACTACTTACCCTACCTACAGCAAAGAGTTATGACGCGATATACATGCATGCCAGGAAATACTTACCATACCTATAGCAAAGGGTTATGACGCATAATTTATGCATGACAGGAACTACTTACCCTACCTACAACAAAGGGTTATGATGCGATACAGGCATGTGAGACACTTCTTCTTATCTAGTCTACGGGACACACCTACAACATAGGGTTATGACGGCTGATACATGCATGCCAGGAACTTCTTACCCTACTTACCCTACCTACAGCAAAGGGTTATGACGCGTAATGCATGGTTGTTAGGAACTACTTACTCTACCTAAAGCAAAGGGTTACGGTGCGTTAAACATGCATGCCAGGAACTATTTACTGTACCTTCAGCAAAGGGTTATGCCGCCTACTACATGCATACCCGTAACAAACAAGAAACGAACTATAATTTAACAATGGTAATTTTCCTGACTTGGTACAGGGTACTTTAAAAAAAAAAATTGTGGGTTGAACTTGGTTTTGTGGCATGTTAAATCTCCCGCTTTAATGGCAATATTATTTATAACAATAAAAGGACAACATTACATGACAGGACTACAATTCAAATAAATGGGAGAAAATATAAGACAGAGAAACACACGAATAATAGCCAAAAGAAGGTACCAGTTTTAAGATTTAATACACCAGACGTACGTTTCGTCCACACAAAACTAACGAGTGAAGCTCAGATGAAAAAAGTGTAAAAGCCAAAACAAGTACCAAGCTGAAGAGCACTGAGGATCAAAAGTTCCAAAAAGTTGTGATCAATACGGGCAGGGTTATCCGCCATGGAATATAACATCCTTTATATTTAGAATAATTCATAATTTTGCAAAAAGTACATTTCATAAAATGACTTTTTAATAGATAAACATGATCAAACAGAAGTGTTGACTAGCTACAGAATAAAAACGGCTACATGACAAGAATACACAGTCGTGTTAACCAAAGCCAATTCAACTCACAAAGTGGCGTCACATTTGAATTTCTAAAACGAGTTCCTCAAATTAAGATAGAATTTGGATGGAATTCAAGATAATATTTGTATGACTTATATAACATTTATTAATAACAGTTAAAATTACAATTACTATACTAATTAATATTAAATTGTGGTTGTAATACATTAATTAATTGTATTATTTAGCTATGTCGGAGTTTCTTCTTAATCAAACTATAAACCAAATATATCGCGTAATTTTTCTTTGATCCAAACTAAAATCTAATAAATGAACTTGATGATTAATTAAGGGACAGACGGTATGTTACTGCTGAGAAAAGGAATATTGGTAGTTGGGACGTTGAAATCGTCCCGTTTATCATATATTTTCTGGTGAAGTCGTCCATCCGTGTCAATATTGAGGTAAAGTTCAAGGTATGGAGCAGTACTTCTAGTATCAGAAATATCCTTAATTTCAAGCTCACTGAGATATATGAAATGCAAGTATTGGCTGAAATTTGTGTCATTCAATGATATGACATCATCAACTTATTGGAATGAAAAAATAAAGAATTTCGCAAGGTGCTATTTATGTTTGTCTTTTAGAAGGTTTTCTATGCATTCTGCTTCATACGAGTACAAAAACAAATCGGCTAGTAGGGGTGCACAATTAGGACACATTACTTTACCGACTGTCACTTGAAATATGAATCCTCCAACTCAACAAATATATTGTCGATCAAAAGTCCAGCATTTTGATAATATCATCTATAGCATATTTTCTGGTAGATTCAGTGTTGTTCTTCACAAGATATGAATTTTTGTAACCCAAAACAATAAATTTGTATCTACAATTCCCATTTTTATACAAAAAAAACTCTGTTTAATGAGATGGTGACGCATGGGGAAAAATAGTGTAAAGCGTAAACAAATCAAAAGTCTTTATGTTGCTTAAAAATTGCAAAGATTGAGCATGTTGTGATCGAAGATTAGGCAGTAGATTAAGCAGCACTGGTGGAATATATCTCACCACAAAATGTTTGAAGCCCATCGTTAACTGTAAACAGAGAAGTAGTCGGTACTATATAAAGATGTTCTATCAATTAGTTTGATTATCCAACGTACAACCTTGTGTATTTCACATGTGAAATTATCGCTTTGGATTTAACTGAAACTTCAATGTAATTCATTGAAACCAATGACAATGTTAATATAATGTTTTTAGATCACCCCTGTCTTGTTTGTACTCGGATAAGATAATTATATAAATAATGATAATAATAATAATGAGAACAAATGCGTTTAACTAGGGTGGTGTATAGATTCCACAACTGCTACAAGTGTATTACGATATTTCCCAACTCGAGACAATTAAATTTTAATTTTTAAAGCTCAGCACGAGGCTTGTCGAGCTTTTTAAATAATTCAAATGTTACTGTTGAGAGTGGAGAAATAACGTAATACACGGTTACAGTGGTTGAGTCTGTTTCTCTAATTGCTTTTTACCCTTCCTTATTAAAGGTTTAGGAAATTTGTTTACCTTTTTATGTGATGTCTATCCTATAGGAGAATAAGAGGAGACATGATCGAAACCTTCAAAACAATGAACGGACACTACGACAAAGAAGTTAGCTCATTTTTAAGAAAGGCAGAAGATTCTCAACAAAAATGTAGTAGTAGGACCAACAGTAATAAAGTAGTTCATCAAAGATTCCAATCTAATATCCGTAAACACTCTTTCTCTGTTAGAATTGCTAAAACCTGGAACAAACTACCAGATAAAATAACAAAGTCACCATCGATAAATTCATTCAAAAATCGACTAGACAAATATTGGTCAGACGAAGAATTATACTATAATGACTATAGAGCAGAAATATCCGGAAGTCACGGTCAAAATAGTATAAGAAACACATTAAACTACGAGTCTGGTGAAGAGGAACCTTGAGGGATCCTGTACTGGAAATCAACTATAAGTAACTATAAGTGAGTAATGCCATCAGGCATGTTCGACTTTTTCATGACGTCACAATAAGAACATTCATAAGAAAATTGTTAGTCACAATTAAATTACAACCAATCATTTGATTTTTTCACACAAGTGAGGAGAAATATTTGTCACACTGATCAGGAAATGTGAAAATAGCATAAAAATTAGAGAAAAAAAAAATATCACATTTCAAAATAGTGAATAAATTCGCACTGGTAAAACATCATCTATTACTGATTTACTGATTGATTACCAAATAATTATAGTTTGTACACGTTTTTACTTGGATGGATAACTTATAGCATATGCTCTTATTTCTATATGTTGTTGTTTATACACATTGTGACTTGGATGGAGAGTTGTCCTATATGCACTAATACCACATTTTCTTATATCTATGATGTGTTGATTACCAAGTATTTTGAGTGTGTACACATTTTCACTTGGATTGGTGATTATTTCATTGCTACTCATATCATTTCTTCTAATTTCAGTGCATTGGTGTTAATACACATTATGACTTGAATTGAGAGTTTTCTCATTGGGACTTATATCAAATCTCTTCTTTCTTTTTTTTATCTTATTGCTACTCATTTCAAAACCGTATCATCTATTTCTATCTCTATGGATTGGAGATATTACACATCATGAATTGAATTCAGAGTTTTCTCATTGGCACTAATACCAAATCTTTTCTTTTTTTATCTTATTGCTTCTTATTTCAAAACCGTATCATCTATTCCTATCTCTATGGCATGGTGATAATACATATTATGATCTAAAGGGAGAGATGTGGGATTGGCACATATACCACATCTTTTCATTTCTATGGCTGGTTATATAGCAAGTATTTTGAGTTTGTAGTTTGAGACTATAATGGATGATCATTTCTACTCATATCATATGTACCAAATACATGTAAAACAGACTATACCTTTCCATCTTCTGTAAGAGTAAGCTTTGTTTCCTGGTGTACACGAACTTTCGTTATTACGTTTAATAGAACGGTCGAAAAGTCTGCATACTGCATTCACCGAGTTATATTCAAAACTTGAACATCCATCAGTTGCAGTGCAATGACTGGCACAGTACATGGTATCTTTAGTATCATATATCTTTTTTAAATCCGACCCCCAATCCTCAATATCACATTCTGAATTTTCGTGAACGACACTCCACCTATCAGAAAACCCAGTTGCAAAAATACCTGAAAAAAATGAAACATTTTTGCATTTCTTCACTACTATATATCTATAACATGATACATGTTGTGAACAAAATAATATATATTATCGTTAATTAATTTATTATAACTTGAAATTGCAATGATATAAAGCAACATTTAAAGCACGAGGCTTGCCGATGTTTATAAATAGTTATTATTTAAATGTTGAGAGTGGAGGTATATCGTAACACTCGAGTTATAGTAGTGAAATCCGCATCTCTAATGGTTGTTATCCGTTCTTTTTAAAACTTTTGAAAAAAAATGTGTTCTTTATATGTGACGTCATCGGGCATGATCATTTTTTATGACATCAACATGTATAGATGATAAGTTTTAAGCAATAATTTGCAACAAACTAGTATTTTTCTAGTGAGGATAATTATTTTCTTACACCGATCAAGAAATGTAAAAAAAAAACACAATAATAAGAGAAAAATATGTCTTCACATAAGATCAACACCGAATTTCTTATATAATAAAATAATATAAACGTCGAAAACACCATACCTTTTGTCATGAAGAAGGACAATGGAAATATACCAAAAGGAATTCGTACTAAACAGTCGAAAACGAAATGATAATATAGCCTCAATAAAACTACTTTGGAATTTCAGCTGCTTCTCCTTTGTAACTCATAACTTAGAGCGTGATACAGCATGTTTCTTCCTCTAGAAAAGAGGGGTCACATCTGCTGTATCACCCTCTTAGCCCTGTTTTTACAATATAATTGTCTTTAACAGTTGAATTCAAAATAAAAAGTGCTTAAACTAAATTCACACACATAACAACGACACTGTAATTCGAAAAACAACAGACGCAAAGCAATATATTATACATTTTTATGACAGCCTTTGAAAACATTAAACGGCAAAAACGTAGATCTAGGGCTGTGTGTTTACTTTATTGGACTGAATTTATTTCATTGATTTTGAGTTATCGATTTTAGATTTGTCTGCACGCCAGGGTGACATTCAAAAAATAATCCCCCGTTAGACTTTGGAATAGAGTCAAACACTTTGTATCATACAATTAAAATGTTGACATATTGACATGCAGGGTTTCCGCTGGCGGTAAAAATAATAATTGTGGAGATAAAAAAATCGTCATTTTCGAAAGAATTTGGCGAAAGAAATATATATAACAATTTATTTTTCTCCATCTGGTTTATTTACTTTATTTTGAGTTTCTCGAACTTTACCCGATCAGACAATACTCGGAATTCACCTTGACCTCATTAAAATTTTGACAGAAAATCATTAATCAGCTGATTGCATTTTATAGCTATCGACAACAAAGGACTAATTAATAAAGGTGTTGATTGAATTGTTTGACAAAATGATATGGTTAAATGGCTTCCGCTAAATGTCACATAAAGAATTTTCCTCGGAGTACAGTATTTTTGTGTTTTTACTTTTTACCACTTTGCGACGCACGTGTTTGAAGCAAACGTTTCCTCTCCTTTTAAAGATAGTTTAGGAAAGAAAGCTGTTGTTGTGACGAAAAAATTTCAAATGCAAGAAAAATCTCTGATTTAAAACTTTAACTATCCTTTGACTTTAATATAGGTTATTGGTTAGGTCTGGGAATCTTTCGTTTAAGTGACACACGTGTTTCAAGCATAGTTTTACGTCTCAACTTTTTCATTTACGATAGTCAAGAAAAGAATACTGTCGTTATGAAGAAATCTATCTAAAAGGTTTGGAACAACCCATCGAATGAGAGAAACCCTTCAATGTAATAACTACACATGCAATGAGGGATCAATTTCATGTGATAAAAGCTTTTGTTTTAAAGTAAAAACCACTTCTTAGTACAAAAGGGAACATCAGTATTTTTCTTTTAAAGAAACTTGCCCAACGAACTATTTTACTGGTATTAATGATCAAAACATGTCCATGACTTTTGTTGAATTCAGAACTTGTATCTTCTTTATTATTAAAAGTAAAGTGGCCCCCTCAATTAGAAAAGTTGTTTAAAATACAATGAATATTTTTTCCTTTGAAGTTAAAAAAAAGTTCTGTTGTTTTAAAGTAAATGCTAAGTGTTTTTTAATTAATATGTAGACTATAAAATAAGTTTGAAAGAATAATCATAGACATAATGGGGCAAGATCATCTTATCTAAGGTAAGAAGGGGGGGTGTTTGTAGAAAAACGAAAAATATCTTTGTGTTTCTCGGCGAAAAATATATTGTTTTGGCTAAAGAGGTGGCGACAAAAATAATTGACACAGGGGAAACCCTGGACATGACTTATACATTTATGTTTTTTTCTCAAGAAATCAACATAATATGAAAACAGTCGCATGATTTTTAGGTTATATCTTCTCCCCGGTAGAATATCATGTATATCTCCCCCTTGCTAGTACATCATGTATATCTTATCGCTAGTATATCATGTTTATCTCCTCCTCGCAATTATATCATGTATATCTCGTCCTCGCTACTCTATCATGTATATCTTCTCCTCGCTAGTATTTCATGTATATCTCCTCCTCGCTAGTATATCATGTATATCTTCTCCTCGCTAGTACCTAATGTATATCTCCTCCTCGCTAGTACATCATGTATATCTTCTCGCTTGTATATCATGTATATCTCCTCCTCGTTAGTATATCATGTATATCTCCTCCTCGCTAGTATATCATGTATAGCTCTTCCTCGCTAGTATGTCATGTTCATTTCCTCCTCGCTTTTCTATCATGTATATTTTCTCCTCGCTAGTCTATTATGTATATCTCCTCCTTGCTAGTATATCATGTATATCGTCTCCTCGCTAGTATGTCATGTTTATCTCCTCCTCGCTAGTATATCATGTATATCTTCGCCTCACTAGTCTATCATGTATATCTCCTTCTCGCTAGTATATCATGTATATCTTCTCCTCTCGCTAGTCTATCATGTATATCTTCACCTCGCTAGTATATCTGTGTCAAAATAAGAAGGCAGCTTCCGCAGAATATGATAACTCTCCCATATCATGCATATCTGTTGCAAAAATTGTAAAGTAAATATTTACTACTTATTTTTTTTGTTGTATATCATGTATATCTTCTCCTCAATAGTACCTAATGTATATCTCCTCCTCGCTATTATATCATGTATATCTTCTCCTCGCTAGTATATCATGTATATATTCTCCTCGCTAGTATATCATGTATATCTTCTCCTTGCTAGTATATCATGTATATCATCTCCTCGCTAGTATATCATGTATATCTTCTCCTCGCTAGTATATCATCTACGTTTCGTCCTCACTAGTACATTTGTAAATCATGTATATCTTCTCCTCGCTAGTATATCATGTATATCTTCTCCTCGCTAGTATATCATGTATATCTTCTCTTCGCTAGTATATCATATATATCTTCTCCTCGCTAGTATATCATGTATATCTCCTCCTCACTAGTATATCATGTATATCTTCTCCTTGCTAGTATATCATGTATATCTTCTCCACGCTGGAATATCATGTATATCTCCTCCTCGCTAGTATATCATGTATATCTTCTCCTCGCAAGTATATCATGTATATCTTCTCCTCACTAGTATATAATGTATATCTTCTCCTTGCTAGTATATCATGTATATCTTCTCCTCGCTAGTATATCATCTATATCTTCTCCTCACTAGTATATCATGTATATCTTCTCCATGCTAGTATATCATGTATATCTTCTCCTCGCTAGTATATCATGTATATCTCCTCCTCGCTAGTATATCATGTATATCTTCTCCTCGCTAGTATATCATGTATATCTCCTCCTAGCTAGTCTATCACGCATATCTTCTCCTCGCTAGTATATCATGCATATCTCATCCTCGCTAGTATATCATGCATATCTCCTCCTCGTTACTCTATCATGTATATCTTCTCCTCGCTAGTATATCATGTATGTCTCCTCCTTGCTAGTATATCATGTATATCTTCTCCTCACTAGTATATAATGTATATCTCCTCCTCGCTAGTATATTATGTACATGTATGTCTTCTCCTCGCTAGTATATCATGTATGTCTCCTCCTCGCTTGTATATCATGTATGTCTCCTCCTTGCTAGTATATCATGTATATCTTATCCCCAGTAGTATATTATGTATGTCTTCTCCTCGCTAGTATATCATGTCTATCTTCTCTTCGCTAGTATATCATGTATATCACCTCCTCACTAGTATATCATGTATATCTTTTCCTCGCAGTATATCATGTATCTCTTCTCCTCTCGCTAGTCTATCATGTATATCTTCACCTCGCTAGTATATCTGTGTCAAAATAAGAAGGCAGCTTCCGCAGAATATGATAACTCTCTCATATCATGCATATCTGTTGCAAAAATTGTAAAGTAAATATTATCTACTTATTTATTTCGTTGCATGTGATCCGACCAATGTGACAATTTTTCTGTAACACATTTGTTTCATATGCTGACTTCATATAGTCCTATTATGTTTTTAAATGCAAAAGAAAACCTAAAATCGTGTACATAATTAAACAAATTTAAAAAAAAAATGATTTGAAGGGAAGTATAAAATCAGCTTTGAAAAGCATGTTTTACAATTTCTAGGCAAAAAACATATTCAAAATGAAAACAATTCTGTCCATTTCCATATTTTGAATTGAACTGTTTAAAGTAATTAGAGCATACAGATAATCTTTAGAAAAAAAGTAACTAATAACTGATAAAACACTTCCAATACAGATTATCATTTTTTAACGGTCTAAATGTTGTTTTTATATTCGAAACCTATTTAAAACTAAAAATACGTTAGTGACAAAATCTAAGACAAATATTTTACTATTCAGACAAACCATTTTGAATCTGTATATCACAAATATACGCTGACATTTAGAGAAATATTATGTCGTTGATTTACTAAAATATATATATAAAAAACGTTGTGGCATGATTGTCAATTAGACAACTCTCCACAAGAGACCAAACGACAAAGACATTAACAACTACGGGTCACAATATGGCCCTTATTAATGAGCAAAGCCCATACCTCATAGTCAGCTGTTAAATGCCCCGAAATGACACTGTAAAGAAATTCAAATGAGAAAAAGCACGGCCTTTTTTATGTTCAAAATATGAACGAAAAACTATATGTAACACAGACACAAACGACAATATTTAAATTAAAGGATCCTGTCTTATATTTGTCCATCTGATGAGCTAAGCCTTTTTCAACTGATTTTTATAGTTCGTTCTTATGTTGTACTGTTAAAGTACTGTCCCAGGTTAGGGGAGGGTTGGAATCCCGCTAACATGTCTAACCCCGCCATATTATGAATGTATGTGCCTGCCTTAATTCAGGAGCCTGTAATTCAGTGGTTGTCATTTGTTTATGTGTTACAAATTTGTTTTGCGTTCATTTTTTTATTTATATAAGGCCGTTAGTTTTCTCGTTTGAATTGTTTGACATTGTCAAATCGGGGCCTTTTATAGCTGACTATGCGGTGTGGGCTTTGCCCATTGTTGAAGGCCGTACGGTGACCTATAGTTGTTAATGTATGTGTCATATGGGTCTCTTGTGGACATTTGTCTCATTGGCAATCATACCACATGTTTTTTTTTATACATACATACAGAACATGACGGGGTTAAACATGTGAACGGGACCCCAACCCTCCCTCTTACCTGCTAGGACAGTGGTGTAACAGTACAACATAAAAACGAATAATCTACATTGCCAACTATTCTAATTACAAAGGAATGGAATTTCTAAACAATTTTTTACCATTTAAACAATATATTGTTGATATACAAAAAGTAAAAAACATAAAGAGAAAAAAGTCGAAAAAGAATAACAAAGAATAAAAAAACTTGTTATTTGTTTGCAATTACACCATGAAACATCAGCATATTTTTTTTAATTTATGAACGAGATTGAACTTCTATCTTGTATTCGAATCATTATATTGACGCAATACGGTTAAAATTCAATCAATCGAGTCTCTTTCTCATTTATGACTTGCACTGGTATTATCTTTTACCAAGAATCAATGTTTAGAAGGTGCAAATGAATATTTTTGAATGCGTTTTTCCAGATTGTATAATATGTCCTACTGTTACGTCATTCAATACATGTTTTATTGAAATTTAATATCCGGGTGCTGAAGTTTCGACTTAATATCAATTAGAAAAATTGTATGTCTATATATTGAATATATATACGTCGTGAAAGGACATTCTAAAAAGTTACACTACTATCTTTTCGGCCTACGTACAGAAACAGTTTGAACAAACATGTACATGATGTATGCTTACGAATGTTATATCCTGGTAAAGATCCTTCTGCCAATGGTATAGCGTTATGAATAAAAATAGTACAATTTATGGTGTTTCATTTCCACGTGGTCGAAATGTTATTAAGGAGGTATACAAAGTTAAAATAACTAAAAACCAAAACCAAAAAAAGTCCTCCAAAGACTGTGATATTTTTGAATGTTATTCATGGAACGAGATCATTACATCTATTTGTTTGAAAGACAAAATTTTAATAGAAAATAACTGGACAAAAAACGACTTTGGTCCCGATTACGTACCAAAAGTATCAGCTATATTGTATATTGTTATAAAATATTGAAAACAACACGTTTAATAATTTGATGCGTCCGAAGCGCTTTTCTGGATTGACCTTCATCAGGAACGCTCAAAGCCAAACATTTGAAATCCGAAGATATATAAGAACCAAAACTGTTGTAGAGCTATATGATAAAAAAAATGTATCTAAAATAAATAGCCAAATTCATCTTAATTTAAAAAAGAAGATGTTGTATGATTGCCAATGAGACAACTGTCCACAAGAGACCAAAATGACACAGACATTAACAGCTATAGTCACCGTACGGCTTTCAACAATGAGCGAAGCCCATACCGCATAGTCATCTGAAGTTAACTTTCCCTGAGGAAGTTGAAACTTTAGTTTAGTAACAATTTCAAAATTTATAATCGGACAATTATAGTTAAGTTTGTTAAATCATGTATAAAAAAGGAAGATGTTTGTAATTGAGAAAGAGACCACCATCAACTGCTAGATGTAAAATTTGATCAGGAGGGAATGTTATTAGATATTGTTATCTCATTCTGTTCTACGGTAAATAGTGCAGACTGAAAAGCGGCTACATTTAGCAGCTACACGCATTTGTTCGTTGACGCAATTACGTAACGTTGACATTTTATATTTAACTTAATTAAGATACCGAAATGATCACGTGGTTTGTTGTATAGTCAAATCCTCTTGGTACGTATTATTTTTTGGCTTACGTTTGAATTTTTCTTTTATATTTCCAAACCTGTTTAAAGCCAACAAGACAAAGAAAAAAACAAATGTAGATATTTGACATTAAAAGCCAGACGTGTAATTTAGTTTTACCTACTATCGTTGAACCTTCTGAGCAAATCTCTTCGGGGAACCTTTGTTTTTGGTTTGCTGTCGTCCTATAGATGACCATACATTGAATCTTTTATAAATTTAGTTTTGTTAGAGAATGACATATTTGTAGGCAATTCTTTAAATCTGAAGGACGAAACTGTTTTGAAGATTATTTCAAAGGCAGCGACACAGCTTATATAAAGCGTTATATTATTGATAAAAATGACCAAAAAAAATTGAAAAAAAGGATAAAAAAAGGCCGTTGAATGACATTTGTATAATAATTTAATCAACATATTAGCAACTACAACATTGTATTCCTGCAGACAAAATTACTTTCTGAACTATATTCATTGATATTTGTACTGACTGATAAGTTGAACTCGAATCGTAGGCTTGATTCTGTGTATTTAGTTCCGTCCCTATCTATTGAATATCTGGCAGCAATACTTGTTAACTTGTCCTTTTACAAAAGATATTTGTTTAATTACTTTTAACAATAATCTACTTTTATAAGATGATGACGAACATTTTCAAGTCAATTTTTCAGAATATAATGTAAACTTTTTCTTTCATAAAATGAAATGAAGTTTATCAATAATCTACTTTTATAAACCTAAGATGAAAATGAACATTTTAATTCATTTATTCTAAATATATTTCCTGTCTAACAGTCATAGGGTTAAAGAAGTGGTGCATTAAAATTGTATATCCTGGTTGAAGGCTGGAGTCTTTAGTTAACTCAAACAACATGCATGTAAAAATAGTGTAGATATAATATAGATTCTCACAAAAGACTTTGACAGTAAATTCAATAGAACATTTCAAGGTTTGCCTGAAGAAAAATGTAAACAAAATCGTTTGATTTTCATGTCAGTGTGTTTATTTGTTAAACATGTAGCGTATGTATAAAGAAAAATCACACAAAATCTGAACACCGACTAAAATTTAAAACGAAAAGTCTTTAATTAAATGGCAAAAACAATAAGAAATATAGCCTAATGCCAATATTATTGCGTAATAAACAGTAAGATTTCGATTTTTCCATTTTAGTCTTTACAGGGTTGCAAATTAATCAGATACCAGGATTGAAATTTTATATATACTCTAGATGCGCGTTTCGTCTACGAAAGACTCATCAGTGACGCTCGAATACAAATATGTTTAAAAGGCCAAATAAAGTAGGAAGTTGAAGAGCATTGAGGACCAAAAATTCCTAAAAGTTTTGCCAAATACAGCTAAGGTAATCTATTCCTGAGGTAGATAAGCCTCAGAATTTCATAAACTAAAAGTTTTGTTAACAGTTAATTTATAAATATGAACATTTCAAAGCGCTATGATGACTCAAATCAACACAAAAGTGCTGACTACTTGGCTGGTGATGGTTAATGAACTCATTATTTGGAACGAGATAATTGTTGTCAGATATTTTCCATTAATCGTAATAACTTCTTGTCTTTGAAAGTGACATAACTAAACTATCACTAAGGTTGCGCTTACAGGATCCGCACGATGGGTGCAGCTTTTGGCAGGGTTTGTTTACTCAGTAATCAGTTAGCTTTGTGTGTTTTACTATTGATCTTTTTTTATTATTTTTTTCTATTTTTGCAATGGTGTAATTTTCAAAAACTCTTTACACAGTCATCAATACTCTAGGGGCATTAACGTTCATTCAAACACGATTTTATTGATTGAATTGTCAGCTAAAGTGAAAACAAAACCTGTTTCAGAATCAAATGCATTCTCGCTTATATCTTAAGAGTTAACCAAAACTTGTGATTGACAAATCAGTTCTTTACAAGGGGAATTCAAACACACGTTTGGAAGTATGAACATTGACATAACTAGTTTCTGAGAGGATGAGTAATTTGTATATGTTAGATTGGTTGAAGTTTGTCCGTTAAATTTTTTTCCTATTAAACGAAATATAACACAAAAATGGTTTCTTTGTTCTTAAAACTTTACAATATATCTTCATCGTTAGAAAGAACGTCATAGAGCTTTAATGTCACAACCAAGTTGCGTTAGTTGATGCGCATGTACAATAGGCTGCTTGTCTTTAATAGATTGTACGGAATATTCATTGATATATTTTTTGTATTTTATATAAATATCAAGTTGTTGATATTCTGCTATGTAACCTCTTTATACATGTTTCTATTCACACCTTCAAACTTATAAATGTTAAAAATGTCCATCTGATTCAAAATGACTTCAATATCATTCCTAATATTAATTACATCTCTTTATGAATTGGACAATCACAAAAATACTTGAATTTTCTCCCTGGGTTTTAACTATTAGAGGACAATTCTGCTGTTAGAAAATTGCTAGTACCCGAATGTATTATCAGCTCAGTGGTCAGTTATTCAGCACTTGACACTATAAAAATTTCATATTTGGTATATCATTCTGACCTTTGACTTTTAATGCTCAGTTACTTCGGGTTGATGTTGCCCTCCAATTGCTTTGAATCGAGCGCAACTATCAAGACAAAACATGACTCTTTTTACTGAATGATAAACCTTGTGTTATTAGCCTGATACATTTAGACAGAGTTTATTATGCTAGAATGATAAACTAATGCATGTAATAACACAAATGAAAAAAAGATGAAAACCAAAATAGAAGAAAAATCCCGCATTCTAAAAGCAAAATTGACCATTGAAAACTAATAATTATAAAAAAGATATTTGTCATATATGTACTGATCACAATTTATCAGTGAAAATGAGATACACATTATTATAAGTTACCTCTGTGTTATTTAACTTATTTAATTCATTTAATTGTTCTCTGTATTCTATCATATTTGTCATATATATACCTTGTAATATGTTATAGCCATGTTGATGCTAATGCAATACGGATTCATTCATTCATTCATTATCCTGGTAAATATATGTTGTTTTACTTTACTTGTAAATGTACAAATATTTATTTTTTTGCATTTCTATTCCACGTGGATTAAACGGTATAGTTAGAATAATTATTTACGTTAAAATCTAGATTCACTTCGGTCCGTGTAACACTTATCAATTCAAAATTTAAAAAGTTATATAAGAGATTTAAATCAACTTTTTGATGCCGGTTTAAATAGGTTTAAATATATTTTTTTAAGAGATGCACAACCTTAAAATTTCTGGATACAGTTATCCCATATAATCAGTGTCTTCTTTTACTTATCTATTTTGTAATTTAAAATGATTTGACATATTTCATGCTTTTTATTCCTAGCTAAGAATGATTATAATAAGAGCCGTGTTTACAGGTACCCCTCTTTTCGCCCCTTTTCTATTTTTGATATCTTAATCCAAACTTTCAAAAAGTGAAAAAATTAAAAAAAAAGATTTAGTATTTTCAAATTTCTATCAAAGTATCAAATATTTAAAACGATATTTATAATTTTAACATTTTAATTATTTGGTTAAAATTTTTAAATCTCAAAACTTTTACACAATTTGGAATTTTAAAACTTTGATCAAAATTCCAAAATTTTAAAATTTCATAACGTTTTAAAACTTTGAATTAATAGATATTACAAGGCCCAACTTCCATTATATAAAAATATTGGAACCATAGATCAAATGTGTCTTAAAAAAATGTTTTTTTAAGACATGATGATAGAAGAACCCAATAAGAAAAGGAAAAGTCATTTTAAGATAGAGAATACCATGGCAAAAAAGAACCCAATAAGAAAAGGAAAAGTCATTTTAAAATAGAGAATACCATGGCAAAAAGAACCCAATAAAAAAAGGAAAAGTCATTTCAAAATAGAGAATACCATGGCCAAAAGAAACCAATAAGAAAAGGAAAAGTCATTTTAAAATAGAGAATACCATGGCAAAAGGAACCCAATAAGAAAAGAAAAAGCCATTTTAAAATAGAGAATACCATGGCAAAAGGAACCCAATAAGAAAAGGAAAAGTCATTTTAAAATAGAGAATACCATGGCAAAAAGAACCAAATAAGAAAAGGAAAAGTCATTTTAAAATAGAGAATACCATGGCAAAAAGAACCCAATAAGAAAAGGAAAAGTCATTTTCAAATAGAAAATCCATGGCAAAAAGAACCCAATAAGAAAAGGAAAAGTCATTTTAAAATAGAGAATACCATGGCAAAAGGAACCCAATAAGAAAAGGAAAAGCCATTTTAAAATAGAGAATACCATGGCAAAAGGAACCCAATAAGAAAAGGAAAAGCCATTTTAAAATAGAGAATACCATGGCAAAAAAACCCAATAAGAAAAGGAATAGACATTTTAAAATGAGAATACCATGACAAAAGGAATAGTCATTTTAAAACAAAGAATGCCATGGCAAAAAGAACCCAATAAGAAAAGGAAAAGTCATTTTAAAAAAGAGAATACCATGACAAAAGGAATAGTCATTTTAAAATAGAGAATACCATGGCAAAAAGAACCCAATAAGAAAAGGAATAGTCATTTTAAAATAGAGAATACCATGACAAAAGGAAAAGTCATTTTAAAATAGAGAATATCATGACAAAAGGAATAATCATTTTAAAATAGAGAATACCATGACAAAAAAAGGAAAACATAGAAAATGTAAGTAAGGTATGCTGTTAATAGTGTCATGTGCCGAATAACTGACCACTGAAAAAAACTAAAACCTCCACCGAATATAACGAGTTAACCAGCAGCAGTACTTACACCGGAAATGGAAGAAGATCAAAATAAAACATTTTTTAAAAGAGCATTCATAATGGGATCGGCACGCGTTTTTTACCCGTTGTTTTAAGATGTGGAAAAATAAAATATGAAATAAGGGAACTGTAATTAGTATCATATCATTTCATCCTTTTTCACTAGTTTTTCTGCTGGTTCTTGTACTCATGAAATATTTTTTGTTTTGTTAAACACACAGACAATCTTTATCTAAGAAATAAATGGCAAGAGGAAAAAAAAAGACAGTTTTCCTTTGACACAGAGAGTATAAAAGATAAAAATACAACATTTTATAAATAGGCATTCCCAATGAGGTTGGCTCGCGGCAATTGTGCCGTTCTTTCTTATCCTTGTACATGAATCGTTTGATTTTTTCAATGTTAGATAGAAAAAAAACTATTTTTTTCTATTGAATAAATGTAGAAAGAATGTTCTTTTAACCAAATTTAAATTGAACGTCTATGTTACTGACCTTGTAGTAATACAGCAGCGATAAAAACTGAAAATGTTAATACCATTTCCATCAGCTTTTCCATAATACAAATCTCAAACAAAACGTGAATTCACTTCTTTATATTATCAAATGACTTTCTTTTATTCCTTAATTATTCTGTTTCAAAACCTGAATTGAGAGACATTCATTCAACTGTAAGCATCAATTAGAAATATGTTGAAAATTTTTCTATTTAAATAGTACGTAGCTTATAATAAGACTAAATCAGGTGATATTGTTAAACTGTAAGGTAATGAAAAAACATAATTATAAAATCCATCATTCTATCGACATTATCAACCAATAATTATATCACGATGTATGATAACTCATCATATTACATTGAGTGTGTAGGTAAAGGTAGAATCTTTGGTTAGCTGGCCTGTAAGCTGAACCATGATGTTATTATTATGTGAGGTATACTACACTCCTGTTGGAGTAGTCACACCCTTCTCTATTGTTTGTGTTTGTCTTTTTTTATTTTAAGGCATGGCGTTGTCAGTTTATTTTCAATTTATGAGTGTGACTGTCCCTCTGGTATCATTCGTCCCTTTTCTAAAGATAGCTTGATTTGTTATCTGTCGGACTAGTCTACTCTTAAATGAGGGTAGTTTACCTAACTTATAATGACTTAGCGGTTGAGCTAGCAAGCAAACTAACTAAAGATATTTCCTTTTCTTACATACTCAATGAATTCAGCTGTAGTTATGATTATTTTAGATAGTCGTATTTTTGATTTGAGGCGAATGTTATTATGTCTATTGATTGTGGGCGCATCGTTGTCAATATAAATAGAATATACCGTTTGTTTCCCCGTTTGAAAGGTTTTACACTAGTAATTTCTTGGAGCCCTTTAAAGCTTATTGTTCGTTGCGAGCCAAAGCTCCGTGTTGAAGGCCGTAACATGACATAAAATTGTTACTTGCATGAAGAGTTGTTCCATTGGCACTCATACCACATCTTGCTATATCTATATATTATGCGATTGTTATACACGTGAGAGGTGTCACTAGCTTTAAAACAAGGTTAAATCGATCATTTTGTACATAAGGAAATGCCCCACCCAGTCAAGAATGTGATAGCTGCTATCCGTTTGTTCATGTTGATGTGTTTGAGGTATTGATGTTGCCATTTGATAAGTTTCGTTTCGTTTAAAATTGTTCTGGGATGTAAGCATTTTTGTTTTACAAAAGAAACTAGTGACACACTTATCAAACTAAATTCTAAACAAGGACTCCACCAAAATTTAAGAAAGGCACATCTTTATTAATATTTATCTGAGGTAAAATGATTTAAATGTGCAATTATCTCAACTACGGAGAAAGGTCCTTTCAAATTCCATAAAGACTGTAGTATAAATGAAATACCCTACCCTTTTAATTCCATTACCTTTTTTTTCAACTTTCCAATATAGGAGGGGCGAAATATACCACAGGATCATTCACAAAAGTAGAAAACGGACAACGTCATAGCTTAAAGTAATTCTATATGACTATTATTATGGTTGTTAAGCATTGGTTTTTGAATTAATCGAAACAAATGTGTGTTGATCTGCAGTTTTTTTTTCTCTCAGCTACTTACTTTGACACTACTTCAAATTGTTATGACTAGAACATTACTAATATGGCAACTGTAAAATTGACGCCCATCTATCATACCCGAGAATACCTTTAATATATGTAATTACCAACACCTTTTACAACAGAGTACAAAGTACGGTAAAATAGGAAATTATACACCTAAGATCATGGATAATTGCTATGCGTTATAGACTGATTGACAAATTGCAATGTTAGTGTTTAAATTAATCACTTTTATTCAAGAAAAAAAAGCATACCATTTAGTTACCATTAAAATTTGATACCAAAGAGGTTATGAAAGATATCAAGTCTGATAATTTAGCTTATTATAGCCCATATTCGTAAAAGGGCTAATGTACATACTAATAATTTTGCAAATATGAGGCCTTCATTGTTATCTCCATTAATTATGCTAGTTAAAAAATGCATTTCATTGTTTTTTTATACTATCAGATTGATAACAAGCTCGACAACATTGTTTTAAAAGTATTGCTTGCTTTGTAGAGTTATATGTTGTATGATTTCTAATAAGACATTTTTTCACAGGCTATCAAAATGACACATTCATTAACAACACAACTTAAGGTCACCGTATGGCTTCTAACAATGAGCAAAGCACATACCACATAGTCAGATATAACAGGCCAAGAACAGGTTTCTATAGTTTTATTTGTAGAAATTAGTTACGTTCGTCTTTGATTTTAAACTTTAAAGTTGACGGTTAAGCTTAAGTCATGAAAATTAAAAAAGGAAAAAGAATGTGGAAAAATGTCCTATAAACGAATAGTATTAATTATATATTAAAAGTATCAAAACTTGAAACCTACTCATGGATTACTTGATACCATATCTAGTGTATGGTGCAATCCTGTAACACGTTGTGAATGATGAGATTTAATGTTCCACTGGTATCCATCGTATTTCTTTACCTTACAAAAGTACATTTCACTTCAGGATATATACAAACGAAAATACCACGTATTTCAAACATGTGAAACAATCAAAAGTGGTGTTGAATCTTCATCGCTCTAAGGGAAACAATCCACATTTTTAGCAAATCTTTTGTGAAAACTTTTCCTAAAATCAATAGGCAGATATTTTACATTATTTGTGTTAATTCGTGCTTTTAATGAGACTAATCGTTCTCATTTTAACGAAGACGACTCTATTATTAGCTCGATAGTTCTATGGACAGAACGATTTGTAAAAAAGTATAAGCAATATTCATAAGTTTCGAATCAAATAATGAAAAAAAAATAAGCCCCTAAGTTGCACGTGAGTATGAGTAATTTTATACACCAGTATTAATTGCTTACTTACGTAAAGACAATTATACTGCAATCAGCTATTTTACTATACAGATAAAGCTATACGTATAAACGTAAGCTTTATACGTCAATGACCTCAACTCACCTATAAGCCCCGCCTACTTACAACGTCACGTCACAACCATGACAACGTGTAGTAACAATGGTCAAACTTTTATGAATTTAAACCTGTTATGTCTTCAAATTGGTAATTTATATACCATGTTTATCAAATGATATTATTTAAATTCATTTTCCCTTTCTAATTCCTTAAATTGTCAATGCTTACCGCCTAGACTACGCTCATAGGGAAATACCCCAAAATGTTACCCCAAGGGGGAAATTCCAAACACTTTCTTTTTAATAATATTTGTTTCATATTTTTATTATTTTTTTATTATTTTATCGATTTCAGTATAAAAACAATATACGTATAGTGTCTTGAAATATGAAATTTATTTGTCTTCGGCACGAAACGGGAAAATGCTCTGTAGAACCTCGCACTTTCTCGTTTCTAAGCCTCATACAAATAAATTTCATATTTCAAGACACTATACGTATATTGTCTAAGTATAATGCAAGTTCCAAGCACAAATGCAAATTCAAAAGTGGAAGTAATCAAAAATATCAACAAATTAAATGCTTTCAATCATTGCAACAAGTGAAATATACTTGCCATATTTCTGATTATTGACAAGCCAACAAACGACTATTTACAACTATTAATGTGTTTGGTCCATTCTAACGTGACAGACGATTTTACAATATATAAGGGAATTGGTATTCAGATAAATCAAATGCAATGCACAATGACTGTTAAACGAACAGAAAGTCCCTAACATGAACTAAACGACCCATTAGCATAAACCGATAATATTTGTATACATCTTAACTAGGAGTCAATCGCAAGAGTCCGTAAATAACTCGTTATTAGCAGTGAAAAGAAAGTTGGCTTTAGGTGTCACACCACCAATTACTCCCTCAAAGGAGTAGGTCCGGTAAGGACTCATTTTGGCCTCAAATTTCAGTTTCATCTGACGAAAGATTTTGACCACTTTTTAAACACTTAAGTGTCTATTTCACTTGATTCAATTATTTTATGTGAAAGATTTTAACTGATTAAGTCATTAAAAACGATCCGATTGAAGCTCAAATATGAAAAATCTCTCAAATATGCCAAAAATCGTCACTTTTCAGATTGTTTTTGTCAAAAATGAAAGTGGCCGCATCCGTGTTCATCCACAACCTTTATATATGTTATGTATTATCATAAAATACAACTTACATTGCAATATTAAGGATGAACACGAATGCGGCCACTTTCGTTTAACACGGAAACCGTCTAAAATTTAACTAAAATGATAGAATTTTGAAGATTTCAGTTATATAGCATGACTTAATGGTGCTTCAACCCGATATATGTGCATTGTATTGTCAAAAACAGCCCATATTTATGTAGCAGAAGCATTCAACTGTCCAATAAATAACTAAAAGTTTACATTTTAACAATTTTGTAAAACTATTATATTTTTGGGCCAAAAAAGGCCTTAGAACGTATTTGAAAGTAGGCTTACTCGGACAAAAAAAAAACAAGTTGGCAGAAATGAAACTTTTGGTGAAAGAGAAATATATTTAGACCATTTTGAGCTAACACTTACTTGTTTATGAGTTTGCATTCAAAATTGAGGATTAATGCACTCCATAGTATACTAATTTAAGATTTCCAGAATACCAGGGGTTATTTTTAGTGGTACCTCTATTCGGAAGACCTTTTCTCTTTTATATGATATTAAACATCTGTTGAAAATTGGCATATAGAAAGCTGATATATGTACGATTCAGGATATACCTGGTTTCTATGAAGTTAAATTTGAGGTAAAATATTTAGAAAGCTGGTTGAACAGATAGGGATTTTAATTTGTGGTATGACACCTATGATACACAAAAACTCTGAGGCATTCGGTAAAGTTGAGGTAAATATGTTTTGATGCAGATGAATGCTTATGGATTGATTTGTCTGTAAAAAAACTCGTTACAATCTGTAAGTATCGTAAACCGCTCGAATTAACATGTGACTATTTGCAAGAATCCAAAAATGAGTCGAACTATATTTGTGTGGATACAGTTTGATTATAACGAGTGTTTAAGTGATGGTTTTTATCTCAGTAGTGCCGTTTCACAATGTATTTACTATTTGTTTCGACTTTGTAAGTACCCTCTACGTGTATTAATGAGTACTTAAAATATTTGTACTTCGACTTTAAGAAAATAAATGCATACTAAACGTGTTCCTACAAAATATGTTTCATTTAGAGGGATGGTTTTTAAAGAAGGAAAATCAAACACTTTCAATTGTTATTATTAAGAAACATCAGTTCCATCTCAACTCAGCTATAAAGAAAGGCAAGGCTCCGAAAAAGAAACAAATACAAAAATGCTTTGGCTCTCAACTATCTCCGTTTTAAATCAGAAAATACTTTCAATCAACCAATCCGGATTTATATAACACTTTTGGCAAAAAATTGTAAGTACTTGTAAGTAAATCGAAGCTACTGCTAATATCACTGAAATAAATCGTGTAACTTTAGTTTTTGTTCCAAGGGAACATGCCCAAACTCACTATTGACAGCTTTACTACTATTTTTTGACAATTTTCCTGTTAAATCTGTATATTTTGAACACATATCGTTGTCAATATAACGGAATTGTATTAATTTCATATAAGTGAGAAATTTAGCTAGCCATAAAACCAGGTTTAATTCACCATTTCTACTTAGAAAAATACCTGCACCAAGTCAATCAAAAGATATAATAGCATAAACAAATAAATATACACTAAATACATGTCTGTACATGTTAAATATTGTTTCTGTGTATTGATACTACTCTTTACAACAAATTCATTAACTTTTACGACCTAATTTAATGATTAAGTATGTGGCGCCACCCCTATTCCTTTGACATATTTGTTAAACAGTATGGTATTTACAGAATATGTCAGCAAACCTATTTGTAAGCGACAATTGGTGCCATTAAAGACATTTAGAAAAAATGCCATATATTATTCTGAATTCTACAAAAATTAAAGAGGTAATGAAACTCAACTGCATTGTGACGTCACACATACGTCAATTAAGACATAATTGGTTAACATCTATTTAAATTGCGAAATTTTTAAACATTGAGGCGCATGTTTTTAAATTTGCATTACATTTTCGTTGTGGGAAAAAAGTCAGTTTTCAAGGCCATAATGATAAATTTGAAGGACACTCTGAAAAAATGATTAAAACCTCGTAAAATATAAATATTTAGGCAACATATGACAGGTTAGTATACGATAGTTCATTCATCTTTCACAAATTTTGTTAAACAAAAGATGTGTCTGCTCAACGCTCGAGCGGATGCACAATAGCCTTGAATGGTTTATATAATTAGCTGTTAATCAAGATCCAGTGCGGATTCCGACAGGGGTCTTGTGGTACTCTTGATCATCTTGTTAGATATGAGCATAAATATAATTTATAGACCTTGAAAAAGTATACGTCACTTGAAAAGGTGTGCGTCACTTCTTGGAAGTATGACATTTTAAAAGCTCTTTTCGAAAAATTAAAATCGCTAAAGGATTAAATGAAATTAAATGAGGATATGTTTTACCCACTGTTGTTTTAAGAGCATAAACTATTGAAGAAAGATAAAAAAAAAAAAAAAAACAACCTGATAATAATTACTAATCAACAAAACAAGATCAATAAAAAAGATTTGATCACAAAAAATTTGAACTCCGAGAAAAATTCAAAACGGAATGTCCTTAATCAAATGGAAAAATCATATGATCAAACTGATCAAACAAATGGACAACAACTGTACAGGCATTTTCAAATGTAGAATATGGTTTGATAGAATCTGTTTGTATAGTGCTAAACCTTTCTCTTGTATGACAGTCGCTTCAAATTCCATTATATTTACAACTATGCGTGAATAAAACAGACATAATAGGTAAGTTTGTCAAAATATAGGTACACCCGTCGTCACTGTGTCGCAATCTAAAAATAAACAAATATTTAACAAAGAAGCACTCCTCCTTTGCATTTTTTGAGTTTTGTTACTTGCTCAATTTGTTCAATCTTTTTGAAAACGGAACTCCTGTTTTGATTTTTTCTTTGAATCCATTTTTTTGTTGTTGTTTAAATTTTGACTATAATTTCGGTTTGCTGTATATCTTTAGATTCGATCGTACAAATATGAAGCTTTTTGTCTGCAATGAACTATTATGTTCATTTAAGATTTATATATGGCATTGTCTTGAGAAATTATCGAACTAGAGATACAGGATACTACAGATACAGTTAAGTCGGCCTCATATTTGACTTACATCTAGAAATTGACAATGAGGTTGAAAACAAAACTTTACGACAAAGAATTGATATCAGCTTTCCAACTGTGAACTTTCCATTTCTAAGTAGAAAAATTATAGCAGCACCTGCATACGGGGTATATATCTCCGAATTGAAACGATATATCAGTGCTTGTATTTCCTATTATGATATTCTTGATAGAGGGTTACTGCCCACAAGGAAGCTATTAAACCAAGAGTTCCAAATAGCGAAGTTTAAATCATCCATTCGTAAATTTTATGGACGCCATCACGAGTTGGTTGACCGTTTTGGAATAACCGTTTCACAAATGATATTGGATATGTTCCTTATGTCGTATCTACAATTCCCTTCCCTTTCATGAATGTAACCTACCGATTTATACTATTTACCGGATTTGCTATCACATGAGCAACACGACGGGTGCCACATGTGGAGCAGGATCTACTAACCCTTCCGGAGCAACCGGAGATCATCCCTTGTTTTTGGTTGGGTTCGTGTTGCTTATGTTTTAGTTTTCTATGTTGTGGTATGTGTACTATTGTTTGTCTGTTGGTCTTTTTCAGTATTTAGTCATGGTGTTGTCATTTTATTTTCGCTGTATGAGTTTGACTGTCCCTCTGGTATCTTTCGTCCCTCTTTTAAATTACAATCAATCAAATGGTAAAAAAAAATAAATTAAAAAAAAAAACAACTGTAAAAACTCCATGGGAACAAAACGTTTATCCAGACCCTAGCTATAGAAAACCAAAAGCCATAAACCTAAAAATTGGATACCTAAAAAAGTCACAAATATCTTTTAAGACCCAATTTAAAAGCATTAAAAACAAAATATTCATAAAATAAAGTTGTATCAAATATAACTATGACAATACATGCCTATAGTAAAAGTACTTTGACAACATATGCAATAATAAAAGTCCTCATGTAGGAATAGTTGACTATTTGTTAAAAAAAGAAAATCAACAGAAAAAAAAATAATAAAGGATATAAAAAGTCATAACAGAAGAGATGAGTACTGGTATATGTTTCTCTTTGGGTCGGAACATCCTCTTCAGAGATGCGAGGCTGACAATGAGATCTATTAGATGCGAGTTTTGTTTAGATGATAACTTTAACGGTACAAACTTTACTGCACCCTATGCATATATGGACAAGTAATTTTTTAAGTGATGTTTGAGGTTTAAATATTAAAAATTTAGAACCTAATAGAAACATTAATGTGATTCAACCCCCTCCCCCTCCATAGAAGAAAAAAACCAAAAGATAATTATGACAGAAATCAAACAACGACAGCTACTGTCCTACATGCTCATTACAGCCAAATACAGAAACTTGCGGGATTCGACATTCGTATGAGCTCTTTACCCTCCTCCTAGCCGGACACAGTGGTTTGCATAATAAAATAAAATCATATACTAATCAGTTAAAGATGACTGAATTTATTTTAGAACTATACAAAGCACAAAAACAGCTAGCGAAATCAGCCATGGTAGGGTATATATGCAAACAATAATATAATATAAAAGAAACAAGCAATACACCCAGTAAAAATCTTAGAGAACTTACAGTTACTGGTAGTTAAATAACAAGTAATTATTATTTAGTGGGATTGTATTGTCGGTGAAAATCCGTAATGTTCTGAGATGAAAATGCCTTGATGTGATGAGGGTACAAAACATTTCTTCTGGTATTTTCCATTTTACAAAAAAAATTATTTTAAATATTTTAAATACATATTAACATGATAAAATCAAATCCAAATATCTCCAAAAATGACATCAGCTAGGAGGCATTACTATCATTTTTTGTAAGAATGCTTATAATTAAGACAGATACATGGGCTATGAAATCATAATAACTTATTAAAGATAGACGAATGCATCATGCGCATCAAGCATTATATAATTAAATTAAATATTTAAAACATTAATTTTGAATTTTGTCTCTGCATTGAATTTCGATTTATAATTTTTTCTATAGATAATACAATAGATGGGTACTATTTTGAGGTAAGTCGAAATGTTTTAAACTCTTTAAAATAAATGTTAAATATATTTATTTAATGTGTATTATTTAGATTTTTCAATATACACACATACAGAATTGTATTGACATTTATTGGACTAATTGCATCACGTCTTTGTAAATCAAAATCTCCTATATCACCAGTTGAAGAAATTTGTGTGCTTAAAGGTAAAAAAAAACATCTAAGAAAGGGACCTGAACAATAACCATAACCAACTAGTATATTACAATATAAACACCATAATTCAGTAAAAATATACGATGTTCATCATGTTATTATATTAGTATAAAAGTCAAATTTAAACTATGTACATATAATGTTGGAAAGTGTGTCTCCAACTAAATTGTTATAATTTGAATCTCTCAAATTGAATATGGTTATTCTACAAATAGTTCAATATCAACTTTCATGTAAAAACATAGAGATGCAAGAGTGGAATAATAAAATGAGTCAAAACAAATCTAGTAACGAATTTTCCACAATTTGTACATTTTTGCCTATGTTACTAAATGACTGAGCAATGGTCCTCAAGGTGGGTTTTAGACTGTGCATCCGACAAAACTTCTTGCTCCATTCTTCTAAAATATCTTTGTTCAGTCGTACCAAATCTCGTTCATTTTGCTTGTGGCTTATCCGCTCCCATGTATGGAAATCCATGTCATGCCAAGTTCGATCAGGAATGGTAGTGAGTTATTTCCAACCAACGGAACCAGTCTGTCAATGTGTTCTTCTGTAGGTACTACATCCCACTTCTCTGGCTCCCTGTCTGTAATGTACAAGAATTAACAACTACTAAATTAGTCATAATTTCATACTTTAATTTCCATTCAATATGTTTGGTATGGTTTATATGTCAAACAATACATAAGATATGATGCAAGAAGATATATCCTAGCACTTTGGTAAGAACAATGATTGTTTTAACTGTATGTAGACTGAAAATAGTGTAATCATGTATGTACATCTTACATATCTACACAATGTATCTATTTTGTTTTTTTTATTTTCTAAAGTCAACATTTGACAAAGATTTATGGTTTTGTTCTCGTTTTCTTGCCATAGATGTTTCTGTATCTTTTTGATGTCCTATTGAGAGTTGTCACAAAATATATCTCCATTTGGTTTAACAATAAACAGGCGAAGGAACGGATAAGGTGATTACATTCGTAAATTTGGTATATAACGCAATAAAGTTTTAGACTATCAACAAACAACAAAATAAAGGGATTGTTTCAAGGTTATATTGATCAACCACAATTATGATTATTGATTAAAATGTTTTTTTAACTATATATTTTGATTCATAGAACTTACCATAACCAATAAAATCACCTTTCACAAGCTGTAAAAGATGAGAATACAAATATTTAAAACAAAAGACATTATATAAGATGCATAAACAAATCAACTGTTTGATACGATTCTATAAGAACAAAAAACACATTTGCATTTACATTTGATTGCATAACTGTCAGATAACATAATCATAGATAAAATACAATGATAACGTTTGGTGCAACTGTAATTTTTACATATTATGCATATCTTAATCTTAAATTGTTCTATTGTTAAAGATGTTGTATGTTACCGTAACTTATCCCTTATAAATCTAAATAATAGATATACAAATAATTAAACTACTGTCGATAGTATTACATAATGACATTGTTGGACTGTTTACTACATTTATATATTTTTATAAGTGAGACATGACCGTCAATAAATAGATTGTGTCTTATCACATCTGAACATCAATTGAGGTGTGATTTTGTTGTCGGTGTCTGAACGTTATTTTGAAATGAAGATGCATTGAGGTGTAAAGGAAACAGAATATTCCTTCTGGCAATTTGCATTTACCAAAATTTAATGACTGATTTTAAATACATTGTCCAATATCTAATTTGGTGTTAAATCCACTGACATTTAGATTTGTTTTTTTCATTATTGTCTTTAAACGTTCACGTGTCTACCTTTGATTGAAAAAAATATGAGACGATAATAGTAATGCTAAATGGTTGACCTGTCGAAAACCCATAATTAAACTGCAATGTTGTTAGTTTTTTTTTTAATAATAATCACCATTTTAAATAACACTGAGGAAAATTCTAAACGGAAAGTCCCTTTTCAAATGGAAAAAGCACAAACACATTAAACGATTGTAAAACAACAACTGTCATATTCCTCACTTGGAACAGGTATTTTCTCATATAGAAAATGTTGGATTGAACTTAAAAATGGGGAATTGAAGGACTACAGATGATACTCGATTGAAGATACAGGGATCTATTAATGTTTCCTGACAAATATTAACCTTGCAAAGTGTATGTATGTGTCCTTTTCCAGATGCTGCTATTGCTCTTTTGATATCTTTGAATGTCACCGCATGGCTATCCCTGCATTGTCGAATAACTTCAAAGTTCCATAGTTTTGAATCCCCTGTATTTACTATGTTATCTACGTCTGTTGCCGACAATCCTAAATGTATTGCCAGGTCTCTGATGTCATTACTGCTATACATTACTGACAACCGACGCAAGTGTAGATCTGTTGGTAACTCTTTCAAAAACTCTTCATTTGTAACTATTATAAAGAGATTGCAGGTACCAAATGCACATATAGAAAAAAGTAAAATGTTTCATCATTGAGTCTAACTATATAGGAAAAAAACTCATCATAGATACCAGGACTAAATTTAGTATATACGCCAGAAGCGCGTTTCGTCTACTAAAGACTCATCAGTGACGCTCGAATCCAAAAAAGTTAAAAAGGCCAAATAAAGTACGATTTGAAAGGGAATAGAAGCAAATATAACTTTTGGAGATTGAGATAATAATAAACCAGACGTACTTCATACATTTTTGCATACTGAGAGATAGTTAAGCTTTTTTAAAACACGATAGGTTAAATATGATAGTGATCTTCCTTCGAAAAAAGTAATCATGCTGTATACAAGCAAAACTCCTAGTTATAATATATTACCTAATTGGATTTAGATCTTGCAGCATAGACAATGTTTCTTTATAATTCTGATATTAAAATGTTTAAATTAACATCGCCATACTTTAACTTTTAAAATAAGGCATGCAAATATTAAAAGTCAATGTAAAAGAGATATGCCTATGTTAAAACAACTGACGACCAAATATGTTTGACATAGTATTAGTCTTTTCCTTTAAACAAATCAAATACAAACATTAACTGTATGTGATCTCTTAAATGCACAGAGTACAGTTATTTTCACTTCAATTTGTAATGCAACGTACTTATCTTAAATTGATTTTGACTACGTCTGTAAAATATTGGTCTGTTTGGTAATAAATATATCTTTGTAATTGAGGGAAAAGCAGAGGGAAAAAAAATAGCAAACCATTATAAGGTAAAAATATAGGCAATGAAGATTTATCGTAGGTTCAACATGTTCATATAACTTCACATCAAGTACCTCCTTTGTCTGAAAAAAACAGTATTTCTTATAAGGTGATTAGCACGTTAAGTAACAAAACCTGAAGTGAAAATAACCGTACTCTGTGCATTTAAGAGATCACTGTATTGTATTTAAAGCTTTGCGGACAGCCATCGGTTGTTGTACTGTTGCAGATTTAGTTCAGCAGGCGACGCGTATATTCTAATGCAAAACAGGTACATAATTCAATTTAAATCATTATTTCAGTGAACAATTACCATTAAAACAAATCCGCAAAAAGATGATATGTTCGTTGGCCCCTTACATAAGTGACGTCATAGGTGTGCATTAGGCGTCAAACGTTAGCATCAGGCGTTTTCTGGCGTCTTGTCCGCTTCAGAATATAATAAAGTTTGATAAAACGTATATTTCTTTTTTCAAAATGTGAGCTTATTTCATTAAAGTACCAGAAGTTATATGAAAAATTAAAATAACATAACAGTATATTGTAAAAAGGAAAATACAATACCTGGACACCCTAGTTCACATCTGTCTTCTTCCTGAAATGAAAAAAAAAGTATTTCTGGATCGTATACTGGAATACATACATAACTGAAGTAAAAAAAACATAACTGAAGGAATATATACATACTTCAACATGTTCAATGAATATATACATAACTGAAGTTTATAACTGCAGGCATATATACATAAGTACATATCCGAAGAAACATATACATGTACCATGTACACATAACTGCATAACTGCAGTAATATCTTTACAACTGCAATACTGTATACTTAACTGCAGGAATATATTTTCCAATGAAATCATATATTTGAACGTAGTTTTCAATTTTGACTTGTTTATATGTTTCCGTTTGGGCATGTATCATATTTTTCCTACGGGTTATATGATCCATTCATCCTATTTTGTATCCTGAATTTTAAGAGTCTATCCTAAATTGAGGTGAATTATATGGCCTTCCAAATACCGTTTCGATTTCTAACAGCACTTGAGAGACATTTATTGTCGAAATCCGGATCTGGTGTACAAATGTTGTGCACCTCATGTTTGTGGTTTTACATCTTTGCCGCAAGTTTATTATTTTCTGTTTAGTACTAAATTAATATTAAGATCCATTTTGTTACATCTTGTGATCAATTTATTTGGCAATCGCCAATGGCAGTCAGCATGGTTTAAGAACATCAGTTGTTCTACCTTTTAGTCAAATGCTTTTTGTTAAAATATATTTTTCATTTTTTTGGTCTTTTGGAAAATGTTGTTTGTGCTGTATTTAGACCCTTCTACAACGACATTTGTTCTGCATGCATGTTCTGTTGTTATCAAACGCAATCATAGGTTTGAACGTAGTATATACAACTGCTGGAATTTAAACATAACTGTAGTAAACGATACATAACTGACGGGATATATACCTAACTGTAGGAAAAAATACATAACTAAAGTAAAAGATACATAATTGAAGAAATTTGACATAACAATATATGTTTGAATCATACACAAATGTTATCGTCATTTTATACTGGCTTGTTTTTACGTTTTTGTATCATCCTTCTATTCTTTCAGGACTTGAGTCATTATAGTTTATACTTTAGATACTAACTTATCTAATCAATAATCAGATTTGTTTTGTTTTCAGTATCTAATGTTATTTTGGTACGCTTCTTACCTTTCCTGGTATCCACGATTTGATCATATGTATATTGTGTTCAATACCATGAGTAGGACATTTCCAGATTTTGTCGACATATTTAAGATTTTCGAATGGTAAGATGCATGGCTTATCTGGTGAGTGACAACATATACTGGTCACAAAGGATGCATCACTACTAGGACTTTGGTCGCTGCTTGTTCTGATATACAGCTGACTTATTTTCTCCAAGGCAGATGTTATACATTCATTGATACTGGAAGCCAGATCTTTTATTATGAGTGCATTTGTTCTGGCATGAACAAGTCGGACAGTTATCTTGTCATCTTCACAAAGAACATACATATCCAAGGAAGGATCAATTGTAAACACTCCTGACCTGTGAAACAGCATGTCCCTGTTGGTCTCTCCGTATGTCTTCACCGACCAGACAGATAAGCAGTAACTGATAAATCTGAAGGATAATGCAGGTGGTATCATCAATGATGACGATTGAAAAGCTAAAGCGATATTTCTTTTTGTGATGCCAGCTGATTGAAGGTATCCAGAATCATCTATAGCTCGTACCATACTTGCAACATAGTAGAAGTCGGCAGGTATACGCGTTCGGCTCGAATCGTATCTTTTTGGTTCTACCAATATATCCAGATGGGTCATGACAGCTAACAGATAATCTTTTTCTTTGTTGAATTTTGCATATTTCTTTCTCTTCCAAACTTCGTGTATTGCTTGTTTAAATACCAATCCTTTCATCCCCATTGCATCCCATATTTCCTCCCTGTTTCTGTCACCTTTACAAAAGCGCCTGTCAGTTACAATTGATTTAAAGGCATCGATAAGAAGGGTTGGTGACAAGACAATACGGTCGTCCAATTTAAGTTCATCAAAGTACAGTAATTTGCCAATTGAATGTTGAAATGTCAGAAATACCTTCAACTCATCTTTTGACAACGGTCTAATTGGCTGCAATGAGTTTATTTTCTCTAGATGTTCTAGAGTGATCAACGGAATGTTGCGTTTGGTCAGCGATGCAAATTCTAACTCTAAAGGGATAAAGCATTTTGGATGAAGTTCACCCCATGTTGGTTGTCTCTCTGATTCGCATATGATGACCTCCTTTATCTTCTCCATTTCTGTGTCATGTTTGTCTTTAGCGTTGACAAATATTTTATCTGCAATCACCAAATGCTGTGCTAATGGCGTTTGTTGAAACATCTTGTTGATTTCTCCAAATATTTCATGTCGTCTACTTTCAATTTCATTCTAAAAAAAATAAACGGAATATTTTCACGCAAAACTTTATATTTTGAGAACAATTATCAAATGAACGTTGTATATATATAAGAAAATGCATAGTTACAATTGCCTGCAAAGGGGCATTTTAAAATGGCAAGGATGAAGTTATGTGTATAGCATAAAAAACAAAACCGAAAGATTAATTATAAAAACCCGGAATAAGAAACATGTTATTTTTCATCATGAAAATTATATAAAAATACTACGTAAATGAAGATAACTACATAATATGCTTGTGGCCGACCAAACCAAAACACATCCTTATCCAACAGATGTAGCGCTAGTACGGTGTTATTTTTATTCAAGTTTGGTCATTTTGTATAATAACTGAAAACAAAATTCTGAATTTATAACATGTGTTTTTTCTTATTAAAAAAATCGAAATAAAGCCCTGTTTGATTTTTTTTTTATATTATTGTTTTCCCTTCATCATGTGTAGAAATGTAAAATGATATATATGCACTAGGAAACCTATATATGAAATGAAACATTTTTGTTATATACACTGCTCGTCAGAGACTGAACAAGCAACTATTAGTGTAGGAATTTAACGATGATATTTTGCTATTTTTGGGGTTCAATATGTGTTTAAAATAAAGCTGTTAAAATTAAACTATTGTATAGACAACTAGCAGTAAACTATTTATAATATTTAAAAAAAAATATTAGACATTATTCATTTGTTTACGTAACAACAATTTGAATCAAAGTCAAACCTTCCACCATTTCAATTGACGATAAACAACTGAAGCACTTTAACATACTTACAGCTTTAACCTGATCCTTGTGCGTTAAAACCACCATAATTTTAGGAAATCCCTGATTACTTCCCTTGCAGTATGTAACAATGGTGTTGATCCAGAATAGCAGATAATCTGTAAGAACAAACAGGAAAAAACGAATGATACATTGGTGAACACTGATCAAAGACGTAATTGCTTTCCTTTCCAAATCCAAATTCTCCAATAATGATACAACTCTGAAGATATTAAAGATATTAGGCGTTAGTTTAAATATTTAGGGGAAACTATATTAAAAGAGGTAGATCAAATTTGCCGGCAATTCGTGTCATTCGATAAGATAGGCAAAATCATATTTTAAATAGCCCGATAGATGCTAATTATTGTACATGAAAATGCGTCACATCATCTATTTTCATACCTTGAACAGGTATTCCTACAAAAACAAGGCCAAGACTATTGATTTTTTAATATTGATTTTATTTTATTAATAACATTCTTTATGCAAGGTGCCATACAATGTAACTTGTCAAAGAGCTAAATAATATCGAAAAAATCCAAATCGTGCATTTATCATTCTGAATATATGTATATCTGAATTTGTCGTCTTTAAGATAAGATAAGATTATACATGTATATATTTTAACCGGAGAACATCTTACATCAGTTGGTCATAGATCACCCTGTGTTACTATCACATGTTATATTGCCTTTTCTGTCATTTTAACAAATCGACCCTTCGTTTTGATACAGATACAACAGCTTGTTAATGTTTTACCTACAATTACGATTTGTAGTGTTACTGATTTGTTCAGTTCTGTTGTTTTATTTTCTGATGACTTAGGTACCGGTGTAGGGACGGTGGTTAAAATTTCAGTACTAGTATCTATACAGTTTGTGAATTGGCGACAGAATTGATGTTGGCTGCATTTGTTAATATAATACCATGTTCAAAAAAGGTTTCGAAAATTGTTTTTGTTGTTTTGAAACTTGTATACAATAGCCTTATTTTAAGTTATGTGTATATTACACCCGTAACATGTAGGCTACAATTTTATAGAATTCATGAATTCTCGTGTTATTAGTTATGTACAGGCACCTACATCAGTTTGAAGGCAGTTGTCCCTTGAATATATGTAATAAATGTAAACACATGAATGGAAAGTAAGTCAAGAGTATGGAAGTCATAGCGATACCTTATTTTTTCTTTGATACATGTAAAATGATATACTGGTAAACTGCAATGTATATAGTCAAAATGAACCAGAATGACTCTATGAATTGAGCAAACATCCGAAAAAATATAACAGAAACATTAAAATTTATTATAACAACTAAACAAAATGCAAGTATTCTGAGCGAGATTCGAACCCTTTCTTCAAAACCATCAGTTATTAGTAGTTATGTGCTCTACTGATGGAGCTACGGCGATTCTTATCATTATATCTCTTATTAAGAAGCTATATCGGTACAATTTATCGATGTTACAATTTTTTCTTCAAAAAGTTGTTTTTTATGTAATAAGGACACACTTAACCAATTTCATTTTTGGGGGAAAAAGTAGTATGAATAACAACAGTCATAAAAAGCATAACTTTGTGTTGGTTTGAAATGTCCTTCTGGGGGGATTCCCTGTTTTTTCCTAAAAACACCCGCAAATCCGCATATTGGACTTTCATCCTTTTTGAGGGTTAAATTAACTATTAATCACACATATCATAGTATATGTAAATCGAGATATTGATCAACAAACATTTTTATTTTTTGTTTTTATAGTAAATTTTATGCTGTCGGTACTTTTGAAATTGACCCTTCTGTGAAAAAAAATCCCCGGCAAAATTGACCTACCTCTTTGGGTTGTAATCTTAGCAACTTCTTCATGATAGTGTTTATACACAAATACATATATATGAATACCTCTTGCAGTTTTATGTTGACACTTTCCTGGAAGATACTGTTCATTCGGACAGGGATCATCTAGTTTTCTACTTCCATCCAATACTACCATGTAAATAGCTCTGTATGTTAGAAATGTCTGATGAGTCGAATAGAAAACGTCCTGCCCACCAAAATCCCAGATGATTATTGGTGCTATCTGTTTGTTGTGCAACTGCTTTTGTCCAACTTTAGAAGACTTTTTTAAGAATTTTTCTTTTGTAATTGACACTTTGACTTCTTTGACTTTTTTGGAAACTCCAAAAATGTTTTTTAGTTTTCTTATGACTCCAGGTTTTGTAACAACTGTTTCTATTTGCATCTTATCAGAGAAACCCGACTTCGTACGAGAACCATATGAGTCATCAATTTGTGTGGCATTATCAAGAAGGAATTCATCGATATCTTTCTTTTTCGGTGATTGATCATGTTCATTTCCAGATACCACATCTTTTTGGATTAGTTCGTCCCTATTTTTGAATCCATCTGAACTTTTCCTGTTTGTAATCAATACACCAAACTGTTTTTCTGAAATAGGAAGTTTGTCTTGTATGCCTGTCTCATACTCGTCATCGTTGTATTGTGTTTTGATTTTCTTTTCAGACCCACCATCTGATATCTGTTTGCTTATAGGTTCAGTTATACTACCGACATCAACTGGAAAAGTAGTACATTGATGCTCAGCCTGCGTTATATCATTTTCCAATTGTGACCTTCCTTGTGTTGTATCAGGCGTAAGTATTATCATTGATTCTTGTATGAGATCTTCGTCGCTGGTCGGTGATGATTTTGCTAGTGCCATGGCTAGTACATCTCTACTTTTTGAAGTACCAGCATCTAATTTAACACCATTCTTTATTGTGTATTTGTGTAAGTGGGATGTGTCAGCGGTTGTTACTTCATGGTATACATCTAAGATAAGAGATAAACCGGATTTGTATCCACAATCAAAGCAAAGAAACATTTCGATACATGTCAACTCATTTTTACCAGTAATGATAATTGGTAAGGTTATTGCTTTATTAGCACTATTCTGACAAATAATTCCACTGTTTAAATCTGACACTTAATCCAATTAACAGAAAAGGAAACATAACTAGAAGAGCAATAACAAATGGCATCCTCGCCCCCTCCCTAATTGCTAGGGTAACAGCAGTTGCTATGAAATTTGTCATGTTTGTTAGGTCAAACTGCTGATGCATGAAAGTAAACCAACATGTAGCATTTAATGTATCTATAATTAATTTAAAACGATCGAATGTTTGCAAAGTTTCATAAGTTTGGAGCATTTTGTTTTCTTATCACCACAAAGTAGGTTGGAAATAAATTGGTAGCATGTTTCTACATACAGGCCAATATGACCTGTTTTGATGTGTTTGCAGGATGCCGCAATTTAAAATGACTATCTTACAGAAAAAAAATATCATCATACGATCTTCAAGCCAAGTTTTAGTAGATAACAAACCATCATGTTCTGACTCTTCAGGTGTTTTGTCGGACGTTAATGTTTCGTTTGATTCATGTGTTAGGTTGTCTCCCGGTATTGATGTTGTTTGTGGCTCGACTGGTACATCTTGACGTTTTCTTATCTTGTCTTCTTTCAAAAGTGATCTGCTAACTGTAATATCTTCCAAGGAGAAATCTAAAATTGAAAGTTCATATAATTGTATAAAATTTTGCCTGCATATACTACTACCACATATGCACCATAAATGTCCATATGTGCAGTAATAGGGTGTATTTTTGTGAATATCAACTTACATTTACCAATAATGATCTCATGTTTAACTCGTGGCTTTGAAAAAAATTCGTTGCTTTACTTTGTACTAGGTACACCCGGGAATATGATCACGTATTTATGACATTAGTTTCTCATCAATACTATGGTAAATCTGAGGTCGACAAACTTAATGTGAATTTACCTATATACAGTATACAGTCAATTTCAGACAATTATAAACATTAATGTATGGGGCTTACGAACTGGAAAAGGGCGACATTTAATATATTTTGTTTAACTGCTACTGAACATTAAAACAATTACATTTTGAATATTTGAATACAAAGTAACGTTTACTCCTTCCCAAAACAAAACAAGCCCGATATTAAGAAAAAAAAAAGTGAAATGATTTGAAATGAAAATTGCTCGACATATCCATTTTTTACTTTGTTTAGCTATAAACTGAAAATAAACTATTTTTTCCAACCAAATGTGATTTACATCAAATATAGCATGTTTATCAAATTATACACAAACAATCAGTGTTGATAATGAAGAACGAAAAGTGATCGTTTCTTGTTTTTTAGACAACAAGTTTGGACGAAAGCGTCATTTACCGCTGTGCCGTTGATGTTTACCTAAAAATTCATGGTTATTAATTCCCATTTCAATGAATTTGTTCGTACTTTTCTTATCAAAAAGCTGAGGATTCTTCTTCCATTACAGTGTTAAATTGATAACCTTTTAGTAATATCAAGTTTATTTAGACTATTATTAAGCTATCACGCAACAAACAAATATATAATTCTATATATCATCACCGTAAAGAGAGTGATATCCAGATCGTATAACAAGTATTCATAAAAAAATGATTAAGACTCTTGTAACATGTTCACATATTTTATTTCTAGCATTTGTGTAACAAGTGAAAGTTTTACCTTGCAGTCCCCAAGCCAGTCCTTTGATTCACGGTCCATATAAGAAAGACCATTGTATAATTCTATACCATCGGTTGAAATCCTGAATCTGGTCGGCCGTTTTCCGACAAGATATCTAGCTAAAGTTGTCTTCCCTGTGCCCTGTTCGCCAGCTAGCATAAGTCTTGACTCAAAGTGGGGATAACTTTCTTCTTTCAGTAGACTAGAGAATACCTGGGCTGATTTTTTATCAAATTTTTTAACTTCAGCAGGAAGGCCTACAATTCAATTTTTTGAAAATGTCAGATTGAAAAGTATGTATATGAATTTTCCCATTCACTTTCAAAATTTTAAGAAATAGAGACTTGTCATGCTTTGGTGTAGTTAAAAAATAATTAGACACATAGGTTTTCGTCAATATATACTCTTTATGTTTGATGATCAAATCATATTGTTTGGTAAACCAGGTGTATCCGCATCTGTACTTTGTTAGTTTATAATTTGCTGTTGTAATTGATTTAGCTGGACAATTGATTTCATGTTTATTAACTAAAAAAAAATCCAATCACAAGCATTTAACTGTTGCAATGAAATTGAATATGCGTGGTTCTCTGTTTTCAATTCCATGCAATTTGACTGAGTATAGTTTCATATGGATACTAAGATACTCTTATACAGTTGACTCACCCCTCAGCTTGCTTCTGATGTTATCTTACGAAGAGAGTATTATAGTATTTGATAAGATATGTGTGACAGAAAACAAAGTTTTATTTATAAATGTACATGTAAACTTTCAATTATTTTGACTGTTTTTGCATTTTATTTACTTGAAGATATGATATGAAGGAAATGATCTGTTCTGATCTTTAACAACTGCAATTAAAATATTTTAGGTAATAAAAAAAAACTTATTGCAATACCTATTTTTTTTACTTTTGATTAATTTGATTGAAAATTTAGATGTGTATTCAATGGCATGCTAATCTTGTGTTCTTTTGCCGAACTTGCTTTCATTGAAACCACGCGTTAGAAAAAATACAATATTTAATCTTTTTATTTAAAAAATATATAATGTGTAAAAAGGTATAACTCGTAAGCTGTTATTACTCGTTTATTATGTAGATAGGGAAAATACTGAGGGTTTGTCATCGTGAAAAGGAAGTGACGACGTTCATGATTATGTATATTTTGATAAATGATTTTGTCACATGTTCTAAATTTAGATCTGATGATATATTGATGCTTCTCATGTCGCTAATAATAATTTTGATTTACAGTAAAAGCTGAAATTACGACAGCTATAACTAATTTGTTTTTTTTTTATGTTAAAAGGACCTTAAGATTTGCAGGAAACAGTGTGGCTTCTTAAGACATTTTTTTAATTATAACACTTGCTAATACTGTTTAATATTTTTTATCAAAAAATAGGGCTAGAGTTTTCATATTTGCATCCCAACGATCGAAAGCAACGATCAACATGAGGAAGATTGATAAGATATCTGCTTAGTGGACAGTACTTCGGCAACGATTTTAGCAACCTTTTTCTAAATTTGTCTATTTAAAAAATTTGTTTCATCCTCCTCTTGCAAAATTTGCATTTGATGATTTGGTTAATTTCTTTTAAGTTCTGTTTCTGCATATAATTCTTCAGTTGTATCAGTTCTTATACTCCTTTGGCTTTAATAGAACAGCTTTGAGAATGCCTGATGAGGGTCAATCAAAAACAGACGTTTTACATAGAGAATGATGCATGACAAAATCCGTATCGGTGGCCGTATCATCCCGTATCGTTAGGGCCAAGGAATAATATTGGTCGAGGGCGTGTGATACGGATTTTGTCTTGTTTTATACGCTTTATTATATATTTAAAAGGGAGAGTATATTTGAACTGTTTATTGATCCAAAACACCTTGGTTACCTTCAGATTTATTTCTGCCTCATTTTAACAGCTTTATCATATGAACTGCTTGATTATTCATCGAAGCATCTGGTTTAACTTACAATTTGCGTCTTGTAGTCCATAAAAATAATTTGTGTATTGTATTTTTTTGTTGTTAATTTGCGTTGTAATTGCATTGAGTTCTTTTTATTCTACTTGTTTATTTATTAACAAGTATAATGTTATATACACAAGACCGTTGATTAAAATGTGCACTTTGGAAATATCAAAATCTAAAGATAAACAATCTTACTGCCTATAGTTATATTATGATTTCTTTTTGTGTGCCAGAAAATATGACAGCTCGATGTCTGTGACGTCACATGCTAAACAAAGATGTCATTAAAAAAATGTCGTTATAACCGTTCTATTTTCGACCCATTGAAGAAAATATTCTTCTATTTTTTGTGCTTTTTTCATATTTTTGAGTACAGTTGTAATAAAGGGTACGTTTGCGATAAAGGATGTGCTAAAGAGTATGCATGCGATAAAGGGGTGTGATAAAGCGTCTGCATCAAATAAAGTGATACGGATTAAACAACAGTCTATTTATCAAATATTCAAAACTACTGCATTTACTTCTTAATATATAATAAAGTGTTTTTAACTCTTAACATGTGGTGATCGTAATATGACAGGCCTACTCAACTACCATTTGTTTGTTCCAGTGGCTCTCCACACTTTGATAGATCACCTTTATGACATCAATTCTATAGTGGATGGAATTTCCTTCAACCTGACCTATTTATTGACATGTTTTTATCTTAAAGGTTGCACTTTGTATATACAGCTGTTTCTCAAAACACGCCTCTTTTGGGGAAATATTGAATATTCATAGAAAATTAATTTTGTTTACATACTGGTTCCCAGTTATGTCTCTGTGTTTCATCTCACATAGACATAACTTGGGAATGTTATCAGTAAATAAACATGTGCATATTGTTTACATTGAAATCTGTGGTAACCTTTCATTCGAGGTAGGGGAAGTTAAGAAAAATTATTGTTAGTTTAAACTCTGAGAAGTTCAGGGTATCTAAACGTTGAAATATGCCGCACAGCCCAATATTTTGACCTTGACAAAAATTGTGGTGCAAATGAACTTTCACTTCTAGGATTTTTTTCAAAACTTCATATTAAATGTGGTAAAATTTTAGCCGTATGTTATAAACGGTGTTCCAATGGGAAATTGCATTGTCAATATTACAGAAATGCAACCTATAGGCGCATTGTTAGGACAATTACGACCTTGGATAAAAAATGTTCTTCTTGTGGAATTAGGCTTTCCTATAACGTCAGGCAAACACAGTGTATTTGCATATAATTTCAAAAAGAAATAAAAACCTGCGGAAATTAAACTACTGGTTGTGATTATTGTTGAAATCTAATTAAATGAATAATTCCGATTAAGTCCATTTTGAAGAAACAGTCATGAAAATAGGGAAATTCTGTATTTTTGGTAAAAATTACTTTCTTTCAGATTGCTGTGACAAGACACGTTCCACTCTGGAGTAAACTATGTTGTTATTAATATGTTCACAGAGACCTACTCTACAGTAAAACAAATACGTATTAGTATTCCATGGTCTTTTTGTCGTAATAAGACGAAATCTTAGATTGTAAGGAAGTAAAATGTAGCAGCTGCAGCGCAAAACTCAAATGCATATAATTTGCATATTTTTGCAAATAAACGAAAATTAAACATTTTCTAAAAATTATTCCGCATGATTTGTGTTAATAGTATAAAATATTATTTGCCTGTGAGCATACGATTCATGGAATTGCAATTAAATAATACTTACCAGGTAAAAACGAATTTCCATATTCCTACAAAACAGTAGTAGTTTTTACAGATACCTATATCTTGGTATTGCACAAGCTCATGTTCTTCTCTGACTGTTTATGACGTCTGTAAACTAAATCCATTCGATGTTGAATGTGTACCGACTGATAGCTTAAACTAAGATGCATGATTTCTTTTTCTAGTTGTGAGTTGCTTTGAACTAGCTCTCAGTAACTGCGAGTACTCTCAGATCAGTATCTAGTGTATTTTCGTTGTTGGAATATACAAGTACCTGGACACGTCCTGTATATGTAGTATTTGGAATTGTATCCATCTGATATGTTGAGCCTTGTCAACATTTCTTTGGTTTGTTATTATGTTTAACTGTTACAACACTGTCCCAGTTAAGGGGAGTGTTGGGTTCCCTCTCACATGATTAACCCTGCCACATTATGTATGTATGTATGTGCCTGTACCAGATCAGGAGCCGGAAATTATGTGGTTGTAATTTGTTGATGTTTTACATATTTTTTTTGGATTATGTCTTTTACATAAACTAGGCCGTTAGTTTATGTTTAAATTGTTTTACATTTGTCATTTGGACCCTTCTATAGCTGCCTATGCGGTATGATCTTTGCTCATTGTTAAAGATTGGTTGGTGATCTACAGTTGCTATTGTCTGTTTCAGTAAGTGTCTTGTGGAGAATTGTTTTACTTACAATCATGCCACATCTTCTGTTTTATAAATGAATATACAAACATATGTTTAGAGGTTAGATGCGAAGCTAAAAATCACCAAATAGTGTTTGTTTCTAACTGTGTGCAAAACTTCTCAAACAAATTGCACAGTATTACGCCAGAAAAAAATGTAGCAAATGCTTTTAGAGGTGCAGTGTTGTGTACTTGAAGGTTACCATCAAATGTTTCATCCAGATTGTGACCTTGTAGTAAGTCTTAAAAAAAACGAACTAAACTGACACATTGTAATCAGGATTAATACAAGATAGCAATTGAAAAAGTCAAGGTATTGATAAGAAATTACAATATGTTAACTGTTTATTTTTACACTTACTTTTTGTGAGCAAATGTATCAAGTAGGCATTGTTGAAACATAATTTTTAAAGTATAACATGAACAAATTTAAAGCACAAATTTGCATTTATTGCTGATAAAAGAATATTTCAAGAAAAATGTTTTTGGGCGAGAGGGTGCTTCAGTGAACCAGTCCAAAATATGATGTTCAGAAGTCATAGTATGGTTCATAGGTGTTTCTCGTTACTTTTTTTATATAATTTAGACCGTTGTTTTTCCAGTTTGAATGGGTTTATACTAGTCATTTTTTAGGCCTTGTATAGCTTGCTGTTCGCTTTGAACCAATGCTCCTTATGAAAGACCGAACTTTGACCTAAAAGTTTTAATTTTATAAATTGTGACTTGGATTGAGATTTGTCTTATTGGCACTCATACCGCATCTTCTTATTTCTAATTAAGTGAAATTCATCTACATTTAGGACCTCATATATGCACTAAAAGATAACGCAATTGCTGAAATTGTTATACAGCAAAAACAATTATGCAATTACAGATTCTATCGATATTGCTGCAATAAAAAAACATTCAGAACCTCAGGGCCTTAGTAAGTAGTTATAAAACCCACTCCTTCAACCACATACACAGGCAAAATTACAACGCATGTTTACCAGGTGTTTTTGAAAACGTATGGTTAACATGCGTTTCACCATATGTTTACCATGTGTTTTGAGTAACAGGTGGTAAACATGTGTTTGAAACCATGAGTTTCCCATATGTTTGAAAAACATGTGGTAAACATGCGTTGTTGAACGCATGTGAAACACATGATTACAAAACACATGAGAAACATACGTTTGACCATATGTTTTAAGAAACACCTGGTAAACATGTGTTTGAAAACATGTGGTTTACATATGTTTGGAAACACACCTGGTAAACGCATGTTTTGAGTAACACCTGGTAAACATATGTTTAAAAACAGGTTGTTAACGTATGTCTTGAGTAATAACCTATAAACATATTGATGTTCAAAAACATATGTTTGCATATTTTATATTACTTTATATTACTTATATCAAGGGGCAAGCATTAAAAAAACCTTCAAAAAGAGGAGGGTATGATTTTTTTTCTGACTCAGAATTTTTTTTTTCGCACATTGTGTGAACAAGTTTATTTAGTTTTTCGACGCTATCAATCAAATTATTTTGTCAAAATTAAACACTATAAGGTATGTGGGAAATCCACACTCAGGATAATATTTTTGTCATCTGCTTGACTAGAATATAATTTTTTTCATCAAATTGGGGGTCAGAATTTTTTTGGGAAAAAACATACCCACCCCTTTTTGAAGTTTAATGGTCTTCCCTTAGTAAGTGTCATATTGTTTGAGCTGGTTTCTGTCTTGTTCAATGAGGCTCATTAGAATTAGTGGTAAGAAGCATTTTATCATGTTAAAATCATGACAAACAATAGTCACTGAATTATGTCCCTCTAATCTGCCAACTCATGCTACTAGAGCAATTGCAATTCTTGGGAATAAACGTCCTTCTCAATTTCTCTTTTCTATACAACTCGCCCAACTTAAACACTGTCACTAATTATGACAACTTTATCAAACTACTACCATTAAACATAAAAAAAATGTAACAAACTAATTGAATAAAAATGAATATAAGGTTCTGGATGGGGGTCCTTTATATCTTTAATTTTCAGACCATTATCATTTTCTCTGTTTCTTCATTTATAATGTGTCCTTTACTTTCAATAATTCTCAATATTCAGTCTTTATAATTTAGAAGTTGAAGTCAGTCAGAACCCTATGATTCTCAATTGTTCTTTATTCTATGTTTTGCTTTTTTACTCTCCTCTTTCCTTTCTTTATGCTTTCTCTTTATTCTGCACTTTAGTTCGTCCATCATTCTTTATTCTTTCCTCCCGAAACGGTTTCCAGACCTCATATACGTAAATGTACGAGAGTACGCCAACCCGGAATTCTCACCGTTACCATTTTGTATACTATGACGCAATACCATGGACGCTCACGAGCTGTGGATGGAGGTTTCAATTTTAACTAACTGCAAGAATGGAAAGAGTCAGAGATATATGGTATAAACAACTCTGGTTGTTCAAACCGATGGTCAAACCGATAAACAAATAAATGGAAACTTGAAGATTAACTGGAAGAAACCGGGGAACGATTGAAATGAAAGTCATCGCAACGAAATTGTTTTTTGTTTTGATGGGTGACTTGGAAAGCACAAAGAAAGGTAAAAATAAATTTATCATTCACATTTTTTAAATGTATAAGCAGTAAGATGTAAGCATTAAATTATCTCTGTGTCGGTCATATACCGCTACATCATCATGCTCATCGTCCATACTCTGTAAAGACATCTTCCATACTTCATGTACTCCAAGTTTTAGTTACATTGAGCAAGTGGAGTTTCATATCATAAAATATAATATAATAAAACAACACTATCCGATATATGAATGGTATGTTTGTATCTGGCAAAAAAAGGGGGGTGTTACTTCCAATATTTTTATATTACAAATATGACAAGAAACAGGGTCGCTGTTTCATGCCCAGCTGGTTAGAATAGGGTACCGGTCCCTTTTTCATGTCCTGTCTTGTAAGAACAGGGTTGCTTTTTCATGACCTTCTTGTGAGAACAGGTCTTTTTTAAACAAAGTATTTGTCTTCAAGGGGGGTTGGAGGGGTCCTGATTTCAAAATCCCGGGCATAAAAAAATGAAAACCAGAGGGGTGGGTACTTTCACCACCCAAAACACCACCAAACATCTCGAAAACCATTGACCACATTTTGTCAATCTTACAGGCACAGAGTTGGGGATACACATGCAGTCACTGTTTGATTTTATATGATTTTAGTATGTGTAAAAAATTAATACATTACATGTATTTTACGGACCACTCTAAGTGGTATTCTTTTCTGAAATGTTTTCTAATTTTAATACCTGTATCCTATCTGCTTGTTTGAAACATGAATTAAAACTAACTCATAATTTTATATAAGCCATAGCAATCATTATCCAGTTACAAAAGAAATATCACTATATGCATGAAGCCAGACAAAAATAATTTTTACGGTGTACGAAATAAATCTACAAGTCACTTTTTAAAAGGGGGATGCTATGTTAGTATACTATTGTTTTCGTGTCATTTTCATCGTGGAAAGGCAGATCATTAATCGTGTGTCTGTAATTGTATAGAAATTAAATAAGTTGAGCATTAGATGGTTAGACATGTAAATCATTTAATGTATAGATATTCCCAATTTTCATTGTCAATTTTATTATCTATAGGTGTATTAAAGTCAGAACTGACACGAATACAGCACAAAATCGTGATACATATATACTTGCTGTTCGGTGTGAGCCAAGGCTCCGAGTTAAAGACCGTACCTTGACCTTTATTGGTTTACTGTTATACATTTTTACTTGGATGGAGAGTTGTCTCATTGGCACTCATACCACATCTTCCTATATCTAATGTACATATAACACAAAAACCAAATATCCATAGGTTAATGTATGATTTTCACCGACCAAATTTAACATCTTTGTATAACTTAAAATTTCAAATTAGAGGCAATGCTTTCTATATTTATACATGTATATCTAGACTAGTAGTGAATTTGAAAAGTGCTGTATTGATTCATGTGCAAATAAGGAGTAGCAGCCAATGAAACATTGTGTGATGAGAGGTATGTAATGAAAGTTATGTTTAAGTTGTTTAAATATTTTTGTTTGTTTTCAGACTTACATGTACAATGTACAAGTAAATGTTGAGGTCATAGAGGTGACATTTTTTTATTCTTGGGTTAGTTTGAAAATTAATCATGTTAGCAGTGACAAACTATTTATTTCAATTGGTCAATTTTACATAAAATTGTATTGGAAGCTCTCTTAACACTACATTACTTTTTCTTTTTAGCTAAACTAGCCAAAAGGGACAAATAAACTTTTTCTAATATGAGGCAGGCATTACCTGTAAATGGGGACGAAGTCTGTATGAATCATTTTTTGTAACTTAAATATTTGTTAGAAAAAAAGAAACGGAAATACTGTAACGTTTCCAATTTTGGTTTTGTTATTAGGAATTTTAGTTGTGACGTTTTTTGATTTTATGACGTCATATGCAATGTAAACAAAGAAACGCTATCATCAGGTAACGTTTTTTTCATATCAAAGAATTATTAAAAATGAAATTGGTATTGCGTTTCTTCCTATTTTATACTAGACTGATGAATATATATTCCACTCAAAGTTTCATACAAACGAGACTGGAAAAAGGAAGTACATTGTAGATTTCTGCGCAGATGTGGGAATGCAAAATATGACAAAAAAAAATTGAACGATTTTGAGTTCATTATTTCAATGAATATGAAGAAAATTTCGGGAAATTTTCCCGATTTTTTTTTTTATTGATTTTTCTACTGTTATTGGGGACTTTGTCGGGGTCCAAAATTTAACTTCGTTTGATTTCAACAAAAATTGAATATATGGGGTTCTTCAATATGTTGAATCTAACCATGTATTTAGATATTGATTATTTGGGCCCAGTCATCAAATTGGTTCACATTGAGGTCTAAAGGGTCTAAAATTGAACATTATTTGATTTCATCAAAAATTGAATTCTTGGAGTTCTATGATATGCTAACCATTTATTTATATTTTGGATATTGGACCATATTGATAAATGTCCAATTTAAAATTTTTAAGTTTTTAAGTTTAAGTTCTTAGACCACATTCATTCTGTGTCAACCTATGCTGTGTCAACTATTTAATCACAATCCAAATTCAGAGCTGTATCAAGCTTAAATGTTGTGTCCATACTTGCCCCAACTGTTCAGGGTTCAACCTCTGCGGTCTTATAAAGCTGTGCCCTGTGGAGCATCTGGTTTACTAAACATACGTACATAAGATGGGTACATAATCCTTAAATCAGTAAATTGTAATAAAATCAATGTTTTAATTGTTTTAATTTCAGAGGTCATTTCTCCACAAAAACAAGCTAAATGTCATTGGGCCTGATGAAGTTGAGTTTTTTTGGACTTTTGGGAGAAATGGAACATATTAGTGATAAAGAAAAGGGGGAAATATTAGAGACACAGTACATGGACACCAGCATGAGCAAGTAAAGACAAGGTATTATGTTATAAAGAATACATATATTTATGAATGTTTTATTAAGTTGTGACCTCAACCAATCAAATTATATCACCACTAAATAAAGTGGGTAGTAATCAGGATTTTCCCTGACCAAATTCACATGTAAACATTAAAAAATAACATAGAAAATATGATAAACAAATTCAACGTTACCACCTTAGCAATTCAGCAAAGATATCAATAAGAAAGTGTTTCAATGCCATCATCACTCTTCGGCTTAATCAAAATTTGCATTACTGCGTTAACCAATTGCACATCAGCATGACATTCGCAGCGCAGAATCCCACATGTGGGATTACAATGTAACTTTTGAATTTCTTTGTCCCCAACAACAAAAAAGTAATAAAATTTAAAACATAATTATTTTGTAATTTGGATTATGAGGAAGTTTATATTAGTTGTACTGAGTTATTTGAGAAGGGAAAAATAACTGTTTAAATATGTATCCTGATATTATGTGATTTTCAATGATTTTTAGTTCCCTTCCTATGGTCTGTCCATCCAGTTTTCCCCACTTTTTTATGCCCCATTTATGGCCATTCTGTTTTTCAGTGTGTGCGTCGGTTTCTCTGTCTGTCTTTCTTCGGGTTAAAATTTTTGGTTTTGGTAGTTTTTGATGAGGTTGAAGTCCAATGATGTATGATCTGTCTAAATTTAATGCCAAATTATAGTTTTGTTCACAATTTCATGGTCCACTGAACAGAGAAAAGGATAGTGCAAGTGGGGCATCAATGAACTAGTCTATCAGTAGCGGATTCAGAGCGGGGCTTAGAGGGCGTACGCCCCCTTTGATTGGATTTTTTTTGTTAAATGATTAAAATGAGTAAAATCACAACTGAAAATACTGACCTCCGAGGAAAATTCCTAATCAAATGGCAAAATCAAATGACAGAACATCATCAAACGAATGGACAACAACTGTCATATTCCTGACTTGGTACAGGCATTTTCAAATGTAGAAAACGGTGGATTGAACCTGGTTTTATAGCGCTAAACCTCTCATTTGTATAACAGTTGCATCAAATTCATGTGATTAGCAATGATTGAGTTGACCAGTTCGTCTAAAAACCGTAACTCAGTAATTTTGAAATTCAAATAAGCCACACATTGCATAGGCTGAGCATGACAATCTTGACACATTCAAAGCTACACAGATTGAGCAAGAAAGTATTGACTTCTATTTCACAATTCCGAGAAACAGAAAGTTATACTCTTTTACGCTCTAATGAAAAAAAAAAATTCCACATCAATATTATTTACCTACAAAATTATGTTTAACCCCAAACGCCCTTGTCTATTTTAAAATAACGTAGCTGATAATGATCCCCAGTCAGTATAAGCTCTAGATAGATTTAATGTGCAATGTACAAACCATCAGTCAGAGATATTTGAGAGAAAAAATCTGAATGATTTTTGCCTTAAACAAAAAATATGGCCGTATCTGGATTGAAAACAGTGAGCCTGTCCACTTTTTGGCAATTAGAAACGAAAATTTCCAACAGAATTATATATTGCAGTAAATGAACATGGTGAATAAGAAACCGACCCTTTTTTGGACCGGGGTTTGCATGTCTGACTGGAATGTGATTTAGCCAAACTGATATATTGAATACTTTTTTCAAGACAAGACTGAAACCTGTCTGCTGGGTGTGGCCTTTATGTCTCCATTTTTCGACTTTCATTCATAAATTCGTTGTCATTTCAGACTAATTCATAGACTTTGGTTAATTTGGAAACCCTCACTTCCCTTAATATTTTTGGGTTAAACATATCAACCAAACATTTGGATAAAAATTGCTTGTTCAACTCGTGTAGGTCGTATTGTAAATTTCATCAAATAGCCCGGCTTATATCTTCTTACAACAATAAATCTGTGAGGTTATGCTAACTTAATATACAACAAACGAGAATTATTTACTGACACATCAAATATATATCAGTAGATAACTTTGAACCCATATAATCTTATGATAGACAATTGATAGAGAGAATACAGCTTAAAAAATGTCCAACCCTTACACTTTACGGTTACTATAAAATATGCATGCCCCAAGTCAGGAACCGTTTAAAAAGTGCATTTTATACTAAATTAATTTATGTTTTTTGCCCCAAAAAGGTCCCAAAGAAATTTTCACCTCGCTCCACTCGCCGATCTTTAAAATATTCGCCACCTTTTCAAAATCCAGGATCCGCCCCTGTCCATGGACACATTCTTGTTTCTTCATGCTTGAAGATATTGATATGATATTGTTTTATCATGACAAGTTACAGATCCAGTTTAAATTTTGTTCTGGTCTAATAATTTTGATCATAATAATGGTCCTTGGTGTTACAAAATTCACTTATTAAATAATTAATGTTTAACACTTTTTTTAATCATGCTTGAAGATATTGATTTGATATTTGTTATATGATATACACCATGACAAGTTATAGATAAAGTTAGAAATTTGTTCCAATACAATGAAATTTAACTGGTAGGGGACTATATATTGTAATGCAATACTGACAGAATGCTTGTAAATATACACTATAGGTAATAATAATATTAACCTTAATTTGATTATTTTGCTTGTTTTAAAATCAAGATATATTGATAGTTGCTGTTATAATAAACTTTGCATATTGCTTTAAAAAAAAGATGAAGAAATAGACTTTAACTTATGTTACATTTTATTATACTAATAACAAATTTTCAAAATATATTCTGTTACCAAAGATGAGAATTTATTATCAATCATGCCATTAATAAAACTTGCATGTATATAAATTGGTTTAATCTTTAGCTGACGGGATGGTTAAGGGGTTCTCATCTTAATGATATCATTTGTAAGCGCTCTTAAAAATCCTTAAAAAACCCACGTCAAAGTGCAAACTGTATAAATGTAGATTTTTTATTGATTGAAACATCTGCATTCAGACAAAAAAATAGCATAATTCACATCATGACATGTTTTGTTCATATATCCTGCATGTTATTACAACACCTCAGTTAGTCTGAAAGTGCTTGCCTTGAGTGCAGGAGGTTATTAAAGGTTCAAACAGGGGCAGAGTCAATGCAAAGACTTCAAAACTGGTGTAAGCTGCTTTGATAGGCAAAAAGCATTTAGAAGTAAGAGCAAAGACTGAATCAACACATAGTCAGAATTTTGTGTCCAGGTAGGGTGACATATCTTCCTGCAAACTGTTACTTTATGAGTTAGGGTGTCAGTCTTATACAAATTAGGGTAGGAGCTCATTTCTGATTATCATGATCACATAGCCTGAATATGCATCTGACCTGCAACTGGAAGTAAAGCAACCATCATCCAAACATATGTTTACCATATGGTTTATGATCATCTGTTTACAATATGTTATCAAACATATGGTTACCATGAACATGCGTTTATCATGTGATTTCAAACGCATGTTTCCCATAAACGCATGTAAACAATACGTTCTCCAAACATGCGTTTAACGTACGGTGCTCCAAACATGCGTTTCTGACATGTTTAGAAACGTCCGGTAAATTCCTGGTAAACATGCGTTTACATGCGTTGCAATTTTGCCTGTGTATGTGAAAATTTCTCATTTGAAACGAGCATTTATATATTTAAGTTTCGAATGTGAACAGAAGAATTGAGAAAAACACTACCGGCAATAAATTACGCATATGTACCCAATTGTTAAACTGTTTGATGACGTCAATAAACTACAATCAAAAGTGTTCAATAAATTAGACACATAATTAGAGTATACCTTTAGTGCGTCTATAATTTCTGGGTTTCTTTGGACCACATCTATTGGCTTTTTACCCTGACGTAAAATATATATTTTTTGTAAAATATAACAATTAATGTCTGCTTTAACATCTATAATAATTTCAAAATAAGTGGATATAACTAATATGCGTTTAGAAAAAAAAAAACACGCTTCATGGTTATTTAATGATGTACACATTACTGCTGTCTTTCTGTAGATATACTTAAGTTAAAGCAAACAACTCTCTGTGAAGTTATAGTTCATTATGATAGCTTAAACGAAGATGAGTTAAATATTGCATTCCAAAAATGCTTCATACAGTATCCAGAAAATGTAGGCTTATGTTCACCAGTAATTCCTGAACAATACTCCTTACGGTGTTTACATGCAAGCCTTGAAAGAGAACCTTTTAAGTTTGTCGATTAATTCTGATCATGATGAAACAACATAACTTGTACAATTCGATCAAACTATTAATGATATTTTTTATCAATACAACAACGCTACCTACACTAGGGAGCAACAATACCATATATTATACATGGAAGTTTTGAAACAATTACAACAAACACACACTGATCAACAAGAAGTATCATCTCTTTAACTTATAGAATACGAAGAACCAATGGTTACAACTCCTTCAGATGAAGATGACCTTCTATGATTTGGTTATTCCTGTTAGCCCGTGTTTGTCTGGAAGCTTTTAATGCTTCTACTTAAATTTACATTCACAATGATGCATGCAATTCAAACGTGTAGTTATGAATGAGTGTTCCAATGATTGCAGATCGATAAAAGCTTTTCGAACCCTAGAACAACCAGACCTGTTATTTTCATTTACACTGAGGAATAGTTGTGGCTATAATATGTTCATTTGACTGAAATGCTACTGTCAAACTGTACAAAAAGGAAACAATTGCGTGCAAGTTGACATAGCATTGCAAAGATAATTATACGAAATCAAAATGAAACCAAAACATTAATATATTATCGATTACAAAGATTATTTTTTCTGGTACTTACTTTTTTATTTAGTATATGGGGATCACAACGGTTGTTTAACAAACATTTTACTAGCTGATGTTTGCTTTGTCTAGAAGCGATGTGAAGCACAGTATCTCCTTCCTTAACAAAAATAATGTTAGATAGAATTGATCAATACAATTATTTGCTCTTTGTATTTATATATTTTAATTATGTCTTACACAAACTGTGGTTTTCAAGAATAAAATATGTAAACATAATAAAAAATGCAAGGTTAAATATAACTGATGTAACATGATTAACATAACTATATTGCTTTACTTAAGTTTAATATTATCCCACACATAAATATCAATAGGCGAGGCATTGAGTAAACATATGTAAAGATATAACATACAACTGTTGTGATTGAGAGGTTCATAAGCATTACAGTGCGGGTGAGTAAATTGGAATAGTATTACAACAGGGGTGGAAGGGTCACAAAAAGAAAGTGAAATAGTCTTCATATATTTATAAACATTGTCAGGCAGTTTCGAGTAATAAAACGTTTGTTACTTTATATAAAATATATAGTATTTACCATTCTATTCCAAAAATGTTACTTTATTTAAAATGTATTGTATTTACAATAATATTTTTAAAAAGTTTACACAACCAACCTACTAGGGTATTTACAATAACACTCATGACAATATTTTACAATGTCCTTTAAAAAGATATGTTGGAAATAATTTTTAGATCTGTTGTCATTTCCTTTCCTGAATTGTTACACATACCGTCCATTTAAATGGTAGGCATTTTGTAAACATATGCACACTAGCTAGTAACCAATCAATCGTATTTCAATGTTAAATAAATAAACTACTTTAATCTGTTAAGTTTATGAAACATGCCACTTTTATTTCCTAGAATTTCTAAACCAAAGATGTTTTAAGGCTGTCCTTTATTTATTTACTTAGAAATTATTCAACAAGAAACATTTTCAAAAAGGTTACTATTTTTTTATAAATTATCGTACAGTTTAAAACTTATCTCAATAGGTTTAATAATATAGTTAAATAATAAAAATAGTTAAAATATCTTTTAGTTTTCTGTTATAAAGAAAGACACTTTCTAGGGAGTATATTTTCTTGAAATGTATCGAATATTTCGTTTATATCTTAATTGTTGGAAACATTTACAGAGAAAAAAAAATAGGCGGAAGAAAAAAAAAATAATAATTAAAAACCAATTGTTCAGAGAACAATTGAAGGTCTTTCCACCAGTCAATATCTATTTTGTTATCAAAATATTAAAAATCAGTTTTAACTGTCATTTCCTATGGCTTTATGATGTATAAAGATGAATTTTTAAGCAAAGGTCAAAATCTAGAACGTGCAAATTAACAATGACATTGATCTCAATATCAAGGTCATAAACCAAGGATCTCAAATAAAAAGACCCTAGGTCTTTATTATGTATGGTTAATGGGTTAAATCACTTTACGCATAATTCTAAATAAAGATGGGCAAAAACTCCTACTTATTGTTTACGCACCCTGTCAACCAAAATTTATAAGTAACGGCATGTCGCAACTAACAATTTAGTGCAAATAAGATGTTGATATGTTATAAGGTTTTGAAAACTAGTAAAATTAAGCCAAAATAAAAATTTAGAATATGACCTTGACCTTTGACCTTGATTTTATTTTAATATTTTTGGACCAAGGATCTCAAATCAAAAGACCCTAGGTCTCTATCACTTATGGTTTACCAGTAAGAAATGCATTTCACTTTTATCAAATACATAAAGGGGAATTACTCTCATATGGAGTCTCCGGAAAGCTTCGATCAAAACTAAACTCCTAATCCTGAAGATGTAACGAGAAATTTGGTAAAATAAATTTGTCCTAATCTTTTACGGTTGCAAAGGAGTAGTGGCAACAAGAAAAACAGTGTTTGGGGAGATAACTCTTACATCGTAAAGTATTTGGTTAAGCCGTTGTCAATATTTAAAGCGTATAAACTATAAGATATCATATTCCAAATATCTAAGCGACATCTTTTGAAACATCAATATAACGCAAGAAAAAAAAAATAATAATAATAATTAAAAACCAAATGTTCAAAGAACAATTGAAGGTCTTTCCACAAGTTAAGATCTATTTTATTATCAAAATATTAAAAATCAATCTAAAATGTCAGTTCCTATGGCTTTATAATGTATAAATATTTATTTAAAGCAAAGGTCAAAATCTAGAAAGTGCAAATTACATATGACCTTGACCTTAATTTCAAGGTCCTAAACCAAGGATCTCAAATCAAAAGACCCTAGGTCTTTATTATGTATGGTTAATGAGTTATATCACTTTACTCATAATTCTAAATATAAGATGGGCGAAAACTCGTATTTATTGTTTACGCACCCTTTCAACCAAAATTTATAAGTAACAGCATGTCGCAACTAACAATTTAGTGAAAATAAGATGTTGATATGTTAAAAGGTTTTGAAAACTAGTAACAATAAGCCAAAATTTAGAATATGACCTTGACCTTTGACCTTGACCTTATTTTCATTTTTTAGACCACGGACCTTAAATCTGAAGACCCTAGGTCTCTATCACTTATGGTTTACCAGTTAGAAATGCATATCACTTGAATCAAATGAAAAAGGGGAAATAACTCTTATATTGAGTCTCCAAATAGCTTCGGTTCAAATGAATTGTCTTATCCTGAATATATAACGAGCAATTTGGTAAAATAAATTATGAATCTTTTACGGTTGCGAAGGAGTAGTGGCCACAAGGAAAACAGTGTTTGGGGAGATAACTCTGACAAAGTAAAGTATTTTGTCACTTGGTTGTAAATATTTAAAGCGAATAAACTATGTGATATCATGTTACAAATATGTAAGTGACATCTTATGAAACAACAATCCTTCGCAAGAAAAAAAATTAGGCGGAAGAAAATAAAAATAATCAGAACAAAAGCAATAGGTCTTTCCACCTTTCACCTTATAATCAGAACAAAACCTATAGGTCTTTCCACGGAAAGGTGGAAAGACCTAATAATAATCAGAACAAAATCAATAGGTCTTTCCACGGAAAGGTGGAAAGACCTAATTAAAAACCAACTGTTCAGAGATTAATTGAAGGTCTTTCCACTAGTAAAGATCTATTTTGATATTGAAATATAAAAAATCAGTTTAAAATGTTAGTTTTATGTGGCTTTATGATGTATTTATATGAATTTAAAGCAAAGGTCCAAATCTAGAACGTCGTATTAACCTATAACCTTGACCTCATTTTCAAGGTCACAAACCAAGGACCTAAAATCAAAAGACCCTAGGTCTTTAATATATAGATATAGGAAGATGTGGTGTGAGTGCCAATGAGACAACTCTCCATACAAATAACAATTTAAAAAGTAAACCATTATAGGTTAAAGTACGGCCTTCAACACGGAGCCTTGGCTCACACCGAACAACAAGCTATAGAGGGCCCCAAAATTACTAGTGTAAAACCATTCAAACGGGAAAACCAACATCACAACAAAAAAAAACATACGATAAAATATCAATTGGCAGACTTAACTCAATCAAAAAACCTATGATTAAACAATGAACGAATAAATTTGATTTGCGATATCTGAATACAAATGCACAGTTAATTAAATATTAGAGACAAACATTCATGACCAAAAAGCTAACAAACAAATTCAAACACAGGACATGACTGAGAAATATTTAACCAATCAATGTTCACTATAGAAAAAAAAACGTTTTTTTTATAATCTTGAAGTTTATACAAATGTTGTAAGAATAAGTGAAAAATTGAAGATATTACAAATAATCAAAGCTGGTGTACAGACAAGATCCATATAAATAAAAAAATAACAAAAAAGCATTATAAACAGTATCAACAGGTCGAATTAACAAGAAAATACGATTTGAGAGTACTCGCAGTTACTGACAGCTAGTTAAAAGCCAAAACCAATTAATAATAAAAAATCATGCATCAGAGACTGAAATCGACTAAAACACATCACAGGGATTTAGTATTTTAACGTCATTAATAGTCAAAGAAGACATGACTTGTGCAATGCCAAAAAAAAATGTATCGACAGGTAGTAGTATAGTGAAGAGCGACTTCTATAGAAATAAAAGTTAACGTGTCTGTGTCTCTATACATCTCGCCTCAAAAGATAATGAAATTTAGTTAAGTTTTAATTTGCTAATGACAATATCAATATTAGTGCCAATGTGAACTATATTCAGAGATCTTATTACAATATTGGTACGATAACCCTTACTTATAAGTTTGTTTAAAGGTTCGATGAGTTTACAAGGATCACATAGTGATTTCCTCGCTTTAAGTACAATATTACCATAAAATTTAGGATGTGAAATACCATTTTTAATAAGCTTTCTACAGGTATAGCAAAATTTACTAATCAAATCTTTGTATCTATGAAAGAATTTAGTAAAAGTTTTAAGTAATTTATGTTATCGAAATCCCTGACACAACAATTTACCAGTGATGCATTGATTACGTTCGTTAAAATCGATGACATCAGAACACACACGGGCAAACCGAACGAGTTGCGATGTATAAACACCGTATGATGGAGCCAAAGGCACATCGCCGTCTAAAAAAAGGAAAATTAACAATATGAAATGAAAAATCGTCTCTTTTGTCGTAAATTTTAGTGTGAAGTTTCCCGTTTGAAATTGAAATGTCTAAATCTAGAAAAGGACAACTGCTGCTGTTTATGTTAGATTTAGTTAAAGTAAGTTCGTCTGGGTAAATTTCTGAAGTATATTTAGAGAACTCTGGATTATTCAACGAAAAAATATCATCCAGATAACGGTAGGTATTTTTGAATGTATCAACCAAATGTAACAATGATGGGTCTTTACTGATTTGGTCATAAACTGAGATTCATAGCAATATAGAAATAAATCTGCTATTAAAGGGGCACAGTTGGTGCCCATAGGAATACCTACTACCTGACGATACACTTTATCGCCGAAACGTACATAAATGTTATCAAGCAGAAAGTTTAAAGCTTCAATCATATCCTCACATTTCCAGTAAGTGTATCTAGCATCCTTTCCTTTTTCGTTACAGAAAAAGGCCTTAAACGAGTTACAGCAAATAAAATTACAATGAGATTTTTCGAAAGACCATTTTATCAAATACAAAAACTTTTTCTTTATAAGATTGTGTGGAAGTGTAGTGTACAGAGTAGAAAAATCATAACTGTCAACAGAATTGTAAGGACCATTGAAAGCATGTATTTTATCTAAAACCTCTAAAGAATTTTTAACACTCCAAAAATAATTAATACCATTATTTTCATAAGCTTTATTACAAAAGTTAATAACCAGTTCTTTGATAGTAGTAAGGGAGGTGGTTAGAAGCACTGATAGATTAGTAGTAGAACACTTACTGGAAGCGGAGATGAAACGGAATTTAAATGGTTTTTTGTGTAATTTCGGTAACCAGTACATGGTAGGGACTTTCAAATGTTCGGAAGATGCTTTAAGCTGGGCAGTGGCAGTGGTATGCTTGTTAACGATTTGACTCTCTGTGGTGCGCACTGACCTGAATGTAGAGGAATTGATAATTTCGTTTTGAAGAACTTTCGTGTAGTATATGCGTCACACCACCACTACATTATTTGCTGCCTTGTCTGCCGGTACGAACACAAACCGCTCTGCGAGTACCTTGAGTTTGTTTTTTTATTCTAGAAATGGGTATATCATGGTTCCTATTATTAATTTCAGAATTGTTTTCTAAATGAGATATTCGAATATCAACTGTATTCATAATTTTATTCAAATGACTGTCTAAAGATTTTTTATCGGATTTTTCACGTTTGCACCAATTTTTACAATAGGCAGACAGAGCGTCTTTAATGACCTGACGACACTGTTTCTAATCTATTGTAGATGGAGGACGGTATTTCGGTCCTTTCTTTAGAAAAGTTATGACTTCACGGTCATCGACGATGTTGAGGTCTCCTGTGATAACATGACCATAGGGAACATATTTAAAACTAGATGTTTCGCAATCTCAAGTGGAAGGAACATTATTTTCTATATTGACGTCAGTTGTAATTGACGTATAATTGAAAATCAAATTTCTGCTCGGTTTTTTATAAGAATACGAAATAATGGGTTGTTCTATATTATCAAAATATGAAGGTATTAAGCTATAGACAGAAGAGTCATTGAATATGCTAGACAAATTAATAAAATCAATACCTCTATTTATATATTTTAATTTGAGAAAATGTCGTTTATGATTTTCAGGTTTATCAATAATAGGAAAAAGCCTGTGATGACAAAAGGCTGTTCATAAAATGGGCTAAAAAAAGAAATTTTATCACACTCCAGAAAAATAGCATATAATTTACTTATAGGTATCTGACTCAGTTTGCATAATACTTGATGTCTGCCATTATTCTTTATTATAGATAACAGATCAGCAAGTGTATAATTTATACGATGTTTAATACGTTGATTACGGTTCTTGCGTTTACCATGAGACCTATTATTTCTAAATCGTTTATAAACAATATTAATGACATTGATATGAGTTTTAGATATGTTCCCCTGCCCTAATATTTTATCATTTAGACCGAGAGGATAAGCTGTTTGAAGTCTTTTTATCCAAAACAATTCGCGAACTTCGCGTGATTTTTCAAATTGCTTGTGCGATTCTCCTGGTTGTTTTTGAACGGTTTCGAGCGGTTGGAATTTTATATATTTCAGATTATGATTATGCTTCTCTAAATGCTGATATACTAAACTTTTGAATTTTTTGGGTCTACGAAAGCGGTAGAGATGTTCTTGATTTCTTCTGAAATACTCTCGTCCCGTCTGTCCCACATATTGAATACCACACTTAGGTTGGGTTCAAGTTACCACATATATTAGGTTTTGAGTTTTTCAGGTAATATCACAGGAAAAGGAGAGCGAAAAGGTTCTCCCGTTCACTGTTAACCTTATAGTATTTTGAGAAGTTAATCTAAAACAGGTTAGTCATTTTTTGGCATTGCACGGGAAAATTTGTGGATATCCACGTGCATTTTTGTTAAATAATCTGGCTGTAGTGGCATTACCAATACGTTTATTTATGCACGTAGATAACCTAGAAGTTGTGTTGTTGATAATATTTTTTCCATTCCGTAAAATCATGATTATTTAATAGGGGTATAGGATCAATACAAACGACCGGAGGTTGTAACATTGAATGAGGATCACAGTTACGGAATAGGGAGTAATTAGGAGTGCAGTAAAGAACTCTTACAAAAACTGTAATAAAAGGCCCGACGTATGGACGTAAATATAACAAAACTGACATGTATAACAAACACAGGGCAAAAACAGTGGTTGTAAGAAATATGATTGGTTAATTAGTAATACCACTTTACGCGTAATTCTAAATGTAAGATGGACAAAAACTCCCATTTATTGTATGCGCACCCTTCAACCAAAATATACAAGTAAGAACATGTTACAACTAACAATTGATGAAAAATTATTTGTCAATATGTCACAGGGATGGGGGTCATTGAAAATGTAATGGTAATTAGGTGTAATGCATTACAATTTTCAATGTAATTGAATGTAATGTGTAATTAAATTTTTTTTAATTACATGTAATGGTAATTTAATTAATTACATTGAAAAAAGCATGTAATGCTCAATTACTTTTGAATTACATTTCAATTACATATACTTTTATGGTGTTAATGATAAAGATTTGTGTTTAATAACATAGATTGTAAAATAATACTTGTTTTCAAATATTGATATCACATACTTTTTCATTATATGAAGTCTATAATTTATACTAAAGTTACAATGTATATTAATATTTATTTGACCTGCAGATGTTGTTTTTTTTAATAATTATTATTTAATTATAAATTAAATCAATGTGAGAATCATATATTAGTGTTCAGTTATTACAAAAGATCTTTTAACTAAATAGATTGATAAGTAATTAATATCCTTGTTAAACAAAAACCAAAAAAAAAGTGTCGCTGTGAAACTTCTTTTTTAGACAGTTCATTTGCATTTAAAACCACTGCACACAATCATTGTGTCAAATAAGTTTACACAAAAGGATTATAGAAATAAAAATTAACAGCTGTAAACACAAACAGCAATTAATCAGATTAAAATGTCCAGGGGCAATGCCACTGTTACATGTATTTTTATCTAATTATCAAAATATTGCTAATATTAAGACATTATTCATACATTATTTGTACTAAAAATCATTTTCAATATTGTGACAAGCACACTTTTTGATATTTTTAATGCAAAACAGATTGATTTATATTATGTTTGATTTAAATGACTTCATTTCTGAGATGTAAAAATATCCCTTGATGTATTGGCAAGTTAATAGGAACCAATTCCCCCTCCTTTCAATATGATGATCTTCTGATTATAGAACTTCCATGTTCTGATCAAGCAATATCTGCCACAGTAGCTCCTGTCGAAAAGCTATTTAGAATTGATGTCAAGTGTTCATACCAGAGAGATTCAGACTAAATGACAAAACATTAAAATAGCTAATTATTATCAAATGCAACGCTTTCAACTATGCTTACATGAATATTTTACACAGGAATTATTTATACATGTAGAATATTGTTAAAAAATACCATGACAAAATGTAATGTGTAATTTAATTAATTACTTCAGTAAAGTAATTGTAATTTAATTAATTACATTTCAAAACAGTGTAATGTGTAATTGATGTAATTGATCATTTTTGCAATGTAATGTGTAATTTAATTAATTACATTCCACTGTAATTGACCCCAAGTCTGATATGTCATACGGTATTTGAAAAGCAGTGAAAATAAGCAAAAATCAAAATTTAGAATATGACCTTGACCTTTGACCTCATTTTCATTTTTTTGGACCACGGACCTTAAATCTGAAGACCCTATGTCTCTATCACTTATGGTTTACCAGTTGGAAATGCATATCACTTGAATCAAATGAAAAAGGGGGAATAACTCTCATATGGAGTATCCATATAGCTTCGGTTCAAATGAATATCCTTATCCTAAAGATGTAACGAGCAATTTGGTAAAATAAATTTGTCGTAATCTTTTACGGTTGCGAAGGAGTAGTGGCCACAAGGAAAACAGTGTTTGGGGAGATCACTATGACAAAGTAAAGTATTTTGTCACTTGGTTGTAAATATTTAAAGCGAATAAACTATGTGATATCATGTTACAAATATGTAAGAGACATCTTATGAAACAACAATCCTACGCAAGAAAAAAAATTAGGCGGAAGAAAAAAAAATAATAATCAGAACAAAAGCAATAGGTCTTTCCACGGAAAGGTGGAAAGACCTAATAATCAGAACAAAATCTATAGGTCTTTCCACCAGTTAATATCTATTTTGATATTAAAATATTAAAAATCAGTCTAAAATGTCAGTTCATATGGCTTTATGATGTATAGATATGAATTTAAAGCAAAGGTCAAAATCTAGAAGGTCAAATTAACCTATGACCTTGACCTCAATTTCAAGGTCACAAACTGAGGATCTCAAATCAAAAGACCCTAGGTCTCTAAAATATATGGTTAATAAGTTATATCACTTAACACATTTTAGACATGATAGGGGCAAACACTCCCATTCATTGTCTACGCACACTTTCAACTAAAATTATTAAGTTACGACATGTGGCAACTAACAATTTAATCAAAATAATTTGTCGATATCTTATACGGTTTCTGGAAATGAGTGGAAATAAGCCCTATTGAAAAATTTGAATATGACCTTGACCTTTGACCTTGACCCAAATTTCATTTTTTTGGACCAAGGACCCCAAATCAAAAGGTCCTAGGTCTCTATCACTTATGGTGTTCCAGTTTAAAATACATTTCAAAATTTCAAATACAAAAGGGGAAATAACTCTTATATGGAGCGTTCATATTGCTTCGGTCGAAATAGGACAAATCATGCAAAAGATATAACGAGCAATTTTATAACATAAATTTGTCGTAATCTTTTACGGTTGCGAAGGAGTCGTGGACATAAAAAAAATAGTGTTTGGGGAGATATCTCCTACAAGGAAAAGTATTCGGCTACGCAGGGTAAATTTCAAAAGCGCATAAACTGTTCGATATCATATACCAAATATCTAAGCGACATATTGCGAAACAGATATTCATCGCAAGAACAAAATTAGGCGGAAGAAAAAAAAATATATATAAATCAATTGCTTTTAAAAAGCAATTGGAAGCGGTATTTCCCCCTTTGAAATTGATTGATTTTGGGGGGGGGGGGTGTTTGTTTGTTTGTTTGTTTCTGTATGGGGTCTGTATCATTGTTACCGGAGAAGTTTCATGTTTAGTTTGGAAAGTTTTTATTTTATTTTAGGTTCAGCGCGCGCGCCAGATTGAGGAGACATCACGTGACGCGGGTTTATAATAACGAAAACTTAGTCGTTTTATTTCTCTTTAGGTGGGGACGTTGAACAGACAACATGTATAGAGACAGAATGTACACAATGTAATTTCTTTTGTCATTGTAGGAAATTGACATTTTGATCACAGTTTACCAGCAGTGCATGTTTTGGATTTAATTGATCCGGTGTAACTTTAATACACATTTAAGGATTATTTTCTGATAATGTACATTTTTCAGCACCTGTTTGTAACACAGATTAGTATTTCAATCTACAATGATCTAGCAGCGGACATTTTATTGTAGGATGTCACTGAGATTTACGGACCTAGCAAGCAATTTTTACGGCATTGCCATTTTTTCTCTCTAGGAAAAGTCTTGAGAGATATCTGCACCACGTTGTTTTATGAACCTTTAGTACATGTACATTGGACTTGTAGTTTCAGAGTACATGTGGATTTTTTTTTGAGAAGAGATGTCAGAAAAATATTAAAATTCAAAATCTTGAATAATTGAGAGTTTTTTCTTTCCATATTGTTTTAAATATACTGTAATGAATAAACTGTCATACATATTGATTGGTTGATTAAACACGTTGGTTGGTTGGTTAAACACGTTGGATAGGGTTTCTTGAAACAAGCGAAAAAGAAACAAATGAGTTCTTGCACTCCATATTAAACACATAAGACGGAAACATGCACTGATTGGTTGATTGGTTGATTGATTGATTGATTGGTTGGTTGGTTTGTTGGTTAAACACATTGATTGGCTGATTAAACATGTGGTTGGTTGGTTAAACACGTTGGATAGGTTTCCTAAAACAAGCGAGAAAGAAACACATGAGATCGATCCTGAACCCCATATTAAACACATGAGACGTAAACATGCACTGATTGATTCATTGATTGATTGGTTAAACACGTTGATTGGTTGATCAAACACGTTGTTGATTGGTTAAACACGTGGGTTAGGTTGAAACAAGCGAAAAAGAAACAAATGATTCCATATTAAACTCATGAGACGGAAACATGCACTGATTGATTGATTGATTGGTTGGTTGGTTAAACATGTTTATTGGTTGATTAAACACGACCGTTGGTTGATTAAACACGTTGGTTGGTTGGTAAAACACGTCGGATAGGGTTTTTGAAACAAGCGAAAAAGAAACAAATGAAATCTTGGACTCCCTATTAAACACATGAGACGGAAACATGCACTGATTGATTGATTGATTGATTAGTTAGTTGGTTGGTTGGTTGGTTAAACACGTTGGTTGGTTAAATAATGTTTCTTGAAACTAGCGAAAAAGAAGCAAATAAGATCTTGGATTCCATCTTAAACACATGAGACGGAAACATGCACTGATTGATTGATTGAGTGATTGGTTGGTTAAACACGTTGATTGGTTGATTTAACACGTTGGTTTGTTAAACACGTTGGATAGTGTTTCTTGAAACAAGCGGAAAAGAAATAAATGAGATCTTGGACCCCATATTAAACACATGAGACGGAAACATGCATGCCTGCACTGATTGATTGATTGATTGATTAATTGATTGGTTGGTTGGTTCGAATTCAAACACACATAAAACTCTTTAAATAGTGCCCAAATCACATAATTTGCCTCTTAGTACATGACCTTGACCTTTGAACTTTCGACCTTCGTCAAGTTCATTGCTCCACAATGTCATTGCAAAAGATCCTATGGGTCAAGGACCTTTTGTTTAAGAGTTTTGCCTAATAATGGCTTTATATAAACCATAAATGGTAAAACCAATACAGTCATTCCGTTACAAAATTGCTCCTTGAAGTACCAAGCATTTTTCACTACTTAAATTTTTCTGTATCTATAACCATTATAAAGTTATAGGGAAATCAAAAACAAATAAAAATCTAAAATACGACCTTGACCTTTGACCATGACCTAATTTTCATTTTTTTGGACCAAGGACCTCAAATCAAAAGATCCTAGGTCTCTATCACTTATGGTGTTCCAGTTTAAAATACATTTCAAAATTTCAAATACAAAAAGGGAAATAAATCTCATATGGAACGTTCATATTGCTTCGGTCGAAATTGGATAAATCATGCGAAAGATATAACGAGCAATTTTATAAAATAAATTTGTCGTAATCTTTTACGGTTGCGAAGGAGTTGTGATCACAAGGAAAACAGTGTTTGGGGAGATAACTCCTCCAAAGAAATGTATTAGGTTACGTAGGGTAAATTTCAAAAGCGCATAAACTGTTCGATATCATATACCAGATATCTAAGCGACACATTGCGAAACAAATGTTTATCGCAAGAACAAAATTTGGCGGAAGAAAAAAAAAATAATCAGAAAAAAAACAATAGTTCTTTCCACAGAAAAGTGGATAGACCTAATAATCAGAATAAAACCAATAGGTCTTTCCACAGAAAAGTGGAAAGACCTAATAATCAGAATAAAACCTATAGGTCTTTCCACGGAAAGGTGGAAAGACCTAATAATCAGAACAAATTCAATAGGTCTTTCCACGGAAAGGTTGAAAGACCTAATGAAGTGTAAATGTGACAATAACACCCCTTCACTAGACACAAGTTGAGGATAAAATAGATACAATGGTTGTTCTTAATTAAAAAAAATATATAATTTTAGTGTAAACTTGTTCTCTTTCATTATGTTTTTTTTAACGTTATTACATTTGGCATCCATCGTCAATCAGTTAATGAATGAAATAGTATTATTTGGGGTTCGCATTCTAAAACCCATGCAGAATTGCTCTTGCTACACATGTACAATATATAATTATGTCAATTTTGCATTGAAACATGTAAGCTGTTCATAGCCGTGATCGTCTAGTCGTTGGCACCGAAAGAAGTAACTGTGTTATTAACAGTGCCAGGTTCAAGCCTAGTACCTGGAATATTTTTTTTGTAATGATTTTCTCTACCAAAATATTGTTTTTAATCTTAGAGGTATCCATATTTCATTTTTCATATAAAGTTGTCGATTTTGTTTCTGGTTTTATCGCCAAAGAAGTAGTTTTACAGTCGAAGCTTGTCAAACTTTATTCACATTAGAGTCAGTTAAATGTTGATGTACATTTGGAGCATTTATAATCAAACAAAGAAAAACTAATTGATCATGATATGATGTCATTTAAATACTGAAACCAAAAGTAAACATTTGTTATAATATAAAAGGAAAGACCTTGTACGTTAAAAGTAATGTGTACATGGATTTTTTTTATCATGGAATTGTAATAATAAGTGATATTTAGATATATCTTGATTGTATACTGTTTATATATTTTATTAAACAACAAAGAGACAGAAATACATTTTTGTGCCATGTATTGACAGATATACGCTATAAGAGTGATTTTAAATAAAGATAATTATCAGCAATCGTGGTCTAGTGGTATCATGCATAGACTACAGACTTTACTGACGAAAATACGCGCTAATTCGAGCCTGGCATCAGTCACTAGTTTTTGAGAGGATAACGTATCGTAAGTTGAAAGTTATGATATAAGTTATCTTAAGTTAACATGGTGGTCAGTGGATTCTTGAAAAATAATCCACTGTAAGAACAATAGACTGACGTCAGAGAAATGGGTTAACACATGAGATTACTCACATGGTCAAAGGTCTATGTGCAGCTTTCCATACTAGAAGTAATACCACCATTGATTTTCTCCTATTAGTCTTTGTTAAATTTGCACTTTTCAAAAACAATTGCAGAATTTATCTTTCTTTCAATTAAAGAAATACTTGGCATGAGTTAAGATTTATCCTGTCAAGTACTACAGAACAAAATTCACATGACATTTCATTGTATATAAGAAAATAACAATCACTGGAAGTTAACCAATCAAGTATCTCACCTTATTTAATCGGTGAACAAGGTTTAGTCACAATGTTACCTCAAGATTACAAATTATTTTGTAGAAATCCCAAATAAAAAAATGATGGGGCTTTAAATTACCCAAAAAATATGTTTATGACACAGAAATGTTTTACTGCAATTGAATGTAGGAATAGTTACCTACAACTGTCAAATTCAAGGGAATTTTTTTTCCCAACTATTTTCGTATACAACCGGATGTAACGTACCATGATTTGGCGGTATTACACTTAGATAATTTAAGACATTAAAATTATATGAGGTATTTAGGTAATTAAAATTCGTTAACTAAGCGACTTTTTTAACATTCCCCGCTTCACTATTTAGAAAAATGGAAAAACATGAAGGCAAGAAACAGAAACAGGGTGTCTTAAAACCAAAAAGTAAATCAACAATAGAAAATAAAGATAAATAACAACTTATCTCCACTTACAAAAAAAAAAAATGAAAGAAGAGCGAATATAAATACTCAAAAATGACAAATAAAAAGTGTAAATATCAACTGCCAAGTAGGAGTATTTGATAAAGAAATTTTAGTAAAACAATTCAGTGTTGCCAGTACATGTATATCACGATTAATGTTAGTGTATACACATGGTTTAAATTTGAGATTGAAATAAACAAACGTAATGTTTGATTCTTTCCTTTAAAAATGTTCAGACACCGTCACGACTTGTTAGATCATTATGGGTGATTTGTGTCACTAATGACGACGGATATCTTCTAATGGTCAACAAATTACCATACAATTACTTAAAATAACTAGCCTTTTATTTTGGGTTAAATTGCTAGTAAATATGTATGCAAAACAAAATGCAGTTAAATAACAATTGTTCATATCATATCTAACAATGACATATGACTAGTGAAATCAATGTGAATAATCATTTACTCACCTGATTCTGTAAATTTAGATTAATACCACGGTCGATTAGAAAAGTCGCGATTTCAGTTTGATCGTTCAATACAGCCTCGTGAAGTGGAGTATTACCGTCCTGTAAAAAAAATACTACGCAGTGCAAACATAACATTTAATGTTAAAGATTGCAGCTGATATCACTACAAAATTCAAAAAGTCTGAAAAGACCAGGTTTTGTCTGAATTTGCATGAATTTTTACTCGACATTCTTAATTTGTCTGAAGATATTTTTAAATTCTTGACATTGTATGAATTTGTCTAATAAGGTTCATGATTTTTCTTGACAAGTGTCTTGACAGTATGAACATTGTTTTAAAATTTCTCGACACTTCCTGTATCATCTCATAAGAGTCTGGATTAGACTCAACCAATTATTGACTGTCTTAAATTTGTCTCGATCTGTCTTGACACATTCTTGACATTCTTAATGATGTCTGAATATGTTTTGACATATTTTTGACATTCTTAATAATGTCTGAATATGTCTCGACACATTCTTGACAGTCTTAAAAATGTCTTGACACCATCTCAACAGTATAAATTTCGCCTGAAATGTGTACAGACTTATTCTGAACTGTTTATGACAATATATTGCTGTTATATATTCCTTTTTATTATGGCTAAACTCAAAGTTGAAGAATCAATGATTAATTTGGTATAGTAAGATACCCTTTTGGTGCAACTATGTTAGAATACCTTGCATAATCCTCCATGTAGTTTAATTGTGACTTATTTTTATTTAACGTTTAATTAATCTTTTTCACTTGGAATATAAGTCGAAGTAATTGACAGACCGCATTTAGATTTTTGTCATTCGCAAAACTGCCTGTCAAAATCGCTTCACTAAAATAGGTGTCTTGTAGGGAGTTTAAAATGTGACCATTAGTCTCTTTTGGACCCCACAATTCCTCTTTTGGGTTTGTGTGGCTACAAAAAGAGGGGGAAAAGGGGGGGGGAGCTTTTGTGTAGGTCAAATAATTTGATCTTATTTTGATTCAAAAACCTTATTAATTCTTTAGAACAACCCAAAATCAATTTTTATTCAAATTGGAGTGTTTGAGTGTTGAATTTCATAATTTTTTATCAAAAATACATTTTTTTTTATTATTTCTGATGTAGATAATAATTTTCTTTTAATCTTTGAAAATTATTCAATGTGTTTTTATGTTATAATAATTTACTTCATAATTTTAATGAAAAAAATCCATTTTAGTTCAATTTGTTTCATCAAAATGATGATTCTCATAATTTTCATTAATCAACAACCTTTTTAAATTGTAGTGGCATGGTGGGTTAACTAATAAGTTGTATGGCTGATTACAGGTAAATCCGTATTTATATTTGACAGTTGCGTTAATTCTGGGTATTGGAATACCTTACTTGTATGGGAAACATCCTGTCCATGTGTAATACTTAATATATATTCCAGCAGATGTCATTACAGAATTGTTTCTTCTGATAAATGAATGATGTGTATATCATCATAATTAGCTATTTAAATCAACCACATTTTTGTATAATAATTATTTACCATATCAACATTGAATATTATGAATGTAGAAGAAATATGTATACAGTATGATTGGTTTTAATCATTTAATTTATTAGATTTAGGAATCAAAATTTGTAATTTTTTTAAAACCCACATTTTAATTGTTTTATATCAACACACTCACATTTAAATTATGTTATACATTAGATATCATATATATAGCCATATTTGCTTTGTAAAAATACTAAGATACCCAAATTTTCAACTATTTTACATGCCAAACTTTCATATTTTTATAAAAAAGTGTAACTTGAAACAACAGTATAGTATATAAAGAGAAATAAAGATTAAAGTTATATCATGAATATTGGTCATGATTTGTAAAACTCGGAATTGTCAAGTAAATTTAAGACACAATTCAAAATGGTCAGAATATGACAAGCCATACTGATAAAAAATAAGAATGTCAAGAGTATGTCGAGAAATTTCAAGACAGTATTCAAATGTCAAGAATTTGTCAAGACATTTTAAGACCATATTCAGAATGTCTAGAATATATCGAGTAAATGTCATACAAATTTAATTTTAATGAGAATTTGTCAAGAAAAATTAAGACACAAGTCATACTTTTTGAGAATGTCGAGTAAAGGTTCATGCAAATCAAGACAAAAAATGGTCTTTTCAGACTTTTAGACTTTTGTAGTGTATATAAACTAACGCATGACTACATATTGTCGCATTTATCGTAACATGTCGACCCTGTAGCTGGTATAATAATCAAGTAAAAATTATAATAATTTACTATCAAACATTCACTTGATAATAATAGTGAGATGACTATTTGTGGAATATGTTCAACTTTCGTTAATCGATTCAAAAAGTTAGGATAAGAAACAGATACAAAGTAACTGAAAACCAAAAAGTAAATCAACAATAGAAAATAAAGATAGGAAATGACTCATCATCACCAATTCCGAATTTTAAGATGATTTTATTGAGGATTCAACAGGAGCATATAATATAGACATTGGAGCTCATAAAAGTTAGTGTTGCCAGTATGAAACGTATATTAAATTTTGAGTATATAAAACCAAAACCGAATTCTTGCTCCGAATAGTAAGCCATATCAATAATTTTCAATATTTGGCTTGTATATAAATATGTAAATTTAGATTAATAAAAACGCCGTTTAGCAATCTTGGGATATCAGTTTGTTCGTCCAATGCAGCATCGTGACGTGCAGTACTACCATTATATATAAAGAAACGTATTTCAATGCTGATATAAGAGTAAATGATCAAGGACGCAGCTGATAACCGCAACTAACTTGAGAAAACGTTGTGTCACATTTATTGTTGCAAGTGTACCCGGATGACGATATAATAATCAAATAACTTTATTGGCTAATTAATTGCTTTTATTTTTTCACTTGCTAATCATAATGCGGGATTTTGTTATAGATGTTCAAATCTCGTGAATATATTGAGACATTTTAGGCAACAAACAAAAACTGTATAATTAAACCAAGATAAAAATCAACAATATCAATTAACTTTTTGCTTTTTATACAAATGACAGGACATGATGAGGGAAAAGATTCTGGTGAAGGGGATGCCATTAAGGTGTTTGTTAGAATCCGACCACAGGACTCCTATGACACAGATATTGGACAGGTTCTGACACTCAAGGTCCTTGATGAGACCTCCCTTGTGATGAGCAGTACACCAAAATCCAGAACGGAACTATATTTGCTTATGGTCAAACTTGGTCTGGAAAAACACATACAATGTTAGGTCCTTGTGAAGATGCAGATAACTTTCAGCATGAATTGAGAGGAATTATTCCAAGGAGTTTTGAAAATCTTTTTAACAACGTAGCAAATGCACAGGAAATGAACAAGGGTAAAGAATTTTTGTTAAAATGTTCTTTTTTGGAGATCTACCGAGAGGATGTGTTTGATTTATTAGAGCCATCAAATCGAGGACTCCACTTGAGAGATAACATGAAAAAAGGTGTTTTTGTGGAAGGTTTGGTGGAAAACGCTGTAACCAGTGCTGTAGATGCTTATCAACTTCTTAATTCCGAATGGATAAACAGAAGAGTAGCTTGAACATCAATGAATAGAGACAGTTCAAGGAGTCATGCAGCATTTACCATAACTATAGAATCAAAGGAAAAGAAAGATGGTGTACAGAGTTTAAGAGTGTCTCAGTTAAACCTTGTAGGTTTAGCTGGCAGTGACCGACAGAAGGATTCAAATTATGTCGGTAAAAGATTAAAGGAAGCTGGTTCTATAAACAAATCTTTATCAGTACTCGGAAATGTCATCAACTCGTTGGTTCACATCAGTCATTGTAAAACAAGGCATATACCTTACAGAGATTCTAAGTTAACCTTTCTTTTAAGAGATTACCTCGGAGGAAATGCTAAAACACATATCATTGCATGTGTTCATTCGAGCTCAAAATGTTTTGGAGAAAGTTTGTCAACCCTACAGTTTGCAGGAAGAGCTAAAATGATAAAAAAAAAGGCTGTGATCAATGAGGATTCCCAAGGAAACGTGATGGCATTACAAGGAGAGATCAAGAAACTTAAAGAGATGTTACAGCAATATGCATCTGGAACAATTAAAATGGAACCTTCCACATCAGGAATAACGCAGGAAGGTGACAACACAAGTTATGTTAGTGATTCAGAATGGAAAGAAAGATTTATACAAGCAATGTTACTCAGGGAAAACTGTGCTCAGGAAAAAAGAGAAATTGATAAAATTAAGAGATCAGTGTAATAAAAAAGATGCCTGCCTTCAGTCAACAAAAATGATTGTCAAATTTAGAGAGAATCGAATATCGCAGCTGGAATCTGCATTAAAGACGAATGGACTTGATTCAGACGACAAAGACAAATATGCTGAAGACATAAAAGCAGAGATCAATTTGCTGCAGGAACAAGTTAAACAACTTCCTATGGTCGCCAAATACTCCATGAAAATTCAGGCCCTGAAATCTCAACTGAAACATGAGAGAACTCAGAATGATAACACTAACAGAAGTAAGGCGGACTTTTTGATGGAATTAGATGGAAAATATAAAGAATTAACATAATACAAGAAAATATTCACACCAGCACAGACTCCCAAAGAAAAAAATGTAGCTACTGCAACATTTGAAAAATACAAAAGTCAAGTTAATAATCTACAAGAGGAAGTGGCTAAGCTGAAACAACAGCTAACAGAAAATGCAGCAGAAAGCAACAGCTAACAGAAGATGCAGCTGAAAAGGAGAAAGTGGGATGAAATTCTGAGATAGAATCATTAAAGTCAACCGTGAAAGACCTAAGTACCAGTCTGAAAACTCAAAAACTGACCAATACGATAGAAAGAGAAAATATGAATGATAAGAATTTACAAACAATCACACAAATAACAACACCAAAGAAAGCAGCATATACTTTACGAAACAATTTGCAAGTGGAAAAAATATACAAAGACAGTTTGATTTCTGAATTAGAAGAAACATGAAGGAATGAAAAGAGTAAAGTGTCTGACTTACTTAGGGAGAATCAGACTTTATTACATGAACCACAACAAGAAAGATATACTATGTCAGACCAGTTGAGAGAAGAAGAAAGACAGAATGAAGCTAATAACCAGACAATCAGTAATTTACAAAGATAATTACAGAATTTAGAGCAAACTGCCAATACACAACAAAAACAACTTACACAAAATACAGAAGTGATTAATAATTATCTAGACAAGATTAAAAATTTGAAAACCAGTTTGTTTGAGAAGAATTTCACGTTAGAAACTGAGCATGAGAACACTAAAAGTCTAGAAGAAAGTGTTCAGTCACTCGTGAGTGAAATAAGGAATATTAAAAGTCAGGTGACAATTCTGGAAGCAGAGAAGAAAAAATTGGAAGAGGACCATCAGATAGAGTTGTCTAATGTAAATGATCAAGTTGACTGTCTGACAAAGAATTTCAATGAACTCGAAGAAGAACACAGAAAAGTACAGAAATTGAAGAATGATCTTGAGAAACAATTTGAAACTTTGAAAGACGAAAAAGAGGCTTTGAACACTTTAATAAAAGAAAATAAAGAAGTTTAAGAAAATGAAGTAACTGATTTAAAACAGCAGGTAGTAGTTGCAGAAAAAAGATTGATCGACAAGGAGTCAGAAAGTGAGGAAGTATTTGGTAAACTTATAGAAGAACTAACTTCTAAAAATGATAGACTCAAAGAGAACAACAGTGTTTTTTGTCAATCAATTAAAGAACTTCAGGAAAGCAAGGAAGAAAAGAACAGAGAAAATAAAGAATTAAAGAATAAATTAAAAGCCATAGATTCACTATCTGAGGGATTCCGTAATCAAAACCAGTGTCTTGAGTATAAAATGCCAAATAAAAGGGACACTCTGGACAAACTGTCTGTTGAATCTATGGTCAAAGAGGAACAGATTAGATGACTAGAAAGTGATTATGAAAAGATGTAGGAAGAATCATCAAACATAAAGGCTGAAAATGAGATGCTTCAGCTTAGATTTATAGAAATAGACAAAGAGGTGAGTGAAGTGAATGAGAGAAATAGGGCCTTACTAGAGGATAATGATAAACTTGTAGGACATCAAAACTTAAAACAGAAGATACATTATACAGCCAAGTAAAAGGAAGAAAACAATTTCTTAAGAGAACAATTAAGCAAGCATCAGCAGGAAATAATGAAATTAAAATCAGGAAGGAAAACAGAACTCCATTGCAACAGTGGAACGATTACTTCGTCATTTCACTTGACCCATATATTTATCTCTCAAACGATGAATTCTTCAAGCCCATTAATCAAAACTAAGTTTAGACACATTACAAAATAATGGAATAAGAAGCGTGGTCATATTCTCATTTATAACTTATAAGATTAAAAAAAAGTTCCAAGCACGGCGGACTATAAAAGGTGAACACGACTTGCCTTCTTCTTTTTGTTTTTAGCATATTTCAACTATATCATATATCAAGATACATTTGACGAAGGTCAAAATTCTTCTCACTAATGCATCTGTGTCCACCTTTCCGTAGACTTTTTCAGATGAAACTTATAAGGACTCATCTGCAGTGAAAATATGATTTCTCTTTACTGAATCAGTTAAGGTTTATGACCCCATCTGTAGCCATTTTTTCTACGAACTTTTCAAACTTTAATAAAACAAAAACTACAGATATAATGAATAATAAAGATAGGCCATTTTGTATAATACCAAGAAAAAAACTTGATGCAAAGCATTATTATTTACTGTTTCATTGCATTTTATAGAAAACCAAGATTTTTATTGAATATCCATAGCCTTTAATAAGAGTTTTTTGTTATAAAATTTGAATCAAAGATTACTCACTTGCTTTTTTATGACGTGCTGGCGTTTAATTTTTACAAAAAAATCCAAGCAAACTGTTAATTGCAAACAACTCGTCCTGAGTCACTAATTCTATATGTATCAGTCATCAATTTTTTTTATGGACGAACATTCCAGTGTGTGATTTTTAAAGTAATGGAAAACTTTTTCCAAACTTCAGCGATGTTTTCAATCAAATTCGATGGTTGGCAATTACCCGTCTCTATACGTCCGTACGTCGAGTTACGTATGTTATTTTATTGAAAATCTGTAATAAACATTGACATATGATTGGTGACATCCACTTACCTTTTGCGGATCATTTATATTAATACCACCGTCGATTAGCAACCTAACGATTTCAATTCGCTCAGCCAAGTGAAGTGCAGTACTACCATTCTGTACAAATAAATACTGAGTAGTGGTATCATTACATTGAATACTAAATATATGAATATTGCAGCTATTATATAAATTAACGCATAACTACATTTATCGAAGCACGTGGACCCTGGTGTCGGTATAATATTCAAGTAAAAATGATAATAATTGTTATCAAATGTTCACTTCATAATTCTAGTTAATATGCACATTTTATGTTTTTTTTTGTTGCTAAATTGGCTCAATCAATTAGGCGTACTAAATTATAATCCTGGTACCTTTGATAACTATTTACGATATCAAACCAGTTAAAATACATCAGAACAGTATTAATCTTAAGGTAACAATGTGTGTAAAAAAGAGTGATATCTTATGGAAATCCTGTTAAAGATAATAATTTGTTTAGAAACAGTCACTAATTTTACCTCATATTCAAAATTGGAATTATTTAAGTCAAAAATCGTAGGAAAAGGAACCTATGATCTGATTGAAATTTGGTAAATTAACTTCTATAAGGTGTCGAGACAAGTGGCATAGTTTACCCGATGTTGAAGAAAACTATTAACAAGTAGTCTGGACGTAAGATAAATATTTCTAACTCTGATATAATTTCATCTTTATTTATTTTTAGATTTCCAACCAGATAGGTGTAATTTGATACAAGACCGCACGAAGACCATACTTTAGGAATGATTTGATATTCAATGTCACAATTACTGCCAGATTATACACATGGTATATTTTTGAGGTTGGCAAAAACAAACGTAAAGGTTAAATCTTTCCTTTAAAAATGTGTCGGACGACATTATGACTTGTTGGACCGTTATGGGTAATTTGGGTCACAAATGACGACGAATATCTTTCACTCGTCTACATAAACAACACAAACAATCCGCCCTATTTCCCCTGAAAACTACCTACCTAGGAAAAATAAATCAATCCACTCATTGACTGTTATTTTTTTTAGTTCTTTCATAAAATATGCTATCATAGAAATCGAGGAGCAATCCTTATGTTGATAATTTCTTTGAATTAAGGTATATTTATGAATTTGCTTTTTTTGCAAGTTCACAAGATTTTTAAACCTCTAGTTTATTCGTGAAATAACTGCGACAGAAGCTAAATTTCTTCATTTGAACTATGAAGTTAAGTATATTAGTTTCCTTTTTGTGATAATATTGTAATTAATTCCTTTTCGAACGTATGCGGTTTTACAAGATTGTCAAAGTTTGTATTATGTTGTGCTTGTAAATTTTGACGTCCAGTATTACTGAAGAGACAATAATTTTCGAAATTCACTTTACGTGCAATCAAATTAGTATTGGTCATGTCATATCAAACATTGACATATGACTGGTGAAATAAATGTGAATAATCATTCACTTACTTTATTCTGTAAATTTATGTTAATACCATGGTCGATTTGCAACCGTACGATTTTAGGTCGCTCTGTCAATACAGCCTAGTGAAGTGCAGTACCACCACTTTGTACAAAGAAACACTAAACAGTGTTCACATAACATTTACTGATGAAGAATGCAGCTGATATATCAACTATCGCATGACTATATAGGGTCAAATTTATCGGAGCACATCGACCATATAGCCCTTATATTAAACAAATAACTATTTCGGAATATAATTGCTATCGAGTTGTCATTGCTAAGAATAGTAAGGTGACAATTGTGGTAGGTGTTAAAATCTCGTTAATCGATTAAGATAAAATAAGGCAAGATAAATAAACAGAGTATCTTTTAACCAAATAGTAGATCATTAATAAAAAAAAAAAGATAGGACACAAATCATTACCACTTATCAAAAAAGAAGGAAAAGGGTATTCCTTCTACTCCAAAACGGCGATAAAAAAGTTAATTTAAAATCTCAAATATGGAGAGTTAGTAAATGTAGGGTTGCCAGTATGACATGTACACTAACTTTTACCAAATTATCAAACCAATACCGAATTTTACATAGAAACGTATGACTTACTAAATGTGTAAAATATGTTTTGATATAATGCTTTCAATTTCACAATGTCATGATTTATGCGTATTAAATCGAAAGACAATGGGCCAGATTTTTAATGTAACATTGTGTCTTAGAAGTTTTGATTACTTAATGAAATTTGAATGAAAATATCTGAAACGTGAAATATTTATATTATTCTTAAAACTCACCAATGTTTGACAGTTTATATTTGCTCCTTCTTTTAAACACTGTACTACTTTCTCCTTGTCTCCATACTCAGCAGCAAGTGTTAGATCCTGTACCACAAGAATGTATTCATCACTGTTTAAATGAGGATGCATTTCACATAAACAAAAGCTGTACCACATGTATGATATTGACATACTGATTGCTTTTACAATTATCTTCAATTATTCATAATGAAGATGTAGAGCATACATATCATGAGTTAAAATAGAACGTAGATTCTAGAAGAAAGCAAAATGACGGATTAAGGAAAGAAGTGTTTGCAATACTCGGGCACCCATAATGCTCGATAGTTTTCTATTGAACACTATGAAAGCCTTATGTTGATGTTCAGCATTATATGCAGTCGTTTGAACATTACATACGGTGGTCAAAATAGTGTATGCAGTGGTCGCAACACTATAAGCAGTGGTTACAACAACATATGCAGTCGTAACATAATTGTATGCAGTTGTCTGAACATTATACAATGTATGTTCCAAGACAAAATTTGTATGTTAGAACAACAATGGCTAACGTGATAGCGGAACCTTGATACGACATTGTAAGGTTTTATACAATGCCTAGGTCCAGCGTTGGCCAAATCATTAAATAATACAGCCAATCTTTAACAAACGTCGGGAAAACTTAGTAATACACACTTTAAACAAGTTAACCAAACGTTGACACTCCGTGGGTTCAATTTGTAAACTCTTCAAAATGAAGAAGGCCAAACATAAAGGCATATGTGTACAGCATCATAGGAAAACAAAACCGTTCACCTCAGAGAAAATGAAAAGAAAAAAGAAAAAAGCGCGAACACATGATCAAATCAAATAAAGATAACACTACCAGTAATAGTTTTGGTGTACAGTCATTGTACCACATCATTTGAGGAACGGACCTTGATCATAGGTTCACGTTGAACGTCGATCTGAGTCTTACATATATATGAAATACGACACTGAATATTTACTAAAGACTTTAAGTGGCATACAACTTTTGATTGTTCAATATGAAGTGAAAACGAGACATACAATATATATAAATGCCATTCAATGTTTCAGTATTATCATTCATTATAGTTAAATTACATTATGCAGTCATATTTCGTTAGTTAAACATCAGTTTAAGTAATGCATTCAATTACTAGTTACATCGTTTCTTTGGAATAAATTACCCTTAAATCGGTGAAATAATGTCTGGCCAAATTGCAAACAATGGCAGTTGATATTTTTTCACTGATAACGATTTCAATCGAAATACTTAAATACATGAATTTAATTACTGTTTTGTTTTGTTTGCTAAAATTTTAATTTCGACTGCATAGTATGCCGTGACCAATGCATATAACACTGATAAACAGCATAAGGCAGTCATGGCGTATCATAGTTTTCATGGGTCAAAATCTTTTAATTTATTGCATCCTTAACTTAGTACACGCTCCCCATTTGAAAGGTTCATAATAAGTAGACATCTTATTTAAATCTAGTGCGTACACACTTAAATTATATATTTATGAACTATGATTTCAACGGTTTGCTTGATATAGTATTCATTATAAAGTCTAAAAAAACAAAAACTCATGTCTGAAATGACGGAAATCACTACCAGTTTAAACCATCATAAAAATGTACTAGGTCTGCATTTGATAAACAAGTCTTAACTGAACACAACGTTCAAACTTATGATTGCATTGGATAAAAACCGCATTTTTATACGTGTGCATGCAAAACACATTTCTTATTTCTAAATACAGCACAAACAACATTTTCCCAAACAATCATAAAAGTGATAAAGTAAGTTTTTACAAAACGCATCTGTTTAACGCATCTTTCTAACAATTCGAACAACTGATGTTCTTAAATCCTGCTCACTAAGTTAGGCATTACTTTTTTTAATCATTATCAGAAATATTTACAAATGTGTTATGTCTTAGTTTTGAACACCACTAGATATTTGTTTTACCTGGCCAGGCTGGTTCCTTCTTTCTTCTGAGCTCATTGTGAACATTCTGTAAATGAAACCGATGTCAATGTATTCTATAATTATTATTCATACAAGTGTCATACTTTCCTCTATCTCACCATCAAAATTGCAAAATATGTTTTGATATACTGCTTCAAATTTCACAGTAACATGATTTCTGCGTATTAAAAAGTGACAATGGAGCCAGATTTACAATATAACATTGTATACTAGAAGTTTTAATTAGGATACATATCACATAAGTAAAAGACGTACCACATAGATAACGGAAGAATGGTGTGAGTGCCAATGAGGCAACTCTCCATCCAAATAACAATTTATAAAAGTTATATTTTAGGTCAATATACGACCTTTAACACGCATCCTCGGCTCACACCGAACAACAAGCTATAAAGGGCCTCAAAATAACTAATGTAAAACCTTTCAAATACATGTTTGATATTAACAATACTGATTATCTTCACCATCATCTTCAATTATAAATAATGGACATGCATAATATACACATCATGAGTTAAAAAAAAAACGTAGATATTAGAAGAAAGTAGAATGACGGATGAATGGAATACGTGTTTGTAATTGTCGGGCACAAATAGTACTTGATAGCTTTCTATGGAACACCATGAATGCCTTATGTTGATGTTCAGCATTATATGTAGTCGTTAAAACATTACATACGTTGTTCAAAATTTATGCAGTGGTCCCAACATTATAAGCAGTGGTCACAACAACATATGCAGTCGTAACATAACTGTATGCAGTTGTCGGAACATTATACAATGTATGTACCAAGACAACCTTTGTACGTTAGAACAACAATGACTAACGTGATGGTGGAACCTTGGCACGACATCATGTTTTATACAATGTCTAGGTCCAGCGTTGACGAAATAATTACATATTTTAGCAGATCTTTAACAAACGTTGGGCCAACTTAGTAATACACACCTTAAACATGTTAAACAAATGTAGGCACTTCGTTGTTTCAATTTGTAAAACTTTTCCAAATAAAGGATGCCAAAAATATAATAATTGTATATTTGCACATCATTATACGAACACAAAACTTTCACTTCAGAGAAAATAAAAGAAAGAAGATCAAAGTGGGAACACATAATCAAAACATATAAGACATCGAAAAGACAAACACTCCCGGTAATAGTTTTGGTGTACAGTCATGGCACCACATTATTTGAGGAACGTACCTCGATCTTAGGTTCCTGGTGAACGTCGATCTGAGACTTACATCTTATATATGAAATACGGCACTGAATATTGACTGAAAACAATAACATAATTCAATAGCATATAATTTTTGGTTGTTCAATATGAAATGAAAACGAGACAAACAATATATATAAATATCGTTCAATGTTTCAGTATTATCATTCATTATAGTTAAATTATGCAATCGTATTCCTTAGGTCAACATTACCTTTAATTAACGCATTCAAGTCTAAGTTATGTCATTTCCTTGCAACTAATTACCCTTAAATCTATAAAATAATGTCTGTCCAACCTGCAGACAATAGCATGTGTTATTGTTTCACTGATAACGAATTCAATCGAATTAACTAATTACATGAATTCAGTAACCGCTTCGTTTTGCTTGTTGGAATTTTCAATTACGACCTCAAACTATGCATGACCAATGCATATAATGCTTGGACTACTGCATATAACAATGATATACAAATACAAAATAAGGCAGTCATAGCGTATTATAGTTGTCATAGGTCAAATTATTTCGATTTATAGCATCCTTAACTTGGTACACGCCCCCCCCCCCCTTGGAAAGGTTCATAATAAGTAGACATCAAATTTGAATCTACACACTGAAATAATATATTTTCTTGGTATAGTATTCATAATATAGTCTTACCGAGAAAAAACTCATATATGTAATGACGAAAAACAGTTTGTTTAAACTATCATAAAAATATACTAGGTCTGCATTTGATAAACTAAATACAGCACAAACAATATTTTCCAATAGACCAAAACAGTGAAAAGGTATACTCATGATGTTATTAAACCCTGCTTTCTAAGATTGGCGATTGCTAAATAAAAATATTAACAGATTGAAAAGAAAAATCTTTACTATTAATTAGATACCAAACAGAAAGCAATAAACTTGCGAACAAGATGGTATACCGCAAACATGAGGTGCAAAAAAGTGTACGCCATATCCTGATTTCGACAATTAATGTCTATTTAGTGGTGTCTGGAATCGAAACGGTATTTGGGAGGCCATTTAATCTACCTCAACTAAGGATAGACTCTTGAATACATATGACTCATCAATGACGCTCTCATTAACAGTTAAAAGACCAAATTTAATACGAATAAAGAGTTAAGTTTAAATTGAGAAGGGTTATCGCACACACGGTAGGTTTCATATATATGACAAGGGCTAAACATTTGTTTGTATTTGATGAACTCAACAGGTTGTAAAATGGACATTGATATGGAGTGTAGATTTCTGAATTTGTCCGATTTGCTTCCATTTGCAGTTTTATATTGGCTATCTAGTGGCGTGATATCTTCATTACTAAAGCAGTTATTATAGTTTGCATACATATATTATTAATTGAAAAAAATCGGTATGTTTTCAATCTGTTAAAGGAATATAGACTATAATTATTAAAAGGGGATGTTTTGTTCTACAACTCTTGTTTTGACTTATTAGACTTATTAATCTCGGCTAAAGTTATATATCGCTGTTGGATTGTGCGTCTGTTATTATTGAGAGAAATATAATTTTCCTCATATTATAGCTTGATGCAAAGCTAATATGGTTGTTTTCTCTGATATAAGATATGTATTTTATTTCGTTTGAAATAGGGTTTTTCCAGTTTGCTATTTGTAGTTAATATTTACAGATGGGATCTAGTATAACTAGTTCGGATACTGGTTTTGTAACAGTATGTACTATTTATAAGTTTGACGTTAGGTGCAGGAGGCACGAGGAAAGTTTTGGCGGTTTTTATGGGTGGGGTTTAAAGGTACTATATAAAGTTTGGGATTTAAATGTATTAGTATCGAAGGTGCTCGCAGTTACGTCGGATTGAAGTTGGTCACATAGGTATATGTGCAGTTGCTGCTATGTTTATTGTACGTACAGGCGTTGGAGGCATTAGCCGGGGGAAAAGAAACGATGCGAAAGAGGAACAATGTCATTTGTCATGTGTTTATATAATGTTTCGATTGAAGAAATATGTACAATTCAGTAAAATAAAATATTGTATCGCAAGAGAAAATTAGATGTTACTGCGAACAACTAATCCTATATCTGTGTTTGTCTTGTTTATAGCCTATTGAATTAGAAATTAAATGCTTTAAATTCGGACGAGCAGGGCGAGGGAGAATTTAAGGCCTATTAATTGGACGTTTTACTGTTGAATTGATCTGTTAAAAGTGCGAAAAAGCTTTCTTATGCACAATGGATCTCCAGCTTTCAAATGCACATGTGATAACATAGTAATTAAGCTATATTTTTTTTCTATTTTAAGTTGTGAGTTTGAGCGTCCTTGGTGACGGTAACTCTAAATGAACGATTCGGTTGAATTCAATTGGTTCAACTTATTTAAATTGTCTATCAGTTTGTTTATACTGCTGTGGCAGGTCTTCCAGTCCCATAGGTTCTGACCACCTTAGTAAAACAACCAATGGTGAAGCTGAAATTATTATATAGCTACATGTAATTTAGCCTTTTAAATCTCCTTTTAATGTTCTTATTTGACAGTGTTGTTCCAATTCCCATCGCCTATACAAGTCCTATAGTGTATTTGCTTCAATGTTTGATCTAAAAAAAATGCCGTTTGAACGCAACAAATGGATGAAGTGGTTTTTTTTTTCATCATTTTCAAATAAAAATGTGTTATGCTCAAATTGGCAATTACTACCATTTCTTAAATAGGGACGAAAGATACTAGAAGGACAGTCAAACTAATAAATCGAAAGTAATCTGACAACGCCTGGCTAAAAACTAAAAGAGACAAACAGACAAACAACAGAACACATGACACAACTAAGAAAACTAAAGAATAAGCAACTAGAACCCCACCAAAAACTAGTGGTAATCTTGGGTACTCCGGAAGGGAAAGCAGATCCTGCTCCACATGTGGCATCCGTCGTGTTGTTTATGTTATAACACATCCGGTAAATAGACTAATTCGGTAGGTTACATTCATGAAAGGGAAGCGAATTGTAGTTACGACGCAAGGAACATATCCGATATTATTTGTGCTTACATGCATTACGCATACTTCAAATGCATTGTTGTTTTTCAGTTTTAAAGTAAGCGCAAGATGCTAACTTATACATGTACTATGACGTATGTTTTACTTCATAAAACAGTTGATACATTCATGTATACCACGATTATTCAATTGAATCGTGTATATCTAACAGCTAGGATAATTACATATATGAGTAGTGTTTACTAATTCTTAGTGTAATCATTATCAGAAATATGAAAAACGATATCCCTTTACAAATTTATTATGTATTAGTTTCGAACACCACTAGATATTTTTATACCTGGCAAAGCTTTTTCCTTCTTTCTTCTGAGCTCATTGAGAAAGTTCTGTAAATAAGGCTGATTTTTTCAATTTATTTTGAAATTATCATGCATACAAATGTTAAACTTTCCGATTATTTCACCAACAAAATATAAATAGTTGAATTAAATTAAGTGATACATAAAAAAAATAGATTGAATAAATGATTCTTATTCCTTGATGATTACTAACTATAATCGCTACATACATTGTGACCTGGATGAAGAGTTGTCTCATTTGCACTCATATCTCATCTTCGTATTTATAATTATCGCATAGGTCAACCAATACGTGACGGTGACCGTAAAATCAGATAAGTATCGAATTCAACCATTCTTCCCAAAAACGCTGTTGCAGAGGTCTTAGTGAATGAAGCACACACCTTTAAATGAAGTTCGTGTAGAGTAAACAAATACAAATGTAACATATGAAATGAGATTTGTGATCGTAATACGTTGGGATAAATTGTTTGTTGATGGTATAATTGCTGTTATTATCGCTGTGAAATGGGTGTTATATGTGTGAATGTCAAGAAAACAATCAAGATATTAGGGAATTCTGACAGTATCCATACACTCAAGAGCATTTTAATATTTCAGATGCAAACACTTACTTAAATATTGGTTATGGAGTTTCAGCATCTGTATAACATGTATAAATAAGAAAACTTTGCAAGTGATACAAGTTAGAAGTTTAGCTAGCTATACGACCAGGTTTGGTCCACCATTTTCTACATTGGAAAATGCCGATGGCAAGTCTCGAATTTGACAGTTGATGTTTATTTGTTTGATGTGTTTGGGCTTTTGATTTTGCTATTATATAACGGACTGTCTGTTTATAATTTTTCTCGGAGTTCGGTATTTTAGTTAAGTTACTTTTTTCAAGATTATTTGTTTTCTATTTGTCTTCGCGAAGCTCGTGTATTAATTCTGAGTTGTACGAGTACAAAAGAAGTCTGCTAGTTAGACTATTACCAGAAAAATATTTGTTTTGAAATGTTAGTCATAAATATAACACATATGTTGTCGATCAAAATGGACAGCATATTTATCATATTAATCTCGTTTTGTTATGAATTTTAAAACCAGGGTGGTTCTTCACAAAGTAGGATTTCTTATTAACTAAAATAAATCGATTCAGCAGCGTTTTACTAAAATCTCTGTTTAATGAGACGATGCATTTGATCTTTCAATGAGTTAAAGGATTTTGTTTAAACATTCAAATCATTCTTAGATTTAGGAATAAAGAAGCATTAGGTTGTTTCAATTGCCTGTGTTTGATTTTGCTAAGATCAACCGACAAATAATATTTAACATTTCTTATTTAAATCACATTATTTATATTTGGCAAAACCAGCTGCATACTGGATGATGACGATATAATGTATAACCTGTCACGTAGTTTATCAAATACCATTTACTTTGTTACGTTGATGTGTTTTCTGAGTCGCAAATTAAAAGTAACACAAAGCTTAATTAAAGGTTTAAAGTTTACTAAACCATTACATCAAATTTAAGAAAAAATACGTACCTCAGCAATATATCAAATCACACATGATTAAGCATTTTTAATTTTCTTACCATATGACACAGTTATATTTTAATCCATTTATTTCGGCAATCAATCAGTCAAAGATAGAAGTGTAGATGTTAAAATAGAAACTAGTCAGAAGAATTCTTTAGATTTAATTTAAAAGTATCCATTTTTGTAATAATACAAACAGAAAACAAAGTAGGTAACTTCCTGTTGAAACGATCTAGTAATTTTAAATAATAGCTGACTATTGAACAAATGATAAAGGATTTAAATAAAATATATTAAATAATACATTTGTAAAGGGAAATGTATTCATCAACAGGTTTGTTTTAAAGATGGAGCACGAAACACTCCATTAATATTTGCAAACAAAGGAAAACGGAAAACCAAATACACAAATAATTTGCAATTCATATTGTCCTTTTTTGTAGAAGGCCATCTTGTTAAGAAAGAACTTTTTTTTTCTAAATACACTTTACTTTTAAATAATCTAAGTTGGTATATCCTATGAGATATGATAAGATCCTCTGTATATCTAAGTTTTCACCAAATTTGAAGGGATTTAGTATATTCGTCTTTTAATATGGGAATATTGACTAACACTTCACAGAAGATAACATTTTGTTTTATTTCAGCCGATAAATTAAATACGTATGCTGGAAAGAAATACTTAATGTTTTTAAAGCTATTTTCCACATCATCATTTATATATGTCACCTTTTATTGGATATTTGTCTACACATAGCACACTCGATTCACAGGTTTATAAGGCAAGTTCTGTTTGATGAGACAATGTTCTATAGAGTATTTACAGGGAGAGGGTTGAAATCTCATAAACATGATTAACCCCGCCGCAATTTTGCGCCTGTCCCAAGTCAAGAGCCTCTGGCCTTTGTTAGTCTTGTATGATTTTTAATTTTAGTTTCTTCTGTATAATTCGGAGTTTAGTATGACGTCCATTATTACTGTACTAGTATGCATTTTAAAGGGGCCAGCTGACGGACGACTCCGATTGCGGTAGTTTCTCGCTACATTGAAGACCCATTGTTGGCCTTCGGCTGTTGTCTGCTCTATGGTCGGGTTGTTGTCGCTTTGACACATTCTCCATTTTTTTTCTCAATTTCATCTATCAGTTACTCCATGTCTTATCTGGAAATTAAACCGCCGAACTACCTTAAAAGGGTTGATATCTCATTTTTATATTCATCTATATACCAATATGTTAAACTTATGCATCCCATTCTATTATTGTGCTGTTATAATGTTTTGTATTCTTGTTTTTTCTTTATTGCTTATGCTCTTTGTCTGTATACCGTTGTGATGGCATATTGTTTTGTTTTTATTATGATTACATTGATAACACAACAGGACAATGTTGACTGCTGTTTCCCTATTTGTAACCTGTTCACCTATTATGTTTTGTTGGGTTTTTTTACACATCGTTGTTCGTTTGATGTAATTTCATACAACTACCAAACAAGTGATAGGTGTGGCTAGCTATAAAACAATAATCTTGGAATCCGTTTTTTGGGATTATTTTACTTTCAACAAGAGGCCATCGGAGTGACAGCAAATCATCAGCTTTAACACTTATTTCATGTCCTGGTTTTTCAACATCACAAATATCAAAACTGCTGACAATCACCAAAATTGAGCTTGACCACCATTTTGTCATAAGTAACACTATATGAAAATTTGAACAGCTTTTTGTTGAAAGGTTCATTATTTAGGAAAGGACAAGACTCGGAATACCATTGTTCAATCTTTGCAAAACCATAACTCCTAACAGATGACTGCAAACACCGTCAATTTCAAACTAGACATCCATTTTGTCATAGTTATTATCAACATATTTAAATTGGAAAACTTAAGTTAATCAGTTCCTAAGTAATTGCACAGACACTTTTTTAGGATTTTGGAATTTTTCGAAAAACTAAGGATTTTCTTATCCCAGGAATAAATTACCTTAGCCGTATTTGGCACAACTTTTTGGAATTGTTGGTCCTCAATGCTCTTCAACATTGTACTTTTAGGCTTAATAACTATTTTGATCTCAGCGCGACTGATGAGTCTTATGCAGACGAAACCATGTATGGCGTATTACATGATAATCCTGGTACTTTTGAGAAATATTACCGAATTTTCCTTTGGACATCCGGTTAAAAATACAATACTTTTTTTTTGTATTAACACACAAATTAACCACATATCAATATGCATGCAATCAGAATTGTAAATCTCCTTAAATTTGAAATAGGTAAAGTTCTGTCCTCATATCGGTGATATGTAGTTTTAAATGCTTGATAATATTTGAGAAAGATGTGTAATGCAATGATTTTTTCTCTTTGAATTCCAGCTTCCATTTATTTATGTTATCTTCTTTGTTTTTACATTGGTACTAAATAAGATACATTTACACTGCTGCAATGTCTTAAAACAAACCAATACAAACCACTGTTTAATGGCACGATGTATTTGATCTTTCAATTGATCATGGAGGATCATTAAAATATTTTTTGATTTCAAAGTAGAATTATGTTGATTTAATTCTGTGTGGTTAAATTGATATTATCTTTTTGTTAATATTTTACATTTCTAGTGTTATCACATTATTTGTCTTGGCATAACCAATGAACCAGCTTCAATTGTACATACTGGAATATGACGATAAAAAGAAATACATGGGTCTGTCACGAAGTTCATGGAAGTTTATCTTATTTCGATTCTTTCGACGTTAATGTGTTGCCTTTGTTCATATTGATTCGCGTGCGTATTAAAATCACACAAAGCATAATCAAATGACTTTTTGTTTAAATTAAGCTAAACATCAAACTAAAAATAAAGTACCTCAGTGTGAAATCAAATCACAAATGATCAGCCATCTTTGATTTTCTTTCCAAATGTTCTTGTTAAAAACAAATCGTCACAACTAGTTACACAACATTCTCAAATTTCATTTTAAGGTATTCATTGTTGTAATGATACAAAACGTAGGTTATCGTCTGTTAAAACGATCCAACAATTTTAAATTATGTGAACTAGTGAAGAAATGACAAAGGATTTGAATATAATATGTTATTTAAACATTTTTAATAAAGGTGAATTTAGTTAAAAGTATGACTAGATTTCCTTAAATGATGAAGCCTAGACAAAGGAAATGAAATTGTTGGTTACTTTATAATGATTGTGATTTTGGATCCTCTACGCTCTTCAGCTTTGTACGTGTTTGGCTTAATGCATATTTTGATATGAGTGTCAATGGTGAGACGTATGAGACGAAATGCGCGTCTGGCGTACTAAAATATAATCTTGGTACCTTTGATAACGATTGTATGCATTTGAAGACTACGTCGAACTTTGTCAACTTTGGTCTTTATGTTATAGCTACAAGGATTTGGTCACAAAATTTGACTGTGCGTGTACAAATTTCTACAGAACAGAATATCACTCATTAAATTTTTACAGTGACTCAGATTTTTTTTTTTTTAAAGCCTGTAATTGTTCATAAGGGCTCCAACAATATAGCACGGTTCAAGAGTCAGGAATCGGCTGAAACAGGGTTACAGACTAAACCCATCACATCAACAGGAAAACAACGAAACAACAGACACACTGTAGTGCAACAAAAAACAAACGACAATGCACAAATAAACGAACTATCTTCGTTTTCATATGTATATACGATAACAAATGTCATTTTCCTGACTGTACAAGACATTTTAAGAAAAACTAATGGTGGGTTAAACCTGGTATTTTGGCTATACAAACCTCGCGCTGTTATAACAATGTAAATACAGCACTATATTGACAAGATTACATGACAGGAGTACAGTACAAATAAATTCAAGAACATTCAGGACAGACTAATATACAAATCCACAATACGATACTCTATTTCGACATGAAAACCACGGAATTAAAACGAACACGTAAAACAACATAGGATAGCACACAAACACAGAACAACGGAACAACGAATGGTCCGTTACATAGCTGGATCAACGCCTCAAAAATGGCGTCACAGATGAATTTCTAAAAACAGGATAAAAATCAAAAACTGCTTTGCCATTATGCTTTTTAAGATGCAATGTCAGACAAAACCAGGCAGAACTTGGAATCTTGGAAATTTTGTTCAATAACTTTTTTTGGATAAATATGTTTTTGTATTATACATGTTATATGCACCTTGTTTTGTTGGGAAATGACGTTTTTAAAAAATGACTTTGATTTTACAGTAAATCTGACTGCTTATATAGGGAAATACAGATATTAATATCTCAACAAAAACAACCTACAATATAACATTTAATATATATGTAACACTCCCTAACGTGTATCCCCCCCAAACGTATCCGATCCCCCCAAACGTGTATATTTTCCCCAAACGTGTCCGATCACCCAAACTTGTCTAATATCCCCAAACGTTTCCAAATTCAGAACCCTCAAACGTGTACAATAATTGTTAGTCTTTTAGCGTAAACGTTTACGGCTATTCTATGATGGGGGACTTAGTTGATGCAATTTAATAGCATTATTTTTTTTTTACCGTTTATTAATTATTATCATAATTGTAAATAGAATCTGCAACATATGCATTAACTTTTGACTGTATTCGCTTATTGACCAGTTGCAAGTATTTCATGCTCATTTAGAGCGAACATACAAATAATTCTAGTAGAGTTGAATTACTCGTTTACTATGTAAGTAATCTTGTACTTAAAAACTTCGATTATCAGTCTAGTATTGTAAAAGCTCTTCAAATCATAAACTGGTTGTCCGTTTTTTTTTTTTAATAAATTTTAGGTATCGAGCATAACTAAAGACACACGAACAAGAGACGTAATGTCCAGTGTCAAATATTTCATGCATTATTTGAACGATATTATGTTAACAAAAATACATTTGCCCTTTCGGAGCCTTTTATAGCTGTTTATGCGGTATGGGCTTTACTCATTGTTGAAGGCCGTACGGTGACCTATAGTTGTTAATTTCTATGTCAGGTGGACTCTTGTTAAGAATTGTCTCAATGACAATTACACCAATTTTCTTTTTTATACGGCAGATAGGTTCTATTATCATACCAATAATAGAGGATTGGACCTAAATGTTTGCGGTTATTCGGTATTAACACTGGATGGGATTTGAATTTAAAAAAATCTCAAGAGTGATTAAACACGATTTTTTTATGACATCAGTTAGAATTGCGCAGTGAATGGGAAATTTTCCCTACACGAGGTATCAGATTTTATATCTACAATTTAACCGAGCATGGCTGCTACATTTAAATCCAACATAGCTTAACGAACGTCCCCGCTTTTACCCAGGTTATTCTGCCGGTATAGAAAAGAAAGATCTAAAGTTATTTTCTATTTTTTAATGAGATAGCAAAATGAATATACGTTAATGCAAAAGCAATAAACAAGTAACCTACGTATTTATAATATTGACACGAATTACATTCCAGTAAACACTTAAAATATGGACACATTAAAGGGATTGGACACATTTGGGTGTTTATCACAAATGGACACGTTTGGGCGTTTATACAAATGACATGCTTTGGCGCTGTTTTACAACTAAGACATGTTGTGCAGTTCAGTAACGTCATGCGGACACGTTTGGGGGAATCGGACACGTTTGGGGGGAAGGACACGTTTCTGAGTGTTACATATATTCTAAAAGATGACTATGCATACAGCAGGAAATGTTAATATCATATCTGGTATCTGTTGATTATTAAATGTTCTAATGCAGTAAACAGTCAGGAAACAGCAGCATTGTGAGCAGTTTGTATATAAATTTAAAAACCGATAAAGGTTGTATTGTTTTGATGCAAAAATGAACTTCTGTTGTATATTTTTATACATAATTGAACATTTTTCTACGATTTAACAAAAATATATAATTTTTGGTGTTGGTAAACATGCATGTTCGGGTGATGATCAATTCATAGACACATTGTTGGTGGCAGCTATAAATTTTGCACAGGAATTAGTCTTAATGTATAAGACTAACATTATTTTTTAAGTTCCGATTTCATATACATATTTTTCTATAATAGAATTTTGAGTCATCATAAATCTGTATCAAAATAAGAAGGCAACTTCCGCAGAATGTGATAACTCTCCCATATCATGCATACATGTATCTATTGCAAAAAATGTAAATTTATAAAATATTGTAAAGTAAATGGTATCTACATCTCATTGTCGTTGCATGTGATCCGACCAATGTGACAATTTTTCTGTAATACATTTGTTTCAAATGCTGACTTTAAATAGTCCTATTATGTTTTCTGTATGCCAAAAGAGTAAAAAATCGTGATACATAATGAAACAAATTTAAAAAAAAAACTTTACAGGGAAGTATAAAATCAGCTTTGAAAAACATGTTTTACAATTTTTAGGCAAAATACGTATTCAAAATGAAAACAAGTTTGTTCATTTCCACACTTTGTATTGAACTTTTTAAAGTAAATAGAGTATACATATGATCTTCAAAAAAGGTTACTAATAACTTTGTTGGAAATGTCAACTTGATAAAACACTTCTAATACAGATTATAATTGTTTAACGGTATACATGTTGTTTTTATATTCCCAACCTTTTTAAAACTAATGATACGTTAGCGACAAAATCTAAGACAATTATGTTACAATTCAGACAATCCTTTTTTGTGTTTGAATCTGTCTATCACATATATACGCAGACCTTTAGAGAAATGTTATGTCGTTGATTTGCTGAATTATTAATGTAAAAAAGAAGATGTTGCATGATTGACAATGAGACAACTCTCCACATGAGACCAATTGAAACAGAGATTAACAACTATAGGTCACCGTATGACCCTCAACACTGAGCAAAGCCAATACCGCATAGTCAGCTGTTCAATGCCCCGAAATGACAATGTTAATCAATTCAAATGAGAAAAATAACGGCCTTATTTATGTACACAATATGAACGAAAAACAAATATACATACATCCAGAACATGACGGGGTTAAACAGGTGAACGGGATCCTAACCCTCCCTGTAACCTACTGGTTAACAGTACAACATAAAAACGAATAATCTACATTGCCATTTATTCTAATTAAAAAGGAATGGAATTTCTAAACAATCATTGTAATGACGCGAATACTGTTCAATTTCAATTAATGGAGTCTCTTTCTCATATATGACTTGCACTGGTATTAACCAAGCATCAATGTTTAGAAGGTGGAAATGACTATTTTTGAACGAGTTTTTCCAGATTGTATAATATGTCCTTACCAAGAATCAATGTTTAGAAGGTGTAAATTAATATTTTGAATGAGTTTTTCCAGATTGCATAATATGTCATTACCAAAAGTCAATGTTTAGAAAGTGTAAATGAATATTTTTGAATGAGTTTTTCCAGATTGTATAGTATGTTCTGACCAAGAATCAATGTTTAGAAGGTGGAAATGAATATTTTTGAATAAGTTTTTCCAGATTGTAAGATATGTCCTTACAAAATTTTTTTAAAAGGTTTACATCTAGATTAATTAGGGAGTCTCATGTCACATTCTAAATGAGCCGTAGGGCGTAACAAAACCTAAACGCACTAGAAAGGAATATCCCACGCATAGAATTATTAAACGTGTTGTTTTCAATATTATATAATAATGTACAATATAGCTGGTACTTTTTATACGTAATCGGGACAAAAATCGTAAGATATCACACAAAGCAATTACAGACCGAAAAGCGGCTACATTTAGCAGTAGTATACATTTGTACATTGATGCAATAACATAATTCGATTTAAAGGGCTTGACCGTTAAATCACGTTATCAGAGGAAGGCAAGACTTTCGACAGTTCATGCACAGGTCAATGTAACGCGCCTGTCTTAATTCGAGTACACGACATATCCATTTTAACAGCTAAAGCACTCCTGACAATATTTTGAATGCACGGTCTGCTAGGAAGTAACTGAATATATCTAAGGTCAGATTGTTGAGTTTATTGTACGCATAATTAATGTAAATACTTATCTTATTATGTTTTCAATTTCAACAGATTATTGATTAATTAATTTAAAATCGGTCACATTCAATTTGATTATTTATACATAAGTGGACAATTTACTAAAGCAAGGATTTATATATAATATACAAATCTTTGACTAAAGTTATTATGATACGAGCGAATTTATTTTAATTTATGTTGGATTGTATAATAAATGTTTGATTCACATAGTTTTTATTTCCAGTTACATTAATATTTTGTATCTTTTTATAGAGGTATTAAAATATGAAAACTAGATTCCAGGTATTTCTATTCAATTTACATTTCGTAATGCAGATTAAAATGGTATCGTTCCATTATCAGGTATGTTAACTATTATTCAATAATGGGGTTGCCTTGTGAGACATTTTAAAACACCATCAAATGCATTTAATTAATTTATGGTACCATTTATTGTTCTTTAGCGTGTTTAGGACCATTATATTTCCATGTTTTTTGGGTTTTTCTTTTTTTATATGGCAGCTACAGTGATGTCTTTATAACCCGATTGTTTTTCGGTCAGCCAAATCGCATATATACAGAGACATATAAAACAATACGTTTCTGATATATATTATAATATTTATTTCAATTAATATTCATTCATATTTGAAGTAATGTCTTTATAACCGATTGCTTTTTCGGTTATCCGAATTGCATTGCACACATTTTGATATTTATTTAGTGTATAAAATGTATATTAATTTAATTATATTTTTTTATAAATGACATTTATTGGAAGGTTTATGATGGCTGAGTAGAAAAGGCGTTGAAAGAGGTGTTATAATTGGGATAAAAAAAACTGCTTTAGCCACCTGTGATGTCAAAATAGCTACGCATCTGAACCAGAAGCTGAAAATTTGTCATGCAGGATTATTTCATTCATCAGCAGGACCATCTATCTACATGTATGTCAGTTAGGGAAGTGGCAGTATGCCTTTTCTAAATACATCAATAAAACAGGTACATCTTTTATTCTTTAATTTTAATGTAGCTAATTCAATACATGACATTTTTAGCGTTAACAATGATTTGAGTAGCAACATTTCGAGCATAATAAGGAAAACGATTCTAAATGGCGAATACTATATTGATCCGGATTGCTTTAACTATGAAAGACCATACCACGAATAAGAATAAGAATAAGATTGGTTTCTTATCTATATATCTCATCCCGATTAGAAAACATTTCAACATTGATTTATTTAATAATTATACTGAGAAGGTATAGTTCCACAATTAATTTTATATTCAGAGCATTTTTAGTATGTGTACATATCACGAAGAAATGTTTACAATTATTCTAATTATATCATTCTCACCACAAGTATACCTACATTTGATTTATTTTCATCTGTCATCTTTATAAAAGAGAGAACCATATCACTAATTTCAGAAACTAGTTCTGCACTATTTATGCCAAGTATATATATATATTAGCTGATCTGTAACAATAACATCTTCATGGCTTATATATCATGTACTGTAGTCCGCCGCTAGATTAAAACTGGCGAGGAAAGGTAACACACGGCCAGCGAAAGCTCTTTTTTTTTGAGAGCCCAGGAAAAATTATATGAGTCTGAAAGATTGTGTAACAATAACGATAAATAGATGGAAAACAAAACACTAAAATGTGGTGAATATTATACGCCTCCCATGAACAACCTAATAGCCTGAGAAATATACTTGTCCGTGCTGACCTTTCCAAACCTAACCATACTGTAGGTAATTGTCAGCCTTGTGGGGATAAGCGCTGCAAATTTTGCAACCAATTGCAGCATTCATCAACATTTCACAGTAACACCACAGAAAAGACATACAAGATCTTCTGCAATGTCAACTGCAAAAGCTCAAACGTGATGCACGTTCTTGAGTGTCCTAGATGTGGTCTCCAATATGTTGGTGAATCTATGCAGCCATTTCACAAACGCCTCAATGGCCACAGGAGTGACCTCACAAAAAAACCGTATATTCCTGTCAGCCAACATTTCAGGTTACCAGATCACAATCTGAAAGATTTTGATCACATGAAGATCCTTGTGATCGAACAGGATTCTACATGGCAAAATAGGCAAAGAGAAAGATTGTGTAACAATACCGATAAATACATGGAAAACAAAACACTAAAAAGTGTTGAATATCATTGCACAAAGATGGAAAAACTGAACAGATGATATAAATCCAATACCTATTAAGTTTACTGGTTGGTAGATTCTTATAGACTCTCTCTCTCTCTCTCTCTCTCTCTCTCTCTCTCTCTCTCTCTCTCTCTCTCTCTCTCTCTCTCTCTCTCTCTCTCTCTCTCTCTCTCTCTCTCTCTCTATATATATATATAAAAGAGAAATGGTATCTCGCAGCTATATTAAAATTCATCAACGGCAAATATTAATGATATCAGTAAGTAAACTGATGCATTTTTATATTATATATTTATTTAATAACCAATTTGAATTAGTCAAGAGACCTCACCCAGTATATGAGCAAATAAGACTTGGAGCTAGCAGGGTTCAGGTCATAAGTTGGAAAAGAGCTGTTTCGGTTAAAGAAAGCAACTTCAGTCTTGTAATTGGGGACCAGTTGTTTAGATCTATGACTATTATTCATGTACCATGATCACAACAAATCATTCATACCCTGTCTGTATTATGTTCAAAACTAAGGTCTTGCACTAGGATAAACCGTCATTTTAATCGTGCCCAGAAAAATTAAAATGCTACATGGACAAGATAATCAAATGTTGATTTTCAAGATTGCTATAACCATAATAACTATCTAGTATTTACATAAGCTGAAAATATTATTGCCATCTGTTTGCCGTTCAAGTAACGAATCTTTAATGTTGTTTTTTTGTTTTTTTGTTTTTGTTTTTGTTTTTGTTTTTTTTCGGGGTTTGTTTTAACTTGCTTTATTGGATTTTTCATATGAGTTGAACTAGTAGCTATCAATCCACGTGCGCATTATTAACTTTGAAATTAAAATGATATTAGTTTAATTTACAGATAACAATGTTTCCATTAGTCTCAAATTTTAGAAAATTGATCAGCAAGGCAAGATAGTTTTACTACTATACAGTTGGGTGCAGACCAAGCATTACATAAAGTAAACGCAAGTTAACGCGGCGTGCACATATTTCGTTAGTTAACTTTAAATTTCGCGTTTACTAGTAAACGCCCGTTTACTTCATTTACGTTAACGCGGTCAAAATGGAAATTTCTAATGTCTACTCGAGTAAACGCGCGTTTACTCTGTGTCCGTTTAGTCAGTAGTAAACGGCCGTTTACTTCAGATTTCACAAGTTTAATTTTACGTGCACGTAAAAGTAAACGGGCGTTTACTACAGATTTCTAAATTGTATTTTTACGTGCACTTGAAAGTAAACGCGCGTTTACTTTTCGCGTTAACTAATTGTGTATATTATAAAATAATCGTCGCGTGCATTTGTACATTTATTTATGTTGTTAAAATGACTTAATATTTTACGTATTTGTGTTTTAAACCTTAACATTCAAAAACACTTTTTATTACAAATATAAACATTTATTAATTGCAAAAAAAAAATCAGTTCCAAAAACTTTCAACAGCGGCTTTTCTACTTTTTCTGTTCAAAATTTACATGTACAAATATCAACTCACAAACCGGCATATTTAAAACAAATATGCTAAAATAGATTATTGCAAAACTATGTGTACATTTTAATTAATTAAAGAGGTGTCATTTCATTAAATGCAATCGTCAATATGTTGATCGAAAATGGACAGATGGATATTTTGATGTTCCTTATCATGTGATATATTAGGTCAGTGTATCCAGGATACGAGGACAATCTGCGTTAACGCGCGTTTACTACAAACAGTAAACGGGCGTTTACTTTATTATACAAAATTGGAAGCCACGCCTTTTTCGCGTTAACGCAAAGTAAACGCCCGTTTACTCTTTACAAAATTAGAAGACGCGCGGTTTTTGCGTTAACGCGGAGGTAAACGCGAAAGTAAACGCCCGTTTACTATTTATGTCTACTAAAATTTCGGAGTTAACGCAGAGTTAACGCGCCGTTTACATGAAGTGCACGCGAGTAAACGCCGCGTTAACTTTTAAGGCCCGTTTACATGTAATGTTTGGTCTGCACCCAACTGTACATGGAAAAAGCCATCGTTGGTTTATGTCTGTCATATTTGTTTTTCGTAAACTGTTTTGTTATAAATTAGGCCGTTAGTTTTCTCAATTGAATTGTTTTATATGTCCTTGCCTCTAATAGGGGACTATACGTTATGAGTTTTTCTCATTGTTGAAAGCCGTAAGGTTGCATATATTTGTTCACATTTACTTCATTTGTACTTTAGTGGATAGTTGTCTCACTGGCAATTATAATCTTTTAATTAACATTAATAACGAATAGAGAAGAAAAAGTATACACTTCTACAAGTTACGTTTACAAACTTTATTACAAGATGTGTAGATCTTTGATAAATTTGTCGTCTGAAAATTGTTGATATACATTTACAACTTAAGCGAGTTATTGTCTGGGTTAATGGTTTCTTAAATCTTATTTATATTATTAAAGAGGTCAAGAAAAGTTCAAATAAGTTAGGTGATGAATTGATTTTATTGCTTTTGTGGTTTAGATTTAATAGTAGCGTATATCTCAGACTATAAAACTGCTAATTAGTACGATTTTGTTATATGAAAGAGAAACAACGCAATTGGGTTAAATACTGTGAACAGTTGTTTTTGTAAGCAGTCATAAATGATTTGGGATGATAATTGTTGTCGAACGCCATACGCATGATATGCAATAAAACAAAAACAAAACAAAAAAAAAACAAAAACAAAAAACAAAAACAAAAATCAAAAACAAAAAACAAAAACAAAATTAAACAAACAAAACAAAATGTTACACGATACCAGTTTTAATGCCGTATTGACGAGCGCCCTAAGAAGGCAAATATTCCATCGGCTTTTTTAAGAGTCAAATTTTGGGGGTCTTAACTGCACCTCAGTTTAAAAAGTTTTTGTCTGGGAAACACGATTCATTTACTAGTTTTAATTGGACAAGCTTTCAGTAACTGCGAGTACTCTTAGGTGGGTACTTGATGTCTTTAGTCTATTTGTAAGTTGTGTATTGTGTTTTGTGTACATCTGATGAGTCAAACCTACATCAACTTTGTTTTATTTTGTGTTGTTGTTAACCATTGTCCCCAGTTACGGGAAGGCTTAGTTCTCACAAACTTGTTGTTTGTCGCAGTCTATTATACTTGTTTTACGTTTAAATTGATTTATACTTAAATATGGCATTGTTTTCTTGTTTGAATTGTCGCCGGGGCCTTTTATTGCTATTATACTGTATGGACTATGTTCAATTGTGAAGGCTGTACGGTAGCCTGTAGCTGTTTACGCCCACGCTATTAAGTTTTAGGCAAATAGTTGCCGCATTGACATTCATGTCAGGTCTTCTAGTTTTTATATTTGATTGATTGTCAATTTAAGATATTGCATGTTTCCAAAAGCGTGCTTGGATATTGGGTTTTTCAATCACCTAAATGACTTCGTTCGTGCTTGGAGGTTTGTAGTTACTTATGGTTGTGTTCTCTTATAGATTGTCGTATCACAATTTGTTAGCACGGTCAAAGTTTTATGAGGCACTTTAAGTAAAGAGATAAACTAATCGTATGCTCATTCTCGAAGGGCCCCGCAATATTAAGTAATCCATTAAACTGGACATGACATCGGACAAAGCGTTCTATACGATAGGACTTAACTTATAAGCGATATTGATTTTCTCCAAGATTTGTTACCTTAGTCAAATTTGCTTGGTTCCAATGTTACCACGATTGCAATACAAGAACAAGATTCCAAATAAGTGATTGAACCAAACTACAGTGAGAAGGAATATGTTATTTGTCAGATATTGAAAGTTATCTAATTTTATTCAAGTTACAACTTCAGTTATGCTATTACCTATTTTCATCTATTTATTATCCATTCATGCTATTTTCAATTTGCATCCATTTATTGTCCATCAAACGGCAAAGTAGGTCATTGGCTTCGGGAATCTGTTAGCTAGTAATTACTACGGTCAGATTCTTGTTATTACACAATATTACAATCAGAGTTATCTGTTATATCGACTCTCAATGTATGGTACTGGTTAGCGGTAACAAGTTCCAAAACATTCTTTATGAAATGAATGTTTTTGAACTTGTTTAGTGGCGGACTTTATAGGCTGCACCAGTACCGATGAACTTGATTTATCACTGTATTGTTATGTAATTTAGAACATTAATCCATTAATCCATGTCATCTTCATTTCCACCTCAAACGTAGTTTTTCATGTTGATTTTGGACATCTGTTGCCAGGGTTCATTTCAACACCCCATTATTTCAAAATTTCATTTCATTTTAGTTTTTATTTGAATTTTGAATTTTATTTATCTATTTTATTTGCATCTAATTTACGGTTGCCCAAAAGACCCTTTGTTTGTGGGTTGGTAACCGACAGAAGCCATGATCTTACTTCGCCAATAAAATATATTTTGACTTTAATAACGTCTTCTCTCTTATAATTCGATTTAATAAATTTGATAAAAATTACAACAAAAATAGAGAACAAAGGGTAAAAAAGGCCATTGAAAGTCATTTGTATAATAATAATCAACATATTAGCAACTACAACATTGCATTCCTACAGACAGATTTTTTTCTGAACAATACATTGCTATATTTGTACTGATAAGTTGAAATCGAATCGTTCGCTTGAGTCTGTATATTAAGTTCCGTCCCTTTCTTTGAATAGCCTGCAGCGATACACGTTAACTTGTCCGCTTCAAAAGATATTTGCTTAATGAATTATACAAATAATCTACCTTTATAAAATGATGACGAATTTTTTCAAGTATTTTTTTAGAATATATTGTAAACTTTTTCTTTCAAAAAATTAAAGGAAGTTTATCAATAATCTACTATCACATGTATTATAACCCTAAGATCAAAATGAAAATGTTTTTAATTCTTTATTTCTAAATATATTTTCTGTCAAGCTGTCATGTCGTCAAAGAAGTGGTGCATTGAAATTGTATATCCTGGTTGAAGGCTGGAGTCTTTAGTTAACTTAAACAAAATGCATGTAAAAATAGTGTATATATAATATAGATGCTTAGAAAAGACTTTGAAACTATATTTAATAGAACAGTTCAAGGCTTGCGTGAACAAAAATGAAAACAAAATCGTTTGATTTTAATGTCAGCGAGTTTATTTGCTTAACATGTAGCGTATGTATAAAGTAAAATCACAAAAATACTGAACTCTGAGTAAAATTTAAAACGGAAAGTCTCTGATCAAATTTTCCATATCTGTCTTTACGGGGTTGCGAATTAACTCATCATAGATACCAGGATTAAAATTGTAGATATACGCCAGACGCGCGTTTCGTCTACAAAAGACTCATCAGTGACGCTCGAATAAAAACAAATCTTTAAAAGGCCAAATAAAGTTCGAAGTTGAAGAGCATTGAGGACCAAAAATTCCTAAAAGTTTTGCCAAATACAGCTAAGGTAATCTATTCCTGGGATAAATAAGCCTAAGAATTTCAAAAATTAAAAGTGTTCTTAACAGTTAATTTATAAATATGAACATTTCAATGCGATAAGATGACTCAAATCCACACAAAAGTTTTGAATACTTGGCTGATGATTGTTAATGAACTCATTATTTGGAACGAGATAATTGTTGTCAGATATTTTCCATTAATCGTAATAAGTTCTTGTCTTCGAAAGTGACATAACTAAACTCTCACTGAGGTTGCACTTACAGGATCAACACGATGGGTGCCGCTGTGACGAGGGTCGTTTACTCAGTAATCAGTTAGCTTTGTGTGTTTTGTTTACTATTGGTTGTCTTTTTTTTATTAGTTTTTTTTTCTATTTTTGCCATGGTGTAGTATTCAAAAACTCCTTACACAGTTATCAGTATTCCAGGGACATTAACGTTCATTCAAACTGATTGAATTGTCAGCTAAAGTAAAAACAAAACCTGTTTCAGAATCCAAAGCATTCTCGCTTATATCTTTAATAGTTATCCCACGAGGACGCGGTGTGTCAGTGTAAGATCGCCCCGATGGCCGGAGCCAAGAGGGTGATCTAACACTGACACACCATGTCCGAATGGGATAACTATTTTACATCTCAGCTGTTTCAGATTAGACGAAAAACCATTTACAATTCATAAAATCTAGTTTAGAACGCCACACAACCATTATGATATACTTTATATATAACTATATGATGTATACCCTTTATGACCCCCAAACACGATGAGTAGATATCAAACAATGTCAACTCGCCCAACTGGCCAATCGGCCAACACTATATCGCCACTTTATTAAAAAATCGCCCCACGTTTACCGACTCGACCAACTTTTGAAAAAGTATAAAATCAAATTTTACAATCAGTCTGACAACTCACTTATTAACGAAAAGGGTTTAAACCCCACTGAATAAAGGTCTGCCAACTCGCCCCACTTATAAAAATATCTTGCTTCCTTTGAGTATGTTAAATTACTAATAGTTCGCACCCAGTCGTCCTGGTGTAGTGGTATATGTCGTGGCTTGGTATGCTAAAGGTCTTGAGTTCGAAACCCAGCATAGATACTGGATGCGCATACGTGAATTTAGATAGATAGTATTTTCCGTACAATTAGTTATAAGTTTTATAGTGGATTCAACATTCCCGCCAAAAAGTTACAGAACAAAGGAAAGCATGCATTACAAAAAAACTCAAACTGGGGTGATCTGGTAGGGGTGATCCGGCTCAGATCACCCCTGTTAGAACAAAGGAGCTGGGATGTAATTATAGGAGTTAACCAAAACTTGTGATTGACAAATCAGCTCTTTCACACGGGGAATTCAAACACACGTTTGAAAGTATGAACATTGACATAACTAGATTCTGAGAGGATTGGTAATTTGCATATGTTAGATTGGTTGAAGTTTGTTCGTTAAATTTATTTCCTGTTAAACGAAATATAACACAAAAATGGTTTCTTTGTTCTTAAAACTTTACAATATATCTTCATCGTAAGAAAGAACGTCATAGAGCTTTAATGTCACAACCAAGTTGCGTTAGTTGATGCGCATGCACAGCAGGCTGCTTTGTCTTCAATAGATTATAAGTATTATTCATTGATATATTAATTTTGTATTTTATATAAATATTAAGTTGTTGATATTCTGTTATGTAACCTCTTTATACATATACAATTCTAACCTTTCGATTAATACATGTTTCTATTCGCACCTTCAAACTAATAAATGTTAAAAATGTCCATCTGATTCAAAATGACTTCAATATCATTCCTAATATTAATAACATCTCTTAATGAATGGGACAATCACAAAAATACTTGAATTTTCTCCCAGGGTTTATACTATTACAGGACAATGCTGCTGTTAGAAAATTGCTAGTACCCGAATTTATTATTAGCTCAGTGGTCAGATATTCAGCACTTGACACTATAAATATTTCATATTTGGCATATCATTTTGACCTTTGATTTTAATGTTCAGTTATTTCGCGTTTAATTTTGCCCTCCACATGCTTTGAATCGAGCTCAAATGGTGAGTACTATCAAGACAAAACATGACTCTTTTAACTGAATGATAAACTCGGTGTTATCAGTCTGATACATTTAGACAGAGTTTATTACAATGATAGAATGATAAACTAATAACACAAATAAAAAAAATAGAAAAATCCCGCATTCTAAAAGCAAAACTGACTATTGAAAACTAATAATTATAAAGAAAAAAATATGATGACTTCTTGTTATTATTTCATGCCATCCATTTTGAGGATAAAACAATTTTGATATAATGCCTGTACATTGGGTTCAATATACAATAAATGTATAAAAAAAATTAACTGTTATACAATAAACACTGATCACAAATTATCAGTTAATATGAGATACACCTTATTATAAGTTACCTCTGTGTTATTTTATTTATTTAATTCATTTAATTGTTCTCTGTATTCTGTCATATATGTATATACCTGCCATATTGTTGCTAATGCAATACGGATTCATTCAATCATTCATTCAATATCCTGGTAAATATATGTTGATTTACTTTATTTGTAAATGTACAAATAATTTTCTTGTATTTCTTTTCCACGTGGATTAAACGGTATTGTTAAATACTGAAAACCTCTTCTTCGATAAAAGGGTTGCGTTATTTTTTATTTGTAATATTTATTGACCAATTTATTATTTTGTATACTACATTTCATTGCTCTTGATGCACACAATGTGCCTGGATGTATTAATAAACTTGTTAGAATAATCATTTACGTTGAAATCTAGATTGTCTTCCCTCATATGAAAATATAGAAACCATAGATTAAATGTGTCTTAAAATAATTAAGACTGTTTTTTAAGACATGATGATAGAAGAACCCAATAAGAAAAGGAAAAAGTCATTTTAAAATAGAGAATACCATGGCAAAAAAAGGAAAACATAGAAAATGTAAGTAAGGTATGCTGTTCATAGTGTCATGTGCCGAATAACTGACCACTGAAAAAACTAAAACCTCCACCGAATATAACGAGCAGTACTGACACTGGAAATGGAAGAAGATCAAAATAAAACACTTTTTAAATGAGCATTCATAATGGGATCGGCACGCGTTTTTTGTACCGTTGTACATGTTTTAAGATGTGGAAAAAAAAAAGAAATAAAATAAGGGAACTATAGTTAGTATCATATCATTTCATCCTTTTTCATTAGTTTTTCTACTGGTTCTTGTACTCATGAAATTTTTGTTTTGTTAAACACACAAACAATCTTTATCTAAGAAATAAATTGCAAGAGGAAAAAAAAACAGTTTTCCTTTGACACAGGGAGTATAAAAGATAAAAATACAACATTTTACAAATAGGCATTCCCAATGAGGTTGGCTCGCGGCAATTGTGTCGTTCTTTCTAATCCTTGTACATGATTCGTTTGATTTTGTCAATGTTAGATAAAAAAAAAACTATTTTTTCTATTGAATAAATGTAGAAATAAAAATGTTCTTTTAACCAAATTTAAATCGAAAGTTTATGTTACTCACCTTGTAGTAATACAGCAGCGATAAAAACTGAAAATGTAACAACCATATCCACCAGCCATAATACAAATCTTCTTTATAACATCGAATGACTTCTTTTTTTTCTGTTTCAAAAACTGAATTGTGAGACATTCATTCAACTGTCAGCATCAATTAGAAATACGATGAAAAAAAATCTATTTAAATAGTACTTAGATTATAATAAGACTAAATCAGGTGCTATTTGATAAAAATGAAGTAAGGTAATGGCAAACAGATATTGTAAAATCCATCGTTCTATCGCTAAATCAGGTGATATTGGATAAAAGTAAGGTAATGGCAAACATAATTGTAAAATCCATCATTCTATCGCTAAATCAGATGATATTGATAAAAGTAAAGTAAATGGCAAACAGAAATGTAAAAAAATCCATCGTCTATCGCTAAATCAGGTGATATTGATAAAAGTAATGGTAATGGCAAACAGAATTGTAAAATCCATCGTCTATCGCTAAATCAGAGTGATATGTGATAAAAGAAATGTAATGGCAAACAGAATTGTAAAATCCATCGTCTATCGCAAATCAGATGATATTTGATAAAAGTAGGTAATGGCAAACAGAATTGTAAAATCCATGTCTATCGCTAAATCAGATGATATTTGATAAAAGTAAGGTAATGGCAAACAGAATTGTAACATCCATCATTCTATTTGCCAAATCAGGTGATATTGGATAAAAGTAAGGTAATCAAACAGAATTGTAAAATCCATTGTCTATCGCTAAATCATGATATTTGATAAAATAAGGTAATGGCAAACAGAATTGTAAAATCCATCGTCTATCGCTAAATCAGATGATATTTGATAAAAGTAAGGTAATGGCAAACAGAATTGTAAAATCCATCGTCTATCGCTAAATCATGTGATATCGGATAAAAGTAAGGTAATGGCAAACAGAATTGTAAAATCCATCGTCTATCGCTAAATCAGGATATTTGATAAAAGATAAGGTAATGGCAAACAGAATTGTAAAATCCATCGTCTATCGCTAAATCAGATGATATTTGATAAAATAAGGTAATGGCAAACAGAATTGTAAAATCCATCGTCTATCGCTAAATCAGATTCTATTTGATAAAAGTAAGGTAATGGCAAACAGAATTGTAAAATCCATCTTCTATCGCTAAATCAGATGATATGTTGATAAAAGTAAAGGTAATGGCAAACAGAATTGTAAAATCCATCGTCTATCGCTAAATCAGATGATATTGGATAAAAGTAAGGTAATGGCAAACAGAATTGTAAAATCCGTCGTCTATCGCTAAATCAGGTGATATGTGATAAAAGAAAGGTAATGGCAAACAGAATTGTAAAATCCATCGTCTATCGCTAAATCAGATGATATTTGATAAAAGTAAGGTAATGGCAAACAGAATTGTAACATCCATCAGTCTATCGCTAAATCAGGTGATATTAGATAAAAGTAAGGTAATGGCAAACAGAATTGTAAAATCCATCATTCTATCGCTAAATCATGTGATATCGGATAAAAGTAAGGTAATGGCAAACAGAATTGTAAAATCCATCGTCTATCGCTAAATCAGGGGATATTGGATAAAAGTAAGGTAATGGCAAACAGAATTGTAAAATCCATCGTCTATCGCTAAATCAGGTGATATGTGATAAAAGAAAGGTAATGGCAAACAGAATTGTAAAATCCATCGTCTATCGCTAAATCAGATGATATTTGATAAAAGTAAGGTAATGGCAAACAGAATTGTAAAATCCATCGTCTATCGCTAAATCAGATGATATTTGATAAAAGTAAGGTAATGGCAAACAGAATTGTAACATCCATCATTCTATCGCTAAATCAGGTGATATTTGATAAAAATAAGGTAATGGCAAACAGAATTGTAAAATCCATCGTCTATCGCTAAATCAGATGATATTTGATAAAAGTAAGGTAATGGCAAACAGAATTGTAACATCCATCATTCTATCGCTAAATCAGGTGATATTGGATAAAAGTAAGGTAATGGCAAACAGAATTGTAAAATCCATCATTCTATCGCTAAATCAGGTGATATCGGATAAAAGTAAGGTAATGGCAAACAGAATTGTAAAATCCATCGTCTATCACTAAATCAGGGGATATTTGATAAAAGAAAGGTAATGGCAAACAGAATTGTAAAATCCATCGTCTATCGCTAAATCAGATGATATTTGATAAAAGTAAGGTAATGGCAAACAGAATTGTAAAATCCATCGTCTATCGCTAAATCAGATTGTATTTGATAAAAGTAAGGTAATGGCAAACAGAATTGTAAAATCCATCATTATATCGCTTAATCAGGTGATATTGGATAAAAGTAAGGTAATGGCAAACAGAATTGTAAAATCCATCATTCTATCGCTAAATCAGGTGATATTGGATAAAAGTAAGGTAATGGCAAACAGAATTGTAAAATCCATCATTCTATCGCTAAATCAGGTGATATTGGATAAAAGTAAGGTAATGGCAAACAGAATTGTAAAATCCATCATTCTATTGCTAAATCAGGTGATATTGGATAAAAGAAAGGTAATGGCAAACAGAATTGTAAAATCCATCATTCTATCGCTAAATCAGGTGATATTGGAAAAAAGTAAGGTAATGGCAAACAGAATTGTAAAATCCATCATTCTATCGCTAAATCAGGTGATATTGGATAAAGGTAAGGTAAAGGCAAACAGAATTATACAATCCATCATTCTATCGCTAAATCAGGTGATATTGGATAACAGTAAGGTAATGGCAAGCAGAATTGTAAAATCCATAATTCTATCGCTAAATCAGGTGATATTGGATAAAAGTAAGGTAATGGCAAACAGAATTGTAAAATCTATCATTCTATCGACATAATCCACCAATAATCACGTCACGATGTATGATAATTCTTACATCAAATTACATTGAGTGCGTAGGTAAAGGTAGAATCTTTGGTTTGCTGGCCTATTACATGTAGCTGAACCATTATTAGGTTAGGTATAATACCCTCCTTTCGGAGTAGTCACACCCTACAGATAGCTGGATTGGTTATCTGTTCGACTAATCTACTCTTAAATGAGGAAAGTTTACCTTACCTTTTAATGATTAACGGTTCAGCTATTTTTGTTATTAGACTATTTACACAACAGATTATTATCACACTAAAACATTATATACTCATGGATTTCTCGTCTATTTTTGTTGATAATAAGTATAAGACGATTTTATCAAAGTTGAAAGTTTTGCTAGTTATAGAACTAAATTTAATCCATCATTTTGTTTACAAAGTGCCACCAGGAATATGACAGTTGTTGATCTGATTGATATAGCATGGTAATTCAAACTTTAACTGTGTCAGCTTTTATCAATAGACTTTCTATGTTTGAATTTAACTTGGAGTTTTCAATTTCTTGCTCACCTTTTTATATAAAACGTTGCTTCAGAAACTATATTCTTTCTTCCTGATTTTAATGAATACTATCCAAAATATACGTATGATGTATCAAGTGTACCCCTCAAATGTTGTGACATAATGAATTTATCAAAATATTCATCTGTTTAATTGTTTCTATATTAACTTGTTTCAGTGCTCATTCCTTTGTTACCACGAGATGTAATGATATTACACAAGGACCTATCACAGAAACAAACGGAAATCAGCTTTTAGTTTTAAGGGACCTAAATGGTGAATACTGGCTATTTGTTAGTTGCTTAACTCGATTCGCAAATGATTGACGTAAGGCTAGAACGAAAACAACTTATTCTCAATCATGCAATTGGTAGGTCCTGTAATAAGGGTAGACCGGACGAAGGACATGGTATATGGACTGCCACCGGGAAATGTGGGTAAATAAAATATGGACAGAAAGTTAGCTTTAGTACGATATGCAACCTCAAAAAGTTTTTATTTTTTTGAGTAGCACATAGACTTGCAATATCTTAAAACTATGCATAATTCCTAATTTATCCGACCCGACGAGGCGAGAACTTTTACATCCTGTTCAAACTACTAAACTCTTGGCTCGGTACTTATACATCCATTGATTTTGTTATTTTGTTACATATTTTTGTAAACTTGTCTTTTACTTTTGCTTATTAGCTTTGTTTAGCATGTCTATATGTCATTGTTCTTCTATAATGCCATATTTGTTTTTTTTTTTATAGTGATTTTGATTATAACAGAATGGTGACTTGCGCCCCTATTTTTTGATATTTTTATCTCTAAATTTCTATTTGTTTGCTTTGTTCAGACTTTGTTGTCAACAAAATGGAATTTTATGCAAATGTCATTGAGTGAGAAATTTAGCCAAATATAAAATTAGGTTTAATCTACCACTTTCTGAATAAGTATTTTTGACATTTTTCTTTTGACTGAAGACATACAATACTGGGAAAATTGAAGTACATATTAGAAGCGCGTCTTAAATTGTAACTCATAGCAATACGAAAATTGTCCGCAATAAGTGGTGCACAGTAAGTCCCCATTGAAATTCCGATAACCTGACGATATACGGCATCTTCAATCGTAAAATCGTATCTAGTAAAAATTCAAGGGCAGATATAGTATCAAGGCATGTCCAATTGACATAGTTTTGCTTTGTTTATTGCTACTAAAAAATGTCATAAAAGAGTTTAAACATATATATTAACATCTGAATTTTTAAATGCCCATTTAATTAGGTGTGTAAAATTTGTCTTGAGAATGTGTCTATCACATGAGACAGTACCAAGAAGGAGGTGGTGTCAAAGATGAACGGAAGCAAGTTATATTTACCACTTATTGTAACATAATTTGACGTGGGCTCAGTAATATGTGCACAGGATTTCAGAACAAATACATTGCTATGGTGACTGGCATCAAGAGCATTATGTGATTATGCAGCAAATTCAAACTATAACACTGGAAAAATCGAGAAGACGGTGGTATAAATGGTAAATAAAAGCCACATTTCACTGTCAGAGCTGTATGAGGGTAATTGCGTTGTTCGTTTTATTATGAATTGACACCCATGTTTTCTGTTGTTTGTTCAAACTGATTACATCTCAGAATTTTTGACTTTAACTATTTCTAATAAATTGTGATTAATAAAGTATATTTTACTAAATTTCAAGTTGTTTAATACCATTTTTACTAAAAGTTCTGTTTTTTTGTATGTGATCAAATCGAGATAATTGATACCATATGTAATAATGTGTAATTAAATATTGTAAGAGAATACCAAAGTTTCGAAATTTAAGGAAAAGACAAGAAAGAATCAGCTGTAGATCTATTTATTCAAGCTAAATTTGAAATAATAATGTTTACATTACCTTAAAGTCTGATCAGTATATTGATAAGTCGTATCTAGTCTTTTTATCTGTAACTTATCTGATCTACTGCGACACATTAGGCACTATTTAACTAAAACTAGCTTGGTCTGAAGTTTTTAAACAACAACATTAACAAGTGAACAGTCTGAAGAAATAATGAACAGAACGCTGCAATAGTGGTCTTCGATGATTGTTTCCTTGCTGAAGGAGAGGATAAAAAAGCCAAAAAGCCATCGAGACATTAAAACTTATAGTTGTAATAGGAAAGGACGAACAAGCAAAAGCCTCAACCGTTCAATTCATTAGTATGACAAGGCTTTTCAAAAGTGAAGACTGAATTTAGTTGAAAGTTAATTTCATTTTATTTATAGATTAAAAGCATGTTTATTAATGATTAAAGCTTAATAATATGAAAACAGACAAACAACACCCATCATATACAATTCTTATTCTGAGTAGTTTTATGGTTCTTGTCTTCTCTGAACTACAATACATGAGATTAATTAAACAATAACAACTTAACAGGAATGTATTAACATATATAATATATTTACGCAGTCTGAAAATATGAAATGTATTGGATTAAGCGTTTGGAACAGACGAAAAGCGAGGATCACAAGTAAAAATCGTAGTCGACCATGTATTTTTATTGTTTTATTCTGCAATGTACCACCAACATTTTAATGTTAAGTTTTTATTCCAAATCGATGAATGTGATTTTAACAAACATCGACAAAGCTATAAGACGGACAGTGTAAAGGACTCCAAAACTAATGTCTACATTAAGAATGTTGACCCCTCTTGTTTTGAAAATATTTTAGATATTCGGGGTCCTTTGGTTTTATCCATGTAGTTTCATAATAATGTGATAATTTAGCCCTACATACTTTTCATAATTTTAGTTTATATGGTTTTAAAAGCCATATTTGAGAATCCTTGGTAATTCTTCTTAGATTTTAAAAGGGAAATAAGCGTTAGATGCAATGCAAATAGCAAGAAAAATCTAGAAAGAGCCATTTCTCGACATGTTTTCAAAGGCTTATATCTGAAAATCAAGCACACAGACCCATCGATTGTTTTCTTCTTTTCAAGGTAGGACATTTATAAACTTTAAATCTTTAACAGTGTTTTAAAAAGTTCGGAATCTTAAAACAGAGTAGCAGATATACTTATAGTATATTATAATATTTCGCTGAGGACATGCTAGAAGCAAAATACCTCGAAATTATTTATACAAGTCAAAATTACACAAAAACTGTACCTTTAATTTTGATACATGTATGGTGATTGCAGGGTGTAATTTATTTTCATTTCGTTTTGTAATTGTGTGATTGCATTAATGTGTTATGTTTGTAAAACATCAATTCTTTGTTGGCCGATTAATAATATATAGAACACCTCGAGGGGGTAACTCTTTAAAAACCAGGTGAAAGTTTCAATCATATGCTTAAAGAAGAGAAATCAAGCTGTCAAATTATAGAGTAAATTGTTGGTTATTTATTCCTATTGATCAATTGTTTGATTCAAATGTAATGATTTTATTTAAGTTTTAAGTTTTCCAAAGGTCTAAGCGAACATTTTTTAGATGATTGACAAGATTGATTTTATACATAACATTAACCGAATTAAGATACATACATGAGCTATGACATCACAATAATTTATTTAAAATAGATGAACGAATCAATCATTATAAATTCAATTAAATGAAATATCCAAAAACATAATTGAGGGTTGTGTCTCTGCATTTGATTTGTCTATAGATCACAAAAAGTAAAGAGTGATCGAAATGTCTAGATGCATTGAACTCTTAGCATTAAATGAAAAGGATAATTTCAAACATAATGACTACTGAGGGAAAATACATTAGATTATCGTCTATAGATTAAAAAGACATAATATTTCAACTAAATAATGTACATCTTCATATCATAAAGTATACACACATATAGGAATGTTTTGAAATTCATTGGAATAATTTGATCACATCTATTTAAAAAAACATTTACACAAAATTATGAAATGTGTGTGCTTAAAGTTAGAAAAACATGTAAGAAAAAAATGATTCGGTAAAAATACACGATATTCATCATGTTATGATATTTGTATATAAGGTAACTTGCAACTATGTACATATTTGTTTTGGCAAATATTTCTTTAGTCGTAAAGTTCATATTTCAATCTCTCAAATTGAATATGTTTGATCTCCAAATAGTTCAATATCAATTATCATGTAAAAAACGAAGAGATGCAAGAGTAGAATAATAAAATGAGTCAAAACAAATCTAGTAAGGCATTTTCCACAAGTTTTACATTTTTGCCTATGTTACTAAATGACTGAGCTATAGTCCTCAATGTTGGTTTTAGATTGTGCATCCGACAAAACTTGTTATTCCATTCTTCTAAAATATCTTTGTTCAGTCGTACCAAATCCCTTTCATGTTGCTTGTGGCTTATCCGCTCCCAGGTATGGAAATCCATACCAAGTTCGATCAGGAATGGGAGAGATTTGATTCCAACCAATGGAACCAGTCTGTCAATGTGTTCCTCTGTAGGTACTACGTCCCACTTCTCCGGCTCCCTGTCTGTAAGGATAAACAACTATTATTTTAGTCGAAACCTTAAACTCATTGGTACAGTTTATGTATTTAAGTATGCTTTTTGAAAATAGTGTAATTATGTATGCACATCTAACACATCTATATACATGATATAGATAACATAGTGTTCTTTTACTTTTTTTATATTATTACCATGCCGTCGTCGTCGTTACGTTGACAGATGCATTTTTTTTTATTATATATCCCGTTTATTCAAATGGTATATTCAAGATATATATGTATATTAAAATTAAAGAAATTCATAATTGTATAAATGTATATAAAAAGTGTGCCATATGTGCCACCTTTCAAGAACATGACGGGATTGTGTCAACTACAAATTATGTGTGATCAATCAAAATTATGATAACTAATACAAATATAAATGTGATATAACTATTTTGATACACTGAACTTACCAAAACCAATAAAGTCACCTTTCACAAGCTGTAAAACATAAATAAATGTAATTATAACACAAACAACACCATGTATAAAACAAATAAACAGTTTTCATATATGCAACAGATTTATAAGAAAACAACCCAGTCGTATTCACATTTGATATATGATCAGCCAATACTATAATTATAGATGAAAGATCAATAATTAAGTATGATACAACTTGAACATAGTATGCATATGCTACTTTTTATAACTGTTTAGTTTTAGTATTTCTAAGTCTGGCATACACATGCATGTCTTTAGGTCACCTGTACAGTAGTATATAGATTGTGCCTGTTTAAGTCAATGCTCTTAACTTGAAGTGAAATGTGATGTTGATATCAGTATGCTGATTACCATGTTTGTTATTTTCAGATAACAATAAGATTTAGCAGCGCTGTTAGTTTGCTTTTATGTTACATGTATACATGTTATACGTACATACACATTATTTCTTCCGGTATTTTTTGCCTTAACCAAATATTAATGAATTAGTGTAAATACATTGAACGTGTTTGTTTTTTTAGCATCATCTTAAATCAAAATGTATGTGCATAGGTGTTATGCTATTGCCTTTAAGATATGTGAATTCATTATTGTCTTTGAACTTCCATTTTTCAATCTTTGATAGATAAATTATGAGAAGTTAATTGTAATGTTTGATTGTTAAACAGGTGCAAGCGCATAGTTTTATGACATGAAATGTTTGTAGATAGATATAGGAAGATGTGGTATGAGTGCCAATGAGACAACTCTCCATCCAAATAACACTTTAAAAAAGTAAACCATTACAGGTCAATGTACGGCCTTCAACACGGAGCATTGGCTCACACCGAACAACAAGCTATAAAGGACCCCAAAATAACTAGTGTAAAACCATTCAAACGGGAAAACCAACGGTCTAATCTATCTAAAAAACGGGAAACGAGAAACACGTATATATTACATAAACAAACGACAAATACTGTACATCAGTTTCCTGACTTAGGACAGGTGCAAACATTTGCAGCGGGATTAAACGTTTTAATTTTAGTGCATTTTTAGTTTATTCGCCATAGAAATTTCAGATGTAATTACATTGAAACAACATTCTTTTGTTAATGTTTTGTCATAGTGGTTACCTTGCAAAGCGTATGCATGTTTCCTTTATCAGCATCTTCTATTGCTTTTGTCATTTCTTTAAATGTAACCGCATTGCTATCCCTGCATCGTCGAAAAACTTCAAAGTTCCATAATGTTTGATCCCCAGTGTCAACTGTGATATTAACGTCTGTCGCCGACAATCCTAAATGTATTGCCAGTTCTCTGACGTCATTGCTGCTGTACATTAACGACAACCGACGTAAATGTAGGTCTGATGGTAGCTCTTTCAAAAACTCTTCATTTGTAACTGTTGTAAAGAGATTGCAGGTATCAAATGCAAATATAAAAATGCCAAAGTCAAAATTCCATGGTTGAGTCTAAATATATAGGGATTAAACCAAATACAGCTTTTAGGGGAAAAAGAGATAAACTGGACGTGCTTCATACATGTTTGCATACTGCGATATAGTTAAGCTTTTTTAAAAGATAATAGGTTAATATGTTAAAATATGACAGTGACCCATTAGTGGAATTCGGATGTTGTCTGCTCTATGGTTAGGATGGTGTTGCTTTGACACATTCCCCATTTCTGTTCCCAATTTTATTCCTTCGTAAAAGTAATCATGCTGTACATAAGCCAATCTCACCATAATGATACATTACTTAATTGGATTAAATCTTTTAGCATAGAAGGTATTTCCTTATAAAACATTATTACAAAGATATGTATCGCCATTTTTGTAATTTTGATGATGCAAATGTTAATATTAACATTGCAATACTTTAACATCAAACATGTAGATAATCCAAGTCAATGAACCATGAATGAGGGACATGGCAAACACATCTCCATGTGAATGAGATATGCAAATGCTAATATAACTGAATACCAAATAGCATTGACTTATTATAAGTATTTCCTTTTAAACAAACCTAATTTCAAGCATTAACTTGTCAACTATGTAAAAGTTTCAAAGGCAATGAACCATGAAGACGTTAATATCCATGGAAAGAAAACTTGTAAATGCTAAAAAATTGGCATACAAATATCATTGACTTAAAATTAGCAGTTCATCTTAGATTGATCTAATCACAAACTTATACATGTAAACGAAGAAAAAGTATCAAAGTTGAACGATCATGACTGACAAGTGTAAATTTAGTAATGTGACTTCAAATACTGTAAAACTGTTTCTGAAACAGCACATGAAAAAATTGAGAGCCACTTGAGTAAACATCAAACACAAAAATAACAAGTTAATTTTATTGAAAAGTGACGATTAACAAAAGCTCAAGGCATAATTCGAATGTCACTGTGTTAAAGTACCTCCCTATGCCCGACATGTTGAACACAGGTCCAACCCATTAAAAATATATGGTGTTTAACTTCTCATCAATTGTAGTCATTTATCAATATGCTTAGCGTTGCTGTACCAAGTGAGAAAAATGGAAATTATTTTATTAAAGTTAGTTTCAGTGTGTGTTATATTTTAATGTAGTGTTTCTGTTGTGTCGTTTTTCTCCTTTTATATATGAGGGTGAATTAGCATTGCTATAATACGTGTCACGATACTTGTCTCTCCCAAATTCATGTATTTAGTTTTGATGATATTTTTGTCATTCTCATCGGATTTTGTCTAATGATTAGTACATTTCTGTGTGTGTTACATTTTAATGTTGTATTTCTGTTTTGTTATTGTTCTCCTCTTATATTTGATGCGTTTACCTCAGTTTAAGTTTGTAATTCGGATTTGTTTTTTTCCATCGATTTATGAGTTTCGAGCAGCGGTATACTACTTTTGCCTTTATTGCTTTCAGAGTGCTCACTTGGAACTTGAGATGGATAACCTCTCAGGAAAAAAACACCCTTTCACACAAAATATGTATACACAAAATTGTCAATAAAAAAATAGTTCACCAGAACAAATGACTGCCTAGTTAAAAGTTATATAAAGAATTCAAGGAATTCTATAGTGACAATAAAGAACAGAAGAAACTCATTACTGTACATTACTTGATTTTACATACTATGTTGCCAAGAAACACACATTGGTGGTTTAAATCGGAAACCGGTAGTATTATGTATTTCAAATAATATTTAGACGCTTCTCTGTACAAACCAAACTTCCAACTATTTTTCGACTGACGCAGTTGAGATGACGTGACCTAAAGATTTACACACAAGTTAGACTGTTAAAGCAAATATGTAATGAATGTGCAACTGTAATTCATATGACATATTGATTCCTGTATCAAATGACATCAGCAATGATATAGGCACGTACATAACTATAACTAACTAACATTAATATAAAACTATGATACTCTGTATGATGCACAAGTAACACTTCATACGACAGTCATGTCAGTTGATTTTTACTATGTCTATAAAATGTTTGTATTTTGGGATAAGTATATGCTTTTTATTTTATAAAAAATCCGTTGTCCAACTACAATTGAAACGTAGATCATAATTTTCTAACACAGATTTGTTATTGTGTTACCTCAAAACAAGGTGGTTGCTTCATTCATTTAAAATACAAGTGCAAACCGATTTGCTTTCCAATTATATCAATTAAATTTGAATACATAACTTCATAATGTTGAAGAAAGCAATGAGGAACTTGCGCTTAATTACATTCAATTAATTAACATTTAGATAACCATTCAGTTTGACTATCAAAAATCTGAAACCACGAATTGATATGAGATTTTAAAAGAACATAAACATATATATATAACATATTCATGATAATACAATACCTGGACATCCCGGTTCACATCCGTCCTCCTGCTAGAATTAAAAATACATAATTCTGTTTTACATACTTAAAAGAAATAGAGCTTTAAAATATTATTTGTGTATCACGAAAAACTAAACATATTTTAAAATGTTTACAGACATAACGAAAAGTATGCATACATAACTAAAGGAATGTATATCTAACTGAATGAAAATAATCATACATGTAACTTGTGTAATTATATACGCTCAAATCGTTATAAAATGCTATCATCCTATTATATACTGGCTTGTGCTTTATTTATTTCTTTATATTTGCATTTTTAATTAGTTCACTAATGTCAAAATGATTGTGTCGTATATGTCAGTTTACAACATCTTTTTTTTGTTTTCTGTTTTTAATTGTATTTTGGTACGATTCTTACCTTTCCTGGTATCCACGATTTGATAATATGTATTGGGTGTTCAATGCCATGAGCAGGACATTTCCAGATTTTGTCGACATATGCAAGATTTTCGAATGGTAAGATGCATGGTTTATTTGGTGAGTTACAACATATCCTGGTCACAAAGGATGCATCACTGTTGTCACTCTGATCACTGCTGGTTCTTATATACAGCTGACTTATTTTTTCCAAGGCAGATGTTAAACATTCATTGATACTGGAAGCAAGATCCCTCATTATGAGTGTGTTTGTTCTGGCATGAACAAGTCGGACAGAAATCTTGTCATCTTTGCAAAGTATATACATATCCAAGGAAGGATCAATTGTGAACACTCCTGACCTGTGAAACAGCATTTCCCTATTTGTCTCTCTGAATCTCTTTACCGACCAGACGGATAAGCAGTAACTTATAAATCGGAAGGATAATGCAGGAGGTATCATCAATGATGTGGATTGAAAAGCAATGGCAATATTTCGTTGTGTGATGTCGGCTGAATGGAGGTATCCGGAATCATCACTACCTTGTACCATACTTGCAACATAGTAAAAGTCTGCAGGTATACGCATTCGCCTAGTATCGTATCTCTTTGGTTCTACCAATATGTCCAGATGGGTCATAACAGTTAACAGATAATCTTTGTCTTTGTTGAATTTTGCATATTTCTTTCTCTTCCAAACGTCGTCTATTGCGTATTTTGATACCACGCCTTTCGTTCCCATTGCATCCCAAATTTCTTCTCTTTTTCTGTCTCCTTTACAAAATTGTTTGTCTGTAACAATTGATTTAAAGGCATCAATGAGAAGGGTTGGAGACAAAATAATACGGTCATCCAATTTAGGTTCATCAAAGTACAGTAACTTGCCAATTGAATGTTGAAATTTCAGAAAAACCTTCAACTCATCTTTTGACAACGGTCTTATAGGCTGCAATGCGTTTATTTTGTTTAGATGCTCTATGGTTATCAAGGTAATGTTGCGTCTTATTAGCGATGCAAATTCTAACTCTAAAGGGATGAAGCATTTTGGAAGTAGTTCACCCCATGTTGGTTGTCTCTCTGATTCACTCATGATAACTTCCTTTATCTTCCCCATCTCTGTGTCATATTCATCTTTAGCGTTGACAAATATCTGATCATCAATCACCAAATGCTGCTCTAATGGGGTTTGTTGAAACATCTTGTAGATTTCTGCAAATATTTCATGTCGTCTTTCTTCAACATCATGCTAAACAAAACCACAATAGAACATTTGTACGTTACACTTTATATTTTGACCACAACTTCCTTTCAATGCAATTATTAATTATCGGTTTATAAAGAAATGCAATTGCCTGTATAAGGACATTTTAAAATGGTGATGATGACTACATATGCTTGTGACTGACCAAACAAATACAAATCCTGTCTCATATAGATGTAGCGCTAGCATGGTGTTATTTTAATCATTCAAGCCAGATCATGTTGTATAGTATATCATGTATATTGGGGAAAAGTTAAATCAACATAATACTGAACTACGAGGAAAATTCAAAACAATCCCTACTCAAAGAAAGAAACTTGAAATTATAACACTTATTGTTATCTTATTAAAACAAAATAATTGGAGAAATGGAGACCCTGTTTTTTTTGTTGTTTGATTTCCTTCCCTTCATTTTTAGTAGAAATGCAGCAAATTGGTATGCACAAGAAAATGTATGCACTAGGAAACCTAAATATGAAATAAAACAATTTCCTTATATGCTCGTCAGACACAAAACAAGCAATTATAAGTTTGGAATATAACTTAAGATCATATTTGGTCAATTATGTGTCAACGTTAAACTACTGTATAAACAATAAACAGTTAGTTTATGTATTCTTCTTTCTTTATTAATTTGTTTACGTAACAACAATATGAATCAAAGTCAAAACCTTCCACCATTTCAATTGAAAGTATACTTACAGCTTTAACCTGATCTTTGTGCGTTAAGACCACCATAATTTTAGGAAATCCCTGATTACTTCCCTTGCAGTATGTTACAATGGTGTTGATCCAGAATAGGAGATAATCTGTAAGAATAAACATGAAAAAAAGAATAATACATTGGTGAACACTGATCAAAGACGTAATTGCTTTCCATTCCAAATTAAAATTCTCCAATAATGATATAAGTTCTGAAGATGTTAAAAATGTCAATTGTTAGTTTATATATTTATGAAAAACTATATTGTAATTTGGTGTTTTAATCTTAACAATTACAAAAAAAATATATGTATTAATACCTCTTGCTGTTTTATGTTGACCCTTTCCAGGAAGATACTTTTCATACGGACAGGGATCATCTAGTGTTCTACTTCCATCCAATACTACCATGTAAATAGCTCTGTATGTCAGAAATGTCTGATGAGTTGAATAGAATACATCTTGTCCTCCAAAATCCCAGATGATTATTGGTGCTATCTTTTTGTTGTGCAACTGCTTTTTCCCAACTTTAGAAGACATCTCTAAAAACTTTTCTTTTGAGATTGACACTTTGACTTCTTTGACTTGTTTCGAAACCCCGAACATATTTTTCAGCTTTCTGACAACTCCAGGTTTAGTAACAGTATGTATATGCATCTCACCAGTGAGACTTGACCTCGCTTCAGAACCGTCTGAGTCATCAATTGGTTTGTCATTGATACGGTCTCCGTCATTTGATGAATATGAAGTTTGTCTAAAATCTAGAAAAAAAATCACAAAAAAATATATGAAATCAAAAGAAACCAAGACAAATACATATAGTTACATAATGTCCATTGATCAGAGGGACTGACTTTTCAATGTATAACTATAATACATTTACTGTTTGAAAACAAAACTTAACGACAAAAGAGATGATTTCAGCTTTCAAATTGTGAACTTTCCATTTCTAAGTAGCAACATTTCAGCAGCACCTGCATACGGTGTATTATCTCCTAATTGATGCGATATTCTCGTGCTAGTATTTTCTATCATGATTGTCTTGGTAGAGGATTGTTGCTCACAAGGAAGCTATCAAATCAAGAGTTCCAAAAGGTGAAGTTGAAATCATCTCTTCGTAAATTTTACGGACGCAATCACGTGTTGGTTGACCGTTATGGAATAACGGTTTCACAAATGACATCGGATATGTTCCTTACGTTGTAACTACAATCCCCTTCCCTTTCTTAAATGTAACTTATCGTATGAGACTATTTACTGGATTTGATATATCATAAGCAACACGACGTGTGACACATGTGGAGCAGGATCTGCTTACCCTTTTGGATCACCAGCTGATATCACCCATTGTTTTTTGGTGGGGTTCGTGTTGTTAATCCTTTAGTTTTCTATGTTGTGTCGTGTGTGCTTGTGTTTGTCTGTTTGTTCTTTTAGCCATGGTTTTGTCAGTTTATTTCCGATATATAATTTTGACTGTCCCTCTAGTATTTTTAGTCCCTCTTTCACACCGTCTTGTCCATAAACAGGTTTATCTAGTAAGAGCTTAACTTTTGTGGACCGCTTTCACATTCAACACGCAATGCCACTTATATTAAAATTGAACAACAATGCTTTAAGTGGACGAAGAACAGATATTCTTATATAAATAATTTCACGCGAAAAACTTTGATTGTTTCTGTCATTAGACCTCTTTTTAGTGTGTTTTACCTTTTCATTCTAAAATAAGGTAAAATTTTTAAATAAGTATTACTTCTGTTTTCTACTTGTATTATTTTCATTCTGCTTTTTGGTTGTTGTCTATGTGACGGATTACCCGTTCCCATTATACCAAATTTTTATTTGCAATTTGAGAAATCATAGTTGTTAATTGTAGCAATCGATTAGAGAAAATTAATTTTAATTGGGCAATAATATGTTTTACCAATATGAATTCGAATTTCTTGATCACTACACAGTAGTTTGCTTTCACCATTTGAATATTACAAGGTTGCATGTGAAAAATGAAATCCAATTTGACTTATTTCAACTTGACATGCTGCCGCAATTCAAAATTACTATCTTACAGAAGAAAAAAACCATTTCCCAAAGACACAAAGATATTTTCTGGCAAAGTCCTAAGGAATTGTGTATGAAATGAAACGTAAATAAAGGTCTGTACATCAGTAAAATTTGACCCAACGAAATAATGACAAAACTACATATACAGGTAATCATACGAAATTTTATAATATAACAAACCATCATGTTCTGACCATTCTCGTGTTGTGTCGGAAATCAATGTGTCCTTTGATTCAAGTCTTAGGTTTCTACTGCTTTCCGGCAATGCTATTATTTGTGCGTTGACTGGTATATCTTGACTGGTTGGTGTTGTATCATCTAACTTGTTTTGCTTCGTTATTTTTTCTTCTTTCAAAAGGGATCTACTAACGAGTATTTCTTCTAAGGAGAAATCTAAAATTGATAGTTATAATGGAATCATATTAATGTGTAGGATGAAAGACAATTTTTTCTATCGATGTTTATCCTATAGTTAGTATACAACTAGGGTTTTGATTGGTTAACTCACGTTGTTTCAAAGACTATAATCCCCTGGGTGATGGTTGTTGAATTTCTCTAAACTCTTAAACAAATTATACGTTTAGATCCGTAGATATTGATATTCTAACACCTTCAGTACTCAGGAAACTCTTCGGCTGCGCTTCAGGCTGTTAGAATATCAATACATATGAATCTACAGATTTAAAGTAAATTTTTAAGAGAAATTCGCAAATGACTTATAGTTAACCAGAGGTAAATCATTATGAAATTTCGCAGAAGTTTTTTTTAAATGTTCATTTAATTTATTTTCGAAGCTTAAATCATGTCAATGCCTTAGAATAGAAACAACTGTTATATTTTTTGTGTGGTTTTATTTTTGTCCCAATTTGCTAACAATACAGGGTCCGTGCATGCAGTGAATATAACCAAAGTAGTTTCGAAAAAATGGTTTGTCGAAGTGCAAACAAAGCGAACATTTTCAATTGACCAAACCAAGTCATGTATTGATATATGCCAACCAATTAGAACTATAATATTATAAACATTGTCCAGCGTATATATACTACTCACAACTTACATGTAACAGTTATGATCTCATGTTTATTACTTGCTTTTCATTATAATTCGCTTTTTTATATGTAAATGTCCACCTATCATAACCAAGATGCATCATGTAATCAGAAAATAATAATATGTTATATGTGTAATCAATTCAAATTTCAGTACAAATGATTTTTATTGAAGTGTTATTTTCATTCAATCATACACGTCTTGTATGATCAGCTACATCAAATATCATGTGATGATTCATGTATAATTTTCATCATGTTTACAAACCAAGTAAGATATTTTACTCATAATTTATTATGTAACTTAAATTAGGCTGTATATGTTCAAATGATTCGTGTGAATTAGGTTAAAGTTTGTGTACATAAGGATATAAATGAAAATAATTGAAAAAAGAGGGATCCGTCATTTTACATTGCTTTGATCAACCAACGTTCGATTACTGCAATATTATCGAAAATAAAACAAAAACTACCTCAAAATTGCGGTTTGATGTGATTTTATCACGTGATCGACATAAACTTTGGGAGTAAAATAAAATATTATTGATATATGGTGTTGAATACTCTAATGCTTCAAACGAGTTATATAAATGCGTACCAATTTTCATCAAAATCTCAGGTGCGTTTGAATCCGAATTCAATTGTCTTGGAAAGTCAGATTGTTTTTTAGAATACTGTTACGTTCAATTTGTAAAGAAAATCAACCAAATATCGGGTAGTTATCATGGTTATTTCTTTGCTTTAAATAATTAAACATTAATCATGACAAATCTTTTTTTCCGATTTTTTTAAATGGAGACATGTTCGATGTGAATGAAAACAGAATCTCAACAGATTTCACACCAACTCATGCAGCCCTTTGTAATGCCTAAAGTACATACTGTTCTACTCAATGACCAGCGTGTCACTTTAGTCATTCAAGATAGCTACGGATCATCAACACTTTTCTCGTCGTTTTAATTAGTCTCTATCGAGAATCGGACAATTTCTTAATAATAACTCAAATAAACCATAAACCATAGTTATGAAAGCCATTTTGGTGAATGGAGCACTTTAAAATGAAAAGGGAAATATAGGATTTTAAAATATGTTAAGAAAGCTTCAATTTTCGGATGGAGGGGAGCTAGTATGATATTTGAAAAAAAGGAAGGACCGGGGTTTTGAGTGAAAAAAAGTCAGGATGAGTCACTTTTCCTAAAATAAAAAGCTAATGACAATTTATGTAAAAAAAAATCAGGATAAACTAATTCAAAAGGCCAACAGCGAATAAAATGAAAAGAAGGCAGGATAGAGAACACAATATACCACTCCTTTAGCCCCCCCCCCCCACAAAAAAAAAATTATCTTTAATTTTTGACCCCCCCATTTTAAAGAAAAAAACCCCTTTTTACATCCAAAATAAAAATTTTACCAACATTTTTGTGTGATTTTTAACTTCAAAATTAAGAAGAAAAAAAACACACTTTGTATTTATACCCCCCATAAAAAAAATAAAAAAAATTTTTTGTAAAGAGCACACCAAAACCTTAATCCTGGTTTTTTTTTATAAAACTCATTTTTTCCCCTAAGGGGAGTAGTATAGTACTTGAACGACTCCAGCACCCCCCTCCAAAAAAAAAAAATTTGACCCCCAAAAAAATTACCCTTATTTCAAGTTTAAGAGCCCTAAATTTTCATTAAAAAAAAAAGCAAAAAAAACACCCCAAAAACACCAAATTTTCTTACTCCCAAAAAAAAAACCGGGAGAACAGGCAGAGAAAAAATTCTGTGGGATTTAAGAGAAAAAAAAAAAATCAATTTTTACTTTAAAAAATGAAAGAAAAGCAAGCGAGCGGAGCGAGATACACTCCGGTTATCCTTAAAAAATGGAAGCGAACTGTTCCCCTTAAAAAATGGAAGCGAACGATTCCCTTTATGAATTACCAAAATATCCCCATTGTGCTATTATATGTGGACAAACAGGATGTGGAAAAACAGAGTTTGTTCTTGATTTATTAGAAAAAGAATATAGTGAAGTGTTCAAATATATAGTCATACTTTGTCCAACCATCCAATGGAACAAAGCATACAAAAATCGTGAATGGATTGATGATGTTAGAAAACCAAAAACAAAAAATCTAATAATTGTTAATCCTATTGTTGAAGTGAGAGAAGCGAACGGTTCCCTTTATGAAGAAGAGAAGCTACAAGAACTACTAAGAATGTTCTTTAAAAAATATGCTGGTCATCCAACATTATATATCATTGATGACTGCAGTGCAACAAAAGAACTAACAAAGAAAAAAGATATGCTGTCCGAGCTTGCATTTTCAGGAAGACATGCGGAACAATCAGTGTGGGTCATTTCACAGAGATACAACTCTGTTTTAAAAGATTTAAGAGAACAAACAAAATGGTTATGCATGTTCTACACAAAAGATAGAGATAGTTTTGATAATTGCCTAAGAGAAAATGATGTTATTCCTACTTTGGAAGAAAGACAAAGAATAAAGGAAGAACTTAAAAAAAAGAAACATCGTAAATTAATATTAAAGACAGATCAACCTACTGATTATTGGTTACTTAATTAATTTTTTTTAGCAATTCTCAAGTAATGCTTAAGTAATTCTTAAGTAATGCTTAAGTAATGCTTAAGTAATTCTTAAGTAATTTAACCAAAAATAAGCAATTCTTAAGTAATTTAACCAAAATAAGCAAAATAATTCTTAAGTAATTTAACCAAAATAAGCAATAAAAAAAGCAATGCTGTTGGAAATACTAACAATTGCAACAAACACTGCAGTCTTATCATTGGTTGGATATGTTGTATTTAATTTTTTTAAAGTTAAAAATAAATTATATCCGTTTTTTGAAACGTATAAAATGAATGCTGAAGAATTATTAAGCGAGCAAATTGTGGAAAACATAAATATTGATGATGAAGCGAGCGGAGTGAACGGTTCCCTTCAAGAAAAAAAACGCGAAAGATTATCAGCTGTTGTTGCTGGTGGAAGTAGTAAACAATATCTGGGTAAAGAATTACAACTGTCAGATATTGATAAAATGACAACAGAACAAATAAACAAACTATACTGTAAATATGAAGCAAGATTGGGAGCTAGTATGACCAAGACATTAGGAAACTCTTTTATAAATTTATATGTCATGGGTGTATCAAAGTTTTTCAAAGTTGTTAATCCACCAATTTTAATACAAGACTTAGAGGAAGATCCTTTTATCAATAATGCTTTAACTAATACATGTTGTGAACTGTACTATAGATATGGAATGTATCTTGCTCCTTTTACTGCAATATTAACAACAGCAAGACATATCGAACCACTCGCTTCGCTCGATTTCCAAAAAAAAGATGAAAAAAATGACATAAAAAATGATGAATGAAAATCCTGAACAAAAAGAAAACAAAGAAGAAAAAAAAGAAGTATTTAAAAAACCCAAACCAAAAGACCCAAAAAGAGTAGCTGCTGGTAAAAAAGGTGCAGAAGTAAGAATAAGAAATGCAGAATTGAGAAAAAAAGAAGTGGAAAAATTAAAAAAAGAAAATTCAAAAATCAAACAAATAACAAAAGATTCTGATACAGAAACAGATTATGAATCAAACGAACATATTCCTTCGGTTGAGAAACACTCCAGTTCCCTAGTTGATTATAAATTTGTACTTTTTTCTATAAGTATTGTTGGATTGGGATTGTTTTTTTACAACCAAAGTAAGAAACCAGAAAGAATGATTAAAGAAATAACAAAACCAGAAAAACAAAAGAAAGAAATTGATCCTTTTGAATTTAATTAAATTTAGTACATTAAAATGACAACTCAAAAAGACGGAAAACAAATAGCAAATATGTTATATCATGCTGGATTGGAAACATTGTTAACAGTTGGATATGCAGAAATAGGTAAAAAGGTATTAAGGAGGCCAGCACCAAAAGTGGATTTTAACATGAATGATGTTGTAATGTTATCCATTGATATATTACTTGCAATGGCAACAAAAGATATGTTGATTAAGCAAGGTATTATACCTGCTGATATTATGAAGTAATTTTTGTTTTTATAAAATGGCAAGTGCTTTAACAATGATGCTTGGTGGGGCAATAACAAATGCTTTTGCATTTTCAGGGAGTAATTATTTATTTTCACATATGGGTAGTAATGCAAATGAAGAGAAAATAAGACATGATAAAGCTATAGAAAAATTAGAAAAAGCACAAGCAGAATGGAATAAAAAAAGAATACAAAGATTAGATTTTATAAATGAACAATTACAAAAGGAACATCATGCGGTTCAGACTTTTGATGATGTTGACCAGACAATGAAACTATACTATCGTGTCACGAATAAAAAATTAACTTCATTATCACCTAAACCTACATTAAGTGATTTTTATACTCCATCAGAAGACCAGAAAAATAGAGAGATTGCATTTGTTGTTGGTGGTATGGCATTAACTGGTTTTATTGTTTGGAAATTAAAATAAAAAATTGATAAAAATTAGAATCCCTAATTTCTTTACTTTTTCTGTTTTTAGGGGGTATAGAGAAATAATAAAATAAAATAAAAAATTCTTAAAAAGAAATTTCAGGACATGGTTTTTCAAAAACATATTCATAAACTTTATCTGGTCTAATAAAAGCATCCCAACCAGGAGGAAACTTAGATAACTTTTTACCATCAAACTTTTCCATTACTTCCATTTGTTTTGGAGTCAAAGGACATTCTCCATCATCTCTTAAACAACATATCTGATAATCTGATAACATTATTCTTCCTAATATAACTTTAGCGTCAGGATCATCTTTCTCAGTATAAGCTTCAATCATTTTTTAGTCTTTTATTTTTTAAAATGAAAATTTAAATTATATAATTTTTAATTTCTTCTCTAATATCCATAAGGAAAACTTCTAATTAAATTTTCATTTTCACAATATACCATTCTTTTATCAAACATATAATCATAAGCTTTAACTTGTTTAACTGTTTTAAGTTGATGATCTTTTCCTATTTTTATATTATTATATTTAACAGTTTCATATTTTTCATTTTCATCAGTAACTATTTTTATTTTTTTATCTAATGTAATCTTTTTTTCTACTTCAGCATTTAATCTAAAACCTTTACAACAGCTAACTAGTTTTTCTGTATCTAGTTTCATAGAATAATCTTTTGGACCAGCAGATATAAATTGTTTTATATGATTAGCGTTATGTTTTGAAACAATTTCATCTGTTAAATCTCCTAATTTATTTCCCATCATACTTTCTATCTTTTTACAAGCTTCAGAACCATCATCATTATAAATACAAGAATCTGTATCCATGTATAAAACTCTTTCTTGTAGAATATCCAATAGTTCGTATAATTTTAATCTAGCATGTGCTGTTGTAAACAAAGCTATATAAACATTTACACTTGGATTAGGTTTAGAGTATTCTTCTTTATTTTTATATTCTGTTAAAACAATATCTTCATCTAATATCATAGTACTTATATCTTTATATTTTTCATTAAATACTATTTTAGTTATATGTTCTAAAGTAAAACAATATTCTTTTTGTGTAAAATTATCTCTCATACCAAAATGTCCCCATAAATTATTTAAACATATTTTAGCTATAAATCTTAATCCTGAATTGTACTTAACTTTGTCAATATCTAGATCATAAGCAGTATTATCTATAATGTATTGTATTTTTGTTTTACATTCTTTATCGTTTTTACAATCATTTGTACAATATTTAGGATCACATTTACATCCTGAAGCTTCTTGTTTATATTTCATAAACGTATCTACATAAAGTTTAAATATATCTGTAGATGTTTTTTCAAAATGTTCTAGTTCATATATTTTTTGTAATTTATAACCTTTTTCTATTGCTTTATCTATTTCTATTGTAGACCATGTACCTACTATAACTCTTTCCTCATCAGAATGTATACATTTTTCATTTTTAATATTTTTACATTCTTTACATCTTTTTATTTCATGTATTTTATCATGTTTATTTAAAGTAGGATCGCTTGACGCATCTATGTGTTTACATTTAAAAGATATTTTATTCATACATGTTCTACATAATCCAAAAAGTAATTTATGTGTATTATCACTAGTTGATTGTTTATAAGGTAAAACAGGGTGATACAATCCTTTAGGTGGTAATATTTTACATTTCATTATTCCGAAATAATTATTTTTTATATAATCATCTACAGATATTTCTGTATATGTAATAGGATGTCCTATAGGATATTTACAATATTTATTTACTGATGGATACAGAGAACAAAAATCTACATATCTACCTTTTAAATCAGAAAGATTATTGTATAATTGAATAGTTTCTGTTCTTCCTCCATAAAATGCATCTCTTTTATCAATAGGTTTTAAATGTGGATCAACTTCAGGATATTTTTGTTGATCAAACTCACATTCCCATATTGTATGAATTTTTACATTTGGTTTTAGATTATCTTTAATAATTTTAAGTCTTTCTTTAGTTTCATTATATAACTCTTTCATAGTTTTTTTATTTCTATCTTTTTTGCATATTTCTTCAGGACTATAACATTTTGGACATCCATGCCAATAACATCCAAAAAATTCATAAACATTACGCATTTTATTTTTTCTATCATAATAATAACCATCGACTTTATAACATTTATTATTAATGAATAATTTCTTTTCACCTCCTCTTTTAGCATGTTGAATCATTATATTATATTCTAAAGAAATATACTCTAACCATTGTATTGATTTTTGTGAATGTACTTCTTTAATTGTCATCTTTTTGTGAATTCCAATTGTTTCATTTGTCAACATTAATGTTTTAAATATTTTTGTACAACATTGAGCAATTGTAATATATTGAAATGGATCGATACAATTATTGGTTATATTTAAAAATAATTTTCTATATAAGGTACAACCTTTGGCAAGAATTAATACATCCAATAGACAATAATAAAATATTTCTTTATAGAATTTAAATTCTTTTTCTTTAACTTTATAATACCATTCATCAAATAATTCTTTATTTTTAATTGTCATAGTATTATAACCAAAATATTCTTTATCAGGATAAATTCCCTTATATTTTTGATTCTCTGTTGTATTAAAATAATGTGGAAAATAACCTTTGTTACCAACAAATCCAAATGTTTTTGGGAAAGCAGCTAATCCACATAATGTAAAATTTATAGAATCTATGAATCTTAAATTTATTCCTTTAATAACTATAAATGTTAATTTTAATCCTGAAGAAATAATACTATGTTCAATTTTATTTTTTATTATCCATCCTAAAATCGGTTGCATATCATAACCTTTTCCATAATGTGAAATAAAAGTGTAGTCTTTAAATTTGTCTCTTATGAAATATTTACAAAAGTTGTCTATTACAGAATTTCCTATAGGGGTTTCATATTTAAATTTTTCTACATTATTAAAACAATTATCTATGTCTAATTCTAACAAGTTTAAATTATCAATATTGAAATCACATTTAAATACTTTTACATAGTTATTTTTAAAACAATAAATATTTTCTAAATCGTAAGCTATACAAAAATTCATTATATGTATTCCTGTTTCTTGATTTGCTTCAAAATCAAAATATATATATTTATTATTTTTTACTTGTTTTGGTACTGATGGTTTCATATAACATAAGTGTTCTTCATTACTTTCCGTGTATTTTTCATAACATATTAAACATATTTTTTCACCACATTTGTGATTTTTACCTGTATATGTTTTGTTACATTTATCACAAATATGTTGTTTTCTGATAGTTGTTACTGTGTTATCTTTGCATGTATGTTGTTCAGTATAACCAATTAAACATACTTTACAAAACCTACGTTTAGCTAAAAATCCTGTTATATTTGTTATAGTGTCAAAGTGTTCATCATGATAATATAAATATATTTGTTCATTATATTCTTCATTACCATTATATACAATATATTCTGTACTATTTGATGTAAAAACAATTATCCTAATATTAAGATAATTTTCAAAAGCTTTTAAATCATCTAAATTATTACCTTCTTCTTTTATTTCTACTCCTGATTGTTCATGTAAATCTTCAGCAACTCTTTTTTGTAATGGTCTACCTTCATTGATATGTTTTAATTGAGAATCTGTAAAATCTTTTAATAACTTATTTGAAGCTAAAGAAGTTACAATTGCCCTTGATAAACATATTGTATCATCATTTTTTATTTGGATAATACTTCTTTTATTTGTGACATCTAATATTTTTAAAGCTTTACCTTTTCCTTTTCTATTAGGGATAACAGTAACTTCAAAAATAACTTCTTCTAAATTTAATTCTTCAGCACTATTTAATAATCTTTCCATTTGATCCATGAATAACTTTTTAACTGTATTATATGTTCTTATAGGCCAGCTTTTATGTTTAGTAATTATGATTTCATGAATAGGTACTATTTTAATTCTTCCATTAGGGTAATCTTTTATGGAATAGTCTACCATGTGTTCAAAAGCATTTGTAAATGTTTCTTGTTTTTCATCCTTTAGACTAATTTTATAATTAAATACATAAATACTTGCTTTATGTTTATATTCTTTTGTCAAAACAAGTTTATATGAATCTCCTCGCTTGGATAAAATTTTATCCTTTTTTGCCTCCATTTTTTAAGAAAACATTTTAGTTACTTAAAAATGTCTAAAACAAATCTAACAAATAAATTAGCAGATGAACTACATCATAGAGTTGTAAAATCTTTTCCTAAAAGACGTGTTTATGTTAATTCAATAGATCAAACATGGGCAGTTGATTTGATAGATATACAACAATATTCAAAACAAAATAAACACTATAAATATTTATTAGCAGTTATTGATGTTTTTAGTAAATATGGTTGGTTGATTCCATTGAAAAATAAAACAGGAGTAGCAGTAAGTGAAGCATTTAAAACATTATTTAAAGAAAGAAAACCAATGTATATTTGGTCAGATAAAGGATCTGAATTTTATAATCGACAAGTAAAAGAATTGTTAAAAGATAATAACATAAAGTTATATTCAACTGAGAATGAAGAAAAATCCAGTGTAGTGGAACGATGGATAGGAACAATGAAACAACATATGTATAAATACTTTACTGCTAATGAAACTTTAAAATATTATGATATATTAGATAAATTAGTTAAAAATTATAATAATACAGTACATTCTTCAATTAAAATGACACCTGTTCAAGCAAGTAAATTAAAAAATGAATTAACAGTGTATAAGAATTTATATCCAGAAAAGGAAGAGAAAATTAAAAAACCTAAATTCGAAGCAGGTACTAGAGTAAGAATAACAAAAAAAAAAGGTAAATTTGAAAAGGGTTATACTACTCGTTGGAGAAAAGAAATATTTGTAATTGAAAAAGTTTTAAATACAATTCCTTTTACTTATAAAATAATTGATTTAAAAGGCGAAGAAATAACAGGTGCTTTCTATGAACAAGAATTACTTTTGACTAAGTTTTAGATCTCTAGGTAGATTTAAAATCCATTGAATAAATCCATTAAATCTTAAATGTCTGTTTTGTATAGCAAACAGTAATTACTGGTTTGAATAGTTGAAACGTTGTGAATTTGATATTTAAATCTAACTACAGTCAATTGTAATATTATATATATTAATAAAAGAACAAATTCAATAATATCGACAAAATGTAAGAAACATACTTGAATTCGTTTGTTAAATCATGCATCAAACTAATTAACTGCGTCAGTAAAAGTTTAATAGTTGTAAACAAAATTCTCAGGTAAAATTTACAATAACCTGTAGTTAAGTAAGTATTTACTGCATCTAAGGAGTTGTTTACTGCATCTAAGGAGTTGTTTACTGTAACTAAGTAAGTGTTCATTGTAACTAAGGAGATGTTTACTGTATCCAAGCAAACTGTTTATATTTAATTCAATAGGATATGACTTTTAAATAAACTAAATCGATCATTGTAAATATTTACAGGTAACAAAGTGCGGTTTTTAATTAAATTTGCCATTTAATATTGCTACAGTAACTTCAAAATGGAATCTGAATTGAGAAGATGTTATTTAGTTAAAGTGTCGGATGAATTAGAAAAACTTGAAACATTATTAGTGAAACGTAATAATACGATAAATATACAAGATATGGAGATAAACGGCATAAAAAAGGCATAGAATATTTAACCGAGAGAATAAATAAAACTAAGGAAGATTTTGGTGACAGAAACAAGAGACGGATTTGGCTTCGATTAACAAGACAAAAAGTTAGTGCAAAGACTAAGCTTAAAAAATTCATAACAAAAAGAACCTGTGAGAATGAAGAAAAGACTATATTGGAAATAAAGAGAAGTGATTTAATTTCTGAACAGAATAGGATAACAGAACTTGTTCGTCAAGACAGTAATTCCTAGTAATTAACTTCTTTAAATCTTCCATCTTCAAAATTAATTTGTGCATCTTGTATAACAAACAGATAAACATTTATTAATTTATTTGCTCCTGCTGTTTTAGTTATTTGGATAGTAATACCTTCAGAAGCATTTTCAATTCTTCTACCTGAACCGTGTAACGAATTGTCATCTGTTGAACGTAGATCTAACCATAATGCATAATTAGTTGTAAGATATTTTTCTAATGTTGTATAGGATAAATTTAAATCCTTTAAAACTTCTTCTGTTGTTTTATTTCTTTTTGAATTTAAAGCAAAGAATTTATTTATTTCATCCCATTGTTGATATGCTTTCATTCCTTGACTGTATAGTTGATTTGGAACACCTTCTATTGTCATTTCTACTTTTGTTATGTTAGGATTATAATAAGTTTCGGTACTTGTTCTTTCTGGATCTTCGAACAACATTAGAATTCCTTTCATACTTCTAGCTGGAACATTTAAATTTATATTCCACAATGTATCAGATTTGTTTTTGGTTATTTTTCTATGTCTTAGTATTCTATCGTACAAAATAACCATCTTACCATTAACTTGTTGTCTTATCTGTCTTGCTAATTCTGCATCAGTAACCATATCAAATTCTAAACAAATGTTTTTGATTGTATAACTTGCAGATGTATCTGTTGATTTAATAACATTGCTATAATTATTAAATGTAAGTTCATATTCAAGTCTATCACCAAGACCTGCTTGATAAAAAGGCATATGAGTTTCTAATAGTTCAAAATCAAGTGGGATAAAAAATCTTGCACCATATGCAGTTGCAATTGCTTCATCGCCTATGTCTGATGCTTTATCATCCGCGCCAACTCTGTGTTTTAACATGTTTGTTTCACCAATACCTTGGTATGCCATATTTAAACGTTCAGATGTAGATTTCCATAAATCAACATAACAATGATAAATATCACTATCATCAATTGACATAATTTCATTTCCACTTATACGAATTGTTGTTTTTTTAACTATTGTTCTTCCTATGTTTTGATATATAGTTGCATTGTCGTCTGTAGATGTGAGTTCTATTTCGAATGCCAATCTGGTTGTTCCAGGAACAATAACATCATTATTGCTTAGATTGGGGAATCTTACTAATAGCTGTTGATTTTGATCAATAGTTGAAGGATTATTTGTTATTGATACACTTTGACGAATACCTTTCACACCACGGGGTTCTCTTATTTTTCTGTAAGGATTTAATTTGTTTCCGTATGCCGACATTTTTAAGGATTAAATTTGTTATAAAAATAATTCAATTACCACTGATACTAGAGTATTGATACATGTATAATTATTAGTCATACTAATAAAACTTATTAAATCTCCAGCCTTAACTTCAAAAGGTGTATAAAAGTTATTAAAACCGTGTGTGACACCATTATCCAAACTCATTTTGTAACTAGTTGACTTATCATTAACAATCATCTTAATGGCTATAATATCTGTGCTTGTTCTTAAACTTACTAAACTAATACCCAATATTTGTCCTGGAAAGTTCATTACATAATAACCACCACCAACACCAAAATTAAACTTTTTATTTCCATGTATTGGACCATCAATTCCAGCATATATACTTATTATTTTTCTGTCTGGTTTATTTTTTATATTACCAACTATATTTTCAACATTTAAAACTCTGATGCTTAGGGCAGCGACACTCCGATGTAAATTTTTATCCTTAGTATCCATTGTTTGAAGCTCACTCTTCATATTTAATATTTCTTTTTCTACGTTTTTTTTTTTGACACCAAGTATGCTCATTTTATTAAATAAATTATATAATTTCTAAAACACAATTAATTGGTAAATGATTAATTATCTTGTTATTATTTTCATCTCTTATTTCTAATTTCAATTCTGTTATAACATCATTTACTAAACACTTATATTCCGGATGCTCAAATCTCGCTGTTATAACTTCACCAAACTCTTTATTCTCAACTGGAATAACAGCCAACAAGGTACTCGGCTTACCATCAAGATAATTATGAGAAGTGCTAACTTGTTCCAAATGGATATATAATGATTTATGGATAGCAAAATCCACAAATTTGTTTCCATAATGTAATTCATCAGGTTCGAATTTACGTTTATTATTAAACCCTAACATATTTCCCAAACCCTTACTTATCTTTAACTCAGTAGTAGTGTTTAATGAAGCGATACCATTTGCTTCATTTACGGATAATACAATATTTTCTTTTTGAAATTCATCCACTATTTGTTGAAAACTATAATAACCATTCATAATCCTTTGCTGTTCCTCTCCGGTTTTTGTTATAAACCCATGATAAACATTATACCAACCTATGCTGTATCTTATAAATTTCAAACCAATACGTTTATTTCCATTTCTGTTATTTATGTATTGTTCTAAGTTTATTGTATTATCAATATTTGAAATAGTATGAAACATTTTTAATATAAAAAAATGATAACAAAAGAATTTAAATATAATCCTAATGTTTCATATAATCCAGGTATTAAATATTCTGAAAAAGATCATCAATTAAAAACAAATCTTGTAAATCAAACGATATTTGTAAATCAAAAAGAGAACTTTAAAACATCTTTTCCTGATTTATTTCAAAACTATCAAAACCCATCAATACACACTAACGAACCATGGAATACATGGATTCATTCTTCATTTGATTGGTGGCAATGTCAGTTAAATTTTGCAGTATGGTGTGCAAGTACAGGATGTGGGATTTCTTATAATGATCATATACAAAATACTTCGCTTGACGCAAATCTTACAAAGTCTTTTTATATGTTTCATTTATATTATTGTATTGCCAGAATTTTAAAAGAACTTAAATCACCTTTACCAACAGATTCTTCTTTCTGTTATTACAAGAACCCATATGACAAAGCTGCATACCAGAAATTATGTGATGAATTTAATATTTCTCCAAATACAGATTGGAGACAAAAACTAGAATCATCATGTCAAGGATTAGGAAGTTTTGAGCAATATTATAAACCAAGTGGTGAATATAGACAAAATCATAAAAAGGATGGTCCATTCTTTAATATTCATGATACAATTTATCATGAAAAAGATATAAGTATGGCTTGGACAACATTTATTTTAGATAAATCAGAAGGTTTTACACGAGCAGGTATTGAACGTATTAATGAAAGTATTAAAATTTATGTATGGGCTTTGTTAGGTGCACAATCTCAAACAAAAACAAAAATTTTAAAAGTAGGAACAGGATTTGATGCACAAAAACAATTCTTAGCAAATGTACAAGATGTTATTAATAGTCCTATTGATTTACCCACTCAGATATCAAATTATCAAAATGTTTTAAAATACGCAAGAAGTAAAGTTGATTATGCTTATGGACTTGGTTTATATATGTCTCCCAGTGATATGGTTTTACAAATTGGAAGTATTGTTGGTTATAATAATAAAATTATAATTGCAACAGAAAATCAAACACTTGGGTTAAATGATGATTTAAATAATAAAAATTTTGATCATGTTGATTTTAAACCAAAAGAACCTGTAAAACCACAAGAACCTATAAAACCTGAAAAGCCTAAAGAACCAAAAATAGATCCAATAAAAAAAATTGAACATGAAGATCATGAAGATAATAAACAAGCAATAATATTTGTAAGTATTGTAATAGGATTTACAGCACTTTATTTTTTTAAATAATCTCTAGCAGCAGTAAACAATAAACTAACAACTAAAATAAGCAATGCCCATAAGTTGTTTGCAAACCAATTTACTACGTCTTTTGTTGCAGACAATAACCAAGAAACAATAGAACCTATAATACCTGGTAATGCAGCTGCTAATTTTCCTGCAAGAAAAGATAATAATTTTCCAAGATTTTTTAATTGTTTTTTTATCCAGTCTTGTACACCACCACCTTTTGATGGAGGAGAAGGAGAAGGAGAAGGAGAACCAGTAAATGCCTCAACAATAACACCAATAATCATTCCAAAAGCAGTTAAAACACTAACTATTGTTATTCCTTGTTCTCTGAATAATGTTCTTATTCTTTCACCTAATGCTTTGTCTTCGTTTAACATTTTATGTATTGTTTGTTTAAATCTGTTCACTTGACTACGTAGTTTTTCTTTATTAATATTAAGTATTTCTAGTCTTGTACTTCTCTCAGATTCTAACTCTCTTATTCGACTACTTACTCTATCTATTTGAAATTCATTATTGTCTTCTTTAGCTTGTTCTAATTTGGCATTTTCTTTTGCTAAGTCTTTATTTGTTTCATTCAGTTTTGCTAATTCATTTGCAATCTCTTCTTTTACTGATGTCATTGCACTGATTACACCATCCATCTCTCTTTTTGTCATTTTTGTTTGTGTTTCTTCATTTATGTAAGATGTTCCTTGTTCAATAAATGAAGTTTTCTATTTCTTTCACATGTGTTTCTTCATTACTTGCTATTTCTAATAATTCTTGTCCTTCTTCTTGTGTAGATATTTCTTGTAATGGAATTTCTATATTATCGAGTTCACGAATTGGTGCTTTTATCGTTCTTTGAAAATCTTGAAACATTGATCTACCTTCTTTTAAATATCAGATATTTTAAAATCATCTACACCTAAAACATCCCTGACAAAATTAACACCGTATTCTTTTTGAAGAGTGCTAAATTTATAAAACTTTAATACTCCTTTTTTAAAATATGTTAATGCAATATTATTACCTTTTTCATCTTTTACATATAATATTTGGTTTCCTTTATAATCTTCTCTAACTAAAAAACTATTTCACTACGTGTTGTTTCACCATTTTTTTTATAAAATTGTTTAATCATTTTTTTTATAGTTTCTTTTTTACGAATTTTAGCATCATTTTCTGATAAAGCTCTTGAATTTTCAAATTCTTTATTTATATAATTTGAAACTCCTCATCATCATTATCTATTAATGGTGTTTTTTCTTCATCATCATAATCATCATCATCATAATCATCTATTTTAAACTCATAACCCCTTCTGCCAATTTTAATTAAATAAAATAAAAATGCCATTTTTAATTAACCAAATATTTCTGTTATTAAAAAATAAAAACTACCTGTTAAAATTATTTTTTGTATAAAGAATAAAATCCGATGATTTCTTAGTTCTTTATCAATCATTTTTTGTGTATTTTTTAAAAGATTTTCACTTTGTATTTTTGTAAGACCTTTTATTTTCGCTTGACGCTCTTCTTCTTCATCTGAAGAATCTTCTTGTTCTAAAATATATTGAATTGTTTTTTTAGCGCATTTCGATTTTTCAGTTTCCATTTATTTAATAAAAAAATCACCCTGTGTCTAAAAAATCGATTCATAGTTTGGTGGATTTTCCCTAAGGGGAATAGAAGAAATTATAACTTTATTTATAAAAATTATAGATTTTCCATTTTTTTTTTTATTTCGTTTCTTACTCTATTTTCTGTTTCTTCTATAAGTTTTTTTCTTTCATCTTCTCCTAAAGTAGTTAAACTTTTTCCTTTTAGGAAATTTTCCATTTTTCCTTTTTGGGAATTTTTTTTCATTTCATTAAATTTTTCTTGCTCTTCTAAAATAAGTTTAAATTCTTCTTCACTTATTTTGTTGTCAGTTAAAGACCTAGAAATTAAATCTTTAATACTATTTAATTTACATTCTGCTAAAGTTTTTATTTCGTAATGTTTTTTAGCTTTTAAAGTAAGCTTTCTTCTTATTAATTTTATTACACCACCAATACTTCCGCATGCGACTGCTGTTATTTGTAAAGGTAATAAAATAGGAATAGCAACACCTATACCTGCAGAAATAACTGATGCTGAAATTAAAGTTGTATCTATTCCATCTGTAAAGTTTACTCCTCTTTTATATTTTTTATATAAAGAATTTCTTTTGTCTCTTTCATTTTTTAAAGAATTTTCTATTTCTGAAATTTTTTGTAATCTATAGTTTTGTCCATCTTCTATAGGTAATTCTGGATATAAATCAGGAGCTGTAGGTTGTTTCATTTTTTAAAGTAAAAATTGATTTTTTTTTTTTTTCTCTTAAATCCCACAGAATTTTTTCTCTGCCTGTTCTCCCGGTTTTTTTTTTGGGAGTAAGAAAATTTGGTGTTTTTGGGGTGTTTTTTTTGCTTTTTTTTTTAATGAAAATTTAGGGCTCTTAAACTTGAAATAAGGGTAATTTTTTTGGGGGTCAAATTTTTTTTTTTTGGAGGGGGGTGCTGGAGTCGTTCAAGTACTATACTACTCCCCTTAGGGGAAAAAATGAGTTTTATAAAAAAAACCCAGGATTAAGGTTTTGGTGTGCTCTTTACAAAAAATTTTTTTTTTTTTTTTATGGGGGGTATAAATACAAAGTGTGTTTTTTTTCTTCTTAATTTTGAAGTTAAAAATCACACAAAAATGTTGGTAAAATTTTTATTTTGGATGTAAAAAGGGGTTTTTTTCTTTAAAATGGGGGGGTCAAAAATTAAAGATAATTTTTTTTTTTGTGGGGGGGGGGGCTAAAGGAGTGGTATATTGTGTTAGAGAAGACGACCCAATATTACCATGCAGATACTTCTTCACAACTACGGCTCTGGCTAATTGGTACATTGCAGATTAATGTTTTCTTTTGTTTTTGAAAATCATGCATAGAAGAGGGAATCTTTGATTGAAAAAATACCAGTGGCTAATATTTCAGGCATATTTCAAACGATATACAAATAATATTTCTGATGCTTTGAGTCTTGATAATGGGTTAATAATTCGAACACGGCCTAAGTTATTGATAAAGGATCTGAAATCATAAAAAGTTATATATTTACATTAACACAAAAAAAAATGGATTGATTTACGTACAACATAAATAAGATATGATTACCAAATATATGGAAACCATTGCGCTGGTTTACATGTATTACATCTTTGTAAATTCATAAAAATAGCCAAATGAAAAAAAGGAACGAGAATAAAAGGGTATTGACAGAACGTCATTATAGGCTTTGATAGCTTAAATCAATGTGTTTTGTTTTAAATTTTATTCATCTTATCTCTAGGCCATATCGGCCCATTGAAAATTATATATCAACTTAGTCTGCCAAACCAGTCTTTATGGCAGTAAAAGGCAACGTCGATCGTCCCAATCGGCCCGTTGTAGTATAAAGGTTAGCAAGTACTGACATGATGACTGACGCCACCAATTTCTGGAGGACAAACGCAAAGGATGCAAGTGTTGTAGCCAAAGTTTGTTTTACTCTTATATCAACAATATGTGGAAAACACAAATAAACTACATTTATCTGTGATCACATTTTTGATATACAAGACAATTTTCAAAACTGTAAAAATCTACATAAAAAATTGAAATTATCATAAAAAAATTAAGATTATTTACCTGTTTATTTTCATGCTGTTTATTTAGTCGGGGTATTTATCATGTAAATAATGTTAAGTTATTACATTGATATATATTTAAAAAAAAAAGGAAGGAACGGGGTTTTGAGTGAAAAAAAGTCAGGATGAGTCACTTTTCCTAAAATAAAAACCTAATGACAATTTATGTAAAAAAAAAATCAGGATAAACTAATTCAAAAGGCCAGGAGCGAATAAATGAAAAGAAGGCAGGATAGAGATGACGACCCAATATTACCATGCAGATACTTCTTCACAACTACGGCTCTGGCTAATAAATTACAGTTGGTACATTGCAGATTGATGTTTTCGTTTTTTTTTTTTTAGTGTATTTCACTAGCCAAACACTTTAATTTACCGAACACATATTTGAGTCATGCATAGAAGAGGGAATCTTTGATTGAGAAAATACTAGTGGCTAATATTTCAGGGATATTTCAAACGATATACTAATAATATTTCTGATGCTTTGAGTCTTGATAATGGGTTAATAATTCGAACACGGCCTAAGTTATTGATAAAGGATCTGAAATCATAAAAAGTTATATATTTACAAAAAAACAAAAAAAAATGGATTGATTTACGTACAACATAAATAAGATATGATTACCAAATATATGGAAACCATTGCGCTGGTTTACATGTATTACATCTTTGTAAAGTCATAAAAATAGCCAAATGAAAAAAAGGAACGAGAATAAAAGGGCATTGACAGAACGTCATTATAGGCTTTTATAGCTTAAATCAATGTGTTTTTTTTTAAATTTTATTCATCTTATCTCTCGGCCATATCGGCCCATTGAAAATTACATATCAACTTAGTCTGCCAAACCAGTATATGGCAGTAAAAGGCAACGTCGATCGTCCCAATCGGCCCGTTGTAGTATAAAGGTAAGCAAATACTGACATGATGACTGACGCCACCAATTTCTGGAGGACAAACGCTAAGGATGCAAGTGGTGTAGCCAAAGTTTGTTTTACTTTTATATCAACAATATATGGAAAACACAAATAAACTACATTTATCTGTGATCACATTTTTGATATACAAGACAATTTTCAAAACTGTGAAAATTTACATAAAAAATTGAAATTATCATAAAATAATTAAGATTTATTTACCTGTTATATTCCATGCTGTTTATTTAGTCGGGGTATTTATCATGTAAATAATGTTAAGTTATTACATTGACATATATTTCCTGTATATTTTAACATGAGTTATTTTTTGACATTATCATCATCAGCTGTTTAAAATGTCTTATCTAACTTACAAATGCCCATATTCAAAAATCCTTAATTACTGAAGGGTGTAAAATTGTTCAGGCCATCCCTTATCTTCAATTTGCAACTACAAAGACAGACATACCTAACAAGTTATGAAATATACACACACAGAATATAATTGTTCCAAAATCGAAATAAAAGAATAAATCATAATGAGGAAAGATAATTGTCGAATATACTGCAAAATAATTGTGTGCACATCGAATAAAAAAACATTCTACTCATTTGTAATATAAATTAGTATAGTAGGGACTCAGGCTACATAGTTTTTGTAATGTACATTGAATTCCAGATGTTTTGAGAGTCATGCAGTTTCCAGCGTCTAGTAAAAAAATGAATGCTTTAATAGTATTTAGTGAATAATTCATGTTATTCTGTCAAAACAAAATATTCAAAATTATACATACACTATATATTGATGCCTTTGCTAGAGAAAGCAATGAAAGTGTATGTGTCTATCTTTAAAAAGAAGAGGACTATCGAAAAATGTAGTAATGTAATAATCATGCACATGGTTTGGCTACAAGGCAATATTTGTTCAACATTTTCAAGTCATAGCCTTTTTTGTCAAATGTTGCAATAAGTGTAATCTATAGTACGACATTACAGTCTTGATATTGTCTTGCTAGTTCTAATGCACTTTAATTGCAACACTGCGACAGTAAACCAATTATGTATAAATTATACACTTGACATAAATTGGCTCACATAAATAGACAAAACAGAACCATGATGTATAACGTTAATATTGTTTAACAGGATTCAACTATATAGACAGTTAGAATACGTCCGTATATTGTATGTCCTGCGTTTGTATAAAAAGATTTAGTTTTACCTTGCAGCCCACCAAGCCAATCCTTTGATTCACGGTCCATGTATGAAAGACCATTGTATAATTCTATCCCATCGGTTGAAATCCTGAATCTTGTAGGCCGTTTTCCGACAAGATATCTCGCTAAAGTTGTCTTCCCTGTGCCCTGTTCGCCAGCTAGCATAAGTCTTGACTCAAAGTGGGGATAACTTTCTTCTTTCAATAGACTAGAGAATACATGGGCTGATTTCTTATCAAATTTTTTAACTTCAGTTGGAAGACCTAAATTTCAATTATCTTAATGTAAGTTCTATATATAAAATAGTTATATGATTCTGTACATGTTCATTCAAAAACTTTCAAAAGAAGTTTAGACCTGATATATAACGGTGGTGCAGCAAATAAGTTTGACACAAAGTAAATCATATCTATATCTTTTTTAGCACTACTGCTTGAATCATATATCTTGGTAACCATAAAATGGTGCTCGGCCTATCCGTATCTATGATAGCTTCAATTGGCTTGAATTTTGTAGTTGATTTAAATCTGACAATTTATTTGATGTTGATGTACTTGTTGCTTTACTATCAATTATGATTAGTTCTGATATTTTTTTTTGCATTTTACTGAGTGTAGTGTCCTTTAGAAGATCATGTATTTATACAAAGATGCACTTGCACGTTTGAATCACTCTGTTGTTTCCTTTTTGAAATTTATTGTAAACAAATTCTCTGCGCGCAATTTTGTCCTTAAGATTTCTCATATCAAATTTTTTTATTAAAAAAAATTATAAAATAAATCGGGCTTTTTTTATGTATTTTATGAAATAATGACAAGAAAAGTAGGTGTTAGAGACAATTCACTTATTAAAGGATTCCGAATATCTAACAAAAAGTCAACAACAAAATCAGCGAAATCTGTAAAACTTTCATAAAAAACATACGAAATAAAATAAATATTTCGTAATGGTATGTTACCAAAGTAATCCATGATTTGTGATATGATTTTATTATCTGAACTCTGTTTACTGAACTAGGAAATCGTCATTCCTATTATTCCAAATCACTACATTAAGGTTGAAGTATTGTTCTTATTTTGCTCATTCATTTGCCAGCCTTAAAAATGTAAGTTCAAATTGGCAACCCGACGATCAGTATGTGAAAGATTGAAAAGATATGAGCATCTAAAAATATTTTCACTTAATTGTAATTCAAGTACATTTTCATTTAATAATTTAAATAAGGTATAATTTAAACACTTTGGAAAACATGTAGGATTGGTGTGCTTTTTATTAATAACAGAAAAAAAAATTTCAAATCAAACAAGTAAAATAATGCTCAACAGAAATAAGGAAAAAGATAACATTTGTTTTTATCGACATAATCAAACAAATAAGAGTTGTCAAAATGTTTCAATTTATTCTTACAAGTCATGTTTACTAAATATCAAGAGATATAATGTATGTGGGTTGGGAGGTTATTCCTTTTAATACCCTTATTGCTGACAATGATTGTACGATAATGTTATCAGCGCATTGGTCAGTACTTCGGTATTGACATGATTTTAACCACAATTTCTTAAATTGTCCATTGATAAATTTTGAATAAGAAAAAAAACATTTTCTATCTCCCCCGTGCACATATTACATTGGGTACTTTCGGCTGCAATTTGTCTGTCTTTTTCAACTGTACCGGTTCTTATACATCTTTGGCTTTCAATTAAATGGCTTTTAAGCGTTCCTTTTGAAGGTCAATCGAAAACGCTCTTCATATGCAGGACATTTATTAAGTGTTGATTTCATTGTGTCATTGTATTATACTTTCTTTATCCTAAATAACCGATTTGACTTAACAACCTATACGATTCATGGAGTTAGAGGTATATGATACTCACCAGGTAAAAGTGTATTTCCATATTCCTAAAAAAGAACATTCAGACAGAAATATCCAATTTCAGTTTATTAAGATGAACACACGTTTTCAACGATTTGTCCTATAGTTAACGTTTATTTGTGGATAGTGTTGTCGTTAGCAATGATACTACGTCTCCTTTTAACTGTTGCATATGCCACATGTACCTTTTGTACATACATATGGTCAATATTCCTAAAACATCTCAAACTGAGGAACTCAAAGAAGGGTATACACACATAATTTCTGTGTATCGATATTGGACATATTTCATTTTTAAACAAGTGACTGATATTTGCCGTTTGTGCTGATTTGGAAAGCAGGGAATCATATACCACAGATGAAAACATACGGAGCTATCACATATATGTATTGTATAAACAGAGTATATCAATCAGGAAAAGTCTCATCACATTAATTACAGCTGTTAAAACAATAAGCAAATAAACAGACAACCTTATTTTAAAAGATACGTGAATTTCTATATCTTGATGCACAGCTGCAAAAAACAAGGATGAGTTAACCATTTATAAACAAATTGCTCAACTTGCCTGCTATACAGATACATATACTGCTTATTTTAAGATTTAAATGAATCTAGTAAAGCAACAAAGAAGATGCGTTTCTCTCTAGAAATAGCTTTTTATAATTATCAAGTATTGTTTATTGGCATTGATAGATCCCACATTTTTGATCATTTTTCTTAAAGAACTTGTGAAAAGACAAAGGGGATTCTTCACCTCGAGAAGCCGCATGATAAAAAGGTATTAAGGGTGAGCTACATTATAAAAAAAAAAATAGAATCTCACATCCTTTCCCAAAAAATGTTTGTACCTTTCTTTTTTTATTTCGTATATGACTCATTCCTTTGCTAACTGCAAATTTGGTTGAATATGGTGTTCGAAGAATAACAGGGAAATGTTTGTGGGCTAGAGTATACTGTCATACATTTTGAAAATTTTGCCAAAACGAAGCTTGAGCAATATTCACCAACAGTTCAGACATAAGTCATCACATATACACCACCAATACCACTATTGCTGAAAAGGTTTTACAGGTAAAACAATTATATATTTTCAAATTCTATCAACATTGTATCAAAAAGTTTAAGGCCTACAGTATGGGTTATCAAATGAACTCCTTTAACTAACTATGTGAAAATGTCTAATCTTTGAAACGAGCATTTCTATATATCCAAGTTGATGATATGAACAGAGGCATTGAAAAAAATGTTGCCATAACCGACTACCTGCAATGAATTATACATTTGTACCCAATTGTTCAAAAACTACTAAAAATGAGAAATATTTATATTTTACCTTCAATAGCTTCAGTATGTCCGGGTATCCGCTGACTACATCTATTGGCTTTTCACCCTGACATATAATATATAACTTTATGGAATACAACAGAAAATTAAGAACTGCTTTATCAATGTCTACCATAATTTCTAAATTATCGTATAAAACTCAAATGCGTTCTTAAAATAACGCTTCATTGCAATTTTAATCATGTTATTATTAGCAAAACCACTATTATACAAGTTTGAATTTTTAAATTTACTTAGGACTTTGTTTTTATAGCATAGATAAACTTAGCCGTACTTGACACAACTTTATTGAATTGTGGATTCTCAATGCTCATCAACTTTGTACTTGTTTGGCTTCATAACTATTACGATCTGAGCGTCACTGACACAAAGGACTAATGAGTCTTGTGTAGACAATACGCTCGTCTAGCGTATACAATTATAAGCCTGGTACCTTTGATAATAAGCCTGGTACCTTTGATATAGTGTAACCATTTACTGTTACGTTATGTAGAATTTCAACAGTGTGTCTTTACAAACAAAGTAAAAAGTCCAGATATATATTGCGTTCCGTATTACCCCAAAAACAGTTTCCAGTAAATGTTGGTTTTTTTTACCCTGAGTAATTGCTTAAAACTACTGCTTACGGTTTCTACATGTGAGCATTGGAAAAGAACATCTTTAAAGAGTCAATTAATTCCAATATTTTACAAACAATGATTAAAAATCAAATTAATAGGATAACATTATTGTTGATGTTCTTCTGAATAGAACACTACTGACTGACATATTAGAAATGTTAATACAGCAGTATCATTGAATATGACCAGTTGAAAAAAGTAATACCCCTATCTCATTCATTGAGAAATTAACATCGGACACTGATGATCCTCCATGGCCTGTTTGTCGTTAAGCTTTTAATGTGTCTTATGTATACATCCAATTCATTCAAATGTGTAGTTTGGAGCACGTGTTTGGAGCTCTCTAATAACGGGAATGCAATAAAAGCTTTTCGGACGTACACACAATAAGAATTGTTATTTTCTTTCAAACAGAGGAATGGTTGAGGTTGTGATATGTGTGTTCTCAAAAATGTAATTGTAAGGAAAGGTCATAGGTGAATGAAAGTTGACAAAGCATTGTAAGGTTTATTTTGTAAAATAAAAAATACACAAAGACTTCAATCTATTATCCATAACAAAGATTTACTTTAACTGGTACTTACTTTTTTATTCAGTATATGAGGATCACACTCTTTGTTTAACAAACATTTGACTGTCTGACGGTTGCCTTGTTTGGACGCGATATGAAGCGCAGTATCTCCGTCCTTAAAAAAATAATGTCAAATAGTATTAATCAATAAAATCATTTTCTCTTAATATTCATATATTTTAATTATGTTTAACACAAATTATGGCTGTCAAGAATGAACAATGTACAAAATGAGGGAAAACAAATGCAAGGTTCCACATTTAACTGATACAGCATGATTCCATAAATTATATTGCTCTACTTGAGGTTGATATTATCTCACACATGTTAACCAATAGACAAATAATTGAGAAAACATCGTACGATATAAAACATAAAACTGCACTGATTGAAAAGTTTATAAGCATTATGATGACTATGGTTATTTGAAATTGGATAATTAAAAAAGAAAATATTTCCAACTGGATGGTTTAATCGTTCCAAACACCACAGACATGGAAGACAAAAAAGATTTATCACAAAAATGCCGAACGCATATGAGCGCATGAAATGCTTGTCGTTTTTATAAATAATAAAGGTCCATTACTCCTTAATGTCATATCAGAGATTTATAATACACAAATGAAGGGCAGTCATTCAAATAGATGTATACCAACATGTTATCAAATTTGTTTAAATCAGTTTTAAATTATTTTTGAAAAACTTGAAAATCCGTACGTTTAAGAAAAAAATGCCTTAACTCTAAAATTGATAAAAACCAGATTGGAGCTCACGTCAATACATATATACATTTGAACTTCTTTTAGTTCTTGTCCAACATGTTGACGACGATGACAATTCAAAACGGAAAGTCACTATTTAAATGGCAAAATCCAAATCTCAAACACATCAAACGAAATGAAATCAACTGACATATTCCTAGTTCGGTACAGGGTTTTTTCTTTATGTGTTGAATCTGTTGGATTAAACAAACGTGTAAGCACATCAATAAAACTAATTGAACAATAAACTCAAGGTAAGCCAACTGATATTCAACACTTTAAATTTCATGAATATTCAATTATACTCGCAGGCATATTTGTTGTGGTTGTTTGATATAAATGAATTAATATTTCGGTTAGAATATGTTGAAATGAAGGTTATTCTTATATTTTTTGCATTTCTACAAAAAAAATGCCATTTTCATGCATAAGAAACAAAAAAAATAATGCATTTAGTTGTGGAAAATGTATCAAATAAAATCAAAAGAAAATCCACAAAATTTCATGAATTATCTTGGATCATTATTCGGATAATATATTATAAAAGGAAGTTGTTGATGTATGTTTTATTTCGTTTTAAGTGCTTTTGCATTCATCGAATATTTATGTATTTCAAAATTTCATTATGATGACCAACCTCTTACTTACAACACATCAGCTTCCCATTTCAGATAACAGTAGCCAACACACAAACAAATTTGTTAGGACTTACTAAGAAGTTATATACTTAGCATTACTATGGTAGCTTTTGCATAACGGAGGTACACGAGCCATACTTTCCCATCCGAGCTAATAACCCATATCAGTGGCGTCTCGTGCAAAACTCCATAACTGCCATCTTAAAACAAATGATTTTTTTTCATGGCCAGTAGTTGTTTCTTAAAATGTATATAATGATTATGCTTCGAACTAATTTACATGCTTTTATCATCATTTGCACAATTCTCTCGATTTTGCTTGCTAATATCTTCTACTTCGAATAGTAAAGTACCATCATTTTGGAAAACTATATCATTGTATCCACAAGTATCCATTACAACATCTGTTTTTTTAATAACAGTTAGTCTTGTACAAATAGATTTACCAATTGATCCAATAAATCTTATCGCTATTTATCCGCCATTACTGCACATCACAAAAGTTCTCGTAAACTTTTTCATGTCATAATCAAAAACATATCTGACGCAACAATGGAAAAGTAAACATACGATACCGGAAATACAAAGTAACTTGCACGAGAGACAGGCCACGGTCTTTTAAAAAATGGCTGTTTCTTTCCAATTCGAAAATACTTGTTTTTTCGGAAAACTTTATCTTTGATCTTCTTTAAGTGAAAATATTATCCGGTTTGGTGACTGCATTCCTTGCATGTGACGTATTTAATAGAAATAAATATTTGACTCTTCATGGTTTGCGCATGCGCGAAAATGTAACAAAAATCACACATAAACATTTGAATTATTTACTTCTTCCTTGGTGCTTTTGGATTTTTTTTATGATATTATGAATTTGTTTGATAATATTTTTAAGGTTATGAATCAAATGCGTTTATCAATTTCGGGCATGCGGAAACTATTTATAGACATACAGAGATATTTGCACCTACTACCAGGGCACAATGATGTAAATCGTAGTTCATCTAACAGACGAGGATTTGAATTTTGTAAACATATCTTAGTCTTCATGTAGTTCCTCTAAAAATCTATGCTCCTCTAATAGACGTGTTGGGAAAGTCGACACTACTGCTGGCGCTCGTGTTGGATGGAAGATGAATACAATATGATGTTGGGACCATCTCAAAAAGTACAACCTAAATATATTTATTACCTGTATGGATAGGCGTGTTTGATACCTCTGAGATTAATCTTCAACAATTATAGCTATTAAAGTACGAAGAAGATCAAAATAAAATTATGTATTTTGAGAACCAGTAAAGGTTAAATAGATACATTTTGAGATCAATTAATATTATTCTTGTAAATAATTTATAAAAAACAGGAAAAAGGGTGTAGTCGTATATCTACGAAAGTCATGTTAAAGGAACACTTAAAAAAAAATGTTACTTGAATATCGGATGAAATTCTGTGATCTCGGATTGAAATCCGTTATCTCGGATTATTAATCGGTGATCTCGGATGTTCATTATTGTTTAGGGATCTGTTCATATGAATTGATAATCTGTGATCACGGATTGGTAATCCTGAACTAAATAACTACATGTATGACAATTCAATCACATTTTTCTATGATACAACTTCCATTTACCGAAAGCTAGCTCAAAAATCATTTAAACATTTGGATGATGTTGTTATTTAGTTTGCGCTAGATTTCAGTAACTGACATAGTTACTTTGTGTCGACTTAAGAAATTAAAAGTTATGAAGACATTCGGAAAAAGAAGACAAATAGCTTGAGATTTAGTCGACGTTGTTTCCCGCAGCTACAATCGTGTATCCTACAACGGGTTTCATTTATGTTAATACATAAACCATTCGTGCCCCTTCCCCTCAACCCGACTCCCATTGCCATCATTTAAAATAAAATGTGTCTACTTTTTCGATTCAAATTGTTTTTATCCTCTGATTTTCTGATTTGATATGAGCATGGGATCCGCCATGTTGGGTGGTGTTTTGGTAGACTTTGTCTTTCTTTTTCTTTTGCCCATGTTAAGTTCATTATTCATTTTTTTCAATATTAGCAAGGCACATACTAAACCCAGACACAATCAGTAGATTAAAATCACAAAAATCATGTACTAGGTGTTCGCATAAGTCGATTTTGGCCGGAACGATAAATGACCAACTACTCACTTGTCACACCATGCAACTGAATGCTTATGTTATAAGGCACGTGACCACAAAATCCCAAATTTGCATTTTAGAATAAACCATCAAGCATTGGTGAACTTGTGACTAGTTTCCAAAATTGTTCAATTCTTATTTTATTTATGAAATAGAGGCGCAGGAGATATCTGATAACAATGTACATAGTTATCAGATACAATTGCAATGCAATCACTGCCGTGCGATTTTAACCATGATTAATAATATATTTAAATAAAATATTCACATTCATCTTATGTTATGAACATAGGGCAACACCCGTCCCCCCTTTGCCAATGGTGCTAAACACTGCCTCCTTTCAGCCTCCCTGCCAACGCTTGATATGGTATGAATTACATAACGTCTCAAATCAAGATGGGATACACCCGAAGGATTCAGCGGCCAAATAGAACAGAAGGTAGTGTTGGTTATATATTTAAACAAAGACAGGTTTGCGAAAACTAAGCACATTTTATTAAGTATGCATGTAATTATTTCAATTGTGATTGTACATTTTGACATCAAGCATTTTGATACTAGAGATACAAGAGATACTAATTTCACAAATGCATATAAAATGCAGTTAAATAATTATTGATAATGTCATGCAAAACATTGACTTATGATTAGTGTATTTATTGTGACTAACTATCAACTTACATTTTTCGGTAAATTTATGTCAACACCACGGTCGATTAGCAATCTAACGATTTCAGTTTGCCCGTTCGATGCAGCCTTGTGAAGTGCAGTACTACCATCCTGTACAAAGGAAGCAGTGTAAACATACAATTGAATGCTAACGATTGCAGCTGATATATAAACTAACGCATGAGTACATAGTGTCGCATTTATCGTAGCTCATCGAACATGTAGCAGATATACTAATCAAATAAAAATGATAATAATTGTTACCAAATTTTCACTTTATGATAATAGTAAGGTGAAAATTTGTGATAGATGTTAAAATTTCGTTAATCGATTAAGTAAAGTTATTGCAAGAAACAGAAACAGAGTATCTTTAAACCATATAGTAAATCAACAATAGAAAATAAAGATAGGACACAAATCATCACCACATACCAAAATAAAAAAGTAAACGGTATTCTTATACACCAAAATGGTGATAAAAAAGAAAATATTAAATTCCAAATATGGAGATTAATTTAATGAGGAATCAATAGGAGCATATAATCTAGACATATTAGTACATATCAGTCAGTCTTGCCAGAACGAAATGTATATACAATTTTAACAATATCAAACCAGATAAAATGCATCAGAAAAGTATCAATCCAAAAGTAAGAATGTACGCCAAAAAGAGTGATAGCTTATAGAAATCCTTTTCAATTTTTTAAGAGACAGCCACTGATTCTGCCTTATATTCAACATTTAAATTATTTAAGTAAAAAATCGTAGGAAAAGGAATCTGTTATCTAATGGAAATTTGGTAAATTAACTTATATGAGGTATTGAATTCATAGGTATCAATGGATACAAAAGTTGCATGCAATAACTTAAAATAACCTGCCTTTTAGTTCTGGTTAAATTGCTAAATATTCATATGCAAAATATGATAAAAAATTCAAGATTTACTGAAACGTTTTAGTTATCATAAAAAAATATTCTATCATAGGTAGCTAGGAGAAATCCCTACGTTGCTTATTCATTGAAGTGCGGTATTTTTATGATTTCACGTATTTGCTAGGACACGTGGTTTATTACCTTCAGTTTTCGTCAAATAACTGCGACGAAATTTAATTTCTTCATTACTAGTAAGAAGTTAGGTATGTTATTTTTTTTTTCGTGAGAAAATACCCAGTTAATTCCTTTTGTCGAACGGATACGGTTTTACAAGATTGTCAAAGTTTGTATCAGATTGTGATTGTACATTTTGACATACAGCATTATTGAAGAGACATTAATTTCTGAAATGCATATCAAATGTAGTTAAATGGGTATAGGTCATGTCATATCAAACATTGACATATGACCTGGTGAAATCAATGTGATTAATCATCCACTTACCACATTCTGTAAATGTATATTAATACCACGGTCGATTAGCAACCTTACGGTTTCTGTTTGCCCGTTCCCTGCAGCCTCGTAAAGTGCAGTAGTACCATTCTGTACAAAAATACACTAATATTCATATTTGATATATAAACTTACACATGGCAACGTATTGTCGCACTTATCGTGGCACGTCGACCCTTTAGCCGATGTATTAATCAAAGAACTATATCGGGAAATAATTGTTATCAAATGTTCAAAGATAGGAAACACATCATCACTATTTTAAAAGAGATAAGTCATATCAATCGGTTTACAAAATGTTTCTTTCTGCAATGTTTTGGATTGTACATAAATATGTCAATTAAAATTAATACCACCGCCGATTAGCAACCTTGAAATTTAAGTGTGTCCGTCCAATGCAACATCGTGGCGTGCAGTACTACTATTTTATATAAAGAGACTTATATTAATGCTAACATAATAGTTAATGATTAAGGACGCAGCTAATATCATCAACCAACTTGAGACAATGTAATGTTGCATTCATTGTTGAAAGTTGACACGAATGACGACATAATAATCAAATAACTATATTGGACAATAATTTCATTCGTTTTTTCACTTGGTCATCATAAAAGTGCGAATTTATTTTTCGATTTTCAAATACCGTTAATCGATTGAGACAATTTAGGCAACATACAGAAACTGTGTGTAATAAAACCAAGATATATAAAAAAAAAAATATAAAATAAAGATGGGAAACATTAAAGTATTTTTTATTCAAGTTGTTGATCAGTAAACTTATTACTAAAACTACATCCGTTCCACAATCTAGACCATTTATCAAAACTTATAAACGGATAATCTAGACATATTAGTAAATATTAGTCAATCTTGCCAGTACGAAATGTATATACAATTTTAACAATATCAAACCAGATAAAAAAACATCAGACAAGTATCGATCTAAAAGTAAGAATGTACGCCAAAAAGAGTGATAGCTTATAAAAATCCTTTCCAATCTTATTTTAGACACAGTGACTGATACTGCTTTATATTCAACATTGGAGTTATTTAAGTCAAAAATCGTAGGAAAAGGAACCTTTTATCTAATTGAAATTTGGTAAATTAACTTATATGAGGTATTGAATTCATAGGTAACCAAAAGACCAAAATTTGGATATGAGTTGATATTTTATGTCATGATTACTGCCAGAATATACACATAGTATAATTTTGAGGTTGGCATAAACAGACGGAATGTTGACATCTTACCTTTCAAAATGATCTGGACGCCGTCATGACTCGTTGGACCCTTGTGTACATTGTGTCACAAATAAAGACGTATATCTTTCAATGGATACAAGAGTTGCATACAATAACTTAAAATAACTTGCCTTTTAGTTCTGGTTAAATTGCTAAATACTCATATGCAAAGATAAAAAAAGATTTACTGAAACGTTTTAGTTATTATAAAAAATATTCTATCATAGCTAGGACACGTGGTTTATTGCCTTCAGTTTTCGTCAAAAAACTGCGACGAAATTTAATTTCTTCATTACCAGTAAGAAGTTATGTATGTTATTTTTTTTCGTGAGAAAATACCCAGTTAATTCCTTTTGTCGAACGGATACGGTTTTACAAGATTGTCAAAGTTTGTATCAGATTGTGATTGTACATTTTGACATCCAGCATTATTGAAGAGACATTAATTTCCGAAATGTATATCAAATGTAGTTAAATGAGTATAGGTCATGTCATATCAAACATTGACATATGACCTGGTGAAATCAATGTGATTAATCATCGAATTACCTCATTCTGTAAATGTATATTAATACCACTGTCGATTAGCAACCTTACGGTTTCAGTTTGCCCGTACCTTGCAGCCTCGTGAAGTGCAGTAGTACCATCCTGTACAAAGGAACACTAATAAGTGTTAACATAACATTTGATATTCATATTTGATATATAAACTTACACATGGCAATGTATTGTCGCACTTATCGTGGCACGTTGACCCTTTAGCCGATGTATTAATCAAAGAACTATATCGGGAAATAATTGTTATCAAATGTTCACTTGATAATAATAATAAGGTGACAATTTGTGTAAGATGTTCAAATATCGTTAATCGGTTGAAAAAAAAATTAAAGCAAGAAACAGACACAGAGTATCTTAACAGTTACAAATAATTCAATTATAAAATTAAAGATAGGAAACAAATCATCACTATTTTAAAAGAGATAAGTCATATTAATCGGTTTACAAAATGTTTCTTTCTGCAATGTTTCGGATTGTACATAAATATGTCAATTAAGATTAATACCACCGCCGATTAGCAACCTTGAAATTTCAGTTTGTCCGTCCAATGCAACATCGTGGCGTGCAGTACTACTATTTTGTATAAAGAGACGTATATCAGTGCTAACATATTAGTTAATGATCAAGGACGCAGCTGATATCATCAACTAACTTGAAACAAATATTTCCAAAATGCACCTGAAGTGCAATTAAATTAGTATTGGTCATGACTAATCAAACATTGACATATGATTGGTTAAATCAATGTAAATAATCATCCACTTACCTTATTCTGTAAATTAATATTAATACCATGGTCAATTAGAAACCTTGCGATTTCAGTTCTCCCATTCTTCGCAGCAACGTGAAGTGCAGAACTACCACTCTATACAATGAAATACCCAGCAGTGTTAACATAACATTTAATGATGAAGAATGCAGCTGATATATAAACTTACGCATGACCACATAGTGTCACATTTATCGTCGACCGTCGACCACCATGTAGCCAATATAATAAACAAATACCTATACCGTTATATAATTGCTATCTAATTTTTATTTGATAATAATAGAGTGACAACTTGTGATATACGTTTTAATCGTGTTAATCGATTCAGAAATATTAAAGAAAGAAACAGAAACAAAGTGTCTTTACAGTTACAAGTAATTCAGTTATACAATTTAAAGATAAGAAACATATCATCACTATTTCAAAAGGTAAGTCATATCAATCTGTTTACACAATTTAACTGCCTGCAATGTGTTTGATTGTACATGAATTTGTTAATTAAGATTAATACCACCGCCGATTACCAACCTTAAGATTTCAGTTTGTCCGTTCAATGCAACATCGTTGGTTGCAGTACTACCATTCTGCATTAAGGTGGCTCGGGGTCTATCAAAAGTTTCTATCAGAAGTGCCATATTTTTTGTTATTTTATTCTTTACTGAAATTAAATCAAATTGGTCGAAAAAAAATAGGGGTCACGAACCATTTAAGCTCAAAATTTTACATTTAAACAGGTATGTAAAAAGGACCATTTTGCAATAAAATGATAGAGAAAATAGAGGTGTTGACATAATTTTATCGGATTATCAAAAAAACGTTCTATGACACTTGGTCCAAAGCTGTAATATTATAAGCTGAAATATAGCTTCAAAGAATGAGCAAATAAAAAAAATTGGTCACCGATAAGGAAAAAATATGTTTTGCCTTAAAACCCAAATTTTGGCGGGAAAATGGTGAAAATGGGTGAAATGTCATTTTGACCCTTTAACACATACGGATTACAACGCAAATATTCTATTATTCACAAAACTACAATGATTAAACAGTTCTAATCAATCAAAATATTTAAAAAAAATTATATCGAATTTGCGACAAATACTTTTGTAATTCATGCGTGAAATTATGCGCAGTCGAATAGTCCCGAGCCACCTTAAGAGACTTATTTCAATGCTAGGATAATAGTTAATGATCAAGGACAATGTAGTGTTGCATTCATTGTTGCAAGCTGACACGGATGACGACATAAACATCAAATAACTATACTGGTTTATACTTGCTTTCGTTTTTTTCAGTTCATAATCATAATAAGGCGAATTTATTTTACGATTTTCAAATACCGTTAATCGATTGAGACAATTTAGGCAACAGACAGAAATATTGTATAATTAAACAAAGATATATAAACACAATATATAATAAAGATGGGAAACAAAAAAGTATTTTTTTATTCAAATTGTTGTTTTACGTGCCATGTTGCATTGTTACCTTTTTTAAATGTTGTGAGAGATTCAAAATTGATAAATATATCAGAAAAGCATTTATCTAAACGTACCAATGTACGCCAAAAATAGTGATAGCTTATGGAAATCCTGTTCAATGTATACATATTCTTAGGGGATGACACTGATTCTACCTCATATTCAGAATTGTGATTATTTGAGTCAAAAATCGTATGAAAAGGAATCAAAGATATGCTTGAAGTAAGGCAATTTAACTTATATGTTGTATTGAATTCATAGGTAACAAGACAAGTGAGGGATGTGGAGCAAAATAGTGTACCATGTATTGAAGAAAAATATTAACATGTAGACTAGATATTCGATAAATATTCCAAAATCTGACATAATTTCTACTTTTTTTTTAGATTTCCGACTAGATAGGTGTTATTTGATATAAGATAGCATTATAACCAAAATTTGGATATGAGTTGTTATTTTATGTCACGAATAATGCCGGATTATACACATGGTATAATTTCTAGGTTTGCATAAACAAACGAAAAGTTGAAATATTTCCTTTAAAAATGCTCTGGACGTCGAAACGATTTGTTGGACCGTTGTGTGTAAATTGTATCACAACTGACGACGAATATCTTTCAATTGTCAACATGAACCACACAAACAAGCGGTCCTATATCTCCCAAATAATACCTACTTAAAAAAAACTTATTAGTTACAGGAGTTGCATACAAAACCTGAAAATAGCTAGCCTTTCAGGTTGGGTTAAATTTCTAAAATTTGTATGCAAAGAAAGATTAACTGTTAAAATCAATATCATAATGACCATCCCAAGCTTAACTGCCGAAACACGAAATTAATTATTTGTGTCGGGTCCTATCTGCAATATGGGATGCGTGGTTGCATGGGTGTTTTATTATAACAAAGTGCGGTATTTTTATGATTTCACTTTAATACTTGCTAGTTCTTTTAAACCTTAAGTTTATTCGTCAAATATCTGACAAAATTTAATTTCTTCATTTGAACTAAAAAGTTAATAAATATAGGAAGATGTGGTGTGAGTGCCAATGAGATAACTCTCCATCCAAATAACAATTTTAAAAAAGTAAACCATTAAAGGTCAATGTACGGCTTTCAACACGGAGCCTTGGCTCAAACCTAACATTACTGCCAAAATATACACATGGTATAATTTTGAGGTTTGCATAAACAAACGAAAAGTTGAAATATTTTCTTTACAAACGTCGTAACGATGTGATGGACCGTTGTGTGTAAATTGTGTCACAAGTTACGACGAATATCTTTCAATTGTCAACATGAACAACACAAACAAGCCGTCCTATTTCCCCGAATACTGCCTACCTACGAAAAATGTATCTGTTACAGGAGTCGCATACAATTACTTAAAATAACTAACCTTTTAGTTTGGGCTAAATTGCTGAAAATTCGTATGCAACGATAAAAAATTCACATATTGACTGATAATTTTTACTTATTTCATTAAATATGCTTTTATTGATATCTAGGAGTAATGCCAAGTCAGGAGCCTCTGGGCCTTTTTTAGTCTGGTATGATTTTTAATTTTAGTTTTTTCGGTGTTTAGTATGACGTCAATTATCACTGAACTACATGTAGTATGTATATTTTAAGGGGCCAGCTGTAGGACGCCTCCGGGTGCGGGAGTTTCTCTCTACATTTAAGACCCGTTGTGACACAATTTACGTCAAACGGTCCAACAAGTCGTGATGGTGTCCTTAACACTTAAAAAGGAAAGGCTTCACCTTTAAGTTTGTGTATGCCAACCTCGAACATGAGTATACACTGAAAGTAATCGTAACATACAGTATCAACTCATATTCAAATTAAGGTTTTCCTATGGTCTTATATCAAATTACACCTACATTGTATCTATTCGGAAATTAAAAAAAAGGATGAAGTTATGTCAGATTTAGGAATGTTTAAATTTTTTGTAATACAGTGTACACTGTTTTGCCCAATATTCCTCACTTGTTTTGTCCCTTTTGCATGCAATACCTCATATAAGGTAATTTACTCTAGCCAATGTAGCAAATAAAACGCACAACAATACGCAAAGTAAAACTCAATTAAAGAAATGTCCGAGTCCGATGTCAGAATATGAAACAAAGGGGAAAAAAATGACAATAATACATAAGTAACAACAGACTACTAACAGTTACTGACATGCCAGCTCCAGACCTCAATTAAGCTGATTGAAAGATTATGTCTTCATCATATGAATATCAAGCAAATTCCCTCCTATTAGAAGTTTAGTATTATACCATCATGAAATATATACGAAGAACATAACCCGTGGCATGCTAACTGCTGGTATTAGAATACATGTGTTTAATTCCGATGCAGAGACCCTAAAAGTGAATTAATATTAAAGCCAAAATATGCAATCTGTAATGGCCTGACAACAGTATCGTAACTCTATTCCTCCTTAATAAGTATGTTTAAATATTTTGTTTGCTTTTGAGGTGAATACTTACATTTTTGTGATTTGTAAAGAATAAACATAAAACATTGGATATAAAATACCTGAACGTATAAGATGTCTGCATGTTGATTTATATTTACGAATTATATCCTCATACCGATGATGAAATTAATTAAATGTTTTGACTAGTTGGTGATATCGAAAACCCTGGTGTAATAATTTGTCAGTAATACATAAAGTTCTCGTGATTAAATGGAATACATTGTTACATACACGAACGAATCATACAAATTGAGATACATAAACACCAAAAGAATGTGACAAGGGAACTTCACGATCTAAAAATGGATAATTAAGTGCCAGTCTTTGTAAGAATCAGGCAATTTAGGTAAAAATTAAAACATGATTAGAAAAAACCCACCGAGCTAATCATGTAATTTAATAGTAATCATCATCCTGAGTTTACAAGTGTTAGTCTTTCGTTTGTTTGTGTCTGGTAATATCAAATAATTTGGTTAGAAAATTGGTTAGAATGATAGCAAATTACAGAGTTATCTCCCCTTATTCGTTAATTTCTAGTGCATTTCAACCAACTTGTATCTTCTATTACCAAAACAGAACATGGAAATGAATGTTATTTTTGTTCATAACTACATATTATGAACTGAAATCAATGTCAAATTGGGTGGGTTTTTTTGTCATGTTTTCACCACTGCCTGATTCTTAGGCAGACTGGCACTTAATGAAAGGAAATGAAAAATGAACTCTTTTATCATATATGTTTGTATTAAGCTTCCCGTTAATGATATAGATATCAAGATCGAGGAAAGGACAGTGGTCATTGTTAGTATTAGCTTTATTTAAGGTAAGTTCAACAGGATAAATTTCTTTAATATACATATTGAAGTCGTCAATATTGACAGCCAATATATCATCCAAATATCTAAAAGTATTGTTAAACATTTGTATCAAATGTTGTTTCGATGGGTCTGTTCTGATTTGAGTCATCAATTGTAACTCATAACAATACAAACACAGGTCGGCAATAAGTGTTGTACAGTTAGTTCCCACTACAATTCCAATAACTTGACGATATAGGGAATCTCCAAAGTGAACCAACATGTTATCAAGTAAAAATTAAAGCGCAAATATAGTATCAAAACATGTCCAATTGTCATAGTTCTTTTGTTTGTTACTAACTTTTAAAATGCCCAATGAATTAGGGATGTTAATTTTTCTTAATAAGAATATGAGGCAAAGTGGTAAATAGGGTAGAGAAACAAAACTTTGAAAAGATTCAAAATCACCAATTTATGCATGCAATTTACCAAGTACTTCCAACGAGTTTGTGACACTCCAAAAGTAATTAATTCCACTATTTTCAAAGGCCTTATTTGAATAATTCATTATCAGGTTAATTTGTTTTAGATAGTGATTGTACATTTTGACGTACAGCATTACTGTAGAGACAATAATTGCTAAAATGGACCTTAAGTGCAGTCAAATTGGTATTGATTATGTCATATCAAATATTAATACCACCGTCAATTAAAATGCTTACCTTGATTATAATAATGAGTTGTCAGTTTGTTTTAGATTTATGAGTTTGACTGTCCCTTTGGTATCTTTCGTCCCTCCTTTGTGATATATTTTCACGAAACAGAAACACAGCATATCAAAGCCAAAAAAAGTATGACATGTACACACAATGTTACCAACATATCAAACCAAACCGAATTTTACTCCGGAACGTATGCATAATCGAAATTACAAACTCTGTTTTGATATAATGCTTTAATTTTCACAATAACATGATTTCTGCGTCTTGATATGAGACAGTGGTGCCAGATTGACAATATAACATTGTATACTAGAGGTTTTGATTACTTAATGAAGTATGAATGAAACTATATGAAATGTGAAATAATTATATTATTATTAAAACTCACCAAATTTTTAAAATTTATATTTGCTCCTCGTTCTAAGCATTGTTCTATGTACTCCTTGTCTCTACGCCAAGCAGCATCTGATAGATCCTGTGTCACAATATACAAATTAGTTATAACTGTTTTAATGAGGATACAAATCACATAAATACAAGGCGTACCATATGTTTGATATTGACATACTGATTGCTTTCACCATTATCTTCAATTATGAATAATGAACATGAATAATGTACACATCATGAGTTAAAAAAGAACGTTGATATAGAAGAAAGTAAAATGACGGATGAATGAAATAATTGTTTGCAATCCTCGGGCTTCCATAATACTGGATAGTTTTCTATGGAACGCTTTTAGTGCCTAATGTTGATGATCAGCATTATATGCAGTCGTTAAAGCATTACATTCAGTGGTCAACACATTATATGCAGTGGTCACATCATTAGAAGCAGTTGTCACATCATTATAAGCAGTGGTCACAACATTATAAGCAGTGGTCACAACAACACATTTAGCCGTAATAACATTACATGAAGTGGTCACAGCATTATAAGCATTGGTCATAACACTATAAGCAGTGGTCACAACAATACATGCAGTCGTAACAACATTAGATGCAGTGGTCACATCATTATAAGCAGTGGTCACAACAACACATGCAGTCGTAATATGCAGTTGTTGGATCATTATGAAATACGGCACTGAATATTGACATTTTAAAAGTAGCATATAACTTTTGGTTGTTCAATATGCTGTGAAATCGAGACATACAGTATATATAAATGTCATTCAATATTTCAGTAGTATTATTCATTATAGTCAAATTACAGTATGCAGTTGTATTTCGTAAGTTAAACATAACTTTTATTAACGCATTCAATTTTTAGTTACATCATTTCATTGGAATGAATTACCCTTAAATCTGTAAAATAATGTCTGTCTAATCTGCAGACAAAAGCAGGTGTTATTTCTTCACTAATAACGATTTCAATCGAAGTAATTAATTGTATGAATTTAATAATTGTTTCGGTTTGTTTTCTGGAATTTTCTATTACGACTGCAAATTATGCATTGACCAATGCATATAATGTTTGACCACTGCATATATCAATGATTACAGCATAAGACAGCCGTGGAATATCATAGTTGTCATGGGTAAAATTATTTTGGTTTATAGCGTCCTGAACTTGGTACACTCTCCCCATTGGAAAGGTTCATAATAAGTAGACATCTTATTTCAATCAAGTGCGTACACACTAAAATTATATATAATATATGAATTATGATGTTAACGGTATTCTTGGTATAGTATATATAATATAGTCTAACCGATAAAAACTCTGTAATGACGAAACCATCTGTTTAAACCGTCATTTAATATACTAGGTCTGCATTTGATAATCAAGTCTAAACAAGTCTAAATTGAAAACAACGTTCAAACCTATGATTGCGTTGGATAAAAACCGCAATTTTTAAAAGTGTGCATGCAAAACAAAGTTCTTGGTAGTAGGGTCCAAATACATCACAAACAACGTTTTCCAAAAGACTAAAAGATCGAAACAGTTTATTTTAACATGTATTAGTTTCGAACAACTCTAGATATGTGTATTACCCAGCAAATCTCTTCCATTCTTTCTTCTGAGCTCATTGTGAAAATTCTGCAAATAAAGCTGATATCAATGTATTTTAAAATTATCATTTATACAATACATACCTCTATTTCACCAATATGATACGAATAAATAAATGAAATAAAGTGATACATCACAAAAATAGATTGAATAAATGATTCTAGTTCACTGATGATTACTAAAAATGACCAGTAATATTTGAAAATCATATTGATAATTCTGTAATCAATACTCCCAAGGCGGATTATGTACTTTAAACAGCTAATCAACAATAATGTTTATCATTAAAAAATGGATGTTGGGGTTAATGATTATTAGAATCAGTTATAACACTTATATCCCTTTTGCAAAATAGAATACAAATCTATTTCACACATGTTTAGATATATAATGATGCTCAAATGTTCCTTATGCTTATTATTGAACTCACTGCCACATTAAATCGATTATTCAGCTTTGAAGCAATCTTTCAACTGTATCAATACTCATAATAATTTTTTTTTCTTTCTTGAAACAATATTATTTTTGTAAAGACAATTGCTTTATCAGATTGTTTTAAGCTATCATTTCGTGTTCCAATTTGTTTTAAATAACCTGCATAGAATATACTCATCACAGATTGTTTCGTGTAAACATATTTTGTATTCTTGCTCAATCATGAATTGATCTTCAAAACCTTGATTTGCATAATATATCGTCTGGCAAACTTCTTTAAAAAAATTCAATAAATAAATGTCTTATTGTTTTCAATTGGTCTTGTATATTCAAGTTTTGGCTATAAACAGTAATGACATGGATGCATTTATTATTAAAGAATCAAGTAGAAGAGGATTCCGTCACTAAAAACTCATGTCCATTCATCTGCAACACTAGAATCATATATTTGTAATGTGTAATAAAAAATTTGAGACTAATCAATACAACTAAATATACTGAACATCAACTGCAATTGGTCAGAAGACAGTCCCTGGGTACAAGGCATCCAGAGAATATACAAATTAAGGAAATAAGCAAAGAATTCAGTGCGTGTTCATGTTATTCTTATTCAATTTATAACAACTGATACATAGAATCGATCAAATTCTTTGTATGTTTATAGCAGTTGTATAGGATCGTTCAAGTGTTATTTATGTTTATAGATGTCAAATAGGATCAACACATTATGTGGAGCAGGATATGCTTACCGTTCCGAGGCACCTGACATCACCCCAAGTTTTTGGAGGGATGCATGGAGCTAAGTCGCTAGTTTTAGATGTTGTGTCTTGTGTATCAATATTAAAAATTGAGAATGGAAATTGGGAATGTGTCAAAGAGACATCAGCCTGACCACAGCAAGAATGTCTGCAATGCAGCGAGAAACTCCCGCACCCGGAGGCGTCATTCAGCTGGCCCCTAAACAAATATCTATACTCGTTCAGTGATAAAGGACGACATACTAAACTCTAAATTATATTAATTGTCTGTTTGTTTATTTTTCTGTTTTAGCCATGGCAATGTCATTTTGTTCTTGATCAATGAGTTTGAATGTCCGTCTGATATATTAAGCCCCTCTTTCAAAGTAATAGATTTCAACATCAATGTTTTGTCGCAAGTTTAAATATATTAAAAAGTTCCTGGCATCTCACTAATACTGCCGCTATGTATTAAAGAGGATAATCATACATCACTAATATATGTTTAAAGAGTTATTTCTGTTTGTTTTATATGCATGATAAAAAATACTTCGATCTAAAAACTATAACAGTTGATATAGCTTCATGTAGTAGCGAGGACATATTGGCGCTGCTTTTAAAATCATAGGCTGACTTTTGTTTTCTTTTTAAGTTTGTAATCACATTATTTGTTTCACAATTACCATTACCACGATCAGTCTTAATAGAGAAAAGGTAGATTAGTCCCAAAGAATATCAACAGCCCATTATCTACATTGTAGTACTTTGGTTCTTTGACACGATAGCATATTGTTTGATTGTAGCGTGTTGTTATAAAATTTTAAAACATTTTAAATAGAAGAACATATCTCCCTAAATCAACTTCCTGTCCTGATTCGCTTTTAACGTATGTAATTTTAGGGTTTTATAGATAGGAAACAACCAGAACGTAGCACTGCCAACAGTTATCACAACATACAATGTATGTACGACTCAGATCAACGTCCAGTCTCTTATCGACGTCCGTTTCTCAAATCGACGTTCAAATCTAACGTCGCAATACAATAACATTCCAAATTGACGGCTACTTTGTCCTCTTATCGACGTCATTTTTGATATTCTGAAGTTGACGTTCATTTAGTTTTACTTCTCTACTCGATGTTCGTTTTAGGAATTGACGCCACGACATCACAATCTTAACAATGATTGAGACACTATTGCCTTTGGGGTATCATAGGGCATACGTATTAACAGTGTACATAAGGGTAAGAAGTTTCTCACATAGGAACATGCGATCAACATGCTGGAGCTTTTTGCTGACATTATCTTTTTTTCAATTTGAAGGTAGTCTTTTTAGACCCAATTTTAGCCTTCCATTATGAATGAACAGTGTACATCTTCTGACAAAACTCTTTCTTCTGCCAATTGTCGAAAGCTACATCAACGAAGCCAGATCATATAATTTTACATTTAGCTATATTGATGATTTGCCGTCCATTACCAATCCGAACTTTTCTGATTTGGGTTCATAAGTATGTACCCCATATTTAGAAATCAAATAAAAACTAACAGTAACCTCAAAACCAGAATATATGACAGCGAGACAATTTTAATTCTGGCTAATATATTTCCCCCACCTTAGCAGTAGTATAACAGTTTCAGTTGCATATCGGTCATTCATTTCCAATCTAATACAGTATTCAAAAGCTTGCAGCTACCGTTCTAACGTAAGAAACGTCAAGAGTGTCAGAGCAGAAAGTTGATTAACCAGCCTGAGGGTAATGTCAATGTACGTGTCGTGTCCTTTGAAAACATGTTGACCACTGTACTGAAATTGTTTTATACGTTAAATAAAGTTTGCTATCCTACGACTACCACGAATAATATAAACTTTACGATGGTCAGTGTATGTAAAGTGCGGATCCTGAAATATCATTTTCAACATATATGCCATAAATTTCTGATGTAGGATGATAAATAAACATTTTTGAAAAAAATGAAGAAAATAAGTTAAAATGTATATGTACAAATAATTAATACTAGTAAGACAATGTAAGAGATGCTGACTGGTTTTTTTTCGCGTCTAAAGCCATCCAGCTGTAAAATATCTAATGAAATAGGTGAATATGTACGACATTTGTACGAACAGATCGTGCAGGTGATTTAAAACTAACAGCTAAGATGTTGTTGCAGAAAAATTTCAATTTCAATACAATTATTAAAGTTGTATGAAGTCGAAAACGTTTTGTCATTCAGTTTCTTCATATTGAACTAAATTCCAGTATGATGCTTTCTTTATGCGAGTCGTGTTTACTGTCGAATAATGATACTTAACTTTCATTTTCACTGTAGCGCGATTCGTAAGTATATGCTTTGCACTATCTGAATTTTAAATTTTTTTATCTATTAAAGTCTAAATTTAGCCGACTTGCTTAAACAATAGATAAAGTAAGAGAAGGATTTGAAAAAGTTTAACTTTTGGAGGAAAGTTTGATTGAACACTCTTATAAATTCAATAGAAATAACATTTATTTCAAATGTATTCACTTTAATTTATTATAAATTGTAGATCTTTGGTTTTATTTATCCATTTCCATGACACTTCATCACTAAATACGTACATCTTGATATAGATTAAACCGTTGGATTTCCCGTTTGAAAGGTTTTACACTGGACTCGTTATAACTGCTATTAGCTGTGACCCAAAACTCCATGTTGAAAACCGTATTTAAGGTAGATGGGGTGTCTAAATTATAATCCATAGAATTTCTTAATAATTTGCCAAAATGTAGTTTATATCCTGCTTGTTTAAGAACATTAATAAAAAGAATGGGTCACCGGACTTATTTTCACACTACAGGTTGCGCAAAATTGTCATATTTTGTATAGATTATGCATGGAAAACCTAATTTTCGGTCATAAAACGAAAACTACACCATAGAATTTTGAGATAAAATATAAGTAGATAGCTCAAATATTATTCTTTCAGATAATAATAAGAAACAATGGGGTCACCGGACTCGTTTTCTTGCTTCATAATAAAATGGGTAAATTCCTAACACATTCTATTGTAAAAGTAACACAATCTGAATTATCTGCCCTTGCATTTGAATTGACTCCCCTTATTTGGCAAAGTTGGAAAAAAATTTAATCAAACAAAAGTATTTGATTTTTGTTAAAATACAACCATAAATATGATAAAACATAGCATATACTATATCATAATGAAAAATCTTACTCATGAATTACCTTCTAATAGCAAAATTTGCACATTTTATCAAACATCTAGACCTTGTTTTCTGGTATTTCAAAATCCAAAATGGAGGAAGACACCCTATCTACCTTAACCTATAATTGTCTACCTTTATAAATTGTGACTCGGATGAAGAGTTGTCTCATTGTCACCTCTTCTTATAGCTATCTATGGCTCAAACCGAAACGGGATGGGATAAGAGGGATAAAAAAAACACACTAACTGACTTTTCTAATATATAATGGGCTTAATATTAGTGTAATTTTTGCCTAACCGGTTACTCGTATAGTCGTTCGACGGATTAACCAGTAAACAGATAGTTTTAGTTCATTTTTGAGAGCCTTACCTATAGTACACTACAAATGTTCGTTTTCATAATACGATGAATTTAAAAAAAAAATGGAAATGGGGAATATGTCAAAGAGACAACAACACAACCAAAGAGCAGACAACAGCCGAAGGCCACCCATGAGTCTTCAATAACGTTTGTCTGTTTGCATTATACATGTAATAAGGATTGTCTGTGGGGAATACTGGCGAAGTTTGACTTTTGATAATCCAATACCACCGTATATACTTTGGCGTTTGAAATATCTTCATATTGAAAAAAAACCTTCTTGATCTCGTCGTATTGAAATTAGTCTTTCTTTTTCTCTTGATGTCTCAGAAAATAATGTGGGGTGTTTCAATGCCATTTTTAATTGACATTTCGTTTAAAGTATGACAAAGCTTTGCACATTCAGATGTAGGTCTACGCAATATTAGATCAAAAATAAAATAATGAAGTAAATTCTAGAATTTAATCGGATTACTGATTTTAAGTAACTGTTTAAAAAGAAATTTATACTTCTCATGTTTACTTGAGATCTTGCCCAGAGCTGATAGTGTGAGCCAAAATTTGTTCCTGTGAACAAAGATTCAGTGGAACTTATATCAGTGAAAATATGATCTGGGAGAACTTTTTTTTCACAGCCAATTTCTATATAGTTTGTTCCATCTCTATAAAAGAAGTTCACACTTTACCTGGTGTTATAAATATCAGGTTGGTGAAATTAGTTCTGGATATATGAGATTTGTTCTTTACCTGATGAAATAAGTTGTGATATTTTTTCGCACCTGGTAAAATAAGTTCCGGAACAAATTTTACAGTGCTGGAACATATTTTTCAGTGCTGGAACATATTTCACATGAAATAATTGAGGAGTTTGTATTTCAATTTGAAAAGTCATCAATTCACTTTTTTTCATTTGTTGCAAGTGCATATATCACATAAATCTACAATACAAATTCCTCGCATCTTCGAAAGTTCTACATCAGAAATGAATGCACTAATAGTGATAATTTATCGCATTTCTAGGTAAAATGGATCGCTTTCAATAATTGGGCTGCTATATTACATTGCTTTCATAATCTTTATTTAAACTTAAATGCTGATTTAGTACATCAAAAAGACATATCACAATCAAAATATATTGAAACTTGCTTTCAAATCAATTATTTTGGTATTTTCGTAAACAAATACAGTTTCCCCATGATCCTTTATTCTACAATACTCATACTCGCATACGATAATGAAAATGAACTAGCTGGATTCGCACTTTATATACACTGATGGTTATATGCATCTAAATGTATGTTTCCAATCGTAGACGACATTTACCATATTCCTTTATTATAATGTATTCCAGCTGTGTCGGAGAGCAATATAAAGCTGATGAAATGTTTATGAATGCATCATACGTCGACACTTGATTCCTTAAATTAAGACAAACATAACTACTCTTAATTTAAAAAAAAAGAATACGTGGTAGGATTGCAAATGAGACAATTCTCTACAATAGACCAAAATGACACAGATATTAACAACTATATGCCTTCAACAATGAGCATAGCCCATAAGTCTTTTAGTTTTAAGAGGCATCACAACTGACGATAGAGTTTTTGTAGTGTATACACGGTGGGTATGGTTGTCCTGCGAGAGAACGTACTGTGCTGGTGATTTGGTCCTGTCAGGTGCTGATGGGTCCTGATTCTGTGCTGGTGGGTTTGTTTACATTGTATCAGAACGGCAATAAAACGACTGTTTTGTTGCTTAATTTTTCTCTGATGCGTCATAAGTACTATGCAAAGTATATTACAACAATATTATATTGCAAAAGTCGTACAAGATCGTTAAACGGAATTGTCCTGACGCTGTGCTGGTGATAAGAAAAACGGTCCTGGTACTGTGCTCCAATGTCCTGGTTCTGTGCCTTTATATTTAAGTTAAAAGAAGCATATATTCAAGATCATTGATGCTGCATTGTTATTGACTAATTAACTGTTGTCTGCTTTCTTGAAATTGACATTGTTGTGAATCTGTTTACTGTTATTATGAGAGAAAAAAATACACCTATTTTTTTTTTATTTTTTTTTTTAATTAACTGTAATTTTATTTATTGGCCTGTTGATGGAACCCTTCTTGCCCCTTTTAAGATAAGAAAATATGTTAACGATTTTCGGGATTACGATCATTTTGCAAGATTACCAAAATACGTTGTAATTTATACAATACTTATATAATGCAGATGATGTGGTATGTTTGTTGTCAATGGAAAATTTTCCATAAGAAACCAAAGAAAGTATGTGTTAACAACCATACGTCATCTTACGACCTTCAACAATAACCGATAAAATAAAAATGTAAAAGGTTTTGCATAAAAATGTAGAGCAAAAATATAGAACAAAGGACTTACTGAGCGTTTGAATCATATGTCTTTAGCTGCTTTAAACACATTTGTTTGTGAACAATTGAGTGCTGACTATAAGAATGACAATAGTATTGCGGATTTGCTTGTATTGGGGTTTTTTTCGGGGGAGGGGGGGGATGGGGGATAAGTTAATGCGAGTTTACAGTGTAAGTTTTAAGCTTGGAATAGTTTCCCGTAAGATTTAAAAGTTGTATTTTAAAAGAAAAATGTATCTTATAGCTATTAAGAATCACTTGCTGTATCTGTAAGATATTTTCAACATTTTTTTTTGTCTGAAGGGTTATCAGGTATTTTTTTTCGAAAACCTAGTACACACTAACAAAACTAAGATTTCTTAGCTTTTTCATTTCAAAATTCCAAAATAGCTTGTTAGCTAAACCGTGAGGTCCTTGTTAGGTAAGGTAAAGTACCCTCCTTTCGAAGTAGCCTGGTCCTACAGACAGAAAGATGTGTCATTTGTCGGACTAGTCTACTCTTAAAGTAGGGTAGTTTACATAACTTACAATGACTTCTCTGTTCAGCAAACAAGATAACCAAAGTAATCCCTTTGTCTACACACTCATTGAAATTGGCTGTAATATTGCAAAAGTTCAAGCGATTGGGGCAAACTTACCTAGTAAAAAAAATCAAAATGTCTATCTACCTTGCACATTTTAGAAAATTCAGATCAGATAACGAAACTGGGTCCAGCAACATTTATAAGCAATTTAAGATTTTGACCCTCACAGTTTCCATTCACCACAAATATTCTCGTTACAACGAATCATTTAAATACAAAAATACGAGTTGCAGCCTTTGGTTATCTATTTTAAAATAATTGTATACGGATAAAGTTATGAAAGGCAGCTAACATGCCTCGTCAGGGTGGAAGCTAAAAAGTCCACGAAAATTTGATTTAAAACCTTTATTCGTTCCAACAAAGTTAATGATATTTTGTTGAGGATTTAACCATCTACGACAACAAGAATTTACAGCTCTTCTATAAATACATGCAAAGCAAACCTTGATTAAATTGCTTGCTATGATTGTTTGGATGGTTGTAAACGACAGATAAGTAGTATGTTTACTATATACTAGAATTTGTTTGGACAATAAACATTAACTTCAATTCCTGTCAGTTTGTATTTGTCCAATCAAATCCCAGTATGTATTGAAACTCCGCCTACCTATTGTTTGAAAATATCCTTGGAGCATACATAGCAAGCAAGTCAATCAAAGTTATTTTTTGCATGCTTTTAAAGAAGAGTTTTACTATATAATGCATAGAAGCGTTTAAGTCTTTCGCCAAAAAATACTATCAATTTTTTTTTGTCCTATGTAAACTTCCGTACCATTTCCTTCCATTCATGATCATTAAATTGAACTGTAAAATATTTCTTGGTACCTTCTTAATTCCTTTATAAGTCTTATGTAAACATAATTATGACAATAACTATTGTGAGCACAAGATTCACTGTACACTTTTAATTAAAGTTCTGCTTAATCAAACATTAAAATGTGAACTTAAGTTTTGAGAATTTTTTAATCGACACGATTGGGATTTTTGCATATGAGAACATGGTTTATCGATTATACTATTGAAAATGCGGCTTTGAACTAGCTTTCAGTACCTGTGAGCATTTGTTGTTCAATAATGTGTGTCTTTGTGTTATTATTTTTGTGATAAATTGTTGTGTTGCTACAACTGTACACCACTGTAACAATGAAGGAGGAAATGGGGGGGGGGGGGTTGAGTAAGTGGGGAGGGGTATGCGGAGCGCTAACAAACATGTCTATGCAGCATGGGCTTTGATCATTGTTGAAGCATCAATGTAAGGGGCATTTAATATCTTAATAAAACTATTTTTATTTCAGATAGTATATATATTGTTATCTGATATTGGACGAAAGAGGTTGCCCTGATATGTAATTGTGTAATACAAGTAACGATCATTTGAAAACACATATTAAACAGCCAAATGGATGCACAAGAGCTAAAATAGGAGTCATAGATCCTATTGACAATAATTATCTGCCCAATTTTATTGATTTTGTAACATTTGTTTCAAATATGAGCAACTTCTTATCCAAAATCACCAGCACCGTATCAGGACCCACCAGCACAATGACAGGACCCACCAGCACAGTATCAGGACATGAATAAATTGAAAAATGCTAAATTTTAATAAATTGCAATGTTTTTTCACAAAATAGTTTTGTCGTGTGGATTGCGGTATAGAAAGCGGACTCAATGAGCATTTTTGTTTTATTTTTTCAGTTCGAGATTTTCTGAAAATGAGCATTTTTGTGTTACGCTTACTGAAACAGTTTAGAGGGTCAACTTTTTAATGGTTTACATATGAACCCATAAGAAACAAAATTGAAAAATCTCAACTGTTTTCTTCTATTTTTTATGAGTGAAAACGTCAAAAATCATCATTTTCGTCTTTGTTTACATTTTTTCATTGATCACCAGCACCCGTCAGGACCGAATCACCAGCACAGAACATTCTCTCGCAGGACAACCATACCCACCGTGGTATACCTACTAAAATTAAAATAAGGTATAGTCACCGTCAGCTGAAATTTGTAGCGGTTATCAGTAAAAATATTCTAAACTATCAACCACGTTCGCTCATGATATAGTTTTTCACATTCCATTCATAAATCGTAAAAAGAAAAACTACAACTGACCTACCTTTTAAGTGATTGCACTGTGATAATCCTGACCTTCACATTTTCCAAGACGATTTTGATTGGTGGAATCCGCCATTTTTTTCCCGGAAGTGTTTACGTGGATTTTAATTTCATAACATTTGCATAAAGCCCGGGAAACCTAATCACATCAATGAAAAGAACACTTCACAGGAAACTGCGTAAAAGAGGGACGAAAGATACCAAAGGGACAGTCAAACTCATAAATCTAAAACAAACTGACAACGACATGGCTAAAAATGAAAAATGACAAACAAACAAAAATTCACACGACACAACATAGAAAACTAAAGAATAAACAACACGAACCCCACCAAAAAACTAGGGGGGATCTCAGGTGCTCCGGAAGGGTGAGAAATCAATCTCCACATGCGGCACCCGTCGTGTTGTTTATGTGATAACAAATCCGGTAAACAGTCTTATTCGGTAGGTCACATTCATGAAAGGGAAGGGGATTGTAGTTACGACGTAAGGAACATATCCGATATCATTTGTGAAACGGTTATTCCATAACGGTCAACCAACTCGTGATGGCGTCCGTAAAATTTACGAAGGGATGATTTCAACTTCACCATTTGGAACTCTTGGTTTAATAGCTTCCTTGTGAGCAGCAACCCTCTATCAAGAAAATCATGATAGGAAATGCAAGCACGGGAATATCGTATCAATTGGGAGATATATACCGCGTATGCAGGTGCTAAGTAAGTGACGAATGTCATATGTAAACAAATGAAACGAAAATGGCGGAATTACAATGGAAAACATTCTGGAAAATGTGAAGTCAGGATTATTACAGTTAATAGGTAGGTCAGTAGTGGTTTTTCTTTTTGCGATTAATGAATGGAATGTGACAAACTATATCTCGAGTGAACGCGATTGATAGTTTAGATTATTAATTTTACCGATAACCGCTACGAATTTCAGTTGACGGCGACTATAATTGTCGCCGAACAATACCAATTAGCCGAGCTAAGTAACGTATATGCTATTTATATTGTAGCTTGCATTTCATACTATGATGGTAGTTTCAAAATGATTTTAGTCAATCTTTTTTTTTTTATAAAATCGATGTTTATAATGTAAAAAGATTTTAATGGATTGTATGTATAAAAAAAAGTTAAATACCAAAAATAGTGAACTTTGAGGAAAATTGAAAACGGAAAGTCCCTAATCAAATGGCAAAATCAAATGATGAAACACTTCAAACGAAAGGACACCAACTGACATATTCCTGTACTGAAACATGCATTTTTAAATGTAGAACATGGTGGATTGATTCTGGTCTTATAGCGCTAAACATCTTACATGTAAGACGGCATCATCAAATTCATATAGCATAGTGTGTAAGGCAATGGATGTAATTCTGCTATCAAGGATTAATAATATACTAACAATTCTTAAAAATGATAGCCATGATCACTTTTGGTTGAGATTGAATATGTAGGGAGTTTGTCGGAAAGGCAGAGAAAAAATGAAAAAGTATGTCTTTGCTAGCATGAAGGAGAAAAGAACGTAGTAACATTATAGTATATGTTTACTTTTATAAATCTAAGAATAATTATAAATCATGTGAATTTAAAAGATTTTGGTGTTTTTAAGATTTATTCAAATAGACATGTACTAATATACGGATTTTTTTTATCTTGTTTATAAAAATTTAGAAATTTCAATCATTACAATTTAGAACTATATGTCTACATCTGCTTGTTTACTTCTTTATTTGCATTTATTTGCAGGCAAATTATTCCAATTTAACAAGCGACTTCGAAATATTGGCAGATTTATAGTTTTATGTTTCATTGATTTGTGTTGAAAACAAATCTAATAGTGTCGGTTTCTATTTTACTATTTTTATATGATCATGATTAAATGCAATGTTTATTGTCGTGTATGTTTTGTTGTATAAGAACACACATAGATTTTAGAAAATTATGAATAAACGTGATTGATCTTGTCAAACGTAATAAAACACAAATTGTTTATGCCTAACTGTTATTTTTAACTCTTTTAATATTGATCAACAGCCGTTTTAGTGTTTAAACCTTCTACGATATAATGATAGTAATGTCATACAAATTCAGGAAAGAAAGTACTTACCTCAGTCAGAAATCATTCTAATAGTAAAGAAATAGCTGTCATCTGCTTTGTTTATCACATAGGATCAGTCGTCTTATTCGTTTATTCACTTAAAACATAGCCATGTCCATGCACGTCAACTACATCAGTAACGATGTTTCAAAATAAGATGATACAACAATATTTAATTAGTATGCAGTGTGTAATTACTTGGCAACAACGTACAAAGGAGATACGTTATTGTTAAGCGTGTCGGAAAATTTGTCAACTATTCAATTTGAACAAATTAAATTCATTCATGATAAATCAGATAAAATGTAATTAAATCTTAACTAAATCACTATAAAACAAACCTTTAATTAGTTAAACTTCTTAAGACCGATTGAATCAGGAAAACAATATAAGACGTAGACCATGATAAAGATAATTCGAACACAAATATGTTGTCGTGGGGAAGCGAAATAAAGTCATAACTTATTTTATCTATCAAATAACAAACATAAGCTTAGTGCGCAATGATTGTGTCTTCGACTGGTTTGTTATGACATATTTCTCTATTGTCCACCATTTTAATTTTTAGTCAAAGTATGGCTTAATAATATTGGAACAAAATAATAAATAGATGTTGGACGTAACCTTAATCATGTTAGACATTTGCGGAAACTGTAATACACCTACGATTGGGATTACAATTACACTTACATGTAGCACTTAAATCTTGGGCTTTCTCAAAGTTAAAAATTAAACCGTCGATCCAAAACAATGAAACGAATGGGGTGTTTTTTGTGGGTTTTTTTTTTTTTGTAGTTGAACAACAAGTTTTTTCTAATATATTTGCAGCAGTGTGTTAATTATTGTGTTATCCAGTTTGAAAATACTGTAATTGTACGAAGTATGATAGAATGAACTAACAATATTTTAAAAATAAATTGAAAATGATACGCACAAAATATCGCAATTGTCGATGCAGTAGCTAGATTGGGACAAAATCAGCAATACTTAGTGTTTATAGGAAAGGTGCAACCAACCATGGTGCATGTTAGCATGTTTATGCTAAGCCATACTTTCTCTCTTTTATTTTATTTTTTCATAAAATTCCACTTCCCCTTCGGTATAAATTTGAAATCTTATGTTTTTCCTGAAAAAAAGCACTCTTATTTATGTTTTTGGTTTCAATTGAAAAAAATAACAACTATTCGAGAAAAAACACCCCAAAAAACAGTTATCAACGAACTTCTCTGTATCGAGAATATATTTTCGACTGTTCGGCAGACTAATTTGAAATGTAAGAATAGCTGTATTCAAATAGTAATAGCTTTGCTACTTGTGTTTTTAACAGCAATAAACAAAAACTGACAAACGAGTTCCAAGTTGTTTTTCTTTTATGCAATTATTATTATGGAGATATTGGGAATCATTAAGCATGGCCGGGATTTTTTTTTTTTCGGGGTATTTTCATGGAATTGTAATTGCACTGACAACGCATGGTTTGATCTAACCATTTCCAACGGGATTCCAACCCAAGATAAAAGGGAAAAGGAGGGGGTGACCATATGTCCTTATTTAAAAGCATTGATCTGCAAGAAAAGGGTGTTTCAACCCCTCAACAGCCCTTGATCTCTCATTGTCACGTTATTCATTTTAACTAGTGTTGTCAAATCGTACACTTTTTCCTAACCGTTTACTCGGATAATCGTTCGACCGATTAACCGGTTAACCGGTAGTTTAAGTTGGTGTTTGAAAGCTTTATCAATAGTACCCTACACATAGATAAGATGAGGTATGAGTGTCAATTTGACAACCTTTCATCCAAGTCATAAATTTACGCTTATGGAATTAACGTTTGTCCTTTGGCATTATCAGGCTTGTCTGTGAGGATTCCTGGCGAAGTTTGACTTTTAATAATCGAATACACCGTATCAACTACATAGCGGTTGTACCAACTTCAGATTGAAAAATAAAAAAAAAACTTCCTTTGATCTCGTAGAATTGAATATGTCTGAAATCGATTATTCTTTCCTTTTCTTTTGTTGTCTCCGAAAATAATGTGAAGCGTTTCAATTTGAAATGATTAATCATTAAAAAAAAAGAAGATGTGGTATGATTGCCAATGAGACTGGCAATTTTTCACAAGAGACCAAAATGACATAGAAATGAACAACTATAGGTGACCGTACGACATGTTTATTTACTTTGTTTGCTTGTTTCTTTAAGTATGTTACTCGTCCTATCATGTATACATTGAGTACATTCACATTGATTTGCATTTCTTAATTTTTGAGTTAGCATTTCGTTTAAAATAAGACTAAGCCTAGCACTACGGAGGTTGCACATTTAGATGTAGGTTTACACAATATTAGATCAAAAACGAAATAATGAAGTAATTAGTAAAATTTAATCGCATCACTGATTTAAAGTTACTGTTAAAAAAACATGTAATACTTATTATGTTTCTTTAAGATCCTGCCCGAGCTCTAATTAATTTTATGTTTTTAGGATTAACAATAGCAATCAATATACTGGACAATTGATCTGTCAAATTAATTACCACGACGACATTTTTAAAATAAAACATAACTATTTATTGATTTCAATACAAATTTATATCAAATTTATTAAAATTGAAAAAAAGTCCGGTTAACCGGTTAGCGTTTTTGGTATTCGGTATTCGGTCGTTCGACCGGTTAACCGGTTAACCGGTTAATCGTTGACAACACTAATTTTAACACAAAGTTTATACGAAAATCTATTCAATTGATTGTTAGGGATAAAAAAATGCTAAAGTGTATCAGGCGAGAAGAAATTGTTAAAAAAAATCACAATCTATTTAATTCGTCGAAGCAACAACTGATACACAGTTGTAATCGTCCATAACAAAACCGACACCAACAATACTATTTCAAAGGAAAAAGTTTGTAGAGTATCTTCTGAAAAATATATTTGCTGGTTTTCGTATACTAACCATTGTCTTAAAAGGACCCTGTTATGCGGAGAAATTATATTGCTCCTGCTGATATTATATATATAATACATCTATCAAAACCTTCGGTCCTTATAAATCCATGTCTTCAAATACTATATTCGGCTTTGTGCGGTCCTGATTGTGAATCCAGAAAAGCGCCTCGAACACATGAATTTTAAAGTGTTGCTTACATCTTGTTTTTACAGAACAAACAATTTGCTATTGTTTGTCTGTATTGTTGGTTAGTATTTGTTTTTTGAGAAGGCCCCTTGTTTTTGTCACCTGTAATCATATATTAGAATCCTTTTTATATTTTTCTGCAAAAGAAGCTCTGTGATATTTGTTAAGTGTGAATTCACATTACCTATTTAAAGTCATATGAAACGAGTGAGTGGTGAAAAATAATGTTTACCCAATTCTTGAATCAATGCATGTATATATCATAAACTTAGTCCTCTATGCACGATTTCATCATTATTTTCGCAAATATATCATATAATCGTCAATTTCTTTTTCTCTCTGTTTGCTATGATTTAACAAATATGGTTGCTCATTAAATGCCGTGTTTTGAAGCCGAATTTTACCGATTGTCACCTTATAGTAAACAAATCACAAAAAGCATGGGTATTGAGCACGTGTTTAACATGTATAATCAGATATTTCTTTTTTTCAATGACAGATCCATGGGTATTGCGATCACCGGATTTTTACGAGGAGGGTAACGCTCGGGTCACTATGCATACGGAAATTATGTCGGCGAATTGCTTCCTGGAATCAAGCAATTAAAATTAAGTAAACTTCTTCTAAATGTGGAAAAAAATAAAGAAGTTTCCTCAGAAAAAAGTATATGTACATAAGTTGTATAATGAAAACTATCCATTTACTTATAAAAAACATATGCATATTTTATTTTTTTTAATTTGAGGTTTCTTATGACTTTAAAATTTCAAAAATGTCAAAATGTAAACTTTAGGACGATTTTACTTTTTTTAAATTATTGATTTGAACACAATTCTTAATCGCTAAATACCAGGTTACAGTTTATTTATCTATCTATGTAATGACAATGTGTTACACTTGTGACCTAGAGTCTCTTTATCACAGATTGTCTATTCCTTCGTGTTTATAAGAGATCAAAGGGAACTTGCTAATTTTTATCTTTTAAGTAACTTTTATTTTATGAAATATTTTCTTGTATTTCGAAAAAAATCTTCATTGTGTTCATGGAAAGAAATGTTGTATGTGTATGACAGGACTGATATATTTTGAAGTGTAATCATCATGCTATCATATCTGAAAAGACGTGTTAGGAAAGTCGATACTACTGTTTGGGGTCATCTCTAAAAGTATAAATACTCTATCGTTATTGTATTACATGTACCTGTATGGCCACTAACATACGTTATTTATATAATTACACCTTATATAAAAGAGACAGATTTTGATTGGTTGATAACCAGTGTATTTTTCGCATATTCTGATATTTTTCCTCATTTCAAATTGATTTGTCTGTTTTTTTCAAATACTGCCGGTGAATTTGCCTAAAATACCATGGTATTTGGCATTTTGGATATTTCATTTTACCCTCTCGAACATCTTTCCGCCAATTTTTTTCGGATGTGACTTTACATAAAAAAAAGCGTATATTAATATAACGCGTAACAGTACACGTATAAACCCCGCGGTTCTATGATAATATCCTCTTATTCACAAAATTATGCATAAAAATGTAAATGAATTACAGTTTCTAAGTAAAAAAAAATATCTTTACCTTTACGGCGAGTTTCCACCCAAATCTATTCGGTGTGAGTAAACAGATATATCATGTTATGGAAGGGTATTTGCGGAAAATACAAGTCTTTGGACTGAAATTTAACAGTCTCTTTTTCGCAGATACCCCTCAATAACATGACATATCTGTTCAATATTTAAGTCATAACGGACCATTTTCAAAGACCTAAAATTAATTTCTAAATGTGAATTTTAAATCAATTACGTTGTATATTGAACATAGTTATTACCCATACATGTAGTTTTAATCATTTTATTACGAAAGTAAAAAAGAAACAAAAACAACGAGGCAAATCTTTACCTATTGTGGAAAAAGGGGGGACATGTTTTTATTTGATTTTCAGAATCAACAAATTTTGGCAAAACAAATGAACAGTAGTTGACTCATTCTGGAACGATTTTGAAAAAAATTAGATTTAAACAATTTACTTTGGAAATCACAAGACCCCTGTTACACCAGATAAATGCTTAATGATTAATGAAAAGATGCAAATTTGTAGAATTGAATGCTTTTTTTTTTTAACTTTATTGGGGTGTAAAAGCGTTGACCGAAGTACATTTTGTATGAAGCGCGGAACATATATATAATGTTATAATTTGCCTAAAAACATAATCATTATATGATTGGGAAGCATTTGTTTAATGCGAAAATGGGTCAGGCTTACAATTTGGTATATTACGGCTCTCTTGAAAAAGAGCTTGACCAGTTCGATCGTAACTGATAAAAAAAACATATGTAGCTTTCTGTTCGTTGTGATATAAGGTTCCGTGTTGAAGGCAGTACTTTGAACCATAAAGTAAAAAAGAAGATGTGGTATGGTTGCCAATGAGACAACTCTCCACAAGAGATCAACTGACACATAAATTGACATTTATAGGTCATCGTACGGCTTCAACAATGAGCAGGGCCCATACCGCATAGTCAGCTATAAAAGGCCTCGAAATGACAATGTAAAACAATTCAAACGAGAAAACTAACTGCCTGATATATGTGAAAAATGAACGAAAAACAAATATGTAACATATAAACAAACGACAGCCACTGAATTACAGGTTCCTCACTTGGGACGATAACATACATACAGAATGTGGAGGGATTAAACATGGATCACAACCATCATCTAACCTTGGAAAGTGGTGTGAAACATGAACTTACTATAGAAATCAGTTGAAAAAGGTTTAACTCATCAGATGGATAAAACTACAAATAGTACAAATACATGTGGACGTGGCCGGGTAATTGTTCATTCCAACAACACAAGAACACCAAGTAAAGATCTGAGAGGATTCGCAATTACTGACAGTTAGTTCATATGGTCCGACCATACGCGTAGTATAATACTCGTTTGGTTATTAACGGGCCGGACCATATGAGAGTCTTTTTATTCCTTTTTAGGTCGGGATGTTGAACAGACAACATGTATAGAGACGGAATGTACACAATGTAATTTCTTTTGTCATTGTAGGAAATTGACTTTTTGATCCATATAGGTATTTTTCTCTTAATTACATTATAAAAGTTTCAATAATACAAAAACTTTTAAATTACCTAAAAATACAATGATGGTTACATGACAATGTTTTATTATTATCATTCAAATACTACTTAAAAATTAAATATTGATGCCATAGTTAATTTTCATCGCTAATTACATTCTTCCATGTATGCTTGGGTGACACTTACTTCCACACGGTATCATAGCTTATTTGCATTTGCAAGTATTCGTTGTGCACGATCCTTTTCGTTCACACCTTTTGTTTGCACGTGAAAAGCTAGCCTTTTTGTAGCTTCGTTGATACCGAGGTATTGGGCTATTCATATATGTCTTCGGTGTTTTTAAGAAGCTCTAGATCTCAAACATCGTAACATGACTGCAATACACCATATTCACAGGACAACTTAAATAAACTATGTTACTATCCATTGACTTCTTGTGTAACAGGTCATAAAGAAATTTTTGGATTTTATTTTTTTAAGTCGAAATATTGCCATTCAATCGTAATAACAAATCGGTAATGACTATCGGTATAAAATGTGTTAATTATAGTTTTGACAATTGTGTTAAATTAACTATATGAAACTTCTGATTTTTAGTTAAATAATCATTTTATTATAAAATAATAATAACATTACCTATATGAAAGCGTCTTTTTAATGAAAGGTCATACCATATGAAGAGTTTAGAAGTATTAAAAGTAAACTGTAACAGAGTGTTAATTACCCCGACCATACGTGTACGGTCGGACCATACGCGAACGGCCATGACCCTACGCATATGGTCCAAATACTCATATGGTCCGGAACATAATCAAAATTCCCGCTTGCAATATTCCAATTTTCTTATTTATCCACGTCTTGCATTTAATTTCGCTTGTATACGTATACAATATATAAATCAATAGTAAATCGTTGTTATGAACGTTTGGACACTGAAATTCATAAAAAGGTCATATATATATATATACTGTGTTGCATCAAAATGTTAGAAGGGAAAACTACTGAGGGAATTATCAAACTATGTGAATCTTTACTGGAGAGTTGTTTCAGCAGCAAACATACCACATCATCTTAATTTCATATGATACAGAATAGAACAACAGAATGATTATTAGGAGTTCATAAATCCTGAATATGAACTTCAATAAAGCTTCGTTTCTACAGTACCTTGGTAAAAGATATACCATGAAGCAAAATATAATTATACCAGTAATTTCTGACATACCTTCCTTTTGGACATATCATTAACCTATTCATTGCGCTTTTGGATTGTATGATGTGAATCAATTGAAAACATATGTGACTATCGTATACATGTTATGATAATTATATCTTATCATTTTGGGGCTAATTGATATATGCTCAATGTTTTTTTCCGTAAGTGTCCATACCATCTGATGTAACAGAACACGTAAATTTATCTGCTTTTAAATCTACATACTTAATGTATTATTGCACATTTTGAAAAACGGGCATAACTGAGCTATAAGCTATTGTCACTTAATTAAAATCTGCATACATATATATACATATATTCCCAATTTTCATTCTTAATTTTATTTATTAGATAACAGCGTGAAGTAAATTTGTAACGATACTTATCCAGTGGCCTTATTAGATTTTTAAAAACCTCACAATAATTTCTCAAATTACAGTAAATAATCTTCCGATCTTTGAATATAACCTTTCTCCTTTAAAGGTTACATATCATGCTTGAAAACTAGGGCACATGGTCACTATACAACAACTATGATCAAAACAACTTGACCTTTATACCTTATGGTAAAAGCTATCCATAGTTAACAGGTGGAAAAGCCAAATTAATTAGATTTCAATTAGCAACACGAACAAATGTAATAGGGTTACTTTACTGTTGGTTGCAGGTGATGAATGTTATTTCGACACACTTTTCTGCTTTCCTAAACTCTTTTTTCTTTTTCCTTTTTGTTAGATTGTCTCTGATTTAGTTCTTAATTTGAATTTGTTTGTTTCAATGGATTCACGAGGAATATAGTTTCAGGGTTTTTCAATTCATTACAAATATGAAAAGACATTTTTTTTTTTTGGTGGTTTTTTTTCTTATATATATAGTTATCAAAGGTACCAGGATTATAATTTAATACACCAGAAGCGTGATTCGTCTACATATATTTTGTTACTTATGTATAAATAAGAAAAGTACAAATGCATTCGGGGGCCAATTGCTATCTGCTTACTGTTTACAGTTTGTCGAAATTATCCATATCATCTGAACCTTATTCTTTTGAATATCAAATACATGTATCTGCATCTCAACTTACAAACTGTGACTGCAGAAATTAGTGCCTTCATTTATTTTTGCAAATTTTAAAGCATTGACATAACTGAGAGATTACTTATTGTGATTTCATGAAAATCTGCATACATATAATAGTTATAAAGCCAAAAATTTGCGAATGTAAATTTACAGATCTTACATTGTTGGGTTGGTGTTTAGTCGAGTTGTATATACATAATGTACACAGCCATGTATCACCATCACTGCGGGTGATCCGATGGATAAATCTGTTGTAGAGTTGTCACTGGCTCAGACGTACTTATAAATATAATTATTTTCTGTGACTGTATCTTACATTAATTTGTAGATTTTTTCCTATAGATTTTTTAGCTGATCTGTAAAAATAACATCTCCATGTCTTATATATCATGTACTGTAGAACGACGCTAGATTGAAACTGACGTGGAAAGGTAACACCCAGCCACCAAAAGCTTCATTTTATGAAGCCCATGTGTTTGTATGGTCTAGCGGGACGACTACAGTGCAGGCGATTTGGTGTCACGATATCTCAGTAGCATGGATCCGAATCCCGGCGAGGGAAGAACAAAAAGTTTGCGAAAGCAAATTTACAGATCTAACATTGTTGGGTTGGTGTTTATACGAGTTGTATATACATAATATTCACAGCCATGTATCACCATCACTGCTGGTGATCCGATGGATAAATCTGTTGTAGAGTTGTCACGGGCTCAGACGTACTTATAAATATAATTATTTTCTGTGACTGTATCTTACATTAATTTGTAGGATCCTTTACTATAGATAATTTAGCTGATCTGTAAAAATAACATCTCCATGCCTTATATATCATGTACTGTAGTACGACGCTAGATTAAAACTGACGTGGAAAGGTAACACCCGGCCACCGAAAGCTTCATTTTATGAAGCCCATGTGGTCGTGTTGTCCAGCGGGACGGCTGCAGTGCCGGTGATTTGGTGTCACGTTATCTTAGTAGCATTGGTTCGAATCCCGGCGAGGGAAGAACAAAACAAAATTGCAAATATATATATATACAACTCGTCTAAACATCAACCCAACAATGTTAGATCTGTAAATTTGCTTTCGCAAATTTTTGGTTCTTCCCTCGCCGGGATTCGAACCCATGCTACTGTGATATCGTGACACCAAATCGCCTGCACTGCAGCCGTCCCGCTAGACCATATTTACATTCATTTGTAGGATCCTTTACTATAGATAATTTAGCTGATCTGTAAAAAGTAACATATCCATGCCTTATAAAGCATGTACTGTAGTACAACGCTAGATTAAAACTGACGAGGAAAGGTAACATCCGGCCACCTAAAGCTTCATTTTTATGAAGCCTAGGTGGTCGTGTGGTCTAGCGGGACGGCTACAGTGCAGGCGATTTGGTGTCGCGATATCTCAGTAGCATGGGTTCGAATTCCAGCGAGGGAAGAGCAAATTTACAGATCTGACATAGGTGGGTTGATGTTTAGACGAGTTGTATAGATATATATATATTCCCCATTTCAATTCTCAATTGTATGTGTCGATATCAGAGTGGAAGAACATTTGCAACGATACTTATCTGATCTTTGAATATAACCTTTCTCCTTTAAAGATTACGTATCATGCTTTAAAACTAGGGCACATGGTAACTGTGCAAAAACTATGATCAAAACAACTTGACCTTTGTACCTTATGTTTAAAAGCTATTCATTGCTAACAAGTGGTTAAGCCAAATATCATTTAGTCTTATTAATTAGATTTCAATTAGCAACATGAGCAAATGTAATAGGGTTACTATACTGTTGTTCTACATTTTAAAATGCCTGTACCAAGCATATTACAGTATTATTTAGTCTTATTAATTAGATTTCAATTAGCAACATGAGCAAATGTAATAGGGTTACTATACTGTTGTTCTACATTTTAAAATGCCTGTACCAAGCATATTACAGTACTTGTCCATTTCTTTTTGATGCGTTTTGTTTTTTGATTTTTCCATGTGATTATGGACTTTCCGAATTGATTTTTTTCTTAGTTCAGTATTTTTGTGATTTTACTTTTTGCAGGTGATGGAACTTTTCCAGACACACTTTCCTGCTTTTTTCTTTTTTTTTTCTTTTTTTCTTTTTTCTTTTGTTAGATCTCAAGATTACCTCAGATTAAGTTTTTAATTAGAATTTGTATCAATGGATTCGCGAGGAATATCGTTTTAGGGTTTTTCAATTCATTACAAATATGATAGTACATTTTTATTTTTGGTGTTTTTTTGTTTGATATATATATAGATATCAAAGGTACAAGGATTATAATTCAATACGCAAGAAGCGTGATTCGTCTACACTTTTTGACGCAAGACTCATCAGTGACACTCAGATCAAAAAAATTATAAAGCCACACAAGTACAAAGTTGAAGAGCATTGAGGACATAAAATTCCACAATGCTTTGTCTACATGTAATTCGGCTAAGGTAATTGATTACTGGGATAAGAAAAAACTTAGTTTTTCGAAAAAATTAAAGTTTTGTCAACAGGAAAAATGATTAAAATGACCATATAATTGTTAAATTTGCTAGTCCTTTTTCAGATATTTGAAGAATTTCTGGAACTGTTAGTGCCTTCAACATTAAGCAAAGCCCATACGTTCATGTTTGATACGTTTGAGAAGTAAAAAACCTGATATATTACTACAAAGTACAAGTATTTACAACTGTTGTGACTAAAACACATCAGCAAATGAATATAAGTCGAAACTTTTCATCATCTCAAAAGTCTTACCATGAACACTATGCATTCATGCTTATCTTTTCAGTAGATTTCTAGCACTGCGGTTAGGAAACTATTACGTTCAGGTAAATCCAGAAAAGCGCTTCGGACGCAATAAATTATTAAACGTGTTGTTTTATATTTTTACATCACTGGGTCGATACCTCTGCTGGTGGACTATCAGTCCCCGAGGGTATCATCAGCTCAGTAGTCAGTGCTTCGGTACTGACATGATTAAACAAACTTTACTAAAATTGTCCGTTTATAAATTTTGAAATTATTATGAAACTAAGGTTTCAACTCCCTCAGGCAAAGTTGGTTTTAGATGAATTTGGCTATTTATTTAAGGTATTTTTTACATATAGCCTTTCAACGATTTTCGGTACTTATACATCTTCGGATTTCAAATGTTTGGATTTGAGCGTTCCTGATGAAGGTAAATCCAGAAAAGCGCTTCGGACGCAATACATTATTAAACGTGTTGTTTTATATTTTTATGATCAGTCTGAACATAGTTTGAATAGATCTTAGTTGACTGCAAGCAATAGTGTGAACAGTATTGGATTGTCGGCATCTGATAATATATATAAAATAATAAGATATGGTATGATTGTCAATAAGATAACTATCAACAAATGAATATTAGTCGGTAACTTCCCTTTTGATCTTTTCATCATCTAAAATGTTTAACCATGAACACTAAGCAGTCATGCTTCGCTGTTTAAATAATCTATAGACGTAATCTCTGCTTTAATGTTAAGACAATCTAGTATAATGTAAATATGTTTGGGTAAATAACTTCTGAACAGACTGAACATAGTATCAATTGACTGAAAGCAAATACTGCAAAACAAATTATTTTCGCGGATACTTTATTTCGCGTTTAGCCTTTTCTAGTCCCTTTCGCGACGATTTAATTTGTTTTATGTCATCAAAAAGGGAAAGATCCATATAATATATATTCGCGACGATTATTTTTTTTACTTGCGAAAGTCGCAAAAAATAGTTGCTTTACAATAGTCTAAACAGTATTGATTTTTCAACAGTTGATAAGTCTAAAAATTGAATTAAAGACTGAATCAGAATTATTCGTTGCTCAGTTAATAAAGATCTGTTCAAATCAAAATTTGTTTTCTCGTGACATACTTTTATTTATTCACATTTTTAAAATGTCATAACTCTGTCTTCGGTCAAATGTGTTTTTCTTCACACTTAATTGTCTGATCAATTTGATTGAATGTACCTTATAAGAATTGTTTTTTCATGTTTGAAGAGAATTAAATATAAAAATACATTAGCATTTGTTTGATTGTTTTGTAGAACATATAAAACAAAACTAGTATGTGTAGAAAGGAAAGTGACTTTGCAGTGAAATATCAGTTTTGTCATGTCTTTCATATATGTTTTTCCTAAATTCTTTTGTTATAAAACAAAACTAGGATGTGTAGAAAAGAAACTGACTATGATCCATGGCTAGAATGAAAGACAACGACTTAACAATCTTTTCCACCCTATGAAGCGTTAAGTTCCACACTATGGTTCATTTTTTAACTTCAAGATAAAGACAAAGCAATTCCGTACGATTTCAGGATAAAAGCTGAAAGACTGCCATGCACATGTCAGTCACATGATAAGTTTCATGTTTGGGCCTTTGATAGCCGGACTGTACGGTATGACTTTTTCATATTGTTGAAGACTTCACAGTTGTCAGTAATGTTTATACAAATGCCCTGGTACCAATTCAGGATTATTGCTATTGTTACATTATAGTTCGTTTCTCTGTATGTTACGTTTCGGTGTTGTGTCTCTGTTGTCTCGTAGTTCTCTTATATTTGATACGTTTCCCTCAGTTTTAGTTTGTAATCCATATTTGTTTTTTTCTCTATCGATTTATGAATTTTGAACAGTGGTATACTACTGTTGCCTTTATTTACATCCGCTGCTTTTGAACTTTGGTAGAGAGTTTAATCATTGGAAATCGTACCTCATCTGCTCATTGTAATATCAGATATGGTTTGACTTCAATAAATAAACTCATCAAAGATACATGAATTAATACTTTGTACGCCAGAGGCGCGTCTGAGTAGTGCTATTGATGTGAAAATGGTTAAACGGTTTTTGATTGATTTTGGTACTATAACTACACAAAATGAACTATCTTTATTTGATTATTCATAAGATAAAATCTTTTGTTTGGCTGCAAATTAAATCTTTTTAATTCAAATGGGTAATCCAACCGTTTAAGTTGGTCAGTGTGATTCTGTTATAAAAAGTAAGTAGAATAACATCCGATCCATGGAATTGGTACTTTGAATACACTTATCAACACTAATGTTAACTTTTGAAATATTATCTTTATCCACTTTTAAATGAATTTCAGTCTTAAACAGTTAACAAAGGTACCAGAATTATAATTTAAAACGCCAGACGCGCGTTTCCTCTACATAAGACTCATCAGTGACGCTCAGATAAATAAAAAGTTATAAAGTCAAACAAGTACAAAGTTGAAGAGCATTTAGTACCCAAATTCGAAAAGTTGTGCCAAATACGGCTAAGGTAATCTATTCTTTGGATAAGAAAATCCTGAGTTTTTCGAAAAATGCAAAGTTGTGTCAACAGGAAAGGAGTAGGTCCAGTTAGACCCCTTTTTGTCCCAAAATATAGCAGTTTTACAAAATTGTTAAAATGTAAACTTTTAGTTATTTATTGGACAGTAGAATGCTTCTGCGACATAAATATGGGCTGTTTTTGACAATAGAATGCACATATATCGGGTACTAGCACCATTAAGTCATGCTAAATTACTGAAATCGTCCCAATTCTAGCATTTTAGTGAAATTTTAGACGGTTTTCGTGTAAAACGGAAATGGCCGCAATCGTTTTCATCCTTAATATTGAAATGTAAGTTGTATTTTATGATAATACATAACATATATAAAGGTTGAGGATGAACACGGATGCGGCCACTTTCATTTTTGACAAAAACCATCTGAAAAGTGACATTTTCCGGCATATTTGGTAGATTTTTCATATTTGAGCTTGAAACGGATCGTTTTTAATGACTAAATCAGATAAAATCTTTCACATTAACTAATTGAATCAAATGAAATAGACACTTAAGTGTTAAAAAAGTTGTCAAAATCTTTCGTCAGATGAACCTGAAATTTGAGGCCAAAATCGGTCCTTACCGGACCTACTCCTTTATACAAATGACCATATAATTGATATTCATGTCATTACCGAAGTGCTGACTACAGAGCTGGTGATACCCTCGGGGACGAAACATCCACCAGCAGTGACATCGACCCAGTGATGTTAACAGTTATCAAAGGTACCAGGATTAAAATTGAATACGCCAGACGCGCATTTCGTCTACATAAGACTCATCAGTGACGCTCAGATCAAAATAGTTATAACGCCAAACAAATACAAATTTGAAGAGCATTGATGACCCAAATTCCAAAAAGGTGTGCCAAATACGGATAAAGTAATATATTCCTGGGATAAGAAAATCCTTTGTTCTTCGAAAATTTCATAGTTTTGTAAACAGTAAATTTATAAAAATGACCATATAATTGAGATGCATGTCATTACCGAAGTGCTGACTACTGAGCTGTTGATACCCTCGGAGACGAAACGTCTACCAGCAGGGGCATCGACCCAGTGATATAAACATATCTAAGGTACCAGGATTGTAATTTCATACGCCAGACGAGGGTTTCGTCTACAAAAGACTCATCAGTAACGCTCAGATCAAAATAGTTATAACGCCTAACAAGTACAAAGTTGCAGAGCATAAAATTAAACAGTTTTATACCGCTTGCAATATTCAAATTTTCTTATTTATCCACGTCTTGCATTTGATTTCGCTTGTATAAGTATACAATATATAAATCAATAGTAGATCGTTGTTATGAACGTTTGGACACAGAAATTCATAAAAAGGACATATGAATATATATATATATATATATATACTGTGTTGCCTCAAAATGTTCGAAGGGAAAACTACTGAGGGAATTATCAAACTATGTGAATCTTTACTGGAGAGTTGTTTTAGCCGGAAACATACCACATCATCTTAATTTCATATGATACAGAATAGAACAACAGAATGATTACTAGGAGTCAATAAATCTTGAATATGAACTTACAGTAAAGCTTCGTTTCTACAGTACCTTGGTCAAAGATATACCATGAAGCAAAATATAATTATACCAGTAATTTCTGACATACCTTCCTTTTGGACATATCATTAACCTTTCCATTGCGCTTTTGGATTGTATGATGTGAATCAATTGAAAACATATGTGACCATCGTATACATGTTATGATAAATATATCTTATCATTTGGGGGCTAACTGATATATGCTCAATGTTTTTCCGTAAGTGTCCATACCATCTGATGTTACAGAACACGTAAATTTATCTGCTTTTAAATCTACATACTTAATGTATTATTGCACATTTTGAAAAACGGAAATAACTGAGCGATAAGCTATTGTCATTTAATTAAAATCTGCATACATATATATATATATATTATATATATATATATACAACTCGTCTAAACATTAACCCAACAATGTTAGATCTGTAAATTTGCTTTCGCAAATTTTTGGTTCTTCCCTCGCCGGGATTCGAACCCATGCTACTGTGTTATCGTGACACCAAATCGCCTGCACTGCAGCCGTCCCGCTAGACCACACGACCACCGGGGCTCTTAAAAAAAGAGCTTTCGATGGCCGTGTGTTACCTTTCCACGTCAGTTTTAATCTAGCGGCTAACTGCAGTACATGATATATAAGGCATGAATTAAGATGTTATTGTTACAGATCAGCTAAATTATCTATAGTAAAGGATCCTACAAATTAATGTAAGATACAGTCACAGAAAATAATTATATTTATAAGTACGTCTGAGTCAGTGACAACCCTACAACAGATGTATCCATCGGATCGCCATCAATGATGGTGATACATGGCTGTGTACATAATGTATATACAACTCGTCTAAACATTAACCCAACAATGTTAGATCTGTAAATTTGCTTTCGCAAATGTTTGGTTCTTCTCTCGCCGGGATTCGAACCCATGCTACTGTGATATCATGACACCAAATCGCCTGCACTGCAGCCGTCCCGCTAGACCACACGACCACCTGGGCTCTTAAAAAAAGAGCTTTCGCTGGCCGTGTGTTACCTTTCCACGTCAGTTTTAATCTAGCGGCGTACTGCAGTACATGATATATAAGGCATGAATTAAGATGTTATTATTACATATCAGCTAAATTATCTATAGTAAAGGATCCTACAAATTAATGTAAGATACAGTCACAGAAAATAATTATATTTATAAGTACGTCTGAGTCAGTGACAACCCTACAACAGATGTATCCATCGGGTCGCCATCAATGATGGTGATACATGGCTGTGTACATAATGTATATACAACTCGTCTAAACATTAACCCAACAATGTTAGATCTGTAAATTTGCTTTCGCAAATTTTTGGTTCTTCCCTCGCCGGGATTCGAACCCATGCTACTGTGATATCGTGACACCAAATCGCCTGCACTGCAGCCGTCCCGCTAGACCACACGACCATCTGGGCTCTTAAAAAAAGAGCTTTCGCTGGCCGTGTGTTACCTTTCCACGTCAGTTTTAATTTAGCGGCGTACTGCAGTACATGATATATAAGGCATGAATTAAGATGTTATTGTTACAGATCAGCTAAATTATCTATAGTAAAGGATCCTACAAATTAATGTAAGATACAGTCACAGAAAATAATTATATTTATAAGTACGTCTGAGTCAGTGACAACCCTACAACAGATGTATCCATCGGATCGCCATCAATGATGGTGATACATGGCTGTGTACATAATGTATATACAACTCGTCTAAACATTAACCCAACAATGTTAGATCTGTAAATTTGCTTTCGTAAATTTTTGGTTCCTCCCTCGCCGGGATTCGAACCCATGCATATATATATATATATATATATTCCCAATTTCCATTCTCAATTTTATTTATTAGATAACAGAGTGAAGTAAATGTATAACGATACTTATCCAGTGGCCTTATTAGATTTATAAAAACCTCACAATAATTTCTCAAATTACAGTAAATAATCTTCCGATCTTTGAATATAACCTTTCTCCTTTAAAGGTTACGTATCATGCTTTAAAACTAGGGCACATGGTCACTATGCAAAAACTGTGATCAAAACAACTTGACCTTTGTACCTTATGTTTAAAAGCTATTCATTGCTAACAAGTGGTAAAGCCAAATATCATTCAGTCTTATTAATTAGATTTCAATTAGCAACACGAGCAAATGTCAACGTTATAGAGTTACTTTACTGTTGTTCTTCATTTGAAAATGCCTGTACCAAGTCAGGAATATGACAGTTCTTGTCCATTTATTTTTGATGCGTTTTTGTTGTTTGATTTTGCCTTGTGATTTTCGACTTCCCGAATTGATCTTCCTCTAAGTTCAGTATCTTTGTGATTTTACTTTTTGCATGTGATGAAACTTTTCCCGACAGACTTCCCTGTGCTCTTTTTCTTCTTCTTTTTTTCTTTTTTTCTTTTGTTAGATCTCAAGATTAACTCAGATTTAGTTCTTTATTTGAATTTGTTTGTTTCAATGGATTCGCGAAGAATATCGTTTTTTTCTTATATATATATAGTTATCAAAGGTACCAGGATTATAATTTAATACGCAAGAAGCGTGATTCGTCTACATTTATTGACACAAGACTCATCAGTGACGCTCAGATCAAAAAAGTTTATAAGCCACACAAGTTCAAAGTTGAAGAGCATCGATGACACTAAATTCCACAATGTTGTGCCTAATTCGGCTAAGGTAATCTATTACTGGGATAAGAAAAAACTTAGTTATAATATTTTGTTACTTATGCATGAATAAGAAAAGTACAAATGCATTCGGAGGCCAATTGCGATCTGCTTACTGTTTACAGTTTGTCGAAATTATCCATATCATCTGAACCTTATTCTTTTGAATATCAAATACATTTATCTGCATCTAATCTTACAAACTGTGACTGCAGAAATTAGTGCCTTCATTTATTTTCGCAAATTTTAAAGCATTGACATAACTGAGAGATTACTTATTGTGATTTCATGAAAATCTGCATACATATAATAGTTATAAAGCCAAAAATTTGCGAACGCACATTTACAGATCTTACATTGTTGGGTTGATGTTTAGTCGAGTTGTATATACATAATGTACAAAGCCATGTATCACCATCACTGCTGGTGATCCGATGGATAAATCTGTTGTAGAGTTGTCACTGGCTCAGACGTACTTATAAATATAATTATTTTCTCTGACTGTATCTTACATTAATTTGTAGATTCTTACCTATAGATAATTTAACTGATCTGTAAAAATAACATCTCCATGTTTTATATATCATGTACTGTAGAACGACACTAGATTGAAACTGACGTGGAAAGGTAACACCCGGCCACCGCAAGCTTCATTTTATGAAGCCCATGTGGTCGTGTGGTCCAGCTGCAGTGCCGACGATTTGGTGTCACGTTATCTTAGCATTGGTTTGAATTCCGACGAGGGAAGAACAGAACAAAATTTCAAAAGCAAATTTACAGATCTAACATTGTTGGGTTGATGTTTAAACGAGTTGTATATATATATATATATAACTCGTCTAAACTTCAACCCAACAATGTTAGATCTGTAAATTTGCTATATATACAACTCGTCTAAACATCAACCCAACAATGTTAGATCTGTAAATTTGCTTTCGCAAATTTTTGGTTCTTCCCTTGCCGGGATTCGAACCCATGCTACTGTGATATCGTGTCACCAAATCGCCTGCACTGCAGCCGTCCCGCTAGACCACACGACCACCTGGGCTCTCAAAAAAAAGAGCTTTCGCTGGCCGTGTGTTACCTTTCCTCGTCAGTTTTAATCTAGCGGCGTACTACAATACATGATATTTAAGGCATGAAGATGTTATATATATATATATATATATATCTTACATTAATTTGTAGGATCCTTTACTATAGATAATTTAGCTGATCTGTAAAAAGTAACATATCCATGCCTTATAAAGCATGTACTGTAGTACAACGCTAGATTAAAACTGACGAGGAAAGGTAACATCCGGCCACCGAAAGCTTCATTTTTATGAAGCCTAGGTGGTCGTGTGGTCTAGCGGGACGGCTACAGTGCAGGCTATTTGGTGTCACGATATCTCAGTAGCATGGGTTCGAATCCCGGCGAGGGAAGAGCAAATTTACAGATCTAACATAGGTGGGTTGATGTTTAGACGAGTTGTATATATATATATATATATATTCCCCATTTCAATTCTCAATTGAATGTGTCAGATATCAGAGTGGAAGAACATTTGTAACGATACTTATCCAGTTGCGTTATTAGATTAATAAAAAAAAACTCACAATAATTTTTGAAATTACAACATATACTCTTCTGATCTTTGAATATAACCTTTCTCCTTTAAAGGTTACGTATCATGCTTTAACACTAGGGCACATGGTAACTGTACAAAAACTATGATCAAAACAACTTAACCTTTGTACCTTATGTTTAAAAGCTATTCATTGCTAACAAGTGGTAAAGCCAAATATCATTCAGTCTTATTAATTAAATTTCAATTAGCAACATGACCAAATGTAATAGGGTTACTTTATTGTTGTTCTACATTTGAAAATGCCTGTACCAAGCCAGGAATATGACAGTTCTTGTCCATTTGTTTTTGATGCGTTTTGTTTTTTGATTTTCCCATGTGATTATGGACTTTCCGAATTGATTTTCCTCTTAGTTCAGTATTTTTGTGATTTTACTTTTTGCAGGTGATGGAACTTTTCCAGACACACTTTCCTGCTTTTTCTCTTCTTTTTTTTTCTTTTTTTCTTTTGTTAGATCTCAAGATTACCTCAGATTAAGTTTTTAATTAAAATTTGTATCAATGGATTCGCGAAGAATATCATTTTAGGGTTTTTCCATTCATTACTAATATGAAAGTACATTTTTTTTTTTGGTGTTTTTTTGTTTGACATATATAGATATCAAAGGTACCAGGATTATAATTCAATACGCAAGAAGCGTGATTCGTCTACACTTATTGACGCAAGACTCATCAGTGACACTCAGATCAAAAAAGTTATAAAGCCACACAAGTACAAAGTTGAAGAGCATTGAGGACACTAAATTCCACAATGTTGTGCCTAATTCGGCTAAGGTAATCTATTACTGGGATAAGAAAAAACTTAGTTTTTTCGAAAAAAATAAAGTTTTGTCAACAGGAAAAATTATTAAAATTACCATATAATTGTTAAATTTGCTAGTCCTTTTTCTAATATTTAAAGATTTTCTGGAACTGTCATGACAGCATATCATCTATATAATGCCTATTTTTTCCTGAGATGTAAAACCCAATGAGCATAATAAGAGATATTTTAAACAAAAACACCATCTACCTAAATATATCAATTATAATATGAGAAGAAGATGTTAATTATTGATTCTTCACATGAGACCAATTGACACAGCAATTAACAACTGTTAGTGTCTTCAACATTGAGCAAAGCCCATACGTTTATGTTTCGTTTGAGAAGTAAAAAGCCTGATATATTACTACAAAGTACAAGTATTTACAATAGTTGTGACTTAAACACATCAGCAAATGAATATAAGTCGAAAACTGTCGTTTTGATATTTTCATCATCTCAAAAGTCTTACCATGAACACTATGCATTCATGCTTATCTTTTCGGTAGATTTCAAGCACTGCGGTTATGAAACTTATACGTTCAGGTAAATAACCTGATGAAGGTAAATCCAGAAAAGCGCTTCGGACGCAATAAATTATTAAACGTGTTGTTTTATATTTTTACATCACTGGGTCGATACCTCTGCTGGTGGACTATCAGTCCCCGAGGGTATCATCAGCTCAGTAGTCAGTGCTTCGGTACTGACATGATTAAACAAACTTTACTAAAATTGTCCGTTTATAAATTTTGAAATTATTATGAAACTAAGGTTTCAACTCCCTCAGGCAAAGTTGGTTTAGATGAATTTGGCTATTTATTTTAGGTGTTTTTAACATATAGCTCTTCAACGATTTTCGGTACTTATACATCTTCGTATTTCAAATGTTTGGCTTTGAGCGTTCCTGATGAAGGTAAATCCAGAAAAGCGCCTCGGACGCAATAAATTATTAAACGTGTTGTTTTATATTTTTATTATCAGTCTGAACATAGTTTGAATATATCTTAGTTGACTGCAAGCAGAAAGTGTGAACAGTATTGGATTTCGGCATCTGATAATATATATAAAATAATAAGATATGGTATGATTGTCAATAAGATAACTATCCACAAATAAATATTAGTCGGTAACTTCCGTTTTGATCTTTTCATCATCTAAAAAATTTAACCATGAACACTTAGCAGTCATGCTTCACTGTTTAAATAATCTATAGACGTAATCTCTGCTGTAATGTTAAGACAATATAGTATAATGTAAATAAGTTCAGATATAACTTCTGAACAGATTGAAAATAGAATCAATTGAATGAAAGCAAATACTGTAAAACAAATTATTTCCGCGGATACTTTATTTCGCGTTTAACCGTTTCTAATCCCTTTCGCGACGATTAAATTTGTTTTATGTCTTCAAAAAGGAAAAGATCCATATAATATATATTTGCGACGATTAATTTTTTTACTCACAAAAGTCGCAAAAAATAGTTGGTTTACAATAGTCTAAACAGTATTGATTTTTCAACAGTTGATAAGTCTAAAAATTTAATTAAAGACTGAATCAGTTAATTAAGATCTGTTCAAATCAAAATTTGTTTTCTCGTGACATACTTTTATTTATTCACATTTTTAAAATGTCATAACTCTGTCGGCGGTCAAATGTGTTTTTCTTCACACTTAATTGTCTGATCAATTGGATTGTACGTACCTAACTGGAATTGGTTTTTCATGTTTGAAGAGAATTAAATACAAAAATACATTAGCAGTAAAATATCAGTTTTTGTCATGTCTTTCATATATGTTTTTCCTAAATTTCTTTTGTTATAAAACAAACTAGTGTGTGTATAAAGGAAAGTGACTTTGCAGTGAAATATCAGTTTTGTCATGTCTTTCATGTAGGTCCTGTTATAAGGGTAGACCGGGACGAAGGACTGTGTATATGCACTGCCAACGGGAAATGTGGGTAAATAAAATATGGACAGAAAGTTAGCCTTAGTACGATATGCAACCTCAAAAAGTTATTCTTATTTTTTTATTAGCACATAGACTTGCAATTTCTTTAGACTATGCATCAGTCTTATGTATCCGACCCGACGTGGCGAGAATTTGTACATCATATTCCAACTACTAAACTCTTGACTCGGTACTTATACATTCCGTGTTTGTTTTATTTTGTTACATATTTTTGTAAACTTATCTTTTACTTTTGTTTATGGTTTGTCTATCATGTCTATATGTCATCGTTTTTCTATAATGACATATTTGTTTTTTATAGTGATTTCGGTTATAAGAGAATGGTGACTTGCGCCCCTAGTTTTTTTATATTTGTATCTTTTCTATCTGTTTGCTTTGTTCAGACTTTGTTGTCAACAAAATGGAATTTTATGCAAATGTCATTGAGTGAGAAATTTAGCCAATCATAAAATTAGGTTTAATCTACCATTTTCTGAGGAAGTATTTTTGGCATTTTTCATTTGACTAAAGACATACAATACTGGAAAAATTGATGTGCATTTAAGAAGCGCGAAAGATACCAGAGAAACAGTCAAACTCATAGATCGAAAACAAAATGGCTAAAAAAACCAGAAACATAATAGTACACAAGACACAACATGAGCTGATGTAGAAAACAATATTCTAAATCTATTAATATTTATAAGTACACAACAGTCAATGTAGATCCAACATATTTTTTTGCCCACTTTGGGAATAGCATAATGGTTCGATGTTTTGTTTGATTAATTGGCATTTATTGTTTATGTGTAGCTTAAATTTTAAGGCACACTTTTTTATGAATCTGTGGTAAAATGTTTCGGCTGTACAATTATGTCAATTACGGAGAATGGTCCTTTTAAAATCCATAATGACTAGTATAAATAAAATACACCAATCTTTTTAATTACATTACCATAAAATGCTTACCCTTCCGGAGCTCCTGATTTCACTCCCTGTTTTAGTGGAGTTGGTGTTGTTTCTTCTTTATTATTTATTACTGTTTATGTAAATGTCCTTTGGTTTTTTGAGTCATTGTTTACTCCTTGGTGTTGATTGTTATTGTCTATATTACCTGTTTTTTCCAGTTTCCAAAAAAAAAGAGGGGCAAAATATACCAGAGGATCATTAAAAAAGTAGAAACCTGACAACGTCATGGCTGAAAGTAATTCTATATGACTATCGTTATGGTTGTTTAGCATTGGTTTTTTAATTAATTGACACAAATGTGTGTTGATCTGCAATATATGTTTAATGTTTTCAGCTACTTACTTTAGCCGACCTTCAAATTGTTTTGACTAGGGCATCACTAATATGGCAAATGTGACATAAACGTCCATCTATCATACCAAATAATACTTCTCTTATCTTAAATTACCCCCACCTTTTACAACAGAGCACAGTAGGCTAAAATAGGAAATAGTACTCCTAAGATCACGGATTATTGATATGCGTTATAGACTAATGGACAAATTACAGTGTAAATGTTTAAATTAGTAACTTTTATTGAAGAAAAGACATATCATTTATTACAATTACAATTTGATACCTGATAGGTTATGAAAGATATCAAGACATGGACAATCAGATTTATAACAAGCTGTAAAAAAAATGTTCAAAAAGTAATGCTCGCTTGATAAAATTGTATGTTGTATTGTTTCTAATGAGACGTTTCTTCACTGGAGATCAAAATGACACATACATTAACAACTTACGGTCACCGTACGGCTTTTAACAGTGTGCAAAGCCCATTCCTCATAGTCAGCTATAAAAGGCCAATAATATGTTTTTATAGTTTTATATTTTAGAAGTTTGTTATTGTGACAGTGGTCTTTGATTTTCAACTTAAAGTTGATTGTTAAGCTAAAGTCATGAAAATGCAAGAAGTAAAAGGAATGTGCAAAAAATGTCAATTAAACGAATAGTATTAATTATAGATTAAACGTATTGAAACGTGAAACCTACTCATGGACTAATTGATACAATCTCTAGTTTATGGTGGAATCCTGTCACGTGTTGTAGTAATGAGATTGGACATTCATCTGGTATCTTTCGTATTTCTTTAACTTACAGAAGTACAGTTCATCTTATTAACTTCAAGATATATACAAACAAAAATACCATGTAATTTAAACTTGTGAATACTCATTAGTGTTATGAACACTTCACTGCTCTAAGGGGAACAATCCACAATCTTTTGTGAAAACTTTCTCTCAAATCAAACGGCAGATATTTTACATTATTTATGTTAATTCGTGCTTGTAATGAGATTATTCCTTCTTATACTAACGACGACGACTGTTATTCGCTGGATAGTCTTATGGACTAGAACGATTTGTAAAAATGTATAAGAAATATTCATCAGTTTCGAAGGTTGCTTCATCTAGTAATTAAAAAAATTAGCCCCTAAGTTGCAACTGAGTATGAGTAATTTTATATACTAGTAGTAATTGGTTTCTAACGTTAAGGCAAGTATAACGCAAATACCAAGCATAAAGGCAAATTCAAAAGTGGAAGTCAACACAAATTTCAACAAATTAAATGCTATCAATCATTGCAACAAGTGAAATATACTTGCCATATTTCTGATTAGTGACAAGCCAACGGACGACTTATAACAACTTTTAATGTGTGGTCCATTCTAACGTGACAGACGATTTTACAATTTATTAGGAAATTGGTATTCAGATAAATCAAATGCAATGTACAATAACTGTTCAACGAACAGGAAGTCCCTTACTTGAACTAAACGACCCATTAGCATACACTGATATTTGTGTTCATATATCTTAACTAGGAGTATATCGTAAGAGTCCGCCGTAAACAACCCGTTATTATCAATGAAAAAAACCTATCAATAATACACAAAAACTTGCAAAACATTCTGAGGGATTCGGAAAAGGAGAGGTAAATATTTTCTAAGTATCATAAACCACTCAAATCAACATGTGACTATTTGTAAACACTGCTCACAAGAATCCACAAATGAGTCGAACTATCTTCGTTTTGATACATTTTGATTATAACGAGTGCTTAAGTGATTTTTTTTTATCTCAGTAGTGCCGTGTTACGAAGGCTTTACGATTTGTTTCGACTTTGTAAGTTCACTCTACGTAAATAAGTGAGTACTCAAACTATTTGTACTTGTACTTTTAAGAATAGATATGCATACTTAACGACTTATTATATAATGTGTTTCATGTGGAGGAAAGGTTTTTAAAGCAGCAAAATCAAAAACTTTTAATTGTTTTTAAGAAGTATTATCAGTCCCATTTTAACATTTCTACTCAACTATAAATAAAGGCAAGGCTCCGAAAAAGAAACCAATCAAATAAATCCTTTGACCCTCAACAGTCTCCGTTGTAGATCAGAACATACTTTCCATTTACCACCCAGGCAAATTTTGCCTGATTTATATAAAACTTTAAAAAATTGTAAATACTTTTTAATGACTTGTAGCTACTTATAACAACACTGTAACATGTCGTGTCACTTTAGTTTTTGTCCTCGGTGAACATGCCCAACCTATTTAAATCTTTACTGTTAAATATCTTGAAACATGTCATTTCCTCTCCAAAACAGGAAAATATTTAATCAGTGTGTTCCTGATTGATTTGCTGGCTTGGCGTAGCCAAACATATTATATTTTCTTATTTCTGTCGATTTGAAAAGTAGAGGACCAAATAATAAATGTGGAAAAACTATACAGGTTTTAAATGAATTCTAAACATTTTTTTTTCAAAGAACTTAGTGTTATATAATAGGAGGGATTTGTTTATCACGATGAGCCGTTTCACGACAGTATTGTTTTTACTAAATCATTAAACTAAGTCGAAAATGTTATAAAAAGGGTAATACTATACTTTGTTTATCGATATCACACAATCATTTTGTTCAACTTGCATGGTCTGAATTAGTTGGTTAAAAAATATATGCATCGTTTACGTCTGAAGCTGTCAAGATTTCGGAATTTTTATTGTTTGCTATCACGCATTAATTATATATGATTTGTTACACGCAAGTTTTAAAATTTGCATGACACATACGTTCGTAGCAAACATTCAAATAATATACGTTTCTCAAATATGTGAGAATCATGCAGTGGAGACACTTGATTATTTTGTAAAAATAATGAATTTTTGATTATGGATAAATCAAGGTTCTTACAAATAAAACAAAGTTTAAATCATTTTTATTTTTTATGAAAAAAAAGAAAGTTAGGAATGTGACAGTTGTTTTGCATTCGTTTCATGTGTTCGAGCTTTTGATTATGTCATTTTATAACTGACTATATATCTTTTTGTTTTGAATTTTTTTTTTGGAATCGCTGTGTTTTTGTTTTGTTCTTCATAGAATGTAAATGAAGAAGGCTAACCTAAGGTTCTCTCTAACATAATTTGTTTAGTACATTTATTTACCATGTTTACCGGTAAAATCATCGTTTTCAGTTATTTAGTAAAACATTATTTAAGCTTAAAAATGACTTTTTGTCTGTTCTTACTTGTGTATTTGCAATCAGTGCTGTAGAATCTTTATCAACATTGATAAAGTCAACATTGCTACACAGTGCGACCTGGTCTTTAATAATATCAGCAGGTTATCTTTGTACGTGATTCCAGAACAAATACACTTTCTAGAATCAATAACTTTACTGGAGACTTACAGTCAATTCAAACTCTCACACTGTAAATTATAAATATTTATGTGTCTATCACATGACACAGTACCAAGATGAACGGACGCAAGTTATATTTACCAGTTATTGTAACACAATTTGACGTGCCCTAGCATACTGTCCTCAAGTTATATGTGTACATGAGTTCATGATTTTCGACAAATTCATTGCTGTGGTTACTGGCATCAAGAGCATTATATGATATTGCAGAAAAATCAAACGCTAACACTGTAAGTTATCAATATGTGTCTGTCGATCACATGCCACAAAATCGAAAAGGAGGTGGTATCAATGGTAAATAGAAGGCACATTTCACCTCCGGAGCTGTATGAAGGTATTTGCCTTGTTCGTCTTATTATGACTTGACACCTATGTTTTCTGTTGTTTGTTCAAAATGATTACATCTCAGAATCTTCAGAGAACATTTAAACTCTAACACTGGAAGTTATAAATATGTATCTGTCGATCATATGCCACCAAATCGATAATGAGGTGGTATCAATGGTAAATAGAAGGCACATTTCACAGCCGGAGTTGTATGTGGGTATGTGCCTTGTTCGTTTTATTATGACTTGCCACCCATGTCTCCTGTTGTTTGTTCGAACTGATTACATCTCAGAACCTTTAGGGAGTACTCAGTATAATTGACTATAACTATGCCCAATATTTGTGTTGAATAAAGTATATTTTACTAAAATTTTACTTAATGTTACATGCCTTTTTTTCTAAAAGTTCTGTTTTTGTGTACGTAATCAAAACGCGATAAGTGATACTATATGTCCTTATGTGTAAATAAATATTGTTAAAGAATACCAAAATTCCGAAATTCAAGAAAAAGACTCACACAAGAAAGAATTAACTGTAAATGTATTTCTTCTTAAACTGAAATAATCATGTTTACATCACCTGAAAGTCTGATCAGTACATTAATAAGTCGTCTCTAGTCCTTTTATCAGTGATCAATGAGATTTACCACGATACAGTAGGCACTATTTAACTTAAACCAGCTGGGTTTTGAAGTTTTTAAACAACAACATTAACAAGTGAATAGTCTGAACAAATAATGAACATATCTTAATTGACAGCAGCCAAATGTGTAAACAATAAAATAAATCGACTTGGACATTTCGGAAAGTTAACTGAAATATCTATTTATCGTTTATAAATAAACTCACCATAGATACCAGGACTAAATTTAGTATATACGCCTGACGCGCGTTTCGTCTACAAAAGACTCATTAGTGACGATCGAATCCAAAAAAGTTAAAAAGGCCAAATAAAGTACGAAGTTGAAGAGCTTTGAAAACCAAAATTCCTAAAAATTTTGCCAAATATAGCTAAGGCGGTCTATGCCTGAGGTAGAAAAGCCTTAGTATTTCAAAGAATTCAAAAATTTGTAAACAGTAAATTTATAAATATAACCATATCAATGACAATTCATGTCAGCACAAAAGGTGCCGACTACTGGGCTTGTGATACCCTCGGGGAAATAAATCTCCACTAGCAGTGGCATCGACCCAGTGGTTGTAAATAAACTAATCATAGATACCAGGACTAAATTTAGTATATACGCCAGACGCGCGTTTCGTCTACAAAAGACTCATCAGTGACGCTCAAATCCAAAAAAGTTAAAAAGGCCAAATAAAGTACGAAAGTTGAAGAGCATTGAAAACCAAAATTCCTAAAAGTTTTGCCGAATACAGCTAAGGTGATCTATGCCTGAGGTAGAAAAGCCTTAGTATTTCAAAAAATTCAAAAATTTGTAAACAGTAAATTTATAAATAATGTATAACCATATCAATGACAATTTATGTCAGCACAAAAAGTGCCGACTACTGGGCTTGTGATACCCTCGGGGAAATAAATCTCCACGAGCAGTGGCATCGACCCAGTGGTTGTAAATAAACTAATCATAGATACCAGGACTAAATTTAGTATATACGCCTGACGCGCGTTTCGTCTACAAAAGACTCATCAGTGACGCTCGAATCCAAAAAAGTTAAAAAGGCCAAATAAAGTACGAAGTTGAAGAGCATTGAAAACCAAAATCGTTTTGCCAAATATAGCTACCTTGATCTATGCCTGAGGTAGAAAAGCCTTAGTATTTCAAAAAATTCAAAAAATTTTAAACAGTAAATTTATAAATACAACCATATCAATGACAGTTCATGTCAGCACAAAAAGTGCCGACTACTGGGCTTGTGATACCCTCGGGGAAATAAATCTCCACCAGTAGTGGCATCGACCCAGTGGTTGTAAATAAACTCATCATAGATACCAGGACTAAATTTAGTATATACGCCAGACGCGCGTTTCGTCTACAAAAGACTCATCAGTGACGCTCGAATCCAAAAAAGTTAAAAAGGCCAAATAAAGTACGAAGTTGAAGAGCATTGAAAACCAAAATTCCTAAAAGTTTTGCCAAATACAGCTAAGGTGATCTATGCCTGAGGTACAAATTATTGTTACTATTTCAACATGTTTTGGTTTTGTATGTTTCTTGAATTTAAAGTGATTTTGTTTTATCAACCTCAATTTAATTGCTTAGAAACAGGAATATATTTTGCCTTTTCAAAGGCACACCTGAGTCATACACTATCTGTAAATAGTTTTGTAAACATAAAATTGAGAATGGAAATAGGGAATGTGTCTAAGAGACAACAACCCGACCATAGAACAAACAACATCAGAAGGTCACCAATAGGTGTTCAATGCAAGGAGAAATTTCCGCACCCGGAGGTTTCCTTCAGCTCTACACTATTGTAATTTATGTATTTTTTTCTTTTCAATTGATCGACGATATCGACAGACAAGAGCCCAAATTGTCGTCTTGTTATAGTTCCCATATGTCTTTCCCAAGTTTTCTGTTGAATACGATCTATAAATATTTTGCATTTATGGGTTCTAAGTTTACTAAAACGAATTAGTGGTCTACAGTGATTGTTTCCTTGCTGAAGGAGAGAATAACGAAGCCTAAAAGCCATTGATGCATTAAGTCGAAAAAAAACAGACAACGCTACTGCTAAACCAACAAAAAAAGATTGATTTATTGATTGATTGCTTTTTGTTGTTTTAACGCTACTTTTAACCACTGCATTTAGGCTACTTCATGGCGACCATTTTTATTGGTAAAGAAAGCCGGAGAGCACGGAGAAAACCAACGACCTTCGATAGGAAAACTGACAGTCCTAGTCAATTGACATTGGAGTCGAGTGTACACGCGCGAGCCGGGTCCGAACTCACAACCTCACACTTATCAAAACAAACCAAAGGATTTTGTTACCATAAAAAACATAAAAACTTGACTAAATGTGTCCATATATTTAAAGATTTGGTTTTGAAATTTAGTTGTACCTTAGGACAACAGCAGAATATCACCAACAGGTCTTCAATGTACCGAGAAATTCCCGCACCCGGGGGCGTCCTTCAACTGACCCCTTAACAAATATATACCAACTTATCTATAACGGGATAGCAAAATTTTATCTTTACGGAAATGTTTTTAACCGTGACAGAACATTTAGAAACGATCCAGGTAAACTTCCCGATCCTTTAAACAAACTCAAAGGTTACCAATTAAACACATAATTAAATAACAATAATTAAATAAGATCATTGAAAATTTTATTGGAATCAATTTTGATTTTGTTAACAGTAAATTGAAAGCTAACTAAATTTTTATTGTACATGTTGTATGTTACATACATATACACATTAATGGATCTACAGTCTGTCGATAGCTATATCTTTTCTCTAACTGTTTATGACGTCTTTACACGAATTCCATTGGATATTGGATGTGTACGGATTGATATTTTAGTCTTAGATGCATGATTTATTTATTAGTTGTTAGAAGGTTTGAACTAGCTGTCAGTTAACTTCTCATATCTGTACCTAGTGTCCTTTTTTGTTGTAAGAATGTACAAGTACCCGTCCACGTCAACCTGTTGGTTTTTATATCTGACGAGTTAAACCTTTTTCAACTGATTTGTATAGCTCGTTCTTACGTTGTACTGCTATACCACTGTATCTGGTTAGGGGCATGGTTGGGATCACGCTAACATGTTTTACCCAACCACATTCTCTATGTATGTGCCTATTCGCATTTCCCAAGTCAGGAATCTGTAATTCAGTGGTTGTCGTTTGTTAATGTGTTTTATATTTGTTGTTTTTCGTTCATTTTGTATACATTAATTAGAACGTTAGTTTTCTCGTTTGAATTCTTTTACATTGTCATTTCGGGGCATTTTATAGCTCACTATGCATCATGGGCTTGGCTCGTTGTTGAGCCGTACGGTGACCAATAGTTGTTAATTTCTGTGTCATTTGGGTATCTTGTTGACAGTTATCTCATTGGCTATCATACAACAGCTTCCTTTGTTTTTTCATATCAACCACAATCTTTGGGTGATCGCAGGTGCCTCTGAAGGGTTAGCTGATCTTGCTCATTATCATGCTGTGTCATTTTGATCATGGTAGTTCTAACCCGGTGATCAGTCTAATGCAATGGGTCATATATTAAAAAAGGGGGCCGCAATTGTAGGCCTGACGAATGGAAAATACCCGTTGTCACCATGAAACAGACCATAAAAACCAAAAAATGCTTGCGTGTGTCTGTTAAATTACAGAAGAGGTGATTTCAACTGCACCACAATTGGACTGAATAGTTTTCTTGTGAGCAGCAACCCTCTTTCAAAGAAATCAGGCTACGAAATAAAGCTCCGGCATGTCATGATATTCAGAAAATATATACTGCGTAGTTAGACGCTGTTGACATGTTGCTATCTAGAAATTTCAAAATAGGGAAGCTGAAAGTATCTCCTCGGTTGTAAAAAGTTAAATCACAAAAATACTGAACTCTGTGGAAAATTGAAAAAGAATGTCCCACAAAATCAAAAGCACAAAAAAACATTAAACGATTATATAGCAACTGTTATATTCCTGACTTAGAACAGACATTTCCTTATGTCGATTAGAGATTAAATAAATCTCTTATTGCCATTTAAGTTATTTAAACGGTGATACAACGCATTAAGGGAAAACTTGTCCTTGAAATGGGAAAGGACGAAGAAATAACAGCCTCAACGGTATGAGATTGCTTTTTTTTCAAAAGTGAAGTCTGAATTAAGTTGAAATTTAATTCCATTTTTTCATAGATTTAAAGCATGCTAATATATTAGTATATGAAAACATGAAAACACACAAACAACACCAGTCATACATTATTATTAAAGGACCAAAAATAAAAATGCTACGTTAAGAATATGTGCTTTTCTTTTTTTAAATATCTGTGGGTTTTTCGAGATCCTCTGGTTTTATCCATGTAATGTCTTACAAATTTAATGAAAATGTTTATTAAAAATATGTTTTTTTTAATTTCCACCACCATTGTAGCAATAAACAAACTTCACCCATATATTGAATATACTTATCTCAACGTATTCGTTATTCAAGAGCTTGCCGCTGCTACTCAGTCTGTTTAACGTCATCAGTGTCTGAGTTGACAGTTGATGAACCAGGGGTATGACAAAGAACGTCTAGTACTTTTTATAAAAAATAAATAATCGTAAGATACCAAAACCTTGTTAACAAATAAGCAATATAAACTTCAAATACAATACACAAATATATTGAAATAAATGAGGAATAAAAAGAAAACTAAAATAAGCGATCAGTTTCATTTATTGAAAAAATGTTAAATAAGCAGATATAAATCTAAAGTAATCACACAAGCTATATAAATATAAGCATTTAACTTATACAATTCCACATATAAAAACTGATTATTCATATTCGAACAGAATACAATAAGCATGAAAAACACTGAATAAGCTATTTCAAAATATAATGACATATTTCAAATTAAAAACAAATATTAGGGACATGCTTTTTCATTGAAATAACAACTTTAAAATCTTTCAAATAAGATTATTTTGGCTTGATAAACTTCATTGATTTAAAAGGAATAATACACATTAGTGTTTATTATGCATTTTATAGTTACGGAGACTAATTCAAACAATCAAAGAATTATGTTATGATAGGTGCTGCTGTCAAGATAATAAATGTATTATATATAGTTAACTCTACAAATTTCTAATGTTTACATTTTTGAAAAAACTACATTTATGACAATTTTGCTGCACATTAAAAAAACAGAACAAACCTTCGGAAGTTTGTCGATGAGATTGCTCTTCATCTTTTATATAAGTTTTGGATTTTACATATATAACACGAGCATCGCTGAAGAGACATGTATTGTCGAAATGCGCATCTGGTGCAGAACAATTGGTACCTTTAATGTTATTGGACTGATTTGAGATACATCTTCTTATCATAATACATGTAACATAATACGATTGATTTTATCCCTAGTTCGTTAACTTTTTTTTATTGGTTCTAGAATCGCTGTAGGCTACTTATTACGGGCAATGTTTTGTTATTGCGTTTTCAAAACAACAGATGCTTTACGCGTTGTTAAGGGATGTAGTATAACTCAAATATTTTTGTGCATTTAAGTTCAATGTGGAGTTGTAATTTTTCTGCTAAATCCTAAGAGTTGTTGTTGTTTACTTTTTTGGACGATTTGTTTACAATGTTAAAGACTTCCATTACAAAACCAAAGAGGAAGTAAAATTAAACAATTCTTGAATATTATAAAAGAAATCTTTACATAATAGTAAATAAATACAAAATACATTAATGCATTTGGTTACATTAATCAATATTGATCAAAACTAAAAGTTTATTTAATGATAAATATACAAATCATGTTAACTATAGAGTTTTAAACTAGAAAAAAAAACAATAACATAGACAGGATGAAGAAAATATTCAAAAACAAGAACAGAAAGAGATAACAAAACATTAAGAACGAGAACAAATCATAATGAATACTGTAACATAAGGATAGGATTCCCACCGAATTTCCTTTACAAAATTCTGGCAATATCATGAATTATTTATTAAATATTTACAAGTTATCTGTGATTCGCAATAATAAATGAGTTAATTTTTTTCTGCATCTTATTAAAAAAAAAAAATGACGAAACACAGATAATGTACAAAGCAAATTTTAATCTAAATAAAAAAATAGGAAAACGTATGGATAATTGAAAAGGTACAAATACTAAATAAGTACATGTATAGACTCCCTTGTTTGTTCACAAAAAAATACCTGTACTCACGTCTTATAAATTGAGTGCAGAATTAGCTTATGGTGATATAACTTGAATGGATAAATAATGAGGTGGTGTTTTGTTTTAAAGCGCGGCAAGATCTTTTCTTTTTGTAGTGTGCAGTTTCAATCATTCGTATTCGTATTTTCAATATTGGCTTAGCATAATCGAGGAATTGTAGTTTCTATTCAATTTTATAGATATATGGAAGAAATTACAAACTAAAAACAAAACACCAAATCATAGTAATAATAATAGTTTTAAAACAGAAGATGTGTTATGATTTGAAATTAAACTACACTCTACAAGAGACAAACTAACTAAGATTGGTCAGCTATAAGATGCTAGGAAAAAAAAAAACGGAACAAAAGCAACAAACGACAAACTATTGAATGACAGGCTCTTGACTTCAGACACGAAGCACATGAAGTATATGGTGCACATTATGCATAATACGATAAATTACGAAAATAATGTTTATGTTATTGCCAAACGTAGTCTCTTAAACTGTCTACCAAAATTGAAAAATAGAAGACGTGGCTAAATTACCAATTAGACACCTATCCACCAAAGTTCAAATTGAATGGACTTGATAAATTATTGGCAATCGTTCGTCGTGCAATGCAGAGAACAAAACTCGTTATGTTTAGGTGGCTATCGAGGCTTAGAAATGCACAATATGAAACAATTTCATGAGAAAAATAACGACACATTTTCAGTTCTTTTAAAAATCTGCTAGACAAAATTTATCAAATATTTTTCACTTTACAATATTTCAGTCAACTTGAGTAGTACAAAAACAATATCAATATTTACAATTTTCTTCAAGGAATCAGATTCAATGCAAATATGATGTACATGTACACTATATATCTGTCTTATACCAATATATTTTGTAATTATTATATTGGAAGATGGAATAACAACACCAGTACCAATTTAATCTTTTATAATTCTTATAGGATTTGCATATTAGGGAATACGTTGATATGATTGGTTGAGAGGACTTCCGGTAGTTGATCTTGACGTTGGTTATTGTTCGATAGATGATGTTGACCGAACTTCCTTTCGTTACCAATGTAAATGTTCCGGACACTATGAGTATTTAGACCATACGCGTATGGTCATTACCATATGCGTATACTCATATGGTCCGACCGTACGCGTATGGTCGGACCATATGAGTATATACTCGTATGGTTATTAACGGGTCGGACCATATGAGTATTTTGACCATACGGGTATGTTTTTCAAATATGCATTACAAACGTTTCAATAATAGAATAAACTTTATCTTAAAAAAACAACAATGATGGTTACATGACAATGCATTAATTTAAAGGCTACGTCAAAGTTAAATATTGATGTCAAAGATAATTTTCATCGCTTATTACATACTTGCACGAAGGCTTATGGTGATATTTACTTCAACACCGTAACATAGCTTTTTTTTGCATTTGCACGTCATGGTTGTGCACGATCCTTTTCAGTTAAACACCTTTTGTTTGTAAGTGAAAATATTGCCTTCTTTGCAGCTGTGTGCAATGATGTAGAGGATAGGGGTTATATCGATGTGTCTACGGTGTTTATGAAGCTCTAGATTTCAATTATCGTTATCTGACTACAGTACACCATATTCCCAAAACAACTTAAATAAAATATGTTCCTTGCCAGTGACTTCTTGTGTAACAGTTTATTGAGAAATTTTTGGAAGTTATCTTTTCAAGTCGACATATTGCTATTCACTCGTAATAACAAATCTGTAATGGACGTCGGTATAAAATGTGCTTTTTATAGCTTTGACTAGGTTGTTAAATTAACTATGTGAAACTTCTTATCTTTATTCAGTTAATCTCTTTATTTTAATATGATAATAAAATGACCTATTTTTTTTTTGCGTATATTGAAGGAACGGTCATTCCATATGAAGAGTTGAGAATTATTTAAAGTAAACTGTAACATATGGTTTATTACTCCGACCATACGCGTACGTATATGAGTATATACACATATATGTTCAAGACCATACGCGTATGGTCCAAATACTCATATGGTACGGAACATAAACAAGATGGCGGCGATAATTACAACGACGTTGTTGTTTTTTTCATTATCACTGCAAGTTAATCGTTCAATAAAATAATACACAAAACTGTCGTTTGCGTGATAATAAGAGTTTTTGCAGTTTTTTATCAGATAGCAAATTGTATAGGGTACATTTTGTACATATGTTGCGATAACCAAAAAATATATTCATGGGTCAGCCATATCTAATGACATAAATATATAATTTACTTGTAATAGAGGTAACGAGTGTTCACTGATGAGTCTTATTATGTAGACGAAACGCGCGTCTGGCGTACTAAATTATAATCCTGGTACCTTTGATAACTATTTACACCACTGGGTCGATGCCACTGCTGGTGGACGTTTCGTCCCCGAGGGTATCACCAGCCCAGTAGTCAACACTTCAGTGTTGACATGAATATCAATAATGTGGTCATTTTTATAAATTTCCTGTTTACAAAACTTTGAAATTTTCAAAAAAACTAAGGATTTTCTTAACCCAGGTATAGATTACCTTAGATGTATTTGGCACAACTCTTTGGAATTTTGAATCCTCAATGCTCTTCAACTTTGTACTTGTTTGGCTTTATAAATATTTTGATATGAGCGTCACTGATGAGTCATATGTAGACGAAACGCGCGTCTGGCGTACTAAATTATAATCCTGGTACTTTTGATAAATATTTACATATATATATATATATATACATATATAAATTTACTATCTACAGTATACATGAATTATAAGGATTAAACGCCTTTCAACGGGAATTTATTGGTGTATAAACTGGACCATGTCACTCAAAAACATATTATTAAAGTCAGTGTGTGTGAGTGACATGGTCGAGTTAATACACCAATAAATTCCTTTAAAAAGACGCTTAATCCTTTATCAAACCTTGCAGTGGTAAGATAAACGCAAATAATCATAATCGAACAAAGAACCATACGAAATTAATATACTACATATGTCCGATCAACCCCAATGATATCACGTTTGTATTACCGATATTGCAATGCATGCATTCATATTATGGATATTTGTTTTCACACCTTTGAATCCACAATGTAAATGAACTGTTTAACTTAAAACAGTTTTTACATTCTAAAATTGAGAGTATTTTCACATAATTCAAGCACACAGGGTAAACTACATCTAGAATTGAAGCTAAGTCAAAACAGATCTGATAATGTGTTTTCAACTATGTCTATATGCTTGCCAATGTTACTAAAAGCCTGTGCAATTTTTCGCAAAGTTGGTTTGAGACTATGCATCCTACAAAACTTGGTTCTCCATTCTTCTAAAATATCTTTGTTTAGTTTTACCAAATCCCTTTCTATTCTGTGCCTGTAACTTATCTGTTCCCAAGTCTTGAACTCCATTTCTAGTTCGATAAGAAATTGAAGAGAGTTGTTTCCAATTATTGGAGCTAATCTGTCAATGTGTTCCTCTGTCGGTACCAAATCCCACTTCTCAGGTTCTTTATCTATATTTTGAAAAATAAAAAAAGTTTTGATTTTCATTCGAAATAAGATATTTCATATGAAAATAACTAGAAACGTGTTGCCGAAATTAGTGCATACATGCAGCATAAAGGTATTAGATAAGTGTATGTAATGTCAGAATTTAGTTTTAACATAAATATTGTAACCCATTAATTACTAATCTATCTCAAAGTATGCAGATTTGAGCATGTAATTAGAACTATTGTGATCTTATATTTCACAACCCAAGATGGCAATATACAAGTACAAAGTAAAATTCCAAAAATACTGAACTCAAAGGAAAGTTAAATCGGAAAGTCCCTAATCACATAGCACAATCACATGACAAAACTCATAAAAAACAATTGTCATATTCCTGACTTGGTACGGACATTTTCTGATGTAGAAAATGTGGATTAAACCTGGTTTTAAAGCGCTAAGCTTCTCACTTTGTACGAAAGTCCTACCAAATTCATTTAAACTTACAATGATGTATAAACTAAACAGACATAATAAATGAAATAGTCAAATTAGGGGTACAGCAGTCATCATAGTGTTACAATTTTAAAAGAAACCTTTTTCACAGAACAAAAAATCATCTATCAAATTAAAAACACATTCATTGCTTCGTGTGTCTGACGTCAGAAAAGTTATACGTCACATATTGTTGTCGTTCAATGCAGTAATCTAACTATGTATACACTTTAATGAAATATGATTGACGTAGACAAATACATCATGTTGTGTAAACTTCGTCAGACACTTGTTAATGGCGTGCCATTTTCAAATCAATACCAAATAGCACATTGAACCGAACTCATGAAGAAACAACAGATTTTGTTAACAATTTTAATTTTACAATATAAATGCTGTTATTTTAATATGTTTAACATGTTTAATAACAATGTAATCCTATTACAGTTTACTTCGATATGATTTAAAATAAAAAGTTATTCTTTTGATTTTTTTCATTGATTCGATGGTAAACGTATTACAGGTAAATAAATAGTAAAGCTTATATTTTAGAAGACTGATTCGTTACCTGGTATAGTGATTAATTCAGTAATTAAATATAGGGAATTAAGGACAGCCAAACAACTGTAAACCTTTCTTTATAACATTGAAATCATGTGCTCTAATGATTAATATATGATGTTTTTTTAAACATTTTGTTAACAAAGGTATCACATCAAGGGTTCAAAAAACGAATGCTTAATGCACCTAAATTATTTCTAATAGAGGTCTGAAAGGAGATCAATGTAAAAAAAAGAAGCTCTATTTGTCATAACGTTTACGAATTCGATAATTACTGATGAGGGTTTTTTTTGTTGACGAAACGCGCGTTTGGCGTATAAAGAAAATGTAATCCTGATATCTCAGATGAGTTAATTAACATTGATATCACACTCGAGTGAAGTGGTTTTTTTTAAACTGCACCTTGTTTTTAGTAAGACCCACACCCCATGTAAACAATAAGAAGATAAGAATGGTACTTAATGTTTGAAGCAAAAATATTCCAGCATACATTGTTATAATAGCTTCATAGGGGAAATAAGTTTATATACATTTAGCTCATTTGTTTTTTTCCTTTTCGCGTCAGATCTAAAGAGATATCAACTTTACAAAGTAGTATCACTTCATATCCCCGTGCCTGTGAAACACAGTGCACATATAAACAAACATAATTAGTTGAGAAAAGCATACTCTTACAAAGTTATTTTAAACCAAAAGTATGATCCTTAGTGATTTTTTAATACATTTGTAACGAATTAAAATTGCATACTAACATAGACAGAGAGTGTACTCGCATGTAATAAGTATCCTGTCGAATCAGTTTATCAAAATAAATAGTGAATATTTCACCAAACGATATCGTTTATATATGTCAGTTGTACACACTAATCGAAGGACTTACCAAAATCAATAACATCACCTTTCACAAGCTGCAAAAAGAGGGAAAACACTGAATCAAGTATAACAGTTAAACACAATTAATTTGCAGCAACACAATAACAAAAAACTAAAAGACAGCTACAGTGTTTCATACCAAAGTCAAAGGTGAACCAGTAAATCCTTGAAGGGCTATAAAGTTGGATCGAGATAATGGTATTGTGTTGAACTAGTTTTGCCATCACTACATTAGCTAAACCAGCAATGTTTATGTTTTGTAAATGTGTTCCATCAATGAATTATTATAAAATAAGTTATACCTTCTGCTTAGTTGCCCTGTTATACAAATAGTGATTCAATTCAAATATCAACAATCAATTCAAGCTGAAACAAGATATGACGAATTTGATTTTATATGTCCTTTTTGTATGATTGATTAATCAATGTTTACCTTGCAAAGGTTATGGATATTTCCAAATTTGCAAGCTTCAGAAGCGTCTCTGATATTTTTAAATGTCAACGCAAATCTATCGCGACATTTTTTGACTACTTCAAATTGCCACGTCTCTGAATCATTACTGAGTAAAACTTTCCCCAACTCAGTTGTTTCTAATCCTAACTGTAGTGCTAGTTCTCTGGTTTCATTTATACTGTACACTAATGATAAGCGTCGTAGGTGTAGATCTGATGGTCGTTCTTTCAAAAACTCCTCACTTGTAACTGTAATGACAAACCGCATATACTGATATTTATGATGCAATTGACCTTTCCACCATAACTGTATTTGATAAATAAAGGTATACCGTACACCGCTGTCAGTTTTTAATTCAGTTCTACTTGAGTTTTAGTATGTGCAAATGGTAATAATACTTTTTCATTCAATTAAAACTTATTGGGCTACTTTTGAGTGAAACAGTCTGGCATAAGGTAAGTTCGCAGTTGATGTATGATTCAAATTTTAAAAGAAAATAATTATAGAAATTAGTCATATTCATAAGTTTACTTATTACGAATCACATTTGTAACTTCAATGGAAAGAGGTACACAGTTTCTTGAAAATATCATGTTGTAACTATATGACATATAAAGAACGCAATATTTATTTTTCTCTAATTCTTCGTCAATTTATCTCTTTCTGCACCCATTGGATAAAAAAAAAATAACTCAACGTGTGATTCGTTTGATTTCAGTACTTCATTTGTTAAAATCCGATTGTGACGAAGATTTTCTTGTTTTCCTCTGAATTTCCCATGAAAACGGCGACCATGCCTGATGACGTCGCATAGTACGAACACATCTTTTGCAGATCAGTCGCAAAAAGGTATAGGTTTGCCTGCATATTGTTGGAAACTTATAAGAGAAACAGATTCCACCACTAAATATTGTGTAATACGATATTTATCCAATATCAACAGTTAAATTTTTAATATTTAAAACGCTCGGTGAGACTCGCGTTTTAAATTTGAAAATCTAACTGTCTCGAGTGGATAAATATCGCATCACACTCGATGCAGTGGTAGAATCTATATTTAACATTTAAAAAAATAATTTAGTCGGAACATTACAAAACTTTAATTACGATTCAAAAAATATAAGAACATAAAAATATGTTTTAAAATCAGAATACAATACCTGGACACCCTGGTTCACAACTGTCTACCTCCTGATAAAAAAAAGTAAAATAAAAACAATAAGTATTTCAGGCCCGCCTACTGGAATAACACAAATCTTTAATTTATTATTTGTATATCAATATATAAGAGGATAAGATAACAGGCATTAACGTAGGAATAAATACATAACTTTGAATGATGGAATCGTTAAGAATGTAATCGTTATTGTACACTGGCTTGTGTTTAACGATTTATTCTATCGTATTTGTATTATTATAGAACTTGACTACCAATTGCTTGCCATTGTTATATTGTTTCATATTACAATGTCTCATAAATTGTTTTAGAAAATCAAGCCACTAATCAGATTTATTTTTGTTTTCGTTTTCTAGAGTACTTTTGAGGTGACTCTTACCTTTCCTGGTATCCACGATTTGATCATATGTACATTGTGTTCAATGTGATGTGTAGGACAGGTCCATTGTTTGCCTATATTTGCAAGACTTTCGAATGGTAGGATGCATGGCTTATCTGGTGAGTTACAACATATCCTGGTCACAAAGGATGCGTCACTGTTGTCACTCTGATCACTGCTGGTTCTTATATACAGCTGACTAATTTTTTCCAAGGCAGATGTTAAACATTCATTGATACTGGAAGCAAGATCCCTCATTATGAGTGCGTTTGTTTTGGCATGAATAAGACGGACAGTTATCTTGTCATCTTCGCAAAGAATATACATATCCAAGGAAGGATCAATTGTGAACACTCCTGACCTGTGGAACAGCATTTCTCTATTGGTCTCTCCGAATCTCTTTACTGACCAGACAGATAAGCAGTAACTTATAAATCGGAAGGATAATGCAGGAGGTATCATCAATGATGTCGATTGAAAAGCTATGGCGATATTTCGTTGTGTGATGTTTGCTGAATGTAGGTATCCGGAATCATCACTACCTCGTACCATACTTGCAACATAGTAAAAGTCCGCAGGTATACGCATTCGGCTAGCATCGTATCTCTTTGGTTCTACCAATATGTCCAGATGGGTCATAACAGTTAACAGGTAATCTTTGTCTTTGTTGAATTTTGCATATTTCTTTCTCTTCCAAAGCTCGTTTATTGCGTATTTTGATACCACGCCTTTCGTTCCCATTGCATCCCAAATTTCTTCTCTTTTTCTGTCCCCTTTGCCAAACTGTTTGTCTGTAACAATTGATTTAAAGGCATCAATGAGAAGGGTTGGAGACAAAATAATACGGTCGTCCAATTTAGGTTCATCAAAGTACAGTAACTTGCCAATTGAATGTTGAAATTTCAGAAAAACCTTCAACTCATCTTTTGACAAAGGTCTTATAGGCTGCAATGCGTTTATTTTGTTTAGATGTTCTAGGGTTATCAAGGTAATGTTGCGTCTGATTAGCGATGCAAATTCTAACTCTAAAGGGATAAAGCATTTTGGAAGTGGTTCACCCCATGTTTGTTGTTTCTCTGATTCCCTCATGATAACTTTCTTTATCTTCCCCATCTCTGTGTCATTTTCGTCTTTAGCGTTGACAAATATCTGATCATCAATCACCAAATGCTGCTCTAATGGGGTTTGTTGAAACATCTTGGAGATTTCTGCAAATATTTCATGTCGTCTTTCTTCAACATCATGCTAAAAGAACACAATAGAACATTTTTACGTTACACTTTATATTTTGACTACAACTTCCTTTTAATGCAATTATTAATTATCGGTATATAAGGAAATGCATAGCTGTAATCACACAATTGCCTGTATAAGGACATTTTAAAATGGTGATGATGACTACATATGCTTGTGACTAACAAAACAAATTCAAAGCCTGCCTCATATATATGTAGCGCTAGTATGGTGTTATTTTATTTATTCAAGCCAGATCATGTTGTATAATATATCATGTATATTGGGAAAAAGTAAAATCACAAAAATACTGGACTACGAGGAAAATGTTATCTTATCAAAACAAAATAATTGAAGAAATGGAGACCCTGTTAGTATTTTTTTGTTGTTGTATTTCCTTCCCTTCATCATTAGTAAAAATGCAAATTGGTATGTGCAAGAAAATTTATGCACTAGCTATATAAAACCTACATATGAAATGAAACATTTTTGTTAAATGCAATGCTCGTCAGAGACAAAACAACCAACTATTAGTTTGGAATGTTTTGGAATATTACTTCAGATTATATTTGGCTTATTTTTCCGTCAATTATGTGTTAACGTTAAACAATTGCATTAACAATAAGCAGTACATTAATGACAATAGTAAAGAAACTTTTCTTCTTTTTTTCTTTACATGTTTACGTAACATCAATAAAACAAAGTCAAAACATGCCACCATTCCAATTGACGGTAAACAACCAAAGCACTGTAACATACTTACAGCTTTAACCTGATCTTTGTGCGTTAAAACCACCATAATTTTAGGAAATCCCTGATTACTTCCCTTGCAGTATGTAACAATGGTGTTGATCCAGAATAGTAGATAATCTGTAATAATAAACAGGAAAAAACGAATAACACATTGGTGAACACTGATCAAAGACGTAATTGCTTTCCATTTCAAATCCAAATTCTCCAATAATGATATATATTCTGAAGATGTTAAAAATGTCAAGTAGATAAAGGCAGATGTGGTGTGAGTGCCAATGAGACAACTCTCCATCCAAATAACAATTTAAAAAAGTAAACCATTATAGGTTAAAGTACGGTCTTCAACACGGAGCCTTGGCTCACTCCGAACAACAAGCTATAAAGGGCCCCAAAATTACTAGTATAAAACCATTCAAACGGGAAAACCAACGGTCTAATCTATATAAACAAAACGAGAAACGAGAAACACGTATATATTACATAAACAAACGACAACTACTGTACATCAGATTCCTGACTTAGGACAGGTGCAAACATTTGTAGCGGGATTAAACGTTTTAATGGATCCAAACCTTCTCCCTTTTTCCGAAACAATAGCATAACATCACAACATAGAAAAACATACGATAAAATATCAATTGGCAGACTTAACTCAATCAAAAAACGTATGATTACACAATGAACGAATAAATTTGATCTGCGATCATATCTGAATACAAATGCACAGTTAAATAAATATTAGAGACAAACATTCATGACCAAAAAGCTGACAAACAAATTCAAACACACTGAGAAATATTTAACCAATCAATGTTCACTATAGAAAAAAGCCGGTTTTTTATAATCTTGAAGTTTATACAAATGTTGTAAGAATAAGTGAAAAATTGAGGATATTACAAATAATGAAAGCTGGTGTACAGACAAGATCCATATAAATAAAAAATAACAAAAAAAGCATTATACACAGTATCAACAGGTCGAATTAACAAGAAAATACGATTTGAGAGTACTCGCAGTTACTGACAGCTAGTTAAAAGCCAAAACCAATTAATAGTAAAAAATCATGCATCAGATACTAAAATCGACTAAAACACATCACAAGGATTTAGTATTTTAACGTCATTAATAGTCATAGAAGACATGACTTGTGCAATGCCAAAAATAAATGTATCGACAGGTAGTAGTATAGTGAAGAGCGACTTCTATAGAAACAAAAGTTAACGTGTCTGTGTCTCTATACATCTCGCCTCAAAAGATAATGAAATTTAGTTATGTTTTAATTTGCTAATGACAAAATCAATATTAGTGCCAATGTGAACTATATTCAGAGATCTAATTACAATATTGGTACGATAACCCTTACTTATAAGTTTGTTTAAAGGTTCGATGAGTTTACAAGGATCACATAGTGATTTCCTCGCTTTAAGTACAATATTACCATAAAATTAAGGATGTGAAATACCATTTTTAATAAGCTTTCTACAGGTATAGCCAAATTTACTTATCAAATCTTTGTATCTATGAAAGAATTTAGTAAAAGTTTTAAGTAATTTATGGTATCGAAATCCCTGACACAACAATTTACCAGTGATGCATTGATTACGTTCGTTAAAATCTATGACATCAGAACACACAGGGGCAAACCGAACGAGTTGCGATATATAAACACCGTATGATGGAGCCAAAGGCACATCGCCGTCTAAAAAAGGAAAATTAACAATAGGAAATGAAAAATCGTCTCTTTTGTCGTAAATTTTAGTGTGAAGTTTCCCGTTTGAAATTGAAATGTCTAAATCTAGAAAAGGACAACTGCTGCTGTTTTTGTTAGATTTAGTTAAAGTAAGTTCGTTTGGGTAAATTTCTGAAGTATATTTAGAGAACTCTGGATTATTCAACGAAAAAATATCATCCAGATAACGGTAGGTATTTTTGAATGTATCAACCAAATGTAAAAATGATGGGTCTTTTCTGAGTTTGGTCATAAACTGAGATTCATAGCAATATAGAAATAAATCTGCTATTAAAGGGGCACAGTTGGTGCCCATAGGAATACCTACTACCTGACGATACACTTTATCGCCGAAACGTACATACATGTTATCAAGCAGAAAGTGTAAAGCTTCAATCATATCCTCACATTTCCAGTAAGTGTATCTAGCATACTTTCCTTTTTCGTTACAGAAAAAGGCCTTAAACGAGTTACAACAAATAAAATTACAATGAGATTTTTCGAAAGACCATTTTATCAAATTCAAAAACTTTGTCTTTATAAGATTGTGTGGAAGTGTAGTGTACAGAGTAGAAAAATCATAACTGTCAACAGAATTGTAAGGACCATTGAAAGCATGTATTTTATCTAAAACCTCTAAAGAATTTTTAACACTCCAAAAATAATTAATACCATTATTTTCATAAGCTTTATTACAAAAGTTAATAACCAGTTCTTTGATAGTAGTAAGGGAGGTGGTTAGAAGCACTGATAGATTAGTAGTAGAACACTTACTCGAAGCGGAGATGAAACGGAATTTAAATGGTTTTTTGTGTAATTTCGGTAACCAGTACATGGTAGGGACTTTTAAATGTTCGGAAGATGCTTTAAGCTGGGCAGTGGCAGTGGTATGCTTGTTAACGATTTGACTCTCTGTGGTGCGCACTGACCTGAATGTAGAGGAATTGATAATTTCGTTTTGAAGAACTTTCGTGTAGTATATGCGTCACACCACCACTACATTATTTGCTGCCTTGTCTGCCGGTACGAACACAAACCGCTCTGCGAGTACCTCGAGTTTGTTTTTTATTCTAGAAATGGGTATATCATGGTTCCTATTATTAATTTCAGAATTGTTTTCTAAATGAGATATTCGAATATCAACAGTATTCATAATTTTATTCAAATAACTGTCTAAACATTTTTTATCGGATTTTTCACGTTTGCACCAATTTTTACAATAGGCAGACAAAGCGTCTTTAATGACCTGACGACACTGTTTCCAATCTATTGTAGATGGAGGACGGTATTTCGGTCCTTTCTTTAGAAAAGTTATGACTTCACGGTCATCGACTATGTTGAGGTCTCCTGTGATAACATGACCATAGGGAACATATTTAAAACTAGATGTTTCGCAATCTCAAGTGGAAGGAACATTATTTTCTATATTGACGTCTGTTGTAATTGACGTATACTTGAAAATCAAATTTCTGCTCGGTTTTTTATAAGAATACGAAATAATGGGTTGTTCTTTGTTTATATATTTATGAAAAACTATATTGAAATTTGGTGTTTTAAACTTAACAACTACTTCATGATAGTGTTTATCCAAAAATAAATATATATAAATACCTCTTGCTGTTTTATGTTGACCCTTTCCTGGAAGATACTTTTCATACGGACAGGGATCATCTAGTTTTCTACTTCCATCCAATACTACCATGTAAATAGCTCTGTATGTTAGAAATGTCTGATGAGTTGAATAGAAAACATCTTGCCCTCCAAAATCCCAGATAATTATTGGTGCTATCTTTTTGTTGTGCAACTGCTTTTCCCCAACTTTAGAAGACATTTTTAAAAACTTTTCTTGTGAGATTGACACTTTGACTTCTTTGACTTGTTTTGAAACCCCGAACATATTTTTCAGCCTTCTGATCACTCCAGGTTTAGTAACAGTGTGTATATGCATCTCACCACTGGGACTTGACTTCTCTTCAGAACCGTCTGAGTCATCAATTGGTTTGTCATTAATACGGTCTCCGTTATTCGACGAATATGAAATTTGTCTAAAATCTAAAAAAAAAATCACAAAAACATATATGAAATCAAAAGAACCAAGAAAAATACATATAGGTACCAGACTTGTATAACAACTCCAGTTTCCGGTGCATGTCAAAACATGGAGGGAAACAAAATAGTGCATTTTTTCTAAAAAAAAATTTTAATCTTAAATTTTTCTTTTTGATTATAGGGCTATCCTGACCTGAAACATATATATAGACTTTAAAAAACCTTGCATCTTTTGGAGGATATCAATCCAGGAAAGTGGAAGGATATCATGTTTACTGGAAGTGGTGCGGCCTAGTAAAAACAGCAAAGTATAAAATAAATGTTTTGACTTCAGGTTTACGTAACTTTGTATTCTTCGTGGCATGACTCACTTTTTTTTCTCGATTAGATCACAATTTCACATTAGTACATACATGATATGAACATGATTTTTTTTTTCATTGTAGCATTTTTTTTTTTATTTTCAAAGATCAGCTGTTTTGCATGTAGGCCTATGGAGCAGTCAATTACAAGACCGCAACCTATAGTTACATAATGTCCATTGATTAGAGATACCAACTTTTCAATGGATAACTATAACACATTTACTGATTGAAAACAAAACTTTACGACAAAAGAGATGATTTCAGCTTTCCAATTGTGAACTGTCCATAGCAACATTCTAGAAGCACCTGCATACGGTGTATATACCTCCCAATTGATACGATATTCCCGTGCTAGCATTTCCTATCATTATTTTCTTGATAGAGGGTTGCTGCTCACAAGGAAGCTTTTAAATCAAGAGTTACAAATGGTGAAGTTGAAATTATCTCTTCGTAAATTTTACGGACGCCATCACGAGTTGGTTGACGTTATGGAATAACCGTTTCACAAATGATATCGGATATGTTTCTTACGTCGTAACTACAATCTCCTTCCCTTTCATGAATGTGAATTACCGAATTAGACTATTTACCGGATTTGTTATCTCATAAGCAACACGACGGGTGCCACATGTGGAGCAGGATCTGCTTACCCTTCCGAAGCACCTGATATTGCCCTAGTTTTTGGTGGGGTTTGTGTTGTTTATTTTTTAGTTTTCTATGTTGTGTCGTGTGTACTATTGTTTGTCTTTTTGTCCTTTTCATTTAAGCCATGGCTTTGTCAGTTTATTTTCGATTTATGATTTTGACTGTCTCTCTGGTATTTTTCGTCCCTCTTTCACACAGTCTTGTCAATAAACAGGTTTATTTAGTAAGAGGTATACATGTATAAAACTATGCGATCAGTGTTCACACTAAATGTACCCGTTGAGTTGATAACGTTTGTGGACCGCTATCGCATTCAAAACTCAATGCCACTTATATTAAAATTAAACAACAATGCTTTAAGTGGACGAATAACAGATATTCTTATATACATAATTTCTCGCGAAAAACTTTGATTGTTTCTGTCATTGGACCTCTCTTTAGTGTATTTTACCTTTTAATTCTAAAATAATGTAAAACTTTAAGTAAGTATTAGTTCTGTTTTTTAATTGCATTATTTTCATTCTGCGTTTTAGTTGGGTTGTTGTATCTCTAACGGATTTCCCGTCTCCATTCCCACATTTATATTTCCAATTTGAGAAATCATAGTTGTTAATTGTAGCAATCGATTAGAGAAAAATAATTTTAATAAGGCAATCATATGTTTCACAAATATGTATTCGAATTTCTTGATCACCATACAGTAGGTTGCTTTCACCATTTAAATATTACAAGGTTGCATGTGAAAAATTGAAATCAAATTTGACTTATTTCAAATTGACATGCTGCCGCAATTCAAAATGACTATCTTACAGAAGAAAAAAAAAACATTTCCCAAAGACACAAAGATATTTTCGGGCAAATTCCTAAGGAATTATGTATGAAATGAAACATAGATAAAGGTCTGTACATCAGTAAAATTCGACCCAAGGAAATAAATGACAAAACTACATATACAGGTAATCATACGAAATGTTAGTATATAACAAACCATCATGTTCTGACCATTCTCGTGTTGTGTCGGAAATAAATGTGTCCTTTGATTCACGTCTTAGGTTTCTACTGCTTTCTGGCAATGATATTATTTGTGCGCCGACTGGTATATCTTGACTGGTTTGTGTTGTATCATCTAACTTATTTTGTTTCGTTATTTTTTCTTCTTTCAAAAGGGATCTACTAACGAGTATTTCTTCTAGGGAGAAATCTAAAATTGATAGTTATAATAGAATCATATTATTTTGTAGGATTGAAGAGAATTTTTTCTAGAGGTTATTAATGTTTATCCTATACTTATAAATTATACACTTGACATAAATTGGCTCACATAAATAGACAAAACACAACCATGATGTATTACGTTAATAATTTTTAACAGGATTCAACTATATAGGCAGTTAGAATACATCCGTATATTGTATGTCCTGCGTTTGTTTAAAAAGTTTTAGTTTTACCTTGCAGTCCACCAAGCCAATCCTTTGATTCACGGTCCATGTATGAAAGACCATTGTATAATTCTATCCCATCGGTTGAAATCCTGAATCTTGTAGGCCGTTTTCCGACAAGATATCTCGCTAAGGTTGTCTTCCCTGTGTCCTGTTCGCCAGCTAGCATAAGTCTTGACTCAAAGTGGGGATAACTTTCTTCTTTCAATAGACTAGAGAATACCTGGGCTGATTTCTTATCAAATTTTTTAACTTCAGTTGGAAGACCTAAATTTCAATTATCTAAAAGTCAGTTCTATATATGAAATAGATATATGAATCTTTTCATGTTCATCCAAAACTTTCAAAAAATGTTTAGACCTGATACATAACGGTGGTGCAGAAAATAAGCTTGACACAAAGTAAATCATATCTATATCTTTTTTAACACTACTGCTTGAATTATATGTATTGGTTACCATGAAGCGGGGCTCGGCCTATCCGTATCTATGATAGCTTCCATGGGCTTTAATTTTGTAGTTTATTTAAATCTGACAATTTATTTGAAGTTGAAGTACGTGGGAATCTCAAATTATAAGCATTTACCGGTTGCTAAAATATCAATTATAAATAGTTCTGCTAATTTTTGTTTTGGAATTTTACTGAGTGTAGTGTCCTATAGAAAATCATGTATTTATACAAAGATGCAATTGCGCGCTTGAATCACCATGTCGTTTCCTTTTTGAAATTTACTGTAAATCTAATTCTCTGCGGGAAATTTTGTCCTGAAGATTTTTCATATCAAATATTATTATTAAATAAGGTTAATAAATTATAAAATAAATAACAGAGATTTTATAAGATTTAAAAATCGGGTTTTTTAAATGAATTTTATGAAATAATGACAAGAAAAGAAGGTATAAGAGACACTTCACTTATTCATGTTCTTAAAGGATTCCGAATATTTCACAAAAAGACAACAATAAAATCAACGAAATCTGTAAAATTTTCATACAAAACATACGAAATAAAATACGTATTTCGTAATGATATGTTACCAAAGTAATCCATGATTTGTGATATGATTTTATTATCTGAACTATGTTTACTGAACTAGGAAATTTTCTTTCATATTATTTCAATTCACTACATTAAGGTTGAAGTTTTGATCTTATTTTGCTCTTTCATTTGCCAGCCTTTAAAATGTAAGTTCATTCAATTAAATTGACTCTTGATAACCGAATCGCATGGCCATGAATTGATCAGAGCGTTTTATTGAGAACAGAAATATGAAAATGAACGCCTGTTTTAAAATGTGCTGATCTGTAAAACCTGGTAAATAAATTATGTTTATATCATAACAAATCTTACTTTAATTTTTGTAGTTGGATACACATTACTTCCTTTTAAAATAAGATGTGTATTTGATAGCATACGAATATTGTTTCCCTTTACACTAATCAGCTTTCATTGAAAATGTTTAATTAAAAGAGGAGAATAGTAAGATATTGATAATTGTTAAGTACATAGAAAAGGGAACTAACGAAGGTTTGTTATCTTGAAAAGTAAGTGGCGACGTATATGACTTATGTGTATGCTTATAAATGATCGCTTCAGATCTTGGTATAAATGATTATTATATTTACACTAAGATCGTTATAAAGGTGTTTTATATAAAAATCTAACAGCTTTTAAGATAAGCGAAGCAAACTATTGGTGCTTTTTGCATATATTTGTTCAAATGACAACGTTGAACATGTTTAATAACACTGTTTCTTTTTTCATTATCATCAAAATTAGCCTAGGGTTTTCAAATTTGCAACCCGACGAGCAGCATGTGAAAGATTGTTAAGATATGAGCATCTAAAAAAATATTTTCACTTAATTGTATTTCATGTACATTGTCATTTAATAATTTAAATAAGGTATCATTTAAACACTTGGGAAACATGTAGGATTTGGTGTGCTATTTATCAGTAACACTAGCAGAAAAAACATGTTCAAATCAACCAAGTAAAATAATGCTCAACAGAAATAAGAAAAAAGAAAACATTTGTTTTATCAACATAATCAAACGAATAAGAGTTCTCACAAGTTATGTTTACTAAATGTCAAAAGGTATAATGTATGTGAGTTGGGAGGTGATTTCTTTTAATACCCTTATTGCTGACAATGATTTTACGATAATTTTATCAGCACATTGGTCAGTACTTCGGTATTGATTTTAATGATTTTAACCACAATTTCTTAAATTGTCCGTTGATAAATTTTGAATAAGGAAACCATTTTTTTTTATCTCCCGTGCACATATTACATTAGGCATTTTCGGCTATAATTTTTCTGTCTTTTTCAACTGTTTCGGTTGTTATACATCTTTAGTTTTCAATTAGATAACGTTTAAGCGTTCCTGATGAAGGTCAATCGAAAAAGTTCTTCATATGCAGAACATTTATAAAGTGTTGATTTCAATGTGTCGTTGTATTATATTTTCCTTATCCTGAATAACCGATTTGACTTAACAACCCATACGATTCAGTAGTTAGTTGGAGTTAGAGGTATATGCTACTCACCAGGTAAAAGTGTATTTCCATATTCCTACAAAAGAACATTCAGAAAGAAATATCCGATTTTAGTTTATTAAGATTAACACATATTTACATGTTTGTATTTGTCCTAAAGTAAACGTCTTTTTGTAGATAGTGTTGTCGTTAGCAATCATACTACGTCTCCTTCTAAATGTTGCATATGACACATTTACCTGTTTTATGTAAATGTGGTGAATATTCCTAAGCACCTCAAAATGAGCAACTCAAAAAGGGCCTAAACAAATATTTTCTAAGAAATAAATAAGTGTAAATCAATCTCAAACAGTTGCATCACATGAATTACAGCCGGTCAAAACAATAAGCAAATAAACAGACAAACTTGTTTTAAGAAATAAGTGAATTGCTATGTGTTGATGCACAGCTACAAAAAAACGATGATGATCTTACCCTTTACAAACAAATTGCTCAACTTGTCAGATATGAAGCTACATGTACTGCTTATTTCTCCTAAGAGTGTTTAAATTAATGTTGTGAAGCAACAAAAAGGATGCGTCTCTATCTAAAATAGCTATTAATAATTATCAAGTATTGTTTATGGTTATTGATAGAAGCTACATTTTTGATAATTTTTTTAAGAATTTGTTGTGAAAAAACACAAAGGGATTCTTCACCATGAGAAGCCGCATACCAAAATGGTATTAGTGGTGCGATACATAATAAAAAAAAAAATAGTTCATAATCAAACGAACAACTAAATCTTGAATGGTTAGGTTTCATCAAATTGCGACTATTCAATTAAGAACAACCTCAAACAAAAAGATGAAAATAAGGAAACAATCTGCAAATATGGCCATGAAACACCTGCAAAACTTAATATATATATATATGCAATCTTCCATTGAAGTAACAGGGATCTATATTTAAAACTGAATGAGTTTCCTTTTTTAAAACATTTGACAAAAATTAACTTATTCTTTGAAACACAGTAGACGGAGTTTACTTAACAATTTAGTCACCAACTTTTTTCTAACCCACCCACAATACCGATTGATCTTCGAATAACATTTTTCTCTTTCTTTGACTGTTAACGTTATTTCAGAATCAAGCTTTACATGCTTTAATATATATCATATCCCAAACAAATGTTGTACCTTTCGTTTTTTTTTTATTTTGTATATGGCTCAACCCCTCGCCCACTGAATATTTGGTTGGATAGCAAGAATATAGTGTTCAAAGAATAATACAAGGAAACTGTTTGTTAGCGAGAGTATGCTGTCATACATTTTTAAAAAATTGCAGAAACGAGGCTTTAGCAATATTCAACTACATTTGAGTTATGATACATCACATATACACCACCAATAACGCAATTTTTGAAACTCTTTGACAGGTAAAACAATTATACGTTTTCAAATTCTTTCAATATTGTATCAACAAAATTTAGTCCTACGTTATGAGTTATGAAATCTACTCTTTTAACCCTTTATTTGAAAATGTCTCATCTTTGAAACGAGCATTTATATATCAACGTTTAAGATATGAACAGCGAAATTGAGAAAAATGCTGCCTTAACCGCCTACTTGCAATGAAAAGTACATATGTACCCAACTGTTAAACTGTTTTCTGATTACAGCACAATACTTTTAAAAATAACTGTTTTCAATAAATTAAAAACTACTTAAAAGAAGAAATATCTATAGTTTACCTTTATTAGCTTTATTATTTCTGGGTTTCCGCTGGCCACATCTATTGCCTTTTCACCCTGACATATATATATTTGATTTTAATTTTGTAAAACATAACAGAACATTAAGAGCTGCTTTACAACAATGTATAAATGTCTATCTTAACTTCGAAATTATTGGATAGAACTGAAATCCGCTTCGTTGTTATTTTAATCGTGTAATTATCCGTGGTTGCCTTTTTTGCAGATACATTTTATATTGCAGCAAAACCATTATTATCATGATTATAAAAGTATGATTTGTTTTCAAAATACTATGTACTTTCTTATTCCATATATAGATAACCTTAGCCGTACTTGGTACATTTTTATCGAATGTTGGATCATCAATGCTCATTATCTTTGTACTTGGTTTGCTTATAACTTTTTTTATCTGAGCGTCACTGACACTAATGACTGATGAGTCTTATGTAGACAAAACGCGCGTCTAGCGTATTAAATTAGTAGCCTGGTACCTTTGATAACTATTAACTGTTACGTAATAGTTTATTATGTAGAATTTCAATTGTTTGTCCTTACAAACGAACTACAAAGTCCAGATATATATTCATTCTGTATTGTCCCTAAAACAGTATCCAGTAAATGTAGAGTTTATTTTTACCCTGAGTAATTGCTTAAAACTACTTCTTATGATTTATGTACGTGAGCATCGGAAAATAACATCTTTATTGTGTCAACTAATTCCAATATTTTCCCAATAATGTTAAAACAGCTAATTAATAAGATTATATTATCGTTGATGATCTTTGTAAACACAACTGTACTGACTTAATAGCTTATGATAACTAAGGGAGCAAATACCACAGATTATACATAGACATTTTAGAAATATTAATATCGACATATCATTCAAAAATAAACAGTTAAGAAAAGTAAGGTCCTTTTTCCATCTTTCCTTCATTTACACGAAGAACCAATGGTAACAACTCCTTTAGATGCAGATGATCCTCCATATTTGTCGTTAAGCTTTTAATGTTTCTTATGTATACGTCCATGCCATTCAAATGTCTAGTTTGGAGCTCTCTAATAACGGAAATTCAATAAAAGCTTTTCGAACGTACACACAATAAGAATTGTTATTTTCTTTCACACACACAGAGGAATGGTTGTTGTAGTGATATGTTTGTTCTCAAAAATGTACTTGTCAAACCGTAAGGAAAGGGCATAGGTGAATGAAAGTTTACAAAGCATTGTAAGGTTCATATTGTAAAATAAAAATTTAACCACGACTTCAATCTATATTTATAATAAAGATATATTTTTACTGGTACTTACTTTTTTATTAAGTATATGGGGATCACACTCTTTGTTCAACAAATATTTGACTGTCTGACGGTTGCCTTTTATGGACGCGACATGAAGCGCAGTATCTCCGTTCTTAAAAAAATTATTTCAAATATTATTGATCGATAACATCATTTGCCCTTTGTTTTCATATATTTTAATTATATCTAGCACACATTGCGGTTGTCAAGAATAAACTATATAAAAAAAAAAAAAAAAAGGTTCGAAATCTGACTGATGCATCATGATAAACATAAATATATTGCTCTACTAAAATTTAATAGTATCTGACACATGATAACCAATGAACGAAAATTGAGTAAACATCTTTAGACATTTGCCATAAAACTGCAGACATTGAGAAGAACCATTATCATTAAAGCGGGTTAGTAAATTAGGTTGGATAACAACAGGGGGATTGAGTGGTCACAAGAAGAAATAAAAATTGTCTACAAATAGATATTGTCGGGCAGTTTTGAGTGATAAATCGTTTGTTACTTTATATAATATATATGGTATTCACATTAATATTCCAAAAATGTTGCTTTATACAAAAAATATTGTATTTACAATGAAATTCCTAAAAAAGTTTACAAGACCAACCTATTAGGGCATTTACAATAAGACTCATGAACATATTGTACCAGCATCTTTTAAAAAATGTTGGTAATAATTTTCAGATTCGTTGTCATTGCCTTTTCTGAATTATTAGCCATACAGTCCATTTCAATAGTAGGCAGATTGTAAACTTAAAATAACTAGCAATTCTTTAATTCAGCGGTGACCCATAAATCTTCTTTCAATTTCAAAAAAATTAAATTGTTTAATCTTTTCAGTTAATAAAATAAGTCACTTTTATTTCCTTGTATTGTTAAACAAAAGATGTTTTTAGGCTGTCCCCTATATATTTACTTTGAAAATATTCAGTAAGAAATATTTTCATAATAGTTACTATTTTTTATAATTATCGTACGGTTTTAACTTATCACAATAGGTTTAATAATATTGTTAAATAATATAAAATAGGAAAATATCTTCTTGATTTCTGTTATAAAGAAGGACACTTTCTAGGGAATATATTTTCTTGAAATGTATCGATATTTTAGTTTATATTTTAATTGTTTAAAACAAATTTGCAACACTTACGTTTTGAACCATGGCATTGTCAGTTTATTTTCGATTTATGAGTTTGGCTGTCCATCTGATATCTTTTGTCCCTCTATTATGGACCTATATATTTTTTTATTTTTTTTTTTGTCATGTGAAAGAGAATATTGCCATCTGGATAATGTTACCGTTGGTCAAGCCATAGACATGCTGCACAGAAATTGATATATCACACAAATACAGAACTCCGATGTGCTTTATGAGCGCATGATACACCTGTGGTTTTAAAAAACAATAAAGTTCATTAACTCCTCAATGTTATATTAGAGATTTAGAATACACAAATGAAGGGAGGTTTTTTTAAGTTATGTTGTTACTCTTAAATTGATAAAAATAAGATTGGAGATAAAAATCAATTGGTAATTAATAATTACATCTGAGCATTTTGATTTATTGTCTTACATATTGACGACGATGGAAATTCAAAACGGAAAGTAATTAATCAAATGGCAAAATCCAAAGCTCAAACACATCAGACGAATAGATAACAACTGATATATTCTAGCTGTGGTCCAGGTATTTTCTGTTGGTGAAAATGGTGGATAAAACGGACGTAAATTCTTATTCATATTGATCGTAGTATATAAACACCTGTTCCTTAATAACTCGTCAATATGTTTCTTGATGTTGTGAGGGAAAATGGACACATCACTTCACTTCCTATTCTTCTATAGTTAATGTGTTGTGTATCCTTGGAATAGGAAGTTGAAAAGTTATTCAAATTACCTTTACTTTGTCAAGGATGTATACCAAACCTAATCTTGATTCATATCCAATTTTTATATATTTACCTGTGACGTCACTTTTGTGGTTTTGGTTTAGTCGTTTGACGGCCAATTCTTGGTTCTGTTGTTCTGTGTTTGTGTGCTGTTCTATGTTGTTTTACGTGTTCGTTGTCATTATGTATTTAGCATGACGAAATGCAATATTGTATTGTGTATTTGTATATTATTGTGTCTTGAATGTTCTTGCATTTACTGTACGGCATTCGTGTCATGTGATGTTGTCATTTTCTTGGTATATATATATATATTATTATTATAATAGCACGAGGTTTGCCTAACCACAAAAACCAGGTTCATTCCACCATTTTGTCTTAAATCGTACTTTAACAAGTCCAAAAAATAATAGTTTTTATCTTATGGTTCTTTTGTGTGTGTTGCATTGTTGTTGGTTTTATGTTGCACTTCAGTGTTTCTGTAATTTCGTTGTTTTCCACTTATAGTTGATGTGTTTCCCTTGGTTTTGTGTGTTCCCTCGGCGTACTAAGTTAGAAGCCTAGTACCTTTGATAACTAGTAGTTTGTAACCCGGATTTATGAATTGTGAGCAGTGGTATTCTATTTAAAAAAATCAATCTTGGTATTTCTGATGAGTTTTTTTACAACCACTGAGTCGATGCTACTGCTTGTGGAGTTTTTTTCCCGAGAGTATAACTAGCCCAGTAGTCAGCACTCCTGTGTTGTCTTCAGTTATCATTGATATGTTTATAATTATAAACTAACTGTTAACAAAACTTTTAATGTTCGAAATACTAAGCCTTTTGCCTGAGGAATAAATTACCTTATCTGTATTTGACAAAAAGTTTACAAATTTTGGGTCATCAATGCTCTTCAACTGCGTACTTAATTTGTTATTTTAACATTTTTTGTTTCAAGTGTCTCTAGTTATTCTGTTGTAGATGAAACGCGCGTCTGGCATAAATAAAATTCTGGTATCTATGATGAGTTTATCTACTGTTGGCTTTATTTGACAAGTGTTGAAAAGGGAATACATATTATATTATGCATTACAAAATAATTCATTACAGTGTTTGCCTACGCTGAACGATTATTGTTTTACTTTATTCATGTACTCCTATTTGTTGAACAGGTAGAACATACAGGTGTTTTTCTTGTTATCTTCAGGTCGTGTGTACTCTTCAAATTTAGCACAAGTTTTACCCGTACAGGTACCCATAATGTATAACAAAGGTTAAATTTGAAAATGAAGATGCATTTCTTTCGTATGGTGATACAAAAATAAAAAATGGAACAAATGGGGAGTATGGCTATGATTTTCATCATCTCTTTGTTGCTGATGAAATCAAAGATTATTAATTTAATAGCAAAACCAATCTTATTTTGCAGAAACCCTCTTCTGAAACAGTCAAAAATCATATAAGGATTATCAAAGGTACTGCCATTTTACAAGTGGCAAACCATAAAACCTGTTCATGGAAGTCTAAGCCCAGAGTTACCAGTAAAGCTGCAAAATCTCATTGAGTTGAGGATTTCCTCCAGAGGAAATAGCAGTGTTGAGAGATAATATGGGTATCTCTACTACGGGAAAGTCTATTGATACATTGACTCAGTTTTTTTAAAGAATTAATAGATAAATAATGAAAAGAGCCCGCGGGTAGGTTAATGCGGTTTCAAATCGATTTTTGGATATTGCATCGAAATCTCATTTTTTACGTCATTTTCGAAACTATACGAATTTTGATTGCCTAAATCGGACGAGTTGAGAATTTGCTATGGAGTGGTTATTTTTTTTTTTGGATACACCGAGGTCAAAGATTTATCAACTTGTTGTTTTTCGACAACAGCATTGCAATGTAACAATATCTCCATCCATGACCATTGTTCCCTTGAACACCTACAGTTTTAAGTAAGAAAACCGCCAAAAACTAAGATTCATCAACGTTAATGTTTAGCTTGTCACGTCACACTCATTATCATCAGCTGGTGAGCACCTTGTCACTGAAGTCGGCAAATGGAAAGTTGGATTTTGCATACATTTTGAGGTAAAATGTTGTAAATTGTAACTCTTTATCACCGGTACTCATTTCTTATTGAATTTGTTGAAGTGAATCAAAACATTCATAATTCGTCATTTATTTCGATAGACAACGACGAAAACCGTTGATCTTATGAATCAATTAATTAATCAATAAAGTTAGCTAAATGGAAACAATGCTCAGGGAAAGATTGTAATAATATTTGTTATATTAGACTTGATTTTTTCCAAGCTAGCTGTTACACAATAATACCCCCTTAATTCTCCCTTGGTTTAGTGTATGCAATAAATTAAACCTATTCATTTATGTATACATAGCTCCATAACTTGGGTAGTTAGGGGTGCTCCCTATATTATTATATCCACCCAGTCTACCTCTCCTTAGGTTTAGTCATTTTGTTTATACTTTTATATACCACCCACACAAATGAACAGTGTTGGTATTGTTTTTTTTTTATGTTAAACAGAGAATGACAATGTTTCAATTCAGAAATTTTTTTTCATTGTGATTTGCATGATTTGAGCATTTATTTTATGAATTTAAAACTTGAATTTGTTTCACAAATAGTATTATATCCATTGTCATTTCTAAGTTTATGAGAAAAAACCAGTCACACAATGACAAAGAATTCATAAATGCATGTACAAACAAATAAAATGTACTATTAAGTCATATTTCTGTTAACAGGCTACTGAGATTTTACAAAATGAGAGAATTTGCTCATCTCAGTTAATATATTATCCAATTTAATTTTTAGTAATAGACATGAACATTTTAAATTGATCACCACTTTCATTCAATTGACATAAAAATTATTGATTACTTGTAGGATTTGCTTGATAACTATTTAAAAAATGTTATAATCCAAATAAGTGATTATTAAATTTACTTTAAAAGTTGTCAATCTACATTGATGTAAATATTTCAATATCATACAGATTAAATACCTAACAGGTTTTTTTAAACAGTATCTCCTTCATTGCCTATTTCCTACATGTTTTAAAAAAACTTTTGGTGTGTTTATTGCTTTTAAAGTTTTGATAATGCAATTTTTTATTTGTCTTTTGCAGAATTTTTATTCATTGGGGTTTTCTACTGCTTCCAAGTGACTTGAGTCTTGACATGTAGGAAGACTGCATTATCATGTAAGCATTCAAATATTATATTATTGTTACTGACACTTATCTTATAGTCACATGAAGTGATATGAAAGCTATTTAAAGATTAATTGCTTATGAGTTTAGATTAATCTATTTGTTAAGAAAGTAAACAAACATGGCAATTATTTTATTGCAAACATGTAAGTTTACTATTGGTTTTACCAATTACTGCTTATAGGCTATTAAGCTTACTAAAATTTGATTATATTGAAGTTCTCTTTTTGTATAAGAATAAGTATAAGATAATTTGTATGTTCAAAATATTAATAACAGGGCACATAAAGAGCATATAAAGCAAGTACAATGATTGGAGTAATAGATATTATGCATATATATAGCAATGGGGCTTATAAATTAATTATATTGTATATAATAATATTATTTTTTTTGCAGGATTTTTAGATGAATACTTCAAATACAATAGCACATTTGATAAAATGAATAAGACACAAGGATTGCACTTTTCATTCTAAGGAAGATCAACAAATGAAACCCAAACAAGGATTTTATTTTCATATCAGAATCCTGTCAAAGAGATATACAATGAACATTAATTTTCCTGAAAAGACAACTCTTTACTTATACATATGTGTGACAAAATGAATGGAATCAAGAGACAGTTTTAACTGTGCTATTAAAGGAATACAAATTAGAAGCTAATTGTATTAACAAAAAAGTGAGAAAAAGATTTACTGTATGAAAAAGCAGGTTCAACAAAAGGAAATATGTTGAAAGGAATAAATTAGTAACTGCAATGATTCTGGAACATGTGTTAGTTCATGATCAAACAAAGGAAAAATTTATAAGAAAGTGGATTATACATATGATATGTGATATTGTGTCATAATTGTGATCACTGAAAAAGAGGATGCTTCACAGAACTTTTACTTCATAAATGTGTCACTGTGTACAAATTGTGATTTCATTTGTCTGATAAAAAAAGTTGAGAATGGAAATGGGGAATGTGCCAAAGAGACAACAACCCGACCATAGAAAAAAACAACAACAGAAGGTCATCAACAGGTCTTCAATGTAGCGAGAAATTCCAGCACCCGGAGGCGTCCTTCAGCTGGCCCCTAAACAAATATATACTAATTCAGTGATAATGAACGCCATACTAATTTCCAAATTGTACACAAGAAACTAAAATTAAAATAATACAAGACTAACAAAGGCCAGAAGCCCCTGATTTAGGACAGGCGCAAAAATGCGGCGGGGTTAAACATGTTTGTGAGATCTCAACCCTCCCCTATACCTCTAGCCAATGTAGAAAAGTAAACGCATAACATTACGCACATTAAAATTCAGTTCAAGAGAAATCCGAGTCTGATGTCAGAAGATGTATCCAAAGAAAAAAAACAAAATGACAATAATACATAAATAACAACAGACTACTAGCAGTTTACTGACATACCAGCTCCAGACTTCAATTAAACTGACCAAAAGATTATGATTTCATCATATGAACATCAGGCACAATTCTTCCCGTTAGGGGTTTAGTATCATACCATCATAACATATATGAATAGAACATAACCCGTATCATGCCAACAACTGTTTTTTTAATAAATGTGTTTAGTTCCGATGCAAAGACCCTATAAGTGAATCAATATTAACGCCAAAATATGCAATCTTTAATGACATGACAACAGTATCGTAACTATATCCCTTCTTAATAAGTCTATTCAAAGGTTTTGTTAGTTTTTGAGGTGAATACTGACACCTTTGTGCTTTATAAAGAATATTTCCATAAAAAATTGAATGTGAAATACGTGAACGTATAAGAAGTCTGCATGTTGAACTATATTTACGAATGATGTCCTTATACCGATAATAAAAATTTAGTAAATGTTTTGACTAGTTTGTGATATCGAAAACCCTGGTGTAATAATTTTTCAGTAATATATAAATTTCTCTCGTTAAAATCTAAAACATTGTTACATACACGAGCGAATCGTACAAGTTGAGATGCATAAACACCGTAAGATGGTGACAAGGAAACGTCACCATCTAAAAATGGATAATTATTATAGGAAATGAAAAATCATCTCTTTTATCATAAATTTTAGTATTGAGCTTTCCGTTAATGATATCGATATCAAGATCGAGGAAAGGGCAGTGGTCATTGTTAGTATTAGCTTTATTTAAAGTAAGTTCAACAGGATAAATTTCTTTAATATACATACTGAAGTCGTCATTATTGAGAGCCAAAATATCATCCAAATATGTAAAAGTATTATTAAATTTGTTTATCAGATGTTGTGTCGATAAGTCTTTGCTTATTTTTGTCATCAATTGTAACTCATAGCAATACAAAAACAGGTCCGCAATAAGTGGTGCACAGTTAGTCCCCATTGGCATTCCGATAATCTGACGATATACGGAATCCCCAAAGCGAACAAAAAGGTTATTTAGTAAAAATTCAAGGGCATATATAGTAAAGCATATTTACATGTAGCTGTGCTCCACCGAATATTAAATCAAAAGTATTAATATTGTTTATTAATATAAATGTGAAACAAAGGCCAAAGTGTCAGGAATGATGAAATGTTTTCACATACAAATTAGTAAATAGATTCATCAATAGGATCACCCATTCCCTAATTTCAATGATTGTGAACATGTTTTATAACAAAAACAAAAAATGCTATGTAATTTGGTTATGATGGTCCGTTGTGACACATTGAAAATCATACATGAAGTAAAATAAGTCAGTTTTGCTGCATTTAATACACAATTTCAAATCAATCAATCAGTGAATGTGTATTTTCAATTACTTGGGTTAAATGAAACAACTTTGAGATTGCCCAGTAGTGTTTTCTGTCAAACACTGATCATATAATCTCTTACTAAAACATTCACTACCCTTTTTCAGAAAGTACCAAGTAATGCTTTTTGAAGAGGAATTATCAATATTATTTAATTATCTAATTACATGAAGGTTAAAAAGATGATAGATATTATAACTTTTCTTATTCAGTTCAACATGGTTTAAACTGGGGTCTGCTAGTTTTATGCTGATTATCCTTAAAAATGAACAACAGATTGATGGTAGCATTGCAATTATAAAAGATAATATATTATTGATATAATTAAAATATAGATAATCAAAACAGTTGTCCCAGATCATGAGTTTTCTTCTTTCCAAAGATTTAGGCCACAGATACATAAATGAGGGTCTGAACTGGGGTGATTGGGGGGGGGGGGGGGGTCAATTAGTTGTTTAGATAATTTTTCTCTATTATTTTTATTCAAGTAGCATCTTTTCTTTACCCTGCAAAATTATTATTATATATTCTTTACAAAACTTTACACCCTATATATACCTATATACCTGTTTCCTGTTCCTTCAAAAGAAGGCACAGATTACTGCTAATTTCTTATACATGTACAGCAAGGTTTTGGTTATCTTGCTTGCTTTGTTTGTATATTGTACAACAATAATTTAGATAACATCCAATTGAATTTAACTATAATATTTACAGGTTTAAGTTTGCCTCTATTTATTGTTTGAAGATGACAATCTTCAGTGCATTTAAGCTTGGGTAAATATTTATACAAACAAAACAAGCAAGCCAACCAAAGTTTTACTCTACAAGCTTTAGGAAATTAGCTGTAAAAGACAATATTTTACAGTTCTAGAATATTTTATTCTCATAAACTAAATACAAAGTTACAGAGAATGATACATATATACATAAATAGAATAAATACATATTTTGGAGTTTTAAGTGTGCTTGAATGTAACACAGAATGTTCATTGAATGTGTACAAGGTGTAAGGGTATGTGTGAAAAAATGTTGCAGGATTTGAAATGCAATTAAATTTGTATTTCCTCTTGGACTATCATATTTGATATAAATTGATTTAATAGTCCCATACTTACTGACCATCATAAGAATTTTTTTTATGAAATCAGCATCTATTTTTCTTAAAATATGTTTCCTATCAGCATGTGGTAATTACTGAAAAAATAAGCAGGAAATTGAATATATATTCCAAGCTGTCATTATATATGGTGTGATTGCCACTGTGACCAACGACCGAATGATGTAGTGTATGGCTCTGTATGATTTATAAAGAATGAGCAAGATTCAAGATTCTATTGTACACTCTGACAGTTCACACTGTTACAAGAGGAAAAACCCAAACATGAGAGGCAACTCATCGGACAAAATAGAAAACACTATTCAAATGATTGATTGAATGGTGTTTAACAACACTTTTCGCACTGTTGTGCGAATACACGGAGGTCATGTTTTATTGGTAGATAAAGCTACAGTATCCGTAGAAAAAATCAATACATAATTTTTTCGCAAAAAAATACCTAACAGAAAGAAAAGGGGCTTCATATCCCAAGCCGATGTGTAATTATAATAATCATTCTGATCTATTCTACAAGTAAATTATATATTTAAATAGTTTGTTTCTTTCATTAAATCAATTGATTATGGAGAAGATGCAACAAAAAATACATTTAAATAAAGATCAGCAACAATTTCCCGGTAACTGAAATTTTTATTTCTGTTTACAAAATAACTTCCCTTTGAAAGTCACGTGTGCGTTTGTAGACAATGTCGGACCCGAAAACTTGTGAAACACGTTAACTTTGACTGAAAAGTGCTATCGTGTAGAAATGGTGAATTTTCGAGTCCAGTTAACGTACATAAAGCTGAATATTAATATTTTACGAAAATTGCTACTCGGTTTATGTTGTTTATACCGTTTAAATATTAGACGTTGTAATATCTGAAAGTCATAGTATTTTTGGCGCAATTCAGTCGAAAATCTCAGTTTATTTAATTAAACTGTTTATTCAAAGGACGCGAGTAGCACTTTTCTATTACTTTGGTACATAAGCTATCCACAGATAACAATGCTTAGAAAAACAAGACTTTCTACACGCTAGCACTTTTGAGTTTATTGTTTTCACGTTTATAAATATATTTTGAGTGTCACGTGATAACCACGTGATAATTTGTGAATGCTTGTTTTTGAAAACGAAAATTCATATTGTCAACATACTAGCAAAACTAAAAAATATAACAAATTATACTATAAATGAGTCAAAAAGTCTTTTAAATACAGTAATACATGTAATAAATGTTTATAGAACTCAATTTACTGTTGTAACACACAGGTTCAACTTTAAGAATGAAATACATTTCCCTTTGATTAAGGATGAAATAATTTTAGAAGAAGTCTCAACATTGTTAGCTACGGGAGTAATAAAAGAAGTTTAATCATGGAGAATCAATTTTTATCCAATAATTTCTCAGTTTCTAAAAAGATGGAGCTTCAAGGCCAGTTATCAAATAAAACAAAATACTAGTAAACAATGTTGTGGTTTTTCATCATTTTAAGCAGGATCAATTATAATTTCTTTTATATGTTATACAAAAGGATGATGGTATATCATCCATATATCTCGGAAATACATATCAAAGTTTAAGTATCTTTATAGATTTTAATAAATATTTGCCATCCATGTATAAATGACGTTATATTGAATTAAGGTTCACTTTTCTGGGTTGGCTTCTGCACCAAGAGTCTTTACTACAAGTAAGGTTTTAAAACCTGTCCATGTAATGTTTTATCGAGAAAAAAAAAATGGCATTCGATAAAATAAAATTGAGAATGGAAATGGTGAATACGTTAAAAAAAGTGAAATGACAAAAATGCTGAACTCCGAGGAAAGTCCCTTCAAAAAATCAAAATCTGAAACACATCAAACAAATGGATAACAACTTTCATATTCATAACTTAGTACGGGCATTTTCTTATGTAGAAAATGGTGGATTAAACCTGGTTTTATAGCTAGCTAAACATCACACTGATTTCACTCAAAACATCCCGATTAAACATGTTAAAGGGCATATATCAGCCGGAATCAACTAATTGGTCTTCAGTGCAGTGGTACAATTTCGCACCCGGAAGTGAGCTTCAGATGGCCCCTTAATAAACATGTATACTCGTTCAGTGAATTGACGTCATTTTTCATTCCAAAACATAAAAGGGAACTATAATTAAAAATAAACACGACAGGAGCCAAATGCTTCTGACCTTGGACAGGCGCACAAATGCATCGAGGCTAAACATGTTTTGTGAGATCACAACTTCTCCCCCTTACATCTAAATAATGTAGAATTAATAAACAAACAGCAATTCGCACAGAGAAACTCACTTTATTAAAAAAAATGGGAGTCCGATGTAAAACTGTAATGCAAAAATTTTGTCAAACAATAATGATTTCATTATCAGCCTTATCAGCCGGATCAAAAACAAATCATTGGCGAGATCTGTTAAAGTATTGTGATACGAGAAACACAACTATAATGATTTTTGTTTAGAGTAAAATGTACTTTAAAATGTTGTTTACCTATATCAACTATATTTTAAGAAATCTGTCCTCATTCCTTTACAATTCAGTGTTTCTTTGGTTTCCTTTTCCGTTATTGTAATTGATTTTTTCAAGTGGGTTTACAATTCAAAATAAGAAAGGGGAAAACTGATAAAAAATACTCTTTTTTTTTTTTTATTGAAACAGAGGTCTCAATAGCAGATTTAATTGAAACAGAGGTCTCAATAGCAGTTTGTTTTTATTGACACAGAGGTCTCATTAGAAGATTGGGGATCAACATTTTAAGAAAACATTGATGATGGTGAAAGGATCTTGCCAGAACGATTGTTTCATATTAAAATAACTTAAAACTGTAAGTTATTATTTTTCTCTTAAATGACAAGTTTCAAATAGAAACAAGCTTGTCATATTGGTATTAAAATGCAACTACAGAAGGTTATATTAATGAATCGAGATAAATGCAAAGTTTTAAGCCTTATATTCAAAAATTGATATTTGTTTGTTATCACGGCTCAGTATATTCCTGTCATCAATTTGGAGATGAGTTGCCATTTTGTGTAACGATTAGGCTAAGTCTTTGATTTCGAGAATATTTAAGTATACAAACATAAAGTCGAAACCATCCCATTAAAAATGTTATGGACGCTTTCACGAGTTGGTGGACAGTTATAAATAATTTGTGTCACAGATGACAACGAATGTATTCAAATTATCATTCTCTTTTTCCACGAATATGACCTATCTAGTTAGACATGTTAAAGTTGCCGGTATTGTAAGTACATACGAAACACGACGACTGTCGCATTTGGAAAATGATATGCTTCCCTTCCCGAATATTTGCTGGGTGGGTTTAGCTTTCTCAGTAGTTATGTTTTAATGTTGTGGTTCGTATACATTTTAAATCGTTCCATAAACAAATTGAACTCGGTTTCATGCGTTTACTTAAATCAATACTAATAAATAATTAGCAGGTCACATTACAGCAAAAAGAAATAATAATAAGGTGACACTTTGTGTGATAGATTTAGTAAAATTACAGCAAGAAGTAGAAACAGACTATTTTAAAACCAAAAAGTAAATCAACAGTAGAAAATAAAGATAACAACCAAATCATCACCACCTACCTAAATAGGAAAGAAGAGGTATTACAAATACACAGAAATGTCCAAAACAGGTGTGGATTTCAAATTCCAAATATGGAGATTACTTTATGGCGATACAACAGGAGCAAAAAACCTAGACATTTTCGTAAATATAAATCAGTGTAACATGTATAAACAATTATAATACTATCAAACACAAACCGAATTCGTACTTCACAAAGTAAGCCATATCAATTTTTCTGCGATGTCTTGAATTGTACATAAATATGTACACTTACTTGAATACCATCGCCGATTAGTAACCTTGAGATTTCAGTTTGTCCGTTCAATGCAGCATCGTGACATGCAGTACTACCATTCCATATTAAGTGACTCATATCAATGTCAGCATACCCTTTTATGATGAAGGACGCAGCTGATATCACCAACTAAGTTGAGACTACGTGGGGTATCATTCATTGTTGAGAGTTGACACGGATGCCAATGTAACAATTAAATAACCATATTGTCTAATAATTGCTTTATTTTTTTCAATTGCTGATCATAATATGGCAACATTTCTTAAAGATGTTCAAATTGTTTATCGATTGAGACAATTAAGGCAACACCAATCTTTAAACCAAGATATAAATCAATAATATAAAATAAAATTGGTAAACCTAAAAGATTTGTTTCTTCAAATTGTTGTTCAGCAGTAAACTTACAAATTAAACTACATCCGTTTAACTATCTGGACCATTCAACGTCCTCATAACTTATAAACGGATAATTTAAATAACAACGCAACTTTGACGGTTACGTGCCGTTTTGCATTTTTAACCTTAGGAAAGTATTGAGATGATAATTAATAAAATACATCAGAAAATCATTAATTTAAAAGAAACAAGGTACGCCATAAAGAGTGATAGCTTTACGATTTTTTTCAGAGGCCGGCACTGATTCTACATCATATTCAGCATTATAATTATTTGAGTCGAAAATCTAACGAAAAAGAATCAATGATCTGCTTTAATTTCGGTAAAAGACCTTATATGAGGTGTTGCATTCATAGGTTACAAGACAAGTGAGGGATATGGGGGAAAATAGTGTACCGTGCATTAAACAAAAATATACACAAGTAGTCTGGACATCCGATAAATATTTCTAAATCAAACATACCTTCATCCCTATTTTTTTTAAATTTCCGACTACATAGGTGTAATTTGATATTGGACCACATGAAGACATTAATTTGGGTATGAGTTGATACTTAATGTTACGGTTACTGTCAGGGTATACTCATGGTATAATTTCGAGGTTTACATAAACAAACATAAAGTTATAGTCTTTCCTTTAAAAATGTTTCTGTCACTGATGACGACAAATATCTTTCACTTGTCAACATGAGCAACACAAACAACCGGTCCTATTCCACGAATACTACCTAACTAAAAAAATATATCTTTTACAGGAGTTGCATACAATTACTTTAAATAACTAGCCATTTATTTCGGGTTAAAATGCCAAAAAAGGGTATGCAAAAATACAAAAATAAAAAAAGCCACAGATTGACAGTTATTTCATACAATATGATATCATATATATCTAGCGACACTCCCTATGTTGCTAATTCCTTGGAGTTCTGTATTTTATTGATTTTACTTTTTTCCTTGAACACGGGCTTTTAAACCTTCAGTTTATTCGTCAAGTATCTGCGACGAAAGTTAGATTTCTTCATTTGAACTATGAAGTTAAGTATGTGCAATTTTCTTTTTCTTGAAAATAGACGCATTTAATTCCTATTCGAACGTATACGGTGTTACAAGATTGTCAAAATTTGGATTATATTGTGATTTTACATTTTGACGTCCAGCATTACAGAAGAGGCAAATATTACCAAAATACACCTACGGTGCAGTCAAAATACTGTTGGTTATGTCATATCAAACATTGACATATGATTGGTGAAATCAATGTGAGTAATCATCCACTTAACGTTTTCTGTAAATTTATATTAATCCCACCGTCGATTAGCGACCTTACGATATCAGTTCGCTCGTTCAATGCAGCCAATTGAAGTGCAGTACTACCATTATGTACAAAGAAACACTAATCAGTGTTAACATAACATTTAATAATGAAGAACGCAGCTGATATATAACCTTACGCATGACTACATAGTGTTGCGTTTATCGTAGCACGTCGACCATGTAGCCGATGTAATAGTCAAATAACTACATCGGAAAATTAATGCTTTCAATTTTTCACTTGCTATTAATAATAAGGTGACAATTTGTGATCAATGTTCAAATTTCGTTCATCGATTGACATTAATTAAGGCAAGAAACATAAACTGAGTATCTTAAAACCAAAACGTTATTCATCACCACTTCCCCAAAAAGAAAGAAGATGTAATATGAATAACCTTAAATGCCCCAAAAAATGTGTCAATATCAAATTACAGATTGAGGATGCAACAGGAGCATATAATCTAGACATTTAAGTAATACAAGTCAGTGTTACCAATATAAAAAGTATATACAAATTTAACAATATCAAACCAAAACCGAATTCTTACTTCAAAAAGCAAGTCCAATCAATTATTCTGCAAAATTTGGATAGTACATAAATATGTAAAACCAAGATATAAATCAACATCATCAATAAATATGGGAAACAAACATTTTTTTTTTCAAAAGTAAACTTGCAAATGAAACTACATCCGTTTAACAATCTGGACCATTCAACGTACTCATAACTTATAAACGGATAATTTAAATAACAACGCAACTTTGACGGTTACGTGCCGTTTTGCATTCTTAACCTTAGGAAAGTATTGAGGTGATAATTAATAAAATACATCAGAAAAGCATTAATTTAAAAGAAACAAGGTACGCCAAAAAGAGTGATAGCTTTACGATTTTTTTCAGAGGCCGGCACTGATTCTACATCATATTCAGCATTATAATTATTTGAGTCGAAAATGTAACGAAAAAGAATCAATGATCTGCTTTAATTTCGGTAAATGACCTTATATGAGGTGTTGAATTCATAGGTTACAAGACAAGTGAGGGATATGGGGAAAAAAAGGGTACCGTGCATTAAACAAAAATATACACAAGTAGTCTGAACATCCGATAAATATTTCTAAATCAAACATACCTTCATCCCTATTGTTTTTAAATTTACGACTACATAGGTGTAATTTCATATTGGACCACATGAATACATTAATTTGGGTATGAGTTGATACTTAATGTTACGGTTACTGTCAGGGTATACTCATGGTATAATTTCGAGGTTTACATAAACAAACATAAAGTTATAGTCTTTTCTTTAAAAATGTTTCTGTCACTGATGACGACAAATATCTTTCACTTGTCAACATGAGCAACACAAACAACCGGTCCTATTCCACGAATACTACCTAACTAAAAAAATATATCTTTTACAGGAATTGCATACAATTACTTTAAATAACTAGCCATTTATTTCGGGTTAAAATGCCAAAAAAGGGTATGCAAAAATACAAAAATAAAAAAAGCCACAGATTGACAGTTATTTCATACAATATGATATCATATATATCTAGCGACACTCCCTATGTTGCTAATTCCTTGGAGTTCTGTATTTTATTGATTTTACTTTTTTGCTTGAACACGGGCTTTTAAACCTTCAGTTTATTCGTCAAGTATCTGCGACGAAAGTTAGATTTCTTCATTTGAACTATGAAGTTAAGTATGTGCAATTTTCTTTTTCTTGAGAATAGACGCATTTAATTACTATTCGAACGTATACGGTGTTACAAGATTGTCAAAATTAGGATTATATTGTGATTGTACATTTTGACGTCCAGCATTACAGAAGAGGCAACTATTACCAAAATACACCTACGGTGCAGTCAAAATACTGTTGGTTATGTCATATCAAACATTGACATATGATTGGTGAAATCAATGTGAGTAATCATCCACTTAACGTTTTCTGTAAATTTATATTAATCCCACCGTCGATTAGCGACCTTACGATATCAGTTCGCTCGTTCAATGCAGCCAATTGAAGTGCAGTACTACCATTCTGTACAAAGAAACACTAAACAGTGTTAACCATGTTAACATAACATTTAATAATGAAGAACGCAGCTGATATATAACCTTACGCATGACTACATAGTGTTGCGTTTATCGTAGCACGTCGACCATGTAGCCGATTTAATAGTCAAATAACTACATCGGAAAATTAATGCTTTCAATTTTTCACTTGCTATTAATAATAAGGTGACAATTTGTGATCAATGTTCAAATTTCGTTCATCGATTGACATTAATTAAGGCAAGAAACATAAACGGAGTATCTTAAAACAAAAACGTTATTCATCACCACTTCCCCAAAAAGAAAGAAGATGTAATATGAATAACCTGAAATGCCCCAAAAAATGTGTCAATATCAAATTACAGATTGAGGATGCAACAGGAGCATATAATCTAGACATTTAAGTAATACAAGTCAGTGTTACCAATATAAAAAGTATATACAAATTCAACAATATCAAACCAAAACCGAATTCTTACTTCAAAAAGCAAGTCCAATCAATTATTCTGCAAAGTTTGGATAGTACATAAATATGTAAAACCAAGATATAAATCAACATCATCAATAAATATGGGAAACAAACATTTTTTTTTCAAAAGTAAACTTGCAAATGAAACTACATCCGTTTAACAATCTGGATCATTCAACGTTCTCGGAACTTATAGCCGGATTATTCAAATTACAATGCAACTTTGCCGGTTACCTGCCATTTTGTATTCTTTATTTGTTTTTCTCTTTTTATTGAAGTGACAAAAAATCTAACATTACAATTGATAGAATACATCAGAAGAATATCAAATAATAATTTAAAAGTAACAATGCACGACAAAAGAGTGATGGCTTATCGAAATCTTGTTCAAGGTATTGATTTCTTAGAGGCAGACAGTGATTCTACCTCATGTTCAGCATTTTAATTATTTGTGTCAAAAATCGAAAGAAACGGAATCAATGATATGCTTGAATTTCGGTACATTACCTAAAATGAGGTATTGAAATTATAACGGACAAAACAAGTGAGGAATATGGGGCAAAACAGTGGATTGTGTAGAGAAGAAAAATCTGAACAAATAGTCTGGACATCCGATAAATATCCTTTATCTGGCATAACTGCTTCCTTATTTTATTTAAAATATCCGAATAGATCGGTGTAGTTTAATTTTAGACCACATGAAGAAATTAATTTGGGTATGGTTACTTTATGTTACGATTACTGTCAGTGTATACTCTTGGTATAATTTCGGGGTTGGCATAAACAAATGTACAATTTAAGTCTAAATGTATCAAATTGTGATTGTACATATTGACATCCAGCATTACTCATGACTGATTTCACAAATGCATATTAAATGCAGTAAAAAAAATATTGATGTATAAAATATTGACTTATGGTTTGTGTAATCAATGTGACCAATTATCCACTTACATTATTCGGTAAATTTATGTCAATACCACGGTCGATTAGCAATGTAACGATTTCAGTTGTCCTGTTCGATACAGCAAGGTGAAGTGCAGTACTTCCATCCTGTACAAAGAAATACAAAGCAATGTAAACATACAATTGAATGCTTACGATTGCAGCTGTTGTATAATCTAACGCATGACTACATAGTGTCGCATTTAAGGACGCTAGTAGACCCTGTAACGGATATAATAATCAAATAAAAATGATATATAATTGTTATAAAGTTTTCACTTGATGATAATAGTAAGGTGACACTTTGTGATAGATGTTTAAATTTCGATAATTGATTATGAAAAAATTAAGGCAAAAAACAGAGAATCTGAAAACCAAACCGTAAATCAACAATAGAAATATAATATAATATACAAATCATCACCAATTACAAAAGGAAAAAGGTAAAGGGTATTTTTTTTACACCGAAATGGCGATAAAAAGTTAATTTTAAATTTAATATATAGAGATTAATTTAATGAGTAATCAACATAAGCATATAATCTAGACATAGTAGTAAATATAAGCCAGTCTTGCCAGTATGAAAGGTATATACAATTTTAACAATATCAAACCAGATGAAATACATTAGAAAAAGCATTAATTTACAAGAAACAATGTACACCAAGAAGAGTGATAGCTTATGGAAATCATGTTCAAGATGTTTTTTTTTAGAAACAGTCACTGATTCTACCTCATATTCAACATTGGAATTATTCAAGTCCAAAATTGTAAGAAAAGGAACCTATGATATGCTTGAATGTTGGTAGATTAACTTATATGAGGTATTGAATTCATAGGTAATAAGACACGTGAGGGATGTGGAGAAATATAATATACCCTGTGATGAAGAAAAGTATTAACAAGTCGACTAGACATTCGATAAATATTTCAAAATCTGACATCATTTCTTCTTTTTTTCCAGATTTCCGACTGGATAGGTGTAATATGATATAAGACCGCATGAAAACCAAAATTTGGATAAGAACAACTTATGAATTACAAGAGTTACATACAATAACTTAGAATAACTAGCCTTTTAGTTTGGGTTAAATTGCTAAAATTGTATGCAAAGAAAAAAAAAATCACAGATTAACTGATATTTTTTTAGTTATTTTATAAAATATCATATCATAGATATCTCGGAGAAATCCCTATTTTGATCATTCATCGCAATTAGGTATATATCTAATTTTACATTTTGCAAGTACACAAGGTATTTAAACCTTCAGTATATTTGTCAAAATCTGCTAAGGATGTTAAATATCTTCATTTGAACTATGAAGTTAAGTATGTTTAATTTTCTTTTTATGATAATAACGCAATCAATTCCTTTTCGAACTAATGCGGTTTTACAAGATTGTCAAAGCTTGTATTAGATAGTGCTTGTACATTTTGACGTCCAGCATTACTGAAGAGACCATAATTTCCGTAATGCACATGAAGTGCAATCAAATTAGTATTGGTCATATCATATCAAACAATGACATATGATTGGTGAAAGCAATGTGAATAATCATCCACTTACCTCATTCTGTAAATTTATATTAATACCATGGTCGACTAGCAATCTAACGATTTCAGTTTGCCCGCTCCATGCAGCATTATGAAGTGCAGTACTACCATGCTGTACAAAGAAATACTAAACGGTGTAGACATACATTTGAATACTAACGAATGCAGCTGATATATACACTACCGTATGACAACATATTGTCGTATTTATCGTAGCTTGTCGACCCTTCAGCTGATATGATAATCAAATAAAAATGATAACTGTTATCATTTTTTACTTGATAATGATAATCAGGTGACAATTTGTGATATATGTTTAAATTTAGATAATTGATTATCAAAAAATTAAAGCAAGAAACAGAGAATCTGAAAACCAAACCGTAAATCAACAATATAAATATAATATAATAAACAAATTATCACCAATTACAAAAGGAAAAAAGGTAAAGGGTAATTTTATACACCGAAATGGCGATAAAAAGGTAATTTTAAATTCCATATATAGAGATTAATTTAATGAGTAATCAACAGTAGCATATAATCTAGACATATTTAGTAAATCTAAGTCAGTCTTGCCAGTATGAAGTGTGTATACAATTTTAACATCAAACCAGATGAAATACATAAGAAAAAGCATTAATTTACAAGAAACAATGTACACCAAGAAAACTGATACCTTATGGAAATCGTGTTCAAGATATTAATTGCTTAGAGACAGTCACTGATTCTACCCCATATTCAACATTCGAATTATTCAAGTCCAAAATTGTAAGAAAAGGAATCTATGATCTGCTTGAATGTTGGTAGATTAACTTATATGAGGTATTGAATCCATAGGTAATAAGACAAGTGAGGGATGTGGAGTAATATAATATACCCTGTGATGAAGAAAATTATTAACAAGTCGACTAGACATTCGATAAATATTTCAAAATCTGACATCATTTCTTCTTTTTTTTCAGATTTCCGACTAGATAGGTGTAATATGATATACATGATATAGGACCGCATGAAGACCAAAATTTTGATATGAGTTGATATTTTATGTGACGAATAACGCTGGAATATACACAGGGTATACTTTCTAGGTTTGCATAAACAAACGAAAAGTTGAAATATTTCCTTTAAAAATGCACTTGACGCCGTAACGATTTCTTGTACCGTTGTGTGTAAATTATGTCACAAGTGACGACGAATATATTTCAATTGTCAACATGAACAACACAAACAAGCCGTCCTATATCCCCCGAATACTACCAACCTAAGAACAACTTATGAATTACAGGAGTTACATACAATAACTTAAAATAACTAACCTTTTAGTTTGGGATAAATTGCTAAAATTTGTATGCAAAGAAAAAAAATCACAGATTAACTGATATTTGTTTAGATATTTTATAAAATATGCTATCATAGATATCTCGGAGAAATTCCTATTTTGATCATTCATCGCAATTAGGTATATATCTGATTTTACATTTTGCAAGTACACAAGCTATTTAAACTTTCAGTTTATTCGTCAAAAATCTGCTAAGGAAGTTAAATATCTTCATTTGAACTATGAAGTTAAGTAAGTTTATTTTCTTTTCATGATAATAACGCAATCAATTCCTTTTCGAACTAATGCGGTTTTACAAGATTGTCAAAGCTTGTATTGGATAGTACTTGTAAATTTTGACGTCCAGCATTACTGAAGAGACCATAATTTCCGTAATGCACATGAAGTGCAAACAAATTAGTATTGATCATGTCATATAAAATAATGACATATGATTGGTGAAAGCAATGTGAATAATCATCCACTTATCTCATTCTGTAAATTTATATTAATACCACGGTCGACTAGCAATCTAAAGATTTCAATTTGCCCTCTCCATGCAGCATTATGAAGTGCAGTACTTCCATCCTGTACAAAGAAATACTAAACAGTGTTAACATACAATTGAATGCTAACGAATGCAGCTGATATATACACGAACCCATGACAACATATTGTCGTATTTATTGTAGCTTGTCGACCCAGCAGCCGATATAATAATCAAATAAAAATGATAACTATTATCATTTTTTTACTTGATAATAATATTAAGGTGACAATTTGGGATTGCTGTTAAATGTCGATAATTGATTAAGAAAAATTAAGCCAATATATGTTCTGGACGCCGTAAGGATTTATTGTACCGTTGTGTGTAAATTATGTCACAAGTGACGACGAATACATTTCAATTGTCAACATGAACAACACAAACAAGCCGTTCTATATCCCCCGAATACTACCTACCTAAGAACAACTTATTAGTTACAGGAGTTGCATACAGTAACTTAAAATAACTAGCCTTTTATTTTGGGTAGAATGGCTAAAATTTGTATGCAAAGAAAAAAAATACAGATTGACTGATATTCTTTTTAGATATTTCATAAAATATGCTATCATAGATATCTAGGAGCAACCCTTATCTTGCTAATTCCCTGGAGCGCGGTATTTTTATGATTTCACTTATTTGCTGGGACACATGTCTTTAAACCTTAAGTTTCTTCGTCAAATATTTGTGACAAAATTTAATTTCTTCATTTGAACTAAGAAGTTAAGTATGTTTAATTTTCTGTTATTGAGAAAAAACGCAATTAATTCCTATTTGAACGTATACAGTTTTACAAAATGTCAAAAGTTTGTAACAAATTGTGATTTTACATTTTGACATCCAGCATTACTGAAGAGACACTAATTTAACAAATGCATATTAAATGCAGTAAAATAATTATTGATATATAAAACATTGCCTTATGATTTGTGTAATCAATGTGACCAATAATCCACTTACATTTTTCGGTAAATGTATGTCAATACCACGGTCGATTAGCAATGTAACGATTTCAGTTTGCCCGTTCGATACAGCAAGGTGAAGTGCAGTACTACCATCCTGTAAAAAGAAATACAAAGCAGTGTAAACATACAATTGAATGCTAACGATTGCAGCTGATATATAAACTAACACATGACTACATAGTGTCGCATTTATGGAAGCTAGTAGACTCTGTAGCGGATATAATAATAATAAAAAAATGATAATAATTGTTATCAAGTTTTCACTTGATGATAATAATAAGGTGACAATTTGTAATGGATGTTTAAATTTAGATAATTGATTATGAAAAAATTAAGGCAAGAAACAGAGAATCTGAAAACCAAACCGTAAATCAACAATAGAAATATAATCTAATAAACAAATCATCACCAATTACAAAAGGAAAAAGGTAAAGGGTAATTCTATAAACCGAAATGGCGATAAAAAGTTCATTTTAAATTCAATATATAGAGATTAATTTAATGAGGAATCAACAGAAGCATATAATCGAGACATATTTAGTAAATATAAGTTAGTCTTGCCAGTATTAAGTGTGTATACAATTCTAACAACATCGAACCAGATGAAATACATTAGAAAAAGCATTAATTTACAAGAAACAATGTACACCAAGAAGAGTGATAGCTTATGGAAATCATGTTCAAGATATTATTTTTTTTAGAAACAGTCACTGATTCTACCTCATATTCAACATTGGAATTATTCAAGTCAAAAATCGTAAGAAAAGGAACCTATGATCTGCTTGAATAATGGTAAATTAACTTGTATGAGGTATTGAATTCATAGGTAACAAGATAAGTGAGGGATGTGGAGTAAAATAGTATACCCTGTGTTGAAGAAAAATATTAACAAGTAGACTACACATTCGATAAATATTTCAAAATCTGACATCATTTCTTCTTTTTTTCAGATTTCCGACTAAATAGGTGTAATTTGATATAAGACCGCATGAAAACCAAAATTTAGATATGTGTTGATATTTTATGTGACGAATAATGCTGGAATATTCACATGGTATAATTTCTAGGTTTGCATAAACAAACGAAAAGTTGAAAAATTTCCTTTAAAAATGTTCTGGACGCCGTAACGATATCATGTACCGGTGTGTGTGAATTATGTGACAAGTGACGACGAATATATTTCAATTGTCAACATGAACAACACAAACAAGCCGTCCTATATCCCCCGAGTACTACCTTCCTAAGAACAACGTATGAGTTACAGGAGTTGCATACAATAACTTAAAATAACTAGCCTTTTAGTTTGGGTTAAATTGCTAAAATTTGTATGCAAAGAAAAAAAATCACAGATTAACTGATACTTTTTTAGTTATTTCATAAGATATGCTATCATAGATATCTCGGAGAAATTCCTATGTTGATAATTCCTCGGAATTAGGTATATTTACGATTTTATATTATGGAAGTACACAAGGGTTTTAAACCGTCAGTTTATTCGTCAAATATCTGCGAAGGAAGTTAATATCTTCATTTGAACTATGAAGTTAAGTATGTTTAATTTTCTTTTCATAATAATAACGCAATCAATTCCTTTCCGAACTAATGCGGTTTTACAAGATTGTCAAAGTTTGTATTAGATAGTGCTTGTAAACTTTGACGTCCAGCATTACTGAAGAGACCATAATTTCCGTAATGCACATGAAGTGCAATCAAATTAGTATTGGTCATGTCATATAAAACAATGACATATGATTGGTGAAAGCAATGTGAATAATCATCCACTTACCTCATTCTGCAAATTTATATTAATACCATGGTCGATTAGCAATCTAACGATTTCAGTTTGCCCGATCCCTGCAGCTATATGAAGTGCAGTATTACCATTCTGTACATAGAAATACTAAACGGTGTTAACATACAGTTGAATGCTAACGAATGCAGCTGATTATATACACTAACGCATGACAACATATTGTCGCATTTATTGTAGCTTGTCGACCCAGCAGCCGATATAATAATCAAATAAAAATGATAACTGTTATAATTTTTTTACTTGATAATAATATTAAGGTGACAATTTGTGATTGGTGTTAAATCTCGATAATTGATTAAGAAAAATTAAGCCAATATATGTTCTGGACGCCGTAAGGATTTATTGTACCGTTGTGTGTAAATTATGTCAGAAGTGACGACGAATACATTTCAATTGTCAACATGAACAACACAAACAAGCCGTCCTATATCCCCCGAATACTACCTACCTAAGAACAACTTATTAGTTACAGGAGTTGCATACAATAACTTAAAATAACTAGCCTTTTATTTTGGGTAGAATTGCTAAAATTTGTATGCAAAGAAAAAAAATACAGATTGACTGATATTCTTTTTAGAAATTTCATAAAATATGCTATCATAGATATCTAGGAGCAACCCTTATCTTGCTAATTCCCTGGAGCGCGGTATTTTTATGATTTCACTTATTTGCTGGGACACATGTCTTTAAACCTTAAGTTTATTCGTCAAATATTTGTGACAAAATTTAATTTCTTCATTTGAACTAAGAAGTTAAGTATGTTTAATTTTCTGTTATTGAGAAAAAATGCAATTAATTCCTATTTGAACGAACACAGTTTTACAAAATATCAAAAGTTTGTAACAAATTGTGATTTTACATTTTGACATCCAGCATTACTGAAGAGACACTAATTTAACAAATGCATATTAAATGCAGTAAAATAATTATTGATATATAAAACATTGCCTTATGATTTGTGTAATCAATGTGACCAATTATCCACTTACATTTTTCGGTAAATGTATGTCAATACCACGGTCGATTAGCAATGTAACGATTTCAGTTTGCCTGTTCAATACAACAAGGTGAAGTGCAGTACTACCATCCTGTAAAAAGAAATACAAAGCAGGGTAAACATACAATTGAATGCTAACGATTGCAGCTGATATATAAACTAACGCATGACTACATAGTGTCGCATTTACCGTAGCTCGTCGACCCTATAGCAGAAATTATAATTTTAAAAAATGTGAAAATAATTGTATCAAATTTTCACTTGATGATAATAGTAAGGTGACAATTTGTGATAGATGTTTAAATTTCGATAATAGATTAAGAAAAAAAAGGCAAGAAACAGAGAATCTGAAAACCAAACCGTAAATCAACAATAAAAATATAATCTAATAAACAAATCATCACCAATTACAAAAGGAAAAAGGTAAAGGGTAATTCTATAAACCGAAATGGCGATAAAAAGTTCATTTTAAATTCAATATATAGAGATTAATTTAATGAGGAATCAACAGAAGCATATAATCGAGACATATTTAGTAAATATAAGTTAGTCTTGCCAGTATTAAGTGTGTATACAATTCTAACAACATCGAACCAGATGAAATACATTAGAAAAAGCATTAATTTACAAGAAACAATGTACACCAAGAAGAGTGATAGCTTATGGAAATCATGTTCAAGATATTATTTTTTTTAGAAACAGTCACTGATTCTACCTCATATTCAACATTGGAATTATTCAAGTTCAAAATTGTAAGAAAAGGAACCTATGATCTGCTTGAATAATGGTAAATTAACTTGTATGAGGTATTGAATTCATAGGTAACAAGACAAGTGAGGGATGTGGAGTAAAATAGTTTACCCTGTGTTGAAGAAAAATATTAACAAGTAGACTACACATTCGATAAATATTTCAAAATCTGACATCATTTCTTCTTTTTTCAGATTTCCGACTAAATAGGTGTAATTTGATATAAGACCGCATGAAAACCAAAATTTAGATATGTGTAGATATTTTATGTGACGAATAATGCTGGAATATTCACATGGTATAATTTCTAGGTTTGCATAAACAAACGAAAAGTTGAAATATTTCCTTTAAAAATGTTCTGGACGCCGTAACGATATTATGTACCGGTGTGTGTGAATTATGTCACAAGTGACGACGAATATATTTCAATTGTAAACATGAACAACACAAACAAGCTGTCCTATATCCCACGAGTACTACCTTCCTAAGAACAACGTATGAGTTACAGGAGTTGCATACAATAACTTAAAATAACTAGCCTTTTAGTTTGGGTTAGATTGCTAACATTTGTATGCAAAGAAAAAAAAATCACAGATTAACTGATACTTTTTTAGTTATTTCATAAGATATGATATCATAGATATCTCGGAGAAATCCCTATGTTGATAATTCCTCGGAAATATGTATATTTATGATTTTACATTTTGCAAGTACACAAGGTTTTTAAATCTTCCGTTTATTCGTCAAATATCTGCGAAGGAAGTTAATATCTTCATTTGAACTATGAAGTTAAGTATGTTTAATTTTCTTTTCATAATAATAACGCAATCAATTCCTTTCCGAACTAATGCGGTTTTACAAGCTGGTCAAAGTTTGTATTAGATAGTGCTTGTAAATTTTGACGTCCAGCATTACTGAAGAGACCATAATTTCCGTAATGCACATGAAGTGCAATCAAATTAGTATTGGTCATGTCATATAAAACAATGACATATGATTGGTGAAAGCAATGTGAATAATCATCCACTTACCTCATTCTGTAAATTTATATTAATACCATGGTCGATTAGCAATCTAAAGATATCACTTTTCCCGCGCCATGCAGCTTTGTGAAGTGCAGTACTACCATCCTGTACAAAGAAATACTAAACGGTGTTAACATACAATTGAATGCTAACGATTGCTGCTGATATATACACGAACGCATGACAACATATTTTTGCATTTATCGTAGCTTGTCGACCCTGCAGCCGATATACTAATCAAATAAAAATGATAACTGTTATCATTTTTTACTTGATAATAATAATAATGTGACAATTTGTGATTGATTTTCAAATCTCGATAATTGATTAAGACAAATTAAGGCAATATATGTTCTGGACGTCGTAACGATTTCTTGTACCGTTGTGTGCAAATTATGTCAAGAATTACGACGAATATATTTCAATTGTCAACACGAACAACACAAACAAGCCGTCCTATATCCCCAGAATACTACTTACATAAAAAACAACTTATTAGTTACAGTATTTGCATACAATAACTTAAAATAACTAGCTTTTTAATTTTGCTAAAATGTGTATGCAAAGAAAAAAAATCACAGATTAACTGATATTTTTTTAGTTATGTCATAAAATATGATATCATAGATATCTATGAGCAATCCATATGTTGCTAATTCCTTGGAGTGCGGTATGTTGTTTTATTTCACTTACTTGCTAGGACAAATGTCTTTTAAACCTTAAGTTAATTAAATAACTGCGACAAAATGTATTTTTTTTTATTTGAACTAAAAGGTTAAGTATGTTTAATTTTCTTTTTGGAGAAAAGACGCAATTAATTCCTTTTTGAACGTATACGGTTTTACAAATTTTCAAAGTTTGTATCAAATTGTGATTGTACATTTTGGCATCCAGCATTTTTGAAGAGACACTTATTTTACAAATGCATATTAAATGCAGTTAAATAAGTATTGACAATGTCATATCAAACATTGATATTTGATTAGTTTAATCAATGAGAATAATTATTCACTTACGTTTTCCGGTAAATTTATATCAATACCACGGTCGATTAGCAATCTAACGATTTCAGTTTGCCCGTTCCATGCAGCCTTGTGAAGTGCAGTACTACCATTCTGTACAAAGAAATACTAAGCGGTGTTAACATAACATGATATGCTAAAGATTGCAGCTGTTAAATACACTAACGCATAACTATATACTGTCGCATTTGTCGTAGCTTGTCGACCCTGTTGCAGAAATAATTATCAAATAAAAATGATAATAATTGTTGTCAAATTTTCACTTGATGATAATAATAAGGTGAACATTTGTGATAGATGTTCAAATCTCGTTAATCGATTAAGAAAAATAAGGCAAGAAACAGAAACAGAGTATCTCAAAACCAAAATGTTAATCAACAATAGAAAATTAAGATAGGTAACAAATCATCACCACTCACCAAAAGAAAAAGGTAAAGGGTATTCTTATACACCGAAATGGCGATAAAAAAGTTAATGTTAAATTCTAAATATGGATATTAATTTAATGAGGAATCAAGAGGAGCATATAATCTAGACATATTAGTAAATCTAAGTCAGTCTTGCCAGTATAAAGTGTATATACAATTTTAACAACATCAAACCAGATGAAATACAACAGAAAAGCATTTATTTGCAAAAAACAATGTACACAAAAAAAGTGATAGCATATGGATATCATGTTCAAGATATTAGTTTTTTAGAAACAGTCACTGGTTCTACCTCATATTCAACATTGAAATTATTCCAGTAAAAAATGTTAAGAAAAGGAACATTCGATCTGCTTGAATGCTGGTAAATTAACTAATATGAGGTATTAAATTCATAGGTAAAACGACAAGTGAGGGATGTGGAGCAAAAAAGTGTACCCTATGTTGAAGAAAAATATTAACAAGTAGACAAGACATTCGATAAAATTTTACAAAATCTGAGATAATTTCTTCTTTTTTTCAGATTTCCGAAAATATAGGTGTAATTTGATATAAGACCGCATGAAAACAAAAATTTGGATATGAGTTGATATTTTATGTGACGAATAATGCTGGAATATACACATGGTATAATTTCTAGGTTTGGATAAACAAACGATAAGTTGAAATATTTCCTTTCAAAATGCTCTGTACGCCGTAACGCTTTGTTGGACCGTTGTGTGTAAATTTTGTCAGAACTGACAACGAATATATTTCAATTGTCAACATTAACAACACAAACAAGCCGTCCTTTATCTCCCGAATACTACCTAAGACAAACTTATGAGTTACAGGAGTTGCATACGATAACTTAAAATTACTAGCCTTTTCAGTTTGGGTTAAATTGCTAAAATTTGAATGCAAAGAAATAAAAATCACAGATTAACTGATAGTTTTTTAGTTTTTTCATAAAATATGCTATAATAGATATTTAGGAGCAATCCCTACGTTGCTTATTCCTTGGATCGCGGTATTTTGATGATTTCACTTACTTACTAGGACAAATGTCTTTTTAACCTTAAGTTTTTTCGTCAAATATCTGCGACAAAATTTAATTTCTTCTTTTGAACTAAGAAGTTAAGTATGTTTAATTTTCTGTTTGTGAGAAAAAAACGCAAGTAGTTCCTATTTGAACGTATACGGTTTTACAAATTGTCAAAGTTTGTGTCAAATTGTAATTGTACATTTTAGCATCCAGCATTTTTGAAGAGACACTAATTTCACAACTGCATATTAAATGCAGATAAATAAGTATTTATAATGTCATATCAAACATTGACTTATGATTAGTGTAATCGATGTAAATAATTATCCTCGTACCTTTTTCGGTAATTTTTTATCAATACCACGGTCGATTAGCAATCTAACAGTTTCAGTATGCCCGTTCCATGCGGCCTCGTGAAGTGCAGTACTGCCATTCTGTACAAAAATATACTAAGCAGTGTTAACATACAATTGAAAGCTTACGATTGCAGCTGATATATACACTAACGTATAACTACATAATGTCACATTTGTCGTAGCTTGTCGACCCTGAAGCAGATATAACAATCAAATAAAAATGATAATAGTTGTTATCAAATGTTCACTTGTTGATAATAGAAAGATGACAATGTGTGATAGATGTTCAAATCTCGTTAATAGATTAAAGAAATGAAAGTAAGAAACAGAAACAAAGTATCTAAAAACCAAAAAGTAAATCAACAAATAGAAAATAAAGATAGGAAACAAATCTTCTCCACTTACCAAAAATTACCAGAAGAAAAAAGTACAGGGTATTCTTATACACCGAAATGGCGAAAAACAAGTGAATATTGAATTCCATATATGGAGATTAATTTAATGAGGAATCAACAGGAACATATAATCTAGACATATTAGTAAATATCAGTCAGTCTTGCCAGTATGAAATGTAAATACAATTTGTACAATATCGTACCAGATAAAATACATCAGGAAAGCATTACTTTAAAAGAAATAGTAACTTCGGAATCCTGATCAAGATATTCATTTCTTTTAGAAGAGACAGTCACTAATTGTACCTCATATTCAACATTGGAATTATTTAAGTCAAAAATTGTAAGAAAAGGAACCTATGATCTGAATGAATTTTGGTTCAATAATTTAAAAGTAACAATGTACTCCAAAAAGAGTGATTGCTTATCGAAATCTTGTTCAAGGTATTTATTTCTTAGAGGCAGACAGTTATTTTACCTCATGTTCAGCATTTTAATTATTGGTATCAAAAATTGAAAGAAAAGGAATTAATGATCTGCTTGAATTTCGGTACATTACCTAAAATGAGGTATTGAAATCATAATGGAAAAAAACAAGTGAGGAATATGGAGCAAAACAGTGGATTGTGTAGAGAAGAAAAATCTGAACAAATAGTCTGGACATCCGATAAATATCCTCAATCTGACATAACTGCATCCTTATTTTTTTTTTTTTAAACGAATAGATCGGTGTATTTTGATATTAGACCACATGAAGACATTAACTTTATGTTACGATTACTGTCAGTTTATACTCTTGGTATAATTTCGAGGTTGGCATAAACAAATGTACAATTGAAGTCTTTCCTTTGAAAATGTAACAGACGCCATCACAACTTGTTAGACCGTTATGAGTAATTTGTGTAACAAATGACGACGAATATCTTTCAGTCGTCTACATGAACAACACAAACAATCAGTCCAATTTCCCCAAAAAACTTCTTACCAAAGAAAAACTGATATGTTACAGGAGTTGCATACATTAACTTAAAATACCTAGCTATTTATTTTAGGTTTAATTGCTGAAAATATGTAATTTTTATGCAAAAAATCAAAAAAATCCACACATCGACTGATGTTTGTTAGTTAAATCATAAAATATGCTATCATAGATATCTCGGAGAAACCCCCATGTTCCTCGGAATGAGTTATATTTATGATTTTACATTTTGCAAGTACACAAGGTTTTTAAACCCTCGGTATTTTCGTCAAATATCTGCGAAGGGAGTTGAATATCTTTATTTGAACTATGAAGTTAAGTATGTTTAATTTTCTTTTTATGATAAGAACGCAATCAATCCCTTTTCGAACTAATGCGGTTTTACAAGGTTGTCAAAGTTTGTATTATATAGTGCTTTTAAATTTTGACGTCCAGCATTACTAAGAGACCATAATTTCCGTAATGCACATGAAGTGAAATCAAATTAGTATTGGTCATGTCATATCAAACAATGAAATATGATTGGTGAAAGCAATGTGAATAATCATCCACTTACCTCATTCTGTAAATTTATATTAATATCACGGTCGATAAGCAATGTAACGATATCAGTTTGCCCTGTCCATGCAGCAAGGTGAAGTGCAGTACTACCATCCTGTACAAAGAAATACTAAACGGTGTTAACATACAATTGAATGATAACGATTGCAGCTGAATATACACTAACGCATGAAAGCATATTGTCGAATGTATCGTAGCTCGTCGACCATGCAGCCGATATAATAATCAAATACAAATAATAACTGTTATCATTATTTTACTTGATAATGATAATAAGGTGACAATTTGTGATTGATGTTCAAACCTCGATAATTGATTAAGAAAAATTAAGGCAATATATGTTCTGGGCGCCATAATGATTTCTTGGACCGTTGTTTGAAAATTGTGTCACAAGTGACGACGAATATGTTTCAATTGTCAACCTGAACAACACACACAAGTCAACCTATACCTCCCGAATAATACCTACCTACCTAAGAAAAACGTAATAGTAACATGAGTTGCATACTATAACTTAAAAAAATTAACCTTTTAGATTGAATTAAATTGCTATAATTTGTATACAAAGAACAAACACATAACAAATTGACTGATATTTTTTAATTATTTCATAAAATACGCTACCATAGATATCTAGCAGCAATTCCTATGTACCTTATTAAGAAGTTAAGTATGTTAAATGTTTTGTTCGTGAGAAAAGACGTAATAAATTTTTATTTGAACATATACAGTTTTACAAATTGTCAAAGTTTGTATCAAATTTTGATTGTACATTTTGACATCAAGCAATTTTGAAGAGACACTAATTTCACAAATGCATATTAAATGCAGTTAAATAATTATTTATAATTTCATATGAAACATTGACTTATGATTGATGTAATTAATGTGACTAAATATTCAGTTACGTTTTTAGGTAAATTTATGTCAATATCATGGTCGATTAGCAATTTAACCATTTCAATTTGCTCTCTCCATGCAGCCATGTGAAGTGCAGTACTACCATTCTGTACAAAGAATACTAAGGAGTGTTAACATACAATTGCATGCTAAAGATTGCAGCTGATATATAAACAAACACATAGATATAGGAAGATGTGGTGTGAGTGCCAATGAGACAACTCTCCATCCAAATAACAATTTAAAAATTAAACCATTATAGGTTAAAGTACGGCCTTCAACACGGAGCCTTGGCTCACACCGAACAACAAGCTATAAAGGGCCCCAAAATTACTAGTGTAAAACCATTCAAACGGGAAAACCAACGGTCTAATAACTGCATAGTGTGGCATTTGTCGTAGATCGTCGACCCTGTAGCAGATATACTAATCAAATAAAAATGAGAATAATTGTTATCACATTTTCACTTGATGATACTAGTCAGGTGACAATTTGTGATAGATGTTTAAATTTTGATAATTGATTAAGAAAAATTAAGGCAAGAAACAAAACAGAGTATCTTAAAACCAAAATTTGAAAATCAATCCGTAAATCAACAAGAGAAAAATAATTTAATTAAAAAATAATATTATAAATAAATCATCACCAATTACAAAAGGGTAAAAGGGTAAGTGTATACACTAAATAAGCGATCAAGGTGAATTTTAAATTCCAAATATGGAGATTAATTTAATGAAGAATCAACAGAAGCATATAATCTAGCCATATTAGTAAATCTTAGTCAGTCTTGGCAGTATGAAGTGTATTTACAATTTTAACAATATCAAACCAGATGAAACACTTCAGAAAAGCATTTATTTAAAAAAAAATATGTACCCCAAGAAGAGTGATAGCTGATGGAAATCATGCTTAAGATAATATTTTTTAGAGACAGTCACTGATTCTACTTCATATTCAATATTGGAATTATTCAAGTCAAAAATTGTAAGAAAAGGAACTATGATCTGCTTGAATGTTGGTAAATTAACTTATATGAGGTATTGAATTCATAGGTAACAAGACAAGTGAGGGATGTGCAGCAACATAGTGTAACCTGTGTTGAAGAAAAAATATTAATAAGTAGACTAGATATTCGATAAATAATCCAAAATCTGACATATTTTGTTTTTGTTTTTTTTAGATTTCCAACAATATAGGTGTAATTTGATAAAAGACCACATGAAAACGAAAATTTGGATATAAATTGATATTTGATATGACGAATAATTCCGAAATATACACATAGTATAATTTCTGGGTTTGCATAAATAAACGAAATCATTCCTTTAAAAATTCTCTGGACGCAGTAACGATTTGTTGGACCGTTTTGTGTAAATTGTGTCACAACTGCCGACGAATATCTTTCAATTGTCAACATGAACAACACAAACAAGCCGTCCTATATCTCCCGAATACTACCTACCTAAAAAAAATGAGTTACAGGAGTTGCATACAATAATTTAAGATAACTAGCCTTCTATGTGGGTTAGATTGCTCAAATTTGTATGCAAAGAAAAAAGTCACAGATTGACAGATATAATTTTAGTTATTTCATAAATTAGGCTATCATAGATATTTAGGAGCAATCCCAATGTTGCTAATTCCTTGTCGTGCGGTATTTTTTTTATTTTACTTATTTGCTAGGACACATGTCTTTTAAACGTTAAGTTTATTCGTCAAATATCTGCGACAAAATTTAATTTATTTATTTGAATTTAAAAGGTAAGTGCATGTATGTTTAATTTTCTTTTCGTGAGAAAAGACGCAATTAATTCCTATTTGAACGTATACGGTTTTACAAATTGTCAAAGTTTGTATCAAATTGTGATTGTACATTTTGACATCCAGCATTTTTGAAGAGACATACATTTCACAAGTGCAAATTAAATGCAATTAAAATAAGAAGTGGTATGTCATATACACATTGACTTATAATTGGTGTAATGAATGTGATTAATTATCCACTTACATTTGTCAGGAAATTTATATCAATACCACGGTCGATTAGCAACCTAACAATTTCAGTTTGTCCGTTCCATGCAGCAATGTGAAGGACAGTACTACCATCCTGTACAAAAAATACTAAGGAGTGTTAACATACAATTGCATGCTTAAGATTGCAGCTGATATATAAACAAACGCATTACTGCATAGTGTGGCATTTGTCGTAGATCGTCGACACTGTAGCAGATATACTAATCAAATAAAAATGAGAATAATTGTTATCACATGTTCACTTGATGATAATAGTTAGGTGAAAATTTGTGATAGATGTTAAAATCTTGTTAATCGATTAAGAAAAATTAAGGCAAGAAACAGAAACAGAATTTCTTGAAAACAAAAAGTAAATCAACAATAGAACATAAAGATAGGAAACAAATAATCACCACTTAACTTACCAAAAAAGTAAAGGGTATTCTTATACATCGAAATATCGATAACAAGTGAATATTAAATTCCAAATATGAAGATTAATTTTAGAACGAATCAACAAGAGCATATATCTAGACATATTAGTACATATAATCCAGTCTGGCTACTACGAAATGTACTGTTGAATGTATTTAACAATATCAAACCAGATAAAATACATCAGAAAAGCATTAATTTACAAGAAACAATGTACACCATGAAGAGTGATTGCTATGGAAATCATGTTCAAGATATAAAGCTTTTATAGAGGCACACACTAATTCTACCACATATTTAACATTGGAATTATTTAAGTCAAACATCGTAAGAAAAGGAATCAATGACCTGCTTGAATGTTGATAAATTACCTGCTATGAGGTTTTAATTTCATAATTAACCAAAAGACCAACATTTGGATATGAGTTGATATTCTATGTGACGGTTACTGCCAGATTATACATATGGTATAATATCGATGTCTGCATAAACAAACGAAATGTTGGAATATTTCCTTTGAACGCCATAACGATTTGTTGGACCGTTGTGTGTAAATTGTATCACAAGTCACGACGAATATCTTTCAATTTTCAAAATGAACAATACAAACAAGCCGCCATATTTCCCCCGAATACTACCTACCTAAGAAACACTTATTTGTCACACACGTTGCATACAATAACTTAAAATGTCTAGCCTTTTCGTCTGTGTTAAATTGCTTTAATGTATGCAAAGAAAAAACATACAGATTGACTGATAATGTTTTAGTTATTTCATAAAATATGCTATCATAGATATCTAGGAACAATTTCTATCTTGCTAATACCCTAGAGCGCGGTATTTTTTTATGATTTCACTTATTTGTTAGGACACATATCTTTTAAACCTTAAGTTTATTCGACAAATATCTGCGACACAATTTTATTTCTTCATTTGAATTATGGGGTTAAGTATGTTTAATTTTCTTTTTCGTGAAAAAAGATGGAATTAATTCCTTTTTGAACGTATACAGTTTTAAAAATTGTCAAAGTTTGTATCAAATTGTGATTGTAGATTTTGACATCCAGCATTTTTTAAGAGACACTTATTTCACAAATGAATATCAAATGCAACTAATTAAGTATTAATAATGTCATGTTAAATATTGACTTACTATTGATTTATGATCTAATATGAATAATTATTCACTTAAATGTTACGGTTAATTTATGTCAATACCACGGTCGATTAGAAATCTAACGATTTCAGTTTGCCAGTTGCATGCAACAAGGTGAAGTACAGTACTACCATCAGGTACAAAGAAAGACTCAGTAGTGTTTTCAAAACATCAAACGCTAAAGATCATGAAGATTGCAGCTGATAAATAAACTAATCATGACTACATTGTGTAGCCGATATAATAATCAAATAAAAATGATAATAATTGCTATACAATTTTCACGTGATGATAATAGTAAGGTGACAATTTGTGATAGATGATAAATCTCGTTAATCGATTCAGACAAATTATGGCAAGAAACAAAAACAGAGCATCTCAAATCCAAAAAGTTAATCAACAATAGAATAAAAGATAGGAAACAAATCATCACCACTTACCAAAAGAAAAAAGTAAAGGGTATTCTTATACACCGAAATGGTTATCAAAAAGTAAATATTAAAGTCCAAATATTGAGATAAATTTAATGAGGAATCAACAGGAGCACATTATCTTGACATAAGTAAATATCAGTCAATCTTGCCAGTACGAAATGAATAAACAATTGTAACAATATCAAACCTGATAAAATACATCAGAAAAGCATTTTTAAACGAAACAATGTACACCAAAAAGAGTGATAGCTTATTTGTTTTAGAATGGACAGTCACTGATTCTACATTATATTCAACATTGGAAATATTTAAGTCAAAAATCGTAAGGAAGGAACCTATAATCTGCTTGACTGTTGGTAAATGTACTTATATGAGGTATTGAATTCATAGGTTACAAGACAAGTGAGGATTTTTTTAGATTTTCTACCAGATATGTTTATGTCACACGACCTTTCGCTAAGCTTTGACGTATTTAGGGAAATATGTGGTATGATTACCAATGAGACAACTCTCTACAAGAGACCAAAATGACACAAAAATGAACAACTATAGGTCACCGTACGGTCTTCAACTGTGAGAATAGACACCTGTAAAAGGCCCCGAAAGACAATGAAAAACAATTCAAACGAGAATTGTTCCTTATAAACTACGTTATTGGAGGACAATTCTCCGTTTATGGTACGCCTAGCTACTGTGTGTATGTTTTATAGCATGAACAGAATAAAAGAGGAATGTCAGTGCAACCCATCATTAATTATTTTAATGGATCAGTATTATGCGATACTTATTACAAGTTGGCTATATCGTCAAATTTCCCCGTCCAGACCTAAAACGGGGATATTCAAAATTCTTCATATTTTTTTTAGTTTAAGAAAGATTTCTTTTTAAGTTTTATTTTCCCCCCCCAAAAAAACATCCCTTTTTTTTTTAAATATACCCCAAAACAACCCTTTCAGAGAGGTGGAGAAGGTTGTAAATATATATTATTCTTGATGTATTTTACAGCATTGTTTTATTTTTCATTGTAATCCAAAAAGTGGTTCATATATTCATCCGTATAAAAGCGGCACATGTTTTTTTTTTCATTTCATCCTTATATTTCTCATAATGCGGTACAAGATAATTGAGTGGCTGCATACATAAAGAACTTATTATTTACTTAATTCAAGATATAAGTGTAATATTTCGACCCCACTTTTTGAAGTTAACAAAACTTTTACTTGATTCTTTTGACCAAAGGTTTGTAAACTATACAAATCCTTGTTTTTCGTTCGTAATAACATATAGTACATTCCATTGTTGGTAACCGGTTTCAATTCACGTGCACACTGACTACATTGCTGCTGTATTTGAATTTTTGCGGCCAATGAAATGAGACGTCACTTGTTGTTTGTTTATGATACGCCAGAAAGTTATCAATGCACTATCAACCGCTAAACTTCAATTCATTTCACTGTAACGATAGAAAATGAACAATCATCTCTTTTATTGTAAAATATGATTTTCTATAATGCTTTAACATTCATTATAACAGTATTTTCGCGTCCTAAAAAAGAGACAATGAAGTCATATTTACTATAAACAATTGTATACTAAAAGTTTTGATTACATAATGAAGTATGAATGCAAATGTAACTCACCCAGTTTTGATAGTTTGTATTTGCTCCTCGTTCTAAGCACTTTTCTACCTTCTCCTTGTCACCACGCTTAGCAGCAAGTATTAGCTCCTGTACCACAAAATACAAATCATTCATCAATGTTTAATGAGGATGTATATCATATACGTAAGAGGCTTACCCATGTTTGATATTGACATACTGATTGCTCAATTATCTTCAGTTATGAATAATGAACATGAATAATGTACACATCGAGAGTTGAAAAAGAACGTAGAGACTAGAAGAAGGTAAAATGATGGATGAATGAAAGAAGTGTTTGCAATTCTCGGGCACCCATACTACTTGACAGTTTGATATGGAATGTGATGAGTGCCTTATGTTAATGATCAGCATTATACATGTATGCGGTCGTTTAACCATTACATACAGTGGTCAACACATTATATCCAGTGGTCACAATAATATATGCAGTTGTCACAACATTATAAGCTGTGGTCACAACAACACATGCAGTCGTAACAATATGCAGTTGTTGGAAGGTTATACAATGTAGGTTATCAGACAACATTTGTACGTTAGAACAACAATGATCAGCGTGATGGCGGCATGTTACCACATTTTTTTTTTATTTTTTATTTTGTATCGATCTTTTTGGTGTTCAAACTACAGTGCATACATACATACATACATTTTTTTAAAATTACAATACACAAGTGATTGACCTATGGCATAGTCATACTATTGATATTTTTCGAATAAGACATAGTAAAAAACAAATACAAATAAATGATGTGAATAATCGGTATATGATACAAGTAAAATATACTTTGAAATACATTAAATATATATGATCATATCGAGAATAAATTTAATTAATAACACCCATAAACTCCACCCATCTGTCGACAAATGACTCGTGCTTGTCTTTAGAAAGATATAAATATTCTAATATCTCCAGACGTTTTTTTCAAAAATTTTAGAAAAGCTTGCACAGATATAAACAATCTGTCTAATTGTGTGTACTCTACATAATTAATGTAATATTTTGCCTGTAGAATACAATAGTTTAACGCTAAGTTATCAGAATTCAATATACCAAAAATGACACTGTCTTTATTTAAAAATATTTTTACTTCAAAAACTAAATGCCACCAATTAGAAAATTCCCTCCAAAATAGTTTTATTTCTATACATTCAAAAAATTTATGCTCTATAGTTTCTATTTCTTTACAACTGGCACATTCATTATTTAAAGAAAGTTTATATTTTTCAAGGAGATAATTATGTGAGACTATTCTATGTAACATTTTATATTGAAAAGCTTGTAGTTTGCTTTCAATAGTACATTTAAAAGCTAGTGAATGAATATTGTTCCACTTTTCGTCACTTATTTCTATATTACAACTTTCTTCGCACCTTTGTTGTGAAATAGGAGAAACACTTACCCGATCGATAAAAAGTGAATATACATCTTTAGTATATAATTTGCTAATAGACATTTTTTTATTATCATGCTCAAAAACGAATCCAAAAGAGTTCCTCTTAGGTGACATGTGTTGTTGTAATAACAAATATTTCCGGTTACGTGGTATAGCAAGTTTAATAGAAAGAATGTCTACAAAAGTAACATTCAAATTATATTTTTTGTTAATAGCGTCATGAGACAAAAATTCGCCTTTATCATCTGCAATATCATTAATGAACCTTATGCCTTTCGTGTACAGGATCTGTAAAAAATACTCGTTCTGTTAACCTTGATAAACGTATTGAACCAAACAAATTCTTTTCTAACATGAAATGCATTTAACGGGATGAAAATACCCTTGAAACGTTTCCAAGCAGATTGCACTTCTATATAAAAAAGAGGTGCTTTTAAATTTAAAAACTCAAATTCACATCTGCTCATAAATAAATCTTCTAAATCAAAAAGGGAGAAGAATGCTTTGGAAACATGTTTCCATTTAGAGTCATGTTCTGACAAAAATCTTTTTACCCACATGATACGAAAGGATATCAGCTGCACTTCAAAATTTTGTGCTTTCAGTCCCCCTCGCTAGGAGACTTTTGAATAACGTCCGATCAAACTTTCGGAGTACTATCATTCCATAAAAAGTTATTAATGTCCCTTTGTATTTTAATTACATAAGATCTTGGCACATGTGTAGATGAAATGACACAAATAAGCTTCGATATTGCAAGTGATTTAGGAATTACGATTTTACCGATCAAGGAAAGGTTTCTGATTCTCCACATTTTAATAATTGATTCCATTTTTTCTATGCATGTATGTTACAACAAACAATTTCATCAGAAGCGTTAAATTTTAAACCTAAGGTTTTAAAACCATCTGTCCATTTAATAGGAAGGGACCCTTCTTTGTTAAATTTATTTCTTCCAATCCATGTTGCTTCGGTTTTCGAAAAATTGACTTTTAACCCTGAAAACTTCTCACAATCATTAAAGAAATTTTATAAAAATTGCACAGAAAATGCATCTTTCAAAAAACAAGTGGTATCATCAGCCAACTGTGCAATTTTTATTTCAGTATCCCCAATTTGTATACCTGATATATGGTTGTTCTTACGAATATTTATTGCCAGCAGTTCAACGGCCAAAATAAATAAAAAAGGAGACAAAGGACACCCTTGTCGAACACATCTCTCAATTTTGAACGGACTAGAACTAAATCCATTATTAACAACAAGACTAAATATATTTGAGTATAAAGTTAAGACCCATTTCCGGAACTTGCTATCAAAATTAAAACAAGCCAATGCTTTTTGAATAAATTTCCATTCTAGCGTAACAAACGCCTTTTCGAAATCGACTAGTAAAATAAGCCCTGGATAATTTTTTAAAGTAGTAAACAATATAATATCAACAATAAGTCGTAGATTTTCACCAATATATCTACCAGCCACATATCCTGTCTGATCCGGATCTATAAGTTTCGGAAGAAATAATTTCATTCTTTCCGCAATAACCATGATAACTTTGGCTAATAATTTGTAATCAAAATTTAAGAGAGAAAGAGGTCGCTAGTTCTACAAGAGTGTTCTATCTTTATCTTTCTTTGGAATAATAGTCAGAATACCCCGTCTTTTGTCTATTGAGAGGGTTCCGGTCTCGAAGGAATATTCATAGCTTTCCAAAACAATTTTTTTACATCAATCCAGAAAAAATTGTTAAACTCAGCGGTAAGCCCATCTCTACCAGGGCTTTTATTTTTTGTATGTGTTTTTAAAACTTTAACGCACTCAGATTCTGAAATATCTGCATCGCATATATCCTTTTCCAGATCTGTTAGCTTAGGAATAAAATTTAAATCAAAAAAGTTAGAATCACCTGAATATTTATCAGGGTCTTCTTTTGATGAGTACAGATTTTCGTAGAAACTTCTCTCTTTGTGTAGAATTTTTTCTTGTGACAATATTTCAATGTCGTTTACAACTAATTTGTTAATACATTTATTTTTATAATTACGTTTTTCTAATGATAAGACATATTTTGAATTTCTTTCATTGCTTTCGCAGTGCTCGGTATGTGATCGTATACTAGTCCCTATTGTTTTAATATTTACTATTTGCTCTAAATCTTCTTTAACAATATCTAATTCAATTAAAAGTGTATTCATATCTTTATCTAAATATGTACGAGAGAGATTTTTCTGAATTTCGTCTTGTCGTTTTTTTAAACTGGACTCTCTTTCCCGCAATTTCATGTTTTTAGATTTGGAATATTTGACGGTTGCGTCCCTTATTTCACTTTTAATGGTTTCCCATTTCAAATTTTTATTTTTCTAAATTTTGATATTTATTATCACATTCTGACTATATCCACATAATCTTTATCTGTCAATAAACCCGAGTTGAATTTCCAGAAACCGGGACCTCTCTCACTAAAGTTTTGGCCTGACAGTGTCAACTTGATAAGACTATGATCAGATTTTTATAGACGGGACAATGGATGTTTTGGTAACACTGCTTGACAAAAAAATCAATATCAACCAAAAACCTAAGCGACATTATATAAGCGGGGTTCTTTGATGCCAAGCATATAATCTAGAGTCAACATTGTTTGTCCTCCAAATATCACATAACTCAAATTCTTCTATAAAATCTTCTAATTTACTCGTATATTTGACAGGTGTGTTATATTTTGACCCACCCATTTTGTCTAAAGATGGATTTAGTATCGTATTAAAATCTCCACCTAAAAGAAGATTTTGTTCTAACTTTTCATTTAATAAAATCTTTCATTTTTTCAATATATTCAATTTGGTCATTTTCAAAGTTTTTGGTCGGTGCATAATAATTTACCAAAACAAAATCTGTGTTATCAATTTCAACAGTTAGAATGAGATACCTTCCGTTTTCATCTGCAATTTTTCCTTTACTATATAATCTGTTGAGCTGCTAAACAAAATAGCAACACCTTTAGAGTTCGTTTCCCCGTGCGAAAAATAAATATCTCCACCCCATTCCCTTTTCCATATAGTTTCATACGATTCAGTACTGTGTGTTTCTTGCAAGAAAATGATGTCGCTTTGAAATTTTGTTAACCAAAGAAACATGGATTTGCGTTTAAAATCGTTTCCAAAGCCATTTACATTAAGAGAAGTTAAATTGATACAATACTTAGCCATTATCTAGTTTTGGCTTTACAGTCTGTGATACACTTAACGTAAATGAACATTATATAACTAAGTAAAAAAATAATACAGAAAAACATATCAAATATGCAATACAATTCAAAAAGAGAGATAATTCTCTCTGTCCGGTCGGCCTGACCTAAACCATATAATAAATGTTAATGTTTGTAATATTCATTGTTCATTCTCAATAAAACAAATGTAACTTTCATTCATTAATAAAAACAATGCACTATAGGTTTACCAGTTAAGGTTTAAAGTACATGTAACTTTCTTTCATACATAACAACATTACAATTTACAACCTTTACTATAAATGACCCAATTACAGATTGAAGTACACGTGCACAGGTACACATACATTCTTTTCGTTAACTTTGTTTACCTTTACTTGCCGACGTACGAAAATGGGACACAGTTATGTAATGGCAAATATGTATTTTTGATAGAACTGTAGATTGCATTGCATATCACTAGATTCATGTTTTTTGCATATATATATATATATATATCGGATGTTTTTTTAAGATTTGCTTTGGTTGCAAAACGTATAAAAGAATGTTTGCCACACTATTGGCAGTTCTTTTATTGTTATACCTTGCTATTTTTACATACTACACTGATAATATGTAATTTTGCTTCATTTTTTTCATCGTTATCAACATGCAAAAAATACTTGCTACTGGACATTTTTGCAACAAACAATAAATCACGTTATCTCCTGGAATTGTAATTTTTAAAATAAGTTCACACTAAATACATATTTTTAGTTTAAAATACGAGGACAAACCTAAATACACTTTCCGTAACAGTAATCATGGTAATAATAAACACATTATTATCGTTAAATTTTGAATCGGACGTAGCAAAAATAATGGCCATTATGTTACGTTCTCAGTAATTCATTCTTGGGTATCAAATGCCAAAATGCATGTTTTTCCTATGTCTAACATATAACCAACGGTTGTTGAATGGGCTTAATTGTCCAATATCACTCTGTTTATCATTTTTGATTATAATTATGTTAAATAAATACCCTGTATAACCCCGATTCAGATAAAAGCAGACGCTGACGCGTTCGAATCGATTACACCGTGTTATACTGAGTTCAGACAGTTAAAAATAAATACTTTTAAAGAAAATCTAATATGTATTCTTACAATATTTTGCTCCAATATATTCTTTGCCATGATACTCATTAGTTAATGAAAGGTTTTTTTTCAGATACAGTCCTTGTATGGTGTAAACTTTCCACTAACACCATACACCATTACACCATACACCATACACTATCACACCATACACCTTGTATCATTACACCATACACTTTACACATTTGCACCATACACATTAAACATTACACCATACACCATTCCCCATTCTATCTACACGATCCAAAATTACCCATAATGCAATTAAATTTCAAATATTAAGATTACTATTATTGTTTATGTTTACAATATCGAAAAATTGAAATAATAAGAACTTCTTTTCGACCAATGAAATGTCGTACACCATTAATTTACACCATTCCCGAACACACGTTACACAATCACACCATTCCTCATACACCATAACATCATTCCCCTTACACTATACATCATTGTACCATACACATTACACCACTGCACTATATGCCATACATCATTACACCATACACGTTTTTTGGGGAAGTGTACACCATCCAAGGGCTATATGTGACATTTTTATATACAAACCTTAAAAAACGCGCGACGATATCAATGATAAAACGTGCTTGTTACATTTAGATATTCAACAATTAATGTTTCTCGTACCTCAAAGCTTTTAAAAAATACATTTTTGAAAATCCCATAGTTTAAATTAACAAACCTAATAAGGACGTATATTCATGTTGTGTCTAGAAACAGAAAAAATACACGTTTTAAAGTCTCTTTGTTTTCATGTTGTGTACACTTCGTTGTCATTACACTTTTTACTAATGCAGGCGTCGTTGGCACAATATGGCGTTTGTCAATGAAACTGCATGTATTAAATTATGCTTTGATATGATTATAATCAATATGCATGTAAGAAAAAAATAATTTGCCAACACTACATGCAGACAGCAACCCATAATATACGTTGTATTATTGAAACACTCCTAGAGGTTTGTACATGTAAACAAATCCTTATGTGAAACGAAAGTGTAAGTTGGTAGGAAAAAGTTAAATCAGACAATTACTGAACTCAGAGAAAAATCAAATCGGAAAGTCCCTTATCACATGGCAAAATCAAATGACAAAAACACATAAAAAAACGAATAAACAACAACTGTTATATTCCTGACTTGGTACAGGATTTACAAACGGGGTTTTATAGCGCTAAACCTCTCACGTTGGACGAAAGTCTCACCAAATTTCGTTATATATTAACAAGGATGCGTTAACTAAACAGTCCTAATAAATAAAAAAAAGTCCAAATATGGGTACAGCAGTCATCATCGTGTTACAATTTTTAGAATTTTTTTTGACAGAACACAAAATCATCTATCAAATTTAAAACACATTTAAAATTGAAAATAAAATAACTCGACAGATGCATATATGGCTAAGCAGAGAGATACACACGTCCGATTTTTCATTGGATACAATATATTTTTACGTGACAGTCAATGAACGATTAGGGTGGGTTAGGTGGCCCGTTAACATGTGTAATCCCACCATATTCTGTATGTGCCTGTCTAAAACCAGGAGCGTATAATTCAGTAGGAATATATATATATGTTTTATTCACTATTTCGTGCATAAATTAGACCGTTATTATTATTCCGTATGAATTGTTTTACATTTGTCATTTCGGTGTATTTTATAGCTGACTATGCGGAATGGGCTTTGCTCATTGTTGTAGGCCTTGTGCTGACCTATAGTTGTTCATTTTGTGTCGTTTAGTCGTTTGGTCTTTTGCGAATAGTTGTTTCAATACCACATCTCCTTTTTGATCTATACAGTAATTACAAAACAATCAATGAATTATAGGCTTTTGGTTGGAATTTCAGAGGTGAATCCTAGGGGGTCATAGTTTATATTACAATAGAGTTATATTAAGGCTATAGAATAGGTGTATACAATGAGCATGTAACTTATAGCCACCCATAGTAATACAATTTCTTTAATGTGAAGATGTAAAGATTAAGAGATAATTTATAATATTCAACTGGTTTGCTTTCTTCAATTATGTTTTTTTATGATTTATAAGGTAAACAGATTTCTCGGATATTACAGTATTTCTACTGTGATGGCAATATCTAAAGGAGTCGTATTTAAATTCTGGTTACTATAAGAACCTTAATGTCTACCCATGTAGGTCCTAGAAGGAGGCCCTCTAGAATTACGTCAGAGAAGTTGAGACTGCCACTGAATAAAATGAGGAATAAAGAATAAGAACACAAATGTTGCCTTTCAAGAGGCTTTTTATGGACCTCTCATAAAGTTTTTGCAAGGGTTCGCAAAGTGTATTAGCGTGGTGTTCTATCTACACGTGACCATCTTATTTTCCCTCTCGTACTGGTTTAACCCTGCCGCTTTTTTTTGTGTCGGTCCAATTGTAGTAAAATATTTATATAGATATGTCATATTTTGTCTCTTCTTTAATACATAATTCTTAAGTTATCGATATATAACCGTTAGTTTCATCGTTTTCATAATTTCACATTTTTTTTTATATCGGGGCCTTTTTTTAACAAACTATACATGGTAAAGGTTTTCCTCATTGTGACTAAAATGTTGTACATTGGACTAAACTTATTGTTCATACACCACTTCATTTGAACTTAGGTGGGAAGTTGTCTCACTGGCCATCACACCACATATAAAAAATTTATATGTAAAAAATTAAAAAAAAAAGATTAAAGCAATTACATGGAATGCTAAGTAAGTAATTCGGCAAAACAAAATTCAACGAGCTTCTATGTCTGCTTTTGTCAAGGCAAATGTGGACCAACATTGACATTTGAAAGTGCCTTAAATTGTGAAAAGTAAGTCATTAATATTTTTAAGACTTTACTATACTTTTTGAGACTTTAGTTCCTCTCGAATGAATTTATTAATCATTTCATCTGGAATAACATTGAAAGTCTATAGTTCAAAAGAAACATATCTATCAGATGTACGCTGGTCAAACTTTTAAATTTTAGCTTTGTATGACTGATATTTCAAGTTCAACTAATTTGACTAAGTTAACAGATAAACATTTACGATTGAATTCAGAAAAAGAGCGGCCGACACCATTTCGAAAACCTTGACAAAAAAGTAATTTGTGACGGCTTTTGTCAACGAACTGTACAGTGATTAATTATGAACGCAAAACGAACGCGACAAATTTGGTGAAACGAACAATATACAGTAAGAGAATATTTAGTTAGTATGATAATGCGTTTATTCTAAGTTCTAGGGAACATTTCAAGGCATGTATTAATTCAATGTATAGTTATCTATTATCTCTTAAGATATTAATACGTAAATGTGTATGCACGAAAAGAGATTTAGCATTGTTTATCGCATCAAACGTATGAAATTGCACCGTTTCTGTGCAGTTTTGTCAAACGTTTTATGCAATATCTAAAACGTACTACAACTGTATAATGAAATAGATAAACTAACATGAACATTGACATATTCATACATACTCAAATAAGTTCCAGAGAGGCATTCGAAATGGTTGTCAATCCAAGTGTTGAACGTCCGGATTCATTTGTATCGGGGTTATACGGGATGATAAAGATGAATGAAAATAGATGATAACAGTAAATTAATTTATTTAGTCAGGTGAACTATTTTTGGGGAATAACATATTGTGTTGAGTTACAATACATATCTCTGATTATATACGGTGGATTCATTACTATTTGTTTGATACCATTGTGAGTGCTTTTCGTTGTTACAGGTCAAACACGAAATTAAATGGTCGACGAATTGCGAATTTATAATATGCTTCGTATGCATAGATTGACTAAACCACGAAATCAAATTATTTAATGCTTGGTCTACACCTAAATGTACCTACACATATACAAGTGTTGCTTAATACACGAAAATAAATGAATCTACACTAGTTGCATCGGGAAAGCTTTTGGAGTACACAAAAACTCTATCCGAGAAAAACAATTGCCTGCTATTGTCCACAAATTAGACGATCATTATTAAAGTTAGGGGTAGTTCATTTGAAGGAAGTGACTCACCTAAGAATTGTGTTCGTCTTAATAAATACGAATGGCTTAAATTAGAAAACAATAGTGAATATACAATGACGTATAAACAGACAGTTTGTATACCACATGGCTTGATAAAAAAAAAGGCAACAGTAGTATACCGCTGTTCAAAACTCATAAATCCAGGGACAAAAAACAAAATCAGGGTAACAAACTAAAACCGAGGGAAACGCATTAAATATAAGAAAAGAACAACGAAACAATACAGAAATGTAACACACACAGAAATGGACCAAGCATCAGACAAAATCCCACGAGAATAACAAACATAACATCAAAGCCAAATACATGAATTTGGAATAGACAAGTACCGTGACACGTCTTATCGCAATGTGAATTTACACTCAAAAATAGGAGAAAACAAACGACGAAATGTTTAAATGTAACACACACAGAAACGAACAATAATATAACAATGGCCATCTTTCTGACTTGAGTTTATTTTCTACTGACGAACAATGGCTAATTACATGTACCACTGAATAGTCGATATCCAATTGAAAAAAATGAAAACAACACGTTTAAGTCCGAGCGCGTTTCTGGATTAAACCTTCATTCGGAACACTCACAGCCACACATTTGAAACCCGAGGATGTGAAATAACGAAACTAAGTGAGTTGAAACCTTAGTTTCCTAATAATTTTAAAATTAATAAACGAACAATTTTAGAAAAGTTTGTTAAATCATGTCGGTAACGAAGTACTGACTACGGAGCTACTGGGCTGATGAAACCCTAGGGGGGGGGGGAATCCACAAGCACAGTGGAGAAAAATACAGTTTGAATGAAATAGTCACCTGTCTTTTAGACAGAAGTCCCATAACTCGCCTGTCTATACATGACATGATAGTGTCGTAATTTGGCTTTGAGTTTCGAAATAATGCCTTTTATAATATAGTTATGTATACCACGCTCATTAAACAAAGTATTTTTTACAGAAACTTGCATTACCTGATTGTTTGTTTTTTACTTGTTCTTAGAAATCAAGAAAAGATATCCCCTAACAAAAGTCGTATGTACAATTTCGAACATGCCATTAGATAATTAAGTTACCTCGCTAAGCTGTTTCCCTTTTTCTTCTGAGCTCATTGTAAAATGCTGTAATTAAAGATGATATTGATGTATTTTAAAATTAAAATTTATACTTTCATCTTTTCAACCAATAGAATTTGAAGAATTAAAACAAATATAGTAATTCATAAAATATAGATTAAAGTATGCTTGTTTGGTATTTAATTGCAGTTGGCAGACTGCTTCAAAACTAAACATTGGATCAAGTTGGCAGTGAGTTCAATGTTCACACATAGGGAACACTTGAACAATATTCCAAGATCCAAACTTAATCCAAACTTTGAGTATATCAAGATAAAACTCTGGTAGTTTTTTTATATCTGGCACGTTCTGACAAACTTACATCGGTAAAATCATAAATCATATACTGTGGTTTCTATTTTCGTGGATATCAATTTTCGTGGATTCATGACAACTGACGTATTAGTGGATATATAAATTCGTTGCTTGGACAATTTATGCATGCTTTCCTTTAGAAAATTCAAAATTCTATGAACATTTAAACTCGTGGTTACCCTGCGCATTTGTACACACGAAATCCATAAAAAAGTATCCAACGAATAGTAATGAACCCACAGTAGGTTAGTTTAGAAATCATGTCTACAACTGCGTGTATGATAACTCACGGAAGGAGATCCCTTACTATGGTCATCTGGTTTTATAATTTAACGGATATACATGTACACCCCTTACGATATGATGACACAGCCGTTTTGGTATAGGGCGTTTACTGTTCACTTTGACCCACCACGGAGATAACCGCTTACTATGCTCAGCTGGCAATGTGGCATACCGGATACCCATTCCATACCATATGCTGACTTACTTACTCTTACCGGTTCGGCAATTTAAGCAATGAATTTTAGATATAGCATTATTCGAATAGAGCCCGTTAGTAAAGAGATAATAAATGAGGCAAAACATGTTGAGAATATCCAAGCCGGCATTTCTGTTTGATTTAAATGACATATCAGGTACCTCTAACCCTATATAGACAATTTTACACGTGTTATGGTAATTAACTTTTCTATATCCTACGTGTTGAATCTCTTCGCTTTTTACGGTAGGTAACAGTAAAGTTGAACAATGCCACATGCCTGGCACCTTTTCCCCCCATATACTGACAACTTCGTACGAAGTTGGGACACTAAAACTGTTACAGACCACTCGAAACGTCATACCAACTATCAATTCTCGTATTCTAGCCAACATGGATATTGTCTTAGTCTGACAATGGGGTACTAGTTAAGTTAGACTAGTAAAAGTGTCATTACGGAATTCCATCTAACCTATACTGAAAAACTCGTATTGGTTTAGCGCATACCTATCTTACCAGATAGAGAGTCAAAATAATGAATGTCATACGAAACTCCGAATCATACACAAGAAACTAAAATTACAAGTCATACAAGACACTGACGAAGACCAGAGGCTCTTGACTTGGGAAAGCCGCAACAAAACGGCGGGGTTAAACATATTTGATGAGATCTCAACCCACCACCTTTACCTCCAGCCAATGTAGAAAAACTCACAACAGTACTCACAGTAAAGCTCAGTTTAAGAGAAATCGGAGTCCGATGTAGAAATATTTAACAAAAGAACCTAAACAAAATGATTATAATACAAAAATAACAAAATAACAAAACACTAAAAGCAGTTACTGACATGCCATCTCCAGACCTCAATTAAATTGATTGAAAGATTAGATCTTCATCAGCTTTTAAAATATTACCTGTATATAGTCCTCGGGCTCCTCTTTCTACATCTATAAATGGTTAAGCATAATTGAGTGTGCTTCTTTTGGTGTGTAAACAGCACTGTGAATGAATGTATCGATTCAAATTACTTAAATGCATCGAGAACATAAATGAACTTTTGCGGATTGTTTTTACTAATTTGATACTGGATCTGACATTTCATCCCTCGAATAAAGAATAATATTGTATTAAAATAGATTTCCGAATAGTATTGTTTTATTTTCTATTCTATTGCACTGTTTGCAACGTTTTAGTTACGAAGGGTCAACTGCGGATTGACGGTATTTTTCGTTAAAAAATGTAAAAAAAAATGACAAAGGTTGAGAATTAAAACAGACATTAACATTTTTTTCATTTTAGTTATAATTCATGCAAATAATATAGAAAACGCTTATCTTTCAGGGAGTAAAATAGAACAGCCTACACAAGGCGTTTACCATATTCCGCTTAAGTTTTTTTTTTATATTATCGTAATTCTGCTATTAGTTTCGAAACAATACTTAGAGGTCATTGCTTTGTTGTAAATTTACATAGGTCATTGGTCTTGATATTTGTTAATTTCATCCTTTGCTAACGCTCATGAAACAAACCGAATATCCCAGCCAAGCATATATCTGTCCAACAAATATATGGCTTTCATGTCTTATTTTTAAAATAAATTACTACAAAGAGCAAAAAGATTTCATGTTCATCTACATTAATTAATTTGCTGATAACAACCAGTTTTAAAACCATTTAACTTTAATTCAGATTAAACTTGCTTCCAATTTATTATTGTGATTGCGATGTTGTAGTGAACAGTTAATGGTCACGAATAAATAAAGGCAACCGTAGTATACCGCTGTCTGAAATTCAAAAATCGATTTAAAACAAACAAATCTATGGGTTACAAACTAGAACTGAGGGAAACACAACAAATATACGAAAAGAACTACGACACAACAGAAACACAACAGAAAGACAACATTCAAATGTAACACACAAAGAACGAACTATAATATAGCAATGACCATTTTCCGGACTTGATACAGGATATGTTAATACAAAAAATGGTGTGTTGAACCTGGTTTTGTGACATACTAACCTCCCACTTTTATGGCAATATTAAATATAATATTAAGATGACAATATAACAAGAAAAGACTACGATACATATAAATAGGAGAACATATAGGTCAGAGAAACACATGAATAATAGCCAACTAAAGGTGCAGGATTAACATTTTATACGCCAGACGCGCCTTCCGTCTACGCAAGACTAACCAGTACCGCTCTGATGAAAAAAGTTTGCAAGTCAAAAAAATAACAAAGTTGAACAAAATTGTGGATTATAAATTCCAAAAAATTGTACTCAAATAGAATAACGCATACTTTTGCAAACAGTAAATTTCTATAAAATGACTATTTAATAGATATAAATGATAAAACCGGTGACTTACATCACAATAAAAACGGATAGTTACATAATCTTAACAAGCATATAAAAATGCACAGCTGCGTAAGCCCAATTGATAAACGATTTTTTCTGATTTGACTTTTTTTCACATATTAGCCTCTTGATTAAGACATAAAGACACATCACCAGAACCCATTCTCTGGACAATTTCGATTTTTAGATCAGTAAAATCGAATTACATACCTTGCAAGGTCTGTTTACCGTATACACCAAAAACTAGCAACAAATCGGTTATTGCATTGCAGTTCGAATCCTATTTTAACAAGCCAATGAGATCCGATTAGGGACCCATCAGTGTTCGTAAAGACCGATTTGTGGACATTGTCCCTCAGAAGAACCTGACCTTTGCCTACGAACATGTTACTAAATTGGAAATGTAACTCATTGATCGACAGTATGCAAATGATACTATTTTATCAGTATTCATACAGATGGTCCAAGGACACAGTTATCGTCCTTTGGTTTTCGTTGTCTACGAATATAGTCCCTAGTGTAAACAGTGTATAACTTGCATGTTTTATTTGATACACTTTCCCAATTTATTTCTTGATATCAAATGCATGAAATATTAAGTAGGGGGATGTTATTACATGTCAAAAATATTTGGGTGCTTAATCTTTATGTTAAGTAGTGAATTGGTCCAGTTCTAAAAGGTCAAATTTTATCACGGCTGAAGCTGTCAAACTGACTTTTACACCCCCTTAACACATAATTGTCAATATTTTTGAGTTAGAGCTGGTAGAAGTTTCTATAATTTTGATATTATTTGTCTCACTGGTAGTACACTACACTGTTAAAATCTTTTTGAGAAAGAGCAGGTGCGATTTTTTTGAATTTGAATTTATTGTCTAAAAAAATGCACTACGAAATAACTCTAAGAGATGGATTCCTGAAATCTAGATTCTGTACTTTGGGAACTTTCCTGAATGATTTGCTGGTTTCAATTTGTCAAACTCAATAAAAGTAAAGGATTTACATCTTTGGTTTACAGAAATTCTGTTAAAATGTGCCATTTTGGCATTCTACGGCTATAGTAAGCATTTTAAAGCAGTTTACATTTTTTTTGCTGACTTTCTATCTGACAGCTTTTTTGTTCCTGATATATGTGTTTTTATGCCTAAATCAAATTTAATTAACCATTTGTGAACTCTGAGTATAGAGAAAAGTAGATTATCACAGAAAAGAGTGCAGAATATTTTTTATTCATGGCCCTGGTTAAACGGCCTAATTGATGTATGTGAAATGAGAAGCGCTTTGTACATCAAATCTGTAGTCCATCACAAATATTTCACTAAATCTGTAGAAAAAAACACTTTATTATATTCAATACAACTTTCTCCTTTATAATGTAGGCTACCTTATTTTTTTTCCCTGTAAGATAGCAAGTGGTCCAAATTTATGCCTATTGAGACTAAAACTAAATGCAAGTTTTCCATTGAAAAGTGAAAAAAAACTGGCCGTCAGACCATATTGTCTTTTTAAAAATTTAAATGCAAGAGTCCTTCAGCAATAAGACTTCTTGTATTATAACACCTTAGTATAGAAATGAGCAAAAAGTAAAATATTTTCACTTCTGATAGCTTCTGTGTGCATTTTTATATGTCAATATGGACTACCGCCTAAATTGACTCTAAATAATTCTCAGTACTACATGGCCCAAGACCATTTTATACTCATGTGGTATACTTTTTGTAACTTTTCTATACATTTAGAGTACATTTAACATATATGTAAGAATAATATAGGCTTAAAAAGCTACAAAAACCTCAAATTGGCTGAGAAAAATGCATATTTATATAAGGCTTCCGTGAATTGGAAAATCTCTGTTTTATGCATAGGCTCATATAAATTTGACTTTGGAATAATTATAATACATCTGATATATACAATGAGTGTGCAGATGCTTTAAATACTTAATATATAATATTCAAGAGCATTTGAAAAGCAATTTTTTGCAAAATTTTAATTTCTTAGGCCAACATCTTGACAGTTGGAGATATTTAATTTCTCCGTAAAAAAAACCATCCAAATATCATTACTAAAATGACCCAAGTTTATCTTATATATGACATATGGCCATGAAACTTGGCAAACTATCTCATTATTGCCTAAGCAAAAGTTATGCAAAGTATTATAAAAATTGGTTAAGTCTTTCTGTCCTATTAGGTCCAAATACACAGTTATCGTCCTTTGGTTTATGTTGTCTACGAATATAGTCCCTAGTGTAAACAGTGTATAACTTGCATGTTTTATTTGATACACTTTCCCAATTTATTTCTTGATATCAAATGCATGAAATATTAAGTAGGGGGATGTTATTACATGTCAAAAATATTTGGGTGCTTAATCTTTATGTTAAGTAGTGAATTGGTCCAGTTCTAAAAGGTCAAATTTTATCACGTCTGAAGCTGTCAAACTGACTTTTACACCCCCTTAACACAGCATTGTCAATATTTTTAGTTAGAGCTGGTAGAAGTTTCTATAATTTTGATATTATTTGTCTCACTGGTAGTACACTACACTGAAAAATCTTTTTGAGAAAGTGCAGGTGTGATTTATTTATTTTGAATATATTGTCTAAAAGAAATGCACTACGAAATAACAGTGTTCTCGGGCCAGATACAAACTGGAATAAAAGTACGCTGTCATGGCTGTTTTTGTCAATTTTGTAGTATTCACGGAAACCAATTAAAAAAAGAAACCGTATAACTCTTATCTGTACCAGAAGCGCATTCCGACAACCAATGTATCTTTGGTGATGCTTAGGTCAAAACAATTGAAAATCAAAAGCTTATCAAAAGGACAATAAGTACAACAAATGCTGGGAATGGAATCAAAGCTTTGATTGAGGTAAATTAGCAGTTTTTGCAATATGCAGTTGATTTGTTGTGTTTTTCATTTCTTAGTGATTCTTAACAATCAGATTGGTCCAACTTGTCTTTTCCGAATTTTACTTTTTTTTCTTATGTGATGACATCTGTTCTGGGTTATATTGAAAGAGAAGCATTCACCATCATGTCTTAATCCTAGACTGGATGTAGGTGTTCCCATTTATTGAATGCAAATATTCTAATCTTATACATAATACATGTATAGATATTTTGATGTATATTATGTATAATGAAGATACAAAAAAAACGTCCTATTTAATAACACATCCATGTTATCTTTAATTAGACTGATTATGTTAAATTTTTATTGACTTAGTAAGATATGGTTTACATTGCAAATAATTGAATAGCACAACCACACAAAATACAGTTAACACGCAGTAATCAACAATGAATCAATAGCTGTTATATATTTCACATACTTTTTTGTTTTACATTCTAAATTGTTTTATAACGTGTATTGTCGTCATTAACTATCTGAAATGAATGATGACATACAAATTATAGCAAACAAAAAAGACATCGGTCGTACTGCTTTGGTTGTATACTTAGGTTGTACAGGAAAGAGCGTGTAGCTCAGACACCATTTTGTTTCCTTTTTTAGTCAGGAATATGACAGTTGTTGTCTATTCGTATGATGTGTTTGTGCTTTCAATTTTACCGTTTACTAGTTTGTATTTGCATTGTGATAGTATTTTGAACTTTTTACATCGGACATTTATTTCATTGTCGACTAATCTAGTTGCAATCTTTCTTGAATAAAATAAAGTTCTCTTTTATAGTCGGGACGATATGTGATAGAACTGTATGCACAATTCTAGAACAAAAGGGACTTTCATCTATTCGTGTCCATACTGACATTTAGTTTATTTATTTCAATTTCTCAAGTTCAACATACATAATGTAGGTGGCTTTTTTCTATGATGTTATCTGATTAAATTGACTTCAGCATCAAATACAAACTAGATGCATCATTTGCAATACAACAAATATTTACGCGGGTTCTATCACAGAGTTTGCTTTTTTTAAATATCATTAGTATGGTTAACTGAAAAAAATTGACATTCATATTCACACAATCGCACAAAAATCGCTTAAACAAAGGAAAACTATATATATTTCAAAATGATTACCTTGTGAGCTTTTTTCTATCCAATAATTTGTTTGTAATTGATGATTTCCAACCTCGCCATGTTTTTAACCTCACGCCCACCGTCAACACTTGCGTCAACCTAATCTATATTATCATAATAAAGCCATACAGTCATATCAATGGCATATGACATAAACTTCTACGCATGTCAGCGATAATTGCAAAATATTAATCACAACGTAAATAAGTCAATTGTTCAGACGGCCGTTAGAATAAAAAAATGAACGAAAACATTTCGCAAAGCTCTTACTTTCATGCATTTATATAGATATGTTTGTGTGATTTCCTTTCTATCTACTTTTATAAAGGATCATTTAAATTGAAATTCCAGAGAATAATCCAGCGCAATGTTGATAGCTAAAAAAGATATAGATTGCAATATATTGAAGTTGTATGAATCTTTTTTGTTTATTATAACATAAAGGGAAAAAAACAATTCACCTCTACAACACACATGCAGATAAAAATATGTAACGTATAATTACCTTACACTGATGTATTCAAATTTGTGTCTTAACAAAATAAACATGCAGATACCCATCACTTGGATTAAAACAACAACTTGTTTGTTGACTTGTTTATATTTGTTTGGATGACACCTACACTACTTATGCATAAAAATTAAACTACAGGAACATCTGAGATGATTCGAAAAGTTAAAGCATCCAAGCATACATTACAATTGAACTATAGATAGTTATATACTATAAGTACATTTAATTTAGTGTATGTTACTGATGACAGGGATATTTTGTAATGCTGGAAAGGAAAACCAACACTTGTTAACTGACGTCTGCGTTTATCTTCATGTTCCTTTAAAATAAATAACGATGCATAATACCATTCTCATCTTTAATACAGAGTTTTAATACCGGAAGAAAGTAAACGACAGATAAAACTCGCATTCTCGATAATCGGTGGTAGCTGTTAGTTTTTTGTTTTATAAAAATATGGTAATATTGAGTTCCTCAATTGGTAGGCATAATTCTTTATTAACCACTTAATAAACGTCAAATCAATTTAAGTGATTACTGTAGCTATGTGCTTGCTTCGTTATCTATTTATTTCAAAACTCTACCCACTGACAATTGTATCACTAGGTAGACAACTTTCGACCTGTTAGTCAAATCCGTATTTTATAATTAACGTCACACGTATACTATGAAGCTTACGTCAACAATGAACTAATGGTTAAAGTTTATCACGAGATCTCAATTTAACCGGTTTGATGATTGATGAGGTGTGCTTATTGAAATTGAGGAATTTAATATGGAAAGCTATGCGACCATGAATTAGTGGTGTGATTTTTAGTGTGATTCCATCACGCATTTTCGCCCTTTTCATGACGTCACAATAAGAAAATTGTAAGTCACAATTCAATTTCAAGCAATGATTTGATTTTCCCAGAACAGATTCTCACAAAAGTGAAAAGAAATATTTGTCACACCGATTAGGTCATGTGAAAATAGCATAAAAATTAGAAGAAAAAAATATCATATTTCAAAATATTGAATAAATTCTCACTGGTAAAACATCATCTATGACTGATTGATTGCCATATATTTTGAGTTTGTACACGTTTTGACTTTGATAGATAACTTATATCATATACTCTTATTTCTATATATAGTTGTTTATACAAGTTGTGACTTGGATGAAGAGTTGTCTCATATGCACCAATACCACATCTTCGTATATCTATGATGTGTTGATTACCAAGTATTTTGAGTTTGTACACATTTTCACTTGAATGGGTGATTAATTCATTGCTGTTAATACACAGAACGACTTTAATTGAGAGTTTTCTGATTGGCACTATGCCTTATCACTTTTTTTTTAATCTTATTGCCACTCATTTCAAAACCGTATCATCTATTCCTATCTATATGACTTAGTGATATTACTCATTATAATCTAAAATGGAGAGATGTGGAATTGGCACATATACCACATCTTTTCATTTCTATCGCTGGTTAAATAGCAAGTATTTTAAGTTTGTACACATTGAGACTAAAATAGATGATAATTGCTGCACATATTTTATTTAGCAAATATGTAATGATTTAAGCCTTTTTCAACTGATTTTTATAGTTCGATCTTGTACTGTTATACCACTGTCCCAGGTTAGGAGGAGGGTATGGATCCCGCTAACATGTTTAACCCCGCCACATAAGTTATGTTTGTGCCTGTCCCAAGTCTGGAGCCTGTAATTCAGTGGTTGTCGTTTGTTTATGTGTTTCATATTTGTCTTTCGTTCATTTTTCAAAAAATAAATAAGGCCGTTAGTATTCTCCTTTGAATGGTTTTACATTGTCTTATCGGGGCCTTTTATAGCTGACTATGCGGTGTGGGCTTTGCTCATTATTGAAGGCGGTACGGTGACCTATAATGTTTAATGTTTGTGTCATTTTGGTCTTTTGTGGATAGTTATCTCATTGGCAATCATACCACATCTTCATTTTTTTTTATCTATAACAGACTATAAAATTGAGAATGGAAATGGGGAATGTATCAAAGAGACAACAACCCGACCATAGAAAAAACAACAGCAGAAGGTCACCAACAGGTCTTCAATGTAACGAGAAATTCCCGCACCCGGAAGCGTCCTTCAGCTGGCCCCTCAACAAATACATACTAGTTCATCGATAATGAACGCCATACTAATTTCCAAATTGTACACAAGAAACTAAAATTAAAATAATACAAGACTAACAAAGACCAGAGGCTCCTGACTTGGGACAGGCGGAAAAATGCGGAGGGGTTAAACATGTTTATGAGATCTCAATCCTCCACCTATACCTCTAGTCAATGTAGAAAAGTAAACGCATAACAATACGTATATTTAAAATTCAATTCAAGAGAAGTCCGAGTCTGATTTCAGAAAATGAAACCAAAGAAAATAAACAAAATGACAATTATACATAAATAACAACAGACTACTAGCAGTTAACTGACATGCCAGCTCCAGACTTCAATTAAACTGATTGAAAGATTATGATTTCATCATATGAATATCAGGCACAATCCTTCCCGTCAGGGGTTTAGTATCATACCATCATAACATATATGAGAAGAACATAACCCGTGTCATACCAACAACTGTTTTTTGAATAAATGTGTTTAGTTCCGATGCAAAGACCCTATAAGTGAATCAATATTAATGCCAAAATATGCAATCTTTAATGACTTGATAACAGTATCGTAACTATATCCCTTCTTAATAAGTCTATTTAAAGGTTTTGTTAGTTTCTGTGGTGAATACTGACATTTTTGTGCTTTTTAAAGAATATTTCCATAATAAATTGGATGTGAAATACCTAAACGTATAAGAAGTCTGCATGTTGAGCTATAGTTACGAATGATGTCCTTATACCGATGATAACATTTAGTAAATGTTTTGACTAGTTTGTGATATCTAAAACCCTGGTGTAATACTTTTTCAGTATTACATAAATTTCTCTCGTTAAAATCTAAAACATTGTTACATACACGAGCGAATCGTACAAGTTGAGATATATAAACTCCGTAAGATGGTGACAAGGGAACGTCACCATCTAAAAATGGATAATTAACGATAGGAAATGAAAAGTCATCTCTTTTATCATAAATTTTAGTATTAAGCTTTCCGTTAATGATATAGATATCCAGATCGAGGAAAGGGCAGTGGTCATTGTTAATATTACCTTTATTTAAAATAAGTTCAACAGGATAAATTTCTTTAATATACAAACTGAAGTCGTCATTATTGAGAGCCAAAATGTCATCCAAATATCTAAAAGTATTATTAAATTTGCTTATCAGATGTTGTGTTGATGGGTCTTTGCTGATTTTTGTCATAAATTGTAACTCATAGCAATACAAAAACAGGTCCGCAATAAGTGGTGCACAGTTAGTCCCCATTGGAATTCCGATATCCTGACGATATACAGAATCACCAAAGCGAACACAAATGTTATCTAGTAAAAATTCAAGGGCATATATAGTATCAAAGCATGTCCAATTGACATAGTTTTTTGGTTTATTGCTTCTAAAAATGACCTAAAAGAGGTTGAACATATATACGTTTATTCACATTCTGACTTTTTAAATGCCCATTTAATTTGGTGGGTGATTTTTTTCTTAATGAGAATGTGAGGCAATATGGTATACAGGGTAGAAAAATCAAAACTTTGCACAGATTCAAAATCACCAATATAAGCATGCAATTTGTCAAGTACATCCAACAAGTTTTTGACACTCCAAAAGTAATTAATTCCACTATTTTCGAAAGTCTTATTTGAACAATTTATTATCAGGTTTTTTATTGTACCAAGTGTACTGGTAAGAAGTATAGATAATTTAGTTGTGGAACAATGGCTTGAAGACGAAATAAATCTATATTTGTAAGGTGTTTTGTGAAGCTTCGGAAGCCAATACATAGTTGGGACTTTCATTGTATTTGGTTCTGCTTGTAAAGCGGAAGCTAAAAGTTTATGTTTGTTACAGATGTCGTTTTCTGAAAATGAAGTCAGTTGGAATGTTGGTGAATTGGTAATTTCTTTTTTCAAAACCTCAATATAAAATTTACGTCAAACAATAATAATATTATTAGCAGCTTTATCGACCGGGACAAAAACAAATTCATGGCTAGTTCTTTTAGTTTATGTTTGATACGAGAAATAGGTTTATTGTGGTTATTGTTAATAATAAAATGTTCTTTAAAATGTTGAATACGTATATCAACTATGTGCATTACTGAATTGAAAAAAGAGTCCAAAGATTTTTTGTCAGCTTTTTCACGTTTGACCCATTTCACACAGTAAGTACGGAGTGAGTCGTGGATGATATTACGACACTCATTCCAATTAATAACTGAAGGGGGACGATATTTAGGTCCTTTACTGAGAAATGATTTTAACTCTCGGTCTTGAACGATGTTAAGATCTCCTGTTATAACATGGGAAATGGGTCCATAAATGTATGTGGAATTAATACAATTACATGAAGTAGGTGTATTATCACTGATGTTAACATCCTTACACAATTGGTTATAATTGAACACAAATTTTCGAGTAGATTTCTTGTTAATATAACAAATAAGAGGGAGTTCAGTATTGTCAAAATATCCAGGAATTTGTTCTTTAACAGAATGATCGTTAAATATACCGGCAATATTTACAAAATCAAAACCTTTATTGACATACTTTATTTTAATAAAATGTTTTATATGATCTTCAGGGCGATCAATTTTAGGAAATAGTTTAGAATTACAATATGCCATAATAATTTGAACTATTTCATACTTAGGACTGTTATATGAAATTGTGTTGCAATCCTCCACAATTTTATTTAACCTATTAACCGGTAACGAACAGAGCTTTATTAACAGATAATGTCTGCCGTTGTTTTTTGAAATAGAGATTAAGTCCGAAATATTGGTATGATTGGTCCGAAATTTTCTTTGATTGCTATTTTTTCTCAGACCGTGAGAACGGTTTTTACGAACAGGTTTAGAAACTATATCCAAAATGTTAACGGAATCGGTTTTTGATATATTACCAATTCCCATGATATTATCATTAAGACCGAGAGGATAGACCGTTTGTAATTTTTTAATCCAATTTAATTCAATTATTTTCCGTGATCGTACAAACTTTGAATGAGATTCACCAGGCTGCTTATTTACTACTTCTAAAGGTTGAACTGATAAACATTTAATAGGATGATTGTGCTTCTTAAGGTGTTGATAAATGATACTTTTGAATTTATTGGGTCTTTTAAAACGATACAGATGTTCTTGAGTGCGTTTAGATAAATATCGTCCAGTTTCACCTACGTACTGAATACAACATCCGCTTTGTTTCATGTGAGTAAATAAATAATACTGTTTGTTTTTCAAGTTATATCAGTTTTAAAATTTATAGAAAATGTGCGACCATTAAACATGGACCTTATCGTATTTTTGGTGGAAAGACGGGGACATGTAAGTCATTTTTTGGCATGACACTTATCGATAGAAGGGTAACCACGATTTTTATTGTTAAAAATGTTAGCGACGGTAGTATTTTTAGATAACCGATTTTGAAGATTAAGACGTGTAGATACCCTTTGAACGAATTTAGATTTTAATATTTTTCCATTTCTTAGCTTCATAATTGTTTTATGTTTGTGAAATATATTATAAAGGAGCAAAGACTTGCGTCCAGAATATGAACCAGCATACAATAAATTAAGTTAATATGTAAAAAAGATAAATCTGTTCTGCTAAAAATGTCAGACGCTATTTTTTTAGTATTAATAACCCGGAAAAGAGGGTATATCTGGGTAGCGACTGACGGCTGATTAAATAGTAGAATGGGGCTGAATATTGAAATACTACTTTTTGATAAATATTCCTAAAATATTGAACTAGAGAAGTTCTCGCTCGGACACACACTCCATAATCTAGTATATTATAAGAGCATAAACCTGAAGCACGGGGAGACACTCTACTGTCTCCACACGGCACTAAAGACAAACTCTGTAAAAAATAAAATTGAGAATGGAAATGGGGAATGTATCAAAGAGACAACAACCCGACCATAGAAAAAACAACAGCAGAAGGTCACCAACAGGTCTTCAATGTAACGAGAAATTCCCGCACCCGGAGGCGTCCTTCAGCTGGCCCCTCAACAAATATATACAAGTTCAGTGATAATGAACGCCATGATACTAATTTCCAAATTGTACACAAGAAACTAAAATTAAAATAATACAAGACTAACAAAGACCAGAGGCTCCTGACTTGGGACAGGCGCAAAAATGCGGCGGGGTTAAACATGTTTATGAGATCTCAACCCTCCCCCTATACCTCTAGTCAATGTAGAAAAGTAAACGCATAACAATACGTACATTTAAAATTCAATTCAAGAGAAGTCCGAGTCTGATGTCAGAAAATGAAACCAAAGAAAATAAACAAAATGACAATTATACATAAATAACAACAGAATACTAGCAGTTTACTGACATGCCAGCTCCAGACTTCAATTAAACTGATTGAAAGATTATGATTTCATCATATGAATATCAGGCACAATCCTTCCCGTCAGGGGTTTAGTATCATACCATCATAACATATATGAGAAGAACATAACCCGTGTCATACCAATAACTGTTTTTTTAATAAATGTGTTTAGTTCCGATGCAAAGACCCTATACGTGAATCAATATTAATGCCAAAATATGCAATCTTTAAGGACTTGACAACAGTATCGTAACTATATCCCTTCTTAATAAGTCTATTTAAAGGTTTTGTTAGTTTCTGTGGTGAATACTGACATTTTTGTGCTTTATAAAGAATATTTCCATAAAAAATTGCATGTTAAATACCTAAACGTATAAGAAGTCTGCATGTTGAGCTATATTTACGAATGATGTCCTTATACCGATGATAAAATTTAGTAAATGTTTTGACTAGTTTGTGATATCTAAAACCCTGGTGTAATAATTTTTCAGTAATACATAAATTTCTATCGTTAAAATCTAAAACATTGTTACATACACGAGCGAATCGTACAAGTTGAGATACATAAACTCCGTAAGATGGTGACAAGGGAACGTCACCATCTAAAAATGGATAATTAACGATAGGAAATGAAAAATCATCTCTTTTATCATAAATTTTAGTATTAAGCTTTCCGTTAATGATATAGATATCAAGATCGAGGAAAGGGCAGTGGTCATCGTTAATATTAGCTTTATTTAAAATAAGTTCAACAGGATAAATTTCTTTAATATACAAACTGAAGTCGTCATTATTGAGAGCCAAAATGTCATCCAAATATCTAAAAGTATTATTAAATTTGTTTATCAGATGTTGTTTTGATGGGTCTTTGCTGATTTTTGTCATAAATTGTAACTCATAGCAATACAAAAACAGGTCCGCAATAAGTGGTGTACAGTTAGTCCCCATTGGAATTCCGATATCCTGACGATATACAGAATCACCAAAGCGAACACAAATGTTATCTAGTAAAAATTCAAGGGCATATATAGTATCAAAGCATGTCCAAATGACATAGTTTTTTTTGTTTATTGCTACTAAAAATGACCTAAAAGAGTTTGAACATATATACATTTATTCACATTTTGACTTTTTAAATGCCCATTTAATTAGGTGGGTGATTTTTTTCTTAATGAGAATGTAAGGCAATGTGGTATACAGGGTAGAAAAATCAAAACTTTGCACAGATTCAAAATCACCAATATAAGCATGCAATTTGTCAAGTACATCCAACAAGTTTTTGACACTCCAAAAGTATTTAATTCCACTATTTTCGAAAGCCTTATTTGAACAATTTAATATCAGGTTTTTTATTGTACCAAGTGTACTGGTAAGAAGTATAGATAATTTAGTTGTGGAACAATGGCTTGAAGACGAAATAAATCTATATTTGTAAGGTGTTTTGTGAAGCTTCGGAAGCCAATACATAGTTGGGACTTTCATTGTATTTGGCTCTGCTTGTAAAGCGGAAGCTAAAAGTTTATGTTTGTTACAGATGTCATTTTCTGAAAATGAAGTCAGTTGGAATGTTGGTGAATTGGTAATTTCTCTTTTCAAAACCTCAATATAAAATTTACGTCAAACAATAATAATATTATTAGCAGCTTTATCGGCCGGGACAAAAACAAATTCATTGGCTAGTTCTTTTAGTTTATGTTTGATACGAGAAATAGGTTTATTGTGGTTATTGTTAATAATAAAATGTTCTTTAAAATGTTGAAAACGTATATCAACTATGTTCATTACTGAATTGAAAAAAGAGTCCAAAGATTTTTTGTCAGCTTTTTCACGTTTGACCCATTTCACACAGTAAGTACGGAGCGAGTCGTGGATGATATTACGACATTCATTCCAATTAATAACTGAAGGGGGACGATATTTAGGTCCTTTACTGAGGAATGATTTTAACTCTCGGTCTTGAACGATGTTAAGATCTCCTGTTATAACATGGGAAATGGGTCCATAAATGTATGCGGAATTAATACAATTACATGAAGTAGGTGTATTATCACTGATGTTAACATCCTTACACAATTGGTTATAATTGAACACAAATTTTCGAGTAGATTTCTTGTTAATATAACAAATAAGAGGGAGTTCAGTATTGTCAAAATATCCAGAAATTTTAGTATTACGCTTTCCGTTAATGATATAGAAATCAAGATCGAGGAATATACCTTTTTATCTTCTGTACGTGTAAGCTTTGTTCCCTGGTGTACACGAACTTTCGTCATTACGTGTAGTAGGACGGGCGAAAAGTCTGCATACTGCATTCACCGAGTTATACTCAAAGCTTGAACATCCATCAGTCGTAGTGCAATGACTGGCACAGTACATGGTATCTTTAGTATCATATATCTTTTTTAAATCCAACCCCGTATCCTCAATATCACATTCTGAATGTTCGTGAACGACAATCCATTTATCAGAAAAACCAGTTGCAAAAATACCTGAAAAATGAAAAATATTTTTGCATTTCTTCGCTACTATATATCTATAATAAGATGCATGTTGTGAACACAATAATATATTTTATCGTTAATTAATGTATTACAACTTCAAATTGCAATGATATAAACTTGTCAGAATAGCCTACTACAAGTGTGATACAGTATTTCTTCACTCGAGACAATTTCAATTTATACGAGGCTTGCCGATGTTTATAAATAGATATAACACTCGATTCTCCCATGGTTGTTATCCGTTCTTTTTACACGTTATGGCATTTCTAAACAATTTTATACCATTTTAACAATATTGTTTATATAGGAAAAAATAAATAAACAAAAAAGAGGAAAAGGGCGAAAAGAATAACAAACAAAAAAACAAACAAAAAAACTGTTACTTGTTTACAATAACACCATGAAACATCAGAATATTTTTTTTTTTACTTATGAACGATATTGAACTGATATTTTGTATTCAAATCATTGTATTGATGCGAATACGGTTAACATTTAATTAATGGAGTCTCTTTTTCATTTATGTCATTCACTGGTATTAACCTTTACAAAGAATCAATGTTTATAAGGTGCGAATGACTATTTTTGAATGAGTTTATCCAGATTGTATAATATGTCCTACTGTTATGCAATTCAATACATATGTCATTACAATTTAATATCCGGGTGCTGAAGGTTCTACTTGATATTAGTTGAAAACATGTATGTCAATATATTGAATAAATACATCATGAAAGAATATTCTAAAAAGGTACACTACTATCTTTTCGGCCTACGTACAGAAACAGTTTGAACACACATGTACATGATGTATGCGTTTATGTCAATGTTTAATTTGTTTTACAAATAGCGTACGAATGTTATATCCTGGTAAAGATCCTTTTACCAATGGTATAGCGTTATGAATAAAAATAGTACAATTTGTGGTATTTCATTTCTGCGTAGTCGAAATGTTAATGAGGAGGTATACCAAGTTTAATTAACCAAAAACTAAAACCCAAAAAATCCTCCAAAGACTGTGATATCTTTGAATGTTATTTGTGGAACGAGATAATTGCATCTATATGTTTGAAAGACAACATTTTAAAAGAAAATAACCGGACAAAATACGACTTTTGTCCCGATTACGCACCAAAATTATCAGCTATATTGTATATTGTTATAAAATATTGAAAACTACACGTCCGAAACGCTTTTCTTTACTTACCTTCATCAGGAACGATTAAAGCCAAATATGTGGTATCCGAAAATATGTAAGTACCGAAACCGGTAAAGAGCTATATGATAAAAAAAAATAGTCAAATTCATCAACAATCAACTGTGCATGAGGGAATTGGAATTTTGGATTCTTAATGATTCCAAGATTTATAATCGGACAATTTTAGTACTTTTTTTAACATCTTGTATAAAATAGGAAGACTTTTGTAATTGAGAATGAGACAACCCTCAACTACAAGATGTAAAATTTAATCAGGATGAAATGCTATAAAACCTTGTTATTTCATTCTTTTATACGGTAAACAGTCCGAGATATCACACAAAGTCTTGTAAGACTGAAAAAATAACAGTTACACACATGTGTTCGTTGACGCAATCACGTAACGTTGACATTTCACATTTAAAATAATAAAGATGTCGAAATGATCACGTGGTATTGTATAGTCAAATTCTCTTGATACATATTATATGTTGGCTTACGTTCGAATTTGTCTTTTGTATTTCCAATCCTGTTTAAGTCAAACAAGACAAAGACACAAAAATGTAGACATTAAAAGCCATTTAGTTTAACCTATTTATCGTTGAACTTTTTGAGAAGATTTCCACGGGGGGTTTTTGTTGTTGGTTCGCTGTCGATCTGTTGATGACCATACATCTTTTATTAATTTAGTTTTGATAGAGAATAATATATTTTTTGGCTATTTTTTGACATTTTTAAAACAAAATTGTTTGAAGATTTTTTGAAGATTACTTCAAAAGGCAGCCACACATTTTTATAAGAAAATTTATTTTTAGAATAAACGACGAAAAAAGGCCGATGAAAAATATTTGTATTTACAATATTAGCGACTTCAACATTGTATGCCTGCAGACAAAATCATTTTCTGAACTGTGTTTGTACTGGTAAGTTGGAATCTGTATATTCAGTTCCATTTCTTTCTATTGATTAGTTGGCAGCGTTACACGTAAACCTGTCCGTTTCAAAAGATTAATGACTGGTACAAATACTCACTTTTATAAGTTGAAGACAAATCTTTTTCAAGCAATTTTTTCAGAGTATACTGTAAACTTTTTATTTAAAAAAATGAAAGGAAGCTAATCAATAATCCTCTTTAACACGTTTGAGATCGAAATGAACACTTTGAATTCATTTATTCCAAATATATTTCCTGTCAAACTGCAATGTCGTCAAAGAAGTGGTCCATTTGAATTGTATATCCTGGTTAAAGGCTAGATTCTGTAGGTAACTTTAACAAAATGCATGTAAACATATTGTAAATATATATAAAGGCTTAGAAAAGACTTTAAAACTAGATTCAATGGAACATTTCAAGGCGTGAAGAAAAATGAAAACAAAATCGTTTGATTTTAATGGCAGCGTGTTTATTTGTTTAACATGTAGCGTATGGCATGCATGTATAAAGTAAAATCACAAACATTATGAACTCTGAGGAAAGATTCAAAAAGGAAAATCTCTAGTCAAAAGGCAAAATCAATATAAAATATAGCCTATTGCCAATACTATTGCGTAATAAACAGTAATATTTCGAATTATCTATTTAGGTCTTTACTTAGTTGCAAAAATCAAGGTTTGGCTAGTTTTATTTTTATGTGGAATCAGATATTTGTTGTATTTTCCAATAATTTAATTTTTGATGTTACGCGTTTTATGATTTGCTGACTTTGTCATTTTTATCAGCACATAGACATAATTTAGTCCTGTGATCGTGACGTCATTAACAATTTTTATGGTTTACTCCGGTTTAAAATGGAATTTTGAATTACATTATAAGAAATAACTGTAATATTTTGTTCTGTCTTTTCGAAATAACATATACAAATATGCGGGTTATTCAGTGTGCACCACATTTAAAAGTATTAACAAAAAAACGTTTGGGATTATGAATATTGAAATTGTTAGAAGCTCTTTGGTTTTGAAAGGATTGTAATTTGCATATGTGATTATTAAGATACAGATCGTGCTCCACATATGTCACCCGTCGTGTTGCTCATGGAATAACACCCCCGGTAAATTGTCTAGTTCGGTAGGTCACATTCATGAAATGAAAAGGGATTGTAGTAACGACGTAAGGAACATACGTTAATATTGATTCACTTATAGGGTCGTGGCATCGGAACAAAACACATTTTTTCAAAAACCAGTTGTTGGCATGACACGGGTTATGTTCTTCTCATATATTTTATGATGGTATGATACTAAACCCCTAACGGGAAGGATCATGCCTGATATTCATATCAGTTTAATTGAAGTTTTGGAGCAGGCATGTCAGTTAACTGCTAGTAGTCTGTTGTTATTTATGTATAATTGTCATTTTTTTTTTATTTTCTTTGGTTTCATCTTCTGACATCATACTCGGACTTCTCTTTTATTGAAATGTACATATTGTTATGCGTTTTTTCTACATTGGCTAGAGGTATAGGGGAGGGTTGAGATCTCATCAACATGTTTAACCCCGCCGCATTTTTGCGCCTGTCCCAAGTCATGAGCCTCTGGTCTTTGTGAGTCTTGTATTATTTCAATTTAAGTTTCTTGTGTACAATTTTGAAATTAGTATGGCGTTCATTATCATTGAACTAGTAAATATTTGTTTAGGGGCCAGCTGAAGGACGCCTCCGGTTGCGGGAATTTCTCGTTACATTGATGAAATGTCGGTAACCTTCTGCTTCATTTTTTCTAGGGTCGGGTTGTTGTCTCTTTGATGCATCCCTAATTTCCATTCTCAATTTTTAATCGATATCTCCTGAAAAACAGTTATATCATAACGGTCAATCATCTCGTGATGGCGTACATAAAATTCACGAAGGGACAATTTCTACTTCAGCATTTGAAACTCTTGTGAGCAGTTCCTTCTAATAAGAACATTTTGATAGAAAATACAAGCACGGTTATATCGTATTAATTGGGTGATATACGCCCTGTATGCAGGTGCTGTTAGAATGTTGCTAATTATAAATGGAAATTTCACCATTGGAAAGCTGAATTCATATCTTTTGTCCTAAAGTTTTGTTGTCAACCGACCCTCATTGTCAATTTCTAGGTGTGAGTCAATATACGAGTTCTATCTGACTGTATCTGTTGTATCCTGTATCTCGAGTTCGATAAAATAAATGCTTTCAATATTGTCACAAAATTTTAAATTATTCACTAAGAATTAGGGAACATAATCTATATAGAGGAAAGTATAGTTACATAATGTTGCTTACTTCTTATCTTACTTCCTAAGAATTTCATGTATGAAGTCAGTCTCATAATAATAAAGACACACCAAGTCGACAAGAAGAGGGGAATATTTGGTCCCTATTGGAGTGCCCACAGTCGGTTGAAAAACACAACTATGTTGTCACTAAAACAAAATCAAGCACCTTGATAATGTCAGTTTCATTATTTTTTTTTGTTTCAATCATAGCGATCCTTTACAAAGTAGGATTTATCCGTCCCGATAACAAGATACTTGTATCTACGTTGGCCAATCTTTGTTATGGAACAAAGCAATACCAACTCTTTCAATTTGTCTTTTAATTTGGAATGTGGAATACTTGTGTAATGTGTTGACAAGTCAAATGTTTCAATACTATTACAAGATGAAAGAGAGTGAATAGATTGTATGTACCCTTAAATATCTTTTGCATTTTTTAGAAAACAACAATGTTTTTGCATCACAAAATCATTTGCACCTGAATCAAAAGAATTCTACAATTCCAGATAAAATGATTTATATATATATATATATTCTAGAATAAAAATTCAGCTTTAAATTATTCTTTTTTTTATAAACCATTTAAGATTTATTTGTACAACATCCTATTGCCCCTATCAAGTCCTAGGCCGTGTTCACATTGACCTAAATTCGGTGTTGTGTTAGTGTAACTCACACGTAAACTAAACACAATTGCGTTCCCATTGATAAAACTCACTGTTTACATGTAGTTTAAATCATGTTTTATCACACACAGTTGATAGTCAAAGTAGGCCTTGTGTAGGTTAAGTGTACACAAAACTAAGCATTTAGGACAATTGTTTTACCGTGTATATATTTAAGGAAGAAACTATTTTTAATTAAAATTGATATTTTTGATAATTATTAGTATAGTTCTTTACAAAAAATATTGTCTAAATTTTACAGATTTTTTTCTACGTAATGAACATTTAAATGACATATAGTTTACAAGTGGGAACAAATCTTATGTACAGGTAGCTAAACAAGGTGTATAGATGTGGACAAATGTAAAGTGAAACCAGAGTACACTACACTAAACTAATTGTAAACATGTTAACTATACACGGCGTTTGGTGTGAACACGGCCCTATATTCATATTACAATTTAGTAAAATATTGCACCAGCTCCTGTTATAAGTGTTCCTGCTATTCTTGTTTGTAAGCAATGAATAGTTATGTTTTTTTCAAATATTATGATAGAACCCTGTGAACATCTCATCAACCTGAATTTATAATTATACATATAAGATAACATATCAAATTTGTATTATTCCTATATAAACATGTTAAACTCTTTTATATTGAACTGTACAACAACGAATGCCTCTATCAACTAATATCTTCATTGCTTTGTTTTTAAAAGTTGACGATATATATTCGTCAAGTAAATAGATTGCTAGTCTTGTAGTACTCTAATTTTAGTTTCGTGTGTACAATTTAGAAATTAATATGACGTTTATTATCACTGGACTAGTAAATATTTGTTTAGGGGCCAGCTGAAGGACGCCTCTTGGTGCGGGATTTTTTGCTACATTTAAGACCTGTTGGTGACCTTCTGCTGTTGTTTTTTCTATGGTCGGGTTTTTGTGTCATTGACACATTCCCCGTTTTCATTTTCAATTTTATATTATAATTTATCATTGATACACTCATTTTGCCTATTATATTGATATTAAGTTGTTTATCTTCTGAGGATCAATTAATTTTGATACAATGGCTGTCCATTGTATTGATTTAAAAAATTGGATTTAATATTTTAAAAAAGGTATAAGGAAAAAGAAAATAACACGTAATCTTATAATTAGAAAACTGTTCTACAATTACCTCATACATATATATGTATTGTTTCACTTAATTTGTAAATGTACAGATAATTTTGATTTTATTCATCTTCCACGAGGATGAGACGTTAATTTTGTAATAATCATTTACAAAACATTTATATTGAATTCCCTCCCATTAAAAAAAAATGTGAAAACATGGGTAAACTTTTTCTTGATAATTTAGAAAGATTTTAAGACAGGAAATAAGAAAAAAAAACAGAGAAGTAAATGAATAGTCAAATTATAATAGAAAGGCATTCATAATTGGATCGATACGCGTTTGTTGTCCCGTTTTACATGTACATATATTAAGATGTGGAATAATGAAAAATAAAATAACTAAACTGTAAGAAGTATCATATCATTTCATCCGTTTTCACATGTTTTCTACTGCTTCTTGTATTCATGGAAGAAATTGTTCAATTCAATTTTGTTAAATACACAAGCAATATTTATCTAGGTGATAAATGGAGAAAAACAAATCAACACTTTTCTAAAATGTCCTATAACAAAATTAAATTTGAAAAACTATGTTACTCACCTTGTAGTAATACAGCAGCGATAATCACTGACAATGTTAATACCATTTCCATCAGCTTTTCAACAATACAAATCTCAAACAAAACTTGAATTCACTTCTTTACATCATCAATTCACTTTCTTTTATTCCTTAATTATTCTATTTCATAAACTTAATTGAGAGACATTCATTCAACTGTAAGCATCAATAAGAAATACGTTGAAAAAAAGTACGTAGACTAAATTTGGACTAAATCAGGTGATATTGGATAAAAGTGAGGTAATGGAAAACAGAATTGTAAAATCCGTCATTCTATCGAATTAATCAACCAATAATCACACGATGTATGATAACTCATCAAGTTAGAGTGTGTAGGGCCGTGTTCACACCAAACGCCGTGTACAGTAAACATGTTTACATTTGGTTTAATGTAATCGACACTAGTTTCACATCAGATTTGTCCACATCTATACACCTTGTTTAGATACCTGTACATAAGATATGTTCACATTTGTAAACTTTATTTAACTACATTTGAAAATGCCTATACCAAGTCAGGAATATGACAGTTCTTGGCCATTCGTTTTTGATGCGTTTGTTATTTGATTTTGCCATGTGATTATGGACTTTCCTAATTGATTTTCCTCTGAGTTCAGTATTTTTGTGATTTTACTTTTTATGTCATTTAAATGTTAATTACGTAGAACCGAACTAAAAATTTCGAACAACTGTTCTAGCAGTAAGGGAACGACAATTTGACTTAAAAAAAGGGGGGGGGGGGGGTTCCACAATTATATTGAAAACAATCGGGTCATACAGATGATAAGAATGAAAAAAAATAGTCTGAATCCGAAGTTTCCCCATACATTATAGTGATAAATATTGAATTGGTATCATCGGAAAAAATTGAACAGCAACTTTCACGCGAGAAAAATTCGGACTCACACCCCCCCTCTTTTTTTTTTTTTTTTTTTTTTTTTTTTTTTTAAAGTAAAGTGATTCTTCCTTTAAGAAAGTCATGTTGGATGATATGTAGTAGTTTAAAGATGTCTCGCCTACGCATTGAAAATGTAGGCTGCATCAGCGTGCTTATAGACAAAATAAAGAACTGCGATGTTAAGGATCACTACATTTCTATCTATTCTGCTTGTTTCAAATGGTATGGTTTCTACAAGTTGTTTTTTGTTGACAAAGGGAGAGGGTGAGAGGGTGATATTCTTTGTTTATTTCTAAGGCAGCAACCATTGGATTTTCGGGGGGGGGGGGGGGGGGGGGGGTGGTGCTATGGATTTCTTTTCTGGACATTTTTTTTTTTAGCGACCAGTCGAACACAATTTTTTTTTTCAATTTTAGTATTACATAAAGTGGCAGCTGAAGGTAAAACAAACATTTTTGTTTTCGCCAAAAACTGGAAACAAACGTTTTTTCTTCAAAAAAGTCCATAGCCCCCCTCCCCCCCCCGAAAATCAAATGGTTGCTGCCTTAGATTTAAACTACTTTTTGTGTCGGGATGTATAAGTTTCCGGCCACGTCCACTATTATGTTTTGTCTATATGACGAGTTAAGCCTTTTTCAACTGATTGTTATAGTTCGTTCTTAATATGTTGTACTGTTATACCACTGTCCCAGGTTAGCGGGAGGGTTGGGATCCCGCCAACATGTTTAACCGCGCCACATTATTTATGTATGTGCCTGTCCCAAGTCAGGAGCCTGCAATTCAGTGGTTGTCGTTTGTATATGTGTTACATATTTGCATTTCGTTCATTTGTTTACATAAATAAAGCCGTTAGTTTTCCCGCTGGAATTTTTTTACATTGTCTTATCGGGGCCTTTTATAGCTGATGATATGCGGTATGGGCTTTGATCATTGTTGAAGGCCGTACGATGACCTATAATTTGTTAATAATTGTGTCATTTTGATCTTTTGTGGATAGTTGTCACATTGGCAATCATACCACATCTTCTTTTTTATATTATATCAATGGGGACGTAATTATGTTTAGTTTATGTGTGAGTAACACAACACCGAGTAAAGGTCAATGTGAACACGAACTAAGTAAATGTAGAATCTTTGGTTAGCTGGGCTGTCAGCTGTACCATGATGTTATTACTAGGTGAGGTATACTATCCTCCTTTTGGATTAGTCACACCCTTCTCTGTTGTTTGTGTTTGTCTTTTTATATTTTATGGCATGGCGTTGTCAGTTTATTTTCGATTTATAAGTCCTTCTTCTACAGATAGCTATATTGAGTATCTGTTGGACTAGTCTATTCTTAAATGAAAATAGTTTACCTAACTTATAATGACTTCGCGGTTGCGCTAGCAAGCAAACTTAGCAAAGATATTACTTTTCTTACATACTCAATGAAGTCAGTTGTAGTAATGATTATATTAGAAAGTCGTATTTTTGGTTTGTGTCGAATGTTATTATGTCTGTTTATTGTGGGCACATCGTTGTCAATATAAAAAGAACTAGAACACACCCGTGATATCGCGGGTCCCTGACTGAATTAAAGTATATAACTATGCGTATCCTTATTTTAGTAGTGGTATTGCCATCTGATAAAGTCATGCCGATTATAAGATACACAGTTTTCTCTGCTTTCAAATCTTTCTGTTTGAACCCATCGACCTGGAACTTGTCAATTATTGGTAACATTAATTATTTGGAAAACAAAAGGTCCTGGAATGGAATGTTTTTTAATTAACAGCATTGTCCTATATTAGTCTTGCTGATTAAAATACTACAATAGGGAACAATTTGACAATGATTGAATTAAGCAGTGTCAACCCTTCGATTATGACCCATGTATATAGCAAAACCCTTAATACGCCGTTTGGTGGTGCGCCTGTAAATGTGGAACGGACAGATAAGGTAATAGGTGAATATACTATTGGTATCGGTATCGGATTGGACCCGGAACTTGTTAATTACTGGTAATATTATTTATGTGGAAAACAAAAGGGTCTGGAGTGGTGTAATTTTTAATCTACACCATTGTCCTATTTTAGCTATATGTAAAGTTGAATTCTTTGATTTGTGGTTTTTACCCGATGACGGCTGACAAATTGGACCTCGTAATTTTAGTATTATAGATATACCGTTTGTTTCTCCGTTTAAAAGGTTTTACACTAGTAATTTCTTGGGACCCTTTATAGCTAATTGTTCGTAGCGAGTCAAAGCTCCGTGTTGAAGGCCGTAGCATGACCTGAAATGGTTTACTTTTATGAATTATTACTTGCATGGAGAGTTGTCCCATTGGCAATCAGACCACATCTTCCTATATCTATATATAATGTGGTTGTTATACCCGTTACTAGCTTTAAAACAAGGTTAAATCGACCAGTTTGTATATAAGGAAATGCCCCACCCAGTCAAGAATATGATAGCTGTTATCCGTTTGTTCATGTGTAGGAGTTTATGGTTTTGATGTTGCCATTTGTTTCATTTCGTTTAAAATTGTCCTCGGATGTACGCATTTTTGTTGTAAAACTTTTTAAACAAGAAACTAGTGACTCAGTTATCACTTATATGTTCATGATCTGGATGATATTTTTTCGTTGAATAATCCAGAGTTCTCTAAATATACTTCAGAAATTTACCCAAACGAACTTACTTTAACTAAATCTAACATAAACAGCAGCAGTTGTCCTTTTCTAGATTTAGACATTTCAATTTCAAACGGGAAACTTCACACTAAAATTTACGACAAAAGAGACGATTTTTCATTTCCTATTGTTAATTTTCCTTTTTTAGACGGCGATGTGCCTTTGGCTCCATCATACGGTGTTTATATATCGCAACTCGTTCAGTTTGCCCGTGTGTGTTCTGATGTCATAGATTTTAACGAACGTAATCAATGCATCACTGGTAAATTGTTGTGTCAGGGATTTCGATACCATAAATTACTTAAAACTTTTACTAAATTCTTTCATAGATACAAAGATTTAATTAGTAAATTTGGCTATACCTGTAGAAAGCTTATTAAAAATGGTATTTCACATCCTAAATTTTATGGTAATATTGTACTTAAAGCGAGGAAATCACTACGTGATCCTTGTAAACTCATCGAACCTTTAAACAAACTTATAAGTAAGGGTTATCGTACCAATATTGTAAATAGATCTCTGAATATAGTTCACATTGGTACTAATATTGATTTTGTCATTAGCAAATTAAAACATAACTAAATTTCACTATCTTTTGCGGCGAGATGTATAGAGACACAGACACGTTATTTTTTTATTTCTATAGAAGTCGCTCCTCACTATCCTACTACCTGTCGATACATTTATTTTTGGCATTGCACTAGTCATGTCTTCTTTGACTATTAATGACGTTAAAATACTAAATCCCTGGGATTTGTTTTAGTTGATTTTAGTCTCTGATGCATGATTTTTTATTATTAATTAGTTTTGGCTTTTAGCTAGCTGTCAGTAACTGCGAGTACTCTCAAATCGTATTTTCTTGTTAATTCGACCTGTTGATACTGTTTATAATGCTTCTTTTTTTTTCATTTATATGGATCTTGTCTGTACACCAGCTTTGATTATTTGTAATAACTTCAATTTTTCATTTATTCTTACTAAATTTGTATTAACTTCAAGATTATAATTATTTTTTTAAAACCGTTTTTTTTTTTCTAAAGTGAATTTTGATTGGTTAAATATTTCTCAGTGATGTCCTGCCATGGCCTTGTTTGAATTTTTTTGTTAGCTTGTTGGTCATGAATGGTTGTCTCTAATATTTAATTAACTGTGCATTTGTATTCAGATATCGCAGATCAAATTTATTCGTTCATTGTGTAAGCATACGTTTTTTGATTGAGTTAAGTCTGCCAATTGATATTTTATCGTGTGGTTTTCTATGTTGTGATGTTATGCTATTGCTTCAGAAAAAGGGAGAAGGTTTGGATCCATTAAAACGTTTAATCCGCTGCAAATGTTTGCACCTGTCCTAAGTCAGGAATCTGATATACAGTAGTTGTCGTTTGTTTATGTAATATATACGTGTTTCTCGTTTCTCGTTTTGTTTTTATAGATTCGGATAGGATGGAGAGTTGTCTCATTGGCACTCACACCACATCTTCCTATATTTATGAGTTATTTGTCTTTTTTTATATAAAGTACAAGAGGATGTCATAACAGTGCAAGGTTTTGCTAGCTTTAGAACCACATTTAATCCATCATGTTGTTTGCAAAGTACTCGTCAGGAATTTGACAGTTGTTTTCCGTTCGTTGCGCTAATTGATATTGCATGTGAATTCTAACCTGTGTCAGCTTCAATCAATGGACTTCCTATGAAATAATTTATCTTAGAGTTTGCAATTTTTGACTGACAGTTTTATATAAAAACTGTAATCCATCTTCCTGATTGTCATCAGTACTATTCAATATTTACGTTTGATGTACTATTTTTACAAACAAAATGTTGTGACATAATAGGTTCATCGAAATATTCATCTATTGAAACTGTTTCCGTATTAACTTGGCAAATCGTTCATTCTTTTTTAGAAAAAAAAATGTTTTGATCCGTTACGGAATGCTTATACCCAAGGTCCTGTTATAGGGGTCGACCGGGAGGAAGGCTGGGCATATGGCCTGCCACCAGGAAACGAGGGTGAATAAACTATATCCTCTGTATTTATACATACCGTCTTTGTGGTATTTTGTTACATAGTTTTGTAAACTTGTCTTTTTCTTTTGCTTATGTGGTTGTCTATATTTCATTTTGATTTTTTTATAATGAAATATCTGTTTATAGTGATTAAGATTAAAACAGAATTGATGACCAGAATTTAAGGAAGGCACATTTTTATTAATATATATCTGAGGTAAAATGATTGAAATGTGCAATTTCGTCAACTACGGAGAAAGGTCCTTTAAAATTCTATAACGACTTTAGTATTATTGAAATATCAAAGCTGTTTTTTATACATTACCTTTATTACCAGTGTAATATTGTAATATTTTCCAGTGTCCAATACAAGAGGGGCGAAATATACCATAGGATCATTTAAAAAAGTAGAAAACTGACAAAGTCATGGCTTCAAAAAATTCTATATGACTATCATTATGGCATGTTTAGCATTGGTTTTGAATTATTCGAAACAAATGTGTGTTGATCTGCAATATGTTTCTAATTTTTTTTAAGTACTTACTTTAGCTGAACTTCATTTTTTTATGACTAGAACATCACTAATATAGCAAATGTAAAATTAACGTCCATCTATCATACCCGAGAATATCTTTTATTTTTAATTACCAACACCTTTTACAACAGAGTACACTGTACGGTTAAATATGAAAGTATACGCCTACGATCATGGATTATTGCTATGCGTTATAGACAGATAGACAAATTATACGCCTAAGATCATGGATTATTGCTATGCGTTATAGATTGACAAATTATACGCCTAAGATCATGGATTATTGCTATGCGTTATAGACTGAATGACAAATTATACTCCTAAGATCATAGATTATTGCTATGCGTTATATACTGATAGACAAATTATACGCCTAAGATCATGGATTATTGCAATGCGTTATAGACTGATAGACAAATTATACGCCTAAGATCATGGATTGTTGCTATGCGTTATAGACTGATTGACAAATTATACGCCTAAGATCATAGATTATTGCTATGTGTTATAGACTGATTAACAAATTATACGCCTAAGATAATGGATTATTGCTATGCGTAATAGACTGATAGACACATTGCAATGTTAGCGTTTAAATAAGTTAATTTTATTCGAAAAAAACACCATACCATTTAGTTACCATTCAAATTTGATACCAAAGATGTTATGAAAGATATCAAGTCTTATCATTTAGCTTATTATAGCCCAAATTCGTATAAGGGCTAATACAGATTTATTTCCCCGAGGGTATCAGCAGCCCAGTAGTCAGAACTTTTTGTGCTGACATTAATTGTCATTGATATGGTTATATTAAAAAGAATTACTAGACAATTTAAGAGTTCCAATATTCGAGACCAAAGTGGTGGTGGCCTGCAAATAATAATAACGCATATATTATTGGTGCAATACCTTCCAGTTTGAGATGCATTTAGATTTCAGGGGCAAAAGGAAAATGTAGTTTTCCAAATCAGAATAATGCATGTGAATTTCAGGTTTAAGGACATAATGTATTTGAAGGGAATTGTTTATACACTGAGATCAACATGCATAGCTTATGAGAGCAGTAGAACTATTTTACTCAAGATGTTGTTGAAATATTTTTTCTGACCTCACTCATTATCTTGAACCTTTTATGGATACAAAGTTACAACTAGATGCAAAGCACTTCTATGTATGAAAACAACTGTATAAAATGTATTTAATAATTTTCTAGTGCATTTTTTGAAATATATGCTACATTTACCTAACATACATAATTCCTCTTGTTAACCTTTATCTGCTTGACCTCCTTATTATATACACATATGTGAATTTAAATAAAAATTCACACAGTTAAAGCTTATTTAACGAAAATAATCAAAATTAAACTAAACCAAAGCGAACCAGAAAGTTGGATATGGTATAGACTGTACTACAGACACAAATACATCAAATTATATGCATAACAGCATATTTCTGCTCCTTTTTTTTTGAGGTTACCCAGTTTTAACATGTAAATAAATTTCTAAGTAGCACAATTATAAAAAAGAATATACCGCTCGCTCCACTTGTAGAGCACCAGCCTCAATAAAACTCATTTTCAAAAATTTCGCTCACTCCATATTTTTTTTAGCTTTTGTCCAAAGAACTATAAATCGAATTGGTGTGGCCTTACCTTAGCTGTATTTTGTAAAACTTTTAGGAATTTTGGTCATCAATGCTCTTCAACTTCGTTATTTATTTGGTCTTTTTAACGTTTTTGGATTCGAGCGTCATTGATGAGTCTTTTATAGACGAAACACAAGTCTATCGTCTATACTAAACTTAGTCCTGGTATATATGATTAGTTTATTTACATACAAATAATATTGCAAATATGAGGCCTTCGTTGTTATCTTCAATGTCTATGTTAGTTAAAAAAATGCATTACATGGACTTTTTCATACAATCAGATTGATAACCAGCTCGAAACATTGATTAAACACTATTGCTTGCTGTGTAGAGTTATATGGTGTATGATGGCGAATAAGACATTTTTTCACAGGATATCAAAGAGGGACGAAAGACACCAAAGGGACAGTCAAACTCGTAAATCTAAAACAAACTGACAACGCCATGGCTAAAAATGAAAAAGACAAACAGAAAAACAATAGTACACATGACACAACATAGAAAACTAAAGAATAAACAACACGAACCCCACCAAAAACTAGGGGTGATCTCAGGTGCTCCGGAAGGGTAAGCAGATCCTGCTCCACATGCGGCACCCGTCGTGTTGCTTATGTGATTACAAATCCGGTAAATAGTCTAATTCGGTAGGTCAAATTCATGAAAGGGAAGGGGATTGTAGTTAAGACGTAAGGAACATATCCGATATCATTTGTGAAACGGTTATTCCATAACGGTCAACCAACTCGTGATGGCGTCCGTAAAATTTACGAAGGGATGATTTCAACTTCACCATTTGGAACTCTTGGTTTAATAGCTTCCTTGTGAGCAGTAACCCTCTATCAAGAAAATCATGATAGGAAATGCAAGCACGGGAATATCGTATCAATTGGGAGATATATACCCCGTATGCAGGTGCTGCTGGAATGTTGCTACTTAGAAATGGAAAGTTCACAATTGGAAAGCTGAAATCATCTCTTTTGTCGTAAAGTTTTGTCTTCAACCGACCCTCATTGTCAATTTCTAGATGTAAGTCAAGATATGAAGCCGACTTAACTGTATCTGTAGTCAATGACACATTCATTAACAACTTACGGTCACCTTACAGCTTTTAACAATGAGCAAATCACATACCGCATAGTCAGCTACAACAGGCCAATTACAGGTTTATATAGTTTTATATTGTAGAAATTAGTTACAAGTGGTGGAATCCTGTGACGTGTTGTAAATGATGACATTTGATTTTCCACTGGTATCCATCGTATTTCTTTACCTAACAAAAGTACATTTTATCTAATTTACTTCAGGATATATACAAACAAAAATACTACGTATTTCAAACATGTGAAACAATCAATAGTGTTATTGAAACTTCAGTGCTCTAAGGGGAACAATCCACATTTTTTTGCAAATCTTTTTTTAAAATTAATCGGCAGATATTTTACTTTATTTGTGTTAATTCGTGCTATTAATGAAATAAATCGTTCTTTTTTTAACGACGACGACTCTGTTATTTGCTCGATAGTTCTATGGAAAGAACGTTTTGTAAAAAAGTTTCAAACCAATAAATGAAAATAAAAATGAGCCTCAAAGTTGCAACTGAGTATGAGTGATTTTTTACACTAGCTTACTTACGTTTAGACATAATAATGCAAATACCTAGCACAAAGGCAAATTCAAAAGTGGAAAATAACAAAAATATCAACAAATTAAATGTTGTAAATCATTGCAACAATTGAAATATACTTGCCATATTTCTGATTATTGAAAAGCCAACGAACGACTAATTACAACTTTTAATGTGAATAATCCATGCTAACGTGACAGACGATTTTATAACATATAAGGGAATTGGTATTCAAATAAATCAAAAGTAATGTACAATGACTGTTCAGCGAACAGAAAGTCCCTAACTTGAACTAAACTACCCATTAGCATACACTGATACTATTTGTATATATCATAACTAGGAGTCAATCGCACGAGTCCGTAAATAACTCGTTAATATCAGTGGGAAAAATGGCTATAATACACAAACACTCGCAACAGTGTTTAGGCATTCGGTAAAGGAGAGGTAAATATGTTCTGATAAATGCTTATGGATTGATTTGTCTTTAAAAAAGCTCGTTACAATCTGTAAGTAGTATAAACCGATTGAATTATAATGTGACTATTTGTAAACACTGCTCACAAGTATCCACAAATGAGTCGAACTATCTTTGTGTTGATACATTTTGATTATAACGAGTGTGATGGTTTTTATCTCAGTATTGCTGTGTTACGATGGCTTCACAATTTGTTTCGACTTTGTAAGTACACTCTACGTGCATTAATGAGTACTTAAAATATGTTTACTATACTAGTCAACAAAAGAAACGATACACGACTTTGAAATAAAACTCATCAAAAAGTCTAAAATATATAACAATATGAGATACACCATTTTAAAAAGCTTTCATTTGCAATGTATGCACATGTGATAATGAAAATCAAAACTTGTCGGAAAGTATCTAAATTCCGTGTGAACGATTATTATTTCAATTTGCTAATCAAGTTGTATTTCGTGTTGTAACTAATGGTTAAAAATATTGTTTTTTTCACATTTTTGGGAAAAAAAGTGTTGTTTTGAAATCTCAAAAAATGCAAAAAAAATCAATGCTTTAGATATGAAAACAACACACAGTAAATTTGGAACCTCTCGAATTAGTTTTAAGATTGTGACCGCTTTTTGAATATCACTTAACACATACTGTCTATGGTTAATCAGTTGATAATGTGTATATTTTAACGATTTCTCGTGGGGCCGAACTTCCTTAACAAATAAACGAAGAAACTGTATGATTTTTTAAAACAAAATTAATGGCAAACATTGTCTTTACCTTTAAATGAGAGGTTGGCATCATTAGTTGAACTTCTGTTTTTCAAATTGTCGTTTTATGTAAATTTTGTAAAAATAAAATAAATCGCCAAAAAACGTCACGAAAGCAAAAAAATATTTTTTTTAAACGGATTTAGATTTTCATAATGATTAAGTATTATCACCTTCAATATTGAAAACTTTATCTTTAATTTGAAAACAAGTCTTGTATCGTTTCTTTTGTTGACTAGTCTATTATCTTAAAAGAAAAAAATATGCATTAACGTGCTCTTACATAATCATGATAATATGTTTCATTTAGAGAGATGGTTTTTAAAGAAGGAAAATCAAATACTTTCAATTGTTATTATCAAGGAATGTCAGTTTCATCTCAACTCAACTTTAAATAAAGGCAAGGCGCCGAAAAAAACAAATACAAAAATCCTTTGGCTCTCAACTATCTCTTTTTTAGATCAGAAAATACTTTCAATCACCCACCCCGAGTTATATAAAACTTTGGCAAAAAAATGTAAATAAATCGTACCTACTGCTAAAAACACTGAGACAAATCGTGTAAATTTAGTTAATGTTCCAAGGAACCATACCCAAACTGTATATTTAGGCAACACAAGGCAGGTTAGTATACGATAGTTCATTCATCTTTCACAAATTATGTAAAAAAAGATGTGTTTGCTGAACGCTCGAGCGGATGTAAATAGCCTTGTGGTACTCTTGATTATCATGTTCGATTTGAGCATATATATAATTTTTAGACTTTGACAAAGTCTACGTCACTTGAAAAGGTGTGCGTCACTTCTTGGAAGTATGACATTTTAAAAGCTCTTTTCGAAAAAAGAAAAATCGCTAAAGGATTAAATGCCCTTAAATGAGGACATGTTTTACCCACTATTGTGTAATGAGCAAAAACTATGGAAGATAGATAAAACAAAACTGATAATAATAACTAATCAACAAAACAAAGATTTTTATCACAAAACAGTTGAACTCAGAGGAAAATTCAAAACAAAATGTCCTTAATCAAATGAAAAAATCAAATGATAAAACTAATCAAACAAATGGACAACAACTGTACAGGCATTTGTAAAAGTAGAATATGGTTGATATAATCTGGTTTTATAGTACTAAACCTTTCACTTGTATGACAGTCGCTTCAAATTACATTTTTTTACAACTACAATGTATGCGTGAATGAAACAGACATACTAGGTAAATTTGTCAAAATATAGGTACACCCGTAGTCACTGAATCTAAAAACAAACAAATATCTAACAAAGAAGCACACCTCCTTTGCATTTTTTGAGTGTTGTTACTTGCCCAATTTGTTCTTTTTTTTTAAAACGGATTTTCCGTTTTGTTTTTTTCGAATCCATTTTGTTGTTGTTGTTTAACTTTTGACTATTTCAGTTTGCTATATATCTTAAGATTCGATCGAACAAATATGACTCTTTTTGTCTGCAATGAAATATTATGTTTATTTGAGGTTTATCTTTTGCATTGTCTTGGAAATTATCAAACTAGAGATACAAGATACTACAGACACAGTTAATTCGGCCTCATATCTTGACTTACATCTAGAAATTGACAATGAGGATCGGTTGAAAAGAAAACTTTACGACAAAAGAGATGATATCAGCTTTCAGATTGTGAACTTTCCATTTCTAAGTTGCAAAATTATAGCAGCACCTGTATACGGGGTATATAGATATAGGAAGATGTGGTGTGAGTGCCAATGAGACAACTCTTCATCCAAATAACAATTTAAAAAGTAAACCATTATAGGCTAAAGTACGGCCTTCAACACGGAGCCTTGGCTCACACCGAGCAACAATTAATACAATATTCCCGTGCTTGTATTTCCTATTATGATATTCTTGATAGAAGGTTACTGCTCACAACATGCACAAGGAAGCTATTAAACCAAGAGTTCCAGATAGCGAAGTTGAAATCTTCCATTCGTAAATGTTACAGACGCCATCACGAGTTGGATGACCGTTATGGAATAACCGTTTCACAAATGATATCGGATATGTTCCTTATGTCGTATCTACAATCCCCTTCCCTTTCATGAATGTGACCTACCGGATTTGCGATCACATGAGCAACATGATAAGTGCCACATATTGATCAGCATCTGCTTTCCCTTCTGGAGCACCTGAGATTACTCCTAGCTTTTGGTGGCGTTCGTGTTGCTTATTGTTTAGATTTCTATGTTGTAGTATGTGTACTATTGTTTGTCTGTTGGTCTTTTTCATATTTAGTCATGATGTTGTCAGTTTATTTTCGCTGTATGAGTTTGATCGTTCCTCTGGTATCTTTCGTCCCTCTTTTAAAGTACAATCAATCAAAATGTAAACAAAAATATCAAGGATATAAAAAGTCATAACAGAAGAGATGAGTACTGGTTTATGTTTCTCTTTGGATCGAAACATTCTCTTCAGAGATGCGAGGCTGATATGCATCAAATATAGTGCCTTCTGTTTAAAATATTTGTATTCTCATCCTTTACAGCTTGTGAAAGGTGATTTCATTGGTTATGGTAAGTTCTTTGAATCAAAAAACATAGTTAAGATTTTTTTTTATTAATAATCATAATTGTGGTTGATCATTATAAACTTGAACTTAGTATCTACAATCCCCTTCCCTTTCATGAATGTGACCTACCGGATTTGCGATCACATGAGCAACATGATAAGTGCCACATATTGAGCAGCATCTGCTTTCCCTTCTGGAGCACCTGAGATTACTCCTAGCTTTTGGTGGCGTTCGTGTTGCTTATTGTTTAGATTTCTATGTTGTAGTATGTGTACTATTGTTTGTCTGTTAGTCTTTTTCATATTTAGTCATGATGTTGTCAGTTTATTTTCGCTGTATGAGTTTGATCGTTCCTCTGGTATCTTTCGTCCCTCTTTTAAAGTACAATCAATCAAAATGTAAACAAAAATAATTAAAAAAAATAACTATAAAAACTCCATGGGACTTAAACGTTTATCCAGACCCTAGCTATAGAAAACCAAAAGCCATAAACCTAATAATTGGATACATAACAAAGTCAAAAAGTTTATGTAAGACCCAATTTAAAAGCATTAAAAACAAAGTATTCTGAAAATAAAGGTGTATCAAATATAACTATGACAATACATGCCTATAGTAAAAGTACTTTGACAATATATGCATATAGTAAAAGTCCTCATGCATGAATAATTGTATATATGTGTTAAAAAAAAGAAAATCAACAGAAATAAAAAAAAATAAAAAGGATATAAAAAGTCATAACAGAAGAGATGAGTACTGGTTTATGTTTCTCTTTGGATCGAAACATCCTCTTCAGAGATGCGAGGCTGACAATGAGGTCTATTAGACACGAGTTTTGGTCAGATGCTAATTTTATCGGTACAAACTTTACTGCATCCTATGCATATATGGACAAGTTTTTTTTAAGTGATGTTTGAGGTGTAAATATTAAAAATTCAGAACCTAATAGAAACATTAATGTGCTTCGATCCCCTCCCCCTCCATCAAAGAAAAATGAAAGCCCAACAGATGATTATGACATTGATCAAACTACGACAGCCACTGTCCTACATGCTCTTGAAGGCCAAATACAGAATATTGCGGGATTCGACATTCATATGAGCTCTTTGCCCTCCTTCTAACCGGATACAGTGGTTTACATAATACAAAAAAACATATACTAATCAGTTGAAAATGACTGAATTTATTTTAGAACTTTACAAAGCAGAAAAAAAAAACAGCTTGCGAAATCAGACATGGTAGGGTATATATACAAACAGTACTATAATATAAAAGAAACAATAATACACACAGTTACAATCTTAGAGAACTCACAGTTACTGGTAGTTAAATAACAAGTAATTATTATTAAGTAAGATTGTATTGTCGGTGTAAATCCGTAATGTTCTGAGATGAAAATGGCTTGATGTGATCAGGGTACAAAACATTTCTTCTGGTATTTTCCATTTTACAAAATATGTAACCCACTATAAATACATGTAAACAGGATAAAATCAAATCGAAATATCTCAAAAATGTACATCAGCTAGGAGGCATTAATATCATTTTTTGTTAGAATAATTATAATTAAGACAGATACATGGGCTATGCAATCATAATAACTTATAAAAGATAGACGAATGCATCAATCATTATATAATTAAATTAATACATGTAATATTTAATCATTATTTTGAATTTTGACTCTGCATTGAATTTTGATTTATACATTTTTCTATAGATCATACAATAGATTGGTACTACTATGAGGTAAGTCGAAATGCTTTAAACTATTTTAAATAAGTGTTAAAGGATACTTAAAAACAAAAATATATACTAATGGATAAAACAGTGCATTATCAACTTTAGAAAAACAAAACATATTTATTTAATGTACGTTATTTAGATTTTTCAATAAATGCACATACATAAGTGTATTGACATGTATTGGATTAATTGCATCACATCTTTGTAAAGCAAACTTTCTTGTATCACAAATTCAGAAAAGTGTGTGATTAAAGATTAAAAAAAAAACATGTAAGAAAAAGACCTGAACAAGAACAATAACCAACTAGGTATAGTATCTTACAATATAAACACCATAATTCAGTAAAAATACACGATGTTCATCGTGTTATTATATCAGTATAAAAGTCAAATTAAAACTATGTACATATAATGTTGGCAAGTGTCTTCAACTGAATTGTTATAATTTCAATCTCTCAAATTGAATATGGTTATTTTACAAATAATTCAATATCCACTCGAATGCAAAAACATACAGATGTAACAGTGGAAGAATCAAATGAGTCAAAACAAATCTAGTAACGCATTTTCCACAATTTTAACATTTTTCCCTATGTTACTAAATGACTGAGCAATGGTCCTCAACGTTGGTTTTAGACTGTGCATCCGACAGAACTTGTTACTCCATTCTTCTAATATATCTTTGTTCAGTCTAACCAAATCTCGTTCATTTTGCTTGTGGCTTATCCGCTCCCAGGTATGGAAGTCCATGCCAAGTTCGATCAGGAATGGGAGAGATTTATTTCCAACCAACGGAACCAGTCTGTCAATGTGTTCCTCTGTAGGTACTACAGCCCACTTCTCCGGCTCCATGTCTGCAATGTAGAAGGTTTAAACACTACTGAATTAGTCATAATTTCATATTTTTATTTCCATTAAATATGTTTGGTATGGTTTATATGTCAAACAATATGTACGATATGATAAAAACAGATATATCTTAGCACTTTGGAAAAAACAATGATTGCTTAAAATGTACGGAGACTGACAATAGTGCAATTATGTATGTATATCTTACACATCCTTACAATGTAGTTATATCCAATTATATATATTTTTTTTATTTTATTAAGTCAACATTTGACAAAGATTTATTTTTTTGTTTTCGTTTTCTTGCCATAGATGTTTCAGTATCTTTTTGGTGTCCTATGGATAGTTTTCGTAAAAGTATATCTCTACAATAAACAGACGAAGGAACAGATAAGGTGATAACATTCGTAAATTTAGGATATAACACAAGACAGTTTTAGAATATTTTAACAAGGCACAACATAAGCCATTGGTCAACATTGAAGACTAAGGTCACAAACCCATGTACGCAGGTAGGTTAATGCAGTTTTATAAAAAAAACTAGCAATGATTTTCGGTGTTTGCATTGCAATCTAAATCTAACGTCATTTTCCCAACTATTCGACACGTGATTGGCTAGAACGTTTCGTCGACGTCAGATTTTATCTTGTCACCAACAACTGATCGAGCACCTTGTTATGATAGAAGTCAGTGTCTTCAGTTCGACAACAACACGTTAATATAGATGTGGGTTGGTTATATTTTGAGGTAAGTTAGTTTTAAATTATTTTAGCTTTCTGCCGAGGATCTTGGATATCCATTTCATTCACGATTATGAATGTAGTCTGAAGAGAAAGCTGCATGTTTAATTAAAACATGTGGTTAATTACACGTTTCGCTGTCAACATGATGTGGTCAGTCTGTCGAAACTTCCTTTAGAAATAATTTTTCACGTTTACACTATCTTACTTGCTTATAAACAATCCAATCTTTATTGACTATTGACTATACAAATATAATTTCACGTCCACATTTTGAAAACTGACCAGGAATGCGCATTCATGCGGGTCAAATGTTTAAATTTGGGAAACCATAATCAACCATGGAACGTGTTAAAGGAGTAGAATTTGTTAACAAGCAGACTGAGGCCCACCACCTTTCACCTATGCCTTTAACCCCCAGCCCCCCCCCCCCCCCCCCCCCCCAAGTGCATTTTCTTTAAAGATCTGTAAGGTATATGTGTACATGAATCTTAAAACTGGTCGCATTTACACATGATAAATCATTTCTTTTTCCAATTTATAACATATTGTAGAAGTAAAAAAAAAGTTTATTCAAAATATATGTATGCATTACTCATGTTACTCTGTGCATCATACTTATGCCTCAGCCTACTTTTAATCAAACTGTGGAAGCATTCACATGATATATTATATGTGAAAAAAATATTATTTATTATCATGGCCATAATTTATTAACAACTTTTCATTGATGGTTTTGAATCTGATGCTACATATAAGTCATTATAGTATTATTTTAAAATATCCCTTTTAGTGTACATTTGATTTTTTTGTCTTTAATAATTTGTTTTCTTATGTTTATTTTATATATAGACATAAGATTAAATTAAATATGTATTTTTAATATTGATTCACTATGATAATGTGTATCTGAAGTATTTGTGTGTTTGTGTTGATCTTTTCAAATTTTAACACACTTATTATAAAACAATTTACATCAACAGATCAATCTTAATTTTGTGTATTTGATTTTACAACCTGGTGTGTATACAATTGAGTATTAATTGAAACCTTTCAGTAATTATTGTAACTTCTTTTGCAGATTGATTTACAACTGGCACACATAAGTTGACAGTTAATGCATAAAGAGTGTAATTTCTATAACATCAAATATGAGGTCTATACACAATCAATTGTAAGTATCAATTTTATTATAATGAATGAGTCCTGCAAGGGTCCTTCAGTTCTATATTTTATATACCATTTTCTTTATTTATCCTAATCTATTTTGCCCAGTATTCTCTATTCTTTGTATTTTAACACACCATCATTTTCTTTTATTATCAGTCTTTTCTCAATCTTTAATTTCTTAGCCTTTTACATGTTTAAATATTGCACTTTTGCTTAAGGGATTATTACATGATTGCTGTATCTATTCTGTTAACACCATCCAGACCCTCAGTTTAGTGAATATAACTAAGTTATCTGGTGTATTAAGTCACACCCACCCCATATTGATTATTAAAGTTATATTGATTATTGATAACAAATTGGCAAAGCAATGTGATGGGTAAATATCAGTTATAGAAAGTTGTATTTATAATCTTTATTGTACTTTTACAGACAATTCATCAATTAAACTTTGTGTCAAGTTTACTTTTAATTCAAAAATAATTAAGGAATATACATATGTGACAATTTTGACTGAAGTTTTCTATGTGTATCATAACATGAATACCAATAACTTTTAAATGCCATTAATGGTTTACATATTTTTTTCAAAACATGCATGAAGATAACTTGGAGGCAATGGTGTCATACAAGTTTAATAGTTTTAGCTATGATAGCCTTACTGAAATTTGAAAAAAGTAATCAAAGAAAAAGAGTGACAACTTCTGTCTTATGAAGATCAACATATATACAAGGAAATTGCCAGACAATGTGTAACCATGTATGAGGATAGCTTTAGATATATACATGAAAAGAAAGTGAAATCAATGTTTTTAAGATAAAATCTTGATGACATATAACAAAAATATAACAGTGTTGAATATGAAAACCCCATGGCATGTCACATGTAACTTTGGAATACAGCAGTTTTCAGTATGACACTAAAAGGAAGGATTTTTTTAATGTTAAAACTGACTCTTGAACATTGAAGACAGAGAAATAAAGGTTTTACATCTATTCAGAGGAAATGACTGTGCACTTCTTTCTTGAAGGATCATGGCAACACACAAAAGGAAATGTTCATATCATTATGCATCATGTGCAGTAGTTGAGATAATTTTGGATATACATATAAAACTGTGAACTAAGTGATAATTATAATTCAAACATCATATGTGGTACCTGCATGTACTTACTGGTATATATATTGTAATTCACAACATGTTACATGAATATATAGGAATATTCTTTGCATGATACATGTGAAAAAAAAACACAAGCAAAGGAATAAGGATTTATCTAGTACATCATTATCATATGAAAACCAGCATAATGATATATGTCTACATTTATTATGGATCATGGAAACCTACAAGGAAGTATATATTGTGTGCATTGTTATATCAGAATTATCAGTTTTAATTCAATGTGACATGTGCAATGCTTTTTGTTTTAATTTTGAGAAAACTTTTTGCAATGAATGAAAAATTATAAGTTTCTTTGATTTTGAAACCTTTAAAATATCAATAGTCATACTTGTATGTAATAGGCAGATAAATCTCATACTGAACTCAATGCTTTCACATGCTTACAACTTTATTGAATAAACAAATAGTTTTATCTCAAGGAAATTTCTTTTTTTAATGTTTTTTTAATTTACTGTTTTGTACTGGAAAAACTGCAATGAATGAGTGATGCATTTTCAAAAAATGAACATAGCTCTAGAAATTATTGCTTATAGCTGATATAGTTTAAAAAAAGACCCATTCACACATGTGATGTGACAGTAACTGATCCTTATAATTCAGTGAATTAATAAAAAATGTGTTTAATTAAAAAAAAAACATTGAAAAAACTTTTAAGTTTAACCAGAGATATATATATATGTCTCTGGTTTAACAGGGCTAACAGATAACTATTTCTCGTAAAACAGGAGTTTGACAGAAGCCTTCAAGGGATTTCATACTACCATGCAGTTGTGCTTGTTAAAGTGTTTTCCCTATCTGGAGAATCATTTTGTTTTAGAAATACTGTTTTGCCGTTCGCCATCACGTTATTTCACTATGCTAAACCTTGGTAATCTAAAAGTCGTAAAGACCCTATGATATTAAAATTTAAGGAAGTAAGCAAGATAATTCTTTTGCAATCGGCACACGTATATGTATGTGTAGTTAGAATGAACATTTGGTTACGAAAACCCTTACAAAGTATAACGTCAGAGTATCCCCCCTTTTTTCTCTTCGTATGCATGGTGATTCTTTAAAGATTCATGAACAACTTAAGTATGAAAATGTGGAAACAACAACATTATTTTACATCTTTAATGTGTTAATCTCTAGTCAGAAACTATCAAAATGCCGATTATTTCTTTCCCGGTATTTTCACACCGAAAAGGGGAATAATCCATCTGTCATGATCTAAATCAATTCAGTGTTTAAATGTTGCCGAGTAAGAACTTGAATATTATTCATCTATACAGATTGCATTGGCACACCCCGTTAACATTTATTGATCTCTTTAAAACTTGGCATATTTATTCTTGGAAAGCTCACGAATACGAAGATTGCTGTTTCTTGTTTTCAAATGATTACAACATTTCTAAAATTGGAAAAAATAGTTGACTTTTGGTGTGGCCACGGTTGGATTGTATGTCACTTCTGTTATTTTCTATTATAAAAGGGCACATTTAAAGAATGAAACAGCTGTTACATGAAAGATAACATATTTATCAACCAAATACAACTTTATTTTTATTCATTTGTCTAGTTCTATGGGGTGCGCCAGGCTCTTGAAGTTGGACGTTCACACGCCATCTTTGAATGGTGCCCGTTACCATGGCAACCAGGTGGGGGGTTCTGAGACACCTTAAATTAAAACTTTGGATGATATTAGGGATGATATAAATAAGTTCTGGGTATGGAAGTTTCTCGACAAAAAATCTAAATAATTTCAAATTTCATTGATTTTTATATGAATAAATAGCCGATTTACTCTCGAACAGCATTAACCTACCTGCGTACAGATGGGTGCGGTCCTAACCTTGACAAAAGTTAACTTAGAGTTAACTTGTTGACTGCTTTCTAAGTTAACTTGAGAATTTTTAAGCAGTCAAGCAAGTTAACTTCGTCGTTGGTGGACCAGACCTACGGTCTGCTTTTTTAGGACTGCTGCAGACCTATCGACAAGTCTGCTCCAGACCAGACCTGTGGACAAGTCTGCTTTTGACCAGTCCTGAGGACAGGTCTGCCCAGACCAGACCTGTGGACAAGTCTGCTTTTGACCAGTCCTGAGGACAGGTCTGCCTCATACCAGACCTGTGGACAGGTCTGCTCCTGACCAGACCTGAGGACAGGTCTGCTTTTGACCAGACCTGTGGACAAGTCTGCTATTGACCAGACCTGAGGACAGGTCTGCTTATGACAGATTATCGTTATAAGAGTTTTCATATCAGCCTTGAGCTTTCCCGCATGATTAAAATATGTAAACAACATTCGCATTGTTTTTCCACAGATATCATTTATTATTTACTCGCTAGACTCTACTAAATATTATACAAATGCTCTCTTTTATTTGATATACTTGTATTCTTATATAAATAAAAAATGGCTATACGATCACACAGAGTTTTTTTTATTAGAAGGCGGATAGAAAGGTTATCCAACGCATCGGAACAATATTCTTATATCACCGGATATCGGCAACATTGTTCACGTTACTTCGTTCCCCGTTGTTTAACTGTCCCTTCCTAAATTTTACTTTATGCATAAATTTATACTTGCATGGATATTTCATTGATATCCAACTTGTTTGCATTGGATTTACTATTCTATTTCCCGCAGAATATTCTAACAGAAATTGTACAGTGTCCGTAAGCATACGGTGTGGCAAAACTATCAACAATCTCGTCAAATTCGTCAGATTTATCGAGAGATTTGTCATTGCCGATATTTATATGGGACATCCTAAAATTATACTCAATGCGCACTCTAATGAAATAGTTGTCACTTGACGTTTATTTATAAACAAAATCAATCAACCGACATAATAGATTCCAAGAAGAGAACCTCGTATATTTGTTTTTATTAAATCATTGTAAATAGTACAAATGAATTCAGACATGTCAGTGTTGGTACTTTGATGATGTGGCATAATAGTTTTGTTTTACACGTACACCATCATGAACTCCTATATATGATCTGACTGATATAATGAATAAAGAGATGAAATTCTGACATTCTCAATTTAATCAGAATATTTTTTGCATTAATAGTTTTCCAATATTATTGATTACGTGTACATTTACGGTCCTACTAAAATGTGAACAGGAGCGCCAGAAGAAGACATTAAGGCGCTCGGTACAATGGTATGCGGGTATATATTTGCAAATAAAAGTGCACATATGATCAGTTTTGGTCAACTATTTTTGTTTTCCAAGTCAGCATGAGGTATAAAACTACTGAAATTTTGTTACGTATCAATATTTTGAATAAAAAGAGGACACGCTGGTATCCTTAATTTATGCGAACAAAAATTTGTTGTTATTAAATTGCAATATTGCTGTCCATTGTCATGATTTTATTATACATTGATTCCTGACATAAAAAATATGGCTGATTTACTACTATGCGGGTACGTCATGGTGTATATAGATTTACAAATTAAATACACATATGGTCAGTTTTGGTAATGCGGTCAAATAATTTTGTTGTACAAATCAGCTGGAGGTATCAAAACTACTGAAATTTTGTTACGTATCAATATTTTGAATAAAATGAGGACATGCTGGTATCCTAAATTTATGCGAACCAAAATTTGTTGTTATTATATTGCAATATTGCTGTCCATTGTCATGATTGTATTATACATTGAATCCTGACATTAAAAATAAGGCTGATTTACTATGCTGGTATATAGATTTACAATTTAAAGTTCACATATGGTCAGTTTTAGTAATGCGGTCAAATAATTTTGTTGTACAAGTCAGCTGGAGGTATCAAAACTACTGAAATTTTGTTACGTATCAATATTTTGAATAAAATAAGGACATGCTGGTATCCTAAATTTATGCGAACCAAAATTTTTTGTTATTATATTGCAATATTGCTGTCCATTGTCATGATTGTATTATACATTGAATCCTGACATAACAAATATGGCTGATTAACTATGTGGGTATATAGATTTAAAAATAAAAGTGCATACATGTATATGGTCAGTTTTGGTGGATGCGGTCAAATCATTTTGTTGTACAAGTCAACTGGAGGCATCAAAACTACTGAAATTTTGTTACGTATCAGTATTTTAAGTAAAAAGAGGACATGCTGGCACCCTTAATTTAGGCAAACAAAAATTTGTTGTTATTATATTGCAATATTGCTGTCCATTGTCATAATTGTATTATACATTGAATCCTGACATTAAAAATAAGGCTGATTTACTATGCTGGTATATAGATTTACAATTTGAAGTTCACATATGGTCAGTTTTGGTAATGTGGTCAAATAATTTTGTTGTACAAGTCAGCTGGAGGTATCAACACTACTGAAATTTTGTTACGTATCAATATTTTGAATAAAATGAGGACATGCTGGTATCCTAAATTTATGCGAACCAAAATTTGTTGTTATTATATTGCAATTTTGCTGTCCATTGTCATGATTGTATTATAAATTGAATCCTGACATAAAAAATATGGCTGATTTACTATGCGGGTATATAGATTTGCAAATAAAAGTGCACATATGGTCAGTTTTGGTGGATGCAGTCAAACAATTTAGTTGTACAAGTCAGCTGGAGGTATCAAAACTACTGAAATTTTGTTACGTATCAATATTTTGAATAAAATGAGGACATGCTGGTATCCTTAAAATTGATGTGAACAAAAATTTGTTGTTATTATATTGCAATATTGCTGTCCATTGTCATGATTATATTATACATTGATTCTGGCATAACAAATATGGCTGATTAACTATGCGGGTATATAGATTTACAAATTAAAGTGCACATATGGTCAGTTTTAATGGATGCGGTCAAATAATTTTGTTGTACAAGTCAACTGGAGGTATCAAAAGTACTGAAATTTTGTTACGTATCAATATTTTGAATAAAATGAGGACATGCTGGTATCCTAAATTGATGTGAACAAAAATTTGTTGTTATTATATTGCAATATTGCTGTCCATTGTCATGATTGTATTATACATTGAATCCTGACATAAAAAATATGGCTGATTTACTATGTGGGTATATAGATTTACAAATTAAAGTGCATATATGGTCAGTTTTGGTGGATGCTTTCAAATAATTTTGTTGTACAAGTCAACAGGAGGCATCAAAACTACTGAAATTTTGTTACGTATCAGTATTATAAGTAAAAAGGGGACATGCTGGCACCCTTAATTTAGGCGAACAAAAATTTGTTGTTATTATATTGCAATATTGCTGTCCATTGTCATGATTGTATTTCACATTGAATCCTGACATTAAAAATAAGGCTGATTTACTATGCTGGTATATAGATTTACAATTTAAAGTTCACATATGGTCAGTTTTGGTAATGTGGTCAAATAATTGTGTTGTACAAGTCAGCTGGAGGTATCAACACTACTGAAATTTTGTTACGTATCAATATTTTGAATAAAATGAGGACATGCTGGTATCTTAAATTGATGCGAACCAAATTTTTTGTTATTATATTGCAATTTTGCTGTCCATTGTCATGATTGTATTATACATTGAATCCTGACATTAAAAATATGGCTGATTTACTTTATGCAGGTATATAGATTTACAAATTAAAGTGCATATATGGTCAGTTTTGGTGAATGCGGTCAAATAATTTTGTTATACAAGTCAACTGGAGGCATCAAAACTACTGAAATTTTGTTACGTATCAGTATTTTGAGTAAAAAGAGGACATGCTTGCACCCTTAATTTAGGCGAACAAAAATTTGTAGTCATTATTTAAATGAATTTAACTATTGCTGATTGTGGCTGCATAGTTCAAGGATGTATAACTAACAAGGACGTATACACCTAACATCAAATATACTTCTTTCAAAAATATACATAATATGATTGAATTTGATATCGGAATATATATATATATATTCAGTGCCTGTTATCATTGTAACCGAGATCGTTTTTATAATAGATAGATTGCCAGATCACAGATAAATTTGTGTTACGTTCTGTGCGTACTTATTTTCAAATATTTGTATTTAATCCTGTTCATAAAACGGAAGTATTCATTTTCAAATTACTTTATTTTCGATGTTTATACTACGAAACAAAGATATTATTTTTTTTTAAATCAACGAAGAGCGGTCCTGGTTACAAGTTAACTTAGTGTTGAGCAGACCAGTCAAAAGTTAACTTGGGAACAGGTCTGGTTTTGATCGGATTTGTCCAAGCAGAAGTTAACTTTGTGGCAGGACCGGTTTCCAAGTTAACTTATGTTAACTTTATGACAGGACTGGTTCCGAAGTTAACTTATGTTAACTTGATGACAGGACTGGTTCGAAGTTAACTTATATCAATAGCGGACCTGTTTCCAAGTTAACTTTTTGGCAGACATAAAAACAGTCCTAGGACCAAGTCCGCTTTTCAAGTTAACTAGATTTTGGTCCTAGGACTGGTCAGAGCAGTCCTATATTCGGTCACAGGTTAACTTTGACCAGTCCAAATGACTGGTTATCAAGTTAACTTGCTGTACAGGTTAGGAGTGCACCCATCTGTAAGAACAAAGTGTGATCTGAGATTATTCAGTTAACTTTATATATATAGGAACAGCTTAAGGATGTACACCTCTGAGGAGCCAAAAATTTCTAGAATTAAACTTTTTTTCTTAACCTGATTTTTAGGTTTATAAGACTGTAACAAAACAATTGGTGAAGAAAAAATCATATGGTGGTGTGCTTCTTTTTTTGCTACGGCCCTTTGAAAATGCCGTATTTTGATGATTTTCTCACTTTTCATCGATTTTTACCTATTTTTGGGCTATTATCGTGAAAAAAATCACAGTTCCACAATTAAACTTTTTTTCATACTTTCCATAAAGATGAAGTGGACCAATCTGAATAAATTTAACTTACAAAAACTATAGGTAGGTGTTAATATAAGAAAGTTTTATCATATTTTGATGCTTTTTTGTGTAAAATTTACCATACTGCCAATTTTGTATTTTTATGATTTTTCTCGTTTTAAAGAACAAAATGCATATTAATTCAACTTTTTTGTTATAAATGATTGAAAAAATACATATCTAAGAATTTTGAAAAGACCAAAATGAGATGGGATGTATATTATTCTTGTAAAATCATTTTTTGTATCCCTCACCCATTTTCTCAAAATTTTGACTAAAAATACTGACTTGAATGGTCGTAAAATTTGAAAACTGGATTATTCAAAAACCGTTCATGGTAAATACACAATTTTTTCACAGAGTTATGTTTGATTATAATATTTTTAAAATTCATTGATATTTTCCACTTCTATCATATGTTTTGGAAATAATTTAAGAACGATATTTCAACGAGACTGAACGAGACTGAAAAGTCAGAAGAATACATCCTTAACTTGTGGTTTCTATAGTGTTGGAATGAGAAAACAAGAAATAGGCTACATTTCATGATTTGACACTCGAGAAACTCTGAGAAAGATTGTTTCAAGTTTATAATGATCAACCACAATTATGATTATTAATAAAAAAAAATCTTAACTATGTTTTTTGATTCAAAGAACTTACCATAACCAATGAAATCACCTTTCACAAGCTGTAAAGGATGAGATTACAAATATTTAAAACAGAAGGCACTATATTTGATGCATAAACAACTCAACAGTTTTAATATATGGAACGATTCTATAAGAACAAAAACCATATTCGCATTTTAGTTTGATTGAATTACTGTCAGATAAAACAATCATAGATAAAATACAATCATAACGTAACGTACAACTGTCATTTTTACATATTGTACAAATATTAATCTTATTTTATCTAATGTTTAAGATGTTGTATGTTATCTTTACTTATCTCCTATAAATCTATATACCGTATAGCGGGTTATTTTAACGGGTGTAAAATTTCGCGATTTTCATTGAATAAGGTATACGAAATATTTTTGCGGTTATTATTTTTGCGGTTTCGAAACTTTTATCAATACCTTTGCATGTACACTTTTAAATTGGCGGAATTTATTTTGGCGATTATGTTTTATCCGCGAAATTAAGCGAAAATGTACACCCCGCGAAAATTACCCGCTATACGGTAATAGATGTACACTACTGTAGATAATATTACATAATGTCATTGTTGAAATGATTACTTTGTTTCAATATGTTATAATCATTTATAAATGAAACATGATCGATCACATGACTGTCATTAAACAGATTGTGTTTTATCAAATCTGAACATCAATTGAGGTGTGATTTTGTCGTCGGTGTCTTAACGTAATTTTGGAGTGAATATGCATTGAGGTTTAAAGTAAACAAGATATTCCATCTGGTAATTTGCATTTACAAAATAATAATAACTGATTTTAAATATATTGTCTGATATTTGATTTGGAGTTGAATCCACTGACATTTAGATTTGTGTTTTAATTATTGTCTTTGAACTTTATCGTGTAAACCTTTGATTGATAAAATATGAGACGATAGTAGCAATGCTGAATGCTTGACCTGTTGAAAGTGCATAATTTATTGCAATAGTCCTCACTTTGAACAGGTATTTTCTTTGATAGAACATATTGGATAGAACATGACACTAGTAGCACGATTTCAGTCTGAAACGGTCATTTTGGTCTGATCACATCTTGATTGACTGGATTTACCGCTAGAAGAAATCGTCGAGACTTTTAGACCGTTAAGACTCCGTTACGATCGATAGCCGCATCAGGTAAATCAGTTCGTTAAGGCATGTCCAGACGGAAAAGACTGAATCGTCTAGCGGGCTGTTTAGACCCGTTAAGACAGTGTCAGACCAAACCAGACCATGGATTCAAAATTACGTTAAGATGTTGTCAGACCGTGTTCAGTCGTGTTCCGATTTTATTAATTTGGACAGAAAACGGGTAAAACTTCCCCAGTGTTTATCAGGGGTTGCTCCCCTTTTAAGAATAAAATTAAAATTAAAAAGAAGACGGTTTATGTTAACTGAAAGTCTGCCATGCTTTAATTAAATAAAGAAAATAATCAATGCTAATTCATACCTCTTCCTATTTAATTATTTAACATTTTCTATATTAAAAAAACATAAGTGGTTCAAAGTCATACTGCTGTGCAAACCGTGGTGAATTGAGTTTTAAATCAACAGCTTGCCGAAATTATATTTAATAATTATTCATTGAATATAAACATCAAAAACTTTATATTTAATGGTTTACAAGTGATTGTAAATAAATATTTATGCAATTACAGACTGGTGCTGTGGGGAAACATGTGTAAACTTAACGTTACAGATAATTTGTATACCCTTAAAAATTACGGATGTCGGGATTAACACTTGAAAACGTAATCTAAATATGTTTAATTTATTAAATTGTTGATGTTACTTTTCTTTTAAATAGTAAATAATATGCATTATCATTTAACTGTTCATGTTTTCTATATAAATTTCATTCAAGTTATTGTAAACTTAAGACAGGAAAAAAACTATAACAGTAATATGTATGTCTTTTGTCGTTTTTCTGTTTATTGTCATAGCATTGTCCGTTCATTTTTGCCAGACTTGTGCGTTTGATTTCCATTTTTTTTTTATTGTGTCTATAATCCAAAAGCCATTTATTAATTTCTTAAATACCAGATAAAGAAGCGTTCGTAAAAAATCAAAAGATTGCAAAAGTCTGTGAATTATTGAAAATATATACGTTCCGAAAACACAAGTCGCTATATTTAATACTTGTAAATCTCCGGTACATGTGGTGCACACTTTTTTAAATACATTTCTGTTAAATGAAAAAAGTGTAAAAACAGATATCGGAATCCAGCTGTAAAAAGGAAAAACGAATAGTGACTATCTAACTTATTTTTCAAATATCGAATACACAAATAAATCTCTAACCATCAACGCTTGCAATTTGTTTTTACTGACAGGTGTCTGCTGGCATTCGATTGGATATCAGTTTTATGTAGGCGTAACAATTCATCACATTTATCCAATCATCTGTCTTGTGTGCGATCTCATGAGGTCCACATAGTTTAGTTTTTTATACATGTAATGGTAACGATAAAAATTATTCGTGCAGAATATACATATACTATGAAACAAACAATATCCTGTCCAAAAATGACTTACGTGACACCATATTATACCAAATAACTATTTAAAAACTAAGACAGCATACATATAAAATATTATCATTCATAACAATTACTATTTAAAAGTGAAATAGTTAAGTATTAGTATCATGGTCCCAGCAATTTAAAAAAAATATCATAAAAGGACGTTGTTGCAATGGGGTGACAGGGACTTTACGGTGCGTCTAAAAACAACCTAGGCCGCCGTGGTGCACTAAGCTCTCGAAACTGCACTAAGACCATGATGGAACATTATAGCGAACTTTCTATACTTATGAAATGTCCATGTGTGGAAAAGAGATCTTACTATACACTGTACGGACATTAAGACTTATTCACTAGCTGTGATATACAGTAAAGGATTTAGCAAGGATAGCAAGGATAAAAAATTACGATTTTAATAATGCTATAAATTATAAGAGGAGTGTACGGAATTCGCCAAAAAAACAAACGTATTTTAGAGTCACGAAATAATTGATATCGAATTTAGATTAGATTTGTGATCGTTGGAATTTATTAAAACTGTTTAAAATATCTATCTCTTTATAATAATAACCCTTTCAATTATGAATTCTTATAAACTAATTTTAAAGTAATCAAACGGAACACATACTATAGGAGATGTGGGATATATTTCAATTTGACAGCAACCAAACGACAAAAAACATAAATGAATCAAGAGCGCATGTTTAGTCTTCAACAAGAAACAGGTGTCTATACAAAAGGTCACGATCTGAATCGTCCTAAGTTTGTATAAAATTTGTAAATACAATAAATAAAAACAATAACATGAAAGAGTCTTAACAACTTAATATTCATTATTTACACAAATTCGAATGATCTAAATAATCTACATTGGTTTTTTTATCGTTACAGACACGTTTGTAAAGCTCATTTTCTGTTCTCTTAATTTTTTTTTACGGTCTTCTCTTTTTGTCATTTATAATTCACAAAAGTTGCTCAACCTTTCATTCTGACAGCGTGAAAGACCAGAATCAAGGTAACACACTATTATAAGTCAATGTACACACAGTGTTTTCACAAACCGGTACTTTCTTCACCCAGGGATATGAATTTGACATTTAAAGTCCCTCAACAGCTTTACAATACCTGGCCGTGTCATTTCCGTATATTGTAGATGAAACGGATAATATACACAATGAATTTCATACACCATACATACCAATACAGGGAAATTTTACTTTTTTGGAGGACTCCGAAGAGGTGGTGCATTGCATGTGCGCTAATTTTGAACAAAAATACAATCTTTTATTTGGGGTACGTCTGAACACCGCTAATGACCTCCTTAGTGCACTCAGGATATACAATGTGCACTCAGGATCCTTCATATTCATCCTATTTGCACACGGGATGGGTGAATATATTCATTACACGCTGATTATTTAAGAGTTTAATATATTTTCTTTTTTATATAAGATGACCAAAAATGCTGTCTCAATTCAGAGTTTGAACTTTAAAAAACATGATTAAGTATGTATATAGTACAGAATAGTATAGAACGTGAAAGCGATTCTTTTGATATAAAATTTGCAGCAATTATCCAGTATAAAATGTCTGTCTATCTATAGCTACTTTCAACGCTTTACATGTCATGATATAATGATACTCGTCAACTCTTAATCATTGTTTTACAGCCTTTTTTACCATGTAAGATTTGTGTTGAATTGCGTGCATATTAAAAATGTGTATTTATTCCATATTCGATTGTGAATCTCGTATTGACTTATTAGTTGTTTCTAGAGCCGCAGAAATGACAAAGTCTGTCTTGAAAGGGGTTAGTTATTATGACTTTATGGAATTATACTGAATATAAAAGGGAATTTAACGTATGGCTTTTTCAAATTGTTGAAGGCCATACATGACTATAGTTGTTAATTTCTGTTTCAGTAAAGTTAATCTCTTTTCATGCTTTTAGAGAGTTGTCTCTTTGGCAATCGTACCACATCTCGATCTTTTTTTTTTTTATATATTTAAAGTTAGACTTCAATCCCCCCCTATTTTTCATGAAACTCCTCATAGATTTATAATAGATAGCTTACATATAACATATGTTTTGATAGCTAATATAGATCTTATTTTAGTTTAAAAACTTTACGAATGCTCAGCAAAGATTAAGCGTGTTGCCGCATGATTCGAAGTAAACAGACTACCGCTAGGCCTTTTCAACTCAAAATATATAAAATATCGTTGCATCGGTAAAACTTTTGAAGCTTTTTTGAGAAAACTATTAGAATTTAAAGCTGTCCTGCTTTTATAATAACTGTTTACTTGTTATCATTTCAAGTTAAGTTGCTTTACATTATGAACTGATACTGGTGAGTACCCAGCCACTTTAAAAGGGGGTCCCAACCGAGCACCAAAAAAAGGACGAACTATATGTCCCTATTCAAATGCATTGATCGTCTAAAAAGTCTAAGATTCGACGGTTTTCTTCAACAATATGGTTTGATAAATTTCTTTCGAAACTCATTATACTTTTCACATACTAAAATAAAATGATATTCATCTCCAAATACTTGTTTATCACACATATTACAAATTCTAGGATATCTCTCAATATTATAAAATCGACAAGTTTCTTTATTCAAACGGTGAGCAGATGTATGCGGTCTTTACAAATAAATGATCCTATAAATATAATTTTAATACAGCATGATCCAAATAAAATTGTTGGGGTCAAATACATCTTTGCAACAAACATTTAGGCGAGTCTTCAAACAATTAGTTTATTTCACTATTAAAGCTACCGTTTAATCTATCTTTGAATTCAATTTAAAACAAATTCACATTTTTTACACCCTGATGTAACCGTACTTTTAAAGCGTAGTCATCCGTGTCAATAATTGTTTAATATCAAAATTGAAGTGCATGAGTATTATTAACGTCTGGGATGAGTGTGAGAAATCTCTGTTGATGGGAATTAACAAAATTTAGCTGAATTTGTATTATTCAAAATAATGAAAAGGCAAGCTAGTGTGTGTCTAAAATGATATTGTTGGAATGGATTTATAACATGAAAAATGTGACACAGTGTGTAACCGATTTTACGTTGACTTGGACTCCGAATTTGAAAATATTATATTTGTGAAATCACATTTTACAATATGACATATTTTGTAAGTACTTTAACCTTTTATTCTAATAAAAGTATCTTTGAAATGCATTTTATAGCTGACTATGCGATATGGGCTTTGTTCATTGTTGACGGCCGTACGGTGACATATTGTTGTAAATGTCTGTGTCATTTTGGTCTCTTGTGAACAGTTGTCTCATTCGCAATCATACCACACCTTCTCTTTTATATTTATATAGCTATTGCTTACAACTGTCATGTGTACATGTTCCAGGCTCGTGCAGCTGAAAGAGGTCTCCTTTCAAGTTTGAAAATATGTAAATAGGTCGGGAAAACTATCAAAAATATATATTACAAAAAAAACCAGTAAAGTTCCCACTACTCTTTTATATTTACGGAAGACTTGCCTAAGAAAAAGGCTCATTTGTGCGCTCGAATCAAAAATTAAAAAAAGCAAAATAAAGTACGAAGTTGAAGAGGATTGAGGACCAACATACCTAAAAGTTTTCCCAATTTCATCCACTGTAAGGTAATCTATTCCTGAGATAGAATTTAGCCTTAGCATGCTTCGTGTTTCAAAAATACAAAAAAATTGTAAACTGTAAATTTAGAATTATGAATATATCAATGATAACTCTTCCATCCTTCAATTGCAAACCACATAAAACCTAAACAATTCAAGTGCACTTATAAATTAAATGATGAAAAATTGAATGGCGTACAAAAATAGTATAGGTTTGGTTTGGCAATCTTCGTTTAGAGACCTTTGTGATTTATGCAATCTTATTTATGGGCTAGCAAGCATAAAGAATTACATGTACTTTAAATGTATAAAATACATATTTTCTACAATGATATATAATTAGGTATGGAAATTAAAAGCCTAATTCAAAAACATAAAAAGGATCTTTATTTGTATCTTTAAATATCCTCGAAAATAACTTTGCGTTTGAAAGCTTCTTTTAATATAATTTACACGTATATCGAAATGTGTTCATACAAATTGTACCGCTTAATACCGAACCCGCTTAACCTTAAAAATTAAGACATTGCAGGATAAAAACATTACAGTTTTGTTCATTACAGATATTTTATCATATCCACAGTTGAATGCACAATATCCCCACCAAGAGAACCGTCTACTGTTAGAGGAGGGACGACAGCCTAGATGTGGTGTGCAAAAATAATAATCACTTGGTACGGTTTTAGTTTGCATATTGCAATTTTGAATAGTATCGATCGATTCGTGTTTTAGAATCAAATAAACGCTACTGCATTCACTGACGACCGAAAAATTACATGTTACATGTTTTTGGTAATTTGGGCCACTCTTGAAGGAGTCAAGAATTGTATACTAGTATCATGGATTTTCCTTATTGTATATAATTAGCATAATTTTCCTTTATTTTTAAACATCCAATTTTCTGTTATAAATGAAAATTAGACTGTTGGAAAACATATGTTTTGCTCTATTGTATTTTAAGCTCACCTGGCCCAAAGGGCCAAGTGAGCTTTTCTCATTACTTTGCGTCCGGCGTACGGCGTTAGTTTTACAAAAATCTTCTGCTCTGAAACTACTGGGCTAAATTTAACCAAACTTCGTCACAATCATCATTGGGGTATCTAGTTTAAGAAATATGAGGCGTGACCCCGCCAACCAACCAAGATGGCCGCCACAGCTAAAAATAGAACATAGGGGTAAAACTGCATTTTTTGGCTTATAACTCAAAAACCAAAGCATTTAGGGCAAATCTGACATCGGTTAAAATTGTTTATCAGGTCAAGATCCAACTGCCCTGAAATTTTCAAATGAATCGGTCAACCTGTTGTTGGATTGCTGCCCCTGAATTGGTACTTTTAAGGAAATTATGTTCGTTTTCGCTTTTTATCTTGAAAATTATTATAGATAGAAATAAACTGTAAACAGCAGTAATGTTCAGCAAAGTAATATCTACACATAAGTCAACATGATCAAAATGGTCAGTTGACCCCTTAAGGAGTAACTGCCCTTAATAGTCATTTTTTACCAATTTTTCGTAAATTTTGTATTTTTTTACAAAAATCTTCTCCTCTGAAACTACTGGGCAAAATTAAATCAAACTTGGCCACAATCATCATTAGGGTATCTAGTTTAAACATGTGTGGCGTGACCCCGCCAACCAACCAAGATGGCCCCAATGGTCAAAAATAGAACATAGGGTAAAATGCAGTTTTTTGTCTTATAACTCAAAAACCAAACCAGGGCAAATCTGGCATTTTTACATTTTTCATAATTATTTGTAGATTTTCAGATAATATTTTCCACTGTTATTACTGAGCCAAGTTCACTATAGATAGAGATAATTGTAGCAACAAAAATGTTCAGAGAAGTAAAATCTACAAACACATCACCATCATCAAAACACAATTTTGTTATGAATTTATCTGTGTCCATTGTTTAATATGCACATAAACCAAGGTGAGCGACACAGGCTCTTGGGAGCCTCTAGTTTTGTGTTGCATATATATAAGGGATAATTGAAATACGAAGATTTTTCCAATTGCATAAAATTTCAAAAATTGCAACTTTTATTAAATGAAACAAACAATATTTCAAGAGAAGCACCACGAACCTAAAAATATACCGGTAAATTTTTGCAATTTCTTTTTTTTCCTCCCTTAAAATGTCGAGATTGAAAACGCATTTTTTTCTTTAGAGTACGATATGACGTGTTATTTTAAAATGAAACTCGATTTGTTTTCCCTCAAATTTTGAAAAAAATCTTCTTTTTTTTTTAAAGTAATACTTCGTATACGTTCAACATTCAAAGTGTTCATTTGATGTTAATAAAATGTATGTATCTTTCACTCAGGAAGGACATTGGTCAGCAGAAATTCAAGGTTGGTCAGGTTTGAGTGTTCACGTTTCTCGGACCGACATATTTTTGGTCATGCCGAGTAATCCTTGATCACAACTCTGTTGGACCTCCTACGGCATCCATGGGTTATTTAAAAAAGATTAAATAAAAGAACCGGTAATAAAAAACCATATAAACCTATCAAATGCACCGTTAATGAAATAAAAATATTGCCAATGGACCACTTCAACCTCCTTTATTTGGCGCTTACAATTTTCAACCCTCGAATTAAGCTTTCCAATCTAACTAAAATTCAAAACTTGCTATCTAACCGATCTTTTCATGTACCGGACAGGCAACACTCGTTATTTTATAAGAAAAGCCTGCTTCTCCGTGTTATGAACTTGTGATAGATATAGCCGAAATTTCGGCATTGAATGAATATAGATCTCACAAACAGGATTTTTAAATAACGATTTTGAGTGATCACCTACCAAACCAAGCTCTGAAGATACATCACTCCCATTTTGTTTGGGAGTAAATCATCGATGTTTACAGCAGTATCAAAGAATAAGATGATGATGGTAGAAAGAACTATGGGCGTCTTGTGGCAAATATTGCATGCATATCGGACCAGGAGTTGTAAATCTGTATGAAAAAGATTTCCAATACAACCATATTTAGAAGGAATGTTTACATGCTATACTCTCGTACTAAAGTATGAAGGGGTTCTTGTGTCGTTCACCTTAGACACACATCTTTTTAACGATATTTAACAAAAGGCGGAACCAATTTAATGTCATTTTTTAGTCTTTTTTATGGCAAGCATACTCCTATTTAGCGGACACGCAGTTTATTCTTTTTTCTGTTATTGAATACCAAGAAAGAAAATAAATCCCGAACTTAATTTGAAACTTTGATACTCAATAGTTTTCCAGCAAAATATTCACATCCCTTGAGTTTAATTAGTGTACGTCCAGTGGCATATGTATAACATGCATGTCGGAACAGGAAATTTGGCATAAAGTACTTTCAGAACCATGTTCACATTATAAAACCGTTGATTATACCCAACAATTGTGATGACGAATTCCTCCCTTTAATTTGTTCGAGAACAATTAAATTGAAATAGAAATCTGTAATTTTAATATGTCAATAACTTCGATGAACCATAAAGCAAGTTAAATATCGACCTGTATTTAATTCAAAATGGGTTTTCTTATTCTTCTTTTTGGTATACAATAGTCCATCGACATCCCATGATAACATACAGTTTTCATGCGAGGACTTTTAACCAAAATTAAACAAAATGTATGTTTCTTTCTTATGTTCAATGAAAAAAAGCCGGTATATAATTTTAAATTGCAACTATCTATAGTTCCGTAACTTTCTATCCAGGCGTACAAACGAATGGTCGACAAGAGCGTATATTTTTGTTAAATCAATATTTCTTGTATGTTTCAAGCTGTCCTTCACTTTTGACTACTATACGAATCAGAGGCGGATTTAGGGGAGGTGGGGACCGGGCCCCCTTATTGGGAAAAAAATTGGTTGCTTATATAGGGAATCATTGAAGCGTGACTGGAGCGGGCCCTCTCTTAGGTCAGTCAGTGGGCCCCCAATTATGAAAAGTTCTGTATCCGCCACTGCGAATACTTACATTTCCCCAAATTTACCCTTGGAAAAAAAGTGTAAACAGATTTTTATTTTATCAAACCTTTTTTCTTTAATTATTTAGATTTTTATAAATAATATTCTTTACCCCAGAAATGTTATTTATAAACAAGCGTTTGAGTTTTAGTAATATTGACTAGTATATCACTATTGGACATGCAAGACAGAGATGTATATTGTACACCCGACAGGAAATCGCTTGAATACCTGGACGTGTCACCTCAGAATACCTTCGGGAGTAATATCTTTAACCAGGGACGTATATAAGTCCTTGCTTTAACCATGCAGATGATCAGACGGTGTCTTCTCATTTATGCAACTTTTAAAAATGGCGGCACGCAGAGAATTGATACTCTAAATTTTAAAATCGATGGTGATCTCTTTTCTAGCAGAATACAACTTTAATATCTATAAATTTGAGCATGTTTATACAGAATGGACATATTTTTTAAAATATATTTTTTTGATTTTTTATAAAATTCACAATATGTTTAAGTGAAATTATTTTGCAGAAGTATTTTGGAATGCTCTTGAAAAAGTCACTATGTACTAAATATCTATTGGGAATGTTTCTCAATATATTCATATATATATGTGCAGCCATATGACTATTTTGTACAAAAAATATATATTGTAACTTTTTTTCCTGTGCCTTTTTTTTCGTGACTTTTTTTCTTATGACTTTTTTTCCTACATTCCAATAGTCATGCTTTACGAATTTCTTTTACATATATGATGCAGTCTGTATCATCGGGCTATTTAAGTACTGAGTATTATACCTTGACTTTCCCGGGTATTACAAATCAGCATGTATATTACCGATTTCATATTTGTTGACCGAATGAGAATATGTTTATATTCAAGGAAACATTGGGTATCAAATTAATATAGGTGGTTTTTATTTATCTTCGTATTAAATTAAAGTAATTTGAAAATAGTATTGCGTGTCTGGTATAAAGTAGACTTGTTGACTGTTACCGTAGAAATGATATACCCTATACTGACGAATATGAATGACAAGTCTTGCAAAGGAACAAGATTTAAAGCACATTGACTTTCCAGCCGGCAGCGTCTAAACACTCGGCTGCTAAGGAGTCCACTCTGTCTTAAACAGTTCACAAACGGTTTCTTGCACTAAATCGTTTCAGCTGAACTATTTGTTTTTTTACGGTTTCATTCCATGTACACAAGCAAAGTTGACTTTCGATATTTTACCAAATGATACGAAACATTTGAATATGTCATAAGTATTACTCCATATATAAAAAAGAACATGTGGTATGATTGCCAATGAGACAAATGTCCACAAGAGACCAAACTGACACAAGCATTAACAACTGTGGGTCACCGTACGGCCTTCAACAACGAGCAAAGCACATACCGCATAGTCAGCTATAAAATGCCCCGATATGACAATGTAAAACAATTCAAACGAGAAAACTCACGGCCTGATTTGTATAAAAAAAAATTAACGAAAAACAAATATGCAACACATAAACAAACGACAACCAATCACAGGCTCTTGACTTGGAACAAAAAACAATTCCATAAATAATGTGGCGGGGTTAAACCTGTTAGCGGTATTTCAACCCTCCCATATTTTTTTTAATGATATTTCGTCCTAAATATGCATAAAATTTTGCCACTGGACGTTATGCAATCAACAATCAATCGATAACATTTTGAACTAAAATATGAATTCAACAATTTAGTTAATTTTCTTAATTCGTTTTTGAGCAGAAATAAATTCCATAGAACATGTAGAATAGATTAAGTATGTAAATATATAAAAACAGTATATTGTGGTCTTGTGATATAGTTGATATTATCAAATATTGGTTCCAATGTTTGCAGTTCGTCGCCTCCCCACTTGGATTGAGACCAATCATTTGGCTGTTGTCTGCTCTTTGGTTTTTTTGTTGTCTCTTTCACACATTCCCTGTTTCCATTCTCAATTTCATCTTTTTTTTTAAATTTTATTGTATATGCCAGAAAATGTATTAGCCCAGTTTAAATGAAAATAAAGAGAATAAGGATATTGTTGAAGAGAAATTACATTTTCGTGTGGAATTCGCCTCAGGTGTTTTTTGAAGTTTGATATCCAACTTCTTAATCCGCAATCCACAAATCCTCGACAAACTTGTATATTGTATACCATCATGCTCATGTGACCATCAGGGACTGTGAAATATATGTTATGATTTAAACTCTGTCAAAACCAAAATGATTGAATATATATATATCTAATTTAAATTCATTCATGCATGCAGTAATAAAACAAAATCATTTCTTTTAATTTATGATAGCTGCAAGTGAAAACAATTGTCCAATCTTATAGCCATTGTTCATTATAGATAAGAATATGAAAAAATAATAAAAATAGTTACTTAATATACACATTAATTTTTTGTTTCGTATTCTTATTTATAATATAGTATAGTCTAAAGTAATTTGCTACTCTGGAAAAATATTAATTAGGATTATTATTATTTATAATGTTAATAATCCGAAAAATTAAAATAAAAAGAACTTCGATTTCAACCAATGAAATGTCGTACACCATTCATTCACACCATTCCCGATTGCACGTTACACGATCACACCATTCCTCATACACCATTACACCATTCCCCTTACAACATACACCATAGCACCATACACCTTACACCATTACACCAAACACGTTTTTAGGGGGAAGTTTACACCACCTAAGGGCTGAAGTGGTTAGTTCGTATAATAAGTCAACGTTCGGTATAAGCCAGGGACTCATGTTTTACACCAGGAACGGTGAAAACTAAAGACATCCAAAACCTTTGATTTTAAAAATATGGAACAATTTTCTTGCCAATCAGCCAATTATTGTACAACTAAATAATATTTTTGACTTATTGGCACTTGTACCACAATGCACAACTTCTTATAAGCGTGATTTTTTATTCAGCGTGCGCCACTCGGCACGTGACTAACGGCTTAATGCAAATTTCCAATCATCACAATAAAAAGGGTGAAACAGCTTGTATACTTTGAGCTGTCAAACTCAATGGTAACCCCAACTCCCAACATAGAATGGTTCAAATTTTGAGTTGGAGCCGTTAAACTGCTCTATAATTTGATATAATTTGTCTCGGTGGATCCAGGGGGGGGGGGAGTCCGGGGGTTGACCCCCCTTTTTTTATGGCCGATCAATGCATTTGAATGGGAGCATATACTAGTACTTGGACCCCCCTTTTACTCTTGGTTGGGACCCCCCTTTTTAAAATGGCTGGATCCGCGCCTGATTGCAGTACACTGCACTGTGAGTATTTGTTAGATAATCACGCGCGATTTTATCATTTAAAGGAAATGCTTCACGAAATAACTAAGATCAGTTTATTTGTACTCGTAACAAAAAGGAGAAGAGATGGGACTGCCTCTCTTCAATTGTGTCTATTTACCAAAGTAAAATCAAAATTTAATTCTCTGACAATGCATATGGTGATATATTGTATATGTCATTCCAACACTTACACTTGTTCTTTTATTTGTGTGGCTATTTAATGACCATTTTAATTCAAAGCTTGGATTTGCATTCTTCATTTTCCAGAACTCCAGAATATCTACATACATATCACAGTAAGAAATTAAAGTTGTGTGTTAAACGTCAATGCGAAAGCAAAAAATCCATAAACAATTTTAGAGGGCACATATGTTTCTTTCGTCTGACAGCAGGTATACACCACAGTTATCGTAAATTATAGAAACATATATAAAAAATCGAAAAAAAACATTATTTTTTTTAACACAAAACAAAGAAAAGAACTGATAAGTACGGGTAATTCATGCGCCTTGCCTCCCTGATGTTTCGATATTTTAAACATTAATTATTCTTTTATCCATTTTAACACGAGAAAACTACACCAGTGAGTTCCATATATGTCATAAACTTAAAGCTGGTCCTGAATATGCATGAAGTATGTGCCACTGGACTTTAAACAACCAACAATCAATAACACTACAACTTATAGTATATATAGTTTCGAAATACAAAACGTATATTATAATTTTACAATTATCCAAATAAATAGAATACAATGATACACACTACTTTATATAACTGACACAATTTAAAGGAATACTCTCTAAACTATACAAGTAAAGAAGCGAACAGTTTCTTTTGAATATTAAACAAACTTCCGAACAGTACATGTTTTTTAATGGTTTTCTATGCGGGGCACAAATAGTTTGCATGGTCTTTTAGTGTTCAGACATATATGAAATTGTAAGAACCTTTAACGTATAATATTTTAAAATTCGTTATTTTGCTCAATATAAGAAAAACAAACACATGTATAGTAAAAACTGACGGTCAGAAATCACTAGTACGTATATACACAAATTCCTTAATTCTTTAAGAACGTTTAGCCCTACGGCACCTTTTTATTAAGAATGATGATGAGAGTACTTGTAAAATATAATAGGCATATACTTTCTTACGTTATGGATCATTGATTTTGTTACCTGTTGATCCGGGTGATTACTTGCACGTGCCATTGAACTCGACCGTTTTAACTAACACAGATTTTGTTTTAAATGAACGCCATACATATATACTAAGTACTATATACATATTATATGAATTAGAAAATAAATATTATAAGGACACAATATTGTTGAATGGAAATGTTTATACGGTGATACTTTAACACGGTCCCGACAGAGACTGAATGCAGTATCATGATCAGTTTTCGGGATCCGGGAAGTCTTTTTTTTTAATTTCCAGATGTCGAGAATATTTTTTTCCAAGTTTAATAGAGCAACTCGCACGAAAAAAAATAAACATAAAAAAGCAACAGCTTCCACGGTAAACTATGACATATATAAACAGATAACGAATTAAAGCAACTGTAATACTTAAAACAAAAATATGCATGTGTTAATTTGCCTCCGCTGCATTTCTGTGGTTTGTCTCATTGGCAATCATACCACACTTCCTTAACTTTTTTAGGTAACGTTTAGGATTTTCCGTTACTTTTTAATCTTCAAATACGAAAAACATTTTCACCGGTGTTCACAACATTTTAAGCTTAAATTTATGGCATACATTTTGGTGTGTATACAATAACATCCGTCCTTGCATTTAATTATCAATATATATTTATATAAACTAACATTTATTGAAAAATTAACAATTACATAGACGAATAATTTATTATTTCCTCAACAAAACAAGAAAAGAAATAAAGAATCAACAGAAGATTTAATCTTTATTTATCTTTTTAATTAACCAAAATATACTTCAAATTGTAATATCAAAATAAATATATACATATTAATCTAAAATGCGTTATCGAGTAGAAGAGGCACAACTCGTGGTATCAAAACCGGTATACTGAACGGATCTAAACAGGGTCTGAAAATTTTGAACGTAATTTTGTATCCATGGTCTGTTTTGGTCTGACACTGTCTTAACGGGTCTAAACAGCCCGCTAGACGATTCAGTCTTTTCCGTCTGGACATGCCTTAACGAACTGATTTACCTGATGCGGCTATCGATCGTAACGGCGTCTTAACGGTCTAAAAAGTCTCGACGATTTCTTCTAGCGGCAAATCCAGTCAATCAAGATGTGATCAGACCAAAATGACCGTTTCAGACTGAAATCGTGCTACTAGTGTGATAATGGTGGATTGAAGAACTACATATGATACTTGATTGACAGAACAGGGTTCTGTGAATGTTTCATGACAAATAGGAACCTTGCAAAGTGTATGGGTGTTTCCTTTTCCAACTGCTTCTATTGCTCTTTTAATTTCTTTAAATGTCACCGCATGACTATCCCTGCATTGTCGAATAACTTCAAAGTTCCATATTTTTGGATCTTCTATGTTAACTGTGTTATCGATGTCTGTTGCGGACATTCCTAAATGTATTGCAACATCTCTGACGTCATTACTACTGTACATTAAAGACAGTCGACGTAAGTGTAGATCTGTCGGTAACACTTTTAAAAACTCTTCATTTGTAACTGTTCAAAAGAGATTGAAGATATAAAATTCAAATATAAAAATTTCAAAGTCAAAGGTTCCTTTGTTTTAGTCTAGCGAGAAAGGAATACAAGCAAATTAAACTGTTGAAGAGGACAAAGATAATCATGCATCAGACATACTTCTTATATGTTTGCATACTGAGATATAGTAAATATATAAAAGGAATTGGGTAATGAGTGCTAATGAGACAACTCTCCATAAAACCTTTTAAGAGATTATAGGTTAAATTAAAGAATCGTTGTGCACGCTCACATATCCCACGCCTCCATATTGTCACTGAACAAACACAATCTAATCAAATTCAAAGTTCATAGACTCGTAAGTCTTCAAAAGTCAACATCTAAACATTTTCTGTGGATATGCACAGTAACATCGTATGTGCCCATTAACTACAAAGTTTCACGAAATATGATGTGTACAGGTTGATTCAGAGACGTTGCCTTTACAAACTGATGCAGTAGTTTTTTTTAGGCCAAAGTTTACAAATTCAAAGGTGCATAAAGTGTAGAAGAAAATTGAATCATAGTTTCCTTTCGGGATGCACATTAACATGTAAAGGAAGATGTGGTGTGAGTGTCAATGATACAACTATCCATCTAAATAGCAATTTATAAAAGTAAACCGTTATATGTCAATGTACGGCCTGCAACACGGAGCCTTGGCTCACACCGAACAAAAAGATATAAAGGGCCCAAAAAATACTAGTGTAAAACAATTCAAACGGGAAAACTAACGGTATAGTCTATATAAAAAATCAAGCAACGAAAAACGCGTAAAAATTACATAAACAAACGGACAACAACTCTACATCAGATTCCTGACTTAGGACAGGTGCATACATTTGCAGCGGGATTACACGTTTTAATGGTACCGAACCTTCTCCACTTTTTCTGAAACAATAGCATAGCATCACAACCAGGGTTTCCCCATGGTCAATTATTTTTTTCGCCACTTCTTTCGCCAAAACAATATATTTTTCGCCACTTTATGATATTTTTCGCCAAGTAACATAGATATATTTTTCGTTTAGAATTTTCTTTTCTTTCTACCCATACCTCTTTTTCTTAAATAAGATGATTTTGCCCCATATTGTGTCTATGATTATTCTCTCAAAATTATTTTAGAGTCTACATTTTAATAAATAAATACTAGACTTTACTTTAAAATAACAGAATTTTTTTTTAACTTAAAAGGAAAATATATGCATTGCATTTTTAACACCTTTTCTAAATGAGGGGGCCACTATACTTTTAATAATAAAGAAGATATATGTCCTGGAATATAACAAAATTGATGGACATGTTTTGATCATACAATACCAGTATAGTTCGTAGGAATAGTTTCTTCGAAAGAAAAATACTGCCCTTTTGTACTAAGAAGTGGTTTTTACAACAAAACAAAAACTTTTATCACATGAAATTGTTCCCTCATTTCATGTAGTCATTACATCGAAGGGTTACTCTCATTCGAGGGGTTAATTCCAACCTTTTGAATATATTTCTTCATAACGACAGTTTTCTCTTTTTTGACCATTGTAAACGAAGTCTTGAGACGTATAACTATGCTTGAAACACGTGTGTCACTCAAACGACTTTAAGGTAGTCTCCCTAATCAATAACCTATATTAAAGTCAAAGGATAATTTAAGTTTTAAATCGGAGATTTTCTTGCTTTTGAACATTTTTCGTCACAACAACAGAATTATCTTTAATAGGAGACGGGACGTCAAAAGTTTGCTTCAAACACGTGCGTCGCAAAGTGGTGAATCAATTCTGTATGTGACATTTAGCGGAAGCCATTTAACAATATCATTTTGTCAAACAATTCAATCAACACCTTTATTAATTAGTCCTTAAAGGCTTTGTTGTCGATAGCTATAAAAGCAATCAGCTGATTGTTGATTTTCTGTCAAAATCTTAATGAGGTCAAGATTAATTCCGAGTATTGTCTGATCGGGTAAAGTTCGAGAAACTTGAAAAACGTAAATAAACAAGATGAAGGAAAATAAATTATTATAGATATTTCTTTCGCAAAATTCTTTCGCAAATGACGAATTTTTATCGCCACAATTATTATTTTTTCGCAATTTGCGAAAATGGCGACCGCCAGCGGAAACCCTGATCACAACATAACAAACCACACGATAAAATATCAATTGGAAGGCTTATCTCAATTAAAAAAAGGAAGTTAACACACTATGAACGAATAAATTTGATCTGCAAAATCGGAATGCAAATACACAGTTGATAAAAATAATAGGGACAAACATTCAAGGCCAAAAAGCAAACAAACAAGCCCAAACAAAGCCATGACAACACACCACCGTGAAATATTTAACTCTTCGAAAATAATCACTCTTGAAAAAAAAAGGTTTTCATAATATCTACAGGTAAATAAAAATTACTTTTGTCGTTTTAAGTATACTACTGTATGAAATTCTTCCAATTACTAAGAATACCAAGAAAGTTCTGTCATATGAATACATAATTTAACACTAGATTCAAAGTGGGTTGAACATCAACAAAAACTATACAATTAAAGCTAGCGAAAACTACCCTGTACATATTTAAGGAGAATAATCTTGATGTTCATACAAATGTATTACGAAGAAGTGAAATTTAGTAGATATTTCAAGTAATCAAAGCTGGTATATAGAAAAGATCCATATAATATAAAATAAAAACAAAACATTATAAAAAGTATCAGCAGGTTGAGTTAACACAAATATACGATTTAATAGTACTCGCAGTTACTGACAGCTAGTTAAAGGCCAAAAACAATTGATAATAAAGAATAATGCACCATAGACTAAAATCAAATACAACACATCCCAGGGATTTAGTATTTTAACGTCATGCACAGTCAGAGAAGACATGACTTGTGTGATGCCAAAAATGAATGTATCGACAGGTAGTAGGAAAGTGAGGAGCGACTTATATAGAGATACACACTAACGTGCATGTGTTTCTATACATCCCTCCTAAAAAGAAGATACAATTTAGTTATGTTTTAATTTGCAAATGACAAAATCGATATTAGTGCGAATGTGAACTATATTCGAAGATCTAATTACAATATTGGTACAATAACCCTTACTTATAAGTTTGTTTAAAGCTTCGTTGAGTTTACTAGGATCACATAGTGATTTCCTCGCTTTAAGTACAATATTGCCGTAAAATTTAGGATGTGAAATAACAATTTTAATAAGTTACAACCAAATTTACTAATCAAATCTTAGTAAAAGTTCAAAGTAATTTATGGTATCGAAATCCCTGACAGAATAATTTCCCAGTGATGCATTGATAACGTTCGTTAAACTCTATGATATCAGAACACAAACGGACATACCGAACGAGTAGGGATATAAAAACACCGTATCATTGAGCCAAAGCCACATCGCCGTCTAAAAAAGGAACATTAAATACATTAATAACAAATGAAAAATCGTCTCTTTTGTCGTAAATTTTAGGATGTAGTTTCCCGTTTAAAATTATAATGTCTAAATCTAGAAAAGAACAACTGCTGCTATTTATGTTAGATTTAGTTAAAGTAAGTTCTTTTTGGTAAATTTCGGAAGTATATTTAGAAAACTTTGGATTATTCAACGAAAAAGTATTATCCAGATAACGGTAGGTATTTTTGAACAAATATAACAATGATAGGTCTTTACTGAGTTTGGTCATAAACTGAGATTCACGGAAGTATTGAAATAAATCTAATATTAAAGGGGAAAAGTGTGTGCCCGTAGGAATACCTACTACCAGCCGATTCACATTATCACCGAAACGTACATAAATGTTATCTAGCAGAAAATATAAAGCTTTCATCATATCCTCACATTTCCAGTAAGTGTATTTTGCATATTTTCCTTTTTCGCTTTGAATTTCCAATATTTTCTTTGTATTTAACTGATCATATTATAAAATTACATATCAAACATATGACATTAGATGCACGACATAACATCATATATTGAGGCCCAGAAACTACACACTAGTGTAGTAAATGTAGTGATGCGGCTTCAAATACCAGTAAATATGTTCTTCATATTAACAGTTCAAGAAAAAAATACTGCCACTGAAGCATTTTGAGTATACATCAAACACAAATATAAAATGGCAAAAAGACTATTGACAACAAATCGAGGCATTATTTGAAAATACAATTGTATGGTATTAACATACCTCTGTATGCGTCACATGTTGAACACTAGTCAAGCCCGTGTCAAATAGAAGGTATTTTACGTCTCTTCAATTTTATTCATTTATCGGATAAGCACTGCTTACAGAGTGCAAACTTCAACCTGAGACAGATAACTTCTGGTAAAAAAAGTTTTCCACACACAATATGTATAACCAAAAGTGTAAATGGAAACACAAAAGAACAGCTCACACGTGAAAAATACTACCTAGTTATATGGTTTATACAGAACTCAGAATGTTGTGACAATTAAGAACGGACTAAATGCATTATTACATCTATTAATATTAAATACCATTTTGCCAAGGAACACATGTTGGTGTTTTATATCGGAATGCAGTAGAAAAATAACGTAGAAATTATTATGTATACTCTTCTCTGTACAAACTACAGAATATTTCAAGACTAGCTCATTTGAGAAGACGTGACTAAGAAAATTGAAACACATGTAAACCATTAAGCAAATATGTAACAAATGTGCAACTGTTATTTATAAGACAAATATCGATTCCTGTTTCAAATGACATCCGCACGTACATTACAAAATAAATATAAAATATTTATTTACTACTATGAGTCTCAGTAGGATGCACGAGTTACACAAAATACGACAGTCATGTCCATTGAGTTTGACTACGTCTGTAATATATTGGTCTGTTTAGTAATAAGTGCATGTTTTTAATTAAGAGAAACGTAGAGGAAAAAACTGACAACAAACAATTATAGCTAAGAATATAGGAAATTAAGATTTGTCCTAGTTCATATAACTTCAAGTGACTAGTTTGTCTATAAAACAGTATTTCGTAAAAGGCGAGTAGTACGTTACATTACTAAATCTCAAGTGAAAATAACTGTACTATGTGCGTTTCAGAGATATTTGTATTGAATTTGAAGCCTTGTGATTGACCATCGGTTGTTGTTCTGTCACGAATGTGTTTTTGCTGTAGACATGTATATTTAAATGCACGCAGGTACACAATGAAATTTCAATTATTATTTAAGTGAAACATTCTTATAAAAAAATCCGCAAATATATGTTATCTTTTTTTGGTCCATAAACTAGGTGGCGTCATATGTATGTTTCCGGCGTCAAACGTAAACACCGGGCGTTGTCTGGCTTCTTTGCCGCTTCAGAATGTTATAAAATTTGATAAACAGTATATTTACATTTGCAAAATTTCCCCATTTCCATTCTCAATTTTACTTTATTGAAAAATTCATTCAACTACCATAACTTATATGAAAAATTTAAATAACATAACAGTATATTGTACAATAAGAATACAATACCTGGACACCCTGGTTCACATCTGTCTTCCTCCTGATAGAAATAAAACAAATATTCTGGATTGCATACTGGAATACAGTATATACATAACTGGAGTAAACTAAACATACCTGAAGGAATGAATACATACATGTAGACACATAACTATAGGCAAGAATGCATAACTGCAGAAATATATGCATTACTCCAGAATTATATAACTGCATCATGTGCATAAAAGATATATAACTGCCGGAATATTAACTACAGACGGGTGCGGTCATAACCTATATACAAGTAACTTAAAGCAGTCCTTATTGCAGAAATAAATACATACATGTAACTGAAGGAATATATACACAACTGAAGGAATACAACCTTAGTGCAGGAATATATACACACCTGTAGGAATATATAGCATGGGTTCGAATCCCGGCGAGGGAAAAACCAAAAATGTGCGAAAGCAAATTTACAGATCTAACATTGTTGGGTTGATGTTTATACGAGTTGTATATACATTATGTACACAGCCATGTATCACCATCATTGATGGCGATCCGATTGATACATCTGTTGTAGGGTTGTCACTGACTCAGACGTACTTATGAATATAATTATTTTCTGTGACTGTATCTTACATTAATTTGTAGGATCCTTTACTATAGATAATTTAGCTGATCTGTAACAATAACATCTTCATGCCTTATATATCATGTACTATAGTACGCCGCTAGATTAAAACTAACGTGGAAAGGTAACATATGGCCACCAAAAGCTCTTTTTTTGAGAGCCCAGGTGGTCGTGTGGTCTAGCGGGACGGCTGCAGTGCAGGCGATTTGGTGTCACGATATCACAGTAGCATTGGTTCGAATCCCGGCGAGGGAAGAACCAAACATTTGCGAAAGCAAATTTACAGATCTAACATTGTTGGGTTGATGCTTAGACGAGTTGTATAAACATTATGTACACAGCCATGTATCACCATCAGTGATGGCGATCCGATGGATACATCTGTTGTAGGGTTGTCACTGACTCAGACGTACTTATGAATATAATTATTTTCTGTGACTGTATCTTACATTAATTTGTAGGATCCTTTACTATAGATAAATTAGCTGATCTGTAACAATAACATCTTCATGCCTTATATATCATGTACTGTAGTACGCCGCTAGATTAAAACTGACGTGGAAAGGTAACATATGGCCACCGAAAGCTCTATTTTTGAGAGCCCAGGTGGTCGTGTGGCCTAGCGGGACGGCTGCAGTGCAGGCGATTTGGTGTCACGATATCACAGTAGCATGGGTTCGAATCCCGGCGAGGGAAGAACCAAAAATTTGCGAAAGCAAACTTACAGATCTAACATTGTTGGGTTGATGTTTAGACGAGTTGTATATATATATATATATAACGGTAGTAACACATACATCAATGAAGTATTATAGACATAACTGCAGGTATATATGCATAACTGTATTACAGTACATAACCGTCCAAACATATATATTATGGATTACAAATGTGTCAAAGTTAGTAATTGGATAACAATACAGAGTTTCAGTATATAGTCAGGAAACTTCCAGGGTATATACGACGTATTCCCGTTTGGAACCTCAAAACGTCACCATAACACCGGTAACTATGTGACGTAGCCGAAAGCTGTACAAAACACTAAGGAATGTCAGGGGCTCACAAAGGAGGACATGACTTGCTTCAGTCAATATCACAATTGTTATACAAAATCACGTAATAATACTTAAATTCAATGTTAAAAGTGTTATTATGAATTATAACACACACGATACAAGTATGTTCAAATCAGAAAATCCTTCACGTATGCCGAACATATCAAGTTGGGTTTTTAATATATGTGTTGTAAAGAACAAAGCCACACACAAACAAACACAAAATATGATAACTAAAAACTTTATTGACACTTCTTTTTAACGGAAAAAATAGTCAAATTAAAAAAGGGGCATTTGAATGGATTACTCAAAATATTACAGAAACAATAATAATGTAATGCATATACATATGCTGATATGCTGCATTGTGAAGGTGTAACAAATACCTGCAGTGGTTAATACCACTAAGTCAGGGTAATCCGTTATACATGTGTACATCATGTCTCAGATAGGGTATATACTGTGACATTCCCAGGTTAGGGCTTATATTTCATTCTCCTTCGGCTCAGGGAATATAAACCTTAAGCCGGGAATGTCACAGTAAATACCCTGTCCGAGACCTGAATAACATATAACATACCTGCATGACTACAGTTATTTCTACTTAACGGCAGGAATGTAAATATAACCATATATGTTGGAAACATACATACATATTTGTCATTTCATACTTGCTTGTTTTTACGATTTATTATTAGGTCTTTCCACTTTTCTGTTGAAAGACCTATTGTTTTTCTTCTGATTATTTTTTTTTCTTCAGCCTAATTTTGTTCTTGCGATAAACATTTGTTTCGCAATATGTCGCTTAGATATTTGGTATATGATATCGAACAGTTTATGCGCTTTTGAAATTTACCCTGCGTAAACGAATACTTTTCTTTGTAGGAGTTATCTCCCCAAACACTGTTTTCCTTGTTAGCGCAACTCCTTCGCAACCGTAAAATATTATGACAAATTTATTTTAAAAAATTGCTCGTTATATCCTTCGCATGATTTGTCCTATTTTGACCGAAGTGATATGAACGCTCCATATGAGAGTTATTTCCCCTTATGCATTTGATATAAGTGATATGCATTTCTATCTCGTAAACCATAAGTGCTAGAGACCAAGGATCTTTTGATTTGAGGTCCTTGGTCCAAAAAAATAAAAATTAGGTCAAGGTCAAAGGTCAAGGTCATATTCTAATTTTTGAATTTGGCTTATTTCCACTAATTTCCAGAAACCGTATAAGATATCGACAAATTATTTTTTCTAAATTGTAAGTTGCGACATGTCGTAACACGTAAATTTTGATTGCAAGGGTACGTCGAACGTAAAAGTGAGTTTTCTCCCCTCTTGTATTTAAAAATACGCGTATGGTGATATAACTGATTAACCAAATATAATTAAGACCTATGGTCTTTTGATTTGAGGTCCTTGGATTATGACCTTGAAAATGATCTCAAGGTCATAGATTAATTTGACGTTCTATTTTTTTACCTTTGCTTTCAGCTCATATGTATACATGATATAGCCATGAGACTTTTTGGCGAAAGGTATCAAACCATTTAACCTTGAAAAAAACAACCGGAAGTGACCTCGTGTAAACCAGAAGTAGCTATTTTTTGTACTTTATTAATAAAAAAAGTATATAGAACCAGATCTTTTTGGAATCAGTGTCAATTAAATATTCAAATATTATCGGAAGTAACATTTTTCAAACCAGAAGTAACAAATTATCTCCCTTATTTAATTTTTTTGTATAGAAACCATATATTTCTGAAATCAGCGTACAATAACCTATCAGTTGACGATTGAAATGACATTTTAAACTTAATTTTACAACTTTCATATTAAAATACATTATTTTCAGTGGAAAGACCTTCAATTGTTCTCTGAACAATTGGTTTTTAATTATCTTTATATTCGTTCAGTCTTTATATTGTATATAGTTTAAATTCTAATTACTAATTTACCTAATCAATATTTAAATCAGTTTCTGTTTTCTGTTCCTATTGTTAATTTGGTATGATTCTTACCTTTTCTGGTATCCACGATTTCATCATGTGTATGTTGTGTTTGATACCATGAGTAGGACATTTCCAGATTTTGTCGACATGTGCAAGATTTTCGAATGGTAAGATGCATGGCTTATCTGGTGAGTTACAACATACACTGGTCACAAAGGAAACATCACTGGTATGACTCTGATCGCTACTTGTTTTGATATACAACTGACTTATTTTCGCCAAGGCAGATGTTAAACATTCATTGATACTGGAAGCAAGATCCCTCATTATGAGTGCGTTTGTTCTGGCATGAATAAGACGGACAGTTATCTTGTCATCTTCGCAAAGAATATACATATCCAAAGAAGGATCAATTGTGAACACTCCTGACCTGTGGAACAGCATGTCCCTGTTGGTCTTTCCGTATGTTTTCACCGACCAGACAGATAAGCAATAACTAATAAATCGGAATGATAATGCAGGAGGTATTATCAATGATGACGATTGAAAGGCTAACGCCATATTTCTGTTTGTGATGCCAGCTGTTTGAAGGTAGCCAGAATCATCTATAGATCGTACCATACTAGCAACGTAGTAGAAGTTTGCAGACATACGCGTTCTGCTAGAATCGTATCTTTTTGGTTCTACCAATATATCCAGATGAGTCATGACAGCTTATAAATAATATTTGTCATTGTTGAATTTTTCATATTTCTTTCTTTTCCAAACTTTGTGTATTGCTTGTTTTAAAACGACACCTTTCATCCCCATTGCATCCCATATTTTCTCTCTGTTTCTGTCTCCTTTACAAAACCGCCTGTCAGTAACAATTGATTTGAATGCATCGATGAGAAGGGTAGGAGACAAAACAATACGGTCGTCCAATTTAGGTTCATCAAAGTACAGTAACTTGCCAATTGAATGTTGAAACTTTAGAAATACTTTCAACTCATCTTGTGACAACGGTCTAATAGGCTGCAAGGAGTTTATTTTCTTTAGATGTTCTAGGGTAATCAATGGAATGTTGCGTTTAGTCAGCGATGCAAATTCTAACTCTAAAGGGATAAAGCATTTTGGAAGAAGTTCACCCCATGTTGGTTGCCTCTCTGATTTACATATGATAACTTCCTTTATCTTCTCCATTTCTGTGTCATTGCTGTCTCTAGCGTGGACAAATATCTTATCCTCAATCACCAAATGCTGCCCTAATGGCGTCTGTTGAAACATTTTGTTGATTTCTTCAAATATTTCATGTCGTCTCTTTTCAATTTCATTCTAAAATAAAATATAGTATATGTTGTTCACAAAACTCTTCTTCTACAATTTTGTGTGTATTCAATTATAAATTATCGAATAAACGTTTTATGTATATACAAAAATGCATAGTTACAATTGCCTAAAAAGGGGTAGTTTACAATGGCAATAATGAAGTTACGTAGATATAGGAAGATGTGGTGTGGGTGACAATGAGACAACTCTCCATCCAAATAACAATTTGAAAAAAAAAGTAAACCATTATAGGTCAAGCTATAAAGGGCCCAAAAATTACTAGTTTAAAACAATTCAAACAGGAAAACCAACGGCCTTGTCTATATAAAAAACGAGAAACGAGAAACACGTATATATTACATAGTATAGCATAAAAAAAATAAAACCGAAAAAATCATTATAAATACCCGAATTAAAAAAAACACACGTTATTTTCAGCATGAAAACTGAATTAAAAATTACTCCGCAATTGGCAATTGAAGATAACTACATAATCTGGTTGTGGAAGACAAAACCAAACCAAATGCTGTATCATATAGAGGTAGCGCTAGATATATTGTCTGGTGTTATTTTTATTCAAGTCTGGTCATGTTGTATAATAATTGAGAACAAAGTTCTGAATTTATAACATATGTTGTTTTCTTATTAAAAAAATTGAAATGAATCCCTGTTTGAATTTGTGTTGTTTTATTTCCTTCCCTTCATCATTCATAGAAATGCAAAATGATGTTTTCGTTATATGCAATGCCGGTCAGAGACAAAACAAGCAATTATTAGATATAGGAAGATGTGATGTGAGTGCCAATGAGACAACTCTCCATCCAAATACAAATTTTAACAAGTAAAGCATTATAGGTCAATGCACTGCCTTCAAAACAGAGCCTTGACTCACACCAAATACCAAGCTATACAGGGCCCCAAAATTACTTGTGTAAAGCCATTTAAACGGGGAAACCAACGGTCTAATCCATATAAAAGAACGATAAACAAGAAACACGTAGAAATTACATAAACAAACGACAACTACTGTACATCAGATTCCTGACTTAGCACAGATGCAAACATATCAGCGGGATTAAGCGTTTTTTCTTAAACAATAGCATAACATCACAACATAGAAAAACACACGATAAATTATCAATTGACAGTCTTAGCTCAATACAAACATGTGAATTAATAAACTATTAGTTTGGAATATAACGTAAGATTATTATATTAAAAATTATTGTATTTGGCTTTTTTCTCGTCAAATATTTGTTTACTTTAAACTATTGCATAAGCAATAAGCTGTAAATTAATGACAATAGCAACGTAGTTCTTCTTCCTTCTTTTTGTATTTGTTTACGTAACAACAATATAAATCAAAGTCAAACCTGCACCATTCCAATTGACGATAAACAACTAAAGCTCTGTAATATACTTACAGCTTTAACCTGATCTTTGTGCGTTAAAACCACGATTATTTTAGGAAATTCCGGATTACTTCCCTTGCAGTATGTAACAATTGTGTTGATCCAGAATAGCAAATAATCTGTAAGAATAAACAGGAAAAAATCAATAATACATTGCTAAACACTGATAAAAGACGTAAATGCTTTCAAAATATTGCAATAATGAAATTAATTTTGAAAATGTTAAGACTGTTACATTTAAAATATTTATGGAATACTGTGTTGTAAATTGGTGATCTTATCTTCACAACTGCTTCACAAATGTTTTTTTTTCAAAAATAGATATATATATATATAAATACCTCTAGCTGTTTTATGTTGACTTTTTCCTGGGAGATACTGTTCATACGGACAGGGATCATCTAATTTTCTACTTCCATCTAATACAATCATGTATATAGCTCTATATGTTAAAAATGTCTGATGAGTTGAATAGAACACGTCCTGCCCTCCAAAATCCCAAATAATTATTGGTGCTATCTTTTTGTTGTGCAGCTGCTTTTCCCCAACTTTAGAAGACATTTTTAAGAACTTTTCTTTTGTGATTGATACTTTGACTTCTTTGACGTTTTTTGAAACTCTAAAAATGCTTTTCAACTTTCTAATGAGTCCAGGTTTAGTAACAGTTTCTATATGCGTCTCATCAGAGAAACACGACTTTGCAGGAGAACCGTCTGTGTCATCAATTTGTTTGGCATTATCAGGAAAGTTTTCACGGCTATCTCTGTTATTCAATGAATCAGTATTTTTATTTCCAGATAAAACACCTTGTTGGACTAGTTCGTCTCTATTTTTAGATCTAACTGAACTTTTCCTGTCCGTAATCAATGAACCTAACTGCTTTTCTGATTTAGGAAGTTTGTCTTGTATGCCTGTTTCATATTCGCCATCGTTGTATTGTGTTTTGGTTTTCTTTTCAGACCCATCATCTGGTAACTGTTTTCTCATAGGTTCGGCTATACTACCGACATCCACTGGCAGAGTAGTAAATTGATGCTCAGACAGCGTTGTAACATTTTCTAATTGTGACCCTTGTGTTGTACCGGACGTTAGTGTTTCATTTGATTCTTTTCTCAGATTTTCATCGCTAGTCGGTAATGATTTATTTTCTGCCATGGCTAGTAAATCTTTACTCTTTGAACCACCAGCCTCTAATTTGACACACTTAATCGTTAAGTCTTCGTGTAAGTATGATGTGTTAGCGGTTATTTCTTCAAGATAAAGATTGAAGATTAGAGATGAACTAAATATGTATCAACAATCAAAGCAAAGAAACATTACCATATATTTTAACTCATTTGACCAGTCATTGTTATATGTTAGATTAAGTACTTGATATGATCATATCAAATGTATTTTCTTTGAATTCATTTAACAGAAAAGGAAGCATTATAACTAGATTTGGCATTGCAAACAATAACGAATGGCACCCTCCCCTAACTACCAAGGTAACGGTAGTCGTTTTGAAAATTCTTACGTCGACCTGCAGCTGCATATTTTGCCTTAATTATGGCATACAAAATCTTATGTCTCTAGAATGGATATAAACAGATTTAAGTAAAGTTTCATCAAGTTTGAGCATTTTGAAATTTTTGACTTTTTTATATTATTTGTATAGTTTTTTACACATTTTTTTTTTATCAACACACAGGTTGTAAATTGCTTGGTGACATGTGTTAAATAAAAGCCAATATTACCTTTTCAATATGTATGTGATGCCGCAATTTATAATAAATATCTTACAGACAAACAATTTATGATCATATGGTCTTAAAATAAACTGATCATAGATGTTTAGTAGAAGACAAACCGATATGTTCTGACCCTTCAGGTGTTATGTAGCGCGTCAATGTATTGTTTGAATTATGTCTTGGGTTCCTTTTGCTTCCTGGCATTACTATTGTTTGTGGCTCGAATGGTATATCTTGTTTAGTTGATAATGTATCATCTACCTCAACAGGTTTTCTTATCTTGTTTTCTTTCAAAAGGGATCTGCTAACAGTAATATCTTCTAAGGAGAAATCTGCAATTGATAGTTATAATAAAATCATATAAATGTATAAAATTTGGCCAAAATTATAAAAAACAAAAGCATATTGATGTAGTTGCTAGAAAAACAGTCAAAAAATATGTGTCGCTTTTTTAAAATGTAGTTTATCAACTAATGGCGTGGCACCAAGGTAATGTTACACGTTACACACTATACAGATATTTTTTTATCAAGTTATAGCTTTGCACTGATTTGTCAAAAGTTTAACACTTGGTCATTTAAAATATGACGTTACATGTTTCGTTTCGTTTGATATGATACCATATCGTTTTCGTATATCTTAAATGAGCATCAAGTCATAACTCTGGTTTGAAAAAATATATATACATTATAGCATAGTCAAACAATTGACTGAAATAAACATACCAAATTGCCGTACTTCAATATTGTAAGACATAATTCAACTCAAGTGTGTTACAAATATTTAGAAAAAAATACCAAGATTCTTTTCATATGTACACATATTTTATTTCTAGAATTTGTGTTACAAGATAACGTTTTACCTTGCAGTCCCCCAAGCCAGTCCTTTGATTCACGGTCCATATAAGACAGACCATTATATAATTCTATCCCATCGGTTGAAATCCTGAATCTAGTGGGCTGTTTTCCAACAAGATATCTAGCTAAAGTTGTCTTCCCTGTGCCCTGTTCGCCAGCTAGCATAAGTCTTGATTCAAAGTGGGGATAACTTTCTTCTTTCAGTAGACCAGAGAAAACTTTGGCTGATTTCTTATCAAATCTTTTAACTTCAACAGGAAGGCCTACATTCCAATGATAAAAATATCAGGTTTTTAAAGTATGTCAATATCAATCTAAAGGGGGTAAGGCGTATCTGCATCTCTGCTTTGTCAGTTTTAAATTTGCTTGAAATTGGTAAATTAATTAAATATGATTAAATATGAAAATTGATGTCATGTTGATATACTAAAAATACTCCAACCACAAACATTTAACTGTTTTAAAATTTAAAACATTTAAAATTGACTATGCGTTTTGCTCTGTTTCGAATTTTATACATGTCGACTAAATAAAGTATCTTGTAGAGGATAATGCATTTATACCAAGATACATATATACAAAGTTATCTTGTTTTCCCATTTTTTACGTTGATTTGTATACTTTACATTGCTTTATGGATTATATCACCGGCCAATGCTGACTACACCTTACCTCCCGACCAGCATTCAACAGTCGCGTAAAGGAACATGAGGAAGTGCATGCCTGGTGTAATGTATTATCATACATTTTGATATTGCTCTGCATTATTTCGTGTGTTATTCAACCCTCATCGACTTTGGGGTCACAAATGACTTAACATGTACATTTTAGCAAAACTAAAGGTAAGAACTTTTCAATTTGATAATTTGATATCATACGAAGATAATATTATAGTATTTAAAAGATATGTATAAAAGAAAACAAAGTTGTATTAATAAAATGTTAAGTTGCAATGATTATAACTGGTTTTACCTTAAAGATAATAGACGCTGGAAATGCCAAATTGATGATTGTATATTTTTTTTTCTCGTAAGTAAAAAGATGACTATGCCACATTTATAATCTATTTTAACTTTGAAATCATCATTTGTATTACTTCAATTAATTGCACGAAGGGTGAAGTATTGACCTTAACTTGCTTATTCTTTATAGGCCTTTACAACGTAAGTTTACTAAGTTTATATTGACTCTTGATTATTGCATCTCATGGACATTAATACGATTTAATCATTAAGCATTAAATCAATTTAATTAATTGAGATTAGCGTCTGATAAACTAATGTTAACTATTCTTTATTAAAAATAATACCTACATAATTTCATCAGCGGTTTTACCGCTTTTATTGGGTATAAAATTGCATGCTTTTCGTGATTTGTTCATTGCGTGATTTTAAGAGCTTGTCTCACAGAAAACCATGCAAAAGTGTCGAGGAGTGAATTTTGCGGAATCCCTTTAAATTTGGTACACACAACCCTTAGGCCATGCGAATATCACTTGCAAAATATTTTGCTTAAATTTTATCGGATAGCCAAGTTTTGTAGCGCCATCTATTTTCACCCTTTTTTTACGGGAAAATTTCCAAATTCAAGGGTTTTTTATTGATTTTAATCCACCAAATAATTAGTTCTAGCCATGAAAAATATCTATTTCGTTCAAGGCATATGATAAAGAATTATTAAGGAAATACAAAAATGTAAGTAATAAATATATATTGGATATTTTATAGTAGGATCTCTGTGTTTATTAAACAGGTGTTTGAGGAATTGGCTATTTTACCAAATTTAGGACCTGAATATATGCTTAAATACAGAAAAGGTGAAGCTGTAATTAAAAGATGAATACATCAAAATGAACTACTATGATAGCTTAAAGAAATAAAAAAAATCCACCCACGGCAAATATCACTAGTAGTACGATTTCAGTCTGAAACGGTCATTTTGGTCTGATCACATCTTGATTGACTGGATTTACCGCTAGAGAAAATCGTCTAGATATTTAAGATCGTTAAGTCGCCATTCAGATCGATAGCCTCATCAGGTAAATCAGTTCGTTAAGGCATGTCAAGACGGAAAAGACTGAATCGTCTAGCGGGCTGTTTAGACCCGTTAAGACCGTGTCAGACCAAAACAGACCATGGATACAAAATTACGTTCAAAATGTTCAGACCCTGTTTGGATCCGTTCAGTATACCGGTTTGATACCACGAGTTGCGCCCCTTCTACTCGATAATGCATTTTAGATTAATATGTATAGATGTATTTTAATATTATTATTTGAAGTATATTTTGATTAATTAAAAAAAAAAAAAAAAGATTAAATCTTCTGTTGATTTTTTATTTCTTTTCTTCTTTTGTTGAGGAATAACTAATAAATTATTCGTCTATATATGTTGTTTATTTTATAATAAATATTAGTTTATATAAATATATATTGATAATTAAATGCAAGGACGTATGTTTATTGTATACACACCAAAATGTATGCCATAAATTTAACCTTAAAATGTTGTGAACACCGGTGAAAATGTTTTTCGTATTTGAAGATTAAATAGTAACGGAAAATTGTAAACGTAACCTAAAAAAGTTAAGGAGATGTGGTATGATTGCCAATGAGACAATACACAGAAATGCAACGGAGGCAAATAAACACATGCATATTTTTGTTTTATGTATTACAGTTGCTTGAATTCGCTATCTGTTGATATATGTCATAGTTTACCGTGAATCTGTTGCTTTTTTATGTTTATTTTTTTTCGTGCGAGTTTCTCTATTAAACTTGGAAAAAAATATTATCGACATCCGGGAATTAGAAATAAAAGACTTCCCGGATCCCGAAAGCTGATCATGATACTGCATTCAGTCTTTGTCGGGACCTTTTTAAAATATCACCGTATAAAAATGTTCATTCAAGCAATGTTGTATCCTTATAATATTTATTTTCTAATTCATATAATATGTATATAGTACTTAGTATATATGAATGGCGTTAATTTAAAAATAAAATATGTGTTAGTTAAAATGGTCGAGTTCAATGGCACGTGCTAGAAATCAACCGGGTCAATAGGTAACAAAATCAATGATCCATAACGTAAGAAAGAACATGCCTATTATATTTTACAATTACTTTCATCATCATTCCTAATAAAAAGGTGTCGTAGGGCTAAACGTTAATAAAGAATTAATGAATTTGTGTATACACGTATTTAAATAGTGATGTCTGACCGTCAGTTTTTAATATACATGTCTTTGTTTTTCTTATCTTGAGCAAAATAACGAATTTGAATCTATTACACGTTAAAGGTTCTTTCAATGTCATATATGTCTAAACACTAAAAGACCATGCAAAATATTTGAGCGCCGCAGGGAAAACCATTAAATAACATATACTGTTCGGAAGTTTGTTTACTATTCAAAAGAAACTTTTCGCTTCTCTACTTGTATAGTTTAGAGAGTATTCCTTTAAATTGTGTCAGTTATATAAAGTAGTGTGTATCATTGTATTCTATTTATTTGGCTAATTGTATAATTATAATAAACATTTTGTATTTCACAACTATATATACTATAAGTTGTAGTGTGATTAATTGTTGGTTGTTTAAAGTCCAGTGGCAAATACTTCATGCATATTCAGGACCAGCTGTAAGTTTGTGACATACATGGAACTCACTGGTGTAGTTTTCACGTGTTAAAATTGATAAAAGAATAATTATCTTTTAAAATATCGAAACATTAGGGAGGAAAGGCGCATGGATTACCCGCACTTATCAGTTCTTTTCTCTGTTTTGTGTTAAAATAATGTTTTTTTTTATATATGTTTTTATAATTTACGATAACTGTGGTGTATACCTGCTGTCAGACGAAAGAAACAATTGTGCCCTCTAAATTGTTTTATGGAATTTTTGCTTTCGCAATGACGTTTAACTCACAACTTTAATTATTTACTGTGATATGTATGTAGAAATTCTAGAGTACTGGGAAATGAAGGATGCAAATCCAAGCTTTGAATTAAAATGGTCATTAAATAGCCACACAAATAAAAGAACAAGTGTAAGTGTTGGAATGACATATACAATATATCACCATGTGCATTGTCAGAGAATTATAAATTTTGATTTTACTTTGGTAACTAGACACAATTGAAGAGAGGCAGCCCAATTGTTTTCTCCTTTTTGTTACGAGTACAAATAAACTGATTTTAGTTATTTCGTGAAGCATTTCCTTTAAATGATAAAATCGCGCGTGATTATCTAACAAATACTCACAGTGCAGTGTACTGCAATCAGGCGCGGATTTAGCCATTTTAAAAAAGGGGGGTCCCAACCCAGAGTAAAGGGGGGGTCTAAGTATATGCTCTATTCAAATGCATTGATCGGCCAAAAAGGCGTATGGTCGGACCATATGAGTATATACCCATACGGTCATGACCATACGCGTATGGTCCAAATACTCATATGGTCCGGAACATATATATATATATATATATAACTGTATAAATCACCCATGCAGGAACATATTTATAAATAGTTAGATTTACTGTTACCAGATTTACCTTTTGTATTTCTTGAAACGTGTGTTGTGAGGTTTTTTATTTTGAATAACTAAATAGATAAAAAAAAATTAACGAATAATATTACATAATTGTAGATAATACAATATTTGGCTGTATGACATTATAAGTAATAACACGGGCCATGCTTGTAAAAACTGTGTGATAGTGGTTAGTTCGTATAATAAGTCAACGTTCAGTATACGTCAGGGACTCTCTGTTTTACACCAGGAATGGTGAAAACTAAAGACATCCAAAACCTTTGATTTTAAAAAGTAAACATGGAACTATTGTATTGCCAATCAGCCAATTATTGTACAACTAAATAATATTTTTGACTCATTGGCACTCATACAATAAAGTAAAAAAAATTTTGTAATTTATATATTTCATGTACACCAAATCTCTATAATAGAGGAAATAAAGTTATATATATAAGCGTGATTTTTTAATCAGCGTGCGCCACTCGGCACGTGACCAACGGCTTAATGCAAATTCCCAATCAACACAATAAAAAGGGTGAAACAGCTTGTATACTTTGAGCTTTCAAACTAAATGGTAACCCCAACCCGTCTCGGTGGATCCAGGGGGGGGGGGGTACGCGTATTGTCATGACCGTATGGGTATATACTCATATGGTCCGACCATACGCGTATGGTCCGACCGTACGCGTATGGTCGGGGTAATTAACACTCTGTTACAGTTTACTTTTAATACTTCTAAACTCTTCATATGGTATGACTGTTCATTAAAAAGACGTTATTATTTAAATAATTTTATTATTTTATTATAATAAAAATATTAGATTAATAAAAATTAGAAGTTTCACATAGTTAATTTAACTTACTTGTCAAAACTATAATAAACACATTTTATACCGATGGTCAATAACGAGCTCGAGTGAATGGCAATATGTCGCCTTAAACAAATAAATGCCAAAAATTTCTTGATAAACTATTTCACAGGGAATTCACTGGAAAGTAACATAAATTATTTAAATTGTCTTGTGAATATGGTGTATTGCAAATTCATCATGTTACGATATTGGAGATCTAGAGCTTCTCAAAACACCGTAGACATTTCAAAATGGCCAAAGACCTCGGTATCACTGTACGCAGCTACAAAAAGGCTAGCTTAAAAATAAAAATAAAATGTGTAAATGAAAAGGATCGTACACAACCAATATAAAAAAGAAGATGTGGTATGGTTGCCAATGAGACAACTATCAGCTATCCACAAAACAACTTGAAAATGCAAAAAAATATGTTATACCATGTGGAAGTAAATGGCAATCCCAAACCTACATGCAAGAATGTAATTATCGATGAAAACTAATTATGACATCAATATTTAATTTTACGTAGTATATGAAATATAAAAAAATAAAACATTAATTTTCATGTAACCATCATTGTTTTTTTAGATAAAGTTTTTGTATTATCGAAACTTTTGTAATGTAATTTGAAAAAAAAATACCTATATGGTCCAAATACTCATATGGTCCGGCCCGTTAATAACAAAACAAGTATTATACTCATATGGTCGGACCATACGCGTACGGTCGGACCATACGCGTATGGTCGGACCATATGAGTATACGCATATGGTCATGACCATACGCGTATGGTCCAAATACTCATATGGTCCGGAACATATATATAGATACAGATTAAATGGTTATACAAAATGCATTCATGTACACGTAATAAACGAATGTGGTAATTTCATTGTTTGTCGGGAATACACGTACTTGTCATAATTATCCCTACATTTGACTGTTTTCCCCGAGGGCTAATCATAACCTATGCCATACGGCATGGAGAGATTACTGGAATAGTTTGAAAGGTTTAAAGCTATTATTTCGTACCCACCTGTATTTGACACAAAAACAGTTGTATTGTACTAATTCTTCACACAAAAAAATAGAAATAGAGAACGAAGTCGACCTTTGCACAAATAACACTCATTTTCATAGACTTTTGTGTGTATGAATAATATGAATAATATTCTTTATAATTGTTATATATTTCATATATATACACATATATATGTGTATATATGTCTCTGACCGTACCAAGTGATTATTATTTTTGCACACGACATCTATGCTGTCGTCCCTCCTCTAACAGACAGTAGACGGTTCTCTTGGTGGGCATATTGTGCATTCAACCGTGGATATGATAAAATATCTGTAATGAACAAAACTGTAATGTTTTGATAGTGTTATGTCCTAATTTTTAAGGTTACGCGGGTTTGGTATTAAGCAGTACAATTGGTATTAACACATTTCGATATACGTATAAAATATATTATATCGATTATTGAAAGCGATCCATTTTAACTATAGGTGCGATGAATTATCACTGTTAGTGCAGTCATTTCTGATGTGGAATTTTCGAAGATGCGAGGAATTTTTATTGTAGAATTATGTGATAAATGCACTTGAAACAAATGAATACACTTAGTTGAAGACTTTAGAATTTATGATAAATGTATTTTCAAATTGAAATACAAACTCCTCATGTATTCTTTATTAAATATATAGCTTTTCACACTTGTAACAAAAACGCTTCTCAAAATGTCATATTGTATTCTTCAAATTACGTTTTTCCTTGATTAAAAAAAAAATTAAAAGATATTTCTGTATTATTTTTAAGTCAAAGATTAATATTGCGGAGTTTCAGTGCAGTCTGTGTAAAATTGAGACGAGAACATTTGAGGACGTTATCTTCCACGCAATACATTCACTTGCGAACAGAGAAATGTGCATCTTAAAACGCAATGCATGGTGACAGAAAAGCTTATAAAAGATTAACTTTCCCAGTTGTACCCTCAACAGTTATAATTTCCATATTCTGAAAAAAAGACAGTTTTTGGTAGAATAAATGTTTTTGACTCGATTGTTGCTTGCATGATTTTTACTGTATAAGGTGAAACGGTATGTGACATAAATTATCCACAGTAATTAAAACATGAAATGTAAGGTGTGTGGGCGAACTTTTTTGTTTGCATTGGTACGTGACGAAGAGCACCCTTGATACAAAACAAATGATCCGTAATGCACAGCTCGATACCAGAGGAAGATTTAGGGGAGACAGGGGGTTGCCCCCTTTTTGGGAAAACATTTGGTTACTCTTATAGAATCACTGGAGCGGGCCCCCTCTTAGGCAGTTATTGGGCCCTACTTATGAAAATTTCTAAATCCGCGAGTGGATACTACCACAGAGGTCAAACAATGCACATTTGGGTAATTGTACACGACATGCATGCTACAATTCATGTTTGATGATCTTAGACCGTTTGGACCTCTATGTGGGCTATTTCGACCACTTGGCAAAAAATCCCTAAACCGGATACACGGTTAGATTCAGTATGTCAAAGAACCACAAATATCCATAAGGACTTTTGTCTATAAATTTGGAGACCACAAACTTGAAAAAGGGACCAAAAATATGAAAATGCATGCATGGGATACATTTGTTATTGAAGGCATGAGTGAAACAATATGATGAAGATAAATAAATATCTTATTCTGGGGTATCATTTGGGGGGGGGGGGTCTGATACCTGATCCCACTTACTGCTTTGTCAGATTCCCGTATCCCGCTTATACTATGCAGTTCTCATTTTTTGAATTTTTCCGTGTCCTGACACAATCATTTAACTTTCACGTGTCACGCTTACAAAAAAAAAATCGGCTATTCAGCGTCACGCTTATACCCCAACGCGACCCACTATTCTACTCTTTTCTGACTCATATTAAGCCCATTAAAAATATATTAAAAAAGTGTGTTTTTATCCCTTTTTGTCCCGTCTCGTTTCTATTTGAGCCATAGATAGATAAGATGTCGTATGTGACAATGAGACAACTCTCCATCCGAGTCACAATTTATAATAGTATATAATAAAAATAAGTCAAAATACGGTCTTCAACATGGAGTCTTGGCTGACACCAAACAGCAAGTTATAAAGGGCCCCAGTGTAAAACCTTTTAAACGGGAACACCAACGATTCAATTTATATCAAGATGTACGTAATTAGTAGTGAAGTGTCATGGAAATGGATAAAAAAAAACAAGAATAAAGATCCCTATACGATTTATAAGAAATTAAATGGAATACATTTGAAATAAATGAAATTTCTATTGAATTTATTTAGAGTGTTTTAAACCCAAACTTTCCTCCGTATGTTAAATTTGATCAAATCCGTCTCTTACTTTATCTATTGTTTGAGCAAGTCGCGGATCGGCTAAATTAAGGCTTTACAGCTAGTTTCCTAATGCACGCAAAGCAAAACTTTGGTTTACTTGCTTGCTTTTTTTTTGTATAATTGTTTATACAAACTTTGTTAATAAGGTTGACATCTTTAAACAATATGTATCGGCATAGTTTAACTTGTATTTATATAATTATTATATTTGAATTAAATTCGGTGTTATCAAAATGATTGTACAATAAAAAAAAACCAAAGCAAGCACGCTAACTAAAGTCTTGCTTTACATCATTTCATCATTTAATTTATAAGTGCATATATATATTTCTGATAGTTTTTCCGACCTATTAACATATTTTCAAACTTGAAAGGAGACCTCTTTCAGCGGCACGAGCCTGAAACATGTACACATGACAGTTTTAAGTTATAGCTTTATAAATATAAAAGAGAAGATGTGGTATGATTGCGAATGAGACAACTGTCCACAAGAGACCAAAATGACACAGACATTTACAACTATATGTCACCGTACGGCCGTCAATAATGATCAAAGCCCATAGTCAGCTATAAAATGCAACCCAAAGATACTAGTATTAGAATTATTAGAATCAAAGGTTAAAGTACTTACAAAATATGTCATCTTGTAGAATGTGATTTCACAAATATATTATGTTCAAATTCACAGTCCAAGTCAACGTTAAATCGGTTTCACACATTGTTCATGTTATAAATCCATTCCAACAATATCATTTTAAACACACACACTAGCTTGCCTTTTCATTAATTTGAATAATACAAATTCAGCTAAATTTTGTTTATTCCCATCAATAGAGATTTCTCACATTTATCCCAGACGTTAATAATACTCATGCACTTCAATTTTGATATTAAACAATTTATTGATACGGATGACTACGCTTTAAAAGTACGGTTACATCAGGGTGTAAAAAATGTGAATTTGTTTTTAATCGAATTCAAAGATAGATTAAACGGTAGCTTTAATAGTGATATGAACTAATTTTTTGAAGAATCGCCTAAATGTTTGTTGCATAGATGTATTTGACCCCAACGATTTTATTTAGATCATGCTGTATTAAAATTATATTTATAGAATCATTTATTTGAAAATACCGCATACATCTGCTCACCGTTTGAATATAGAAACTTGTGCTGAACGGGTCGTTCTCGACCTGGGTACTCCATCAACGTACCCTGGGTACTTTTACTTTCAATGATGGTACCCTGGGTACCGTGTTTTGTCATACACGTACCCTCGTTTGAAATAAAATGCGTCATGGTACCGCGGAGTATTAAACGTACCCTACTCTCGTCTTAAAACCACGTGATTGCTATCGGAACATCTCTGGATGTTGCTGATGTTGTTGATGATGCAAAATGGCGCGGAAAATTAAACAAGAAAATCTTAAGGAGTATTTGGATTCTATTGAAACTTTCAACTTGGCAAATATTATCCGGAAAGGAAGAGAAGTTAAAACAAAATATGTGAAAGCTGAAAAGGGAGAAAATGGATTTTTGACAGACACAATTATATTCAAGAGTGAAGACATTGATAAACCAAAACAGAGACCCTCCTCTGCAATGGGACAGGCAACTGTCTCCGGAATTGTGGAGGTTTTGGTGAATGTGTTGAAGGTAGGAAGTATGTAATGCTTAGCTATAATGCTACAGAAACGTTTGATAAAATATGGGGAAATGGGGGGGGGGGGGGGGGGGGGGGGGGGCTGATCTTCTGCGTTCTGTTCTATGCGTAACGTCCGGTTGGAAGTTGGATTTTCAAAACACCCACCTTACATCTGATTCTGTTTCTGAATCATTGTAACCCCGAATCAAATCCATCGTCCATTTGTTGTTTACAAGTGTAGAATATAATTAAAAATCAACCCACGGGCTAACCACCAACATCCGACTATTCGGAACTCCTAAGAAATCTCGCGATAAATTTCAAGACTCAAATCGGTACGAAGCTGGGTACGATTATCGACGGAAACGTACCCTATTGGTACCATTCATCCAAAACACGGTACCCAGGGTACCATCATTGAAAGTAAAAGTACCCAGGGTACGTTGATGGAGTACCCAGGTCGACAACGACCCGTTCAGCGAAACTTGTCGATTTTATAATATTGAGAGATTTCCAAAATTTTGTAATATGTGTGATAAACAAGTATTTGGAGATGAATATCATTTTATTTTAGTATGTGAAAAGTATAATGAGTTTCGAAAGAAATTTATCAAACCATATTGTTGAAGAAAACCGTCGAATCTTAGACTTTTTAGACAATCAATGCATTTGAATAGGGACATATAGTTCGTCCCTTTTTTATGCTCGGTTGTGACCCCCTTTTAAAGTAGCTGGGTGCTCACCAGTATTTGTTCATAATGTAAAGCAACTTAACAAATAAAGGGAAATTTTTATTTCTGACTGAGAAGGCACAAAATTAAATTCATTTGAAAATGTGTTATATTTGATTATACTGTGCTGTACTGTTATATAAATGGGTATACTTACTTGTATGATTATTTGACTAATTGTTTAAATGTTAATATGTTTCACTGATGTAATTGAATATTTGTAATAATTATTTTCTGTAAGTTGTATTGCTTACGAATAAAAGATTATATTATTAACAAAATAAATATTATGACTTTTCTTTTTTCATTGGATGACCATGCAGTGGTGTTGCAACGCCAAAGAACTGGTAATAGAAAGCTATTTTATAATTTGATGCATAGGACAATGAATCTTAAAAAAAGGTTCTATAAATTCAATTGTGAAAAAAAAATCACAATACCGTGCATTAACTCAACAACCGTTCATCGACAAATATTACTTGATATTCATTGAAATGATAACAAATTAACAGTTGATATAAAAGCAGGGCAGCCTTAAATTCTAATAGTTTTGTCAAAAAAGATTCAAAGTTTTACCGATGCAACGATATTTTATATATTTTGAGTTGAAATTGCCTAGCGGTAGTCTGATCACTTCGAATCATGCGGCAACACGTTTAATCTTTGCTGAGCATTCGTAAAGTTTTTAAACTAAAATAAGATCTATATAAGCTATCAAAACATATGTCATATGTAAGCTATCTATTTTAAATCTATGAGGAGTTTCATGAAAAATGGAGGGGGGGGTGTAGGATTAAAGTCTAACTTTAAATATATAAAAAAAAAAAAAAAAAAGATCGAGATGTGGTACTATTGCCAAAGAGACAACTCTCTAAAAGCATGAATAGAGATTAACTTTACTGAAACAGAAATTAACAACTATCGTCACGTACGGCCTTCAACAATTTGAAAAATCCATACGTTAAATTCCCTTTTTTATTCAGGATAGTTCCATAAAGTTATAATAGAAGTTATATTATGGTAAAAAAAAGGCTGTAAAACAATGATTAAGAGTTGACGAATATCATTCATAGTATATCATGACATGTAAAGCGTTGGATGTAGCTATAGATAGACAGACATTTTATACTGGATAATTGCTGCAAATTTTATATCAAAAGAATCGCTTTAACGTTCTATACTATTCTGTACTATATCAGAGACATAAATACAATTTTACACATTGCTTAGAGCCTTTTGGTCACCTAAAAATGTTGATGTCTGTATCATTTGGTTTCTTGTGGAGAGTTAGACATTATATTGCATATACTGTACAGAAAAAATGAATGTCATACACTCGCACATCAGTATGTAAAAAAAAATATGAAATATTTGCCACTGGACGTTAAGCAACCATCAATTAAATCAACCTGATCAACAACAAAAAAAATGAAATATTTGCCACTGGACGTTGAGCAAGCATCAATAAAATCAGCCTGATTAACAACAAAGGAAGACACATTTTCGTGCAGTTTGTATAAAGTAAAAAGGGTTTTAACTAACAATCAAGTCAAAATGTTGTTTAACTATTCACATATGTCCATGTCTGTTTCAAAATTAAAAGGAGATTTTAACTAGTCTAAAAGTAAAAAAAAAGGGGAAACTTATACATTACGCTTACAATATGGTTAATCCCTTTATATTCGAGGTCAAAAGTGAGACTTATATTGCAATTTTCTATTAAATGACCATTAAATGTAAGTCCTAACTAAATACACAATCCGTGAAAAGTAGAAACCATAAATTTACCGACAATCAGGCATAAAAACAACTGAATGCAAGCTCATAATATTTCGAAAACACAATTAGAAAACAATTTACAGACAATCATAAAAAATCAACCCAATACAAGCCAAATTAATAATGAACCCAGAAAGTAATCATTTTTTAATGATCTATATATATTATATTTATAAGACAAAGTCGATCGTTATAAACAATATTTATCAAACAAATTAAGTTTTTTTTCTACACATTATTTAATTTTATAATTTGTAAATAATATTTTCGGAAGGAGTGTGTACACCTGTGGTGTAACTACTTCGTGTGTACCAGGTGTCAAATAAAACTCATTTTAACAGGTTGTGATTTACCTGACCATCGGATAATTCAAGCCGAATATACATGTCACACTGTGACATTATGTCTCCGAGACAGCTGTGTATATTTAATAGAAACCCATTATGAAAGAATCAAATAAAATTAACTCTGATACAAGACATACAATTTATTACGTATTAATTATTTAATATCGTATTTTTAATACAATATCAAATAATGTCTCTTTTTCAATAATACAAATCATCAAGATTTAAAAGACATTGAAATACATAATTACGTATGAACTAAAATTATTCAATTAATTATGTTAAATTTAACACTGAAACAGTTAATTCATGCTTCAACTTCACCATTTCTTCGAGTACCTTTAATACTTTGATAAAGACTCTATTAACCACAGAAATCTCGCGAGATTTAAATCTGGCCGAGTGAAATCACGGGATTTCGCCGAGTTGCCAATCTCTTGTATTATATGTCTCTGACTATATACATACTTAATCATGTGTTTTAATGTTCAATCTCTGAATTGAGACAGCACTATCGGTCATCTTATATAAAAAAAAAAAAGCTATTAAACTCTTAAATAAGCAGCGTGTAATGAATATATTCACCCATCCCGTCCCGTGTGCAAATAGGATGAATGTAAAGGATCCTGAGTGCACATTGTATGTCCTGAGTGCACTAAGGAGGTCATTAGCGGTGTTCAGACGTACCCCATATAAAAATTTGGACTTTTGTTCAAAATTAGCGCACATGCAATGCACCACCTCTTCGGAGTCCCCCAAAAAGGTAAAATTCCCCTGTATTAGTATATCTGGTCAAGCGGTACGTCTAAACACTGCACAGGACCTCCTGAGTGCACTCAGGACATACAAAATACACTCAGGACCCTTTATAGTCATCGTATCTGCACACAGGATGGATGCATATATTCTTTATACGCTTCTTATTTTGGAGTTAAATTTTGGTAGAATTTAAAATTGAACTTAGGTAGATATGTTAATTCTTATAAAATAAAGAGGGCACGTGTCACTGATTACACTACTACTGAGCCGTGAACTATCCAATCAACAAAATTGATTGGATTATCTTTATTGCTGATCATGATTGAGTTGTTCGTACAGTGTGACCATGCGGGAAAGTAATATTGTGACGTTTAAAATGAATATCACGATGTTTTAAGATTTTCGTATTTTATTGAAATTTCGTTCCATAAATTTTTTAGTTTTATTCTTAAGTTTATTATTTAAAGCGTTGATTTTTGCGTTTCAATCTAAATTTTATTTAGGAAGATTGTTTCCCCTATTGATACTCGTTCTTATACTGGACCATTAATTAATTCTTTGCACGAGTTTGAAAATGGAAATAAATGTTTATACTTTTCAAGAATTAATATTAAGTTTTGTATATGGATAAAATTGAGAATGGAAATGGGGAATGTGTCAAAGAGACAACAACCCGACCAAAATAAAAAAACACAACAGCAGAAGGTCATCAACAGGTCTTCAATGTAGCGAGAAATTCCCGCACCCGGAGGCGTCCTTCAGCTGGCCCCTAAACAAATATATACTAGTTCAGTGATAATGAACGCCATACTAATTTCCAAATTGTACACAAGAAACTAAAATTTAAATAATACAAGACTAACAAAGGCCAGAGGCTCCTGACTTGGGACAGGCGCAAAAATGCGGCGGGGTTAAACATGTTTGTGAGATCTCAACCCTCCCCCTATACCTCTAACCAGTGTAGAAAAGTAAAAGCATAACAATACGCACATTAAAATTCAGTTCAAGAGAAGTCCGAGTCTGATGTCAGAAGATGTAACCAAAGAAAATAAACAAAATGACAATAATACATAAATAACAACAGACTACTAGCAGTTAACTGACATGCCAGCTCCAGACTTCAATTAAACTGACTGAAAGATTATGATTTCATCATATGAACATCAGGCACAATCCTTCCCGTAAGGGGTTTAGTATCATACCATCATAACATATATGAGAAGAACATAACCCGTGTCATGCCAACAACTGTTTTTAGAATAAATGTGTTTAGTTCCGACGCAAAGACCTTATCAGTGACTCAATATTAACGCCAAAATATGCAATCTTTAATGACTTGACAACAGTATCGTAATTATATCCCTTCTTAATAAGTCTATTCAAAGATTTTGTAAGTTTATGAGGTGAATACTGACACCTTTGTGCTTTATAAAGAATATTTCCATAAAAAATTGGATGTGAAATACCTGAACGTATAAAAAGTCTGCATGTTGAGCTATATTTACGAATGATGTCTTTATACCGATGATAAAATTTAGTAAATGTTTTGACTAGTTTGTGATATCGAAAACCCTGGTGTAATAATTTTTCAGTAATACATAAATTTCTCTCGTTAAAATCTAAAACATTGTTACATACACGAGCGAATCGTACAAGTTGAGATATATAAACACCGTAAGATGGTGACAAGGGAACGTCACCATCTAAAAACGGATAATTAACGATAGGAAATGAAAAATCATCCCTTTTATCATAAATTTTAGTATTCAGCTTTCCGTTAGTGATATAGATATCAAGATCGAGGAAAGGGCAGTGGTCATTGTTAGTATTAGCTTTATTTAAAGTGAGTTCACCAGGATAAATTTCATTAATATACATACTGAAGTCGTCATTATTGAGAGCCAAAATATCATCCAAATATCTAAAAGTATTATTAAATTTGTTTATCAGATGTTGTTTTGATGGGTCTTTGCTTATTTTTGTCATAAATTGTAACTCGTAACAATACAAAAAGAGGTCCGCAATAAGTGGTGCACAGTTAGTCCCCATTGGAATTCCGATAATCTGACGATATACGGAATCCCCAAAGCGAACAAAAATGTTATCTAGTAAAAATTCAAGGGCATATATAGTATCAAAGCATGTCCAATTAACATAGTTTTTTTGTTTATTGCTACTAAAAAATGACCTAAAAGAGTTTGAACATATATATTCACATTCTGATTTTTTGAATGCCCATTTAATTAGGTGTGTGAATTTTTTCTTAATGAGAATGTGAGGCAATGTGGTGTACAGGGTAGAAAAATCAAAACTTTGAACAGATTCAAAATCACCAATATAAGCATGCAATTTATCAAGTACTTCCAACGAGTTCTTGACACTCCAAAAGTAATTTATTCCACTATTTTCGAAGGCCTTATTTGAACAATTTATTATAAGGTTTTTAATTGTACCAAGTGTGCTGGTAAGAATAATAGACAATTTAGTAGTTGAACAATGACTTGAAGACGAAATAAATCTATATTTGTAAGGGGTTTTGTGTAGCTTCGGAAGCCAATACATAGTTGGAACTTTCATTGTATTTGGCTCTGCTTGTAAAGCGGAGGCTAAAAGTTTATGTTTGTTACAGATTTCGTTTTCTGAAAATGGAGTCAGTTGGAATGTTGGTGAATTTGTGATTTCCTTTTTCAGAACCTCGATGTAAAATTTACGTCAAACAATAATAATATTATTAGCAGCTTTATCGGCCGGGACAAAAACAAATTCCTTGGCTAGTTCTTTTAGTTTATGTTTGATACGCGAAATAGGTTTATTGTGGTTATTGTTTATAGTAAAATGTTCTTTAAAATGTTGAATACGTATATCAACTATCTTCATTACTGAATTAAAAAAAGAGTCCAAAGATTTTTTGTCAGCTTTTTCCCGTTTTATCCATTTCATACAGTAAGTATGGAGTGAGTCGTGGATGATATTACGACACTCATTCCAATTAATAATTGACGGGGGACGATATTTAGGTCCTTTACTGAGAAATGATTTTAACTCTCGGTCTTGAACGATGTTAAGATCTCCTGTTATAACATGGGAAATGGGTCCATAAATATATTCGGAATTACTACAATTACATGAAGTAGGTGTATTTTCACTGATATTAACATCTTTACACAATTGACTATAATTAAACACAAATTTCCGGGTAGATTTCTTGTAAATATAACAAATAAGAGGTAGCTCAGTATTGTCAAAATATCCAGGAATTTGTTCTTTAACAGAATGGTCGTTGAATATACCGGCAATATTTACAAAATCAAAGCCTTTATTGACATACTTAATTTTAATAAAATGTTTTTTATGATCTTCAGGGCGATCAATTTTGGGAAATAATTTAGAATAACAATATGCCATAATAATTTGAACACTTTCATACTTAGGACTGCTATATGAAATTGTGTTGCAATCCTCCAAAATTTTATTTAACTTATTAACCGGTAACGAACAGAGTTTTGTTAACAGATAATGTCTGCCGTTGTTTTTTGAAATAGAAATTAGGTCCGTAATATTGGTATGATTGGCCCGAAATTTTCTTTGATTGCGATTTGTTCTACAACCGTGAGAACGGTTTTTACGAACAGTTTTAGAAACAATATCCAAAATGTTAACGGAATTGGTTCTCGATATATTACCAATTCCCATGATATTATCATTTAGACCGAGAGGGTAAACTGTCTGTAATTTTTTAATCCAATTTAATTCAATTATTTTCCGTGATCGTACAAACTTTGAATGCGATTCACCAGGCTGCTTATTTACTACTTCTAAAGGTTGAACTGCTAAATATTTAAAAGGATGGTTGTGCTTCTTAAGGTGTTGGTAAATGATACTTTTGAATTTATTAGGTCTTTTAAAACGATACAGATGTTCTTGAGTGCGTTTTGATAAATATCTTCCAGTTTCTCCTACGTACTGAATACCACATCCCGGTTTGTTTCATGTGAGTAAATAAATAATACTGTTTGTTTTTCAAGTAATATCAGTTTCAAAATTTAAAGAAAATGTGCGACCATTAAACGTGGACCTTACCGTATTGTTGGTGGAAAGACGGGGACATGTAAGTCATTTTTTGGCATGACACTTATCGATAGAAGGGTAACCACGATTTTTATTGTTAAAAATGTTAGCGATGGTAGTATTTTTAGATAACCGATTTTGAAAATTGAGACGTGTAGATACCCTTTGAACAAGTTTAGTATTTAGTATTTTTCCGTTTCTTAGTTTCATAATTGGTTTGTTAGTGAATTACATAATAAAGGAGCAAAGATTGGCGTCCAGAATATGAACCAGCATACAATAATTAAGTTAAGTAAAAGTGATAAATTTGTTCGGCTGAAAATGTCGAACGCTATCAGTATTAATTACCCGAAAAAGATAGTGTATATAAGGGTATGACTGATGGCTGACCAATTAGTAGAATGGGGCTGAATATTGAAATACTACTTTTTGATAAACATTCCTAAAGTAATGAACTAGAGCAGTTCTCGCTCGGACACACACTCCATAATCTAGTATATTATAAGAGCATAAAGATACCGTTCTTAACTGTAAAAGCCGTTCTTTTCAAACAAACTTACTCATATACAGGTGTAATACCACCAAATCATGGTACGTCACATCCAGTTGCATACGAAAGTGATGGTTATTTTCTTATATGCAATGAAATGTTATGTGAAATTTTTTCTACAGAACTGGACAGGATATATCTTTACTCATGCCAAGTATTTCTTTATTTGAAACAAAGATAAATTCTGCACATTTTTTTGAAAAGTGCAAATTTAACAAAGACTAATAGGGGAAAATCAATGGTGGTATTACACCTACATATAGTAAGATGTTATTTCTCATTTTTTCGAACTTGTCCAGGAATTTTATTTTTGAGCATTACGAATGTTTTAAGACATCCGCATTTATTAAGTTTTTTCTCTAATTAAAGCCGTTTTGTCCAGTTTCACAAGCCAGAAACGAATTTCAATGTGAAAATAAATTCTAAAAATGATTTTGTCTCCATTTGTGTCTCCGTTTTTTGAAAATTATGATATTTTGGGTATAATTATTTCTCAACAATATATCAGTTAGATCGTAGTAAGATTCTGAACTAAATTATACAAAATGATTTTTTTTACAGCGAGAAAGACTATGTCGAAGATAGTATATTGACACGAAATCCGTTCAAACCACGACTAAGTCTTCGTGCACAGATTTTCGTTAAGGTTAAATTCTAAATATTGTACATATAATTGTCTTTTCTTGTATGATGGTTTGTTGAGAATAAAGATATACAAATTTATAAATTTGATATTCAGTTAACATTGTGTTTATTTAAAAACTTGATTTAGAGAGAGAGAAAAGAATCACGCTGAAAAATAAAAATCGAATTTGTTACAGAAAAAAGCGACTATAAAATAATTTTCTTTATTCGTGAAATACAAAACACAACAAATTAATTTACCCGTTATCACTGATGAAATATAAACTGAAAAAGTACATCGAATGAGAGTTTACGAATGTATGAATGGAGGTGTTGTTTTGTTCGCTCTTAAGATAAGTCATCTTATTTGATAATAAAATGGATAATTTTGGAAATTAGAACTTTCAAGTGTTTGATTGGTGTATTGGGACCTTTCGCCCGTAATAACTTTGTAATTCAGGAGATATTGGGGATGAATTCCACTATATTTTTAATTGTTCGAAATTTAGTCATGATAGAGAAAAAAATTTGAAACCATATTATCTAAATAGACCTAACATATTGAAATTTCATGATTTCATGAATACTAGAAACATCAGTATGTTGAATCATTTGTGCAAATTTATAAAACTGATTAATAAACAGCTGGACTCTTAGGGGAATCATTGTTAAATATTTTTTTTTATATAATATTGTATACATGCATAATGTGTTTTTTATATAACATGTAGCTGGACATATTTTCCCAGTTGTAGATCATACATTTGTATTAATTCTGACTTTATGTTATATTATTAATGTTTATAATATCTCTGTCCCATGGATTTTGGTTTATGAGAATAAAGATATATAATGAGATATTTTTTTTTCTATATGCAAATTCATGTGAAAGGTAACACTGATATAACAATACAAATCATCATCAGCAATAAAGATAATCCAATCAATTTTGTTGATTGGATAATTCACGGCTCAGTGGTTGTGTAATCAGTGACACGTGCCCTCATCATTTTATAAGAATTAACATATCTATCTAAGTTCCATTTCAAATTCTACCAAAAGTTAACTCTAAAATAAGAAGCGTATAACGAATATATACATCCATCCTGTGTGCAGATACGATGACTATAAAGGGTCCTGAGTGCACTTTGTATGTCCTGAGTGCACTCAGGAGGTCCTGAGCGGTGTTTAGACGTACCCACCACGATACGATGACTATAAAGGGTCCTGAGTGCACTTTGTATGTCCTGAGTGCACTCAGGAGGTCCTGAGCGGTGTTTAGACGTACCCCTGGTCAAGGACGTATGTTAGTTATACGTCCTTGATCTGGTGTATGAAATTCATTGTGTATATTATCCGTTCCATCTACAATATACGCGGAAGTGACACGGCCGGTATTGTAAAGCTGTTGAGGGACTTTAAATGTCAAATTCATATCCCTGGGCGAAGAAATTACCGGTTTGTGAAAACATTGTGTGTACATTGACTTATATTAGTGTGTTACCTTGGTTCTGGTCTTTCACGCTGTCAGAATGATAGGTTGAGCATCTTTTGTGGGTTATAAATGAAAAAAGAGAAGACCGTAAAAAATTAAGTGAACAGAAAATGAGCTATACAAACGTTTCCTAACGATAAAAACAATGTAGATTATTTAGATCATTCGAACTTGTGTAAATAATGAATATTAAGTTGTTAAGACTCTTTCATATAATTGTTTTTATTTATTGTATTTACAAATTTTATACAAACTTATGACGATTCAGACCGTGACCTTTTGCATGGACACCTGTTTCTTGTTGAAGACTAAACATGCGCTCTTGAATCATCTATGTTTTTTGTCGTTTAGTTGCTGTCAAATTGAAATATATCCCACATCTCATGTAGTATGTGTTTCGTTTGATTACTTTAAAATCAGTTTATAAGTATTTATAATTGAAAGGGTTATTTGCATGAGTATAGACCAATTCAATACTAATATATACATTAATAGGTGTGAACTGTACCACATACTTATATATATATATGATATTATGAACCTCATTAATTTCGATCTAAACAAGATAGTTATAAAGAGATCGATATTTTAAACAGTCTTAATAAATTCCAACGATCACAAATCTAATCCAAATTCGATTTCGATTATTTCGTGATTCTGAAATACGTTTTTTTTTGGCCAATTCCGTATACTTTCCTTTTAATTTCTAGCATTATTAAAATCGTAATTTTTGTATCCTTGCTATCCTTGCTAAATCTTTTGCTGTATATCACAGCTAGTGAATAAGTCTACATGTCCGTACAGTGTATGGTAAGATCTCTTTTCCACACATGGACATTTCATAAGTATAGAAAGTTCGCTATAGTGTTCCATCATGGTCTTAGTGCAGTTTCAAGAGCTTAGTGCACCACGGCGGCCAAGGTTGTTTTTAGACGCACCGTAAAGTCCCTGTCACACCATTGCAACAACGTCCTTTTATAATATTTTTTATAAATTGTTGGGACCATGATACTAATAGTAAAATATTTTTAACTTTTAAATAGTAATTGTTATGAATGATAATATTTTATATGTATGCTGTCTTAGTTTTTAAATAGTTATTTGGTATAATATGGTGCCACGTAAATAATTTTTGGACAGGATATTGTTTGTTTCATAGTATATGTATATTCTGCACGAGTAATTTTCATCGCTACCAGTACATGTATAAAAAAACTAAACTATGTGGACCTTATGAGATCGCACACAAGCCAGCTGATTGGATAAGTGTGATGAATTGTTACGCCTACATAAAACTGATATCCAATCGAATGCCAGCAGACACCTGTCAGTAAAACAAATTGCAAGCGTTGATGGTTAGAGATTTATTTGTGTATTCGATATTTTAAAAATAAGCTAGATAGTCACTATTCGTTTTCCCTTTTTTTCAGCTGGATTCCAATAACTGTTTTTACACTTTTTTTATGTAACAGAAAGGTATTTGAATAAAAGCGCACCACATGTAACGGAGATTCACAAGCATTTAATATAGCGACTTGTGTTTTCGGAACGTCATATTTTCAATAATTCACAGACTTTTGTAATAATATTAAACCTTTATTTTTTAATGAACGCCTCTAAATCTGGTATGTAAGAAAGTTATAAATGGCTTTTGGATTATAGACACAATAAAAAAAAATATGGAAATCAAACGCACAAGTCTGGCAAAAATGAACGGACAATGCTATGACAATAAACAGAAAACGACAAAAGACATACATAGTACTGTTTTTCCCTGTCTTAAGTTTACAATAACTTTAATAAAAGAAATTTATATAGAAAACATGAAAAGTTAAATGATAATGCATATTATTTACAATATTAAAGAAAAGTAACATCAACAATTTAATAAATTAAACATATTTAGATTACGTTTTCAAGTATTAATCCCGACATCCGTAATTTTTAAGGGTATACAAATTATCTGTAACGTCAAGTTGACACATTTTCCCCAACGGCACCAGTCTGTATTTGCATAAATATTTATTTACAATCACTTGTAAACCATTAAATATAAAGTTTTTGATGTTTATATTCAATGAATAATTATTAAATATAATTTCGGCAATCTGTTGATCTTAAACTCAATTCACCACCGTTTGCGCAGCAGTATGACTTTGAACCACTTATGTTTTTTTTTTAATATAGAAAATGTTAAATAATTAAATAGGAAAAGGTATGAATTAGAATTGATTATTTTCTTTACTTAATTAAAACATGGCAGACTTTCAGTTAACATAAACCGTCTTCTTTTTAATTTAAATTTTATTCTTAAAAGGGGAGCAACCCCTGATAAACACTGGGAAAGTTTTACCCGTTTTCTGTCCAAATTAATAAAATCGGAACACGACTAAACACGGTCTGACAACATCTTAACGTAATTTTGTATCCATGGTCTGTTTCGGTCTGACACTGTCGTAACGGATCTTAACAGCTCGCTAGGAGATTCAGTCTTGATAATCTTGACATGCCTTAACGGACTGATTTACCTGATGAGACTATCGATCGTAACGGAGTCTTAAACGGTCTAAAAAGTCTGGACGATTTTCTCTAGCAGTAAATTCAGTCAATCAAGATGTGATCAGACCAAAATGACCGTTTCAGACTGAAATCGTGCTACTAGTGTATTTAGAAATATATTTTTTATATATCACTGTACGGCTACTTTTTATAGAATTTTTATAAACATTTTTATGTAACCAAATCTTTTTCTTAACACAAAACCACAAATTATGGTGCAATTCTTATCAAAATGAGTGATTTTATACTTCAGCTGCCGTTTCTTATTAATTCAAAGCAAAAGCATAGTGAAATTAATAATCAAAGTACTAAAAGCTCTCATGGAAAGCTCCATTTCACAAATGAAAAAAAAATGGTTTGATTCAAAATCCAAATCCTCCAATTTGAAACTGCTTATTTCATGTTTTGTCTTTCAACTGTTTCCATTATTATATCTGGCACTTGCTTTTATATGCACTTTAATATTCAAAATGAAATATAAGCACTGACATGTACTGGGTCTGCATATTTATGCAAATGTAATGTTATTGGAAATCATACATGCTACTCATGAACATTCATTTGTTTGTAATTATGCCCGTTATTCAGTATTTTGGTCCAATAGTACCTGATATGGAGGCTGTAAAATTAAAAAAAACACAAATCCTAGTCACAACGAAAAAGTTTAATTACATATAGGTCAGGTCTGAAAGGTGATGACAGAATAACTTGTTATAAATTTTTAATGAAAAAAAAACCATCACGATCTTTTATTTTTTTTGGTTTGTTTAAATGCAATAAGACACTGAATCCTTTACATCTCTTTTTAATAGCCCATAATAACATTCAAATCATTATCATTATTACAGAATTTATAGTTCATAAAATCATTGATACCAGTTGACTCGACAAAAAAATATCAACTTTCAGTTTACAGTAAAAGTAGCCATATCATTGTCCTTGTAATACATTTGTAGTCTATGATTGGTCACTTCTATTCTGGCTTATAATTTTCATTGTATATTCACAAAAACAAGATCAACACATCTCATATCTACCCCATAATTCCTATTTTTGGTAGGTCCTTTCTATCGTCACTTATTCACTATCATTTTCAGAAACTGACACTTTGGTGGTTGAGGTCTCTGATTTTTTTTTACAGAAAACATGCATTGATTCTTTTAATTTTGTTAAGTTATTAATCGGTTTCCTTTTTAACAAAGTAACCAACTTGAGTAACTATTGTAGTTTATGTAATTTGGAGCTTCATTCTGGCTTATTACCATGCTTACATGAAATCCGGAATTTTTCCAGCCTCACAGATACATGTACAGTATAGGTAGCTTAGGACTTGCAGTGTGAATCTTAATACTTTTCTCTTACTGCGATGTACCCTTTCCAACTCCATTTTTTTATGAATTTCGCTGACATTTTATTCAGTATCTTACATGTATGTTACTACAAGTTCAATATACCGACCAAATTCACACATGAATATTTGCACTATAAAACCTGGAAATTCAGTCTTGTCCTATGTCCTATCCTATCAAATACTTTTAATTTCTATCCATTTGAAACATTTTGTATATGTTTTATCAAGTTTACAATTTCTCCACAACTTCTATCATCATTTGTTCAGATCAGGACACAAACAGAAAAAAATTAACATGTTAAACAGTAAGTAGCTTCAACTGCTGAATTTTCATTTATAGGCGGCTTGTTTTCTTGTACATATGGGTGATACTGCTCTAGCAACGAATAGCTTCAGAAGTATGTGCTCACTAAATAGCCTGGACAACCTAAAATATAAAAAAAATTCATTGTTAAATATACAAATAGAACCCTTTTGAACAGAAACCAAGTTATGACAGAAAGAAAAAAAAAATCTTATATATAATTAAAAAACAATTTTAAAACAATTTTAATACAATCAACAATAATGTTGGGTTGCTGTCCCGTTGACATATAATCCACACCTCCTTTTACTCATGTGCATGATGTGTGTAAAGCAATGATGTAACTATTCCAAATTTCAACATTAGAAATACATGTATTCCGACCCTGAGAACAATTTCTATTTCGTTTTCATGGTTAAAATTGGAATGTAAACAAAATTGATTAATTTAATTTCTAATTTACTTTACTCATTTTCAAAATAACGAATTTAAATCATGAGAATAATTGTGAGAGTGACGGAGTATAGTATCCTGCATAAAAATACATAGTCCCCTCTTGCTTGAAATTTCTTTATACTGGAACAAAATGCTATATACTTAAATTATCTATAATTTGGCATGGTGTATTGTAATACATATCAAGTCAATATGTTTAAGCATGATGAATAATTATATATATAAAAGGTGTAAAAACCGGGTATTAGACATGTTTGATTGAATCAGACGTAACATAATTTGTACTTGTTATGTAACCTGTCATTATAAAAGTACATACATGTACTTGTACCAATCATAAAAAAAGGTGAAAAACTGATTATTTGTGTGAATTTTCTACGGACGGACGGACGGACAGACAGACAACAGACAGACAGACAAGACAGACAAGACAAAAATCAATATATTTTCATATCAAAACAATTTACAAAAAAAACAATATTTGACACGCAAGAATCAATGACAACAGACAGACAGACAGCATATTTTCATATCAAAACAATTTACAAAAAAAAATATTTGGCAGACAAGAATAAATGGCAACCGCTGTTTTTGTTAAATTCATTCCCAGTTTATACGAATAATAAGGAACAATTTAGAGCTTGACATAGATGTACTACATGTACTACACCTGTTATTGTAATGTTGATAATACATATGAAGGATATATACATGTATATATATATCACCAATGTTTTTGATTTGGGAAGCTTTTATCAATAGATTGACTTTCATATGCCAGATTTATGTATTTGATAGTAAATTACTTGAGCCCTTAGTTTACCAAATAATCTTGCAACATTATCCAAAATTCTACTGAAATATAATGGTTAAAATAGAGTTTTGATGCATACATTTGTACATTGTATGTCATGCAGTTTTCAATGTAAGAGACAATTGATCAGCTTCGCCATGAGCCCATGTTGCTGTTTCAAAAATGAAAGTTCAATAACTTCTCAATGCCATATCTGACAGAATGATAGACCTACAGACAAAGTTATACCATAATAAGTCCCATTAACGGGTATAAAATGTATTACCTATTGAAATATATGTACAATGTAAATCTACATGTGTTATTATATATCTTGCCAATATTATATTCATGATATAAATATTTATGTACATACATTTCTCGTTTTTATGTAGATGAGACCATTCCAAGTTTTTCTGTTTGAATGGTTTTACACTATTATTTTTTTAGGCCAGTTACAGCTTGCTGTTTTGTTTGAGCCAAGGCTCTGTGTTGAAGGCCGTACCTTGTATAATGGTTTACCTTTATAAATTGTTACTTGGATGGAGAGTTGTCTCTGACATTGGCACTCATACCACATCTTTCTATATCTATATGTCAGATGGTATAATATGTATTATGACTGCAGGTACTTTTTATACTATAAAGTATAGACTGTTCCTGGTGACTGTTACCGAGAAAATCACCCCCTCTTCCTAGGAGTGATTTTCTTATAAATTAGGTTCGGCACAGACAATGGACTTGTATTTGTAATCCCAGTTAAATTTCTTTATAATTATAAATATTGTACATGTTATATCACAGGTCTGCCCTTAACAGAAGATTCCACTGGAAGGTTACATGGACTAACGATACAGTCGTCCAGTTTTATATGAACGGACCCCCCCATCTTTTGCAACCCCCTGATTATGTTGGGTGTGTATCGGCTGACCCTTCTTTAGTTCTTAATAAAAGATATGCAACCAATGATTCAATTGTTGTATTTTATATATAATTATTATTTACCTGATGTACATGCTGTATGCTTCTGTTCAGTTTTCTGTACGAAGTTCAAGATCTGCTTTAAACTTGACGTTCGTTGTGGTCATAATAGCAACAGCAAACTAAATTCCTTCTCCACTTAGCCTCAACATTATCTCTTGGTGTCAGCTCTACGTTTTTGTAATATCTCATTATCTGACACTCAATGACAGGACATTTTCATGCAAACATGGCAAAGCTCTGAGCTGACAAAATGTGAGAAAACTCTTGACTTGTCTCTTCACATTGCAGCATTGACATCAATATAAATTGTGATGTATCTTTATGTCACCCAAACAGCTTATGTAAGGTCCTACTATCACAAAAAGGCTTAGTTGATAGTTTCTGGGAAGTCTGCATCTCATGATCTGAGCAGTTACCTTCTTTATAGTGGTGTGGAGAACAATATAAAGGGAGATGACTCTTGATAACAATCATTCAGGGAAAGCTACAATATCTTATTTATTTATATGTTATACCTTTGCAAATTGTTTTATATGAATAAAATTTTAACATTTAAATTGATAATAACATCATGTTTGGTTTGATATATGCCCAAAATTAGTTTAGTTAAAAATGCGGGAAAAGGCTTGAGGTGGGTTTTTAGAACAAAAAATAAGGTTTTCTGTGATACAGCTCTTAACTAAAGGAACACAAAAAGGACAGGCTGATTCAGACATAAGACAAGTACATATGTTTTACTTATAAATAGATATAGTTATTGCAGTTGAATTTTCCGAATGATTTTACTTCTGTTATTTGTACAAAAAGGTTTAAATTTTATTTGAAAGTTGTTTCTTGCAAATAGTTTGATTCATTAATTCAATTTATCACTTACTTGGATAGCATTTACTCTGATTAAACTATTATTTAATAGTTAAGTTACATTTGTGCACGCATATATTAACCATTGAATTGATACTATCATAATTAAGATTGCTCAAATAGACTAGGGTTCGGTTAAGTATTGGGGTGAAGTAGATATTAAACCCGAAGTCATTTAAGCAAATGTAACCTGATAAAATTGATTCTCCATCAATGTTTTTGTCGGATTTTTTTTTTTTTTTTTTTTTTTTTTTTTTACATATACTTCTCTTCTCCACGTATCAAGTAAAGATTTCGTCCAATTCGACAAAATATGACAATGTCCTACTGACAGTACTACAGTTCAGCAAAGAATGACAGGATAACTCACCTTGTCTATTCTCGCGAGATCTCATTTAAGATATGATACTATCATAATTAAGATTGCTCAAATAGACTAGGGTTTGGTTAAGTATTGGGCTGAAGTAGATATAAAACACAGTCATACTTCACCTGAACAATGGAAGTTACTATACAGAAACAAAACAAACCTTAAGACTTCCCAAAACTCATCCCAAAACTCAAACCTTAAAATAAATCCATATGCTGTCGGGCAGCTTTGAAAGCAGAAAGTTAAGCCCGATGATTCATATACTGGTCCCAGGGGACGTACTTAACTCACAACAAGGTGCAATTATTCAATGTACACGTCGTAAAGTCTCACTGTGAACTTAAGATGAAGAATGACAATCAAAGCGCCATCGCATGTTAATCTTGTTTTAATCTATATTCAAAATGACTTCCTGTCGAACATTGCCATCCATATATTATCCATAAACTCCTTTTGTATACACATTAGTGACACGAATTAAGAGAACTGTTAAAACTTCTAACAATACAATCGAAAGATGATAGACGAACTTCAAGACAAATGGGGTGTGAACAGAACTCAGCGCTACTAGCGCCCATTATAGCAAAACGCTATCAGTAAGCTCAACACGAGAAGAACCAAATATAGAAGGACAGCAAATATACAATGTCAAAAACTAGGCCAAGGTTCACTTCAAAAGGTTACTTTGTTCGGGCCGCGTACTAACATTAGAATAAGAGATAGCACCTTGTAACTGAAAACGGTTTACAACTTATAAATATATTTCAAAAACTGGTTTCGTCTGCGTTTGTTCATTTACTTCTGCTTATAATATGGGCATAAAACACTGCCATTCTGCTAACACATCTGTAGCCAACCATTAATTAAATAATATGTATGATGAGCCCCTACTTAATTCACTATGACTATCACCTCTAAGTTAACCTCTATTTCCAAATAAATTAGCCATTCTCAGTACAATAATATGACAGGGGTATAAACCAATAATTTAAGTTAGGAATCACTTCTACATGAATGATAAATTTGCTATACCGACATGCCTAATGAAACCAAATGAAATAAATATTATTTATCAAACAGATATTTCCTAATATATTTTTAAGCAAATCTACAACAAATACAGAGATAACATGCAAAGTGAAAACAATGGAAATATATGTAATTTCTCAATAATAACCAGCATCGATCAGGTTTTTTTTTTTTTTTTTTTAATCCTTGTTACCAAATTTATCAAAACATTCATCTAGTCTGCATCAGCCACTTCGGCACAAAGACAGCTTACAGATGTAGAATCAACAAACTGAATAACTCTTGAATATCTATTACAAAATCTATTCGAAACCACCCCACATGATTCATTTATATATTGCATTGACAAGAAGTTGCCCCTGTTGACAGCACAGTTATGGCGCATCCCCAATGAATTACATGTGATTTCTCCACCTCAAAATGATTAAACCCTTTATATAATTTTAAAGACATACACTCACATCAGATTATGAAATAATATATAAAGTTTTAACAGCCAGTAATGCCTCTTCTGTATTTGAACGTCACGATAAGACAATCAATCCGCTACCTATCTACCTGCAACAGGAGACGGTTCGACCTTTGCCTATTTTCTATTTATCAACTATGCTTTTTTTTTTTATTTTCTGTATATTTTATAAGGTAAAGTCCGTAATGTTAAATCAGCATCTCAAGCTACACGTATTTTTAAATTATTTATATACTGATGCGCTCCTTTATATAGTGTGTAAAAATATACAATCTTCTCCAACATTACGTATTTCTACTACTCGAAAACACCTTTATCCATAAGTACACCGACAAATAAATACTCTAATTCTGATCACGGACCTTGACCTCAATATCTCTGTTAACTGTAAATTGAATACCTGCAATCGGACAATAGACCACTTTCAAGTTCATCCGTCACCGGCAAAAACTCGTCAATTATGCGCGCCTTTATGACCTTATTTACCAGATAGAGGGGATCGCCTGTATCCCTGCACTATTTACGTTCATCAAGCGTCTTATTGATCGTCGTTGTGCAGGATAAACTAGAAATAATGGTTGTTCTGTAGGTACTTAATGACAATTCCCTAATGACAGCAGTGCTGATTGTCAATTTTGAGAATTTAATTTTCTGAATAATTCGTACAATATAGAATTATAGTTTTCCAACCACTCGCTCAACATTGAAACGGAAGTGACGACGCCCCTAAACGCACAAATGACGTTCACTAAAACCAGAGTTTTTGACGGAAATGCATCGAACTCGAAAGTTGTCTATTACATTAAACCAAGCTAAATTGGTTTAATTTATGGCTCGGAAATAATTAATTTCCGAAATACCCTAAACTATTTAACTTTATGTTAATCTTATTCAATATAAGTTAACAACACCGAAATATAAAAACTATCCAACTCGATTATTACAAGAACACGCTGTGGAATTAGACCCTATATTTTAGATAAACAGGACCAAACGAAGTAACGAAGAATCATCCCGAGAAATACCAAAAAAGGACAACAACATACATCCTAAAATCAGAAGCTTACATATCTCATCAAAAGGAATCGAAAAGCTATTAAACGAGATTAACCCTCATAAAACCACAGTCCCAGTTAACATCACTTGCCGCTTACTCAAAGAAATCCAGACACAAATCGCAGCAATTCTTTACCTAATTTTCCAAAAAGTCTTACATCAGCGGAATCACCCTTAACGACTGGAAACATGCTAGAGTCGCACTAGCATACAAAAAGGGGGACAAACATAAACCGGTCAATTACAGACCAATCCGTTAACTTGTATTTACTGCAAGTTAATGGCGCATATAGTCACCTCGAACATGAAACATCTTGAATACAAAAACATCTTGCAAGACCTCCTACATGGCTTTTGGTACTATCGATATTCAATATTGTGAAAATCAACTTCTCTTTCATTCATGAACTTCAAATACACAAACAGAACTCGTAATAGTGTACTTTGCAAAAACCTCTGACAAAGTTTCAAATCGTCACTAACTTTACAAATTAAATCATTTTGGCTTCACTGGAAACATATTTAATTGAACCTCTGTATTTATCTACGACCGTACTCAGAAAATTGTTCTGGAGGGAAAATCATTAAGCACAGTCCCCTTCACCTCTGGGGGTACCACAAGGTACTGTATTAGGTCCAGTCTTATTCTTGTATTAACGACCTTCCAGACTATCTCGTTTATAGCAAACTAAGATTATTTGCTGCTGACAGTATCATATACATGCCAGTTAAATCCCAGGATGACTACCTCAAACTTCAAGCTGATCTTGATGCAGCAGCGAATTCTAAAGAGGACTGGCTGATGGCCTTCCACCCAGACAAGTGCGATGTTCTCTCTGTAACAACTAAACGTCAACCTTTGCAACATAGGTACAGTCTTCACACTCATATTTTAGAAAATGTTACATCTGCTAAGACCTAAGCAACGCATTACAAACCAACCTCAAATGGGAAAAACCTACAGATAATATCTCTAAGCCAATACAACACTTAAAAGAAACATTGAAACAGTAAACCAGAAAATTAAAAGCAAGGCATACCAAGCACGTGTCCGTCTCAAACTCGAGTACTCGTCTGTAGTATTGCAGGGTCTTTTTCAGAAATTGGGGTACAAAACACTCGTAAAAGCCCTTAGAAATATAAATAAACAACGGCGGTTTTATTCAAACCCAAACGTTGATTATGCCTTCTGCAGAGATAGGCTTTAAACGATCAAGCGGCCGAATCAATAAAATATCTGCTTTATATACCAAGTACAGGCAAAAAAATAACAATTTTAACCTGGGACTATTATAATAGTCACAGCTTTAACTAACCGCATACAATCCAAACTTGTATGCACATAATTTTGAATATATAAAACCCGATTACGAAACACACCTACCATCAATGAACTGTTTAACCAGGTACGCCTAAAGACCTACAGAAGCTTGTTTCTACCATGTCAGTTGCTTAATAGACAAAAGCAGTAGCCTTGAATTCGAAAATAATTGTCTTGAATATCATGAAATATCCTTCAAACTGCACCCACAATATTTTCAAGATTTTTCACACAGAAAATATGGTCGTACCAAGATTAATCATCGACTGACGCAATCAAGTCATTCAGTTCCTTTCCAACAACCTTTGTACTTCACGCATCAAAGTTAAATTGTGAATCTTTTATCGTGACTAACCAACCTATCAAGTATTGTGAAAGACCCATTACATATCCTTTTTTTTTAAGTTTCCATAATGAGTTCATTATACACATACATTGTAGCATATCTTAGCATTAGGATATTGTCTTTTTGGAAGTGTGTTTGAATTATACGACTCCCCTCTAAAATTTCATCATCAAAGTATTTGACAAACTTTAATATCAACACCAAATTTAATCGAGTTAAACATTTTTCAATGCGCTTATATTTCCCCATTCATTTAAATTTAAATTGATATTCCAAGCTACAAACTTATTAGGGTCTTTAAACCGCAAGTCACCCAGGTTGACACAGACACTAGCCTCTGTATAACCCACTGAAGCAGCCAAAATGAGGGACAAGGGTTGAGCCTATTCACCTCTGTAATTATCTCAGCTCACTTGTGTTCGCTTTTTTTTCTTTAAAAACGGAAGAAAATTTCCATTCTGACCTCATGTGGATAGCCTTCTATTTTCTAACCCAATTTCTTGGATAAAAATCAAACCTAAGAAACAAATAGATTTTCTTGTCTTTTTTCTCTTTCTTTCTCTTGTATTTCCACCCAACAGGAAAATTACAGAGGTGGATACTCAACCCTCGACACGCGTGAAAATAAAATCACTAGGGCTTCAGTGTCCCTTGAGTCAAAGGTTGCATATCCAAAAAAACTAAATAAAAATAATATTAATCTTTAATCTTTTAATATTATTACCCTGAAAAAGTAACGCAAAAAATACAATACATGCTTTACAGCATTCCTTCTTTATCTTTATCTTTGATCAATCTGCTATATAATGGCCCCCTCTTTTGCAATGGTGACACCTTTCTTTTCTTGCACAACTAGGTTAGACATACATGTATTTGTCATTTTTTACTTTGTATTCTAAAACACGGAAGTGCAGACAAACAAACCATTTAACATTCCAACAGACTATGCCATGCACCGTTTTCCCTTTCACTATTTTATTTTAGCAAAATAAAAGATGTTGTAGTTGTCCAACTTCCAAGTTTGATCAATGTTTAATTTATCGGGCCTCAAACTCGAGAAACTAAAAATATCTAATTGAACCATCAAGCCATCTGAAAGATACTGACAAAGCCCCTTATAACAAACATACAATCATGTACATGTACCAGCAACATTACTCTATCTGTAAATGTTCAACTGAATGACAATTAACGTCTTGCATTTGTCATCAACACAACACAAATGTTTGCCAACCCAGTGGTAGTAAGCTATGCAACTCTTTTTCTAGAAAGGTAGGTAAACCCGACATGAAACTTGTTGCTAAGAATGACAACTGCCTCAGGCCCACCACCAATTTTTAAAAACAGCCGTACTCGGTGATCACGTTTGTACATTATATGTTTTCTTCAAGACTTCCCTTTTGAGGCATCAACTATAGGTTGGAATACAAAATTGCAAAATGCAATAGCATTCAGACATTTTCCATATGTATATCTTTCCCCGTCAGCACCATCACACTATTTACCGTTTCTCCTGGTTAACACGTTTCTCTACAGAGTAATCTATTAAAATATTATCCCTTTTCAGCTTTGCTAAACTTGAATCTGATATCGGCTCCCCTTGAGACCGCACTACAGGATAGCCGGGATTAACAGCTTCCCTATCAGCGAATGTCTAAGTTTCAACACACCAGTCATATAAATCAACTAAAAGAAACAAAAAGCTAAATATCATAAAGCTATTCTACTATAATAAAAGGTCTACTCGACTAAACACACATCAAAAGAAAATTCTAGTTCTAAGTATACAAGGTATAAGTTCCCTTCTAAATTATGTAATAAAATCAGAAAAATCAAGTTGTTTTCTACATATCTTTTTTTTTAAAGACAAAAAATCCTACCTTTCGTCATTTTCATAAAAACAAACATTGTAATTATATATTACTCCCTTCTTTATTTATGATACCCAAGTGTTAAATAATTGCAACACATATTAAACAAACATCACAACCAATACAACCTTGAACGTTGTCCTAAAAGTCAAACACACCTTAGAAGTTGTACTTGAAAATGTCCAAATTTCACTTTTATAACGAAATTAAACTCTACCTAGGGAAATAAATGCTACTTTCATAAATTATTTAATATTATACATAATGTAAACATAAAAGTGAAGAAAAAGGGCTGTTGATTTTCGATATAATGGGAACAACACAATGATGCATAGTCTGCCGTAAACACACTTTTCCACCACAGTAAAATATAACAATATTCCGACTTGCGAATCAAGAAAGCAATTTAATGTCGGTCACGCATTTAAAATGGACAACAAAAAATGCATTCCGATTTCTGACAAATACAAAACGATTATAAAATAAATAAAGAACAAGATATTAAAATAAAGTTATGTTTTTTTTCATTCTCCCTATGCTTTAAACAACCTAATACCATAACATAACAATATACGTTAACAATTTAACGTTAAAATTGAATCAACAACTTCTTACCACATGCCAACACTCTGCACGAGAAAAAATGGCGTGCTTCAACAATATCCGAGAGAAAAAAATGTAAACAGAAATACCGAGCATAGCCCTTTGCTATCTCTTCTATGTTTAAAGATAATTCCAATACATACTTTCTCTTCCAATGTTCAACTACTTTAAAATAAATTCCAATGCACATTTCTGTTCCAATGTTCAATTATTTTAAAATAAAGGTCCTAAATTGCCTCGTTCAAATTTATCGAATACACCTGTGACTACATTCCGCATGTACAACAGCGTGTAATAAAAACACTAGTACTACTCGACTACATACACGAATATTGCAATTCTTATGCCGCGCCTATCTATTGCCAATAATTAAATTAAAAAACTTGTATACACCTGTAGCTACATTCAACATGTACAACAGTGTGTAATAAAAACTCTAGAACTACTCGACTAGGTACACACATGTTGCAATTCTTAGGCCGCACATGTCTATTGCCAACAATTAAAATAAATAACTTACTCAGTTCAATCAACACAATGTCCCAAATGGACAGAATGACAGGCCAACCGTTCAGGCCGACAGTTCAGCAAAGAATGACATGATAACTCACCTTGTCTATTCTCGCGAGATCTCATTTAAGATAAGCATTTAATTAAAATGCTTTAATACAGGTTATATATTTGTTTTGATTTTAGTGTATGAGCGTTAAACAGGTAATTACATGTTTGTTAAGTAAATCGTGTTAACATTTACATGCCCGCTAATGTTTAATTTTGTAACACGTTCATCTTTTATAAATTTTAAATTTGCAAATAATTAAATAAGCTTGGTTATAGAATTAACTATAACGATGTTTTATTTTGTAAAAAAGAACACATTGGTCTTGTTTCAATTATGTTTTGAAACCAACGTCAGTTGTTTTATACATTCAAATGTATTAAGTTTATTTAAGACAACGTTGTTGATTAATATGTTGGTTTTGCTGTTCAGTATAATTTTGAAGTATGAATAGGGCTTTTAAGACTTGATGTATGTATCTAATCTTTCTTTATAATCATAATAGTATATAACAATGCCAAGAGGTAGAGGTAGGCGTCGCCGGCAGGACCCGGCTGGATGAGGTCGGGAACTACGGCTTAGGAGTGCTCCTAGGGAACAACAACCACAACCAGTTGTTAGGAATGAGAAAAGGCGTCCTCAAGCTGATGTTGACGAAGAAGCCCCTATAGTAAGACGGAGGATTGATGAACCACAATTAGTTACCTTGCACCCAGATGTAGACATGCAAGAGAATGAGCCTCAATTAGCTGCCTTAGGTGGGGTTAATGAAGTTTTTGATGAAACTCTAATGTTGCCTGCTTTTAATGAGGTTGACATATTTATTAGCCAAAAGCTTAAGGATAAAATTTAAAATTTTGAGTATATTGATTTGTCCCTTATACATCGCAAAAATTTCAACAGTCAAACAAATAATGAAAACACCATTGGATTTATGATGGTATGCTGGTTATTCAAAACAAAGTATAAAAAACCCATACTGTTAATTCTGTTGAAGATTAGACTGATTCATTTATTGCCTATGCCCAGGTCCTTATCGAAAGGTATCCTGGAAAGGCAAGTGAACTTTTCTCGTATATCTAAATAATAAGGGTTGCAGCGACTGATCATCCTTTTGAAAAGTGGTATTCTTATGACCAACAATTCCGTTTAAGGGTATCAAGGGATCATACAAAAAATAGGTCATCCATTGATGGTTTCTTGTGGTTACGTATTTTAACTGCCAATAATAAATAAAAAAAAAAGCTAATAGTAGTTATAAATGCTACGATTTTAATTTTAAAGGTGTTTGCAAAAAAAGCAATTGCCAATACCGACATGCATGTCTCAAATGTGGGTCTGATCATTCTACTTCAAGGTGTCATCGATTTATGGACAATGAATTTGATACTGGCCCATCTAGGCTTAATACCTTAATACAATGTAAATGGAATGACATTGCACCTTTGCTTAACAACTCAGCTAATAGACAAAACCCAAAATGAGGTTTTAACAATAGATAATTTATGTATTTTCTGAACTACTCCAGACAAGTTTAATATTTAGGCTCGAGGAACATCTTCGATTAATGTTATGAAGTCTTTTCTAATGCTGATTTACATTTCTTTACTGACAAGTGCAGGTGGTTTTTCATTGGGTTGTGCAGTTTATATAAATGGGTTATTAGCATTTTTACAATGGCCATATGATTGGGGCAAAGTTTTATTAAGTGACATTACTTATCTGGAAACAATACCTATTGCTTTGGTTATTTTTTTTTTAAACAAATAAGATGATGTTCCATTGTGATAATATGGCTGTTGTTACAATTTAATATACAAAAATAAATCAACTGAGATTTGTCCTCTACATTGTTTCAATATTTTCAAATAAGGCCTGGAAATGATGGTCCTCTATTTTGCCATATTAATGGAAAATCCTTGACAAGAGTTCAATTTCAGACTGTTTTGAAATGGACTCCAGTTTTTGAGTTTAGACACTACTAGATTTAATACCCATTCGTTTAGAATTGGAGCATCGGTTTTTATGTCTGGTAAATCTGAAGATCAGATAAGAACCATGGATTGCTGGATATCGACATCATTCCAGAGCTACATTAGAATTCATAACTTTTAATTTTGGTTCCAGTAAAAATAACGTTTGGATTATTGGTTCATCTTTGTACTTTATTTACCAAATTTATTCAGTTTACAAACATGCATTAAGTCAAACAGTTCTGTTGAATACACAATTTTGTTGAAAGTTTTAAATGCACAAGTGAATATATGTTGAGATGTACACTTTGATTATTGTTGTACTGTTGTAAAGTAAAGTTGAACTGTTGCATAGGATAGTAATATACTCCGTTTAAATTCTTGTGTAGTATAGTTGATATACTTTGTTGAACTGTTGTATGACATAATTGATTTGCTACTTTAAACTGTTGCATAGTATGGTTGATATAATAAGTTGAACTGTTGTATAGTTTAATAGATTTACTGTGTTTAATTGTTGCATAGTATAGTTGATTTACTACGTTGAAATGTTGTATAGTATGGTTGATATACTACGTTGAATTGATATGATTGAGTTGAAAACCTATGTAATTTCAAAATTTATTTGTGTGTTAAATTTTTTTGTCATGGATTGATAAATTTTGTTTGGCGATGCTAACAAACGGAGTTTGCTAGCATTTGGCTGAATTTATCACAGTTGGCGTCTGGTAGCCCAGTTGCCATTTGATGAAAACATATGATAGTTGCCCTTCAATGTTTTTATCTTGGACATTAATGAGACATTGTCGATGAATGCAAATTCGTTGGCCGGTTGATACAAAGTTGAACTGTCCTAATAAATCCATGACAAAAGAAATCCAAAATTCAAACTTACTTTTTGCTGTTTTTTTTATTATGATCATTTATTACTTTGCCTTATAATTTGTCTACATTTGTAAAATAAAGGTAATCGGGAGTCGTTGGAACTATACGAGTGATTTCAATCAATTTGTGTTATCTTTTATCTGGTTTATCGAATTCCTAAATTTACTTCTGTTGGTTTCTTTCGAATATTTATCAATAAGATTTAATCATTAAGCATTATATCAATTTAATAAATTGAGATTATCGTCTGCTAAACTAAAGTTAACTTTTCTTTAATTTTGAAGGACTTGAGCGTCTTTTTATTTACCAACATAATTTCATAAGCGGTTTTCCCGCTTTTATTTGGTATAAAAACTATTTCTTGTCTGTAACTCTCCTTTTTGAAAATAGATTATTTAACATTACATTGGTGGAATGAAAGTTTTTTTCTTTTGACGAAGGCATGCTTATTATCACTGTGTGCTTGTATGCGAATGTGTTCCATCCACTGCTTCTATAACACATGGGAATCTGGAAATGTCATAGAATTCATATAAAATGGCTGGTTTGGAAGTCTCCTCAGGCCAACGAAGAAAATGTGCGACATGGGAGCATATTGCACCTTCACTGCCTAAATAATCATTGACACGGTTGATTAATGGTACCCGAAGGTGTCACCAATGACTTGCATAAAGCTGCCAGAAGCATAGTATCTTAATGCAATTTTAATCTGAGTTTCTACCAGAATTGCATGGCTTTTCTGGGTAGGTCTTTTAAGATCATAATTAAGTTATTTGTCAGCATTTGAATGCTTTCTTTCGAAAATCTACACCTTCCCCGAAATTCTGACTCTGTATATGGTTCTGCACCAAGAAATTCCACATGCATACGTGGTTTATACCTTTGCTGTACATCATACAGCAAGCGGGTAGCCATATTAGACCTCTGGATAAGAACTTATCCGAACCCCCAGACACTGGACAACATTTGTCCATTGTTAAGCTATTTTATTCAATGGACAACTTTTGAACAACCGAATATGTCCAGTGGATAAAAGTTATCCACCGGGACTGGGTTGCTCAAAACGTTGGATAGTGTTAGCCAGTGGTTAAACTGCTTATCCACTAGTTAACTTTAAACAAATGGATTATTTCTATTGCTCAGAATTTATCCAGTGGATAAAACGTGCTATCCGCCGGATAAATTTATCCGGTACTTTTTGACTGGTTAAGTTTTAGCCATTGGTTAAAAACGACATTGCGATTGATTAATAATGGGTATCATTAAATTAATATGTTGAAATTTCAGATAATTGCATTGTTTATAACTTGTTAACCTTTATATTCGTCACATATGGTATTTTGAAGCTCATGAAAATTTGATATAGGTGTAAATTTTCACTCCTTCTCCCTGTAAAAAGGGAAATATTCCACTTGACTTCGATCATTTGGCATACACAGTAAACACTCACTTGTGGCATTTTACATAGTGACTGTGAAGTCAAAAACTTATAACATTTATACTTTTCAAGTTTTTAAAGTTGTGTCCACCTCATTGTCAATGAAAGCTATACGCACAGCTAGGGCTTGTTACAATTGCCGAGTTTACTATCCATACGAACCCCTAAAAAAAGTATACGTGCGTATAAAGAAAAATACACCACCACGGATGCTGTTTTTAATTTGATTTACTTTTAATATACATATTGCGATTTCCAGTTAAAAAAATTAAGGAAATATTTACTTAATCAACATATAGTGGTAGTGGTTCATTACATTTGCTTGCATTTGATTTACAGATACCAGTGGTATCTAGATTTGTACATATTATGAGACCTTAGTTACATTGTAATTACACGTTGCCATGCGTTCTATCAGGTTCGCGTTACTGTGAGGTATAAAATATATGCTTCAACCCTGTACCTAATACCTGCTTTATTTAAATTTTTAGAATTAAAACAATTCTATAATTCTATGTTCTCAAAAACTATTGAAATATTTATTATCAATTAAGTAAGTGTTTGGATACCAAATATGTAACAGGTACAAAAATGTTCAAATCCTTTTAAATATTTATTTGATTTAATTTCTAAAGGAGTAGGTTCAGTAAGACCCCTTTTTGGCCCCAAAATATAGCAGTTTTACAAAATTGTTAAAATGTAAACCTTTAGTTATTTATTGGACAGAAGAATGCTTCTGCTACATAAATATGGGCCGTTTTTGACAATACAATGCACATATATCCGGTACTAGCACCATTAAGTCATGCTAAATTACTGAAATCCTCATAATTCTAGCATTTTAGTTAAATTTTAGACGGTTTTCGTGTAAAACGAAAGTGGCCGCATTTGTGTTCATCCTTAATATTGAAATGTAAGTTGTATTTTATGATAATACATAACATATATAAAGGTTGAGGATGAACACGGATGCGGCCACTTTCATTTTTACCAAAAACCATCTGAAAAGTGACATTTTTCGGCATATTAGGTAGATTTTTCATATTTGAGCTTGAATCGGATCGTTTTTAATGCCTAAATCTGTTAAAATCTTTCACATTACCTAATTAATTCAAATAAAATAGACACTTTATTGTTTAAAAAGTGGTCGAAATCTTTTGTCAGACGAACCTGAAATTTGAGGCCAAAATCGGTCCTTACCGGACCTACTCCTTTCCTTTAGGGGTTTTACAACTTCTTTTAAGCCAAAAATACCAAAATAAGCACAGTGTATTTGGTTAAGCTTACCGCTATTTTGTTTCCAAAACTCCATGCTACAGTCTTGCATAAAGATCCATAAAGACGCAACGTTATATATTGCTACTACCACGAAAAATAGCGTTAAGTAAATATTTGACGGGAAAATTTTTATAGAAATGCTGAAATAAATATTTCAAATTATACATGAAAATAAAGATTGATTCTTGAATTTTCACATTATGATAGAGAAAGAATAAAAATATAATATTCATAGTCTTAGGAAGACACAGATTATCCGAAAAAAAAACTCGAACAATTTGCGAAATGTCCACGCAACTCTTCGCAATTTTGCATAAACATTCTATGACGTGATATATTTCAGTACCGGTTAACATGGCTGTCTCCTTTTAAGATTTGCATACATATTTTTAAAAGGATATGATGTACGGAAATGTCCCAATGGAAAGTTAATTTGGAAACTTGAAACATTTAAGTTCAAAAATAAAATTTTGACAGATAATTCATTTAATTGTCAGCACGATCGTTTTGTACTAAGTGTAAGCTCCCAAAATTCGAATTGAAAAATAAATTGAGCTACATATTCAATTCAAAACAATAGATTTGCAATGTCTTGCGGAAATGTCCGAATTAAACTTTCATGCCTTCACAAAACTTTTACGGCCAAAAAAAACAGAGATTTGATTTCGTGAAGATTATTTCTCGGCTTTGATAACTATACCAAGTACTTTTAAAGTTGAAGTTGGTACACCAAATAGCATTAAGATTACAGGGTTATCTTTAAAAAATACGGATTAATGAAAATGTCTTGCAAGTTTGTCCGTTATCATAATTTGACGTCGCCACAAGCGTAATATGCGAGGGACGGCATGAACTGCATTCGCGTGTTCCTTCCTCCACTAAATATAAATGTCCTGCCTTCAACAAAACGAAATGATACACACATTACAAAAGTACACATCTATAAGACGATCAAAAAGTAAGAAAACGTCAGTATCATAACTACAAGCTATTGTATGTCACTGCTTGAATAAAATCATACTCGGGTTGAATATATGATGCAGCAATATTCCTCCAAAAACACTTAATTACTAGCAGTAAAATTGAATATCCTATGTTAATTATAAAATCATATTGGATTGGATTCTCACGACATTTTTACTTGTCTGTTATACTTTGCATTTACCCAAAAAGGGAAGCAGGAAGAATTAGATAGTGCGCGTTTCCAATTTATTGTCATTTTTCTGTTACACTAAATGGTAGCAATATCTGACGTTGCGTCAAAGTAAAATAAAAAATATTAAAAAACTTAAATGTATTTTGTGGACATAGAATTTGGTTTTGGTAAAAAAAAATATATATAATCTATATCCTTATTTGTAGTATTAAAACAGATAACATCTTACTATACAAATCCTTGGATACACATGTAATTGCAATGTTTCATGCATATTCAGGACATACAAAAACAAGATATGCCAGATCTTTAAGAATTGTTAGCACAAATACAGATTGCCTCTTTTGAAAGAGGTTGTGTTAAATAGGGCAGAAATCTAGCCTTGCAACAGGCTACAGATAACACAGACCAAAAGGTGGTACCCAACACTTTAACTAAAATTAATTTGGCTCGTTTAATTTTCTAAAAAATTTGACTCTTTAACAAAATTGTAAAAATTTACCAACCGTTTTATCAGAAAAATTACACTGGTTATAGAGCAGTTTGACAAACACTTATTTTGATCATTGAGAAGCTTCATATTCCCTTAACAACACAAGGTAATTAAAACGTTTAGCTGATTTTACAGAGTTATCTCCCTGTGGTGTTAGGTACCACCTTAAGGAGATATTTCAATGATCTTTATACGTGCAGTTTAAGTTACATATGCCTGCATGAGGCATTGGATTCAGGATGATGTGGCTGTGTATCTATACATCCAGGACAGCACATACACCATTTCTTTGACGTCCGTATAATGGTATGGCGATGTCGTTGATGGAAGAAATTCATTTTCCAGACTATATAACTTGTGTGCTAGTGAATGGATCTCTGTGAAATTGATTTTTACCACAAGGTTCCATACCACAAAGGAACGGGTTTGGATTGATTTGGAGGTTATGACTTAAACTATTAAAAAAAAAACGTGTGTACAAGTGTATGGATCTCTATGAAATTTAACCACTACATGCACAAGTTTACATACAAAAAAGATGGATGGAATCATGGATTAATTTGGGTGTTGTCCTAAATTGTATTATTAAAGGGCTAAAACAAGCATTATTATTGTTTTAAGACAATGAATTTTGTGTAATTTTGGGATTGATTTGGGTGATAATGGTTCAAAGGAGTAGGTTCAGTAAGACCCTTTTTAGCCACAAAATATAGCAGTTTTACAAATTTGTGAAAATGTAATCGTTAAGCTATTTATTGGAAAGAAGAATGGTTCTGCTACTTAAATATGGGCTGTTTTTGACAATACAATGCACAGATGTCGGGTACTAGTATCATTAAGTCATGCTAATTTACTGAAATCTTCACAATTTCAGCATTTTAGCTAAATTTTAGACGGTTTTCGTATTAAATGAAAATGGCCGCATTCGTGTTCATTCGTGATATTGAAATGTAAGTTGAATTTGATGATAATACATAATATATATAAAGGTTGAGGATGAACACGGATGCGGCCACTTTCCTTTTTGACAAAAACCATCTGAAAAGTGACGATTTTTGGCATATTTGATAGATTTTTCATATTTCAGTTTGAATCGGAGCGTTTTTAATGACTTAATCAGTTAAAATATTTAACATAAACTAATTGATTCATTTGAAATAGACACTTAAGTGTTTAAAAAGTGTCTAAAATATGTGGTTATATGAACTTAAAAATTGAGGCCAAAATCAGCCCTTATCTCCTTTTCTAGGTTTTGTTATAAATTAGGTAGTTAGTTTTCTCAATTAAATTGTTTTATATTTTTCATGTCAGACTTTTACAGCCGACCACGTAGCTATTAAAGATATATATTAGTGTTGTGAATCTTTAGTAAAAATAGATAATAAACAATCTGATTAAAAAAAAAATCTAAGGGTCAAACAAGGTGAAAGTTTGAGCCACACATTGTTTAATTATTTTATTAATGATCTCCATTAAATTTTTGATGGAACATGTGATTCTGTGTCCTTAATATCAATATGTAATCTTAGTTTTGCATATTATGATCTTTGAATTTAATATTATCAAAATCACAAAACAGTTTATAATCGGCTTTCCATAAACTGGAAAAATATTGCTACAAATGGCAACTGACTGTAAAAAAAAAAAAAAAATAAGATCTATCATTCTAGAAAATCTTTTGAGCCAATTTTTTTTATGAACAAAATCAGTTAACTTTAACCCATAGGATTTAAAAGAGAATATTAGAAACTTCCTCCGCAAACAAAAAAACCTTTAGGGACTCGGCGGCTAATATTAAGCTAGAATAAGAAAAATGTCCGACGTTTGTCGTTGACTCAAAGACCAAAAATGAATTTTATAAGTAGATATAGCAGAAAGTGTATGAAAACAGTAAGGTAATAATAACAACTATCCAAAGTTCAAATATTTGCCTCATTGTTCGTGAGTTCAAAAAAAGTAGATTCTTTAAAGGCTTCTTTTACAGGCGTTTTTCAAGCGGTAGTCATGTTGTCCAAGTTAATATTTCATTTGTCAAAGCTATAAATCTGGTTTTTTTTTTACCTGATTTATAATTAATCAAAACAAAAGTAAAATACAGGGAAAGTACAAAATGCCTAGATTCTTTTTTTTTTTTTTTATTAATTACATGTTTGGGTCTTAAAGGAATGAAATGCTACAAAACATTGCAAAACGGTAGTCATTTTGTCCAAACGTATGAAAACGTCAAATAATCCGAAAAAACGCTTATTTCCGACGTTACATGTGCTTAATTTGTTTCAATGAAATGTTTCTAATAATTAAACAAAATCGTGTGGTGAAATTTGGAGTAAGATATTGAAGGCTATCGGAAAAAAGAATGGTGCATGTTGACAGACTCGGAACATAGAATCCAAACAGATTAAATTTTGCTATTTTAAAAAATCATTTTTAGCTTTTAGTGATTTATTGCTGATAGAGGCGAATGTTTGACTGATAATGTCAATGATAATTATGTACCACTTTTGCAAAGACAATGCTGAGACACCAAGACAGTCCTCTACATGTAAAAGAAGAATTGTTCGTTACGTTGGGGAAGTACCAAGAAAAAGATATAGATAACTTATAGCCGTCCCTTCAGTAAGGTGCATTCACTAAACTAAAAGTACAAGTCCTCGAAATGTCAGTTTAGTTCGCGACTTGTCCTGCTAGTCATGTTATAGCTGTCATAATGGAACTTATTCCTGTACTAGCGAAAGTTGGGCCTTTTCGATAATATATTCAAGTGATTGGTTGTATTTCAACAAAGTGTGTGTCAGGGAAAATATTATTCATTTCAAATGAATTAAGAGTAAAAATGTTTGATTTACTTGCAGAGTGTCAGATCTTTTTTATTTGAATCAAAATATGGAAAATTAACAATGACAGATGATATGCACCATGAAATTTTAGCAGCCTGTGATTATATTTTTGCTCATCTAACTTTTTGTTTTAATTTATTTATGGAAAACCGTAAACTTCCGTCCCATTTTCCCTTGCTACATTACTTACGACAATATACAGCATTTGAAGGTGAATTGAGGGCAAACATTGTTAAATTGATTTCCACAACTTGAGGAAAATATATGGTTAAAAGACATTAAAAGAACCGGACAGAATCAACCAACAACATGTAAAAAACACATAATCGATTTCAAAATTTCAGAAAACGCTCGTTGACCATGTTGACGTCGAACTTAATGGTGATGTAGGAATATTGTGTGCAACTTTTGAAGTTATAGAGTATAATTTTCTTGGGAACATTATTGATAATTAAGAAAAATTTAGGAGATCTACACTCTTATCTTTATTTATTTGTAAACATAAAAGTAAAAAACAATGTTCAAAACAGACCGCCAGCTTTTTTTTTTATATCCCCCACCCCACCCCAAAAAATAAATAAAATAGCAGTCAGTCCCCTTCCCCAAGAAAATAAAAATTAAAACAAATTAAAAATAAATATCTATTCACAATATAAGAAATGACTGATGATGAGAAAAATTTGATATTGAATTTTAAAATAATCTGTGGTGATAGTTTTCTTCCAGGTTTACAAAAATTCTATTTTTAAACATCAACGCGGTCGTGTTAGAGAGCACCCTTTTTTCTTTGTAAGTTTACGTTGCCAGTGACTAAAGGTATATACAAGAAATAAAGGTTGAGATTTTCTGTAGTAAAATAAATAGCCGTAATATTTAACTAATATTCAGTATATTTTTGCATTAAATACTATCTCCTATTGAACCTGTGTTTAGGAACACTCGCAGTTGCAATCTTTAGTTGAACTTAGGGTTATGTAATATTTACAGATTACTTCTGATTAGTGTAAATAACTTGGGGGAAAACAGCAACGTCTACATGAAGACAAATTAAAAGAGAGTAGCTGTTATCCACTGGTTAAATTACCTTATCCAGTGGCTTACTAACCATACTTCCATTTTGCCTTGGAGCAATTGAAAAATAGCCAACGGGTAGTAAGCCACTGGATAACATAATAAGCCGTTGGATATTGCTAATTTTAGCCATAGATTTGAGCAACCCAGTCCGGATACATAAATTATCCAGTGGATAACTTTATCCGGCCTTTTGAACAACCGGGTCCTGTAGAGCATGGAAGTATTTTTTTTTATTGTATTTTTTTGTTGTTTATATATGTTTTATTTGCATTAAGCTCTTTTTGTCCTACTTTAGTAATATTTTACTATATACAACACATTCTGAATAAAACCTTTCAATACAACAAATTATTAACCAACTAAGTACATTATTGCCAAAAATGACTATTTATTAAAAAATTACATATTTTCTGTAATGGCCCTGTTTTTCTGTAATGGCCCTGTTTTTTCTGTAATTGCCCTGTTTTTCTGTAATGGCTCTGTTTTTTTGTAATGGCCCTGTATTAATGCCCAGTTTGTCTGTATTAAGCCCAGTTAGGTTTTTTTTAATAAGGTTAATAAAATTAAGTTGTAAAGAGTATAATACCTTTTTGTATTTTATTTTACTTAGTAACCAGCAACTAACATTAAAGAACCATATAAAGGGATCACTGTTCATCCTGTTTTTCAACACATAACTTCTTTCAACTTTATTTGGATATTTGGTATATTTAAAGCTTTATCTTGATGAAGTACAAATTATTTTTTTCAAACTAAACTGTCATTAAAAGAGTAAGAGAGTACATCAAGTTGGTAGCAACACATATACTTTTGTTCAGTTGGTTAATAAATGTATTAAGAAATGGGTGTTTTTTATAATGGCCCTGTTATATGTCCTCGGTCAGTAATAATGGCCTCGGATGTCTGTATTGGCCCTCGGCGTTGCCTCGGGCCATTACAGACTTCCTCGACCATTATTACAGACCTTGGGCATATAACAGGGCCATTATAAAAACACCCATTCATTAATACTATATTATTAATAATAAACAAACAAATTGAGAACAAGTATACTGTAATAAACAGTAAAATGTGTACTTTTGAAATATCGAAATTTAGAGTTTAAACCTCTTGCTGCCTGTAGTTTTTATAATGATTCCATTTTGTTTGCCAGAAAATACGAAATCTCGACGACTGTGACGTCACATACCAAACAATGATGTCATTAATAAATTGTCGTAAAAAACGTTCTATTTTCGACTCATTGAAGAAACATATTTCTCTAATTTTAGTGCTATATTCATATTTTCAAGAAGGGTGTGGTATAGGGTTGACAAACGATAAAGGATGTGTTAAAAGGTAGGCATGCGATTAAGGGGTGAGATAAAAGGTAAGCATCATAGTTTAGTGATACGGATTAAACAGCAACCTATTCATCAAATATTCAAAACTACTGTATTTACTTCTAAATATATAAGAAAGTGTTTTAACCCTTAACATGCGGTTATAGTAATATGACGGGCTTACTCAAACTTCCATTTTTTGTTCCAACGGCTCTCCATAGTTTGCTAGATCACCTTCATGGTATTAATTCTAAAGTTGATGAAATTGCCGTCAACCTGACGCTACTTACTGAAGTGTGTTTCATGTTTAATGTGCATCTTCAACTTAATAACGAATTTTGAAAAAAAGTTTTCTTGAGGGGTTTTGGCTCCCCTTCGATGTCAAGCATATGCGTTCCAATGGCCAGTTTAAAAAAGGTGTTGTCCAGCGGGAAAATAACTACTGATTTAGTTTAATATCCAAGAAATAGAACGAAAAATCTTCAAAATTGACGCATCATAGACATACAGGACATTGAATGCATCAGCAGCAGTGCAAAGCTCATAAGCATTTATTTGCACATTTTTTGCAAATAAAAGAAAATTGGACCTTTTTTTTAAATCTGCATAATTACTGTTAATTGTATTAAGATTTTTTGCACGATTCGTGTGGTTATATAATACTCACCAGGTAAAATCGTATTTTCATATTCCTACAAAACAGTACGTAGTAGTTTATAAAGATTCATACTAATGTACATTATATGTGGCATATAGCTAACATCTATCTGTATATAGTGGATACTGATCGCATTAGCAATTACTGCTCTACCTCTAAATAATTAATAAGTATTGTTTAGTGTTTTTTTATAGAATATAAATGTGTGCACAATTTCGCAATCAAAATGCACATTAAGACATCAGAAGATTATAAAAATTGCTTTGAGAGTTACATTTAAATGTAATGGAATGTTATCATCAAACTGTTTATTCATATCATCACATGTGAAGTTATTCTGAAAAGAAAACCCATTTATACTGACACATAGTAAGCTTGTTGTTCGGTATGAGCCAGGGCTCCGTGTTGACGGCCGTACATTGACCTATAATGGTTTACTTTTTTTAAATTGTTATTTGGATTGAGATTTGTCTCATTGTCACTCACACCACATCTTCCTATATATATGATATATAAAAATAGCAAAACAAGTCTCAATATAGAGATAATAAGATATGGTATCATTGACATTGAGACTTCATATACTTCATAGTGCTGAAACATCATCGAACATAAACAAGGTTTTTTTCAGAAAGTCAGAGCTATGGATTTCAATATGGGACAATTTTCCTAATGCACCTAAAAATAAGGATACAAATGCCGTTCATAAACAAATAAACTCTGTGTAGTGATATTGGCGACGTGTCATTACAAGGGGATGAGCTTTAAAAATTGTGCTTAATAGGAACGCAGAAGCTTTGGAGTCCTTAAGTATAAGCAAAAAAACATTTTTTTAAGAATTTACTTTATAAAATCAAATGAATTCTTTTCCGTAATAATCTGTATTCAAAAGTGCTTAAATATAGAAAAAGATCGCCTCTTACTTCGTATACCTAAAATGTGATAGTCTGTAACCACAATAAACGGCCCTTTGAAAAGTGTATTTGATACGTTTATTGTTTTAAGTTGATTTATTGTAATTGTTATGTTAAACATCATTCGTAAAAGTTACACAATGGAAGATATTGAACACGTGTTTTGGACATGCCATAAAATAGAAGATCTGTGTATAAGACTTGGTGACTGAATTTTAAACCAAAAACAAATCATTTTTCCATTTAACATTGATATAATATGTTTAATGTTATTTGGAAATTTAGGAAAAACAGAAACAATAATATTTTTATCAAAATTCTTTATCTGTAGAATACAACTGTGTGAAAATCAATTAAATTTTACAAGGTTGAAAACTATCTAAAAGAAAATATAATACTAGAAAAGAAGATTCTTTTTAAAACAAAGCCTCCTCACATTGTCAACCTCTACTCGGACCCAAAGCTTCAATTTCTAGAATAATGTACACTTAAGCAACTTAGCGTTACCCAATATAATGTTATGGTGCATATTGTTATAGCCTACTCCACATCACCATACATGTTGGATATAATATATTGTTATATGTTGTTCATTGTTGTTTTTTTTGTTCCAGTTTTTTTCCAAAAAATAGCATCTACATGTATATTCTTTAATATCAGTTTTGTGTTTGTATGAATAAAACCAGTTTTAATCCATTATTTTTCTCCTTTGAAAATGCCTATACAAAGTCAGGAATATGACAGGTCTTGTCCATTCGTTTTTTATGTATTTTGTCATTTGATTTTGCCATGTGATTATGAACTTTCCGATTGGATTTTCCTATGAGTTCAGTTTTAATGTGATTTTACTTTTTATTTTAAACGGAAAACCAACATTGCCAAATGTATCTAATGTTGCATCTCAAGACAAAATTGTGCTGCAAAAAAATAAAAAAATCAAGGATTTTTCTTTCTTCTTTTTAACCATGTTTTTAGTTTTAGTTTTTTGTTTTTGTTTTTTATTTATTTATAATTTTCTCTTATCTTCTCTCTTTCTTGGTTACATTTAATTATCTCTTTATTGAACAATATGGAAATAATGGATAGATAATAATATATTGTATAGATTTTATGATTTTAAAAACTAACTCTTCTATATAGATATAGAATCTAATGTTTAACGTGGCCGGGATAAGATACCGGTACGTTCTGAACCAAACTAACAAATGGGACAATTTTAATAGGATATTTATTAAAAAAAAAGAGAAATACAATGGATTGCTGCTTCATAAGTAGATAAATTACACTGATCTAGAAATGCATTACAATTTCCTCCATTTTCTTTCAAAATGTGTTACCGTTCTTTTTTCTTCCTTAATTTTGTATAATACACACCACCTTACTACTTAACCTGTTTGATCAAAAGCATATGGTATTTATGATATGAGCAGAGGAATTGAGAAAAAGGCTACTTTTTCTGCCTATAATAAATGAAATTGACAGCTGTACATAAATGGTAATCTGTTTTACGACGTCAACAAAGTACTCTTAAGAGTGTAGGTGTTGGTGAACAAGAAGTTATAAACTACTTAAAAGGAGTCATGTTTATACATTACCTTAAATATCTTTATTATGCCCTGTCTACCTTTAGCTGCATCTATTGGTCTTTCCCCCTGATATAAAATATATTTATTTTGTACAACATGAAACTAATTGCTGCTTTTTAAATGTCTATAATTATTTTTCAAAATAAGCGGATATAACTGATATAGTCGGGACGAACGCACCATAGCTGTTCAATCATGTATTTATCAATCGCTGCCATTGTGCAGATAAGTTTTTATTGAAGATGTGCCACTTACTTTTCCTTCATAGTTCATTATCTATAATTAAAAACGTATGTTTTTAAGAACAGAGTACGGATTTCATCAGCTCGATAGCCAAATATTTTACGACGATTAGGTGTATTTAAAACCACAAATTATAAAAAGGTGATCTAAATACTACTAAGGTTTTTACATGTAAGCCTTGACATAGAACATCTTTATTTTGTCGACTAAGGACAAGTTACCATTTTGTCTCTTGTAAGGAGTTGTGTCTGTGGTAATCATACCTCTTGTCATTTGTATGTTTTAAGTTATGTAATATCAAAAGAAAACAAAGCTGGAATCGGTAATCACTGACAAAGATATAATTTCACCAGTACTTGCATTATTGTTAAGAATATTAATGTCACAATCGTGGTGTAACAAACATTTGACCATCTGACCATGACTATATCTAAAAGCGATGTGTAGTGCAGTAGTCTCTTAAAAAAAGACAAACTATGTTTATAGTATTTTTGCAAAAAAAAAACCATTTTTCTTTTGTATTCAAATTGTTTGATGTCTGTCTAACACAAACTATGTTTGTAGTTTGTGTTTACAATGAAGTTTGTAACAAATGAAATAAAATGCAAGGTCTGAATTCTGAGTGATACATCATGAAACACATAATTGTATTGCTGTTCGAAACGCTGCTATGTTATTATCGTTTACAATTTCTATTTTATCTGTTGTAATCGACATTGGCATCTCCTTTTAGGTTTATATTTTTATACACATGTAAATAAATAGACGAGGTATTGGACATACATCTGTAGACATATATATATACGATGGAAAAATTTGATGTAGATTTGTCATTGGTTCAGACGTACTTATAAATATAATCATTTCTGTGACTGCATCTTTCATTGTTTTGTAGATTCTTAACTTTAAATATTCAGCTGATCTGTAACAATACCATATTCATACCTTAAATATTATGTACTGTATTACGACGCAAGATGAAAACAATGTTTCAAAATGCCTCTTTAGGAAATGCTATCATAATATATATGGAGGTAGTGATGCTGTTGTTGGAAAATTAAAGTGTATTTGTTGGATACCTGATTTAATTTTTTTAACATTTTTTCGACACTTTTAAATATTTCATTTGTTTAATTTGAAAATGTGTCTTAAAATGTATTGTACATGCTGTACCTATTCAGGAAAATAATATACAATTGCTGTCTTTTGATGAGGTAAATGTGTGGTTTTATTGACTTTTGAAAAAAATGTTATTCACTAAGGCCAAAAGTCAATTAAACCACATATTTACCACAACAATAGACAGTAATTGTTTTATTCTATATTCCAAGAGAATATGTATGTAATGGAAGATATCTTTGAAAACCAATTGTTCGTAAAACGTTTTTTTTTTCAAACTATGCACGTAAAGGCACGCGTTGTTTTGCGCGGTGAATATACTTTTCCGCAGATGAATATGCTTATTTATTCACAATCAAAATCATATAGAGAAACCTACTTAAGTTTTAGCACTATGGAATAACAGTTGTTATCTTATAGTTCGTTTCTGTGTGAATTACATTGTCGTATGTTATATGCTGCACTTCAGTGTTTCTGTAGTTTCGTTATTTTCCACTTATGGTTGATATTTTCCCTGGGTTTTAGTTGATAACCCGAATTTGTTTTCTCTCAATCTGATTATAAATTTGGAACAGCGGTATTCTATTTTTGCCTTTATTTGTCAAGTGTTGATGAAAAGGAAAAACATTTGTTTTCTAGAATGCATTTCACAATAATTTACGCTGTACAATACATGTTTTACTTTATTCGTGTACTCCTGTTTGTTGAATAGGTAAAAAATCTAGGTGTTTATCTTTTTCTCTTTAGGTCGTTTGTACCCGTACCGGTACCCATAATTTAATATAATGGCTGAATTTGATAATGAAGATGCATTGTTTTTGTAGAATGATACACACATAATGTGAAAACTTATGAGGATGATGGCTATATTTTTCATCACCCCTTTGTTGCTAATGAAATTAAAGATGAAAGCAAACCAATAGATTTTGCATAAACCCTAGTTAAGCTGAAAAATCTCATAGAGTTGATAGTGATACCTTATGGAAATCCTGTTCAATGTATTAATTTTGTAGGAGGCCGACACTGATTTTACCTTATATTCAGCATTGTAATTATTTGAGTCAAAAATCATAAGAAAAGGAATCAATGATCTGCTAGAATTTTGGTAATTACCTAATGTGAGGTATGGCTTCATAGGTGACAAGACAAGCGACGGATATGGGGCCAAATAGTGTACTCTATATTGAAGAAAAATATGAATAAGTAGTCTAAACATCTGATAAGTTTTCATAAATCAAACATACCTTCATCCCTTTTTTTTTATTTCCGACTAGAAAGGTGTAATTTTTTATAAGACCACGTGTAGACATTAATTTGGGTATGAGTTGATACTTTATGTTACAATTACTGTCAGTGCATACTCGTGGTACATTTTCGAGGTTGGCATGAACAAAGGTAAAGTTAGAGATTTTCCTTTGAAAATGTTATATATGCCATCACGACATGTTGGACCGTAATTGGTAATGTGTATCTCAAATGAAGACGAGTACCTTTCATTTGTCAACGTTGAAAAAAAAACAAAAAAAAACCAATCCGTCCTATAGGTTACTATACTAACCATGTTTCTAATTCCTTGTAGTATGGTATTTTTATGATTTTACATTTTTGCTAGGACACATAGTTTTAAACATTCAATGTATTCCTCAAAGTTAATTTTCTTCTTTTGAGTTATGAAGTTGAGTAGGCTTAATTTTGTTTCCGTTAGAATATACTCAGTTTATTACTATTCGAACGTATACGTTTATCGGCTGTTGTCAAGGACACAACAACACCGATTTTATCAGGTGTCCCCAGAATTATCTTAAATGGTTTATGACCCGGATTTGTGTTTGTCTATCGATTTATGAGTTTTAAACATAGTATACTACTGTTGCCTTTATTTATTACCACCGGACCGGCATCTCTGCTGGTGGACAATATGTCCCCGAGGGTTCTACCAGTCCAGTAGCCTAACAGCATGAAAACTAGTAGAACGAAAAATATTATACTGGATGACACGCCGCCCAGGATAAAAAGGTGTCAATCGGCTCTTGTCAAGGACACAACAACACCGATTTTATCAGGTGTCCCCAGGATCATCTTAAAAGTTTTATGACCCGGATTAGTTTTTGTTTATCTATTTGTGAGTTTTTAACATCGGTATACTACTGTTGCCTTTATTTACTAGATTCTCAAATGTTGTATTAGATTGTGATTGTAAATTTTGACGTCCAGCAGTTATGATTTTTGGTACAATTGCTGCAAATATGTATGCAAAAAGGAAAACTCCACAGATCGACTGATAATGTTTAGTCAATTCATAATATTTGCTCTGAAAGATATCTAGAAGCAATCCCCAAGTACAAGAGTGTCAAAGTCTGCATTATGTTGTGATTCTGATTGTACATTGTTACGTCCAGCTTTATTGAGGAGACATTAATTTTCAAAATGCATCTTAAATAAGTATTGTTCATGTCATATCAAACATTGACATCTGATTGGTGAATTCAATGTAATTAATCATTCACTTACCTTATTCTGTAAATTAAGATCAATACCATCGTCGATCAAGAGACTCGCCATTTCAGTGAGCTCCCTTTTTACAGCCAAGTGAAGTGCAGTATCACCATTCTGTACAAAGAAACACTAATCAGTCTTATTGTAACTTTAAATGAACACAGCTAATATATAAACTTACGCATGTCTAAATAGTGTCGCATTAATCGAAACACGCCGACATGTAGCCGATACAATAATCAATTAACTGCATGGGATGATAATTGCTTTCAATATTTGTATTTGCTCATAAAAATTAGATGACAATGTGTGATAGATCTTCCAATCTCGTTAATCGATTATAGTAGAGCTGTGGAGAGGACATTTTTAGAATTTAAATGACCTAAATACCTCATGGAATTTTAATGTCTTAAGTTGTCGATCGATTATCCCGCTTCAGAAAAATATGTTTTCGTAAATATCAAATCTGGTACAAATGACGTCAAAAAACAGCCTTAACTGACGTTACCAAACTTACAACGAATACCCAACTGTTGATTCGGTAGAAAAAATTCATAACTTACCCCTTCTAAAATTAATTTGTGAACGAAATTGGCAAATACAGTTACAGGTGGGCGCAGTCCCAGTCTGTACAGCAAGTTAACTTGATAAACAGTCATTTGGACTGGTCAACGTTAACCTGTGACCGGATTTAGGACTGGTCTAGGACCAAAATCTAGATAACTTGAAAAGCAGACTTGGTCCTAGAAATGTTTTTCTGTCTGCCAAAAAGTTAACTTAGAAACAGGTCCTCTATTGATATAAGTTAACTTCGAACCAGTCCTGTCATAAGTTAACAAAAGTTAACTTCGAAATCAGTGCTACGGTAAAGTTAAAATAAGTTAACTTCGAAACCAGTCCTGCCAAAAAGTTAAGTTAAGTTAACTTTTCCTTTGACAAATCCTATCGAAACCAGACCTGTTCCAAAGTTAACTTTTGACTGGTCTGCTCAACTCTAAGTTAACTTGTAACCAGGACCGCTCTACATCAATTTTTAAAAAAAATACTTAAAAACTTTGTTTCGTAGTATAAACATTGAAAAAAGAAATTAAATTCATACTGCCGTTATATAAACAGGATAAAGTACAAATATTTAAAAATGAAAGCATCATTAAAACACATGACTACAATATTTTGTCTGCACACATTAAGAGTCCCATTATGTCATCTTTTTGTTCAATATATTGATATGTAACAAAATTTCAGTAGTTTTGAACCTTAAGCAGACTTGTACAACAAAATTATTTTACCACATCGACCAAATATACTCTTGATTTGTAAATCTATATATACCCCCATTGTAAATCAGCCATATGTTTTTATGTCAGGATTCAATGTATAATACAATGGACAGCAATATTTCAATACAATAACAAAAATTAGGGTGCCAGCATGTCCTCCTTTTATTCAAAAGATTGATACGTAACAAAGTTCAGTAGTTTTGATACCCCATGCTGACTTGTACAACACATTAATTGACTCCAATGCATAATACAATGGACAGCATTTTTGCTATATAATAACAGTACATTTTTGTTCTCATAAATGTAGGGAGCCATCATGTCCTCCTTTTATCCAAAATATTGATAGGTAACAAAATGTCAGAAGTTTTGATACCTTATGCTGACTTTAACAACAGAATTATTTGAGCGCTTCAACCAAAACTGACCATATGTGCACTTTGATTTGTAAATCTATGTATCCTCATAGTAAATCTGCCGTATTTTTTTCATGTCAGGATTCAATGTATAATACAATGAACTTCATGAACTACAAAAGCATTTTTAAAGTAGTTCTATATGTGGAGTAGTATGCATCTGAAAATAGTTAAAAATAACGCGTTTTTGACCTTGCATTATTTGCACGTGCAATATACATGTGATTTAAACATGTTAAAGGTGAAACAGAAAAGCCAACGTATTATACTTCAATCGACCCAATTTCACTTTTTGAAGTTAATGCGTAAGAAGATAAATATTTGGCTAAATATCTGCTTTTTATCCCAAATTCAAGTCCGGATGTTTGTCACATATTAACCAAAGCTGGTGTAGTGTCTAGTTATACCCTTATTGGGCCATTTAGTGAAGAGCATGAGTAGTCAGCATCAAATTTATTTCTTGTTCATTTTAGAATTTCCGATTTTATTTCTTTATGTTATTTGGTATTGATGTTCATTCGTTTATGTTGAAATTAAAAAGGAAAGTGCATATCAGTGTAGGGTGCGCTTGGTTTTCAGGTGTTTGTTTTGTTGTGTATGCAATTCAGTGGAGAATTTTACACTCTCGTTAAATAAAATAATAAGATGCCCTTATTAGCCGATTTACCGAAGATCAATTCTATTCATTTACAAGCTTATTTCCTGCTCACATTAACATTCTAGAAGACTTATGATTTTTTTATGTTGAGCAAGTATTATACGTCGTTTAATGTTCATTTGACATTACTGCAATGAGTGCAAGAGAGTGATATCACAAATATAAAAAGTGAGGCATGACCATACAAATGATCGTTGAAAATACTAAATAAAGTTAAAAATTATTTAAAAAAACATGTTATTACATTTTATCAGTGTCATCTGCTATGTCGGCTAATACGGCCTGGACATGTTGCAACTACCTATGTTTTGACAAAAAAAAGCATATCAGTTCAAGGAACACCCTAGTCCTTGCAAACCGCCACATGCTGCCTGGTATGCCTTTCCCCTAAACGATTTTTTACCGAAATGATAGGAACCCACCCAAGGCATGCAGATAAGTGGGAATACTGGTGACAGAAACTTAGTCAAGAAACAAAATAATGCCGTAAACTCGATATATAGAATGTTAGAATTGACATTATAACAGACGGTATATATATATATATATATATACCGTCTGTTATAATGTCAATTCTAATTCTGCACTCACGTTATTCGTGGTCTTTACGGCTTCTTCAATTAAAATATCAGTAGCAAATTTAACACTAGACTAACCTGGTCCTTGTAGGGCAAATAACACAATGGAAACCATGTAATGCTCAGCAAGTTTAGAAGTGATTTTTCATTAGGGCGGACTAGTTTTATCAGGTAGAAGAGACTAGTACATTGTATGACATTACAAGGTGAGGGTCGGTGTCTATAGTTTGTACTACACTTTCGAACTTTATCAGTGGAATAAGTTATATATGTCAAGGTTGTGGTCAAATATTCCGCATTATAAGCGTCGCATGCTCTAGCAGCAGCATCTGTTAGAATTGCTAACCTTCAGCTATATGCAATGATATGTAATGTAATCACCGTTTTATGAAATATTTTCATTAAAATATAACACTTTGATGTCTTAAGAGGATGAACATCTATTTCAGACAGCTAAAAATAAAAAAGAATAAGCTTCATATCTGGTTATTTTGTTTCAGCTGCAGAACGTGCTACTTATTTATAATTCTGCTTTCTTTTGTATCTTTTATAACACAACTTATGATACCTTGATACGGTTGATTTGTTCGATAATTCATAAAACAAATCATTTCGCCTCCGTTTGCTGTAGTAACTCTCAGACTTGTGCGTCCAGTTTTTGTTGGTATGATTAGATTTTAAGCAATAGTAGAATTGCAGATAATGAATTTGTCAACACCAACTTTAACTCGCTTTTCTTGGCATCGCGCAGGTAAAGTTTTAACGAGAGAGTAAAATTGTCCATTGACCTGAATACAAACAAAACAAAAACACACCTGAAAACCAAGCTCACCCTACAATGATATTCACTTTTCCTGTTAAATTCAACATAAACGAATAAACATCAATATCAAATAACATAAAGAAGTCATAAGTCTTCGGAAATTCTAAAATGAACAAGAAATAAGCTTGATAATGACTATAAATTATCTTTAATAAATTGCCTAAAAAGAACATATATCTAGACACCACACTAGCTTTGCTTAATTTATGACAAATATCCGGACTTGTATTTGGGATACAAAGCATATATTTAGCCAGATATTTATCTTCTCACGCATTAACTTCAAAAGGTAAAAATAGGTTAAAGGGAAACTTCGCAAAAAAATCAAAAATTGATATTATGTTCATTCTGTATAAAAATGCTCAAATTCATAGATATTAAAGTTTTATTCCGCTACATAAGCGATCACCATCGATTTTAAATTTAGAGTATTAATTCTCTGCGTTCCGCCATTTTGTCCTTCTTTCCCGATTAATGAAATGATATGTCTATAAACCACAAAGAAACAAAACTACAGTAACCGATGTAGTCGTAATTGCGTGTCGATATCTTGTCAATCGTACGGTTGTTTTATCCGACTAACTAACCATGGTCTGTTGTTTTTAAACTTGATATTGGAATTAGGTGAAAAGTCAAAGTTGAAATCATAAATAAGTGTTCCGTGAAAATTGTTTTCGAAAATCTAATTTGTTCATAATTCTTTAAAGTAATAAACTGTTTTCAAATAAATTTTGATCTTCCCTCTTCTGATCACCAGCATGGCTAAAGGTATTACTTCCAAAGGTATTGTGAGGGGTGTGAGGTGACACGTCCAGGTATTCAAGCGATTTCCTGTCGGGCTTGCAAGTTCACGCATCGTTTCACTTCTGCAGGTATTGATCAGTGTACACGGCTGATAACATTTAACTTTCCATTTTGAACTATCAGATGTATAATATACAACTCTGTCTTACTTGTCATTACCAAACTCATACGCTTGTTTATAAATAACATTTCTGGTGTAAAGAATATTATTCATAAAAATATAAATAATACCCAATAAATAAGATTTGATGAAATTAAAATCTATTTAAATATTTTTTCCAAGGGTGAATTTGGGAAAATGTAATATATACTCATTGTCAAAAGTGAAGGACAGATTGGAACATACCAGAAATATTGACTAAAAAAATGTACGCACTTGCCGACGATTCGTTTATACGACTGGATAGAAAGTTACGGAACTATAGCGCAATTGAAAATATATACATGTATACATTGAACATAAGAAAAAAACATATATTTTGAATAAATAGGGGTAAAAGTGTTGTAAATAGACTAGTCCACGTATGCCAACAGTATGTAATCATCGAATGTCGATAGACTATTGTATACCAGAAGAAGAAGAGAACCAATTTGATTTAAATACAGGTCGATGTATAACTTTTGCTTTGGTTCATTGAAGTTGTGGACATAGTAAAATCACAGATTTATATTTCAATAAGATTGTTCTCGAACAAAGGAAGGAATTCGTCATCACAATTGTTACATATGCCACTGGACGAACACTTATTATCCCGAAGGGATGTGAATATTTTGCTGGGAAACTTTTGAGTATCAAAGTTTCAAATTAATTTCGGGATTTTTTTTTTCTTCTTGGTATTCAATAACAGAAAAAAGAATAAATTACTTGTCCGCTAAATAGGGGTATTCTTGTCAGATGAAAGACTTTTAGTTATATTTAAAAAAAAATAGGGAAATATGACATTAAATTGGTTCTGTCTTTTTTTTAAACATCGTTAAAAAGCGGTCTCTAAAAACACCACAAAGGACCTCCTTTGTGCACAAAGGAGCACAAAGGAGCACTAAGGACCCCAAAGAAGTTTGATAAGAGCACAAAGGACATGAAATTCCCTTTAAAGCATAAAAATATTAGGAATCCTGAAAAAAAAATTTAAAAAATTTTAAAAGTTTCAATAAAAATTGCGATTTTTATTATGTACGATTTGGTGTTATCACCGGTATCGGTTTGGAACCGACTTTATATCCGGGCTATGCGAATTGGCCCGTGTAACACTTATCAAGGATTTGTATAGTAAACTATACAAATCCTTGCACTTATTAATTCAAAGTTTTAAAAAGTTTTGAAATTTTAATTTAGATCTTTAGAATTTTGATCAAAGTTTTAAAAATCTCAAAATTCAATATTATCTGATAGTATAGAAATTTAATCAAACTTTTAAAATACTAAACCAAAAGTGCAATTTTGATAATTTAATTTTTTGAAAATTTTACATTATAAAAATCGCAATTTTTATTGAAATTATTTAATTTTTTTTACATTTTTCTTCAGGATTCATAATATTTTTATGCTTTAAAGGGAATTTTAGGTCCTTTGTGCTCTTATCAAACTTCTTTGGAGTCCTTAGTGCTTCTTTGTGCTCCTTTGTGCTCCTTTGTGCACAAAGGAGGTCCTTTGCGGTATTTTTAGAGACCCGTTAAAAAGATGTGTGTCTAAGGTGAACGCCACAAGAACCCTGTAATACTAGTACGAGAGTATAGCATGTAAACATTCCTTCTCAATAATATGGTTGTATTGGACATCTTTTCATACAGATTGACAACTCATTGTCCGATATGCATGTAATATTTGCCACATGAAGCCCATAGTTCTTTCTACCATCATCATCTTATTCTTTGATATTGCTGTCAACATCGATGGTTCACACCCAAACAAAATGGGAGTAATGGACCTTCAGAGCTTCTCCTTGTTATACACTTGTGAAATATATAGACGAAATTTCTGTATTGAAATGAATATACATTTGTACATCTCACAAACAGGATTTTCAAATAACGATTTTGAGTAATCACCTTACAAACCAATATAAGCGTATGGCAAGATATAACCATGAAGGAATTTAGTTTTTGTCAGACAAAAGAACTCATCACTATCATAAACGTATACGTATATATGCATACAATTTCAAATATCAAGAACAAGCGGTCGATGTCGATAGTCCGTTTTCTAACTGTTCGAGTTAGACATGTCACTTGTTCATTCTTGAAAGCCTTCATATTCCCCGTCTAACGATGGGAACTGTTTCTGATTGTGTTGACTATAAATGCTTGTATGGTAATTCTGTTGTTTAACTGTACAAGCGGTTGCATTTCCTCTCCTTTCCCAACAAACAAACGAACGAAACTCTACTAGTCTGCTTTCTCTGGAGCTCATCCTCAATGGCTCTTATACGTCAGGAAACTTACATGTATACTAATAATGATTGTTTCAAGAACAACGATGTATGGTCGAACTATTCTAAATTCGTCAATATCAGTTATGCATGACTAAAATATAACTTTTATTACAACTACTGTATTACTTATTTGGATTAATGACGGCTATCATGTTCAACATTGCACAACTATTATCATAGAATTAAAAAAAAAATCCTCAAAAATCCTTAAAAAAAAATAATGCCTTAGCTTAGATAATTGGTATTTTTTCCCAATAAGTTCGTGTAAATGATTGTCAAATGAATTTAATTATGTAAGAATAAAATGTTAAAAAGAAAATAAAAAAAAATCATGTATGTTGTATTTTTTTGTCAATTAAAAACTTTAAAATTGCAATAGTTTTATTAGCATTTAAACACAGCCAGATTTGAATACAAGTTAAGAAATTCCGGTAAAGTCAATGATATCAAACAGATGTACAATGGTATATCAAATTGGGTAATATTGCATTTAGTTTTTATTAAAGATTAAAACTACTATTTTTTACTTCATATTTGAATCTTTACGCCAATTGCCGCTAAGAAAGTAATCAAAAATTGTTTCCTTTTATTTTTATTCATTTTCGGATTTACGAATCTGAATTTTATTTTCAATTAATTTACACAATTTAATTATTGAATCTTTATTGTCATCGTGTATTAAATCTTAGTGTATTAACATCGTGACATCATACTCTTTCTAATCCTTTCTGTATATCCTTTCCAAATAACAACATTTATACCTGTGTACGCTTGAACTCACACCTGCGGCTAAATAGCTACAAGGTAAACGAATTGACCTCAAGCCGAGAAATAAACAGTGACCTTTACAAAATAATATACACACTCTGCTCACACAATAGTTGCATTGAAATGATTATCAAAACAATAACGGTAAATAGACAAGTAAATAGTAAAAATGTTCAATAAATATTTTATGAATAAAATCTCAACAATAATTAATTAAATGTATTCAAAAACATTTACTAGAGACAGAGACATATAATTTTATAGGAGTTTAATTCAATGAATACAAAACGGTATATGCATATTCATTTTCGTTCATTATTATATTGTGGTTAATAACTACGACCATTCGTCAGCTGTGCGCTTTTAATTACGTATATTGTCGATAAGCTATAAGAGTTAAACAGATTTTATTTTTTCCCAGAATTCAATAAATCGGGCTAATACGTCACGACCCACTCGGGAATTCAACCAAAAAAGTTACAAATACTTGATTTTCTCTGTTATTAGAAGGAATATAAATTTAAAACTTTGCAAATGTGTTTTTTATGTTAAGATGAACATAATTAGATGATAAGTAAAAAATCGCGGAATTTCCCTTTAATTAAAAAAAAAATATGGCTGATTACGGCGGCTGTCCTGTCGCACCTTTAAAACACATCTATCTTGCACAAGCAAATAATGCCAGGTCAAAAACGATGATTTTTCCGCTTTATTTTGATTTTTTTTCAAATGATACTACTCTACATATATAACTACTTTAAAAGTGCTTTTATAGTTTATGAAGTTCAAGAGTAACTGTATTTACCAATTTCGTTCACAAATTATTTTTAGAAAGGGTAATTTGTGAGATTTGTCTACCGAATCAGCAGTGGGGTATTCGTTGTAAGTTAGGTAACGTCAGTAAAGGCTGTTTTAACGTCATTTGTACTAGATTAAATATCTACGACAATAATTTTTCTGAAGCTGAATTATTGATAGAGGTGTAATACCACCATTGATTTTCCCCTATTAGTCTTTGTTAAATTTACACTTTTCAAAAAAATATGCAGAATTTTATCTTTGTTTCAAATAAAGAAATACTTAGCATCAGTTAAGATTTATCCTGTTAATTACTATAAAAAAAAATCACATAACATGTCATTGCATATAACATGTATAAGAAAATAACAATCAATGAAATTTAACCAATCAAATTTCTCACCTTATGTTATAGGTATACAAGGTTTTGTCACCATGAAACCTCAAGATTACAAAACATTCTATAGAAATCGCGAATAAAAAAATAATGGGGCTTTGAAATACTCTAGACATAATTTTTATGGCACTAAAACGTTTTACTGCAATATAATGTAGGATTAATTACCTACAACTATCAAATTCAAGGGAATGTTTTATTTCTACCTATTTTCGTATACAACCGGATGTGACGTACCATGATTTGGTGGTTTTACACCTAAAGAGGACATTATTAAATAATAAATGAATGTGACTTTTTCCTTTGCAATATTGGTTATTTCAAGCATTTCTGTCAAGTTTTGTCATAAACCGTTCAATAGTTTGAGAAAAATGTTGCATAATGAAAGACGATATCTACAGTGACTCGAGAAAAATTTCTTCGAAAAATCCAAACCAAGCCTCATCAAGATAGAATAAAGTGTGAACCAATAATAAATTTCAACTTTTCAGACCAATTATACAAATGATGGGGTAACTTTCATTCATTTATGATAGAAATGTTATAAGAAATGAGTAACTGAAGTATTTAAGCAGGATGAACTATTCATATACAAATTTACTATCTCCAAGGAGGTTTCAATAAGTCCTTACGTAATAAATTTACACCGTGTTCAACAGAGGGACACGATATGCGTCTCTTTTGCTGAATAATTTGTCGTTACAGCATTAAAAATAATTTTATTTACTTATAACTCTATATTTATTTAAGTATTGCCGAGGAAAATGTTCTATCATTGTAAAGTATAGGAAATAAGGAGGAAAAGCACCCCCCCCTAAAAAAAACACTTAGTATGGCTTTTTCTGTCGTTTGAATATTCATGGTAGAGTCCTGTTGAATAAAATTTTCTCATAAAATGTGTTTTGGAGACTCAATCAACTCAGAATATGTTTTTTTTTGTAGTATTTCACTGAAATAGCCAAAAAAATTAACACATGAGAATACTCACATGGTCAAAGGTCTATGTGCAGCTTCCCATACTAGAAGTAATACCACCATTGATTTTCCCCTATTAGTCTTTGTTAAATTTGCACTTTTTAAAAACAATTTGCAGAATTTATCTTTCTTTCAATTAAAGAAATACTTGGCATGAGTAAAGATTTATCCTGTCAAGTACTATAGAAAAAAATTCACATGACATTTCATTGTATATAAGATAATAACAATCACTGGAAGTTAACCAATCAAATATCTCACCTTATTTAACATGTGTACAAGGTTTAGTCACCATGTTACCTCAAGATTACAAATTATTCGGTTGTAACGTACCATGATTTGGTGGTATTACACCTAGATAATTTAAGACATTAACATTCTAAGAGGTATTTAGGTAATTAAAATTCGTTAACTAAGCGACTTTTTTAACATTCGCCATTTCACTATTAAGAATTAAAAAAAGATAAAGGCAAGAAACAGAAACAGAGTGTCTTAAAACCAAAAAGTAAATCAACAATAGAAAATAAGGATAGAAAACAAGTTATCTCCACTTACAACAAAAAAGGAAAGAAGAGCGAATATAAATACTCAAAAATGACAAATAACAAGTGAATATATCAACTTCCAAATACGGTGAATAATTTTTTGAGGATTTTACAGCAGTATTTAATAAAAAAAATTTAGTAAAACAAATCATTGTTGCCAGTATATCACGATTAATGTTAGTGTATACACATGATTTAATTTTGAGATTGAAATAAACAAACGCAATGTTTAAATCTTTCCTTTAAATATGTTCAGACGCCGTCACGACTTGTTAGATCATTATGGGTGATTTGTGTCACTAATGACGACGGATATCTTCTAATGGTCAACATACGAAAAATAAACAAGCCGTCATATTTCCTTCGAATATGACCTACACATATATGTTACAGGAATTGTAGTAAATTGCATAAAATAACCAGCATTGTATTGTAATTGTTGATAAAAATCTTGAAAGCATGTATGCAAAAATTAAAAAAAATCTACAGATTGACTGATAATGTTTAATAATTTCATAAAATATTATATCATAAATATCTAAGACCAATCCATGAGTTGATACTTACTTTGAGTTCGGTATTTTTATGTTTTTACATTTGGGCTAGGACACATGGCTTTTAAAACCACAGTTTATTCATCAAATATCTGCGAATTTATTTTCATATCTTTATTAGATCTGTGCAGAAAAACTACGTTAAGTACGTTTGATTTATTTTTCGTAAGAAAAACTTATATGTTGCAGGGTTTGCATACAATTACTTAAAATAACTAGCCTTTTATTTTGGGTTAAATTGCCTGTAAATATGTATGCAAAAAAAATGCAGTTAAATTAGAATTGTTCATATCATATCAAACAATGACATATGACTAGTGAAATCAATGTGAATAATCATCCACTTACCTCATTCTGTAAATTTAGATTAATACCACGGTCGATCAGGAAAGTCGCGATTTCAGTTTGATCGTTCAATACAGCCTCGTGAAGTGGAGTATAACCGTCCTGTACAAAGAAATACTAAGCAGTGTTAACATAACATTTAATGTTAAAGATTGCAGCTGATATCACTACAAAATTCATAAAATCTGAAAAGACCAGGCTTTGTCTGAACTTGCATGAATTTTTACTCGACATTCTTAATTTGTCTGAAGATTTTTTTAAATTCTTGACATTGTATGAATTTGTCTAATATGGTTCTTGATTTTTCTTGACAAGTCTCTTGACAGATAAACATTGTTTTAAAATTTCTCGACACTTCCTGTATCATCTGATAAGAGTCTGGATTAGACTCAACAAATTCTTGACTGTCTTAAATTTGTCTCGATCTGTCTTGACACATTCTTGACATTCTTAATGATGTCTGAATATGTTTGATAAATTTTCTGTTTACAAAACTGTGAATTTTTCGAAAAACTAAGGATTTTCTTACCCCAGGAGTAGATTACCTTAGCCATATTTGGCACAACTTTTAGGAATGTTTGATCCTCAATGCTCTTCAACTTTGTATTTATTTGACTTTTTAACTATTTTGATCTGAGCGTCACTGATGAGTCTTATGTAGACGAAACGCGCGTCTGGCGTATAAAATTATAATCCTTGTACTTTTGATAACTATTGACATATTTTTGACATTCTTAATAATGTCTGAATATGTCTCGACTTATTTTTGACAGTCTTAAATATGTCTTGACACCATCTCAACAGTATACATTTCGCCTGAAATGTGTAGAGACTTTTTCCGCACTGTTTATGACAATCTAATGCTGTTATATACTCCTTTTTATTATGGCTAAACTAAACGTTGAAGCATCAATGATATCTGAATATGTCTTGACATATTTTTGACATTCTTAATAATGTCTGAATATGTCTCGACAAATTCTTAACAGTCTTAAATATGTCTCGACAAATTCTTAACAGTATAAATTTCGACTGAAATGTGTACAGACTTATTCTGCACTGTTTATGACAATCTATTGCTGTAATATACTCCTTTTTTATTATGGCTTATAGTAAGATACCCTTTTGGTGCAACTAAGTTGGAATACCCTGAATAATCCTCCGTGTAGTTTAATTGTGATTTATTTTTATTAAACGGTTAATTAATTGTTTTCACTTGGAATATAAGTCAAAGTTATTGACAAACAGCCTTTAGATTTTTGCCATTCGCAAAACTGCCAGTCAAAATCGCTTCACTAAAATAGGTGTCTTGTAGGGAGTTTAAAATGTTACCATATGTCTCTTTTGGACCCCACAATTCCTCTTTTGGGTTTGTGTGGCTACAAAAAAAGGGGGAAAGGGGGGGGGGGGGGGGAGGTTGTGTAGGTCAAAATAATTTGATCTTATTTTGATTCAAAAACCTTATTAATTCTTTAGAACTACCCAAAATCAATTTTTATTAAAATTTGAGTGTTTGAGTGTTGAATTTATTATTCCTGATGTAGATAATAATTTTCTTTTAATCTTTGAAAGATAGTTAATGTGTTTTTATGTTAAAATAGTTTACTTCATAATATTGATGAAAAAAATCCATTTTAGTTCACTTTTTTTCATCAAAATGATGATGCTCATAATTTTCATCTATCAACAACCTTTTTGACTTGTAGTGGCATGGTGGGTTAACTGATAAGTTGTATGGCTGATTACAGGTAAATCAGTAATTTATATTTGACAGTTGCGTTAATTCTGGGTAGTGGAATACCATAATTGTATGGGGAACATCCTGTCCATGTGTAATACTTAATATATATTCCAACAGATGTCATTACACAAATTGTTCTTCTGATAAATGAATGATTTGTATATCATCATAATTTGCTATTTATATAAACCACATTTTTGTATAATAATTATCTACCATATCAACATTGAATATTATGAATGTAGAATGAAATATATATACAGTATGATTGGTTTTAATCATTTAATTTATAAAATTTATGAATCAAAATTTGTAATTTTTTATAAACCCACATTTTAATTGTTTTATATCAACACACTCACATTTAAATTATTTTATTCATTAGATTTCATATATATAACCATATTTGCTTTGTAAAAATACTAAGATACCCAAGTTTTCAATTATTTTACATGCCAAACTTTCATTTTTGTTATAAGAAGTGTAACTTGAAACAACAGTATAGTATATAAAGAGAAATAAAGAATACAGTTATATCATGAATATTGGTCATGATTTGTAAAACTCAGAATTGTCAAGTAAATTTAAGACACAATTCAAAATGGTCAGAATATGTCAAGCCATACTGAGAAAAAATAAGAATGTCGAGAAATTTCAAGACAATAATAATTTACTATCAAACATTCACTTTATAATAATAGTGAGATGACTATTTGTGAAATATGCTCAACTTTCGTTAATCGTTTAAAAAAATTCGGGTAAGAAACAGATACAAAGTAACTGAAAACCAAAAAGTAAATCAACAATAGAAAATAAAGATAGAAAATGACTTTTCATCTCCAATTCCGAATATTAAGATGATTTTATTGAGGATTCAACAGGGGCATATAATAAAGATATTGGAGCTCATACAAGTTAGTGTTGCCAGTATGAAACGTATATTTAATTTTAAATATATAAAACCAAAACCGAATTCTTACTTCGAATAGTAAGCCATATCAATAATTTTCAATATTTTGGCTTGTACATAAATATGTAAATTTAGATTAATAAAACCGCCGACTAGCAACCTCGAAATTTCAGTTTGTCCGTCCAATGCAGTATCGTGACGTGCAGTACTACCATTATATATAAAGAGACGTATGTTAATGCTGATATAAGAGTTAATGATCAAGGACGCAGCTGATATCCGCAACTAACTTGAGAAAACGTTGTGTCACATTTATTGTTGCAAGTTGACCCGGATGCCGATATGATAATCAGATAACTTTATTGGCTAATTAATTGCTTTTATTTTTTCACTTGCTAATCATAATACGGCGATTTTGTTATAGATGTTCAAATCTCGTGAATATATTGAGACAATTTAGGCAACAAACAAAAACTGTGTATAATTAAACAAAGATAAAAATCAACAATATCAATTAACATAGTTTAGATGGGACGTTCTTAAACTTTTAAAGGGATAAATTTTAATTACAATGCAACTTTGATGACTACGTGTCATTTTGCAGGACATTACTTTAAACGGTGAAGTCAGGTTAAAAGCAAATCTGGATGTACAAATTAGTAAAATACATCAGAAGCATTAGTTTTATAGTAACAATGTACGCTTAAAAGAATGATAGCTTTTGGAAATCCTGTTTAAGATATTTATTTTTTTAGAAGCAGACACTGATACTACCTCATATTTATTATTGGAATTATTTAAATAAAAAATCGTCAGAAAAGAAAATTGTCATCTGGATCTGCATGAATTTTGATAAAATAACCTAATATGAGGTTTTGCATTCATATGTGACAAGACAAGTAAAGCATAAGGGATAAAATAGTCTATTCTTTATTAAAGAAAAATATGTGCAAATAATCTGGACATCCGATAAATATTCCTAAATTTGACTTAACATCATCCTGATCTTTTTTTAGCTCACCTGGCCCCTAGGGCCAAGTGAGTTTTTTTCATCACTTGGCGTCCGCCGTCGTCCGGCGTATTTCATGTTTCGTCTGTTGTATGTCGACGTCTGTCGATTGTCGTCCGTAGTTAACTTTTACAAAAATCTTCTCCTCTGAAACTACTGGTTCAAATTTAACCAAAATTCGCCACAATCACCACTAGAGAATATAGTTTAAAAATGTGTCCGATGACCCCGCCTGCCAACCATGATGGCTGCCATGGCTTAAAATAGAACATAAGGATAACATGCAGTTTTTTAGTTTATATCTAGGAAACTAGAGCATGTTGAGCAAATCTGACATGAGATAAAAATGTTCATCATGTTCAGATCTATTCATACTGAAATTTCCAGACGAATCCGACAACCATTTGTTTGGTTGCTGCCACTGAATTGCTGATTTTAAGGAAATTTTGCAGTATTTGGTTATTATTTTGAATATTATTATAGATATAGATTAACTGAAAGCAACAATAATGTTCAGCAAAGTAAGATCTACAAATAAGTCATCATAACTAAAATTGTCAGTTGACCCCTTAAGGAGTAATTGCTCTTTGTAGTCAATCTAAAAAAGAATCGTGAATTTATGTAATCTTTTACAAAAATCTTCTTCTCTGAAACTACTCTGTCATATTTATCTAAACTCAGCCACAATCAACGTTAGGGTATCTAGTTTTCAAAAATGTGTCTAATGACCCCGCCTACCAACCAAGATGGGGGTTATGGCTAAAAACAGAACATGGAGGAAAATGTAGATTTTGGTTTATATCTCCAAAGCATTTAGAGTAAAACTAACAGGTGGCGAAAATGTTCATTGGATTTAGATTTATCTGCATTTAAATTTTCAGACGAGTCCTACTACCAATTGTTGGGTTGCTGCCGCTGAGTAAGTAGTTTTACGGAAATTTTGCATTTTTTTGTTATTATCTTAGATATCATTATAGTATCTAATAACATCTTATATCTAATACTATAACGTATGATGCTAACCCTATTTTACATGATTTTCCAAAGCATCAGTTAATACCGGTGAGCGGCACAGCTTCTCGAAAGTCTCTAGTTTAAATTTCAGACTAGATAGGCCTTATTTGATATTGGACCACTTGAAGACATTTATTTTGGAATGAGCTGGTACTTTTTGTTAAGATTAATATCAGCGTATACTCATTGTATAATTTCGAAATTGGCATAAACAAACAAAAAGATGAAATCATTCCTTTAAAGTTGGAGTCCTTCCGTTAAAAATGTCACAGACACCATCACGACTTGTTGGACCGTTAAGGTTAATTTGTCTCACAAATAACGACAGATATGTTTCACTTGTCAACTTAACAACATAAACAAATCCGTCATATTTCCCCCTTATACAACCCACTTAATAACAATGTATCTGTAACAGGAGTTGCATACAATTACTATAAAATAACTAGTCTTTTTAAATTGTGGAAAATATGTATGCACAAATAAAAAATTCACAGATTGACTAATACTTTTTAGTTGTTTCATAAAATATGCTAGTATAGATATATACATGTGTAGGAGCATTCACTTTGTTGCTACTTTCTTAGAGTTTGGTATTTTTATGATTTGACTTTTTTGCCTAGACACATGGCTTTTAAACTGTTAGTTTTTCGTCAAATTTCTGCGAATAAAGTTTAATTTCTTCATTTGAACTATTCAAGAAAGTATCTTTATTATTTTGTTCGTGAGACGCACCTTATTCCTATTTGAATGTTAACGGTTTTACAATATTGTCAAATTTTGTATTAAATTGTGATTGGACATTTCGACGTATTATTGAATAGATCTTAACTTCCGAAATGCATATCAAATGCAGTTAAAAAAGTATTTATCATGTCCTATCAGATATTGCTAATGAAATAAAATTACTCGACATAACCGAACCGTTAGACCGTACCTTCGCCTATTGCAGTAGAGGACGACGGGAGGGACCATAGACTGCATAAAGTTTTGGCTCGTTTAATACACATGCATTGTTGGATTACGCGTTATCTAAAAATTTGCCCAAACTACTATTTTAATTCTTTGAATAGTTTTTTATTAGATCTGGGATGATTTCGTTGATAACTTTAAGGGACTACTTAGTTCAGTCCTAGTAATACGGCGGCTTTATAAAAAAATTGTGCATATCATGCTACAAGGATGAAATTTGGCACAGACCTTCATCAACTACTACTCTTTAATTTCAGATAGGGAAGCATTTGAAAAAACTCTCACTTCCGGTAAAATTAAAAATGGCGAACATCATACTTAAATCAGCCCGATATCTGAGACTAGTATGTAATAGGTGTAATTATCATAATATTTAGTACAAACCTTTGTTTTTTACTACTTCCGGTTATATTATATAGATTAGATGTCTTTAAAACCCCTAATTGCGGTAAAATCCAACATGGCTGACATTGTACTAAAATAAGCTTTTTTTAGGGAGGGTAACGTATTGCTACTATCATTAAGTTGTGCAGGAAACTTGCTTTGGTGCTTCTCATTGATACAATGTACATAAGACGTATATCTTTAAAACCCTGACTTCCAGTAATATTCAAAAATGGCGGACATAGAAATATCAATTTATTATTTAGATATTCAACTTTTTCAACATGTAAAGAGCATGTTGTTTTTTGTGCTGGTCTTTAAACTTTTCGATTTAAGTTATCCCCAAAACCACTAATTCTATTCTGTTGTAAATGTTTAAATACAAAGTTGACACTTCCGGTAAATAATATGGCGTAAATTTCAAAGGTAAGTCTTCAACAAACATCTTCAAAGTACAGTTTTCGGTAGATTGATTAAAACAAAATGAAATCACTAAATTACTAAAACATTTTTAAAATTTATACTATTTGGCCAAAAATACATGTTTATACATGTCACAACCACATGCATACAAGGCAGTGCACGGGGGACCCGATTTACCCCAAAAACAACGACAGCGGCATCCTTTCTGACATCCACAAAGTACAAACTTCTAACAAAATGAAAAGCCTTAAAAAGAGTGTTTTAAAGGGATCCTCTTTGTCCCTTCGCCATCCAGACGCTTATGAATGGCTAGGGAAGAAATATGATCTATGGGAACCCTTTTAAACAACTCTCTTTGTGAGGCATCTTCATCTTATTGTACATTATGGAAGTAAGAAACAATACCACAGTCTTTGTAAATGTTGTAAATCAGCTCTCCGATTGTGAATAAACATGTATTTGCGGCCTAACGAGTATGCTGATTGGGTATTATTTCCTTACCTAAATAAAATACCTTGAAACTGTAACACGAGTGGATGAAGTCATGGATGCATATGGTAGTTGTAGCAACGAAAGCTCAGTATATTCAAACTTATCCACCTCATGACGTATTTCAAGTTGAGCACTAAGTTCACATTAAGAGGCAGGACAGGCACTAGAATCATTGTGCATGTGTCTTATGCAGTGAAACACGAACTTAAATGAGTCATGATTCGATTCGAACAGTCGTTACTGATGATGCTGTCATTACTGTTTCGCTATTCCGTGACATAGGGCTAGACGAACAGTGGATTGTTTTTGGGAAGGCAAAAACCGTTGGATTAATATCTACCAATGGCCTTTCAAATGCACTAGGCAATGAGTGATCACACACACTCATTGTGATCCATGCCTTTACCGGTTGTGATACGGTTCTCTGTTTGCTTGAAAAGGTAAAAAAGACTGCCTGGGAGACATTGAAGGCATTTGAAGATGTGACTTTAACATGAAGAATGATGATTGATCAGCCTAAATCACCGGGGTTTTACGTTAAGATCGCATAAACTTACAAGATGGGGATAACATGGTAAACGAAGCAAGAACATAACTATTTGCACAAAGGGGAAGGCTAATTGAGGCTGTTCCCTCAACTTGGTCTAGCCTTTACAACATGAAAAAGGTGCAATAAACCCATGCGGGTGTTTAGGGTGACGAGCTTGGGATTGGCTCTTATACTACCCAGTCTAGGCGCTAATGGATTGCGAAGGGACAAAGATAATCCCTTTTAAAAAAAACTCTTCTGAGTCCCCATCATTTTGTTAAATGTTTGTACATTGTGGATGTAAGAAAGGATGTCTCGGTCGTTGTTTATGGGAAAACTGGGTCCCCCGTGCACTGCCTTGTGTGCATGTGATTGTGACTGTGAATAAACATATATTTTTTTGCCAAATAGTATAGATTTTAAAACTGTTTTAGTAATTTAGTGATTGTATTTAGTTTTAATCCATCAATCCAAAACTGTACTTCGAAGAAATGGATTGAGGACTTGCCTTTGAAATTTACGCCATTTTGTTTACCGGAAGTGTCAACTTTGTATTCAAACATGTACAACATAATTGAAATAGTGGTTTTGGGGATAACTTAAATTCAAAAATTAAATGACCAGCACAAAAAAAAAATTTCTTTACATGTTGAAAAAAGTTGACTATTTAAAAAATAAATTGAAAGTTCTATGTCCCCCATTTTTAGATATAACTGGAAGTAAGGGTTTTGAAAATATACGTCTTATACATTGTATCAATGAGAAGCACCAAAGAAAGGTTCCTGCACAGTGTAATGGTAGTAGCAATACGTTAAAACTCACTTTAATTACCCTCCCTTAAAAATAAGCTCATTTTAGTACAATGTCCGCCATGTTGGATTTTACCGGAAGAAGGTGATATAAGACATCTTATCTGTAAAATATATCCAAAAGTAGTAAAAAAACAAAGATTTGTACTAAATATTATGATAGTAGCATGATAATAACACCTTTTCACACATTTGCCTTCGATATTGGGCTGATTTAAGTATGATGTCCGCCATTTTGAATTTTACCAGAAATGAGACATTGTTTTTCAAATGCCTCCCTATCTTAATTCAAAGAGTAATAGTGTAGGAAGGTCTATGCCAAATGTTATGCTTATAGCAAGGTGTGCACAATTCTTCTGAAATATGCTTGTAGCCGCCGGACTAAAGTAATCAAATACGCCTATCATTACTTCGTCATTTCACTTAACCCATATATTTATCTCTCAAACGATGAATTCTTCAAGCCCATAAATCTAAACTAAGTTTGAACACATAACAAAATAATTGAATATGAAGCGTGGTCATATTCTCGTTTATAAGTTATAAGATTAAAAAAAGATCATAGCACGCCGGAAAATAAAAGGTGAACACGCTTGCCTTCTCCCTTTTGTTTTTAGCATACTTCAATCTATATTATATATCAAGATACATTTGACGAAGGTCAAACTTCTTCTCACTGATGCATCTGTGTCACCTTTCCGTAGACTTTTATCAGATGGAACTTATAAGGACTCATCTGCAGGAAAAATACGATTTCTCTTTACTGTATCAGTTAATGTTTATGACCCCTTCTGTAGCCATTTTTCTATGAACTTTTCAAACTTCAATAATATAAAAACTACAGATATAATGAATAATAAAGATAGGATATTTTGTACATATACCATGGGAAAACTTGATGCAATGCATTATTATTTACTGTTTCATTGCATTTCATAGAAAAAGAGTTCTTTGTGACAAATAAACCAAGATTTTTATTGAACATCCACAGCCTTTAATTCAGAGATTTTTGTTATAAAATTTGAAACAAAGATTACTCTCTTGATTTTCTATGATGTGCTGGCGTTTATTTTTTTCAAAAAATTATCAGCAACCTGTAAATTGCAAAACAACTCGTGCTGAGTCACTTACTCTATATCTATCAGTCATCAATTGCTTTTATGGACGAACATTCCAGTGTGTGATTTTAAAAGTCATGGAAAACCTTTTCCAAACTTCAGCGACGTTTTCAATCAAATTCGATGGTTGGCAATTACCCGTCCCAATACGTCCGTACGTCGAGTTACGTACGTATGTTATTTTATTGAAAATCTCTAATGACATATGATTGGTGACATCAATGTGAATAATCATTCACTTACCTTTTGAGGATCATTAATATTAATACCACCGTCGATTAGCAACCTTACGATTTCAATTCGCTCAGCCAAGTGAAGTGCAGTAGTACCATTATGTACAAATAAATACTGAGTAGTGGTATCATTACATTGAATGCTAAATATTGCAGCTATTATATAAACTCAAGCATAGTGCCGCATTTATCAAAGCACGTGGACCCTCTAGCCGGTATAATAATCAAGTAAAAATGATAATAATTGGTATCAAATGTTCACTTCATAATTCTAGTTAGGTGACAATTTGTGATAGATGTTCAACTCTCGTTAATCGATTAAGATAAAAATAAGTAAAAAAACAGAGACAAAGATAGGAAACAAATCATCACCACTATTTCCAAATATGGAGATGAATTTATTGAGGATTCAACAGGAGCATATAATCTAGACATTTTAATAAATACAAGTCACTGTTGCAAGCATGAAATGTATATACAATTTTAACAATATCAAACCAAAGCCGAATTCTTACTTCAAACATAAGCCACATCAATTATTTTGCAATGTTTTAGATTGTAATTAAATATGTTTGTTTAGATTAATTCCACCTCCGATTAGCAACCTTGCAATTTCAGTTTGTCCGTTTTACATGTTTAATGCAGCATCTTGGCGTACAATACTACCATTCTGTATAATGAGACTTATTGCCAATGCTAACATAATAGTTAATGATCAAGGACACAGCTGATATCATCAACTAATTTGAGGCAACGTAGAGTCGCATTCATTGTTGCAAGTTGACACGCATGCCGATATAATAATCAAATAACTATATTGGTTAATAATTGCTTTCAATTCACACTTGCTTATCATAATGCGGCATTTTTTATAGATGTTCAAATATCGTTAATTGATTGAGACAATTTAGGCAACAAACAGAAACGTGTACGGTTGTACAAGATAGTCTAAGTTTGCATTAGGTTGTGATTGTGAGTGTACAATTTGACATCCAGCATTGTTGAAGAGACATTAATTTCCGAATAGCATATTACATGCAATTAAATAAGTATTGGTCATTTCATATCAAACATTGACATATGATTGGTGTAATCAATAAAAAAAAATCATCCTCCTACCTTATTCTGTAAATTTATATTAATACCACGGTCGATTAGCAACCTTACGGTTTCAGTTTGCCTCTTCAATGCAGCCAAGTGAAGTGCAGTATTACCATCCTGTACAAAGAAACACTAATCAGTGGTAACATAACATTTAATGATAAAAACGCAACTGATTTTACAATTTTAACAATATCAAACCAGTAAAAATACATCAGAAAAGTATTAATCTTAAAGTAACAAGATAATATTTTTTTTTAGAGACAGTCACTACTTTTACCTCATATTCAAAATTGGAATTATTTATGTCAAAAATCGTAGGAAAAGGAACCTATGATCTGATTGAAATTTGGTAAATTAACTTATATAAGGTATTGAATTTATAGGTGTCAAGACAAGTGACATAGTGTACCCGATGTTGAAGAAAAATATTAACAAGTAGTCTGGACGTTCGATAAATATTTCTAAACCTGATATAATTTCATCTTTATTTATTTTTAGATTTCCAACCAGATAGCTGTAATTTGACACAAGACCGCATGAAGACCATACTTCAGGAATGATTTGATATTGTATGTCACAATTACTGCTAGATTATACACATGGTATATTTTTGAGGTTGTCAAAAACAAACGTAAAGGTTAAATATTTTATTTAAAAATGTGTCGGACGACATTACGACTTGTTGGACTACATAGCCATTATATTAAACAAATAACTATTTTGAAATATAATTGCTATCGAGTTGTCACTTGCTAAAAATAGTAAGGTGACAATTGTGGTTGGTGTTCAAATCTCGTTAATCGATTAAGATAAATAAGGCAAGATAAATAAACAGAGTATCTTTTCACCAGAAAGTAGATTATTAATAGAAAATAAAGATAGGACACAAATCATTACCACTTATCAAAAACGAAGGAAAAGGGTATTCTTACTTCTCCGAAACGGCGATAAAAAAGTTAATTTAAAATTTCAAATATGGGAAGTTAGTAAACGTGGTGTTGCCAGTATGACATGTACACACACTTTTACCAACATATCAAACCAATACCGAATTTTACATCGAAACGTTTGACTTATCAAATGTGCAAAATATGTTGTAATATAATAATTTAAATTTCACAATGTCATGACTTATGCGTATTAAATCGAGAGACAATGGGGCCAGATTTACAATGTTACATTGTGTGTTAGAAGTTTTGATTACATAATGAAGTATAGAAGAAAATATCTGAAACGTGAAATAATTATATTATTCTTAAAACTCACCGAGTTTTGATAGTTTATATTTGCTCCTTCTTTTAAACACTGTACTATGTTCTCCTTGTCTCCATACTCAGCAGCAAGTCTTAGATTCTGTACCACAAGATACAATTTATTCATCACTGTTTAAATGAGGATGCATATCACATAAGCAAAAGCTGTACCACATGTGTGATATTGACATACTGATTGCTTTTACAAATATCTTCAATTATTGATAATGAACATGTAGAACATACACACCATGAGTTAAAATAGAACGTAGATACTAGAAGAAAGTAAAATGACGGATTAATGAAAGAAGTGTTTGCAATACTCGGGCACCCATAATACTCGATAGTTTTCTATGGAACACCATGAAAGCCTTATGTCGATGTTCAGCATTATATGTAGTCGTTTAAACATTACATACGGTGGTCAAAATAGTGTATGTAGTGGTAGCAACACTATAAGTAGTGGTTAAAACAACATATGCAGTCGTCACATAATTGTATGCAGTTGTCGGAACATTATACAATATATGTACCAAGACAACATTTGTATGTTAGAACAACAATGGCTAACGTGATGGCGGAACCTTGATACGACATTGTAAGGTTTTATACCATGCTTAGGTCCAGCGTTGGCCAACTCATTAAATAATACAGCAAATCTTTAACAAAGGTTAGGCAAACCTAGTAATACGCACTTAAAACAAGTTAACCAAGCGTTGGTACTCCTTGGGTTCAATTTGTAAACTCTTCAAAATGAAGAATGCCAAAAATAAAGGTATATTTGTACAGCATCATAAGAAAACAAAACCGTTCACCTCAGAGAAAATGTAAAGAAAAGATAATGCGCGAACACATGATCAAATCATATAAAGATAACACTCCCAGTAATATTTTTGGTGTACAGTCATGGCACCAGATCATTTGAGGAATATACCTTGATCATAGGTTCCCTTTGAACGTCGATCTGAGTCTTACATATATATGAAATACGGCACTGAATATTGACTAAAGACTGTAAGTGGCATACAACTTTTGATTTTTCAATATGAAATGAACTCGAGACATACAATTATATATAAATGCAATTCAATGTTTCAGTATTATCATTCATTATAGTTAAATTACATTATCAGATTATGCAGTCGTATTTCTTAAGTTAAACATCAGTTTAAGTAATGCATTCAATTTCTAGTTACATCATTTCTTTGGAATTTATTACCCTTAAATCGGTCAAATAATGTCTGAACAAATTTCAAACAACGGCAGTTGATATTTTGTCACTGATAACGATTTCAATCGAAATAATTAAATAAATGAATTCAATTACTGTTTTGTTTGCTAAAAATTTCAATTTCGACTGCATATTATGCCGTGACCAATGCATATAACACTGATAAACAGCATAAGGCAGTCATGGCGTATCATAGTTTTCATGGGTCAAAATCTTTCAATTTATTGCATCCTTAACTTAGTACACGCTCCCCATTGAAAAGGTTCATAATAAGTAGACATCTGATTTAAATCTAGTGCGTAAACACTTAAATTATATAATTACGAACTATGATTTTAACGGTTTTCGTGGTATAGTATTCATTATCAAGTCTAAAAAACAAAAACTCATGTCTGTAATGACGGAAATCACTACCAGTTTAAACCATCATAAACATATACTAGGGGTGCATGTAATAAACAAGACTTAACTGAACACAACGTCCAAACCTATGATTGCGTTGTATAAACACCGCATTTTTTTACGTGTGCATGCAAAACACATTTCTTTTTAGAAGGGTCTAAATATAGCACAAACAACATTTTCCCAAAAGATCATAAAAGTTATAAAGAAAGTTTTTACAAAACGCATCTGTCTAATGCATCTTTCTAACAATTCGAACAACTGATGTTCTTAAATCCTGCTCACTAAGTTAGGCACAATTAACCTGTAGCAGCCGAAGGCACATGTAATAACATATTAATTTAGCTATAATGTTTTGGTTTTTTTTATCTCAAGATTTTATGAATTCAAATAACATGGTCCTTAAAGTTGTGAGCGTCCTTGATGAAGGTAATTCAAGAAAATCGATTAGGTAGAACACAATTAGTAAAACCTATTTCAATTGTCTATCAACTTGTTAATACCGCTTTGACAGGTTTGCCAGTCCCGTAGGTTCTCGCCATCTTAGTAAAACAGTCAATGGTGGAGCTGACATAATTATAAAATAGCTTTTTAAATCTTCTTTTAATGTCCTTATTTGACAGTTTTGTTCCAATTCCCATTGTATTTGCATCAATGTTTTATCTTAAAAAAAGCCTTTCGAATGCAACACATGTATAGAGTGTTTTACATCGTCTTCAAATAAAATTGGCTTATGTTTGAATTGGCCATTACTACCTTCTCTTACATGCGTTACGCATACTCTAAATGCATTGTTGTATTTCAGTTTTAAATTTAGCACACGATGCTTACTCGTACATGTAATATATGACTTATGTTTTACATTTTACTCAGTGCTCTCAGTAATTAATGATCGTGTTGACAATGTTCGAGGCCCTTAAATTACGTATAACGTACTGGCTTTGTTAGCTTACAGGTGAAAACAAAGGTTACTTCATAAAACGGTCGATACAATTATGTATACCACGATTACTCAATTGAATTGTTTATTAGTTTCGAACACCACTAGATATTTGTTTTAGCTGGCAAAGCTGTTTCTGTCTTTCTTCTAAGCTCATTGTGAACATTCTGTTAACTGATATCAATGTATTTTAAAATTATCATTTATACAAATGTTATACTTTCCACTATCTCACCAATAGAATATGAATAAATAAATGAAATATAGTGATACATCCCTTACATAGATTGAATAAATGATTCTAATTCACTGATGATTACTAAATATTATCGATAAAAATGGACCATTCATTCATACTTGATCATTTTAATTTGAATTATTATTTTATATGTCATAGACGAATATGTAATAAGAATGTGACAATATACCTTGTCCTTTTTAAGACACTCGACACTAATTGAATAAACGATACAATATGATTTGGAGATGACAGATAACACTTTAGTAAAACATACAACAAATGTTACACACATAAAATACAGCATACCGTGAGAGTTGGCGTCCAGTGGCATTTGGTTTGTTGGAATGTTAGTTTGCATGTTATTGGTTTTTTTATTTGTTAATTGATGTTTAAAGATAAATTATATTATTAAGGGTAAGCAAATCAACACTTCAAATGAATATAACATTTGGCCCTTAAAAATAACAGGGCAATAAACATAAATACCTCTATTGATCCTATTTGACTACAATAATATCAATAGCCTTTTGTTCTCTTTTCATTTTGATTTTGATTTCGTATCAGACTTTAGTCTTTGACAAGTTGTTAAGCAAGTATTTCTGTATCATTATTGATCCTCATTTGATTACAAACTAATCAAATCGTTTTGTTTGGTGTCTGAATAGTTTTTAAAAAGCATTGGTTAAATATTCATTAAAACACTAAGAAGTGTTTACAATACCTCAATAATCGATGGATCGATCTTTTGCTTTTTGTTATCAAAAATAGATTAATTGATGTTTTATGCTCTTAAAATCGATACTCACAAGGTGGATTATGTACTTAAAACAGCTAATCAACAATAGCATTTATCATTAAAAAATGGATGTTGTCGCGGATGATTATTTGAAACAGTTTTAGCACTTGCGTTATATCCCTTTTGCGAATTGGAATACAATTCTATGTCACACATCTTTACATATCATGATGCTCAATTGTTCCATGAGCGTATAATTGAACTCACTGTCAAATTAAATCTATTGTTTAGTTTTGAAGCAATTTTTCAAATGTAATAATACTTAAAATAATCAAATTGTCTTTCATGAAACAATGTTTTTTTTGTCAATTTTAAGACAATTGCGGTATCAGATTGTTTAGGATATCATTTCGTGCCCCAATCTTTTTTTAAATCACCTAAGCAAAATCATCACAGATTGGTTCATGTAAATATATGATCTTTTTATTCTGGCTCAATCATGAATCGGTCTGCAAAACCGTGCTTTAAATTATATATAGTCTGGAATTATACTTTGAAATATATTTTCTATGAATGAAATGTCTTTTGTTTTATCAATCATTGTTTTCAATTTGTCTTGTAGGTGCAAGTTTTCGTTATGAACATCAATGAGTTGACTGAATTATATTTTAAAGAAAGAAGTAGAAGCGGATTTCCTCACTATTAACCCTTGTCCATTCATCTGCAACAATATAATCATATAATGCAATGTGAAATAAGAGAATTTGAGACTAATCAATACAACTAAATATACTGAACTTCAACTGCAATTGGTCAGAAGACAGTTATAAAGTACAGAATACACACATTCAGTAAATAAGCAAAGAATTCAGGGAATTTTTAATTAAGTTTAATTAAGTTTAATTTTATACATTATACATTTTATTACAACTGATACATATAATCGTTCGAATTATATTTATGTTTATAGCAGTTACATAGGATTGTTCAAATGTTATTTATGATTATAGTGGTCAAAAAGGATCAACACATTGTGCGGAGCAGGATCTGCTCAACCTTCGGGAGCACCTGAGATCAACACCAGTTTTTGGAGGGGTTTGTGTTGCTTAGACTGAAGTTTTTATATGTTGCGTCTTGTGTACTATTAATTCTCTACTTGTTTTTTTTTTTTTTTTAACCATGACATGTCAGTTTATTCCGAATCTATGAATTTGAATGTCCTTCTGGTATCTTTCGCCCCTCTTTCAAAGCAATGGATATAAACGTGATACACAAAACTGATATAAACATCAAGGTTTTACTGTACGTAAATATATTAAAAAGTCACTGGCCTCTCACTAACACTGCCGCGTTTTATTAAAGGTGATAAGCATACCTCAAGAAAAATATGTGTAAAGTGTTGTTTCTGATTTTTTTATATGCATGATCAAAATACTTTAACCTAAAACTATAACAAGTGATATAGCTTTATGTATTAGCAATGCCATATTGACGCTGCTTTCAAAATTACAAGCTGACTTTTCTTTTCTTTTTAAGTTTGTAATCACGCTAATGGTACCTGTGTAATGTGCAGATTTAACAGCATTTGTTGTATATTTACGATAATAATGTTCAGTCTAGATATATAAAAGGTGGATTAGTCCCAGAGGATATCAACAGTCCATTATCTACATTGTAGTACTTTGGTGGTGGTATGACATGAAAACATATTGTTCGATTGTAATTTGCTGTTATAAAATTTTTAAAACATTTTAAATTTAGGAATGTATCTTCATAAACAAAAGTTTGGCTTCCTGTCCGCTTTGCCTATAACGTATGCCCTTTTAGGTTTTATAGATAGGAAACAACCAGAATCGATCACTGCCAAAAGTATCCACAAAATACAAGAACGTAAACGGAGAAAACATAAAATTCAATGCTTCAAGATCACTAGACAGAGAGAAAAGCTGGAGGAAGATTATAAAGAAAAGAACAAGGAGGTTACATTTAGTACAAGAGATGATAAAATTAAAAATATTGATATTGAAAACCAATTGTTAAGAGAACAATTAAAAGTCTTTCCACATCAATTTCAAAGTTATTGAGAAGAAGCAATTTGCATTTCTTCTTTTATATTTATCTTTAAAAGTGTTCGAGAAAAAGCCAAAACAAGGAGAAGTCTACATTGAAAACTTCACCTGGAACTTTGACTTTGATCTCATTTTTTAATTTGGGATCTAGAGGCCTCGAATAAAAACATTCCAGGGTTATACGGTTAACAGTTTATGAGGTAAAAAAATACCAACAAATTTAATTGGTAACGGTAGATAACTTTTGTAAAATTTATCGAACTGCTTCAATCCAAATTATAAAAAGAATTCTGAGGATGTAAAAAAACAATTTAGAAAAATAATCTTTTTTATTACGAAGGAGATGCACACACTTGTTAAACAGTGAATTGGGAGATAACTCTTACTAAGGACATGTTTCGGCTGAGCAGAGTTAAATTTTAAAGCAGATTTATACACTGTAACATACAACATGAGAGGTATCAAAGCGACATATTGCGAAACAAAAATTTATCGCAAGAAACAAAGTTTGGCGGAAGAAAAAAAAATAATAAACATTACGTTTAAGTTAAACATATTTATTTATAGTGAATTGGGAAACAAGTTTTGCAACTTATATTAATCCCTTTCCACTTTGCGGGTGCGAGTGCTACCTTGTAACGGCATTAGTCTGCTATTTTTTTTAAATCTACAAGGGTGTCTTTAACGTGCAAGAGATATGGCTCTCTCTTAACACTCTCAAAAAACTCTCATACTCTCAAATGGTGTCAACGGAGAGCCGAATATTCAGTCCCTGAAATGCTCATCCCGGGACGAGAATAGAACCAGAAACCTTTGTGTTAGTAGTCCGGTGCACTAACCACTACACCATGGCCAAAAACAAACAATTGAAGGTATTTCCACCCTTAAAGATCTATTTTGATATAGAACTATGAAAATTCAATTGAAATGTCATACCCAGTGTCAAGTATAGCTTAGTGTACACTGATTCTAAAAATTTATGGTTTCTATACATTTTTGCTTAATAAGAGAGATACATTGTTACTTCCGGTTTGAAATATGTCACTACCGGTTTTATTTGTATTTTATTTTATTTTTATTAAATATTAGTTTTATTAACATATTTACATTTGTTAATAGATACATCAAATACCGGTACGTTATCTCGGCCTCGTCATCACTAGTATAAAACATCTATTATGGTTAATTAAATTAGTACACAAATTTTCATTAATATGGATATAATTCATGTCTTCACCTGAATATTTTTTATACTAGTTTTTTGTTTACAAAGTAGCTAGATAACACGTGTAGTGTTTTATAGGTGGTACGGTAGTATTTCCTGGCCCATAAGGGATAATGATAGCCTTTTTATAATTTTCACCACTTTCTAACACTGCAAAAAAATCTGCAATCACAGTTAACTGAAGTAGCTTCATTTTACTATTCAGAAATCAATTTGAATATGTATCATGACCGTTTACTTTTTTTGCTATTTTTAAAAACCTAAGGTCACTAGTACTTTTAGGAGTTTTATGGTGCAGTGAATACAAAATTTAAAAAATTATCAAAAATTCATTTTCATCTGTATGTAAAATTATTTCATATTTTTCTACACCTGATTCATTCCTCAGTTTGGGAAAGTATGTTCAGTTGAGCTAAATGTTTCCATATTTTAAAAATAAGGTTGTGTCGTCTGCTAATTGGCATATTTTTATACTACAGTTTGTTCCATTTAATTTAAATTGGAACCCTTTGATGTTTTTCTCAGATCTATTTCTGCATGCTAGTACCTCCACCGCTAGTACAAAAATAAAATCGGACAACGGCCATCCTTGTCGAATTCCACAACATATCTGAAAGGGGTTTGATATCTACCCATTAATTACAATGTATAAAATGTTTTTCAAATTCATTTTTTTAAATGTTTGTATCATGAAAAACCATTCAATTGAATCAAAAGCTTTTGAAATATCTAAAAATGAAATCGCTCCCTCTTCATTGAAATTTTCAGCATGGTCAATGACATCTTGAATTTGTCTAATATCAAAACCAATGTAATCTATTTATTAACAATATTGGGTAAAAATATTTTTAGTCTTTGTGCAAGTGTATAAGCAAGAATTTTAACATCTACATTTAATAAAGTTATTGGCCTAAAGTTATCCAGAGATTTTTTATCATTCTTTCTAAAGATCAGTGAATTTGCCACCTTTTTTGTGAATTTGTGAAACTTTTCTTGTTATATGACTCATTTTATACTTTGGTTAGTAACTTTGGATTTTTCTATAGAATTCTACATAAAGTCCATCTAAACCTGATGCTTTAATTTATTTAGTTTCATTTATGAACACTGCTTCGGTAATTTCTTCTGATGTTACTAGCCCTTCTAAACTATCACTATCTTTATCTGAGATTTTTTTTTCTATTTTAGTGTTTTGAATATACTCTTTAGTATGTAATTTATCTGGATTTGATGATTTATATAGCTTTTTATAATATTTTACATTCTCTTTCACAATTTCAGTTTGATCTGTTGTAAAATTGCCTTTATTGTCGTACAATTCTATTAAAGTTTTATTCACTTGTCTTGATCTTTCGAAGTTCAAGAAAAAGCAGTATTTTTTTCACCTTCTTCTATCCATTTTGCTCTTGACCTTATTTGAGCTCCTTTACTTTTTTCAAGGTATATTTGATCTAAATGGTCGGCTATATTATTTATCTGTAAAAGTAGTTCAGAGTTATTAGTACTTTCACTCATCTAATTTAATATTTAGCTTATTAAGGTATCCGACCCATAATAAAGATTTACGGAAAATTTTCAGGAGTTTACCGAGGTGTAAATTTTTTCAACACCTCGGTATTATCCGCCTAGTAAGCGAAAGTATAGATATTATTTTTAAAATGACGATTAAAATATTAGAAAGGCTTAATTGAAGTATATTTTCATTAACTATAGAGTAAACGCTAATTTTTTCTATAAATTGTCCAATTTTGACAATCCGAAAACAGAAGTTATGGTAAACAAATATGGACGACTCGGTCGGCTGCCAAGACAGACGAAGGCGTTTTACCCAAAATAGTACGCCGATTTAAGTCTCTTCGTCTTATCGTGATGCGGAAATAATGTGTGCAGTTTGGATGCAACTGGTTGTCAAATATGTTGTACCGGCATAGGAAGATTAGTTGATAGAAGGAATGTAAACACATCACGCACTTTTTCATCTGGCGATCTGCTCTGGGAGACGATTTGAATGGATCGTTCATTTTTATGTTTTAAAGTTCTGTATTCACTTGTTAAGTGTATATATCTGGATGGAATTGAACCGACTTTCTCATGGTTCCTAACATGGAGAACCTAGTAAACCAAAGGCCAAGCTGATGCCAAGCTTCAGTTTAAAACTTTGAGCAGGTGCCAGGTAATTTGCATTTACAAATCCAAATATTTTAAAACTTGAGTTGGACAACATTGTCATGTAAATTATGCCCCACGACACCAGCTTGTCTGGCAAAACAGCCGTTAGATGTCATAGTAATCTAAACTAGATACATGTATGAAAAAAATGATTATTTAAAAAATAATCCAGGTCGGTCAGTTTATATGTTTGTAATAATTTAGGAACAAACCCCCAAGTCAAGGCAAAAAACAAATACAAACATATTGATAACAATTGCAAGAAAGCATTAAACAAAAGTGCAGTAGAACTAAATAGGAAAACATGCATGCCATCAGATAATTGAGGGATTCAAGCCAAGGCTACCCTTCAACATGATCAAAAGTTGAATTGCCATGGTACACATACAATGTACATGTATGATCATCATGTAGCATGAACCATCAATGGCTGTTAAACTTGTCACATTGACACAGACACTGCCACAACACTAATTAATTGATACATGTATATACTTAGTAGCATGACTATATTAATATATTTGATAATATCCATCTAAAAATCATCTAATAATTTAATCAGTATTTTATTATTAAAAAAGTCAAATGCACATGTACACGATGTAGGATACAAAGAAACATAAGTGAAGAGCAAACAAACAATTGTCTTGAATTGACCGTTCATACATACTCTTCAAAAAATAAAATAAATCTTTGATTTACCCACTTCTGTAAATACTCCTGATTACCCAGTACGGGGTGTTCCTTATATAGGAAGCTCATACACAAGAAAGAAAGAAAGACATGTATATATCTAGGAGTATTTTCTGTTTCATTTCTATGAATGTAAGAAGAAGTTGATACTTTACATGTACAAAACAATGTACATGTACTTCCCATTTTAATCTGATATCCATACTATACATAATTTTTTTTATACAATAACTAGTCGAAAATTTAAATACAGACAACTATTCAACGACTGCACGAATAAGACACAAGTTCACCAAGGTGCATTGTCCCTGAGTAAATTTTCAGCGTTGTAAGGTCACAAGTTGTAAAGCTTTTCAATATTTAAATTCTTTGATTATTTATTCTTTTTATTACATCATGTGCATGTACATTGGCAAATAGCATTTTTACAACAAATATTATTTTATTATAAAATGTATGTGTTTTTTGTCCAGTTTTCACTTTATTATATTTGGTAAGAAAATTTGTATTACAAACTAACAAACATCATTTGTACATACATGTACATACATGTACAAATGATGTACATGTACATTGTACTGCTACATATATACATTCCTTATCTATGCGCTATGTATTTCTGCCATCTGTCACTGTTAATTTCAATGTAGATTAGGGGTCAGTAAATAATCAAAACATGATATAAAGACTAATCGTGTGTATTTTCAATAACTAATTAATACACAGTTTGTTTTGTGTTCAGATTGATAGCAATTGTGTTGTCAATTGTTGTAGTGTCATTGATTTATTTAAATGAATGAAATAAATGGTTGTACCTAAAATTATTTGAAACATGTCTGAACTTAACTTATACATGTATATAGATATAATTAACATTGTATAACCAATTTTTATTTACATTTGTATATCTGTATGTACATGATCCATGTATCAACGATGACAAGGAACTTTTTGAATTTCAGAGATGCTAATTAACCTTGTTAATGACTGTGGAGAACTTATGCTACATTTACCTAACACACAAACAAACACAGATGCCGGGCATAGGTAATAAATAGAGCAGTTTTCTAAGATACATGTTTATGTTAATTGTTATACATGTATCATGTATATTATGCCTTGTCTTTAAAAAAGATAGATATGAAACATGAACACATATGTACATGTTCCGTGTTTACATGTATTAGAGAGTTATCTAACCTGTTTAAAAGCTGATAACTACTTAGTTCTATCAGAAATTTAGTCTATTTGTGTCTCTATTTGTCCATGATGTATCTTATAATGGATAGAGTTTGAAAATTAAATCTATAAAGTTGGATAATATATTCATAATGCTTGCATTGGTACAAAGCCATTTTGAAAATAAGAAGATGTGGTATGATTGCCAATATGAAAACTCTCCCTAATACATGTACTTCACATGACATATAAAGGAACCACTTTAAGTCACCATACAACCTTACACAATAAGACAAACCCATACTACATAATCAGCTATAAATTTAAACAATTCAAAGGAGAAGACTAAATACAACTACTGAATTATTGGTTATACAGCATTAAAATACAACTACTGAATTACTGGTTCCTGACTTGGGACAGGCACATACAGAATGTGGCAGGGATAAACTAGATTGAACTTTATTAAAAAAATACCCATTATCAAACTAAAAATGCCTATTACTAAGTGAACTCAGATTACTCTGCTGTTTACATATTTGTTAAACTATAATTTGCTTCTTGTAGAAATTAGCCTGTGAGATCAAGATGCAGATATATCCACCAGATACAAAATGCCACACCAAAGCAGATATTTTCAAATGTTGAGGGACCAATGAATACATCTTCATTGTAATGGACTTTGAAACAACTGATTGAGTATGTTAGCTAATATTTAATCAATTATGTTTGAACAGTGCTACACAACAGCCTGGGTGGATTTTGCTTTTCCACCAGCCCACTCCAGCTATAATCTCTTTTTTTTGTTAACATATTGATATCTAATGCTTATCTGCTTTGTTCAATTGATTGTACTTGCAAGTCTTTTGATTAAACAAAAGAAATTGCAGAGTTGACAAGCTAGAAAGTGTGCCCACTCCCACAACGGACGGGTGGACAAAGCAAAATCCACCTGAGCTGTAGTGTATATTTGAAAGTCAATGACTTCTATTAAAAAAAAGAATAAAAAAATCTAGAACTTTACAATCAGTCCCCGAGGGTATCACCATCCCAGTAGCCAGTACTTCGGTACTGGCATGAAAATACGGATTTTTTGTGTTATTAAAATTTACTGTTACAAAATGATAGAAATTATTATAAATTAAGGAATGTATCTCCCTCAAGCAAAGCTCTGATTCCTTTCACGGATTTGGCTATACTTGTTGGACCTTTTGGATTATAGCTCTTCATCTTTTATTTAAGCTTTGGATTTCAAATATTTTGGCCACGAGCATCACTGAAGAGACATGTATTGTCAAAATGCGCATCTGGTGCAAGAAAATTGGTACCGTTAATTTTATTACAATCTTGTTTTTAATACCCCTATTTATATACAAAAGAAGATGTCATATGATTGCCAAAGATACAACTATCCACAAGAAACCAAGTGACACAGAAATTAACAGCTTCAGGTCATTGTAAGGCCTTCAACAATGAGCAAAGCCCATACCGCGTATTCAGCTATAAAAGGCACTGAAATGACAAATGAAAGATTATGCATGGTGGGGGTGAAACAAAAAGTGTCTTCTGATCCCCTCTCCCCCTACATTTATTTCTGGAACATCCCTCAGTGTTGTAACACATAAACACATTTGGTAGTCAGATTGCTTTCAACCATATACTATAGTGATATTTTTCTTCTTCAGAATGCTAAATTGAAAAGTTTTAATTAATTTGTGATGAATTTTCTTTTTTACTTCCAGTTAGGCAAGATGTTATCTCTCATATCAAAGAGATAGAATATGAAACTGGCAGCCAGTATTGATATAATGTGGTACTAAAATTTCCGATACCATCAGGGGCTGAAGACATAACAGGAATTGTGTGGGATTTGACCAACCTTAGACTAAAGAGAAAAGTTGTTGCTGCATTACAGATATTTTGAACTCAGCAATTTTTATTAATGTTTTTAATGTTAATTCTCTCTCTTATGAATAATATGATATCTATACCGGTACTTGCAATGTGCATGAATTGAAAGTTCCTCATGTCAGTAAAAATGTTTTCCCTTGACATTGACCACATTTCATGGATAGGTGAAAAAAGTTATGTACCCATGGTCAATTCCATGTATCAGATTCAAAAAGCAATAGGTCTGCTTAATCATTGTTAATTTGGTATACTGTATGATTGATCCTGATCTCATTGTCATGGTTTATTGATCAATGTTAATATTCAAAAGGTTTAATATTGATTGTACATTGTGTATATAGATATGATAATATTTATTTGTATCCTTTGAAACATCATGACCATGTTATACTTTCATATAAATAAATATTGAAATGTGATAGAGTTTATTAATATCATTGAAGAAGATTATTTCTATTATTTATTATGTGCATGAAGTAGGATAAACACTTTCTGAAATATTTCATGGGAGATAATTAACCTAACTGAGTTCAATGTTGAACAGAAATGATGGGGTATTTGTTGATAAGCTCTAGTTAATGATGGTGTGAAATATAAGAAAATGCATCCTCAGTCTGAGCCCTAATGCTGTCTTGTGATGTCTGGTGTTGCACATTGGACAAAATCGAAAACATGTAAGGTCATTTTTTATAAGTTTGCATTTGATCTCTTTTTTTTTTTTTTGCTTTCATTTGCAAAAATCTAGACTGCTGTCCCAAACTTCAGCTTTAAAGTTATCTCACAGTATACCTAAATTTCTGTCGTTTTTTTCTTGTTTTCGTAACATTTTATTAGTTTTTTTTCTATATTTAAATAGTAATCTCTATCATTCATTATTGATGAGTTTAATTTCCAGTATCCTTTTCCATTGTTTTCTTTTTGAATTGTGATTTTTAATTAAATACCGTTATGGTCTGTTGATTTTAATATAATAGGCCTGGTATCTGCTTTAATTATTTGTGATTTACAATCTTTAATTACAAGGAAGAAGTCGATTATAGTTGCTTCTAACCCGGATTGTCTACGCTAAGTATATTGAATTTGTTTAGGGTTGTATATCTCCATATATCTATGAATTTGAAATATTTTATAAGCGTTTTAAGCCCGTGAACTGGTTTGTCATTTTTGTTTTCATTAATTTTAGAATGTCATTAAAATCTCCTCCCAATAAAATTTGTGCTAAGCTATGCTCTTTAGTACAGTCTTTAACTTTTTTAAAGAAGGCGTTTCTTTTTTGGCTATATGTGGTGCATATATGTTTATAAGAGAAAAGACATTATCTCCTAGTTTTATTTGATAGTTTACTTGATACTGATTCCATAAATATATATTGTTCAATATACTTTAACATTAAATAAGTACACACATACACAATGTCACTTCGGGTTGGGTATTCCATGGTCTAGTGTCATGGCTTTATTATATATACATATGAGGTAAAAGTAAAGGTAAAAATCTAGAAGGTCAATTTTACCTATAACCTTGAGTTCAATTTTAAGGTCATAAACCAAGAGCTTCAAATCAAAAGACCATAGGTCTTAATTATATATGGTTAATGAGTTACATCACTATATCGCTAATTTTTAATATAAAAGGGGACACAATTCCAATTTAATGTTAGCGTACTCTTTTAACCAAAATTTATGTGTAACAACATATTGCCATTTACTATTTTGTATTTTGAAGAAGAAAAAAAAAATGACAGAAACTCTCCAGTTATATCATGTCGCGACTAACAATTAAGTTAATTTTTTGCACATGTATATCACTTATGGCAAATGCATCAGGGGAAATAACTCTCATATGAAGACTCCGAAGCGCTTTGGTGAAAACCAAACTCGGCATTCTCAAGATATAGCGAGCAATTTGGTAAAATAAATTTGTCGTAATCTTTTACGGTTGCGAAGATGAAGTGGACACAATAAAAACAGCGAAAAAAATTCCTGAAGATGTAACGAACAATTAAGACAAATAATTTTGTCGATATCTTTTTGTGTAACAAAGATAAACAGTGAATAAATAAATATTTCTAAAAAGCCATTTCAAAAGACTGGCTTCAGATGTTACAGTCTGAAAGTTCTTTTAAAAGTATTGTAAATATTCCTAGACAGAAACTAATCTGGAAAGGTAATTACAGTGAGGCTTCAAATTTTTCAACAAATATATTATATAAGTCAATTTGTAAAGATAAAACTGAACCATCAATTGGTGTTAGCAAATGGATGCGTATTTTACAAATTAATGAGAACCTTAGTATTATTCAACTATATGTTTAGTTTTCATGTTTCATTATTTAGAAGAAAATAAGTTAAAAATATATAGATGGAAATTTTTACTATTCATATTACCAACATAACAATTATTGTTTAAATGGAAACAGACGAATGACAATCTATGTAATGTATGTAACGAAGAAGAAGATTATAACCACTTTTTTTTATTTCTTGTCGATTTTTAGAAAAATTTTGGAAAAGTCTTCATGAGTTGATGATAAAATCAAATTTAGATTTTAGAGTATCATTAAAGCAATTAGTCTTTGGATATAAAATTTTTGACAAAAATTATTTTGGTCTGAATTATTTCCTAACAATCTTAGGTTTTTCCACATACAAATCATATTATGTATCTAATCAGAAATTGACAAAGGTAAATGTTTATCAAATTTTTGTTCCAGAATACATAAAAAGATACAACGAAAACAAAACAATGAAACTTAATCCATTACTAAAGTCACTAAAAAGAAGTTTAGACGATTGATAGAATAAAACATAATGTACTAAAACATGTAAAATGTTGTATAATTGTATTTCAAGAAATATATACATATTATTATAATATATACATATATACTACCAGCTGATTGCTAACCTGGGCAATCGGTGAGATATTACAGGATGCATCAAGAAAAGCTTGGTTTTTTGGTGTAACAATGTAACAAGCATATTTGATGAATAAATATATAATGTTGTTAAAAAAAAAAGATAAACAGTGAATAGGGAGATAACTCTTTCAAAGAAAATTGTTCGGCTTAGCAGGTTGCAATTTAAAAGCGCATACAGTGTACGATACAATATATGAAATATCTAAGGGCATATTGCGAAACAAATATTCATCGCAAGAACAAAATTAGACATGTTAGAAGGAAGAAAACAATATATAATAATAATTAAAAAAAAACTATTGTTCAGAGCATAATTGAAGGTCTTTCCACATCAATTTTCAAATCTATTGAAAAAGAAGCTAGTTCCTTTTTGCTCAAAGTTAAAATTGACATCAAAATATAAGTTTCTTCATACTTATGCGACGAATGAGTAGTTTCTATATACTTCTGGATTAAATATGGAGATAATTAGCTACTTCCGGTGATGGTAAGATCACTTCCAGTCTCATATGATTAATTTTTTTTAACAACTTGCCCTTTGAATACAGTCCTTGTTTTGAATTAAAAAAAAGTCTTCTCTAAATTCTGATGTTACTTAGAAAATATTATAATATACCAATTATTGACATACATTTTAGCAAATATAATTCAAATGAATTGAAATGTAGCGAATTGCTAAAAGTTTAACATCGCACTAGTTCATTATTGACATATTAAGTCATATAACAATATTTTTGTGATGACTAATTCGTCTGTCCTGAATATGAACTAATACTCGTCATTATATGTATAAAGCAACTTATAATTTTATTTATTCTTTTTGAACACATTAGGTGGTAAACAATTTCCCGGTCATTGTTAATCTTGGATATATATTAGAGTAGTTCTCGTATATTTTTTACGTTAGTAAAATCTTACTTAAATCAAGTTTGTAATGCTGGATATTGCAAAAAAAGGCAACAGGACTTTGCTATGGATACCGCTGTTATAAAAGTCATAAATCGAAACAATCATGTTTTCAAACTAAAACCGAGGAAAAGCGTATACATGAATATATCAGGGTTAACACTTATTCATACATTTATTTTCCTTTTGTTTTCCTTTTTGTTAAGTTTTTAAGAGTCGGTAATATTAAGGTTGTCTCAAATTTATATTATTGCGTCTCGGATATATTTTCTTAATATAGCACGGTCGATGATGAACTTCACTTGTCGAAGTCGGTATTGTCTAACGTGCACAGCATCTAACAGTCCACGTGTGGACATTTAAAAAACTTAATGATGAGATAGAAATATAAACTTTACAGTTCCTTATCATTTGACATTATTAACTAAATACTATTTATGTGTAAACACATTCAATCAACACTGCAGAATGATATATTAATAATGTTGAATTGTTATATCCATTGAAGAGTTGATGTTAATGCATGTACGTGCGTTTAACTTAATACTATTTATATGTAAACACATTCAATCAACGCTGCATAATGATATGTGTTTGAGAGGTTGTCCGTTCGTTTTTGATGTGTTTTTTTCATTTGATTTTGCCATGTGATTAGGGACTTTCCGATTTTATTTTCCACAGAGTTCAGTCTTTTTGTGATTTTACTTTTCCCTCACATATATATGAATACATTGTAAACTCCTGCCTGACATCAAACATATTTACATCAAGATAAAAGATGTAAAATGAACAAATCAGAACCAATATTTACAATGACCTTCAGATTGTTTACGGCCCTTGTTGATTTAAATAGTCTATTCAAATATGAGAAGAGAGCTTAGGATAGCCATAAATGTGAATTCGGCTAAAAGTCAATAACTGAATGACTTTTAGGGTTAGAAACTTATTTCAAGCTAATCCATATATGTTTTTTTATAGAAATAAAGGAATTCAACCGTGTTTTTTATGTTACCTTATACAGTTTCAAGCATTTACAGCTAATTTGTCTAGAGTTCAAATAACGTGGCAGTCATTTCATAGCAAAATCATACTGTATTCTTAACATACTTTAAATTGTACTTTGGAGGGCATCAGCTCACCCGAAGTTAAATATGTATTCCCTGATTATACTTTAAATGACATTTTGCTAGAGAGTCTCTCTCTTGAATGATCTTTGTGTAAAAGGTTCCTATATTTAGTGTATGTAGATTAAGGGTAAACGGCCTAGTTTTAACATCAAACTATTTTTGTATCAACTAAATTGAAATTAACAAACAGATGACAAATTTGTATTTAGTCCTTTCATTTTTAAATTATAGCATCGATCAATTTCTAAGGATGCAAATATTAAATGTAGATAATAAGTACTGCATCTACGACATAACAACATCTTTCTTGTTGTTTATTGTCTGAACAAATCCTCCCGGTTGCCATTGAAAACCAATGTTACAGATGCATTGCCTAAATACACAGCACTTCATTTACAATTTAGGCAATATAACAATGCTAAAACGAGTTGGATAAGCACCTACGGGACTATGTTTGATATATCTTTGTTTGAAAATATCTGCACCAGGTCAAGAATAGGACAGCTGTTATCCATTCTGATCATTGATTTATTTATTTTCTAGTATTTGATAACTCGGATCTTATGGAATTCCTCCGCTTTGAAATTCCCTTGGAGTTCGGTATTATAATATCACTTTTTGTATTGTGATGAAATAAGCAGTAGAAAATATTAAATAGTTATACAGCAGGAAGTTCAAGTAAGGGACGTTTCTTTGCACTGTAACGTTAATTAAAAAAATGAACACATTAAAAGAAACCATTTATTTAAACTATATGGGGTGAGTTATACTTTGTGATTTATTCTATTGCGATTGGCTTTATTAAAAGAATTTAATTTTGTATATATTATGTATATATGTGTTTAATAGAAAACATAAACAATAAGCATATAATACACATTCAATTTTTATCTGAATAATATAATATGAACACAAATAAACCATTCTGATGATACTCTAGTTTGTGTATTCTTCGCGTTTACAGTATTCAAAATTGCCAATATAAACAATCTAGGAAGAGATCTTATTATCATAAACGATGAAAACAATACATATTTGCCCAGTCCAATTTGCTCTAAAACAGACATATGCAACTTGACTAAATGAATATTAGAGCGCAACAGGAAAAATGTACATAATGTTAATTCAATTTCAAATAAGAAATGACGCTATATACTTCTACCATCACAGTTTACATTATATCCGTTCTATGTGTATATATAGTGTTCCGGTGTATCTACTTAAGTGTTGTTTGTAAGGGTGTAGAATACAGATATATTTGAAGTTTTCAATTCACTAACATATATATATATATAATTCATTGTCATTGACATTGACAAATTATCGTACAAAATAATTGAAATACATTCTTAAAAAAGCAACATACAAGTATAGAAAACGACTAACCTCAGCCATAACTATCATTAAAATGTTCAACCAACAACAGTTTCGATGTGATCGATAGTACAATTTAGTTCACTCTGTAGTAAAATATAAGTATTTCCTTGTTCGATGAGTCAACATATCCGTTTTATTCACAACTAATTTATTTAAATTGTCCTTATGCTTAGAGTAAATACATGATAATTTGTATAGTATATTATTGTATATATATATACAATACAAATTATATATATATATATATTCGTTGGATGTAAATTGGTCATGGCATTTATTTCATAAAAAGAAACACAACCAACTTGTCAATTAAAACCTGATGACAATTGGACTACTATAGGGCGATCAAGCAGTAACAAAGTAATATCAGGGGCTATAGCAGCTTTAACGAAATAGGCTAGTCCATTCACAATACATTAAAGCACCAAACTCAGCATATTATACATGTATATGCCATGACGCTGGTTATATAATCATTATTCAATAATAATAATAGCATTTACATTATGGGAATTTCCTAAAAAATGGGCAGCAAGCTTATTTAAAAATTTAGCGACTGCTTCCGGCTATTATCGCATGCCTTTCCGTTTCGTTTCCGCATTGCACTATTTCTTTACTCAGCAAATTCCGGAAACTACACATCGCTACACATTACAAAACATAAAAAAGTAAGATACAAAGGAAATATTAAGAACAAATATCATGTGAAATGCAAACCAATTGATGCAATGAATGCATTGTTCTATATGTCCATTCATAATTGAGAAAATTACCATATAAATGCTGACTTTTCCAAACAGTGATTGTTTTTATTTATTTTTTTTTACCGTCAAAAACTGAAAACTACTGTATTATTTCTTCTTTATTGAGGCATATGATTGTTCCCTCTCAAGCTTACAGTGATGTTTTTGTAATTAGTTTATATTTGATACTACCTTACGAAATCAACTTTACGGTAGTCATAGGCAAAACATTACCGGCGGCCTAATGTATAAGTCTTTTAAATTAAGATCGCCATCTGGGAGTTGTGTTGGCATTCTATTTCATTTTCATCGTCCAATATGGTTAAATCACATAAGAACTATTATATTTTCACTGCCTGTAAGTTTCAAAAATGTTTGAGAGATAATGTACTTGACAATGGATGCATACATACGTTCTCTCCAATTATACAGACTTGTCACCCAGATTATCTAACTAAAAACAAGAATTGCAGGATCCTGATTTAAAACAATACATAAAAATCCTTTGGCATGTGATTGTTCCCCTCTCACCTTATAATTACAACCCCTCTAACCATGTTATTACTCTGGATCTAAACATAATTCAACATAACAATCACGCGGGTGGTTAATGCTGTATTTTCAAAAGAATGAAAAAAATGATACTTAAATTTTAACTTTTAATAAAAAAGACTTTTTGACTCATTTATATTGTAATTTGTTATATTTTTTAGTTTTGCTAGTATGTTGACAATATAAATTTTCGTTTAAAATAAAAACATTCTCAAATTATCACGTGGTTATCACGTGACACTCAAAATCAATTTATAAACGTGAAAACAGTAAACTCAAAAGTGCTAGCGTGTAGACAATCTTGTTTTTCTAAGTATTGTTATCTGTGGATAGCTTATGTACCAAAGTAATAGAAAAGTGCTACAAGCCTCATTTGAATAAAAAGATTTATTAGATAAACTGAGATTTTCGACTGAATTGTGCCAAAAATACTATGACCTTCAGATGTTACAACGTCTAATACTTAAACGGTATAAACAACATGAACCGAGTAGCAGTTTTCGTAAAATATTAATATTCAGCTTTCTGTACGTTAACTTGACTCGAAAATTCCTCATTTCTACCCGCTAGGACTTTTGAGTCAAAATTAACGTGTTTCACAAGTGTTCGGGTCCGACATTGTCTACAAACGCACAAGTGACTTTCAAAGGGAAGTAATTATGTAAACAGAAATAAAAATTTTAGTCATCGGAAAATTGTTGCTGATCTTTATTTAAATGTACTTTATGTTGCATTTTCTCCATAATCAATTGATTTAATAAAAGAAACAAACTATTTAAATATATCTTTTACTCTGAGAATAGATCAGACTGATTATAATATACACATCGGCTTGGGGTATGAAGCCCCTTTTCTTTCTGTTTGGTATTTTTTGCCAAAAAATAATGTATTGAATTTTTCTACGGACACTGTAGCTTTATCTACCAATAAAACATGACCTCCGTGTATTCGCACAACAGTGCGGAAAGTGTTGTTAAACACCATTCGATCAATCAGATAAGTCTTTGAATAGTGTTTTCTATTTTGTCAGATGAAGTGCCTCTCATGTTTGGGTTTTGCCTCTTGTAACAGTGTAAACAGTTAGAGTGTCCAACCAAATTTTGAATCTTGCTCATTCTTTATTTTCTTTTACAGCTAATTTCCTAAAGCTTGTAGAGTAAAACTTTGGTTGGCTTGTTTGTTTTGTTTGTATGAACATTTAACCAAGGTTAAATGCAATTAAGATTGTCATCTTCAAACAATAAATATAGGCAAATTTAAACCTGTAAATATTATATTTAAATTCAATTGGATGTTATCTAAATTATTGTTGTACAATATACAAACAAAGCAAGCAGGGTAACCAAAGTCTTGCTCTACATGTATAAGAAATTAGCTGTAATCTGTACAGGAAACAGGTATATATGTATATAGGGTGTAAAGTTTTTTAAAGAATATATAATAATAAATTTGCAGGGAAAAAATAAAGAGAGGATGCTATTTGACTAAAAATAATAGAGAAAAATGATTAAAACAACTAATTGACCCCCCAGCCCCCCACCCCCAGTTCAGATCCCCATTTATGTATATGTGGCCTAAATCTTTATGAATTAGAGAAATCATGAACTGGGACAACTGTTTTGATTATCTATATTTTAATTATATTAATATAATATATTATCTTTTATAATTGTAATGCTAACCATCAATCACATGTTTATTTTTTAGGATAAACAGCATAAAACTAGCAGACATCAGTTTAAACTATGTTGAACTGAATAAGAAAAGTTATAATATTTATCATCTTTTTAAGCTTCATGGAATTAGATAATTAAATTAATATTGACAATTGCTCTTCAAAAATCATTACTTGGTACTTTCTGAAAAGGGGGAGTGAATGTTTTTTAAGGGAATAGATCAGTGTCTGACAGAAAACACTACTGGGAAATCTCCAAGTTGTTTCATTTAACCCAAGTAATTTAAAATACACATTCACTGACTGATTTATTTGAAATTGTGTATTAAATGCAGCAAAACCGACTTATTTTACTTCATGTGGTATGATTTTCAATGTGTCACAACTGACCATCATAAGCAAATTATATAGAAATATTTGTTTTTGTTATAAAACATGTTTCACAATCATTGAAATTAGGGAATGGGTGATCCTATTGATGAATCTATTTGCTAATTCGTATGTGAAAACATTTCATCATTACTGACACTTTTGCCTTTGTTTCACATTTACATTAATAAACAATATCAATAATTATGATTTAATTTTCCATGGAGCACAGCTAAATATACTTTATCAGACAAATGAAATCACAATTTGCACACAGTGACACATTTATGAAGTAAAAGTCTGTGAAACATCCTCTTTTTCACTGATCACAGTTAGGACACAATATCACATATCATATGTAAAATCAACTTTCTTATTAATTTTTCCTTTGTTTGATCATGAACTAACACATGTTCCAGAATCATTGCAGTTACTTATTCATTCATTTCAACATATTTTCTTTTGTTGAACCTGCTTTTTGATACAGAAATTTTTTTTCTCACTTTTTTTTAATACAATTAGCTTCTAATTTTTATTCCTTTTAGCACATTTAAAACAGTCTCTTGATTACATTCATTTTGTCACACATATGTATAAGTACAGAGTTGTCTTTTCAGGAAAATTGATTTTCTCTTTATATCTCATGTACAGAAATCTGATATGAAAATAATATCCTTGTTTGGGTTTCATTTGTTGATCTTCCTTAGAATGAAAAGTGCAGTCCTTGTGTCTTATTCATTTTATCAAATGTGCTATTGTATTTGAAGTAGCCATTGTTTCTCATTCATCTAAAAATCCTGCAAAAAAAATTATATTATTATATACAATATAATTGATTTATAAGCCCAATTGCTATATATATGCATACCATCTATTACTCCAATCATTGTACTTGATTTATATGCTCTTTATGCGCCCTGCTATTAATATTTTGAACATAAAAATTATCTTATTCTTATTCTGATACAAAAAGAGAACTTCAATATAATCAAATTTTAGTAAGCTTAATAGCCTATAAGCAATGGTTGGTAAAATCAATACTATTTGTGAAACAAATCCAAGTTTTAAATTCATAAAATACATGCTCAAATCACAATGAAAAAATATAATTCTAAATTGAAACAATGTAGCCTGACTATTGAATAGAGTCAAACACATCCCTTGTTTCATCCAATCAAAATTTGGAAATATTGACATGACTTATACATATATGTTTTACTCAAGAAATCAACATTATAAAGGGGGATGAAGCTTAATCTCACTTGTATATCATGTATATCTCCTCAATTTCATACAAATATTTATAAAAAACCTAATATCTGTTTTTAGACAAAAGATATTTACCGAAATCGAATGCTAGGTTTTTGTAAATTGTATTTGAAATTTGTTTAAGGTAGCACTATACAAAGAGTTTTTTTACTTCCAATATCCAACCTTTAAAATGATGTTACTTTCCTGAGACTGCATAAAAATTAATAAAAGGGGTACATATAGATAGATAAAAGATTAGTCTTTTAAATGAATGCAACATTTGTGTTATACAATCATTATGTAATCAATTATTATACGATTAATGGCAAAATCTTGGTCAGTTCACTTGAATGAATTGAACTCTTTCATCTCTATAACTATTCCGGAAATTTTAGCGAAAGCTTAATCAATACAACAGGAGCTACAAACGGGTGTCTCAAATTATCGCTATCGTATCCCATTCTCTCATAAATCTTTAATTATTGTAAGCATCCTTACCCCATGAAAGTAGATACTATTTGATTAGGTGTAAACTTTGATCTATATATTCTATCCAAAATCTAAGACAACCTTTTTGTAGATAATGGGACCAGGAACAACATATAATAAAATTAACCCTCTCGAGATATCCATGAAGAAGCTAATTTCATTTGAAAATGGAAATTTCTTGTAAAACTTTGTTGATACAGTTAACATTATATTTAATTACATCATTGTTGTATAATACTAACATTGCATTAATTTGAAAGAGTAATCAGTTAGCTAACCAAAAATACCACTTTTATAAATTTCCAAGCATTATAAAGAAAGTTACAGCATTTTGAAACTGGGGAATTGGAGGTATAAAATCTTTGTATTGTGCTACCCTAATTTCCAATTTCATATATTATATATTTTTCTATAAATGACGTTTGAGTCATCATAATAAGAAAGCAGCTTTCGTAGCATATGATAACTCTCCTATTTCTATTGAAAAAAAATTGTAGAAAATTGTAAAGTAAATATTTCTTTGCATGTGATCCGAGCAATGTGCCAATTTTTCTTAATACATTTCTTTATATGCTGGCTTCAGATGCACATATTTTGTTTTAGTAAGGTTAGTTTTTTTTTATTTAAAAAAAATCAACAAATTTTAAATAATAAAATATCCGAAAAATATCTAAAATCTTGATACATTAAGAAACAAATTATTAAAAATAGGAGTTTAAGATATATATTATCAGATTACAACAGCATGTTTACCAATTTTTAGGCAAAATACATATTTAAAATAAAAACAAGTTTGTTAATTTTGACACGTTGCATTGAACTGTTTTACTTTAAAAGTAATTAGAGTATACAGTTGACCTTTGAAAAAAAAAGTTGCTGATAATTTTTGTTGAAAGCGACAACTTGATAAAACGCTTCCAATACACGGTCTTAATATTATTTTTTAATTCCCAATCTTTTTAAAACTAGCATTACATTGACGTAAGCGAAAAAATTTGGGACAAATATTTTACAATACAGACAACAATATTTTACAGTTCAGACGACAATATTTAACAATTCAGACAACACTTAATTTGTTTGAATATGTCTTTTAAAAATATCGCAGACATTTGAAGAAATGTTTTGTCGTTGATATCATGAATTATTCATGAATTATTCATGTATACTCTATTAAATATTTGAATGTATTTGTTATTGTTCTAATGTAGATTTTGACACGGTCATGCCTGCTGTACCACAATTTTGATAATTCTACCTATTATGTCTGTTTTGTTCACGTATCGTTGTAAATAAAATGAAATTTGATGCGACTGTCATACAAGTGAGAGGTTTAGCGCTATAAAACCAGGTTTTATCCACCATTTTCTACATTTAAAAATTGTCTGTACTAAGTCAGGAATATGACAGTTGTTGTTCATTCGTTTGATGTGTCTAATTATTTGATTTTGTACATCGCCTTTTTTTAAAAATAAAAACAATGGATTGAATATTTCTAGACAATTCCTCACCATTTGCACAACACAACGACAATTTCAAAATGCAGCAATTAAATTCATTTAAGGCGTCATTTTGTTGATTTATGAAAAGTTAAAAAAAAAAGAAAGAAAAAAGGCGAAAAGGAAAAACACAGAAAAAAAAACAATATGTCAGCGTTTGATTTTTAATCTTTAAAGACAGTGATGTTTTGAATTTTATCAGTGGAACGAGATCATTGCCTCTATTTGTTTGAAAAAAAACATAATTTTACAAGACAATAACCGAACAAAATACGACTTTGGTCCCGATTACGTACAAACGAATCAGCTATATTTTATATTGTTATTAGACTTCCTTTCTGCGGTAAATAGTCCAAGATATCACACTAAGTAATTACAGACTAAAAAGCGCCTACATTTAGCAGTTACACACATGTGTCCGTAAACGCAAACACGTAACGTTGACATTTTATATTTAAATTAATTAAGGTATCGAAATGATCACGTGTTTGATTTTGTAGTCAAATCCTCTAGGAACGTTTTATTTAAGGCTTACGTTTGGATTTGTCTTTAAAAAATTGTATTTCCAAACCTGTTTAAAGCCAACAAAACAACGAGAAACAAATAAAATGTAAATATTTGACATTAAAAGCCAATATAGTTTAGTTTAACCTATCTATCGTTGAAATTTTGTTGTTGGTTTGCTGTCGTCCAGTTGATGACAATACATTGAATCTTTTACAAATTTAGTTTTGTTAGAGAATGACATCTGTACTACGAAATTGTTTGAAGATTATTTCACAAGGCAGCAACACATCATATATAAAGCGTTATATTATTGATAAAAATGACAAAAAATGGTATAAAAAAGGATTAGAAAAAGCCGTTGAAAGACATTTGTATAATAATAATCAACATATTAGCAACTACAACATTGCATTTCTGCAGAAAAAAAAATTATTTTCTGAACTTTACTTGTACTGATAAGTTAGAATCGTAGGCTTGATCCTGTATATTTAGTTCAGTGCCTTTCTATTGAATAGCTGGCAGCGATACACGTTTAACTTGTACGAAAAGATATTAGTTTAATGACTTTTACAAATAATCTACTTTTATCAGTTGAAAAGGAATATTTTCAAGTCAATTTTTCAGAATACAAACAACAAACAAACAAACAAATAATTTATTAGAGTCTCACCTCTTTAATACATTTGATATACAACACAATATAATATTAACAATTTATAAAAGAGCCACTCTAAAAAGAGTTATGAGAGACTGTAAAAACACAGATTAAAATACATTGATATTACATCTATTACATATATCAATATATCTTAGCATAAAACACCATACTATTAAAAACAATTATACAAAAGAAAACAAACAACATTATAAACACTTATTACGAGTATAAAATACACTTTCTCTTAAAAAGTACTCCATGGCAGATTTTGGCTGTAAAAAAAACAAACTCTTTCATCATGAAACATAAATAAAAACTTTTCTTCATTACTTAAATTACTAAAACTACTTTCTATATTACATACACTGTTAACAAATATCGTTCGCAAATCTACATATTCTGTGCATTTTAATAAAACATGTTTTTCATCTTCAATTATATTCAAATCATTTTTTCTACAATTAAAACAGAACCTTTCATTTACATCTATACCTTCATATCTGCCAGTTTCAATTTCAATCGGAGCAACACCTGCTCTAAATTTAGCATATGCACTTCTATATTTACCGGGCATACATGTTTATCAATAATCTAATTTTATAAGCCTAAGATCAAAATAGACACTATGGATTCATTTATTCTAAATATATTTCCTGTCAAGCTGTCATGTCGTCAAAGAAGTGGGGCATTGAAATTGTATATCCTGGTTGTAGGCTTGAGTATTTAATTAAGTTAAACAACATGCATGTAAAAATATTGTATATATAATATAGATGCTTAGAAAAGACTGTGAGACTAGATTCAATTGAATATTTCAAGGCTTGAGTGAAGAACAATGAAAAGAAAATCGTTTGACTTTCATGTCAGCGTGTTTTTTGTTTTGTTTTACATGTACATGTAGCGTATGTATAAATTAAAATCACAAAAACACTGAACTCCTAGGAAAATGCAAAACGGAAAGTCCCTAATCAAATGTCAAAACCAATATTACATATAGCCTAATGCAAATATTATTGCGTTATAAACAGTAATATTTCGATTATTCTATGTATGTCTTTACGGAGTTGCAAATCATTGTATGGCTTTTTCTTCTACATGTAATTCTTATCTAATTGTTGACAGATATTTTCTATTAATCGTAATAACTTTTTTTCTTTAAAAGTTACAGTACTAAACTATCGCTGAGGTGGCTCTTACAGGATCAACTCGTAAATGTATATTGTGTTACCTTGTTTTTTAAACGTACACATATTTGTTTGGTGTTCTTCTTTCACGTAGATGAAACGGTAATCATTTATGTTAACATCTATATTGATTTACCTCTCACTGAAAAATGTGGAAACATAGATCAACTTTTTCTGAATAATTTAGAACGTTTCAAAGACAGGAAATTAATAAAGAACACAAGAAGGAAATGAATAGTCAAATTAGAGTAGAAAGATATGTATGTTGGGGTCAACACGCGTTTTTTGTCCCGTTCTACATGTATTAAAATGTGGAATAATCATAAAAAAAAATAACTATAATTAGTATCATATTTTTTTTATCCTTTTTCAATAGTTTTTCTACTGCTTCTTGTACTCATGAAATAAATTATTGAATTTAAATTTGTTATATACACAAACAATATTCATATAGGAAATAAATGGCAAAAAACAAAACCCAAACAACACTTTTTATTTGACACAGGGAGTTGAAAAGATAAAAAAAAAAAAGCAACACCATATAAAAATGAGGTTGATAGGGGTTAATGGTGCCGTTCCTGCTGATCCCTGTACATAAATCATTTGAGTTTGTCAATGTAAGATAAACCAACAGTTTTTCTAATAAAAAAAAATGGCAAAAACAAATGTCTATCACATAATTAAATTCGAAAAGCTATGATATTGACCTTGTAGTAATACAGTAGCGATCAAAACTGAAAATGTTAATACCATTTCCATCAGCTTTTCCATTATACAAATCTCACTCAAACAATACTTGAATTCACTTCGTTATATCATCAAATGACTTGCTTTTATTCCGTAATTATTCTGTTTCAAAAACTGAATTGAGAGACATTCATTCAACTGTAAGCATCAATTAGAAATACGTTGAAAAAAATCTATTTAAATAGTACGTAGATTATAATTAGTCTAAATCAGGTGATTTTGGATAAAAGTAAGGTAATGGCAAACAAATTGTAAAATCCATCGTCTATCGCTAAAACAGGAGATATTGGATAAAAGTAAGGTAATGGCAAACAGAATTGTAAAATCCATCATTCTATCGCTAAATCAGGTGATATTTGATAAAAGTAAGGTAATGGCAAACAGATTGTAAAATCCATCGTCTATCGCTAAAATAGGTGATATTGGATAAAAATAAGGTAATGGCAAATAGAATTGTAAAATACATCCTTCTATCGCTAAATCAGGTGATATTTGATAAAAGTAAGGTAATGGCAAACAGAATTGTAAAATCCATCATTCTATCGCTAAATCAGGTGATATTGGATAAAAGTAAGGTAATGGCAAACAGAATTGTAAAATCCATCATTCTATTGCTAAATCAGGTGATATTGGATAAAAGTAAGGTAATGGCAAATAGAATTGTAAAATACATCCTTCTATCGCTAAAACAGGTGATATTGGATAAAAATAAGGTAATGGCAAACAGAATTGTAAAATCCATCATTCTATCGCTAAATCAGGTGATATTTGATAAAAGTAAGGTAATGGCAAACATAATTGTAAAATCCATCATTCTATCGCTAAATCAGGTGATATTGAATAAAAGTAAGGTAATGGCAAATAGAATTGTAAAATACATCCTTCTATCGCTAAAACAGGTGATATTGGATAAAAATAAGGTAATGACAAACAGAATTGTAAAATCCATCATTCTATCGCTAAATCAGGTGATATTTGATAAAAGTAAGGTAATGGCAAACAGAATTGTAAAATCCATCATTCTATCGCTAAATCAGGTGATATTGGATAAAAGTAAGGTAATGGCAAACTGAATTGTAAAATCCATCATTCTATCGCTAAATCAGGTGATATTGGATAAAAGTAAGGTAATGGCAAATATAATTGTAAAATGCATCCTTCTATCGCTAAAACAGGTGATATTGGATAAAAATAAGGTAATGGCAAACAGAATTGTAAAATCAATCATTCTATCGCTAAATCAGGTGATATTTGATAAAAGTAAGGTAATGGCAAACAGAATTGTTAAATCCATCATTCTATCGCTAAATCAGGTGATATTGGATAAAAGTAAGGTAATGGCAAACAGAATTGTAAAATCCATCATTCTATCGCTAAATCAGGTGATATTGGATAAAAGTAAGGTAATGGCAAATAGAATTGTAAAATACATCATTCTATCGCTAAATCAGGTGATATTGGATAAAAGTAAGGTAATGGCAAACAGAATTGTAAAATCCATCATTCTATCGCTAAATCAGGTGATATTGGATAAAAGTAAGGTAATGGCAAACATAATTGTAAAATCCATCATTCTATCGCTAAATCAGGTGATATTGGATAAAAGAAAGCTAATGACAAACATAATTGTAAAATCCATCATTCTATCGCTAAATCAGGTGATATTGGATAAAAGTAAGGTAATGGCAAACATAATTGTAAAATCCATCATTCTATCGCTAAATCAGGTGATATTGGATAAAAGTAAGGTAATGGCAAACATAATTGTAAAATCCATCATTCTATCGCTAAATCAGGTGATATTGGATACCAGTAAGGTAATGGCAAACAGAATTGTAAAATCCATCGTTTTATCGACATAATCAACCAATAATCATGTCACGATGTATGATAATTCTTACATCACATTACATTGGGTGTGTAGGTAAAGGTAGAATATTTGCTTTGCTGGCCTTTTAGCTTAACCATGGTGTCATTAGGTTAGGTATACTATCATCCTTTCGGAGTAGTCACACCCTACAGATAGCTAGATTGGTTATCTGTCCGACTAGTCTACTCTTAAATGAGGAAAGTTTACCTTACCTTATAATGAATTATAGATTCAGCTAACAAGCAAACTAAACAAAGATATTATCTTTACTTACATACTCAATGAATTCGGCTGGTTATATGATTATATTTGAAAGCCGTATTGTATGTTTGTGACGTATGTTATTATGTCTTTTTATTGTTCGAACATCGTTGCCAATATAAATAGAATATACAGTGTGTTTCCCCGTTTATTATTTTGTACATGGATACGGTCGTAGGTTTCAGAGTTCAACTGGTTTATGCGTTGTCGTATTATGAATGTTTATAGCTTTCTATACCGTATTGCGTTTGCTCGTGTTGAAGGACTTACGGTCACCCTAAGATGGCTTATACATGGCTTATTTTGGTCACTATTAGGCAATCTAAATTGAATTCCATGTTCGACAAACCGGCCGCACATAATGTTTCTAAACGGAAATAAAATATTTTGTTCATAATAATCCCATTTCCCGCATCAGGAAAAGTAATCGAGTTTTTTCCGACTCTGTTTTATGTTTTTCGATCCTGGCATACTCACATCTCGCCCCCATCCCTTTTCACTTAAATTCCCCTTAAAAATTTTGTTGTTAGAAATAAGTACGCAGAAATTCCGCAGGAGAATTGATATAAACTAAACTATCCGAAACCACTGCATGCCTATGCGCCTGTTGTGATTCAGGCTTCTGTAGTTCTTTAATTGTTGTTTGTTGGTGTGGTTCATCGGTATTTATCCGTTTGTATATAGATAAGATCGTTGGTTTTCGTGCTGAAGTCTAGGAATATTATCAAATTTATCGAGATGTTTGACCATATAATACAAAATAGATGTATAGTTTCTGCCTTTTGTACTTAAAAGGTGTTTTTACAACAACAACACATCTGCATATCACTTAAAATGTACTTACAACTCCTGCTTGTTAGCGTCATTTGTCGCATATGGTGCTTATGCAAATCTTCCATATGCCACACATAGCGGTAACAGGAGATTTTTTTTGTTTTGTAAAAACACCTTTTCAGTACAAGAGGCACATATTTATATTATTTGAAGAACGCTGAGTCTGTCTGCAGCTCCTTGTTGGGCTTCAACCAAGTTTTCTCTATTCGAATTCTGTTCTTTCCTTGTCTACTTTTTGTCTTCAAGTTTCATGAGGTCTTCCTACAACTCTCTTTTTTGGTGGTGTCCACGTCAAGGTCATTCGAAAATCTTTTCTGTTGCTTATCTTCCAACATTCTGCCAACATATAACAACACATATATTACATTGATTTTGTTCATTTTCATTATGTTGTTTCTACTGTATTGGTTTTTTGTCCATATTTTTTGAACTTATAGTAAGTTGCTTTTGTTATTTTCAATCCATTCTTTGAGTCGGTTCTTGCATTGGGTGTGGTACCTATGCCCAGTACAATGTATTTCAAGCTGTCAATCATTTCTTTTTCTTTGTTGTCAAATGTAATAAGCTTGATTACTTGAAATGTTCCCCTCATAAAAAAGTGTTATTACATTGCGGGGGAACTCATCATTTGAAATGTTGTTCCAAACCTGATAATTATAATCGCTCGCCTTTACCTTTGTTTTTACCTAAATAATCAAATTTTGTTTTATTAGAATTTTAAAATCGCTGACTCGCCTCACTTTATGGGGTCTAAAAACTTATAGTCTCATAAGCTATCAATTATTTTATAGATTGGCTAACAACATGATTCTGTGTTAGTAGAGTTAAACCAGATAATACATTTTCTAAATACGAAACCGCCTGTACCAAATTAGGAATAAGACAGTTGCTATCCATTCGTTTGATGTTTTTGAGCACTTTTTTTGCCATTTGAAAATGCGTTTTCTTTTTTTATTTGTGTACGAACAAATGTAGTTTTACATCTTTATTACACCAACAAAACGCGAGTGATGATCTGCATGGAAAATACTACACATGTATTTCTATTTGTCAGTATAGTCGAGTTAATTTTCATTTTAAGTTAGACTACTATTGTAAAATAGCTATATACATATCAAGATTATATATTAGTTACCAAAAATAAGCACAATGTTTGTGATGTCCTGTGCTGTAGTTTAATAAATATGTTCGATTTTATTCTGTGCTTTTTATGTTTTCAAGTTTTCATGTTATAACGTCTATTATATTATTTTTGTGTTTTTAAGTGCTGTAATTCTGTCATATAGTGTTGTCAGTGATATTTATAACATTGTCATATAAGTGGCAGGTTTTGCTTGCCATATAACCTGTTTGAACCCAACATATTTTCTTTAAATGTCTTTAAATTTCCTATACCAATTCAGGAAAAACCCATTCTGGATTCGCTGACCATGTTAAGTGTTCGGCTTCTCTTTTTGTTCTGTACATACAATTTTCTCATTTAAAGTTTTTGACATTAATTTGTATCGCCTGTAAGGATTATGAGATTGAAGTGGAGTAACCTTCACCTCATCAATCGCTATTTGTGTTATGAATTCTCTGCATACACATATATATATTGTCACTTGTATATTTTTGTATTGTAAGAATTGAGCCAAGCAGTCCATCAAGTCGATAATCATTGGCGTGAGTAAATAACATGTATCCCTCTTTATACATTTTATTCATAAGCTTGGCTTTTTTTTATATCTGTTTCCCTATTTTCTTGAAGCCATTTTGTTTTGATACACACACGCGACAGGAGGCACTTTTTTTGGAATTGTTTGTTTAATCAACATGGCAACTTACTTTTAAATACGACAGGCAGTTATATTGCAATGTACATTGTTATTATTGGTTGGAACCCGGTTTAAAAATTTGAAATTACGAAACACAGAGTATGCCATCCAAAAAACATAAGTTAATAAAAATACCGTGCCAATAACAAAAAAAATGACGAAAGGAGTAAAACGAGAATAATTTATGTAATTTTCTACTACTGGACTTAAACATCTTTTTAGAAAAACAACAGCTTATAAAGTGAACGAACAACAATTGTTTGGAATACTCGAATTCATAAATCGAAAAAAAAGACAACGTCATGGCTAAAAATTAAAGCAAAAGACAAACAGACTATCAATAATTCACAAGAAACAACATAGGAAACTAACGAACTCCACCAAAATCTTGTGGTCATCTCAGTTGCACCGGCAGGGTAAGGAGATATTGCTCCACATGTAGCACCTGTCGTTTTGTTCAAGTTATTACAAATCCGGTAAATAGTTTAATTCGGAAGGTCACATTTAAGAAAAGGGTAATGAATTGTAGTTACGACGTAAGAAACATATATATTATCATCTGTGAAATGGTTATTCCATAACGGTCAACCAACCCAAGATGAGGTCCGTTAAAATTACGAAATAATGATACCCGTAAACTTAAACAATGATTATATCTTTAATATACATATAAATTGACATGACTACCGTAGACTTATAAAGATACTGATAAAAAAAAACAATTACATATATTATATTAAATATTTGACATTTTAGGTGAACTGGTTTCTGTCTTTTAGCAGCTCGTGATAAACATCCGAATTTACAGAAAAAAACATTGATGTTATATAATCAGTTTATAATATTGAGAATTGGAATGGGGGATGTTTCAAAGAGAATAAAGAGCAGATTTGAGAGCAGTGCCAACGAATTATTGATCCTGTGTAAGGTAGCAAGTGACATTAACTGTAGTATATATACATGTATCACAAAGTAAACGATGGGGTTGATTATATGACGATGTCGAGGTAATTGTACATTAGTATACATGTAATGTATATTTTTATTGTGTCATTGTATAATGTTCTATTAGTATGTGACACAATAATAAAATAAAATTTATATAAGGAGATACAGTTTGATTGCTGCGATTAGACACATATCCACTAAAGTACGAATAAATTTGATGTAAGCAATTATAGGCAATCTAACAATTGTCTTTTCGTCGTTAACACTGAGAAAAACCAATACCGTATAGTTGGCTTTTCAAGGCCCGATCAATTAAGAAAATCTAAGGTCGTGTTTTCATTGACCTAAACTCTGTGTTGTGTTAGTGTAATTCACGCTTAAACAAAACACAATTACGTTCTCATTGATAACATTCAATGTTTACATGTAATTTAAATCATGTATTGTCTACATGCAGTCGATAGTCAATGTAGAACGTGTGTGGTTCAATGTACACAAAACAAGTTATTTGGAACATACATTTAACCCTGTATTACCTTTTAATAAAATTGATTTTATAACAATTATTTATGTAGTTTTTTTACCGAATTATTTGTCTAAACTCGATATATTATTTGGTTTGGTATATATATTAAGGAGCAACCATTTACCTCATGCGGGAAGGGGGTTATGGTTTTTTGTGTGTGACATAGAATTTTATTTTCGCGCATAGCACAAACATTTTCATTAAGTTTTTCAAAGCTATAAATCAAATAATTTGGTTCAACATTTAATAATATAAGGTGTGTGGAAAATCTGTATTCAGAATTGTTTTCCTCATTGAACAGAATATTTTTTTATGGAAAAAAAAAAACACCCCTCTTTTTTTTAGTCGAATTTTAGTTGAATGGTTATTCCCTGAACTCCTAATCAAGACTCAATGCATCATCATTGCCAAACACATCATTCATTTGAAAATATCTTCCCGAAAATACACAGAAATATTTGCCACTGATCAATCAACGATTCATTCATAAATGCATAACCAAAACACCCTTAACATCTCAATCCTTCTTCTTCGTTTGTAGCCTACGTGATGTTTTGCGTAATTAGTAGCGGATTCAGATGGAACCCCCTTTTTCTGACAATTAATGTTTGGAACAACCATGCATTTTAAAAATGCCTTTATCCGTCTCTGGTTATCGAGATATCTTTATTATCTTTAAAAGTATATATATATAGGTGCAAATCATCAAAATGGCTTTTATCACTGCCAGAAAAGTTGTCAAAGAAATTTAAATTCGATTCTATGTAATGAACATGTAAATGACATATAGTTCATAAAGTGTGAACAAAACTTATTCAAATGTATCTAAACCAGGTGTATAGATGCGAACAAATTTAATGTAAAACCAATGTATATTACATTAAACTAATTGTAAACATGTTTACTAATTGTAAACATGATGTTATATGTGTTATTCTTATCATATTTTGTCTAATGCTTAGTCCATTTCTGTGTATGTTACATTTTAATGTTGTGTCCTTGTTCTCCTCTTATATTTAATGCATTTCCCTCAGTTTTTGTTTGTTACCCCAATTTTGTTTTTTGTCCATAGATTTACGCGTTTTGAACAGCGGTATACTACTTTTGCCTACATAGCGTTTGGTGTGAACACGGCCTTTTAAGATTATCTTGCATCGCAAATCAATTTACGAAAATAAAACTATGACAGAAATCAAAAATAAGACAGCCACTAACCTACAGGCTCCTATAATTTGACAGCCAAATAAAGAATTTCGCTGGATTTCACATTCTTGTGACCTATTTACTCTCCTCGTAACAGGGGACAGCGTTTTACATAATAAAATAAAAACAAACTATTCTAATCAGTTGAAGATAACTGAATTTATTCTAGAACTATACAAAGCAGAAAAAACATCTAGCGAAAAACAAAACCAGCCGTGGTAGTGTATAAATACAAACAATATAAAAATATAAAAAAAACAATTCAATACACACAGTAAAGATCTTTGAGTACTCACAGTTACTGGTTGTTAAATAACAAGTAATTATTATTTAGTGTGATTTTGTTGTCGGTGTAAATCTGTGTTGTTCTGAGATGAAAATGCCTAGATGTGATGAAGTTTCAAAACATTACTTCTGGTATTTTGCATTTTTCCAAAAATAATAGCACATTTAAAATACATATAAACATGAAAAAATCAAATCAAAACATCTAAAAAAAATGACATCAGATAGGAGGCATTACTATAATTGTTTGTTAGAATGCTTATAATCTTTGAAAAGTAAATTTTCATACTTGACCGCATAGATTTACAACATGAAAGAGTAAAATGTCTTAGTTTACGGTTTCATAATATTCTATGTTCATCAATAATGAGGTGAAATCGTATTCTGCATTGCAGCTTATGAAAAAAGAATGATTTTTTAACAAATTAAGACAGATACATGAGCTATGAAATCATAATATTGTATTTAAGATAGATGAATGCATCAATCATTATACAATTAGATTAAATGTTTAAAAACTTAATTTAGAATGTTGTCACTGCATTGAACTTTGATAAATACATTTGTTTTTAGATCACAATTTAGATGGGTACATTTTTGTACTATTTTGAAGTAAGTCGAAATGCTTTCAACCCTTTGAAATAAATGTTAAAGGATACTTTCAAACACAAATAACTACTAATGATTAAAACAGTGCATTATCAACTTTAGAAAGAAAAAAACAAATATTAATTTAATGTACATGCTTTTGATTGTTCGATATACACACATACAAAATTGTTTTGACATGTATTGGATTAGTTGCATCACATCTTTTTAAAGCAAAATTTCTTGTATCACCAATTTAGGAAATGTGTGTGCTTAAAGGTAACAAATATGTAAGAAGGAGACCTGAACGAGAACCATAACCAACTAGTTTCTAACAATATAAACACCATTCAGTAAAAAACAACCACTATGTTCATCATGTTATGATATTTGTAAATAAGCCAAAGTAAAAATATGTACATATAATGTTCACAAGAGTGTCGTCAACTAAATTGTTATAATTTCAATCTCTCAACTTGAATATGGTTATTTTACAAATAGTTCAATATCAACTCTTATGTAAAAACTTAGAGATGCAACGATAGAAGTCAAAACAAATCTAGTAAGGCATTTTCCACAATTTTAACATTTTTGCCTATGTTACTAAATGACTGAGCAATGGTCCTCAAGGTGGGTTTTAGACTGTGCATCCGGCAAAACTTGTTACTCCATTCTTCAAAAATATCTTTATTCAGTCGTACCAAATCTCGTTCATTTTGCTTGTGGCTTATCCGCTCCCAGGTATGGAAATCCATGCCAAGTTCGATCAGGAATTGGATAGATTGCTTTCCAACCAACGGAACTAATCTGTCAATGTGCTCCTCTGTAGGTACCACATCCCACTTCTCCGGCTCCCTGTCTGTAATGATGAGCAACTATTATTTTAGTCGAAACCTTAAACTCATTGGTACAGTTTATGTATTTAGGTATGCTTTTTTTTAAATTTTGTAGTTATTTATGGACATCTAACACATCTATATAGATTACAAAGTGTTCTTTTACTTTTTCATATTCTTACCATGCCATCGTCGGCGTAACGTTGACGGATGGATTTAAAATGTTTTTTGGTATATCCCGTGCATTCGAAAGGTATATTAATGATATATATATATATGTGTTACTTACGAAGAACATGACGGGATTGTGTCATGTACAAAATATGTGTGATCAACCAAAAGTATGATAACTAATACAAATAAAAATATGATATAACTATTTTGATACACTAAACTTACCAAAACCAATAAAGTCACCTTTCACAAGCTGTAAAATATGAATAACTGTAATTATAACTAAAAAAACATGTATGAAGCATAAACAAATCAACAGTTTTCATATATGCAACAGATTTATAAGAAAACAACCTGGTCGTATTCATATTTGATATACGATCAGCCAATAAAATGATTATATATGAGAGATCAATCATAACGTATGGTACAACTTTAACATAGTATGCATATGCTACTTTTTATAACTGTATAGTTTTAGTATTTCTAAGTCTGGCATACGCATGCATGTCTACAGGTCACCTGTGCAGTAGTATATAGATTGTGCCTGTTTAGGTCAACGCTTTGAACTTGAAGTGAAATGTGATGTTGTTGTCAGTAGAAATCTATGTTGATAACCGTGTTTGCTATTTTCAAATAAAAAAAAATTTAGCAGCACTGTTAGTCTGTTTTTATGTTACATGTATACATGTCATACGTACATACAAATTATTCCTTCTGGTATTGTTTGTATGTAAATAATGATTAAGTTTAAATACATTGCACGTGTTTGTTTTTCAGTATCATAAAAATGCATGTGCATGTGTGTTATGCCATTGGCTTTAAGATATATGAATTCGTTATTGTCTTTGAACTTCCATTTGTCAATCTTTGATTGATAAATTATGAGAAGTTGATTGTAATGTGTGAGTGTTAACCTGGTGCAAGCACATAGTTTTATGACATGAAATGTTTCTGCATTTTCAATCGCGAAAGAAATGTCAGATGTAATTACATTGAAACATACTTCTTTTGTCAATGTTTTGTGATAGTCGTTTACCTTGCAAAGTGAATGCATGTTTCCTTTTTCATTATCTTCTATTGCTTTTGCTATTTCTTTAAATGTAACCGCTTTGCTATCCCTGCATCGTCGAAAAACTTCAAAGTTCCATAACGTTTGATCCCCTGTGTCAACTGTGACATTAACGTCTGTCGCCGACAATCCTAAATGTATTGCCAGTTCTCTGACGTCATTGCTGCTGTACATTAACGACAAGCGACGTAGATGTAGGTCTGATGGTAACTTTTTCAAAAACTCTTCATTTGTAACTGTTATAACGGATTGCAGGTATCAAATGCAAATATATTAATAAAAAAGTCAAACTTCCATGGTAGAGTCTAACTATATAGTAATTAAAGCAAATTTAAATTTTAGGGAAGATAGAGATAATCATAAACCAGACGTGCTTCATACATGTTTGCATACTGAGATATAGTTAAGCTTTTTTAAAAGATAATAGGTTAATAGGTTAAAATATGATAGTGACCCATTGGTGGCCTTCGGCTCTATGGTTGGGATTGTGCTTTGACACATTTCCTATTTCCATTTTCAAAGTTATTCCTTCGTAAAAGTAATCATGTTGTATATAAGCCATTCTAACATGACGTCCTTCAAACGCTTTGAGTACACACCCGTGGTAAAATATGAATATATTGCCAGTGCTGTTCCGATTGTACTCCCACGTCATATGCTTTTTTATAAATGAGATACCCGACGTCATAGAACAATGACGTTAGAATGTAAGCATTTTACGGGAAAATACACGTTTGTGAATCCGAAAATCACCACAAGGAAACATACACAAATGATGCTAAAATGTGGCAAAAGCCCTTTATTGTACATCATATAAGACATATAAATAAATTATCATTCAAATTCATCCAAAACTGTCTAAATACATTATTTTAAATAGTTTAAGCATGTCACTAATGCAGTTTGCTCCGTTCTTTTACGCTAGTTTATTAGTGCGTTTATTTATGGGAACGGCAAATATTTGCCTACACCTAGAGCGCTTCGATCCAAAAGAATTGCCGTATGTGTCCTATCAGAATCGAAATAATTCATGGGGGCTTGAATATATCTGGATTTTACCACGGGTTGTCCCTTTATGCCGATATTTTACCCCTCGCTTTCGCTCAGGGGTAAAATATTTGTCATAAAGGGCCAACCCGTGGTAAAATCACGATATATTCAAGCCCCCATGAATTATTTCTTAAATCTCAGCATAATGATATATTACCTAATTGGATAAGATCTTTTTGCATAGAAGGTATTTCCTTATAATTAACTGTTATCACACAGATATGTATCACCTTTTGGTAATTTTGATGATGCAAATGTTTAACTTAACATTGTAATACTTTAACATCAAACATGTAGATATTCAAAGTCAATGAACCATGAACGAGGGACATGGCAAACAAATCTCCATGCGAATGAGGTAAGCCAATGCTAATACAGCTGAATACTAAATATCATTGACTTATTGTAAGTCTTTCATTTTAAACAAACCTAATTTCAAGCATTAACTTGTCAACTATGTAAAAGTTTCAAAATCAACTAACCATGAAAAGGGGATGGGCTATATAATAACCATGGAAATAAAACTTGTAAATTCCAAAAAATGTGCATACCTAGTATCATTGACTTAAAATTGGCAGTTCATCTTAAATTGTTCTAATCACAAACTTAAACATGTAAACTAAGCAAAAGTTTCAAAATTGACAGACCATGACTGGAAAGTGTAGATTTAGTAATGTGACTTCAAAAAACTGTAACATTGTTTCTGAAACAGTACATGAAATATCAAGAGCCACTTGGGTATAATTCAAACACAAATATAACATGTTAATTTTATGACAAAGTGACGACTAACAAAATCTCAAGGCACAATTGGAATGTCACTGTGTTGCATTAAAATACCTCTCTATACGTGACATGTTGAACACGGTCCAGGCCATATCAAAAAGAAGGTATTTAACTTCGCATTAATTGTATGTATTTATCAATATGCTAAGCGTTGCTGTACTAAATCTTGAAACTGGCCATTGTTGTGTTATAGTTCGTTAGCGTTTGTTATATTTTAGTGTTTCTGTTGTGTCGTTGTTCTCCACTTATATTTGATGCTTTTCCCTCAGTTATAGTTTGTAACCCGGATTTGTTTTTTTCTATCGATTTATGAGTTACGAAAAGAGGTATACTACTTTTGCCTTTATTGCTTACAGAGTGCTTCATTGGAACATGAGATAGATAACCTCTCATGAAAAAAAAACACTTTCACACAAAATACGTATACACAAAATTGTAAATGAACAAAAATCGTTCACCAGAGAAAATGACTGAATAGTTAAAAGTTATATGAAGAATTCAGGAACTTCTGTAGTGACAATAAAGAACGGATGAAACTCATTACTACATTACTTGATTTTACATTCTTTGTTGCCAAGGATCACCTACGGGTGGTTTAAATCGGAAGTCGGTAGAATAATTTATTTACAACTAATATGTAGAAGCGCTTCTCTGTACAAACTGTCAACTATTTTACGTCTGACGCAGTTGGGAAGACATGACCTTAAGATTTACATACACGTAAGACTGTTAAAGCAAATATGTAATGAATGCACAAACTGTAATTTATAAGACAAATCTCGATTCCTGTATCAAATGACATCATCAATGCTATAGATACATGACTAACTAATAGTAAACATTAATACACTACTATGATACCCTGATATGGTTTCTATTTTTCAAAAGTCCATTGTCCCACTACAATTGAAACGTAGATCATAATTTTCTAACACAGATTTGTTATTGTGTTACCTCAAAATAAGATGGTAGCTCCATTCATTTCAAATACATGGAAACCAATTTGCTTTCCAATTATATCAATTGAATTCATATTGTTGAAGAAAGAAATGAGGAACTGGCGCTTTGTATTACATTCAACTAATTAACGTTTAGGAAACCATTCAGTTTGACTATAAAATCTCTTAAACCACGAATTTTTATGAGATTTTAAAAGAACATAACAGGATGTATTCATAATAATACAATACCTGGACACCCCGGTTCACATCCGTCCTCCTCCTGCTAGAAATAAAAAAAAAATGTCTGCATTACATGCTTGAAATAAATAAATGTTCAAAATATTATTTGTATATCACAAAATATAAACATATCAGGATTAACATTTTTACAGACGAAAAGTATGCATACATAAAGGAATGTATATTTAACTGATTGAAAATAAACATACAAGTACATTATGTAATTATATACGCTCAAATCGTTAACGAATGCTATCATCATATTATACTGGCTTCTGTTTTATTCATCTCTTTATGTTTGCATTATTTAAGTAGTTCACTATTGTCAAAATGATTGTATCTTATATGTCAGTTTATAAAATATTGTATTTTGGTAAGATTCTTACATTTCCTGAAATCCACGATTTGATAATGTGTATTGGGTGTTCAATACCATGAGCAGGACATGTCCAGATTTTGTCGACATATGCAAGATTTTCGAATGGTAAGATGCATGGTTTATCTGGTGAGTTACAACATACACTGGTCACAAAGGATGCATCACTGGTATGATTCTGATCGCTACTTGTTCTGATATACAGTTGACTTATTTTCTCCAAGGCAGATGTTAAACATTCATTGATACTGGACGCAAGATCCCTCATTATGAGTGTGTTTGTTCTGGTATGAACAAGACGGACAGAAATCTTGTCATCTTCACAGAGAATATACATATCCAAGGAAGGATCAATTGTGAACACTCCTGACCTGTGAAACAGCATGTCCTTGTTGTTCTCTCCGTATGTCTTCACCGCCCAAACAGATAAGCAGTAACTGATAAATCTGAAGGATAATGCAGGTGGTATCATCAATGATGACGATTCAAATGCTAAAGCGATATTTCTTTTTATGATGCCGGCTGATTGAAGGTATCCAGAATCATCTATAGCTCGTACCATACTTGCAACATAGTAGAAGTCGGCAGGTATACGCGTTCGGCGCGAATCGTATCTTTTTGGTTCTACCAATATATCCAGATGGGTCATGACAGCTAACAGATAATCTTTTTCTTTGTTGAATTTTGCATATTTCTTTCTCTTCCAAACTTCGTATATTGCTTGTTTAAATACCACCCCTTTCATCCCCATTGCATCCCATATTTCCTCCCTGTTTCTGTCTCCTTTACAAAAGCGCCTGTCAGTTACAATTGATTTAAAGGCATCGATAAGAAGGGTTGGTGACAAAACAATACGGTCGTCCAATTTAAGTTCATCAAAGTACAGTAACTTGCCAATTGAATGTTGAAATTTCAGAAATACCTTCAACTCATCTTCTGACAACGGTCTAATTGGCTGCAATGAGTTTATTTTCTTCAGATGGTCTAGGGTGATCAGCGGAATGTTGCGTTTGGTCAGCGATGCAAATTCTAACTCTAAAGGGATAAAACATTTTGGAAGGAGTTCACCCCATGTTGGTTGCCTCTCTGATTCGTTCATAATAATCTTCTTTATCTTCTCCATTTCTCGATCATTTTCGTCTTTAGCGTTGACAAATATTTTATCCGTCATCACCAAATGTTGCCTCAATGGTGTTTGTTGAAACATCTTGTTGATTTCTGCAAACATTTCATGTCGCCTTTCTTCAACCTCATGCTAAAAATGATAAAACATTTGTCTAATACTTTTTTTTTTTTTGAAAACAACTACCTTTAATCTTGAATCACGAATATAAAAGTCGTATCACAATAAAAATAGTTCTTATGATGGCGGTGTTCGTAATGGAAAAAAACAATATCATACTATAAAAAAAACGAAAGGTACAAACTACAGACTGAATAAAACCATTTTCAAATTTGTCTGATATATAAATGTTACAGAAACACAAATTTAATGTTATGGCAGGAGTCCAATCCCGGTGAACTTTAAAAATAAATCCCCGTAATAGTCTATAAAAATCCAAAAGCAATCACACTTAAAAATGAGTATAACAAATAATATTAAAAACAAAATGTGTGTAACTCATTTAAATGATTAATAAAGCGATAGTATTGCGTTTAATGGTCTAATCCTGATAGTGATAGTTATTTATTTTTTTCAATTCACTTGGTCAGTATTTGTATGTACAACAATATTTTAACCTGTAGGGGTTTGATATCAAGCAAATGATGTAAATAGTTTAACATGTAACCATAAAATATTCTTAAATAGATGTATACATTTGTAGTTGTTTAGAACAGACTTTTCAAAAGATGTTAAGATAAACTGGAAAAGTATCATTTACTAATATTGACCTCGAACTTTTAATTGCTTTCTAATTAAGCGTGGATGATTGTTACCTTGTGTCTTGTAAAACGAGTATTCGAAATAAATTATTTAATTAAAAGCTGTTGTTTTTTTTCAAAAAGCAAATGCATAACGACTATATCTAAAACAGCACACATTGTACTTTTTAATATACATTATCTTTAATTCTACCATCATTGTATTGGCGGAATACTACTAACACGCTATAAAATACTCACAGGTTTTACCAGATCTTTGTGCGTTAGAACAACCATAATTTTAGGAAATCCCTGATTACTTCCCTTACAGTATGTAACAATTGTGTTGATCCAGAATAACAGATAATCTAAAAGAATAGACAAACAAGAAGCAATACATTTTGAATACGATTAGAGATTGCTTGAAAATTATGAAAAACATTTGATTGTGTACACTCATTTATTTACTAAATATACATATTAACATAAAAATGTGCCTTTATGCTCAATTTTAATGTTGTGGACTTATAATTTTATAATACGGGTCAGTCTGAGGTATGAAAAGAACTGAATTTTGTTAACGATTCAATATTTTGAAGAACAAAAAGTACATGCTGGCACTTTAAATTGATGCGAACCAATTTTTTTTAGTCATAATATTCAAATATTGCTATCTTTTATATAATACAATCAATCCTTACATGAAAATATAACTCATTTACTTTGTGACTAAATAGATTTACGTAATAAAATGCTAATAAGGTTAGTTTTAGTTATTGCGGAACAAATACTTTTTCAACACGAGTCAGTCTGAGGTGTGATAACTACATACATTGGTTTACGATTCAATATTTTGAATAAAAAAAAGTACATGCTGGCATGCTAAATTGATGCAAACCAATTGTTTTTAGTCATAATATTCAAATACTGCTACCTTTTATATAATACAATCAATCCTTACATGAAAATATAACTCATTTACCATATGGCTATATAGACTTATATAATAAAGTGCTTATATGGTCAATTTTGATTGTTGCGGACACACAATTTTATTATGAGTCTGTCTGAGGTATGAAAACTACTGAACTTTGTTTACGATTCAATGCTTTGAATAAAAAAGGACATGCTTGAACTTTAAATTGATGAGAACAAAATTGTTTAGTCATAATATTCAAATATTGCTACCTTTTTAATTATACAATCAATCCTCACATGAAAATATAACTCATTTACTAAGAAAATATACATATTAACATAATAAAGTGCTTATATGGTCAATTTTAATGTTGTGGACTTATCATTTTATATTATCGCTATTTTGTGCATTTTAGCTTTGATCTTTTTTGGTGATAATTTTCATATCATGCTCCTCGCTTGAGATGGAAAAATTATCGCTAGAAACTAAGGAGACCACGTGGCGTTGCTAACGAAATTGACATGAAATTGACAACGTCGTCATAGGTTAAATAGCGATAAACAGATTATCATTGGTCATCTCAACTCGATTGCTTTTCTCACTTTCGCTGTACCAGCTCAAGCGAGAAAATAATTCTCGTTGAGATGATCAACGATAATCTATAAATACGGGTCAGTCTGAGGTATGAAAACTACTGAATTTTGTTTACGATTCAATATTTTGAAAAAAAAGAACATGCTGGAAATCTAAATTGATGCGAACCATTTTTTTTTGTCATAATATTCAAATATTGCTACCTCTTATATAACACAATCAATCCTTACATGAAAATATAACTCATTTACTATGTGACTATATATATTTACATAATAAAATGCTAATATGGTCAGTTTTAGTTATTGCGGAACAAATAATTTTTCAATACGAGTCAGTCTGAGGTGTGATAACTACATAAATTGGTTTACGATTCAATATTTTGAATAAAAAAAAGTACATGCTGGCATGCTAAATTGATGCGAACCATTTTTTTTAGTCATAATATTCAAATATTGCTACCTTTTATATAATACAATCAATCCTTACATGAAAATTTAACTCATTTACTAAGAAAATATGCAGATTAACATAATAAAGTGCTTATATGGTCAATTTTAATGTTGTGGAATTCTCATTTTATATGATCGCTATTTTGTGCATTTTTGCTTTGATCTTTTTTGGTGATAATTTTCATATCATGCTTCTCGCTTGAGATGGAAAAATTATCGCTAGAAACTAAGGAGACCACGTGGCGTTGCTAACAAAATTGACATGAAATTGACAACGTCGTCATAGGTAAAATAGCGATAAACAGATTATCATTGGTCATCTCAACTAGATTGCTTTTGTCACTTTCGCTGTACCAGCTCAAGCGAGAAAATCATTCTCGTTGAGATGATCAACGATAATCTATAAATACGGGTCAGTCTGAGGTATGAAAACTACTGAATTTTGTTTACGATTCAATATTTCGAAAAAAAACAAAACATGCTGGCAATCAAAATTGATGCGAACCAATTTTTGTTGTCATAATATTCAAATATTGCTACCTCTTATATAATACAATCAATCCTTACATGAAAATATAACTCATTTACTATGTGACTAAATAGATTTACATACAGACCTTCTAAAATTCAAACTGACCACACGCACGATACACGCACGGTGAATGCACGGTACACGCACGGTACACGAACGATACACGATACACGCACGATGAGCGATGAGCTTTACACGGAGGATTAACGCAAAATGAATGATGAATGATGACCGCACGATGCACGATGAATGATAAATACACGATACACGCACGCACGATACATGCACACACGATACACGCACGCACGATACACGCACGCACGACACACGCACGCACGATACACGCACGCACGATACATGCACGCACGCACGATGCACGCACGTTGAATGATGCATTGACGAATGAAGAACGAACTCTCTTTACACGATTCGCAGCGCTATTATATTTAGAAAAGTATTTTAAAATTGATATGCATTGTAATTAAAGGCAATACTTGTAGCTGTTTTGTCGATACCAGCATAATAGATAATATGTTTTTTTGCCATCTCAGATTCAAATAACTAAATTAAAGTCGGCTATTTTATAGGCACTGGAAATATATCTAAACTTAGACAGAAGCTCCTAACAATCAAAATATAGTGTCTTCGTTAAAGTTCAGCCTGAGAGTTCAAGTTTACGGCAAATGAAGGCGAGACATTGTGTTCCGCGAAACCCTAAACCAATTTTATTTCATATAGTTAAGAATCTAAATTTTATTTTTATGCATACAATGTCCGACGCATTATACATATAGGCAGTGACTGGTTCTAGAAATTATTTCAACTACATGTTTGATATAATTGATTGCAATAAATGAATGATCTATGTATTTTTATTTTCATGTTATATAATTTTTCACTTTGACGGTTTAAATGTATATATCTTAAAACAAAATAGTAAGCTGTTTTCGTATTCATTACAAGCATAGCAGAAATTATTTGATTCTTTTATGTTAATATGCACTGCAAATTTTTGTAGTTCTGTACATATATACTTATCAACAGGACATATTAGGTTAATTTCACCAATACATGAGTAGTTGAACATTATTTAGAACGTGTCGGTTTTTCCTTGATATTGCCTAAAATCAGTGATCCGACTGACACGAGCGAACTGACAAAACAACTGATTAAGGTGTATATATATGGAAGTGTTCTACGACCTTGACTGGCTTTTCAGCCCTCGCACGGTCGGCTCGGTGCCCGAAGACGATTGGTGAGCATTTCAATATTTTGTGCCGTGGGTCAGGAACGGGCTGTTGGGTGATACGACCTACATTTCACTGCCTCACGGCTTTGGTCCTGATAACGCTTCCTGTCCTGATATACTTTATTATATACTTCTGAAAGGACTTTTCGTCCTGAATATGCATGAAACTTTTGCCACTGGACATTTAAACAACCACTGAATAATCAATTAATCAATTTTTTATCTCAGTAAAAATGAATTAAACAATATAACTGACACAATTGGGGTCTGTTGTTTTTTTGTACAGTAAATATACTGAATTTGTTTTTATACCTTATATACAATTTCAAGTATGTAAGAAAATTCATACATATTTCCAAACATCCTGACACTTCAAATTCCAATTTGAAACCAAACGGTAATAGATATCACATATTTTTTTTTAAAACGCAGGTCTAATTTGATAAGGAGATTTGAAAAATCGATCTTAATGGTAGTTGAATTTTTTCAGTGCAATCATTTTGTGTCCGTTGTTGTCTTTAATACATATCAATTGGTGTATCCACTTTTTGCTGATCGTAAGCTGTTGTTTATGGAAGTCAGACCTCGCGATCGGTGTCCGAATTTAAGACCCCACTTAGGTAAATTAATGATCATTTATAGGGGAGGGGCGGTTTTTTCTCGATGCAAACATTATTTTCCTTCCTGATATAAAAAACAGCTTAACAATTTTTCTATATTTTTTTCATTTAATCACAAACCGATGCATATTAAATGATATTTTAAAAATTTAAAACATATTTTTATAGTAAATGTCAGGGTAATTTTCTTACCCAAATAGTTATTTTTTTCATTTTTTAAGGTATTAGTGTTATCAGTTATGTAATTTGACACGTGTCTTATAGTTCAGTGATTTTGGAAAAATTAAGGAAAACCGGCACAGGCATTGTTCAATTATCATTTGTGATCTTTTATTGATTAAATTTGAATATATGCATGAAATATCAATATCTATCTAGATATGAAATGTGTTTACATTGTACAGTACCCCTTTTAGTCATTAGTACCATATTATAACTCATTAGTGCACGTAGGAGTCCTTAGTCGTGTTTAGACGCACCATTTTCTGCTCTTTGGTCGGATTGTTGTCTCTTTGACACATTCTCCATTTCAATCCTCCATTTTATTCATTTAGTTGTGATTTTCTTTATCTCTCTGTTTGATGTTTTTACAGACCAAAACAATTCGCATAATTAATCTAAAAAAGCAGACATTATTCTCTTTCTTCTAAAAACTTTTGGCATCTAAACGTTATTGCATGACATTGAAATAATATTTTATTATAAGTCATATCACATATTATATGACCTTAATAAAAGTTTCCTATATAATGATTTTTGACAGAAATTTTCTTACTTAATAATTGAAGAATTCATTCTTTTTGACACATTTAAAATTGCTGCCGTAAATGTTATTTTGCGCGACGTCAAACTGTGAAATATCGGAAAACATGCATTTTTTTTCTCGAGATTTAACCATTAGCTTAAAGGGAAACTCCGCTAAAAAATCAAAAATGGATATTATGTCCATTCTGTATAAAAATGCTCAAATTCATTGAAATTAAATTTAATTCTGCTAGTCAAGAGATCACCATCGATTTTAGAATTAGAGTATCAATTCTCTACGTGCCGCCAATTTGACCATCTTTGACCATCTTTTCCGTTTTTAGCCACGATATGTCTATGAATCACAAAAGACCAAAACAGTAACCTAATGTAGTCGTAATTGCGAGTGGATATCTTGTCAATCGTACGGTTGTATCATCCGACTTACTAATTTGATACGGAAAATGTTTTGTTTTTAAGTAATTAAAGTCAGCATGTCGTTTTTAACTGTTTAAATGGAAATTGGTTAAAAAGTCATAGTTCAAAGTCATAAATGATCATACATTAGTGTTTCATGAAAATTGTTTTCGAAAATCTAATTTTTTCATAATTCTTTTATGCAATAAACTTATTTTAATAAATTCGGACCTTCCCTTGTCTGATCACCTGCATGGCTAAAGGTATTACTCCCAAAGGTATTGTGAGGTGACACGTCCAGGTATTCAAGCGATTTCCTGTCGGGTGTATAATATACATCTCTGTCTTGCGTGTCCGATTGTGATATACTAGTCAATATTACTAAAACTCATACGCTTGTTTATAAATAACATTTCTGGTGTAAATAATATTATTTATAAAAATCTAAATTATTAAAAAAAAAAAGATTTGATAAAATAAAAAAATGTTTACACATTTTTTTCCAAGGGTAAATTTGGGAAAATGTAAGTACTCGTCTCGTTGTCAAAAGTGAAGGACAGTTTGAAACATACAAGAAATATTGATTTAACAAAAATATACGCACTTGTCGACCATTCGTTGATACGCCTGGATAGAAAGTTACGAAACTATAGATAGTTGCAATTAAAAATTATACACCGGTATTTTTACATTGAACATATGAAAGAAACATACATTTTGTTTAATTTAGGTTAAACGTTTTGTAAATAGACTAGTCCGTGAATGACAACAGTATGTTATCATGGTATAACGATGGACTATTGTATACCAAAAGAAGAAACAGAGAATCATGTTGAAGCTGGTTACGAGGTAATACGCAATCGTACAATCGTTCTTTAAGTTTTTGAAAGTACGTTTTGAAGTTTTGATAACAAGATTGGAGACGAGACAACTCATCGCAAGAAATAAAATGACACAGAAGTTTTCTCCATAAGTCACCCCACGGCCTTCAACAGTGAGTAATGAACATACCACAGTTATTATTCCATAAATTATCTCAAACAATATGTTAAACAGACAATTTGTTAAAAAAAATCGTAAGGGTTCTCGCCTAATCTTTCTGTTAATCGCACGCTCAACAAAAATGAGGAAATAAATCAATAAAATATTCCTGTTGATGCTATCTTTTAATTGGAATAAACATGAGAAACTTATTACAAAGTTTGGTAAAAATCCAGAACAGTTTATGAATCTAATAAATGTTTAAACACTTCTTGATACTATCTTATGATCATAAACAAGCTTCTGTCCAAGTTTGGTAGAAATCCAAGATAGTTTAAGAAACGATTATTAAAATTTCAAAACCTTTAACCACAGAATGAAAATGTGTAGACGCCGCCGCCGCCGCCGCCGCCGAAGCCGACGGAATGTAGGATCGCTTAGTCTCGCTTTTTCGACTATTTCGAAGACTTAACAAAACATACAAATCGGATTTCCTTCTGACATACGGGCGCACTGCGCTTTTTTTATACGCCCGTCAACATTTTGACGGGATGTATTATAGTATACAAATGTACGGTGTACGTCCGTCCGCGGGCGTCCACATGTCGCACTGTAACTTGACACATGTCGCACTGTAACTTGAGAACCACTTATACATTTTATGAAACTTAACGTTGTTGTTTCTTATGATGGTTTTCGGAATTTACGGTTTTTATTGAAACCATTTGTATATGCACGCATCTTTGCCGGAGTTAAAATAAAAACAAAACACTTATAGATATATATATATATATTCCTTTTGTCTTCGTATATCTTACATACACATTTTAACAAGCTGACCACACTCTTACTTATAAGTTAGCGCACATCAAAGTCGTGCTCATATGACAAACATTTTTGTTGGGAAATAAATAAAACAACAGCAAAATTATTTGTCCTTTTTATCATTTTAAATAAGAACAACAAATTTGATTATAAATATTTGAAGCATAAATATTTTCGATACAATTGTTTTAAATTACTTAAAATTAAAAGATCGTGTGATTGTTTCATCAGTTGCTATGTTATTTGGCACGTGCCAATCGGTTCATTGATTTTCGGCATATCAAAGAAAAACCACCACGTGTCTAAATAATGTTGAATATTTCGTTTATTTACGAATATTTTTCTGTAAAATTTGAAATTTATGCATTTAATATCATTCTCAAACATGATATATAAAAATAATGCATATAGCAGCACTCCTTCTAGCCCTTAGTAGCATAGTCAAGGCCGTATTGCACTAATGACTCCTTAAAAGTGTTTAGACGTACTGAGAAAAAAAACATCCGTCATTCTTTAATACTCATAGAAGGTTAACAACTACATGTAGACTGTTTCTCGGCCGTTATTGAAATTCTTGACAATAGTTATCAAAAGTACCAGGATTATAATTTTAAACGCCAGACGCGCGTTTCGTCTACATAAGACTCATGAGTGACGCTCAGATCAAAATAGTTAAAAAGCCAAATAAATACAAAGTTGAAGAGCAAAATTCCAAAAAGTTGTGCCAAATACGGCTACCTTAATATTTGTATATTCTGAAGGCATACTGAATGTTTTACGGAGGGACCAACCTTGTTAACAACATACTATTGTGAATATTTTTTTCGGATAATAATCTTTTAGACAAACATTAAAAACGGTGTCATTGATATAGGCAACCATGAACACAATGAAAAATGAATCCGTGAAAGTGTTCCATGTTTATTCCATTCAAATAAAGACTTGTTATGATAATACCATATTTTATATTTGTTATTCTCGTGGTGTTTTGTCTGTTGCTTGGTCCATTTCTGTGTGCTGTTGCGTTTCGGTATTGTGTCGTTGTTCTCCTCTTATATTTAATGCGTTTCCCTCGGTTTTAGTTTGTTACCCCGATTTAGTTTTTTGTCCATGGATTTATGAGTTTTGAACAGCGGTATACTACTGTTGCCTTTATTTAAACTATTTTATATTAAAAAAAAAAGAATAAAAAAAAAGATTATATCTTAACTTGTTAATTCAATTTCAAGTTTTAAAAGTTCCTCAATTTAAAACACTTCTTAAGGAATATGATGATACATGATATATTTGCCTGATCTTATATTTGTTTAATTAAAAATTAAATAATGCCTTCATATAATGTTTATTTTTATTCAATTTTCCACAAAACATATTTAGCTTAGTTCAAATGAAATTCAGAGCAGCGATTTTAAACACTTTTGAAGAGGATATGCATATTCGTGTTAATTCGCCTCAGTTTAATTTGTTAATTCAAGTTTGACATTTAACATTTTAATCTGCAATCCACATTTACCCGACAATCTTGTATATTGTATTTTCTCAATGGAATAACATTACGTCCATGTGACCATCAGAAACTAAGACAAATTATTTAAAATGGTATTTATCAAAACTTAAATATTTGAAAATATCTTAGTAGCATATGAATTGGCCAAATAATCGAAGAATTATAATCTAGCATAGTTCAACCAAGGATTTGTATAGTTTTTAAATAAAATATTGTTGGTGTTTTGGCGACTAAACCAGCAACATTGCCGTTATTAAATAAAAAATAAAAACTTTCGCCATCTGATAATGATCATTTAAATGTATAATATTTGTCTTAAAACTACATATAATGGACATTTTAAAATGACATGAAGTTCATCTTCAATAGTAGAACTACAACACATGTCATCTCGTGGACTTCTTTTCTTTCATACTTTCCAGTTACATTTTTTTAGTGATGCTCCCCACATCTAAATTTTGCAAAACACTTTTGTTTTTAATTGGCAGAATATTTTTAACAAATAACAGTTGGCCAACCGTATATTTTTAAGTCCATTTCGCTCAGTGGAATACAAATTACAATTTTAACTCTTCTGTCGTAGAACTGTCAATATCATGTTATTGTTTGTACGTACAACATGTATCATTATATCAAAATGTATAGTCCCAGCCAAGATTCACTGAATAACCACGAAATATTTACAGAGGATAAAATATTTACACAAAAAGTCATGAATCTATGAACGTTATGTACTATGATGTTAACAGGTTAATTAAGTGTTCGCAAGAAAGTAATTATGACTGTAAGTTTTATTTAAAGTCGAAGCAAATGATATATACTTTAACCGTGAGAAAAAATATAAGCTTTGGTGAGCTCTATAACCGACTTTCATATAAAAACCGCAATGTATGAACGCTACACAATTAGAGATGAACGTTTGACAAATGCACGTTATCTGACATATACACAATTATACACGATTGACGAACGCACGATACACGGTTAAGAATGAATGATTGATGAATGCACGATACACGCACGGTATACGGTTAAGAATGAATGATTGATGAGCGCACGATACACGCACGATACACGATTCAGAATACACGATGCATGCACGTTACACGGAAAAAACACAGAACGATTAATGATGAACGCACGATTGGTACACGCACGATACACGCACGATGCACGCACGCAACACGCACGATAAACGATGAACGCACGGAATAATGGTCAGTTTGAATTTTAGAAGGTCTGTAATAAAATGCTAATATGGTCAGTTTTAGTTATTGCGGAACAAATAATTTTTCAATACGAGTCAGTCTGAGGTGTGATATCTACATAAATTGGTTTACGATTCAATATTTTGAATAAAAAAAAGTACATGCTGGCATGCTAAATTGATGCGAACCATTTTTTTTAGTCATAATATTCAAATATTGCTACCTTTTATATAATACAACCAATCCTTACATGAAAATATAACTCATTTACCATATGGCTATATAGACTTATATAATAAAGAGCTTATATGGTCAATTTTGAGTGTTGCGGACAAATAATTTTATTATGAGTCTGTCTGAGGTATGAAAACTACTGAATTTTGTTTACGATTCAATATTTTGAATACAAAAAGTACATGCTGGAACTTTAAATTGATGAGAACAAATTGTTTTAGTCATACTGTTCAAATATTGCTACCTTTTTAATTATACAATCAATCCTCACATGAAAATATAACTCATTTACTAAGAAAATATACTGATTAACATAATAAAGTGCTTATATTGTCCATTTTAATGATGTGGACTTATAATTTTATAATACGGGTCAGTCTGAGGTATGAAAACTACTGAATTCTGTTTACAATTCAATATTTTGAAGAAAAAAAGAACATGCTGGCACTCTAAATTGATGCGAACCAATTTTGTTTGGTCATAATATTCAAATATTGCTACCTTTTATATTATACAATCAGTTCTTAAATGAAAATATAACTCATTTACTATGTGACGATATAGATTTACATAATGAAATGCTAATATGGTCAGTTTTAGTTGTTTGCGAAACAAATTATTTTTTAATAACAGTCAGTCTGAGGTATTAAAACTACTTAATTGGTTTATTATTCAATACTTATTATAAAAAAGGACATGCTGGCACTCTAGTTATACGATTCAAATATTGCTACCTTTTATATAATACAATAAATCCTTACATGAAAATATTACTCATTTACTATGTAAATATATAGATTTACAATAATAAAATGCTAATATGGTCAGTTTTAGTTATTGCAAAACAAATATTTTTTGAATACGAGTCAGTCTAAGGTATGAAAACTATATAAATTGGTTTACGATTCAATAATTTGCATAAAAAGTACATGCTGGCATGCTATATTAATGTGAACCAGTTTTTTTAGTCATAATATTCAAATAGTGCTACCCTTTATATAATACAATCAATCCTTACATAAAAATATAACTCATTTACCATATGACTATATAGACTTATATAATAAAGTGATTATATGGTCAAATTTGATTGTTGCGGACTAATAATTTTATTATATGAGTCTGCCTGAGGTATGAAAATTACTGAATTTTGTTTACGATTCAATATTTTGAATAAAAAAAGGACAAGTTGGAACTTCAAATTGATGAGAACAAAATTTGTTAGTCATAATATTTAAATATTGCTATGTTTTTAATTATACAATCAATCCTTACATGAAAATATAACTCATTTACTAAGCAAATTTACAGATTAACATAATAAAGTGCTTATATGGTCAATTTTAATGTTGTGGACTTATAATTTTATAATACGGGTCAGTCTGAGGTATGAAAACTACTGAATTTTGTTTACGATTCAATATTAGAAAAAAAGAACATGCTTGCACTCTAAATTGATGCGAACCATTTTTTTTGTCATAATATTCAAATATTGCTACCTTTTATATAATAAAATCAATCCTTACATGAAAATATAACTCATTTACCGTATGGCTATATAGACTTATATAATAAAGTGCTATATTATATTGTCAATTTTGATTGTCGCAGACAAATAATTTTATTATATGTGTCTGTCTGAGGTATGAACACTACTGAATTTTGTTTACGATTCAAAATTTTGAATAAAAAAAGGACATGCTGGAACTTTAAATTGATGAGAACAAAATTAGTTAGTCATAATATTCAAATTTTGCTACCTTTTATATAATACAATCAATCCTTACATGAAAATATAACTCATTTACTAAGCAAATATACACATTAACATAATAAAGTGCTTATATGGTCAGTTTTAATGTTGTGGACTTATAATTTTATTATTTAGGTCAGTCTGACGTATGAAAACTACTGAATTTGGTTTACGATTCAATAATTTGTATAAAAAAGGACATGCTGATGCTCTAAATTGATGCCAACAATTTTTTTTAGTCATAATATTCAACTATTTCTATCTTTGAATTATACCATCAATCCTTTCATAAACATTTAACTCATTTACTAAGTGGTCAGTCAGTCTGAGGGATGAAAACAATTTTGTTATGATTCAATATTTTAAATAAAAGAGGTCATGCTGGTTCAAAAATTGCTTTCAATTGATTATATGGTCCATTTTGACATAAATATATAACTGAATTACTACTAAATAGATAACTTGATAAAGGGTAAATATGGTCCGTTTTGGTTAATGAGATCAAATAATTTTGTTTTACGAGTCAGACTGTCTTAGATGAGAAAACTGTTTGATTATGGTAAGGATTAAATTATTTGAATAAACATACTTAAACTATTTATTTGCGAAGAACAAGAAATTTACTTTAATTATTTTTCAATTAAATGCAGATGTGTGAAAACATTTATAATAAACTGTAATCGTCAATATGTCAAGCGGAAATGACCAGTTGGTCATTTAATTTTGATGTACCTTTTCATTTGATATTTTAGGTCAGTGTATCCAGGATATGATGACAATCTGCGTTAACGCGCGTTCACTACAAACAGTAAACGTGCGTTTACTTTTTACGAAAATAGAAGACGCGCATCTTTTCACGTTAACGCGGAGGTAAACGCGAAAGTAAACGCCCGTTAACTTTTAATGTCTACTGCAATTTCGGAGTTAACGCACAGTTAACGCGGCGTTTACATGAAGTGCACGCGAGTAAACGCCGCGTTATTTTTTTCGGCCCGTCTACATGTAATGCTTGGTCTGCACCCAACTGTACCATCCATAGTTTTCTTGGTTTCTAAGTCTTGCAATAATAAATGTTTAGTATGGTAATTTTTTTTTTTTACATATGTATTTATTTGAAATCTAAAACGATTAATTCAGTATTTTTGTATTAACAAATAATGTATATTAATACCTCTTGGTGTTTTATGTTCACTCTTCCCCGGCAGATACTCTTCATACGGACAGGGGTCATCTATTTTTTTGCTTCCATCCAATACAATCATATAAATAGCTCTGTATGTTAAAAATGTCTGATGAGTGGAATGGAAAACATCTTGCCCTCCAAAATCCCAGATGATTATAGGTGCTATCTGTTTGCTGTGCAACTGCTTTTTCCCAACTTTAGAAGACATTTCTAAGAACTTTTCTTTTGTGATTGACACTTTAACTTCTTTGACTCTTTTTGATACTCCGAAAATGCTTTTTAGCTTTCTAATGAGTCTAGGTTTAGTAACAGTTTTTATATGCACCCCATCAGAAAAACCATCTGCGTGATCAGGTTGTATGTCATCATTGGGAAAAGATTCAGGATTTTTCTTTCCGAACAAAACATCTTGCTTGAATACTTCCCTATTTCGAGATCCATCTGAACTGTTCCTGTCCGTTTTTAATGAATCTAACTGCTTTTCCGAATAAGGAAGGTTGTCTTGTGTTCCTGTCTCGTAATCATGATTATCAGACAGCGTTATAACATTTTCTAATTGTGACCCTCCTTGTGTTGAATTTGGCATTAGCATTTTATTTGATTCTTGTTTTAAATTTTCGTCGCTTGTCTGTGATGACTTGTCTGATGCCATGGCTAATTCATCTTGACTCTTTGAAGTAGTACCAGCCTCTAATTTAACGTCGTTCTGTATTGTGTCTTCGTGTAAGTGGGGTGTATTAGCGGTTAATTCTTCAAGATACAAAACAGAGATTATAGATAAATCGGATATGTATCAACAATTAAAGCAGAGAAATAATGACTAGATATACTAATATATCTATAAGTGATTATCTCATATTGAGCTGTTTAGATAAGATACTTTATTATAAATTTCCAATTAACAAAGGAACATAAAAGGAAACATAATAGTTCAATACAATCTGCTTAAGTTAATACCTGAATTCAAATAAAATGAAAGAAAATAACGAATTAGAAACAAAACAAAAAAAATACAAATAAATACATGATGCTATGTCAATATAGAAAAAGTGACTGATATTGTTCGTGTATTGCTCTAATGAATTTACAAATGAATTACGGTATGATTGCAAAATACAATTTGAAGAGTAGATCTCATTTAAAAAGTATATCTAGTAAGAACTGTTTATTGATAAAAGAAAAATCGCTAACCAGTTTTAATAATGGATAAAGAATATTGGCCGCTGGTTGAGATCTAGAGAGCGTGTGTGGACAATTAAAAAAAAATCAATAGCAATTATAGTCATTAAATATTTAGAGAAAATAACAATGTTTTAATATACAGTTTACAAGTATGTGTATTTAAATACTTTCACATGAACATTTGTTTGTTTAATCAGCAAATTTAAAAATAAAGTAAAACTTTAAATATAAATTTTTTCTGATTTCTTTTTGCAGACGTTTGCCTTCAGCTTGGTGGACTTGATGTTTCTGTGACAAATTCCCCGTTTCCATTCCAAATTTTATTTGGTCAATCCCCCCAAACATTGTTTTGAAAAGAAGTATATGTATTGGCAGAATTCCTAAGGAAAACATTTGAATTTAACAAAAAAGGGCTATATGTCACTAAAATTGATTCAACAAAACAAATAACAAAACTAAATCTTCAGGTCATCAAACGGGAAACAAGCACATTTTCTAGTAGATAACAAACCATCATTTTCTGACCCTTCTGGTGTATTGCAGAACTTAATATTATCTTGTGATTCATGTCTTAGGTTCCCATTGCTTCCCGGGATTGATGTCCTGTGTGCCTCGACAGGTACATCACGACTGGTTGGTGTTGTATCATCTATCTCAATAATTTGTCTTAGTTTGTCTTCTTTCAAAAGGGATCTACTAATAGTAATTTCCTCCAAGGAGAAATCTAAAATGTATAGTTATAATACATTTAATAATAGTACGAAGTTTGGCTAACGTAGTCGACTCGCATATTTGTCTACAAGTGATGCAATGGTGTATTTTTGTACATATAAACTTACATTCAATAGAAATTATATTTTGTTCATTTTTTGTTCAATTTGAGCTTTTCATTAGAGTTCGTTGTTTAGCATGTAAATATCAATCTAACATAACCAAGAGGCATCGTATTATCTCATTGTATGATTCAAAAGTTGAAACATTGCTTCATCATCTTGACATGTCAAATTATATATGTGTCTCAAAATGAATCCTTTATCTATAATAAGTTTATGTATGCTAAAATCATTTGTGTAAACAAACAAATGTATATGATTTTATCACATTTGATCTGTTGTTGAATTGTGTAATCATCCTTGGAATATGTAAAATACTAATGATCCTATCACATAGCAATAATATGTACACACACAGTTTGGGCACGTATTTGTTAAATTGGTTTAAAAATAATTAAACTTTTATATCAAGGGTCAATAAACTATATGTGTGTACATATATATACAATATACGGTTAATATCAGACAATTTTATGCATTATAAAACTTATCATACGAGGCATACAAAGTGGAAAAGGGAGACATTTAAGAATTGTTTTTATAATGTTGCTGAAAATATATTGCGATGAAAAGTAACGTGATATGAATTGGAAATTTCTCGAAATAGCTATAGATTAAGCTCAATTCACCATTTTCTACATAATAAAATACCTGTACCAAATCAGGAATGAAACAGTCTGTTATCAATTCGTTTGACGTGTTTGAGCTTTTCATAACAGACTTTCCATTTTTAATTTTCCACGAAGTTTGGTGTATTTTGTTTTTTTTACTTTTTACATTTTGCTACTTTGTTTTAGTTAAACCTGATATATATTCTCCAACTGTATGTGTTTTATGATAATACTTTCTTTAATTATAGTGAATAAATTTCATACACTTGCGTTTTTATCTAGTTAAGCCTTCTAAGCATACATAAGGTGATACGTTTTTATAATAAACACATGATAAAGACCAAATAGTGACAGATTTTTTTCTCCCAGACAATGAGTTTGGACTTAAGCGATATTTTCGGCTGTGCCATTGCCAATTACTTCAAGTTCAGTATGTGTGATGATCAGTACCCATAACTGTATATTTGTTCTCACTGTTTTCAAAATTTATTGTACCTTAACAGCATGAACAGTTTTGACATGCTAACCTTTGAACATATTAACTTTATCCAAATTATAAATAAGCTACCCTGAATCAAAACTTATGGGTTCTCTATACAACATCACCTTGAAGGGTGTGAAATCCTATTTGAATAAAACTTCTACAGGTAAAGCAAAACTAAATAAAACAAAAGTGTGAATCATTGATCATAACTAAATCCCTGAGGAAAGATTTACCAGCTATACATATAGATTGTTATGTTTAAAACGCAACTACAAACACGGGCATACCCGTAAAACTGTGAAATATACACATTAGGGCAAAGAAACATAACCGATTTAAATCGAAGTGAAAGAACAAAAATAACAAAAATAATACCAACGAACATATTTGCACTATTATTGTATTGTAATTGTATATTTATTTCTCTTTAACTATGTAAGTTTATGAGAATAAAAATATTTGTATTCGATAGTTGTCGACTTAACAGTTGTGTTCGTTCTATTATGGTTAAAAAGCTAATTTTTATGCACATTGAAAATTAGAACATTATAGCCATAGCAGAAATATACGAAACCCAAGCTACATATTTTTTGTAATATACATTGAAATGCTGATGCCTTGAGAGGAAATCAAACCAAAAGTACAGTTGGTGTATCGATCAATTCTAACAAAAACCATTTTAAAAAGGTGTTTCTCTCGAATAAAGCATTTTTTATTAGTAGAGTTTGGACCATTGTTGCAATAGTAAAATATAAGGTACACTTTGTAGTTTTATATATGTCAATGTAATGCTTACATTGTATTTGAACAGAGGCAATCCTCTGTAACCCTGTAACCTTAATAAATATTATTCAAGTTTTAATGATTTGCATTTTTTCAACTAAATAAGCCCCAATATGATCAACTGCATTTAATAAGTCTGATGTTCCGTCGATATTTTATTAAAACCTATTTTGTCGTTTGCCAAATATTCAGAATTATTAAAAGAAATGATGATGTATAGGCTAGAAAAAAGCAGTTACAGCAAAAGATACACGGGTTTAACATGATGGGGTTTAAAGTACGACTTAACTTGATTCATTGGATTTAATACCATTTCTTTGCTTTTAAAGGATAATTTAAATCATAACGTTGGGACAGTAAAACAATTATGTTTAAAAAAAGGGGGACGAAAGATACCTAAGGGACAGTCAAACTCATTAATCTAAAACAAACTGACAACGCCATGGCTAAAAATGAAAAAGACAAACAGAAAAACAATAGGACACATGACACAACATAGAAAACTAAAGAATAAACAACACGAACCCCACCAAAAACTAGGGTGATCTCAGGTGATCCGGAAGGGTAAGCAGATCCTGCTCCACATGCGGCATCCGTCGTGTTAATTATGTGATTAAAAATCCGGTAAATAGTCTAATTCGGTAGGTCAAATTCATGAAAGGGAAGGGGATTGTAGTTACGACGTAAGGAACATATCCGATATCATTTGTGAAACGGTTATTCCATAACGGTCAACCAACTCGTGATGGCGTCCGTAAAATTTACGAAGGGATGATTTCAACTTCACCATTTGGAACTCTTGGTTTAATAGCTTCCTTGTGAGCAGTAACCCTCTATCAAGAAAATCATGATAGGAAATGCAAGCACGGGAATATCGTATCAATTGGGAGATATATACCCCGTATGCAGGTGCTGCTGGAATGTTGCTACTTAGAAATGGAAAGTTCACAATTGGAAAGCTGAAATCATCTCTTTTGTCGTAAAGTTTTGTCTTCAACCGACCCTCATTGTCAATTTCTAGATGTAAGTCAAGATATGAAGCCGACTTAACTGTATCTGTAGTATCCTTTATCTCCAATTCGATGGGATAGATGCGATCCACATAGTCACCAAATTTTGAATTGTTTAGTGAAAGAACGTCATCTATATAGCGGAAAGTAGAGTTAAAGGATATTGCTAACTTCTTATCTTTCTTCCTAAGAAGTTCCTGCATGAAGTCAGCCTCATAATAATAAAGAAACAAGTCAGCAAGTAGAGGGGCACAGTTTGTTCCCATTGGGATGCCGACAGTCTGTTGAAAAACACGTCCTCCGAACGTAACAAATATGTTGTCAATCAAGAAATCAAGCATCTTGATAATATCGGTTTCAGAGAATTTTTTGTTTGAATCAGAATGATTCTTTACAAAGTATGATTTATCCCTCCCTAAGACAAGATACTTGTATCTACGTTGGCCATTCTTTTTTATGAAGCAAAGTAATACCAACACTTTTAATTTGTCTTTTAGTTTGGAATGTGGAATACTTGTGTAAAGAGTAGAAAAGTCAAATGTTTTAATACTGTTACAAGATGAAAGAGAGTTAGATTGTATGTACTCTAAAAGATCATAAAAGAATTTTTAAGTATCCACATCTGATTCACGCCACCTCTAGAATAGGCAGTTTCACAATAACTTTGAAGCCCGTCTTTGATTGCTGATAAAATGGATGTCAATAATATAGAAAGGGGTTTCGTGGAGCACTTGGAAGACCCAGCAATATACCGTTGTTTGTAAGGACGCTTATGTAGTTTAGGTATCCAATACAGTGATGGAAGATCCAGTTCTTCATCTTTGGTTGAAATACCAAAGGAACAAAGAACAGACCTATGATTATCCAGGATTTCCTCTTTGGTAAGTGTCGTGAGGGTATGTGTTGGGTTTCCAAGTGAATTGTCTATACCTAATTCGTTTATCAAACAATTAATGTAATGACTTTTACAGATAAAAACGATGTTATTTGGGGCTTTAAATTATACACTAGAACAAAAATGAAGATAAGTAAACCAACTATAACCATACATTGTAATGCACTACTTCAATGTTGTCAGACAGGATTCAAAAATAGTTTTTAGAGGTATTTAAATATATATTTACATATGTACAAATGTTTTATTTCTACCAGTTTGGTTGTAAGCTATAGTTTTACCTTGCTGTCCACCAAGCCATTCCTTTGATTCACGGTCCATATATGATAGACCATTGTACAATTCTATCCCATCGGTTGAAATCCTAAATCTGGTGGCTGTTTTCCGACAAGATATCTGGCTAAAGTTGTCTTACCAGTGCCCTGTTCGCCAGCTAGCATAAGTCTTGACTCAAAGTGTGGATAGCTTTCCTCTTTTAATAAACTAGAGAAAACCAGTGCTGATTTTTTATCAATTTTTTTAACTTCAGCAGGAAGACCTACATTTCAATTATAAAAATAATAACTGTAAAATATAAATATATGAACGTTAACATTTAAGATATGTAGACTTGTTATGTATGGATGTTATTTATAAAATTAATTTCAAAAATATGTACTTTTATTCATACCTTTTTCCTTCTTTATCATTTCTGCTCCAATCCTATGTATTCGGTCGGTAAAACAGACCCAAAGACGTATTAAGCAGTCATACATACATATCCGATATTGATCTGCAACGGGCAAGGCCTATATACATCTCTCTCTGCTTTGATAGTATTCATGAGCTTGAAAAATGTTATTGATTAAGCCTGACAATTTGAATTTGATTTTGATCGACCTATTACCCTTATTTGTTCAAACCTGCACTCAAAAGTCGCTTAACATAATTGAATGCCTGGTGCAATGTATTATCAGCAGTCTTGGATCAATCTGTCAGATCATATCTGATGTTTCTTTTATTTGTCTGCTGTATATCCTTGTGTTAGAAAATCATTGTGTGGTCATGGTTCTTTGGTTGACTAATGGCATAAAATGAACATTAAATGCAAAACTTCAAGACACTGCCTTTCAATTAGAAATCATACGAAGTTTATATACCCGTATTCGAAAAGATATGTGTAAAAGAAAGCATAGTTGTTTTTATAGAATGTGAACTTTCAACTGTTAATTCTTTTACAAGAAGTTCATACATGCATTAGTAGCCAAATCGATGATTCCCGCAACTCCATATGATCTACTAGTATTTGTGATAGAACGAGTATGTTCTGTGAAAGAGAAAGATCGCTGAGACCGATTTATGGAACGTATTGAATACACGTTTGAAAACAAAGATATAAACGTGAACGCCTGCTTTGATTTGTTGTGATCTTTTTCAACTGGAAATTAAAAAAGTATTTTAACAAACCTTACTTCAACATAGTTTTACCATTTAATGATCATTACTTCAATTAAAATTTAGATGGGTATTTGCTGGCATGCTAATTATGTTTTCTGTTACAGCATCCTTCTTTCGTTGCAACCACCCGTTCGAGTGATTACAATAACTAATATTTAAAAAAAACGTACGAGGGTTGGTTACCGTGAAAAAGAAATGACGTCGTCCATGATTTATGTCTATGTTAATAAATTAGCTCTTAAAGCGCCACAAAATTCAATTTTATATGATTATTCTACTGTTTCATATTTCGTGGTCGATATGAGCATCTAAAAGAATATGTTCACTTAGTTGTACCTCATGTAAATGTTCAGTATAAAGAAACTAAGGTTTAATCTTTCTCATGCAAAAGTAACTTTATATTGATTTGGCTATTTTTTGGGTCGTTTTTCTTTAGTTTTCTCTTTACCTGTATTGTTTCTTACGAAGTGTTAGTATTTGAACGTTCCTGATGAATGTCAATCACACAAGGGCTTTAGATGCAGGACATTTACTAAAGTTTATTGTCCATAGTTTAATTGTGTTCTACATTATAAACTGGAAGGTAAGTAAAAAGTAAAATCACACAAAAATACTGAACTCCGAGGAAAATTCAAAAAGGAAAGTTACAAATGAAATGGCAATATCAAAAGCTCAAACACAATAAACGAAATAAGATAATTAAATAACGTAATGTTCAAGGCTACTGTGTTGGTTATATTTTCTTTCACAATATGGTCTTTATTCTGAATAATCAGTTTGACTTAACAACCGATAAATGCATGGAGTAACTGTTATTTAATACTCACCAGGTAAAAGCGAATTTCCATATTCCTACAAAAGAACATTCAGATGGAAATATCAAAAAATATATAAAGTCTTTTTTTCATATTGGTTGTACTTTAGTTGTGTCTTTGATTTCGTTGTTTTCCTCTTATCTTTGATGTTTTTCCGTCAGTTTTACATTACACCCAGATGTGTTTCCTCTCAATCGATTTATGACTTTCTAACAGCGGTATACTACTGTTACCTTTATTTAGATTATAAAGATTCATAAAAAAAAGCATCACATGTGACCTAGTGCCTATATTCATCTTTGGAATGTAGTCTTGTTTGCAGTAATACTACCACCTCTATTTTTACAGTTGTATACAGCCCTTTGATTTTGTACACTTCTAAATAAAGTATTTTGTGAAATGGTGTATGGCAGATGGTGCAATGGTATAGGATGTATTTAAAATGCGATTGGAAATGATGTACGACTTTTAAATTCATTCCAAATATTGAACTGATTTTTAATTTTATACATCAATTGAAATATGGGATCAAAATCTATATATTTTTTTAATAAACTAATGATTTTGTAGTCGCACGATTTATTTGAAATATAATTGCATTCTGGTATAATGTGTAAGGTGTATAGTGAAAAAGTGTAACATTTTGGGTATAATGTCACAGGGTGTATTGTGTAATGGTGTATGGTTAGTGATGTAAAAGAGTGGCAAAAGATTACTGGAACAGTTAAACTCATAAATGTAAAATAAATTGGCAACGCCATGGCTTAAAATGATAATGACAAACAGACAAATAATAGTACACAAAAACAACATAATAAAATTGTAGTAAGCGACGCGAACCCCATCAAACACTGAGGGTGATCTTTTTGATTTTGCAAAGGGTCATGCTATTACAAACCTGGTAAATAGTCTAAATCTGCAGGTCACATTCATTAAAAGGGAAGGGAGTTGTAGACGACTTAAGAAATATATCCGATATCATCTGTGAAACGGTTATTCTGTAACGGTCAACCAACTCGTGCTGTCGTCCGTTTAATTTACGAATTTCAAAATAAGATTTCAACTTCAATAATGTTGTAACGTATTAGTGTAAAGTTTACACCATCAAAGGACCGTCTGACACATAGATATTTTTCAAACATAAATAGGGTCAATATCATTAACGCGCATCAAACTGAGAACACACATAGGAGTGTAAAGGAATAATTCCGATGTGGTGATATTTGACATGTTTCAAGTGACTGACCTATACCATTTGTGAAGATTTTGAGAGCAGGGGATCAGAGAACCCAGGAGTAAAACTAAGGAGCTATACAATGAATGTATTGTGTTTACAAAACAAAAAGAATATTACACTCGAAAAGTCGCATCTCAAAGTGCTTTCGGTTGTATGTTGATATAAGGGAATAAAACGAATCTCAATCATCATCCCGAACATTTTACCTCATTTGTGACAAGATAATTCAAGAACGAGATTTCAACGAGACTGAAAAGTAAGAAGAATACATCCTTAAATAAAATTATTGGTGTGAAATTGTAAGTCGACATGAAACATTGAAAAAATATTTAAGTCAACATGACACAATTAAGTCTTCATGAATTAGAGTCTTCAGGTATAGTTGCTAATCATTGGAAATACGTACGACTATAACACATGTATAAAGATGCATTTGTTTATGTTGTTATACACCAATAATTTGACCAATTATTGCAGCATGCCACTACAACAAGCCAATAAGCAGACAAACATAGTTTAAAAAATAAATGATTTTTTATTTTTGTTGCACACTTACAAATCACAAGATTGTGTCTAGTTGCAATGCAAACAGGAACGAATCTGAGCGTTTAAAAACAACACCAAATTGAAATAACAATTCAGCTATGAGGCTACATGTATCATCTATTACAATTTAAACAAATTAAAATTGAGTGAGGAATTTCTTTTTTTCTACATAACTATTATTAGTGATCAAATATAAGGTCTTTTATACAATCTACTTATTGCACTATGTTTCCACCAAAGTGCACATTTAAAATTCGGAAAACTGTATTTAATGGGTTGACAGTTTCTGTTTATTATACATGATATAATTTAAGGTTAGCATCAAATGGTTAATACATATTGTGACCTGTGAAGGAACATGTATTCCGTAAAAAAATATTGATTCTTCCGATTCGCAATCAGAATGAATAAATATAGCAATACAAGAATCAATATAAGAATATGAAGATTATGCAGGATTGCAAATAAGACATTCTCGTTATGCCTCATAGTGCTGAAACATCTTTATATATCTTTAGATATCTTTAGATAAGACTACAAGTCAACCGAGGTATACAACACAGTAATACTTAACTAGATGCTCTAAAGAGCATGTGTCGCTCAGCTGGGTCTATGTGAATATTAAACAACGGACGCAGATGGATTCATGACACAATTGGATTTTGGTGATGGTGATGTGTTTGTACTGGACATTTTTTTTTTTAACAACATAAATAAATATTGGACTGGACATTTTTGCTGCTTACAATTATCTATATCTATAATGAACTTGGCCCAGTAGTTTCAGTGGAAAATGTTAGTTAAACTTTACAAATTTTATGAATATTGTTAAAACATGACTTTAAAAGACAATAACTCCTCAGAGGGTCAATTGACCATTTTGATCATGTTGAGTTATTTTAGGTCACACTTCGCTGTACATTATTGCTATTTATAGTTTATCTCTATCTATAATAATATTCAGGATAAAAACAATAAACGGCCAAATTTCCTTAAAATTACCAATTCAGGGACAGCAACCTAACCACTGGTTGTCCGATTCATCTGAATTTTTCAGAGCAGATAGATCTTGACCTGATTAAAAATTTAAACCAGTCAGGTTTGCTGTAAATGCTTTGATTTTCTAGTTATAAGTCAAACACTGCATTTTAACCCAATGTTCCATTTTTGGCCTTGACGGCCATCTTGGATAGATTGCCTGTTCACCGGACATATTTTTTAAACAAGATACCCCAAAGATGATTGTGGCCAAGTTTGGATTAATTTGGAACAGTAGTTTCAGAGGAGAAGATTTATGTAAAAGATTACTAAAATTTACGAAAAATGATTAAAAATTGACTATAAAGGGCAATAACACTTAAAGGGGTCAACTTACCACTTATTTGTAAATCTTACTTTGCTGAACATTATTGCTGTTAACAGTTTATCTCTCTATAATAATATTCAAGATACTAACCCAAACAGCAAAATTTCCTTAGAATAACCAATTCAGGGGCAGCATCCCAACAACGGGTTGTCCGATTAATCGGAAAAATTCAGGACAGATAGATTTTGACCTGAGAAATAATTTTGTCATGTCAGATTTGCTTTAAATGCTTTGGTTTCAGAGATAAAAGCCAAAATCTGCAATTTATCACTATGTTCTATTTTTAGCCATGGCGGTCATCTTGGTTGGTTGACCTGGTCACCGGACACAATTTTTAAACTAGATATCCCAATGATGATTGTGGCCAAGATTTTTGTAAAAGATAACTAAGATTTACGAAAAATAATTAAAAAATGACTATATATAGGGCAATAACTCCTAAAGGGGACAACTTACCATTTCGGTCATGATGACTTATTTGTTAATCTAACTTTGCTGAACATTATTGCTGTTTATCTCTATTTTTTAATATTATTCAAGATAATAACCAAAAACAGCAAAATTACCTTAAAAATCCCAATTCAGGGCAGCAACACAACAACAGGTTGTTTGGATCATCCGAAATCTGCAGGGAAGATAGATCTTGACCTGATCAACAATTTAAACCTCATGCCAGATTTGTTCTAAATGTCTTGGTTTTTGAGTTATAAACCAAAAACAGCATTTGTACCACAATGTTCTATTTTTAGCCATGGCAGCCATCTTGGTTACTTGACCAGGTCACCGGACACACTATTTAAAACTAGATAACCCAATGATGATTGTAGCCAAGTTTGGTAAAATTTGACCTAGAAGTTTCAGAGGAGAAGATTTTTGAAAAAAGTAAACAGACAACGACGAGGACGACGCACGACGCACGACGGACACATTGTGACAAGAAAGGCCATGTGAGGTTAAAAGGTTAGAAGGGACTCTGTTGGAACGTCACGTTAAAAAAAACTATATCTGCCGCAATGCATTTTTTGCATATGCAACGTTTTTGTAACTGCAAAATAAACAACTTTTCCCATACTGTAAAAGATAAATAAAAATAGCTTGAGAAACTACAGTATCTGCGCTTTTAAATTCAGTAATAATCTTGTATTTTAACGTGTATGTTAGCTTGTAGTACATCTTTGAACTACGACAAGAGTTGCCGTAAACGTCAGTTTTCAGCTATCGAGACAGACAAATGCTAACCCTTTCCGTTCCTCGCGCTATTTATAGAAAGGTAAACAGACAACGAAAATTCACACGCAAATGCAGAAATAAACCAGGAATTTGATTTTGTAAGTATCTCGAGTAAAATTGTAGAATAAGGTAGGAAATTATTAATAACAACGACATTTTTTTAATGTTTTTGCCAAAAATAAGTGTTATTTCTAAAAATAACGGGGGTATCCATAATTTTCCAAATTCTAGAATATTTTCTTTGTAAAATCATGTTGGATATGTGTTGATCTGTTCTACATGAGCAAGGCGCGACCCTGGTAAAGATGGCATGTTTCGTCTTAGAAAAGGATAATAAAGATATCCGTGAACGTTCACGACGTTAAAAACCACATGAAATATTTTCTGATTGGAATTATAAAATCGGCGCTCCGTAAAAGTGTCTTTGATATCAGTGATTCACATTTTTTTTTTATTTTATACTGTGTTCCAATTTCATCACGAAAAACTATAGTAATATACTATTCACACTGATAATCACTCGCTTGAAATCACTCCAGGATAACTATTATCGACAGTCTAGAATTTCTGTTGGTTTGTAATTTTGATATATATGGGTTAATTCCCTTTCCAGGTAAAACTATTGAGGCACTACATGTATGCGGGATAATAAAACAATAGCTTCATTCAGAGTCGGTCCGTGTAACACTTATCAAAAAATATATATATATATATGCTCAACCTACGGTAACCATACTATTTTACCTACTGCGAGTTGTTCAGTTTTTACTTATACTTCTGTTTCTCTTGAAATATGGGTGCTAGAAAAACCAGCAAGTAAAATGGTCAATATCAGAGCCATACGTCTGGTTTTTGAAGGAATTCTCTTCTTTTCAGAAATATTAGTTTTGTCATCCAATTTTCACCGCTTACAACTGTCCATCTGTCGTCTTATTTCATGCATACAATTTTAAGTATCAGTATGTTTTCAATTCATATTGTTTCGTTTCGTTCCGCTTTTATTTCGTTTCGCTTTTTACAGGTATCCCTCTTTGGTTCATTCCCTCTATTCCCACTTTTTAAAAATAAGGTAAGAATAGGTAAAATTTCATGTTGGAATAGGAGGAAAACTTGTGCAAACAAAGGATTATACTGTACAAACATGTTTTAATCAACTGTTAATTGACCAGTGTTTTTTTATTAGAACAAGTAAAAAGTTATTTTTGCATCTGAATGAATTCTGTTTTTTAAACAAAATAAATATGAAAGAAATTAAAATAAATATAAGTAAATAATTTCATTTAAGGAATGACTGCAATATTTTTTCTGTCTATGAAGAAATAACATAAAAAATTTGGTGCACACTGAAAAACGCTGCATCACCAAATTCTACTGTTGTGACTTCATGGTTGCAGTGTCTAATCTTAAGTTCGTCTAATCTGTGGTTGATTTTTACATACTTCTTTTTGGCTGCCACTCTCTTCCCATCGGCTGCAGACTAAATCATGGTCAGGGTGTTGAAGGCTTCCTCATAGTTCAGGAATTTAATAAGTTGAAAGATGTTCGCATGTGGATGCGTGACTGTGATGTTTCTTTAGGTTGTTGTGCCATCCTCTAGATTTTGTTGTCCTTAGTCCTTGTGTTAAGTAGTGGTCCCAAAGGTGACTGTTCTGTTCAACCCAGTATGTTGTTACATAGTCTAAAGGCTGTGTAGTTGATGTTGGTATCAATCTGATCTCTGTCTGCTAGGGCATTAAACTAAAACTTCTCAACCTCAGCAAAGGGTATTCGTGGAAGTAAAACGACACGGCGTACTAGTTGTTGAATCATTGTTTCCACCCATTATTTTATATCTTTGATTATTGGTCCAAGTAATTATATTTTAAGAGTAATACTTTTACTCCACATCTAAAGTTTATACTCTGTTATAATAGTTTTATTATTTATATCATGATTTATTTCTACAACAGACATTTTTTTTTAATTAAATCTGACTCCAATCTTTTCATCATATTTTTTCTTTATTTTTATGTACAAATTAATGTTTTTTTTAAATAAATCTAACCCCAATCTATTTATCATAATTTTTCTCTGATTTTAAGTATATCTTTGATGAAAAATAAAAATATTATACAAATAAACAAGGTATTGTACCAATTATGTTATGCTTTTTTTAAAAATACAGGTAAATCTTAGGTGAAATTCTAATTAACCTTGATTGTTATAAAAACAAATTATTTATCAAAACATCTATTGTTATTTGCAAGTGGGAATAGAAGGAATAGTATTTTTTTAAAAGTGGGAATAGGAGGAAGACACCCCCCCCTCTTTTTAGCCCTTTTCTATTCTTGATATTTAAATCATAAATTTTAAAAATCAAACCTTCAAAGAGTGAAATAATCAAAATTGCACGTTAGGTTTAGTATTTTAAAAGTTTGATCAAATTCCTAAACTATCAATTTACAAAGTATATTTAGAATTTTGATATTTTAATAATTTGGTTAAAATTTCAAAATATCAAAACTTTAACACAATTTGAAATTTTGATATGTTAAAACTTTGATCAAAATTCCAAAAATAAAAATGTTCAAAACTTTTTAAAACTTTGAATTGATAAGTGTTACACGGACCAGAGTCGGCAGGACAATTAAAGCTATATAGTTCCATATATTTTTTAACTGACTTAATATAATTCCCTATGAACTGCATTATGTAGTTAGATGACAGAAGGCTGTAATGTTTATATTATTTGCTCGGCAAATCAGAGAAAGAATATAAGTATGTAAATTGTCAAATAACAATTATTTTAGTAGTATTGTTTTTATTATTATTTTTTTGTTTGTAATTAATATGTACTGACGGGCCCTTTAATTATTAATAGAATGATTTTTTTATATGATTTGTAGTTCAAATATTGTAAAAATATGTATTATCAAAAGGAAGATGTGTACAGTATGATTGCCAATGAGACAACTCTCCACACTAAGTTAAGAGACACAGAAATTAACAACTAAAGGTCACTGGTAATGGTAAAAGCATGAAACTTTGCACAGTGTTAGTTATGATGCTTATAAACATTTTTGGATATGGAGCCATAAAAAAAAAAATCAACAATAACCGCCAATTTCAAAATGGCTGCCAACAGTGATGAAGCTGAGTCCAAAAATATAGTATTATTTATCATAAGAAAAAAAAAGCACAAAACTTCGCATATTGCTGGTTATGATGTACTTAATATTTTCTGAATATGGAAAAATAAAAACATAATTCTATTATGGCCAACAATTCAAAATGGCCGCCCACAGTCATGAGACGGAGTCCAAAAATAAGGTATAATTTATCAATTGAAAATAAAAGCACAACACATTGCATATTGCTAGTAATGATGCGTATTAATCCATAACGAATATTGAACAATCAAAAATAATCACAAAATGGCCGACAAATTCAAATTGGCGGCCAACAGTCATTAGGCAGAATAAAAAAAAAATGGTTAAATTGAACATTTGAAAATAAAATCACAAAACTTTGTATATTGCTAAACATGATGCTAATTTATCTTTTCTGAATATGGAAAACAATTCGATAATGGCCGACAAATTCAAAATGGCCGCCAAAAGTCTTATTTTCAAACATTATATCGTGTATATCAATCAACAAATAGTTGAGTTTTGCGACAATTTTTAGATTTCAGGTCATCATCTTCGATTACATACATTTTATTTGTCTTTTTCACTTTTGTGATTCAAGCGTCACTGATACGTCATTTGTTGACGAAACATGCGTCTGGCATACAGAAGTTATCCACAAGGAGTATATCAACAAATTCACGATCATAGTTCTTGTGTAGAATATGACAAACAAAATAAATCAAATAATATTGATTGGACATATTGCATCCTATGCCAAAAAATTATAGATGAAAAACTGATATGTCCATTTGATTCTAAACGTCTCAATGTTGGGGCTGGTTATCTATCTTGAGCTGACAATATAAAGAAGTTTCAGGCATTGCGATCAATGCCTGAAGGCATTAATGCGTTGAAAACTTAGATGAGGGATCTGGAATAGAACAGTCTTTCATTGACCACAAGGCATGCTTGCATAAATCTTGCAACTCAAAACTGAACAGGACAAAGTTAAATAGAGCAGATTAACGAACATCACGTGAGAGTATAGATGAAGCCAACACATCTAAAAACCAGAGGCTCCAAAGAGCCTGTGTCGCTCACCTTGGTCTATGTGAATATTAAACAAAGGATGCATTTGAATTCATGACAAAATTGTGTTTTGGTGATGGTGATGTGTTTGTACATCTTACTTTACTGAACATTCTTGCTGCTTACAATTATTTCTTTCTATATTGAACTTGGCCTAAAAGTTTTAGTCGAAAATGTTAGTTAAAATTTACAAATTTTATTAAAATTGTTAAAAATGCACTATAAAGGACAATAACTCCTTAAGGGGTCAATTGACCATTTTGGTCAAGTTAACTTATTTTTGGGTCTTACTTTGCTGTACATTGTTGCTGTTTAAAGTTTATCTCTATCTATAATAATATTCAAGATAATAACAAAAAACGGCAAAATTTCCTTAAAATGACTAATTCAGGGGCAGCAACCTAACAGCAGGTTGTCCGATCCATCTGCAAATTTCATGGCAGATTGATCTTGACCTGATAAACAATTTTACTCCCTGTCAGATTTGCTCTAAATGCTTTGGTTTTTGAGTTTTAGCCAAAAACTGCATTTTACCCCTATGTTCTATTTCTAGCCATGGCGGCCATGTTGGTTGGTTGGCCAGGTCATGCCACACATTTTTTAAACTAGGTACCCCAATAATGATTGCGGCCAAGTTTGTTTTAATTTATCCTGGTAGTTTTAGAGGAGAAGATTTTTGTAAAAGATTACTAAGATTTACGTAAAATGGTTAAAAATTTACTGTAAAGAGCAATAACTCATAAAGGGGTCAACTGACCATTTTGATCATGTTGAATTATTTGTAGATCTTACTTTGATGAACATTATTTCTGTTTACAGTTTATCTCTATCTATAATAATATTCAAGATAATAACGAAAAACAGCAAAATTTCCCTAAAATTACCAATTCAGGGGCAGCAACCCAACAACATGTTGTCCAATTCATCTGAAAATTTCAGGGCAGATAGATCTTGAACTGATAAACAATTTTACTCCCTGTCAGATTTGCTCTAAATGCTTTGGTTTTTGAGTTATAAGCCAAAAACTGCATTTTACCCCTATGTTCTATTTTTAGCCATGGCGGCCATCTTGGTTAATAGGGTGGGTCACGCCACACATTTTTTAAACTATATACCCCAATGATGATTGTGGCCAAGTTTGTTTTAATTTGGCTTGGTAGTTTCGGAGGAGAAGATTTTTGTAAAAGATTACTAAGATTTACAAAAAATGGTTAAACATTGACTATAAAGGGCAATAACTCCTAAAGGGGTCAATTGACCATTTTGGTTATGTTGACTTATTTGTAGATCTTACTTTGCTGAACATTATTGCTGTTTACAGTTTATCTCTATCGATAATAATATTCAAGAAAATAACCCAAAACAGCAAAATTTCCCTAAAATTACCAATTCAGGGGCAGCAACCCAACAACGGGTTGTCCGATTCATCTGAACATTTCAGGCCAGATAGATCTTGACCTGATAAACAATTTTACCCCATGTCAGATTTGCTCTAAATGCTTTGGTTTTTGAGTTATAAGCCAAAAACTGCATTTTACCCCTATCTTCTATTTTTAGCCATGGCGGCCATCTTGGTTGGTTTGGCGGGTCACGCCACACATTTTTTAAACTAGATACCCCAATGATGATTGTGGCCAAGTTTGGTTTAATTTGGCCCAGTAGTTTCAGAGGAGATTTTTGTAAAAGTTAACGACGACGGACGACGACGACGACGACGGACGACGACGGACGACGGACGCCAAGTGATGAGAAAAGCTCACTTGGCCCTTCGGGCCAGGTGAGCTAAAAACTAGACAAATTTTCCGTTCAGTCTATCAGTAACCTGTCTGTGTGCTTTTTCTGTAATGAAAATGGTCAAGAAGCCCTTCACGAGTCCTGAACATTTGGACAATATACACGTGTGAGAGAATGTGCAATGAAATTTAACGACACATTGTTGCTGTCAAAGTTAAGTGCTCGTGATCTAATTGCACAGGAGGCAAAGTACCACTATAAATGTCTAGTTTCCCTATATAATCGTGCATCTCGAATTGAAATGAAAAATGATAATGTCGAATCTAAGAAAGAAAGACAAATCCATGGCATTTCATTTTCTGAACTTGTCTCTTATATAAAAAAAAAGTAAAATCACAAAAATACTGAACTCAGAGGAAAATCAATTTGGAAAGTCCATAATCACATGGCAAAATCAAAAAACAAAACGCATCAAAAACGAATGGACAAGAACTGTCATATTCCTGACTTGGTACAGGCATTTTCAAATGTAGAAAATGGTGGATTAAACCTGGTTCTATAGCGCTAACCCTCTCACTTTAATAACAGTCTCATCAAATTCCGTTACATTTACATGATGCGTTAAATAAACAGTCACAATCAATAAAATAGTCAAAATATGGGAACATCAGTCATCATCGTATAACAATTTAACAGGACACAACAACATCTACTATCTACGAAAACATGGATTGATTTGAGTGTCTGACGTCAGAAAGATTATATACGTCACATAAATTTGTCGTTCAATGTGCATACAATAGTTATCAAAAGTACCTGGACCATAAACAATTTCAAATTTTACATAGGCAATGAGCGCAGACAGGGCCAAAAAATCAAAAGCATGTAAGAACAAACCACAGAAATCAAACCAGTCCAAAAGTCATACATAGAATTTATGAGAATCCAAAACTCTCAAAAGGAACAATTCAACAGGACACAAAAACCTATCCACGAACACATGGATCTACCTGAGTGCCCGACGTCAGAAAAATTACACACGTCACACAAATTTGTCGCCCAATGTGCATACAAACAACCCTAAAATCCACATAGGCAATGTACGCATACAGGGCCAAAAAATCAAAAGTATGCAAGAACAAACCACAGAAATAGACCGAGATTCAAACCAGTCCAAAAACCATACATAGAACATATGAGAATCCAAAACTTTCCAAAGGGAACAATCCAACAGGACACAACAACATCCACTGTCCAAGAACACATGGACCGACATGAGTGTCTGACGCTAGAAAAATTACATACGTCACACAAATTTGATGCCCAACGTGCACACAAACAATTTTAAAACTCCTTCATAGGCAACGCACGCACACAGAGCCAAAAAATCAAAAGCATGTAAGAATAAACCACAGAAATAGACCGAGATTCAAACCAGTTCAAAAGCCATACATAGAATCCATGAGAATCCAAAAATTGTCAATTCCACTACGCCATCGATCGACTCCGACGTCTGTGGCCCAACGTATAAAGCAATTCACAATAGAAATATATCATAATGACATATTATAGACAAATATCATACTGACGGGATCTTTTAAAGTACAGAGTCACGTTATAAGCACAAAAGAAATACAAAGAGTCACATATACAAAACAAATCACCAAAAAATAAAAGCCAATACAAACACATTGACATAAATGAGACAAGTTCATGCGATGAGACCATAAGTGTTTACAAATTGTCAGATCTATGTAAACTGTATACGGAAAGAATCACTTTTCTAGGTGCAGATGTTTCATCTAGAGTTAATAGTGCACGACTAAAAGACAGAATCGTATCTAATTTCCCAGACTTAGATGCTTACAAACAAGGCCGTAACAACGTTCTTGCTTACAAAGATGCCATTGGTCCTGCACTGAAGAGAGTCAGCTTAGAAGACTTTGATAATGAGTTTGTCAACATATCAAAAGCAGCTACGTTTGTTCGGAAAGATATTTTCGCATCAAATTCAGAATTCAAAGGAACCTTCCCAAAGGGATGTCAGGAAGCTTCTGTACCCCCGTCATTGCTTTCTTTAATCAGTTTGATTCGGGTTGGATCCAACATTCGGACCGTTCCTATTCTCAGTCGACATTAACAATAGCACAGCTTCTGATGTATAGTTGTACAAAGAAACAATCAAACCGTCACATGAAAGATCATGAACCTCCAGCAGTTTGTGCTTATTTGGGAGTCATGATCCACTGTAAGACTAGAAAACGTGATCTAGTAAATACTTTCTTCTAACTTGGACTGTCTGTCTCCTACGATCGAGTGTTAGAAATTTCTACTTCAATGGCCAATGATGCTTGTCGTCGTTATGTTCAAGAAGGTATTGTTTGCCCTACCAATCTATTGCAAAATGTATTCACTTCATCTGCTGTAGACAACATTGATCATAATCCAAGCAGTATATCGTCAAAAGATTTATTCCATGGTACAGGTATATATTTATTCCAATATATTTTAGAGGATGCTCAAGGCGTTGTTCAAGCATTGGACAAATCTGAAACTATGTTGAAATGTCAGTCAAAGAGAGTTTCTCTTTTATCAGAGAGTTATTCAAACCTTCCACCAGCTGTACTAAGATTTAACGATCCAGATATCACATTAGTTGAAGGAGAACTTTCAATTGATATGTTCTCATTCCCAGCTGCATTAAAAGGGAAATTCAAATGACTGAAACATGTTGCAGAAAATTCAAGTGTTGGGGCTACAGTGGGTATAAATATTTCATGGTCCGCCTATCATGCTGCAGTCCTGCCAGATGGGAATAAATTACCAGCAGTGTCTGCCCTTTTACCTCTGTTTCATGAGCAAGGAAAATCTGTTGCAATGATACGACACTCATTGAACATTATTCGTAGCGCTGTTTGAAAGCTTAATCCTGGTGGAACTCCAGTTGTTGCTTTTGACCAACCCCTTTTCACGGTAGCAAAACTAATACAGTGGAACTGGCCTCAGATATATGGTGATGATCATTTTGTTATTATGTTCGGTGGCCTACACATAGAAATGGCTGCGTTCAAAGCACTTGGTAGTTGGCTTGAAGATAGTGGATGGACTAGTGTGTTAGTAAATGCACATGTTACATCAACAGGTACAGCTAATTCATTTCTAAAGGCTTCTCATGTTACAAAAACACGTAGAGTGCACCAAGTTACAGCATGCACACTTTACCGTCTATTGTCAAATGCTTAATGTCAATACAAAGATATTTTGAGGGATGATGATGTTACCTTTGAATTTGAAGAGTGGTGTTTGGAACGATCTAAAGAATCTCCTCATTTAAAATTTTGGAATATAACTCTCCGATTTGAATTGACAATAATTATATTTATAAGATCTATACGTGAGGCTAACTTTTCATTATATATTGAAGCTCTCTCAAAGATCATTCCTTGGTTTTTTGCCTTGGATCACACCAATTATTCACGATGGCTACCAATTCATCTGCCTGATATGGTTCAGTTACCAAAAACGAACCCAGAAACTCGCAGAGCATTCCTTGACGGCAACTTTGTCAACAAGACCGAGAAGAAATTTTCCTGTATGGCTATTGATCAAGCCCACGAACAAAATAATGCTTGTGTTAAAGCAGATGGTGGTGCAGATGGTAGTGCTGTTGGGTTGACGGAAAATCCAGGGGAGCTTCGTAGATGGATGGTTGCAGGGCCTGAAATTTCTAGATTGGTAAATGAATTTGAAAATGTCACTGAATGCTTTGTGAACACTAACGCATATAGTACACTTCATCATGAACAAACATTATCCTTTCAAGAATCTTTCCGAAATGACATTGTGTCTTTGTATGATGTAATTGATGATCTTGAAAATCCGTTTTTAGAGACAAGTAAGGATTTGCTTGTATTAGATTCGAAGAACATTGTTGACATATCAGTTGTTAAAACTGCTAACACAATAGAATCATTGGGACAAGAACAGTTTGAAACGTATACTAAAGAACGCATTGTTGATAGAACAACGTCTGTCTTTGATACCATCAAGAGGAATAAATTACCACTTTTTCAAACACCACCTCCTGCAAAGGACAGATCACAAGCTAATGGCTTGGAAAAGTAATTGTTCTTTATTTTCAAGATTGTATATTGCTTGTCAATCAAGAAATGGAAACCTTGACGATTTCCTCAGACATGAGAATCATGCTTTCCCTCAATCGCTTAGTCAAAATGGTACTAAACGTCTAGGAACAAAAGCTTAACTTCTTTCAAAGTGTCTGGAGAGATTAACCCCTCCAACATATGTCCAACCTGTAGTGTCTTCAGTTATTCTTGATGGATCTGCAGTTGTTAATATGCTTAAGCCTGTCAATGTCAAATCATTTAATGAAAACGCTTTAAAAGTGTTTGTACCGTATATTCAGAATATTGGAAAAAATGTACAAAGAATTGACATTGTATTTGACACATACATTGACAATAGCTTAACGGCGTCTACTAGAGGAAAACGTGGGAAAGGTATTCGAAGACGAGTTCAAGATGAAACAAATGTACCAAGAAATTGGCAGGAATTCTTACGCCTAGATGAAAATAATATTGAGTTGTTTTATTTTCTCGCTGATAAAATAACCAGTGCTGGTATCGACAATGAGATCGTAGTAACTGACAAAATCAACGCCCTTGGAAATATAACAGAACACAGCTATAAATTGTTAAGCCCATGTTAACACGAGGAAGCTGATACTAGAATGTTGTTGCGTGCCTTAGATGTTTCCCGGAAAGGCCACAACAGAATACTGATCAGAACAGTTGACACAGATGGTGTGGTCTTGTCTGTCTCTTGTTTCAATAGACTGCAAATTGAACAGCTGTGGATAGGTTTTGGCGCCGGAAAAAAACTTCCGATATATTTCAGTTCATGAGTTGTGCCATTAGGACAATTGAAATCGAAAGTCTTTCTACTGTTCCATGTCTTTACCGGTTGTGACACAGTAAGAAATCAGCTTGGGATACATGGTCCGTATATGAGGAGTTGTCAGATGCATTTCTGCAGATTATTGAGAATCCGAATGAAGTGGAAATTTTAAGTGTTGAAAGTAATAGAACGGTATCTTGTTCTTTTGTATGATCGGTCTAGTACAGCTAATACGGTGAATTAGTTAAGAAAACAGTTATTCACACAAAAGACAAGAGCAATAGACAATATTCCTCCAACAAGAGATGCACTTTCTGCAACATACGAAACGTGCAGTTTACCAAGGTAGTGTTATTTGGGCAAGTTTGAAAATCCAGGTATGCCAATACCAGATTTATTTGTTTGGCAAAAACTTGATGGTACTTGTGTACCATTCTGGTCTGTGCTTGCTGAAGCTTCAATGTCATGCTAAGAACTCATCCACTGTGGCTGTAAAAAAGGGTGTCGAGGAGCATGTCAATGCTTGAAAGCAGCATTAAAATGCACAGCATTATGCAAATGCTCATTTTTTTCATCATTTTAAACCATATTCAAAAACAAACGTCAAATTTGTACATGTTAAACGACGCCATTTTGAAAATATTATCTTTGTACCCAGGTAAAAGTGATACATTGTAACCCTTTGTCGATATCGAATGATCAGTTTTACTGCTTTGATAACTTTCTATCACACAATAATGGTGTATACATTCGAATACGGTAAAACTTAGACATTTTGACGCGCCATTTTTAATTTGGACGCCATTTTCTATGATTTCTGTACCATAAGGTTTAACAACATAATAAATGACATATCTGAATTGTATGTCCTTAAGTTTCTGACATGTTTTGGAACTCATTAGAATTGAAAGATTTCATCAAGTAAATAATGTTATACTTATGGCGGCCATCTTGAATTTGGCGGCCATACTGGGAATTTTTTTTCATGGCTCCATATCTGAATTTTGTCTATACCCTTTAATCTTACACTTTGTCAAGTTTCATGCTTTTACTATAAAGTGATCAATTATTCTGATATCCGCTGGACTAATAGCCTTCAACAATGTAACGGGAATGAGTTTTCCAAAGTTCACGGAATATTAGAAAACAGAATACGTCATTACTAATAATATAGATTTAATATCAGACAAATAGTTTTAACACGGTTTACAATGAATAATAATACTTTAAATGTTAAGAATGGCGAAATGAGACATAATGGTGGTTATAAACGTAGTATTAATAAAAATATCAACCTGAAGAAGGTGATGTTAAGTCTTTTTCTTTTCTCAATCAGTTTTTAATGTGATGTATAACAGTGACCACCAAAATTTCAAACTTATTAATTAAAAGGAGCAACCTTTCCTGTTAATACATTTGATTTAAAGAACGTTTGTAAAGGATCAAATCAAAGAAACTGCACATATGTAAATTAAAAATATGCATGACACAAACTTTATTTCTCCTTTCAATAAGTGTGAATTACCTAGACTTCAATCGTTACATTAGTATTAAACCCACTATAGAAAGTGAGGTGTCTTTCTGACTGTGTTGGGTGTATAAATACGCAGTAACGATCAGTTGCGATGGATACTTAATTTAATTATAATGCATTAGATTGAAACTGATTTGCTTTCTGAATTTAAAAAAAATCCTTGCAATGATGTTCTCTAACAAGCAAACCTTAGGCCAATTGACAACATAAAATCAGCATGTACTCAGCCACACATGGTTAAAGCAAACAAATCATAATTCTACAAGGTACATGTAAATGGGATTTTTAGTATTTGAACATTTTTATGAAAGTAGGTTAATTAAATACATGGTTATATTGACAATGTTACATCATATCAGTTTGCAAGAAACTATACTGGAAATTGTTTTTAAATTTTGTATTCATCAGATCTAAACAGTATTTGATATATTTGTTTTGTATCCTCCTGAATATAATGTAAAATTTGTGACTGGGAATTAATCAACCAATCTATATCTTTGATCCTCCTGACTATAATGGATTGTTTGCCACTGAGCATTTATCAACCGATCTCATATTCCTTACAAGGAAGATACTCCTTTCTTTTTTTTTATTTAAATCATAATGATTATATACAAAATGAAAAAGAGTTTATATGTTTGTTAAAAGCATAGAGGTATAGAACACATGGTTTTTATTTCTACTATTTTATTTTTTCAGGCTGTGATGGAGCTAGCTGTTTGATGGTGTTTGATGGAGAATTTTTTTTATTCAGGCTTAGTTTAGAACATTTTGAAAAAAAAAAGTTTGTCTTGTCTTTGTACTTGTTATATAAATCCACGAAAAAAAACCCAAAATAAAGCATTTTATTCTTGATCTTTTTTATTATGATTTAATCTTTTCTTGGCTGACATGGCATTCACGATTGTGACTTGGATGGAGAGTTGTCTCATTGGCACTCATACAACATCTTCTTATAGATATAAGAAGATGTTGTATGAGTGCCAATTGAGACAAATCTCCATCCAAGTCACAATTTACAAAAAAGAAAAACCATTATAGATCTAAGTACTGTCTTCAACATGGAGCCGAGGTAGGCTGACACTGAACAGTATCATGAATGTGACCTACCGAATTGTACTATTCACTGGATTTGTTATAGCATGAGCAACACACTGGGTGCCACATGTGGAGCAGGATATACTTACAATTCCGGAGCACCTGAGACCCCCCTAGTTTTTATTTTATGTTGTATCATGTTTACGATTGTTTGTTTGTTCCTCTGGTATTGTTCGCCCCTCTTCTATTGGAGGCCCTAAAATATGACTAATATAAAACCATTTTAATTGAATTTATATTATTGTTTTTCCTTTTGCACTGATATTAGACCTGCCCTTTTTTGGGGGTTTGGGTTGAGAGGGGTCCAATTCCTAAATTCCGAGTTTACTTTTGTTCATCTTGATTTCCATGGCATTATTTCATTGTATTTGACAATATCTCATCTCAAAGTTCCGATAAAGTTACATATTTTTATATTTTTGGAAAAATACGTTGATTGATGAATGTGTACTGTTCAAAGCAACCAGTCTGTGTGTCTGATGTGCAGATTCCCTGTATCTTAAATAAGTTGTCTAGTTTGAGCTAAAAAAAAAATAGGAAGGTAAAAAATGTTCGTCGGTTACTTGATAGTGCACTGTACACGTTATCACTCTTCGTCACTCTGCAACTTTTGTTGAACTAGTCTGGAGCCAGGATACAAGGCCAATAGATATAGGATTATTGGGTATGAGTGCCATTTTTTTTTTATATAAATAGATATGGGAAGATTTGGTGTGAGTGACAATGAGACAACTCTCCATCCAAATAACAATTTGAAAAGTAAACCATTATAGATTAAAGTACGGTCTTCAACACGGACTCTATTTAGCTCTGTGTTATCGTTGATCACTGCAGTGGCAGATCCAAGCGTAGGGTTCTCGGGATTGGAACCCCCCTCCTTTTTTGAACGATCAATGCATTTGAATAGGGACACATATATAGTTGGAATCCTCACCCCTCCCTTGTCCTAGTTTGAGAACCCACCTTTTAAAACGACTGGATCCGCCCCTGCATGCATGGCGAACAGTGACTGACATTATTCTGTATACAACTTTGGGAAGTGCTTTGAAACAAGATAGTGTAACGCCAAAATCAAACATTTTTTTGGGAATTAAAGTCCGAAACTTTGGGAGGGTTATTTTTATTACAATACTAATACCCGATAAATGAAAACCCTTATTTACTGGACGTATACACACATTAATCCCGATTTCAATTTCATTAAATTCAAAAATCCCTATGATGATATACATGTACTTCCTTCCCGAAGTCGGAAGATAGAAAAAATGATCGCCCCCCCCCCCCTTTTTTCCATCCCCATTTTCTCCTTTATGTTCTCCAGTTTTAAATGCTTATTTATTTTGTCATTTCCACCCAATCAGTTACAATCATAAACATACTTTAAGTAATAAAATACCCACTGTCCTGCTAAATATGCTCAGTTTCAGTCAAATTTATTTTTTTCAGTTTTACAATCTCAATACTATTTTCTCTGTTAATTTCCTTTTTTAATCATTCGAAAAAACTAAAAACTACAACATAGGCTTTAGTAAACAGAAAAAAAAAATAGTTTTAAAGACAATGTATCTGAGATATCAATATTTTTACTCTTTTTGTACATGTATATTCAGCATTAAGGATGAAGGAATTTTGGCAGAAAATTATTGTATTGTCATCATAGTCCGACACGTGCTAGGGGTCAAAGGTCAAATGATTTTCTGAAACCATGTACGTTACATTTTTTCTGCCATATGGTACATTCAAATAATACATTACAAAATTAATTACAAAATACTCCTATAAAAATCCCACAGAGTCCCTAAGGTTAGTTAAGAATAGTTGAACAAATCAGAACTACAGATATCAATACGGCTCAATCTATTAATGCGCCTCAAACTGAAAATCACAAAAGTAGTTCGTAGACATATAAACTATGTTTAGTGATAATGTACATGTTTCAATTTCTGGACAAGTGACTGAACTTAACCAGATGTACAGACAGCAGAGGACCATCGATTAAAGGTGTTGGAATTTCGGAAGTAGCACATGTTTGCAAATAAAAACCGTTAAAGAACTTGTTGAAACCAAGATAATCCTATCCTCAAGATGTCCCATTTCTAACGTTTTGTTATGGTGTGCTAGATTTTGAAAAAAGTCCTACTTCGTATCCCGAAAATGAGCATACTCTGTAACCCAACTTACAGGACTGCAAAATGTGTAATTTTCAACTTAATTGTGTTTGGTAAATATCTGTTGTGTATATATTGCAATAAATAACTTTATATGTGAACAGGAAAATATGTAAGGCTAATTTAAAATTTGCACTTTTTGCTGATGAAAGTTCAATATGTTTATCATTTGAACCTTTGCATATTGTTTTTATTCTAGCGTGTAAAGAAGTGCTTCTTACAGATAACTAATGTGTAGTATTATCAATGTAGGAAAAAAAAACGATAATGATAAGTCAGAGTAAACAGAATATAATAAAAAAATATATAACTGCTTCTTTTAAAAATATTCATACACGTGTCTTATATAGGAAATTTATTTCAATTTCGTCATTTTTTTTTTATCTTTTTTACTATGAATATTCCTTTATAGAATTGTTGGTTAGAGCGCAATGTATATAGTATTCAACGAATATTTTAGGACAAATGAATGATAAATGGCGCCGCTGAAGATTTCAGATGATGAAAGATTTTGCAAAAAACAAGGTATATGAAATACACCAACTTTTAAGACTTCTCAAAACATCATTTTTGATTTTTTTAAATACTTAGCCGTTTCTACCTTAAGGCAGTTGTATTTGACAAATCCATAGGAATGTTGGTCCTCAATGCTATTCAACTTCGTTTTTTATTCGACCTTCTTTTTAACTTTTTTGAAATCGAGCGTCACTGATGAGTACTTTTTAGACGAAGCGCGCGTCTGGCGTAAATACAAAATTTAATTATGGTATCTATGATGAGTTTATTTACATCTCAAAGTAACGAAATTTCTAAAAATAGTTTACAGCTACGACGATTATACATTTTCAAATTATAGCAATATTGTTGTAGGAAAAAAAACAGAAGTTTAGGGCCTATGCCATGAGTTATTAAACTAACTCCTGTATCCAAATATGTGACAATGTCTCACTTTACAAGAGCATTTATATATATCAAAGTTTAACATGCTAAAGATATGAATGTATGAATTAAGAAAAAGTCTTTCATAAACGCCTCTCGGAAAAGATATCCACATTTTTATCTTAAACTGATTATGAGGTCAACAAACGTAATACATTAGAAAGTACTGAAACGGAAAATTACTTATGGTTTACCTTCAGTGTCTTTATTATGATCGGACTTTCGCTGACCACATCTATTGGCTTTTCACCCTGACATTAAAAAATTATGTTTACTATATCAGGAATGATTATAAATGTCTATCATAATTGAAAAATAATCGGATAGAACTCTATGTGTTCGGACTAACACTTCACTGTTATATAATTAAGTAATCATAAGACGTTGCCTTTGCGCAGATAAGTTTTAGTTGAAGCACAACCAGTAATTGTTACATTATAATGCCTTTTATAATTTTATTACAGTGTGTCTGTAAGTGCGAAGTACACCTTTGCGTTATATTGTGCATTCTGTAATGCCTAGAAACAGTATTCAGAAAATTTAGATTCATGTTGTAATTCCTTATAAACACTCCTTGATGTGTCTTAAATTAAGTTTGCAAATAATACCATAGATTATATCGAAACAATCAAAACCGCAGTTTAAAAAAAATGACAACCCAGGAATAATTTTCCCCAAACTTTCCCCCTTGATAATGGTTATAATGTATTCGTATTAATGACATGTTATGGCCAAACCGCACGAAAATAGCATGTGTGCATGAAGGTTGACGTAACATTGCAAAGTTTAGTCTGTAATGTCAAAGTAAATTAAAAGAAGATTAATTAATGATCAATAACAAAGAAATATTCTAACTGGTCCTTACCTTATGGTTTAGGATATTAGGATCACAATCCTTTTTTAACAAACAGTCGACTAACTGATAGTGGCTATTTCTTGAAGCGACATGTAGCGCAGTATCTCCATCCTTTAAAAGACAATACAAACGATATTGCTGTAATGAAATCATTTGCTTTATGGTCACAAGGAGAAAGCAAATCTTTCACAAACACTTATAAACATTTTAGGCAGTATTTGGTGATAAATCGTTAGTTACTTCATACATGTCATAAACACTATATGGTATCAATACTTATGTTCCTAAAAATGTCACAAAAATAATGAACTCCGAGGAAAATTCAAAACGAAGAGTTCCTAACCAAATGACAAAATCAAAAGACAAAACATATAAAACGAATGGACAACTGATACATTTTATATTCTTGTATTCATGACTTGGTACAGGCATTTTACAGGCTCTGTAGAAAATGGTGGATTTAACCTGGTTGTTTAGCGCTAAACCTTTCACTTGTATGACTGTCGCAATGCATTCCAACATATTTAAAATTATCAAAATAAGGTTACAACAATCATCGCAGTGTAAAACAAAACAACCTATTATGACATTAACCCTTATATATAGTCAATTAAATATTGCACACGGTCAAAGATACACGACCCGGTCAAGGAGCGTACACCAGGAGAAGGCCACCAATTAATGGTTTCAAGAAATATATTGGTAATAATATTTCGATTCGTTGTCGCTGCTTTTTCTGAATTATTACGTTTACAATCCATATTCATGTTAATCAAATCGTAAACGCATGATTGCCAGTATTTATCATATATCTGCGGTGACCAATTAACTGTTTTTCATTTAATAAAACAATGGTCACTTCTTTTTCTAGTAACGTTCAATAAAGATGGTATATGTCATTTAATGAGAAATTCGTATACCTGATCAGGAACAGAGGCATTTTCATTATGTAAAACATTGGTTGATTTAACGGACGTATCACCCGATAGAAAAATATTAACACACTAGTTTCACGTGACTTCAAACTGAAAATCAGAACATTTCCCGAAAAAGTCAAAAGGGCAGTTGCAAATAAAAATCGCCCTAGTTTTGGGCTCACTGTAATCCGGATAACGTATGTCACTGGAAAAGTGCTGTGTCTAAATTTTAGTAGAGGTTTAGTAAAAGTTCATTAATTATGTTTTTTTCGATTTACTGACGTTTTGGCTCTTGTGAAATTGTGAAATTTATTTTACACGATCGCTATATAACTAGGCACATGACTTTTAAAAACATTAGAATTTATGCCAATTTCAGAATTAGGTAGGTTCGTATAGCAATTGCACCTGTCGTTTTCAATTTGTTGAACATGTAGCGGCATTATTGCCTTAAAAGGCGAAAGAACATTTTCGGATCGGCTGATGGAAAAACAGTGTTTTGAGATGGTGGACGGAATACACAAACACTTTTTCTTGTCTAATGATTTATTGAAAAGATTGCAATTCAGATTGTGTTTTTTACAGAAACATATTTCATTAGATAGAATATTTACATCTTTGGTCAAAATTTTGCATTCCACCCCTGTCCGACCCTCTGAGTATCAACCATTATATTATTCAATGTATACATTTCTTATTTGTCGCACTCCAAACATCGATAGGTGTTGGGACACGCACCCCACCTATCCCACGTGTTTCTCAAAATCCGGAATCTGTATAATTATTTAGTTTTCATTTTGCAAGTGCAAGTATATTTATAAAGTATTAGCATACTAGGTCTCTTCTTGTGCATGTATATTATGAACCATTACACATTTTAATTTTTAAAAAAATGCATTTTCCCCAGAGAACTTTAATCAGTTGCCGCAATTTTTATACGTGTGCATTTAAAAAAAACATTTCGTTGTAGAAGGGTCTAAAAACAGCACAAACAACATTTTCCACAGATACTATATTCGTATTTCGGTAAACACATTACTTCATGAATCCGTTTTTAGTTAACGGACATGTAGGTTACTTGACTTCATACAGTCTCAACGATCTGCCTCTGACAACATTTTATCGACATCGCTACGTATTCAATTGTACTCATATGCATTTTGGTCTAAATTGTTCCATTTAGCAACTTAACATACAGCTTACAAAATACTAAAATGCAATTATTATATGGAAATAGTCAAACAGCAAGTTGAATTATTAAAGGCACTGCATTTACAAATGACAAAGCATACACACCTGTTCACTGACTCGTTTGTTAAGACGATTTATAAATATATATGACAAAGAGCTAGGTAAACCCCCATGGTGTGATACAGTTTATAAGATGTTGGCAACACATGAATTTATTGACAACTTTTATTGTTAGCTAGGCCATGGGCTTATTTCACAAAGGAAACGCTCAGCTCTAAGAACTTATACAAATCATAATTTTCAACCAATTTGCAAAGCTGATGTTCCTGTGGTTTCGACAATTTCCGGTGCTGATTGCATGCTGGCACCTGATGGTCACTCAAATATTTCGATTTCCGAGAAATTGTTTGTAACTCATGCGCTAGTTTTCGTTGCTGTAGAGTTTCCAGGTCGAACAAATAATATTCAGGGGTTTCAATAGCTATGGAAGATACCAATATATGCAGTTTACCTTCATAGGCTCTAACGACAATACTTCTTCTTAAATGGCAGATGCAGAGGTTTTATGATAGGTTACCGAGAATATTTAGAGATCGTAACTCATAGACAACCGATTTCGAAAGTGACATTGGAAGACAATGAACATGATCTATGGATATTAAATACAGCAATTCATGGTAATAACAAGTAATTTAATATTGTGTAACAAGGTTTAACTTTAAGAATGAAATACATTTCCCTTTGAATAAAAATGCAATACTTTTAGAAGAAGTTTAAAAAAGTAATACGCAAGTGATCTATTAAAGAAGTTGGATTAAAGAAAAAATAATTGTCGTCTAAAATTTCTTAGTTCCTGAAAAGATGGAAAGATGGAGCTTCAAGGCCTATTATCAATTTAAAAAGATAAAACAATGTAGTGGCTTATTTTCATTTTAAGCAGGATAATCTAACATTTGTTGAAGATGTTATTCAAAAGGATAATTATATAACATCAATATAGCTCACAGAAGCATATTTAAGTACAGGTATACATAATATTTTTTTTTTATATTTTTTACCCCGCAGGTGGAAAGGACGTTTATATATACAAATGAATACAAGGTTCATTGTTCTTGATTGTCTTCTGCACCAGGAGTTTGGATTAAACACTTGTCCATGCATCTTTTTTTTACTCGACAAAATGGCATTCAATAAAATAAATTTGAAAATATGGGAATAATAGTAATATCACTTAAATACTGAACTCCGCGGAACATTAAAAAAGGAAAGTATCTAGCATGTCTAAGCAAGTGTCAAAATCTAAAGCATTAAACACAAAACGAATAAACAACTGTCGCTTTCCTGACTTGGTACAGGTACATGTATGTTTTAGTATTGCAAATTTTGTTTTAAAAAAAATGGATTACACCAAGTTGTATAGTTAGCCTAACCTCTCACTTATCTGACTCAAAGAGGCAACATTTTGATTCAAGGGTAGATAGTATTCAAAGTTCACTAAGGGGTCTTTACTTTTGCGGTCAAATTTACCATCCCTTATACATTTTTACGGACGCCATCACGATTTGGTTGATAATTTTTGTCACAGATGATATCGAATGTTTTTAAACTTATCATTCTCGTTTTCCATTAGTAAGATCTACCTTGTTTAAGTCTACCAGGATTATAAGTGTATATAAGACACAACGACTACCGCATGTGAAGCAATATATGCTTTCTTTCCATTAGAGGTGCTGGGGAGTTAGATGGCTCTGTAGTTTTGTTTCAATGTTATGTTTCGAGTACAGTTAAATTCGTCCGAAATAAAATGTGCTACGAACGCCGTCAAAAATTAGTGGACCGGTATGACATGGATCATCCTTATTTTTTTTTAAAAGCGACTACACGTGAATAACATGCATAATTAGATACTTCACAATATAATCATCAATTTGGGGATGAGTTGACATTTCATATAATGATTACTGTCAATGGATGAATTCAAGGATAAGTAATAGCCCTGTCATTTTAAACCTTGAAGTTTTCTGAAAATCCATGTAATTAATCATTTACATACCTTAGCTGGTAAATTAAGATTAATACCACCGTCGATTAGCAACTTCGCGGTTTCAATGTCCCGACTCAATGCAGCCAGGTAAAGTGCTGTACTACCATTCTATACAAAGAAACACGCATCAGTGTTAAAATAACATTTAAAGTCAAAGATTGCAGGTGATATAGATTAACTACTAGACGACATCGTGTCGTATTTGCCGAAGTGCGTAGATTCTGTAGCCGATATGATGAACAATACATATATAAGAAGATAATTTCCTATATATTTATTACTTTTACATTTAAAACAAGATATTTACTTGGCATATCCTCACATTTTTTAACTATCTTGCAAATATTTAAGAAAACAATCTGAAAGACTGACCCTGATTTTACTTCATATTCAGCATTGAAATATCTGTGTCTAAATTCGTACATAAAACAATCTATGATCTACTTGAATGTTGGTAAATGACCTGATATGAGGTTTTTATTTCATAGGTGACAAGACAAGGGAGTGATTTTGAAAAAAAGTAGTTTACCCTGTTTTGTAAATAAAAAACCAAAAAAGTCCGGACTGCCCAATGAGCATTTTTAAATCTGACATAACTGTATCTTTTTTTTTCTAAATTTCCGATTTGATAAGTATAATTTGATATTGCATCTAAAGAAGACAATAATGTGTGTATGAGTTGATATGTTATGTAACGATACCTGTCAGTGTATAATTTGGAGATTGGCGTAAACAAAGTCCGGACTGCCCAACGAGCATTTTCAAATCTGACATAACTGTATCTTTTTTTTTCTAATTTTCCGATTTGATAAGTATAATTTGATATTGCATCTAAAGAAGACAATACTGTGTGTATGAGTTGATATTTTATGTAACGATAACTGTCAGTGTATGATTTGGAGATTGGCGTAAACAAACATAAAGTTGAAATAATTCCCTTACAAATATTACAGACGCAATCATGATTAAGTGAACCGTTATGGGGGATTTGTTTAACATATGACAACTGATACAGTCGTCCGCAAGAAGTATTCCCAAAGGCAAAATGCAAAGGCATTCAATGTAAATCTGCACATGCACATCTTGGAACTATTGAACAAGTAACAAAATATAAAAATCCAGCCTTTATACTTTGTAATGTTTCCATTTTTCATCATTACTCGTAAAATCCTTCCAGGAATGCTATTATACAACGATTCTAAGTTAGTAACAGTTTATTTGTCCGGTATGTCACGAATTTCACGTTCGAGGTCTTTGGTGTTTTTTATGTTCTGAGTTCGTTTTTGCAGTTCCGTTTTAAATACCCAGCAACAACTCTCAATAATATTGAGATCGAACTCTAGCTTGCCAGTTCATGCTTTTTACACCCGTTTCCCTACGAAAATCTTGAACAGATCGGGCTCTATGAACTGGGGCATTATCATTTTGAAACACGTAGTTATTATGTGGAAAATGACAAACAACCACTGGCCACAAGTTAGTGTCAATAATATTAATGAATTTGAAGGCATTTATGTTCTCTTCAACAACAGTTATAGTTCCGACACCATGGTAAGTAATGCCTCTCCATATTATTAAACTATACTTGCGCTTAAAGGGAGGACCAAAAAAATCGTCAGCCACTCTTCTACGACCTTTCTTCAGACACTGACACGAATATTGCCAAATGGCTACCTTGCACTCATTACTTTAGATAACTTTACTCCAGTGGGCATCAGCAGTTTTATGTAAATTCCCCCTGCAATATGAAACTCGTTTGTTCCTGTTGATTTCACAGATACGATATTGTTTTTTAGTTCTTCAGAATGTAATTCACGTTCGACAGTTCGTTTAGAGAAAGGTCGATCAAGACTCTTATCAAAAATATTAGTAATTTCAGATAAAGATTGACGGCAATGTTTTTTTACACAACAGGAGAGTTTTTTCATGTCCCGGTCATGAAAGGGTTTTTGTCTGCCGGTAGTCGGAATGTTTTCTATATCATACCGGTGCTAATACCTCTTAAAAAAACTGTAAACAGTAACATGGTAAATGCCTGTCAATTGAACGATATCACTTTTTCTGTAACTTGCATCATTTAATTCAGCCAGACGATTTCCTGAGCAAATGTCCATATTTTCCCCTTGCGACCCATTTTGATAGGATTGGCTACAACGTAAGTACAGACGCCTCTGGTGATAGCAACCACCTGATTTTTTTTTCACACGATCAGTATATAGATTCATTGCCATCCCGATGATGACTTTTTAAACGACGGTCAAATCTTTTTAATTCTTCACTGACATGGCCGCCATTGTTGTTTTACGATTACTTAGGGCGAAGGACTGTATCTTCCAATTGTCAACATTAACAAAATAAACAAGCCGTCATATTTCCTTCAAAAAAATCCCACATGTATCTAACAAAACTTCTCTGTTACGGTAATTGCATAAATCTACTTAAAATGCCTAGCATTTTATTATAAATAAATGTGGTGTATTTACTTTCTTCTGATTGGTAAAAACTATCACTTTTATTTCCAATTGTTTTGTCAACTTTTAAAACGAAACGCTCCCTCTGACGTTGTAAATTTATACGCCAACATATGTGCACGTTAATATAAATAGTTTTATAAAATTATGTGAGTCTTATTTTTTTTATAGAAACTTGTTTATAAGTAATGGCAATAATTTAATTTAAATGTATTAAACCATTACATTTTAAATCAATAAAAAACGTTCATAATTAAATAAGATTACTAAAAATGTGAATGCAAAAATAAAAAATCCACAAATGACTAATAATATTTAGTAAATTCACAAAATATACTATTATACTATTATAAATATCTATGACTAAAAGCTTAGTTGCTTATTCCTTGCAGTTTGTTATTTTTATGATTTTACTTTCGTGTTATGACACATGTCTTTTAAAACTATTCGTCAAAAAGTTTATTCGTCGAATATGTGCGTACGAAGTTTTATTTCTTTATCATATTTTTGTAGTTAAACAACCTTAAGTACGTTTGATCTTTTTGTCTTGATAATAGACGCAATTAATTTCTATTCGAACGTTTTTGTGTTTGCAAGATTGTAAAAGTTTGCATGAGGTTGTGATTGTGATTGTCATTTTGGACGTCCATTTGAAGAGACATTAATTTCCAAAATGAATATTAAATGCATTAAAAATTTTGATCATGTAACATTAAAAAATGATAAATAATTCATGACATCAATGTGATTATTCGTTCACTTACCTCACTCTGTAAATTAAGATTAATTTCACAGTCAATTAGCAACCTAATGATTTCATTTTGCCCGAACTCTGCAGCCAAGTGAAGTGCAGTACTACCATTCTGTACAAAGAAACACTAATCCTCAACAACCGTTAACAAAACATTTCATGATAAAGAATGCAGCTGATATATAAACCAACGCATGACTACATAGTATAGCATTTGTCGTAGCACGTCAAACCTGTAGTCAATATAATACATTTGATGATAATCGAAATAGTATGCTTACTTCATAATAATAATAAGGTGACAATGTGTGCTAAATGTTCAAATCTCGTTAATTGATTAAAAAAATTGAGGCAAGACACAGAAACAGAGTTCCTAAAAACCAGAACGTAAATCAATAATAGAAAAAAATATAGGAAACAAACCTACCACAAATCGAAAGAGGTAATACAAATACACCAGTATGTAAAAACAAAACGATTGGATATAAAATTCAAAATATGGAGATTACTTTTTTTGGGTATACAGCAGGAATACAATCTAGATGTTTCGTAAATATAAACCAATAAAACATGTATACACAATATAAAACAAAAACCGAATTCGTGCTTCACAAGGTACTAGTAAGCCATATCAATTTGTCTGCGATAGTTTGCATTGTACATACTAATGCTCATACTAGCGTACAATGCTAACATGATAGTTAATGATCAAGTACGCAGCTGATACCACCAACCACTTGAGACAACATAGTGACGCATCCACTGTTGCAGGTAGACACATATCGATATAGGAATATGTTGTGTGAGTGCCAATGAGACAACTCTCTATCCAAACATATGCCGATATAATAATCAAATATCTATATTGGTTATTAATTACTTTCCTTTTTTCACTTGCTAATAATACAGCGACATTTTCATAAAAGATGTAGAAATCTCGTAAATCCATTGAGACAATTTAGGAAACAAACACAAATTGTGTACATTTAAACTAAGATATACATTAAAAGTAAATTGTTGTTCAGCAGTGCACTTACAAATTAACAACATCCGTATAACAATCTGGATCATTTAACGTTCTCAGAACTTATGAACACTTTGACGGTAACATGTCATTTTGCATTTTTAAGTTTTTACACTAGTAGCCAGCTTAAGGTCTGAAACGGTCATTGTTGTCTGATTAAGTCTTGATCGACTTAAATTACCGCTAAAGAAAAACGTTAAGACATTTCAGATTATAAGACACTGTTTATATATGTTGTGTTCAGTCTATTCAATCATGTCAAGATAATTAAGATGGAAGTCTCTAGCGTTAAATCAAGTATGTTAAGAAGCAACACGATGGACGCAACATGTGGAGCAGGATCAGCTTACCCGTCCGGAGCACCAGATATCACCCCTAGTTTTTGATGGGGTTCTTTGTTTTTATTGTTTTCTATGTTGTGTCATGTGTACTATTGTTTGTCTGTTTGTCTTTTTCCTTTTTAGCCATGATGTTGTCAGTTTATTTTCGATTTATGAGTCTGACTGTCCCTCAGGTATCTTTCGTCCCTCTGTTAAGACTGATTTTGGACAATTTTAGACCAATCATAAAAAGTAACGTTCAAAACTTTCAGATCGAGTAAAGATCCGTTTAGTGTGTCAAAATAATATTAGAAGTTACGCCCCTTAAAACATAAAATCATTGGTTGACTTTTTATTTCTGTTCATTTTTTATAAGGAGATAAGAACATTTAAATGTACATACATACAGTTGTATTAGTTTGTTTTGTTGAGTTAATGAATTTCTTATATGTATTGATCTACTTATTCTTTAAAAAAGTAATTGCAAATTTAAAAGGTAACAGTAACATAAAGAGTGATAACAACATCTTATAAATTTCATATGTCCAAATCACGTTCCAAGATTTTACCTTATCAGGAATGATCAACGCAAAATACAAATATTTTATCTGTCAGATTTATATCGTTAATTATGTTATGCTCTTAAGGCAGCATAAGGGAACATTGTCTCGGTGTGAACTAATCTTCTTAAACTGCTCTTAGGCCGCGAAGGGATAGTGTTAAAACTATAAATAACAAACCAGCTGAAAGAGAAGTATGTCGATAGGGTTTTACATAATAGAGAATTATCGGCTGTAAAAATGAATAAAAGAGAAAATGGAACAAAAAAATAAAGAATAGAGAACAATTAAGGTGCTTTTATATAAAGAATTGATAAAAATAGACAAAAAGTATAAAGCATAATAAAACACGGCTTAGACATTGAAGAATAGATAAATGAAAAACCCCTCCAGGTCATCACATAGATTAAAACAATATAACCTAATTTCAAGTGCAGCATCGAGTAAGTGTCTCATAACATCTGCTTGTAAATACGCTTATCCTTTCTGTCATTTAAACAAAAAATTATTTAGTATAAAATATGTATATTTGATTATGTCAGGACCTTTTATATTTAGCCGACTATATTGTTCGGTCGTCCAACATAGCTTTCATGTGTGCATCCAACCAATTTGACGGAAAGTTGTCTAATATCATATCACGTCTCCATTTTTTTCTATCGAAAATGAGGTTTGATAAGTTGGCCAAGCGATTGTACAGTAAAGGACTAAGTGTTAGTACAGTAAAGTCGCAAGCGATTGTACAGTCGATTAATTTATCCGATATTTGAAAAAAATACTATTTTTGAATCTCTCCTGGGACAAAGGTTTTTTAATTTTCAGACAGGTAAAACTATATAACAGAAATATAACTTTTGCAATTTTTGACGCAACGTTTGTATTTAAATTATAATTGCCGTTTTTATCGCTGTTGTGTGACAGTTCTGATAGATTTATTAAGAGCTCCGCCATTCCAAGGAAAACTGTTTGATGCAAACATCGTTTTGAATATTTGATTTGTTCATATATACATACAGAATGTTCAGATTACTTGAACATCTAGAAGAAACGTTATATATTTGCGTTCACCATTGGCAAACATTCCATCTTGCAACTTGTTATATTTTGAATGTCGGAGTCTGCTTGACAGTCTCAAGAATAACAAAAACAAAATGTAGAAACCGTACAGTTATGTTCCCACAAAGTATAATTATGTAATCGGGTTTTGAAGATCTCCATGTATGCCATATTTTCACTCTTAATGTCTTTCAACGTATTAGGAAATTATGTACAAATGTAAACTCCTCTGTTGTTGAAAAGAAGTAGCAGAAGCATTTGTTTTCTTCAAAATATAAATCAAATTTGCTTCTTTAGAAACAAAAAAAATGTACCTTTCAGTTTCCCTTAAAACTCTTATAACACTATTTTTTTCAAGTATTCTTTCATTAAGTTGAAAATAAACTACGCAAACCATAAAGTTCAATCTGCAAATGCATAAACTGTTCAATTGGTAACGATCTAAAGACAATCTATTACTGGATAAAGTGGATTTGACGTTGATGATTGGGAATTTGCAATAAGCCTTCGGTCACGTGCCGCCTGGCACGCGCTAATTTAAAAAGGAATTTAACTTCAAAATTATGATTCTATTGATATCAAATTTTATATTATTGAGTTATATACTTATATTTTCTTATAGCCATGTTCTTTGTCTCATATAAAATCGTTTGAATGTCGCTAGTGCATTTAATTTTCTTAGTGCCCTAATGTTTTGTATAGTCCTTTGTGGTATTTCTAAACATACAATTTAGCTGTGGTGTATCATGTTATAAAATACCCAACAATTATGATAATTATCAATTATTAAAGATTAAATAATGCAAAGAAAAGTGTCTTTAGTTTCTATCAAAATAATATATTTTTTTTTACACAAAGTTGTCGATAAATATATTTTAAATAACCTGCATTTCAATAGCATAGTATTAAGTTGTTGAAAAATCTCCTACATGTCTTAAACAAGGAATCTGTTACTCTTGAAAGCCCCTGTCCTTAATAATTCAGTTAATGAACTTACAGGGTGCACTTTGTTTATATATATGTTTCTCGAAACACGCCATTTTTGGGCAGATATTGAATATTCATAGAAAATTAATTTTGTTTACATACTGGTTCCTAGTTATGCTCTCTGTGTTCCATATCACTGAGACAGAACTTGGTAATGTAACCAGTAAATAAACACGTGCATATTGTTTACATTATAATCTGTGGTAACCTTTCATTCGAGTTAAGAGAAATAGTGTTAGTACAATCTCTGAGAGGTTAAGGGCATATAAACGTTGAAAATATGCCGCACAGTCCTTTTTTTGACCTTTCAAAAACATTGTGGTGCATATTATCTTTCAATTCTAGGATAAGCTTCATAGTAAAAGTGGAACAGTTTAATCCATAAAAGTAGTTCCTATGGGAAATTGTATTGTCAATATTTACAGAACAGCAACCTACAAAGGACATAGTCACTGAAAAAAACCCATTAACAATGGTGTCAAGGTATTCAACACAATCATAGTAAAAGCGGCAAAAAAGTATAACAAGGGTTGTGAGAAAGGACTACAAGCCATACCGGTCCAATGAAATTCAAGAAACATATGATGCACTCGTAAGAACAAGAACAGAGGCTGAATCAAATCCCAGCCATCAAACTCCAATAAAGCGTAGCAAAACACCTCAAAACAAAACCTGCATGCCACAAAAGAAGATGGAGAAAATAAACATCATCTCTGAGTATGAAAAGGATACAACAAGACTGTGACACTTAACAAAAGCTCTCAATAATGAGGGAAGTTAAGGCCAAAAGATAACACTAGAAGTTGAAGGAAAACAATCACAGGACAAGCTGCTGGAAACGCATTTGCAAAAGATCATGAAGAAGTAAGTAGTACTAACATACCAACCTCACCTAAAAAAGGGATAAGAACAGAAATTAGAGAAAGACAGAAGACACCAACACACGATATTATGCAGACTGATATCACTATGCATGAGATGAAACAATCTATAAGAAAGTTAAAGACTAGAAAGTCTGCAGGTCCAGCAAACATTACAAAGAGGTGTTACAACACTTAGGGAACTCATCAATAAATAATTTGCTGGAGATATTCAAACTCAGCTAAAGACAATGGTAAGGGACAATGCTGTAAGAAAGCAACAGAAATATCAAGACTAGGGAAAGAAAAGAACAAGTCAAAAGCCTCAAGTTATCGTCTTAATTATAAGCCTTAAAAGCAGCTGTTGTAAATCGTTGTAGCGCATAATAAACAATCGCATACACATGTACCTGGAGTCACAGTACATCATTGAAAATGAACAAGCTGGTTTTACACAGAAAACCAGACTACACATATGTCACAGGTAGACGAAGATGCCTTCCAATTATTTAAAAAAATTACTTTGGCTGTCTTTTTAGATCTTCAAAGTGCATTTGATAAGGTATTGAAAGATGAATTTTTGGAAAAATGCTCAGATATGGCATCATACAACATGTAGTACTGCAACCAGAGTTCATTTTTCAAAACTTTAATGGTCCGGAAGAATACACACCAACATTATATATCGATGGAAAGAGGAAAACGGGTACAATAAGAAAAGTTGGATCGTAAAAATCCAGAGCGGTCACAATTTTGTGAAATTGAGGTCAAAGGTCAAACCTTAAAATATCAATATTTCAACCCCAAGGACAAAAGGGATAAATTTTCTAATATTTTTTCAATAGAATGCCACAAAAACTATTCAATCATAAGCATATGCTATAAACGATGTTAAAACGACAAATTTGACTACTTATATGAAAAGATGCTATTATAAAAGGGCGTTGATTTGGAACCTTCTGATTTTTTTTCCTTTTATGACATAGCAACATAAGGAGTGGCCTTTTCACATCCATAAACTTTCATAATGTGTATAGTGTTTCACTACAGTATATTACAGAATTATTTTCTAAACTATAAAACACCAGTTTATCAAATTATTTCAATATATTTTCTATCTTTGAAAAAAACAAAATTCAAGCGCTGGAACAGTGTTTCTAATTTTGCATCTAAAAGGTTGTGTATTTTGTGAAAAGTAGTATTTTGTAATAGATAAATACATATTTTGTATTTGCAAAATCTGAACAGATTAGTTATAACAAAAATTATACCATAGTTACCCGAGGAGAATGCAAGGTTTAAAAAATACAGAAGCGTTACTTGCCTTGATTAGGCGTTTGGTTGAGTGTAAAACACAGTCAATTTGGTTCATGATCATTTTCTTAGTGTGATAATCCTGGTATAAAAATTAACTCGTCAATGTTTTAAGGGAAGGCTGAAAAATTATACAACGAAATGCCAATTTTCTAATGCTGTAATTCAAAGTCAGGCAAATTCCTTATATAACTTTTAAAAGCGACACACAATAGCTGAAGTATTCATTGAATAGGGACATGAATCAATATCTTAGTCAGCATATGCGGATTGAGTCCGCGTATTACAACACACTTCCCTTTTTTACAAGAACAAGTTCGGCACAGGACAGAATTTGTTCAAAGTAAACACAGTTTTACAGTACAAATGTCATCTGGAGCGTAAATACCGTATTGATCCGGTCAAACTCGTCAGATAAAGTTTTACCCCAGCACAGGAAACACAGGAAAAGCAATGTTAGTACAAAGTTTCGATCAATATTCGTGACCTATATTCCCATATGCATATGCATAATATATCTGCACGGCCAATCCAAAATGTAATGGGGCGAATGTTCCTACAGAAACATTTGATTTTGTGGTAGCCAAACATTTACGAATTTTGTTATCTTTAGGGACAATACACGGTTCATAAGGGCCTTTGTGTTATTTTTATCAATTAACTAACAAATACACTAAAGAGCCTAGGATCCGTGTTGAAGACCGGACCTTGACCTATAATGGTTTACTTTTATAAATTGTGACTTGGATAGTGTGTTGTATCATTGATACTCATACCACATTTTCCTATATCTATTGAGAAGCTATGCGGGCATCATTTCCATAGAAATACCCAAACGAGGACATACTTCATAAGACCAGGCGGCAGGGAAAAGTAATTGTTCTTCTTTTAATGTATCCTTTATATTATCAAACACCTTGGTGTAATTCTGAAAGTCTTAACATAGACTTCAATTTTCCTGTAGCATATATGGCATCTCCTATATTGAGTTCAGAGCTTAACTCTATATGTCATATTCCTTGGCCCCACTGTTTCTGAATTGTAAGGTGTCACAATATCTAGTTATTTCTGGAGTTTATCAGTTTGGTAAGCGTCAGAGACAATCTTGGGTAAAAGTAATCGGTATGTATGAAGGATGTGATATATATACATAAGAAAGGCTTTTTCTTATGGAAGAACATATCATCACTAACACTCGTTATCAATAAACTGTCAGCAAGTTCAAGCTCTTATTTTTCAGTAACTGTTTCACCTAATTGCACAGGTGTTGACTTCAATAAGTACTTGGTAATGCATGTATAAATGATTACTCACATTAATTAGCACAACTTAAAAGACTGTCCACATGTTGAGAGCACTTAGTTTTGGGTGGTTTTCTGTTTTTTAAAAGGTTTGTCTTTTACACAAAAAGACTGTGTTCATATTCTAACAACAAGGAAGAAACTGAGCGCGAGATAGTACAATTTTGTCAGGTTGTGAGGATACATGTCGATCAGTGTTATTACATATTTGGATTTCTGTTGTTTATAATTAAAAGTTCCTCAAGGGTGACTGGGGAAACGAAATATGTTCATTTGGTCTTCTCCCGACCGGTAGAAAAACGAATTGGGGCGTCCGTTTGGCTGTGCGGGATGTTTCAAGTTCGCAGTCACGTCTGGTTAGAATCGGGACGTTTAATCCGATGCCTCGTTTAAAGAGAGTGCCACGTTCTTTGAAAGTTACGATTTCTTGCAACAACTCTTTGGATGTGGGTCGGGGGAGCGGATCCGTAGGTGGCCTGTTGCAATGAAAAGGAGTAGGTCCGGTAAGGGCCGAATTTGGCCTCAAATTTCAGGTTCATCTGACGAAAGATTTTGAACACGTTTTAAACACTTAAGTGTCTATTTTATTTAAATCAATTAGTTTATGTGGAGGACTTTTACTGAATTAGTCATAAAAAAACCACCGATTCAACCTGAAATATGAAAAAATCTACCAAATATGCCGACAAATGTCACTTTTCAGCTGGTTTTTGACTGAATTGAAAGTGGCCGCATCCGTGGTCATCCTCAACCTTTATATATATTATGAATTATCGTAAAATACAACTTACATTTCAATATTAAGGATGAACACAAATGCGGCCACTTTCGTTTAACACGAAAACCGTCTTAAATTTAACTAAATGCTAGAATTGTGAAGTTTTCCTTAATTTAGCATGACTTAATGGTGCTAGTACTCGATATATGGGCAGTGTATTGTCAAAAACAGCCCATAATTATGTAGCAGAAGCATTTTACTGTTCAATAAATAACTAGAAGTTTACATTTTAACAATTTTGTTAAACTGCTATATTTTAGGGCCAAAAAGGGGTCTTACTGGACCTACTCCTTTCTGTCCCAATCCAATATACCATCATTTTCCAGTGGAAATCCAAGTTTTCCCGACCATCATCCATAATGGCCTCTATTATGACAAGACCTACCTATTGTTTTTATTGTTAATTCTTATCGGGGGTTTTTATAGCTGCCTATGTGATATGGGCTGTGCTCATTGTTGAAGTGGTATGATTACCTATAGTGGTTAATCTTTGTGTCATTTTGGTCTTTTGTGGATAGTTGTTTCATTGGCAATAATACCACATCTTCTTTTTTAATGACAATGTTCCCGTCCTGAACAAGCATGAAATATTTGCTACTAGGCGTTAAGCAACCAACAATCAATCAATCAATCTAATGTTAAGACGCAACAATTTTGCCTTCTGGTGCAGGCATCATAACATCACTGATTAGTCGCCCAAAAAAGGAGAGTATCAAGGGAAGTTGGTGGTAGCATCATCTTGGCACACACCAAAACTCTGCGAAACTTCAAAAGATCTCTTTCCCGACCACTTTCATGCATATTAATTGATCTGAGGTTAAACATTGACATACAATGTATTTTCACACAATATCAACTATAGTCATTAACCCGAAATACCTCTTATCCGAAGAAATTGGTAAAGTTTTATAAAAAGTCAAAATTTTGGTAAACAAAAATAGAACTTACTTACAGAAAATTCACGATAAAACTACTATATATATTCAATTAACTCAATTGTTTTTTACAAGAACAAGTTCGGCACAGGACAGAATTTGTTCAAAGTAAACACAGTTTTACAGTACAAATGTCATCTGGAGCGTAAATACCGTATTGATCCGGTCAAACTCGTCAGATAAAGTCTTACCCCAGCACAGGAAACACAGGAAAAGCAATGTTAGTACAAAGTTTCGATCAATATTCGTGACCTATATTCCCATATGCATATGCATAATATATCTGCACGGCCAATCCAAAATGTAATGGGGCGAATGTTCCTACAGAAACATTTGATTGTGTGGTAGCCAAACATTTACGAATTTTGTTATCTTTAGGGACAATACACGGTTCATAAGGGCCTTTGTGTTATTTTTATCAATTAACTAACAAATACACTAAAGAGCCTAGGATCCGTGTTGAAGACCGGACCTTGACCTATAATGGTTTACTTTTATAAATTGTGACTTGGATAGTGTGTTGTATCATTGATACTCATACCACATTTTTCCTATATCTATTGAGAAGCTATGCGGGCATCATTTCCATAGAAATACCCAAACGAGGACATAGCTCATAAGACCAGGCGGCAGGGAAAAGTAATTGTTCTTCTTTTAATGTATCCTTTATATTATCAGACACCTTGGTGTAATTCTGAAAGTCTTAACATAGACTTCAATTTTCCTGTAGCATATATGGCATCTCCTATATTGAGTTCAGAGCTTAACTCTATATGTCATATTCCTTGGCCCCACTGTTTCTGAATTGTAAGGTGTCACAATATCTAGTTATTTCTGGAGTTTATCAGTTTGGTAAGCGTCAGAGACAATCTTGGGTAAAAGTAATCGGTATGTATGAAGGATGTGATGTATATACATAAGAAAGGCTTTTTCTTATGGAAGAACATATCATCACTAACACTCGTTATCAATAAACTGTCAGCAAGTTCAAGCTCTTATTTTTCAGTAACTGTTTCACCTAATTGCACAGGTGTTGACTTCAATAAGTACTTGGTAATGCATGTATAAATGATTACTCACATTAATTAGCACAACTTAAAAGACTGTCCACATGTTGAGAGCACTTAGTTTTGGGTGGTTTTCTGTTTTTTAAAAGGTTTGTCTTTTACACAAAAAGACTGTGTTCATATTCTAACAACAAGGAAGAAACTGAGCGCGAGATAGTACAATTTTGTCAGGTTGTGAGGATACATGTCGATCAGTGTTATTACATATTTGGATTTCTGTTGTTTATAATTAAAAGTTCCTCAAGGGTGACTGGGGAAACGAAATATGTTCATTTGGTCTTCTCCCGACCGGTAGAAAAACGAATTGGGGCGTCCGTTTGGCTGTGCGGGATGTTTCAAGTTCGCAGTCACGTCTGGTTAGAATCGGGACGTTTAATCCGATGCCTCGTTTAAAGAGAGTGCCACGTTCTTTGAAAGTTACGATTTCTTGCAACAACTCTTTGGATGTGGGTCGGGGGAGCGGATCCGTAGGTGGCCTGTTGCAATGAAAAGGAGTAGGTCCGGTAAGGGCCGAATTTGGCCTCAAATTTCAGGTTCATCTGACGAAAGATTTTGAACACGTTTTAAACACTTAAGTGTCTATTTTATTTAAATCAATTAGTTTATGTGGAGGACTTTTACTGAATTAGTCATAAAAAACCCACCGATTCAACCTGAAATATGAAAAAATCTACCAAATATGCCGACAAATGTCACTTTTCAGCTGGTTTTTGACTGAATTGAAAGTGGCCGCATCCGTGGTCATCCTCAACCTTTATATATATTATGAATTATCGTAAAATACAACTTACATTTCAATATTAAGGATGAACACAAATGCGGCCACTTTCGTTTAACACGAAAACCGTCTTAAATTTAACTAAATGCTAGAATTGTGAAGTTTTCCTTAATTTAGCATGACTTAATGGTGCTAGTACTCGATATATGGGCAGTGTATTGTCAAAAACAGCCCATAATTATGTAGCAGAAGCATTTTACTGTTCAATAAATAACTAGAAGTTTACATTTTAACAATTTTGTTAAACTGCTATATTTTAGGGCCAAAAAGGGGTCTTACTGGACCTACTCCTTTCTGTCCCAATCCAATATACCATCATTTTCCAGTGGAAATCCAAGTTTTCCCGACCATCATCCATAATGGCCTCTATTATGACAAGACCTACCTATTGTTTTTATTGTTAATTCTTATCGGGGCTTTTTATAGCTGCCTATGTGATATGGGCTGTGCTCATTGTTGAAGTGGTATGATTACCTATAGTGGTTAATCTTTGTGTCATTTTGGTCTTTTGTGGATAGTTGTTTCATTGGCAATAATACCACATCTTCTTTTTTAATGACAATGTTCCCGTCCTGAACAAGCATGAAATATTTGCTACTAGGCGTTAAGCAACCAACAATCAATCAATCAATCTAATGTTAAGACGCAACAATTTTGCCTTCTGGTGCAGGCATCATAACATCACTGATTAGTCGCCCAAAAAAGGAGAGTATCAAGGGAAGTTGGTGGTAGCATCATCTTGGCACACACCAAAACTCTGCGAAACTTCAAAAGATCTCTTTCCCGACCACTTTCATGCATATTAATTGCTCTGAGGTTAAACATTGACATACAATGTATTTTCACACACTATCAACTATAGTCATTAACCCGAAATACCTCTTATCCGAAGAAATTGGTAAAGTTTTATAAAAAGTCAAAATTTTGGTAAACAAAAATAGAACTTACTTACAGAAAATTCACGATAAAACTACTATATATATTCAATTAACTCAAAAATAAATATATTCTCTTACAAAATATATATAATCACATCGAAACTATCAAATTCATTGTGAAGGACGAAATAAATGGTGGAGCTGATTGGCGGGTAGGACATTTTCGTAATTTAAAAAGGTACAAATGGTGTTTTTACTTTTGAGTTTTTGAAAAAATTGTTGGGAACTTGTCAAACAAAGTTTGCATGCAGTATCGCAATAGTATGTTTTGTCCTCTCAAATGTCAAATACTGAGACCCGACGACAATTAAAATATATATGTTATTCTATCATTTAAAACAATTTTTAGCCGTGTGTCATTCCGGATCATTAAACTCTTTAACTAAGCGTATTTTTCGATGTCAGTTGCAGTACTATCAGTGGAAGAATGTACCAGTGGACAAAATGTTACTTGAATAATAGAAGAAATAGAGTTTTGGTAGATGGGCAATGTGTACATAACGTACTCTTAAAACAAGGAGTCTCAAAAAGAGGAGTGTTACCACCAACTCTATTCATAATCTTTATGAACGACATAGTACCATAGCTATCAAAAGGGGTATTTTGTTCGCTGGGGCTCAGAAGAGTATGCATCTACAGATTAATACAGAATACAATAAGATTTAGATATGATAGTCACATTGGCAAAGCAGTGGTGTGTCACCATCAACAGAGTAAAAATAACAGATACACGCTTCACACTCTCTCCAAAAACTCAAACTGTCAAACTGATTTTAGATGATACTCCACTTAAAATGAAAGACCAACAAACATACCTTGGGGTAATTTTTGACAAAAGAATGACGTGGATGCAAGATATGACATCAGCTAAAGCTAAGGCTAGGAGAAAATTGAACATCATGAGGAAACAAATGGAGTGCAGATTAAACAAATCTTGAAATCTGCCTACCAAGGAATTGTACCACCACACCTTGAATAGAGATGTAGTGCTTGGAAGAATGCAGTCAAGCCTCGCCATCAGACTTAAGACCAAGTTCAGAATCAGGCATCACAGGTGCCATGAAATCAACAACAGTAAAAAAGTATGGAGGACATAACAAACATACCACCACTATTTAAGAGAAGGGAGTACACATCCATGATACATTTATTACTTATTACTCACAAAGGTTTACAGACTAGTAATGTAAAGAAAACACTGACAATATGTATGCTTGAAGAACAGTACCATTCATAAATCTTGGTAAGAGTATATACATATGGGTCAGCAACAAATGCCAAAACAAATGGAGGGGCTGGTATATACATTAAGTACCCCAATGGAGATCAACAATCAGAGGCAATACCAACAGTCCTACATTGTACAGAAGAAGCCATTACTTATGCTGCAAGCTCCATCAAAAACAAAATCGATGATACATCTCAAGTAGTATTCCTGACTGATACCTTCTTCGTTCCACACGCTTTGAAGAATGACAATTGCAACTTCAACAAGCGTTATGCAATGTCAAAAGTCAGAGAACATTAATTCAGTGGATCCCTTCACACTGTGGAGTTTGTGGTAATAATCAAGCCGAAAGATTAGCAAAGTATGATGCTGAACAAAATCAGGAAGAAAATCCAGTCAGACTCAACCAACATCTACGCAACATCATGAAAGTTGTTCCATCTCCAATGTGGCCTTGTAGAGAGGCAGAAGACAACATCCTAAAATCATGCAAGACTCATCAGGCATTGAGCAATAGTATATGGCACTCAGAAACACCTCGAAGAGCAGCTATACGGACCAGTGGATGCCCTACAGAAGAACGCCAGATTAATTGACGAGACCGGTATTCAAGTGTAAAGGCGAACGATCAGAAAAAAATAAATAATTTGGTCGTTCTGGTTTTTTTTTTGGTGTAAGAAAGACGCATTTCAAGAGAGTTATCGACATTTTTTTTTATATGTATAAAATGGTAAATATAAACTGTCAACTTAATTTTTAAAATATGCTTGCCTTTTTTTTAAATAATGTTTTATTAAATGTAATAATTTAACTCGGTTTAACCTTATATAAAAGTTAAAATACGAAACTTTATTCATTTTTCGTCCATAAATGTGTAGATATTCAGTTGGTTTATGAAGATCCGTGTCGGTTGACTGCTAATATGGGGACGAAGTCCCAAATTACGGTAGAAAAATCAATAAAAAAAAAAAAAAAAAAAATCGGGAAAATTTCAAGAATTTTCCATTCTACTAATGAACTCAACATCGTTAACTTTTTTTTCAGATCTACTTCCTGTTCCGGTTTTCCCCGCATTTGCGCAGATATCTGCCTTGTTTGCATGAGACTTTGACAAAAATATATATTTATCTGTCTAGTAAAATATAAGATTGGATCTCAATACAAATTCAATTTTAATAATTGTTTAATATGAAAAAAACGTTACCTGATGAAAGCGTTTCTTTGTTTACATCGAATATGACGTCATAACTTAAAAAACCTCACAGCTATTTTCCTAACAACAGAACCAAAATCGGGAACGTTACGTACGGTATTTTGGTGTCTTTTATCAACATGATTGAATTAAACAAAAATGATACATACAGACTTCGTCCCCATTCACAGGTTATGCCTGCCTCATATTATTATCCGTTTATTACAATGTAAATAACTTTCATCAATCATCTGTCATCTGTCAAAAATTTCAAAATATAAAGTGAATTATTTACTTAACATATACGTTTAATCACCAAATATAGATACGAACTATTATTCTACATTAGAAACACACAAATGTTTAAGAACATCTTTAAAATATATTACTGGTCATTATATCTTTAGAGGCGGAATGCATACATACAGGACTACTTTATGTCAGAAAGCATGACACATTTCCGGTTACAACAATTAATCTTTTCTCACAAAACCAATGAAGTGTAAAAGATTCGATCTAGAAAAAAATGAATTGTTTTTAAAGTTTGCATACTTTATTTAATGCAATATATATACAGTCATATTAAAAGACCACAAAAGAATATCATCCAACATATAGAGATTGTATTCGTAAATAGGGAATACCCTGATAAACAAACCAGATACAGTGTTGCCTGTTTTTTACAAAATATTTAAAATCTCAACACGACTGAACACGATCTTACAGCCTCTAAACAGGTTTTTTACATGTGGTCTTATTTGATCTGAACGTGATATAGTCAAGTCTTATTTGAATGCTAGAAGAATCTGTCTTGTTCATCTTGACACGAATGATCTGACTGAACACAATATATCTGAACAGAGTCTGAGTGTCTAAACAGATCTTTACGTTTTTCCCCTAGCGGTAAATTAAATAGACTAAGACTTGCTCAGACCAAATTGACCATTTCAGACTTAAATCTTGGTACGAGTGTTAAGGTGTATTGAGAATAGAAACACAGACATGGATTTAGAATTGATAAGGTACATCAGAAAGCATTCATTTAAAAGTAACAATGTACGCCAAAAAGGGTGATAGCTTATGGAAATCCTGTTTTATGTATTTATTTTTAAGAGGCAGACACTGATTCTACCTCATATGCAGCATTGCAATTATCTGAGTCAAAATTCTCAAGAATAGGAATATATGAAGTGCTTGACTTATAATAAATTACCGAGAATGAGGTATTGAATTCTTAGGTGAAAAGACAGGTAAGGGATATGAGGTAGAATAATGTACCTTGTATTAAAGAAAAATATGAGCAAGTACTCTAGACATCCAATAAATATTCCTTAGTCTAACATAGCTTCATCCTTTTTTTTTTAATTTCGACTCGATAAGTGTAATTCGATCTTAGCCAACATGACAACATTAATTTAGGTATGAGTTGATACTTAATGTTATGATTATTGTCAGTGTATACTCAAGGTATGATTTCGAGGTTTGCATACACAAACGTAAAATTGGAGTCTTTCATTTTAAAATGTAACATACGCCATCACGACTTTTTGGACCGTTTTGGTTAGTTTCTGTCACAAATGACGACGAATATCTTTCAACACGAACAACATAAACAATCGGTCTTGTTCAACGAAAACTGCCTAACCTAAAAAAAAACTTATATGTTACAGGAGTTGCATACAATTACTGAGAATAACTAGCCGTTTAATTTTGGGTTAAATTGCTGAAATGTGTATGCAAAAATGACAAATCCACAGATTGACTGATAATTTTCAGTTTTTCATAAAATAAGATACCTAAGAAGAATCCCTATGTCGCTAATTCTTTTGTAATCTGTTTTTTGTTATGATTTTTCTTTTTTGCTAGAACGCATGGCTTTATAACTTCAGTTTATTAGTCAAATATCTGCGAAGGACACTTTATTAAAACTACGTTAAGGTAGTACCCAACACTTCACTAAAACGTATTTGGCTCGAACAATTTTGACAAAGTATTTACTTTGCCCTTCGACAAAAATATAAGAAATTGAAAAAAATTGAACCACACAATTTATCATAAAAATTAAACTGGTTATTTGGCAGTTTGATAGCAAATCTATGAGTTTGACTGTCCCTCTGGTATATTTCGGCCCTCCTTTGACAAATACTGATTTTGATCATTGAGAAGTTTAATTTTCCCGTACCAACACAACGTAATTAAAATATTCATCTGACTATACAGAGTTATTTCCGTGTCGTGTTAAGTACCACCTTAAGTACGTTTTTTTTCTCGAGAAAATAGAAACAATTTATTCTTATTAAAAAATGTACAGATTATCAAGATAATCAGCGTTGGCATTTGAATGTGATTTTGATTGTCTATTTTGAAGTTCAGCAATAATGAAAATACATTAATTTCCAAAATGAAATTTTAAATGCAGTTAAAAAATTATTGGTCATGTCATTTCAAACATTGAAATATGATTTGCGAAATCAAGGTGATTCGTCATTCACTTACATTATTCTGTAAATTTACATTAACACCACGGTTGATTATCATCCTAGCGATTCCTGTATTCCTTTTACATGAAACTGCAGCCAAGTGTAGTGCAGTACTACCATCCTGTACAAATACACATTAATAAGTGTAAACATACCATTTAATAATAAAGAACGCAGCTGATAATTAGACTAACGCATGACTACAAAATTGCTATACAATTTTCATTTGCTAATAATACTAAGGTGATAATTTGTGAAAGATGCTCAAATCTCGTTAATCCATTGGAAACAAATAAGGCAAGACACAGAAACAGATAATATTTATAGTTAAAAGTAATTCACAATAATATTTAAAAAAACAAATCATCAGTTTTTCAAAAGGTAAGCAATATAAATCTGTTTACAAAATGTTTCTTTCTGAAACGTTTAAGATGGTACATAAATAGGTATATTAAGAATAATTCTACCGCTGATTAGCAATCTTGAGATTTCAGTTTGTCCGTTCAATGCACCATCGTGACATGCAGTACTTCCATTATGTATAAAAAGAGGCATAATCATGCTACCATACCATTTAATGAGTAAGGACGCAGCTGATATCATCAACTAGCATGAGACACTATAGTGTCGCATTTATTGTTGCCAGTTGACACGGATGCCGATATATTAATCAGAAAACTATATTGGTAAATATTTTCTATCATTTTGTCACTTGCTAATTATGATACGACATGTTCTTATAGATGTTCAAATCTCGTTAATCGATTGAGACAAATTGGGCAACAGACATAAATTGTGTATATTAAAACCAAGATATAAATCAACATTATAAAATAATGATAGTAAAAAATCATTAGCACCTACTTCAAAATGGTTTTTTTTCCAAATTAATTTTAGCATTGAAATTATACTACGGAAACTACAATTGTTTAACAATCTGGACCATTTAACGTCCGCAGAACTTCTTTCTGGATATTTGGAATTACAATGCAACTTTGACGGTTACATGTCATTTTGCATCTTTTGAGATAAAAACAAAACTTGATTTAAAATGTAGGAACGACATCAGAAAGGCGTGAATAAAAAAGTAACAATGAGCGCCAAAATGAGTGATAGCTAAATGAAATCTTTGCCAGATATTCATGTTTTTAGAGGCTGACACAAATCACTTTTGGAATTATTTTTGTCGTAACAATCTGCATTTTAGTGGACCGTCAAAAGTATTTTGATTGATGACTACGGATATTTTCCAATTGTCACCATGTTCAACATTAACAAGCAGTCGTATTATCCTAAAATAATACCTAATAAAAATATGTATGTTACAGGAGTTCTTTAACATTACTTAAACAAACCAGTCTTTGATTTGTTTTAAAATTATTAATATGTTTATTGAATAATTATATATCCACCGATTGACTGATGATGTTTAGTAACGATAAATACAAATGATACCACAGATATATATTACCAATTCCCGTGTTTAGTTAGGTACTTTTATAATTTTACATTTTTTGCTAGAATAGATAGTTTTTAAAACTACAGTTAATTCGTCAAATATATGCAAAGACAGTTGTTTGTCTTTACTAAAACTGAGCAGTAAAACTACGTTTAGTATTTTTATTCTATTTTTCGTGAGAATATACACAATTAATTTTTATTCGAATATGCACGCACGATTGCTAAATACAAAAAAACAAGAAGCTGTCACAACGGCAGCAAACTGGATTTATTAGCATTTATTTGTGTCCTGGCAATATCACAAGAACCATTACTGATGATTGGTGAAAGTGAAAATCGTCAAAATCAAATTTGACCTCTAGTTTGTCATCAGTATCAACATATTAAAATTTGAAAAGCTTAGATTGAATGGTTCGTGAGTAAATGCAACAACGTGAATGGAAACACCATTTTACGATCCTTCAAGAACCATAACTCCTGACCGGTAAAAGTCAAAATCTTCATTATTGAACTTGACCTCTATTTTGTCATCAGTAACAACATATTAAAATTTGAAAAGCTTTGGTTGAATGGTTCATGAGAAAATGCACGGACATGACTGGAAACAACATTGTTCAATCTTTCAAGAACCATAACTCCTGAACGGTAAATGTCAAAAATCGTCATTATTTAATTTGACCTCCATTTAGTCATCAGTAACAACATATTAAAATTTGGAAAGCTTTGGTAGAACAGTTCATGCGTAAATGCACGGACACGACTGGAAACGCCATTTTTCAATCTTTTAAGAACCATAACTCCGGAACGGTAAAAGTCAAAATCGCCATTATTGAACTTTACCTACATTTAGTTGTCAGTAACAACATATTAAAATTTTCAAAGCTTTGGTTGAACGGTTCATGAGTTAATGCACGGACAACATTTGATTGCCGCCCGTCCAACCGACCGCCCGCCCGCCCGCCCGCCCGCCGAGCATTCCCAAATCAATAACCGACATTTTTGTCACAAACATCCGGTTAAAAATGAAGTAAAAATTGCCATTGAGATAACTCTCAAAAAGAGACACAAAATGACACAAAAAAAGTTTGAAATATTTGTAATTGAACATGTTGACGTCCAGCATCACTGACGTGACATAAATTCCCCAAATGTATATCAATTCTAGTTAAAGAGTTATTGGTCATGTCGTATCAAACATAGACATCCGTATGGTGAAATCCATGTGATTAATTATTCACTTACCTCGTTCTGTAAATTTATATTAATACCACGGTCGATTAGCAATTTTACGATTTCAGTTTGCCCTTTCAATGCAGTCAAGTGAAGTGCAGTATTACCATTCTGTACAAAGATACCATGCAGTGTTAACATAACATGTAATGCTAAAGAATGCAGTTGATATAGAAACTAACGCATAACTACATAGTGTCGTATTTATCGTAACACGTCGACCCTGTAGACAATATAATAATCAAATGCATATATCGAATATTGATTGCTTTCAAATTTTAAAGAAATATATAAGGAAAGAAACGAAAACAGAGTACCTTAAACATGTTAAAAAAAACCAAAAGGTAAATTCACAATAGAAAATAAAAACAGAAAACAAATCATCAACACTTACCATTAAAGGAAGAGGTTACCTACATGATCCGTGTTTATTTGCCTATATTTCTTTTTTACATTTTGAATTCTCAAAAACAAAAGACGAGAGTGTTTGCATTTTTTTTTTATTTCTAGAAAACCAAAATGAAAATCAAAAGTGTTTCCGTTTTCGTTTTTGATTGAACTTATGCAGAGTTTTGTATTTATTTTAATCATTTCTAGATTTATAATGTAAAATGTTTTCCTTTCTTGTTTTAAAATCATTGATAGTAAATATTGCCAATGTTAACATCCCGGTGTTTTTTTAATATAATGTAGACAAAATTGACCGTATGACTTCTGAAGTGAACAACGGTTATAAAGAAATCAAAGATGTTTAAATGACCTTGTTCATATCTCTGATAAAGAATTAATTATAATGTTTAAATATTAAACGGATCACAAATTTAAATTGTACAACATACTAGTATATAAAAAAAATGGTACACATAAATGTATTGATGACACCATCACACTCAGAAGGGAGGTCACTACTTTTCAAACAGACTAGAAAACTAGCCCGATAGTTTAAGTATAAATGCACAGCGGTTGTCAGATCAATATTATTTTAATCAAAGAAAATATCGACGGTTGCTGAAGTCTTTATCAATCTTAACAATAAAAGTATAAAGGATAAGTGATCTTTACTTTTAAGTTCAAAGAGGTTGTTTGAAGATGCTTATACGGAGAGGCGTAATTGTCTTTTTTACAAATTAAGCAAACTATATGTTAGCGTGGGTTAGGTTCAATGACTACAGAAAAACTGGGGACAAAAAAACGCAAAACGCATTATAAATGTATCATTCGGACCCTTTCTGCATTTTCAGCGCAAGTTTTTTTTTAATTTATTTTAATATATTCTTGACTCAGAGCAAAATATATAGATACAGTGAAAAACGTTCAGTAATAACTTGTAGGAACAAAATTAAAAGTCCTAAGTCAGGAATATGATGCAAAGTAGTTGTCGTTTGTTTATGTAATATATACGTGTTCTCGTTTCTCTCGGTTTACCTTTTTTCAAATTGTTATTTAGATGGAGAGTTGTCTCATTGACACTCACACCACATCTTCCTATATCTATATGTAAGATAAAGAAAAAAAACTGGTTATCCACATAGTGAAGTGTGTGACTATTGTTAGTTTATAAACATATTTATTGATAGTGGATTGGAAATTTTCTCCCCAGAACGGAAAATCGAACTAGAAAGTTTTGTTTTTGTTGTCAGTTGCATTAATCTATGTGACTATGGTATAACGAGTATGAATAATCCGGCTCCTCGTTGAAGTCCAGTAGCATCGTAACTTCTTAAAACATCTTTCGAACAATACCTGAGCATTGGTCGGAATGTATAATTGCCAACCACACATGACCGTTCTTCAGTCGTCGTAGATTTATTCCAACTTGAAGTCTGATTGAGTCTACGACAAGCAGAACATATAAAAAAGAAGATGTGGTATGATTGCCAATGAGACAAATATCCACAAAAGACCAACATGACAAAACATTAACAATTATAGGTCACCGTACGGCCTTCAACAATGAACAAAGCCCATACTGCATGTAGTCAGCTATAAAAGGCCCCGATAAGATAATGAAAAAACAATTCAAACGAGAAAACTAAATTGATACGATTGAATATTGAAGCTATAGTCATAAACAATGATAAAGATCGATTACTTGATTGGTGTTAACCGTTAACGTTGACGCAGAACAAGAACGCGAGGGCTACTAACAAATATTTCTACAATGTCAACAGTTTTACACATTTACACTCACAAACACATAATGATTTCAAAATTTATTAAAAGCATTTTTTTACACTTTGTTTTATGTTGTTTAAAATATTATTTAGACTTGCATTTATATGAGTATATAAAATATAAATGTATAAACCAAGCTACGTCAGTTTATATCTTGTTTCTCGACCAAATATACAAAAGGTCAGGAGAGCTACTTTCTTAAATCAGTTTGACTTATAAATTTTCTATATAAAGTAAAGGGACAATGCATGGCATGGAAACATCACCAAATCACCGTATACAATACTCAAAAAGACATACAGATTTTACCATTTAGTCATCGACTACCCACCCACAGGCCTTGAGCTCTGGGTTACGCAAGTCCAAGGGCACATCAAATGTCAAAATATCTCATTTTCACTGGGTGACCTGTGAGAAAAGCATTGAAACTTTCCAAAGAAATACAAATTTCACCGACGCCCCCTAAACGTTTTAATAACATGATGTGGTATGATTGCAAATGAGTCAAGTTTCCCCCAAAGATGAAATGAAGTGGAGGTAAGAAATTATATATAGACAGCTATGTTACCTTCGACAATGACAAAACAAGACAGTAGTGTCGGCTACAATACTCCATGGAATGAAAGATATGAAACAGTTCAATTGAGAAAAATAACGGCCTAACTTTTAACAAGCTAAATTACGGACAACAAATATTACAGACATGAAATAACGACGACCACTGAACAACATGTTCCTGAGTCAGAGCAGACACATGCAATATGTGGCGGGGTTCAACATGTTTGTGAGCGCTAAATCCTCCCCTGAATCTGGGACAGTTTTGACAAAAGAACAAACTATACAAATCAGAGGAACATGACTTGACGCATGAAATCGATACAAAACAGAAGAAAGCACATTTAACAAAAACACATACCGAATATGGCAGGGTATTTATATACATAATTTTCAAACGATCCAAGTACTTGAGTACTGACCGCAAATTCTTTTGGATTGTCAGTCACATCTCTATACATTAAAGTAAGGTTAATGCACAGATATAAAAGAAAAATATGAGACAATTTCGTCCGTGTATAATGAATAAACGACAGGGAATTCAACCTCAACATAATAACTATTATATTGTACTAATACAAATCGGTAAACATTGCTTTGTTGGTGTTTTTATTATAGTAATATTGGTATTTTACAGTTATATTTTATCCATTTATATATTATTTTATTTTATTATATTAATGATGAACAGTCCAAGTGCATGGTGGACACTCTCCTGTAATAAATCGTTTTTTTTTCAAATATATTTGATTTGAGTAGGTATTCATATTTCTCCGAAAACGTTCCATGCAGAGTTCTTGGTGCTTGGGATAGAACATGGACCGATGTCTCTGCATGGGAGATTGCAAACATTCTATAAATATTCTTTCGCTTGGGTTAGTACTATTTTTCTGTACGTGTACATAGATATTAATGATTATTTAATAGCAGTTATCAAAGGTACCAGGATAATAATTTAGTTTGCCAAACGAACGATATCTTAGTAATATGGGTTCGAATCCCGGCGAGGAACAACAATTAATAATTTGAGAAAGCAAATTAACAGATCTAACAGTGTTGGGTTTATATTTAGACGAGTTGTATATACAGAAAGTGCATAGCCATGTTTCACCATCACTGCTTGTGATCCAATGAAAAAAATCTGCTGTTGAGTTGTCACTTGTTCAGACTTACTTATACATACAAATATGTCTGTGACCGAAGCTTACATTAATTTGTAAAATCCTTTGGAATAGATACATGAACTTTAGCCTAACTTTTGGTCTTCGATGCTGATCAACTTTGAAATTGTTTTGGCTTTCAATTTTTTTTTATCTGGCCGTCACTAGTTGCTCTATTGTGGACAAAACGCACTCCTGGCGTATTAGATTTTAAACCTGGTGCATTGTGTTAGCTTTTATTCGTGTGTTTCTTTGTCAAATAGGTTATCCTATATATTTGTATTGTAGTCCTGCAATGTTGTGTTGTCATTTGGTCGGAGACCACAATTAATTTGTAGTGCATTTCTTTTAGAACATAAATCCTACCTGCGCTTTCTCAATGAAATTTTTACAGTGTGTTGTACTACTTTTTGGACAAATTATATCAAAATTATGGAAAACTTCAACGCCTCTAACTCAAAATATGGACAGTTTTGTGTTTAGAGTGTTTTGAAATCTTTTTACAGCCTCCCAAGTGCTTATTTTTAACCTTTATCAGCTGGACCAATTCACTTCTTTCCTGTAAAATTCTGGACCCAAATTTGTTTACAGTGTAATTTCACCCCCTTCTTACAAGTTGAGGCATTAAACATGGAGAAATAAATTTGGAAGGGGTATACAAATTATTGGCAAGTAACCCACTGTTAACACTAGGGACTATATTCGTGAACAGCGAAAATCAAGGGACGACAATTGTGGTCTCGGACCTAATAGGATAGAAAGAGTTGAAAAATCTTTAAAAAACTTGGTATGACCAAAGCTTAATAAATTATAACACTTCTTGCAAAGTTTCATAACAATAGGATATATATTATAGACAATATGTTTAATTCTATACATATCTTTGCGTGTTAAATTTTGACGTTAAAATCGAAAAATTTCAACTATCAACATTTTGGGCTTTGAAAATTAAAATATTGCAAAAAAATACTTTTTAAATGCTCTAATATATCATTTATTATATACTAAAAGCAATAGAGTACCCATTTGATTTATCATTCTTAGCATAGTTATTCAAAAGTCAAATTTATATCAGCCTAGGCCTAAAAATTGAGGTTTTTCAATGAGAGGGGGCCCTACATGAAGATGTAATATTTTCCAACAATTTCAAATTTGTGAAGCTTTTTTGGTTATAAATACTACTTACATATGTATTGAATGTACTTTAAATGGAAAGAAAAGTTACAACTAACATATCATATTAGTTTAAAAGGGTATTAAGCCAAGTAAGACTGGAAAAAAATAAGGGTCAATTTAGGCCGTGCCACATATTTACATAAAAAATGCATATTGAGGCTATAAGAAATAAAAAACAAATGTGTCTTTTTTATCATTTCTATACTCATGTGACATGATAAAACAAATCTGAGCACAAAAAGGCTCTTGCAATTAACTTGTATTACAGACAGTATGGTCTGATACAAAAGATGTTTGCCTTTTTAATGAAAAACTTGAATGCAATTTTAGTCTCAACAGGCTTATATTTAAACCACTTGCTATCCTACAGAAGAAAAGAAAGATATTATGTGAAATGGAACAGGTACAATAGATAGTGTTAAGTGCTTTTGATACAAATTTAGTGAGGTCTTTATTGTGGACTTCAAATTTTATTTACCAAGAACCCCACTTTTGACTTCATCCAAACAGGGCGTTAGACAAGGGTCATTTATACAACACAGTTTGTACATATTATCTGAGATAATCTTCTTTTCTGTAGATTCTGAGTTCATAAACAAGTAAAAAAACTAGATAAAGGCATAGAAAAACAAGTATTGACACATGAAAGCCTGTCAGATAGAAAGTCAGGATGCCATGAATGCATCAATATTGAAAAAGCCTTAGAATGCCTATGTTGACCATAAAATGCCAAGATTGGTCATTTTTGCAGAAATTCTATAAAATAAACGTTTGAATCCTTTAGTTTCATGCTATTTATCAAATTGACACCACCAAATCATTTAGGGAAGTTTCCAAAGTACATATTCTTTATGTACATACTTCACCTCTTAGGTCCGAGACCACAATTAATGTGTAGTGCATTTCTTTTAGAACATAAATGAAAATTAAAAAAATCCTACCTGCGCTTCCTCAATGAAATTTTTACAGTGTGTTGTACTACTTTTGGGACAATTTATATCAAAGTTATAGAAAACTTCATCGCCTCTAACTCATAATGTGGACAATTTTGTGTTTAGGGTGTCTTGAAATCTTTTGACAGCTTCCGAAGTGCTTATTTTCATAAATGAAAATTAAAAAAATCCTACCTGCGCTTCCTCAATGAAATTTTTACAGTGTGTTGTACTACTTTTGGGACAATTTATATCAAAATTATAGAAAACTTCATCGCCTCTAACTCATAATGTGGACAATTTTGTGTTTAGGGTGTCTTGAAATCTTTTGACAGCTTCCGAAGTGCTTATTTTCAACCTTTTCCAGCTGGACCAAATCACTACCTTCCTGTAAAATTCTAGACCCAATTTTTTTTACAGTGTAATTTCACCCCCTACTTACAATTTGAGGCATTAAACATGGAGAAATAAATTTGGAAGGGGTATAAAAATTAATGGCAAGTAACCCACTATTAACACTAGGGACTATATTCGTGAACAACGAACAACGAACATCAAGGGACAACAATTGTGGTCTCGGACCTAACTTGAATGTTATATTGAACATGGCCATTAAACGGGAGGTTTGGCATGCCACCAAACCAGTTTCAACCCACAAATTTTTCTTTAAAAATACCATGTACCAAGTCAAGAATATGGTCAGTGCTATTTCATAGTTCGTTTCTGTTTGTATAACATTTTAACTTTGCGTTTCTTTTGAATCGTTTGCTTCCTCTTATATTTGAGTATACATTCAAATTTTTACAAGACGTGTCACGTACTTTTCTATCCCTAACTCATGTATTCAGTTTTGGTGTTTAATGTGTTAATCTCATCGTGTTTTGTCTAATGCTTAGTTTGTTTCAGTGTGTGTTACATTTTAATGTTGTGTCTTTATTCTTCTATCATATTGTCGAAATTGGCATCTGGTGCAAGAAAATTGGCACCGTTAATTTTATTACTACCACTGGGTCGATGCCTCTACTGGTGGACTATTAGCCCAGTAGCTAGTACTTCGGTACTGGCATGAAAATACGGATTGTTTGTGTTATTAAAATTTGCTTTTACAAAAATATTAGAAGTTATTATAAATTAAGGAATGTATCTCCCTCATGCAAATCTCTGATTCCTTTCACGGATTTGGCTATACTTTTTAGACATTTTGGATTATAGCTCTTCATCTTTTATATAAGCTATGGATTTCAAATATTTTGGCCACGAGCATCACTGAAGAGACATGGATTGTCGTTATGCGCATCTGGTGCAAGGAATTTGGTACCGTTAATTTTATTAAGAAGAATTCCAGCTCTAACACAAGTTATTGACAATTCTGTGATAAGAGGGTCTAACATTCAGTTAAGCGTTAAGCGTTTTATTCGTCGTATGGTTAATGGTATGGTTAAATCGTTTAGCGTGTCGTTAATCGTATGGCATGTGATATCGTTCAGCGGTTCATCAATCGTATGGTATATCGTTTTGTTAAGCGTCTGATATATGTTAGGGTTTAATTCAGAAAGGTATTTCAATTATTATTTTGAGTTAATATAACTATGTATAAAAAGATGCGGGATAAAACAAAATTATAATTGTTGATTAAATTAAATCTCCAACTAATGCCATTATGGCATATATATATAAAACGAAGTGGAAACGTTTCCTCCCATCACATTCGCGATTAAAGTCTGTGTCTTTCTCTCTTTTTCTCCGCCACAAAATATTTCTCTGATTCAAAGGACACTATAAATTATATATGTTCTATGAATGAAGATGCATATGAGTTACACGTTTTATATCTAAATGTATTAAAAAAAGACAAGGCATCCATAGTATTTGTTCCCTTCAATGTCAGAGTCTAATATACACCAAAAATTGCCAGGGATTTGTACCAATTCGTTGAAGACATCTATAACACCAACATCGCTTGTGCTTACTGCTGCCGGTGTTAAAACAGTTATTTTGACTGTAAAAATCTATGTTCAAGTCCGTTTATGAGTAAAATTAAAAAGCAATTTAAAGAATCAACCTCAAATATTTAATGGAACACATTCACAGAAGCTCTAACACAACCAGTAGAAGCTAATATTCCTCACAAAATAGTTACAAACAAGAAAAAAAAACTACCATTGGTAATCAACAAAGCTAAACGTCTTCATAAAAAGAGTAGAAAAAATGAACAACTGAAGAAAAGTACAAGCATCTAAAAAAAAATTCAAACATATATGAGAAGATCCTACTGGAACTACATCAAGAACATGATATTTGATCTCCCAGTAAACGAACCAGATTCTTCCATATTTAAAAGACAACCTAAATACGTGTAAAGCTATATAAAAAACATGAAAAATGACAGTTCAGGTATTGCAGCATTAAGAAAAGATGGCATACTAACTGATTACACCGAAGAAAAGGCCAATTTGCTAACAATCAATTTCAGAAGGCATTCTCAATAGAAACATCCAGCGAAACAATACCTGACATGGGAATTTCTAACCATCCAAAAATGAACACCATTCAAATTTCAGAGAAAGGCATGCAAGAACTACTAGGAAAGATTGACCCACCTAAGGCCACAGGGTCAGATGGCATATATGAGCGTGTGCTAAAAGAATTAAGTACTGACATTGCACCATAATAACTTTAAAATTTAAAAAATCCCTGAACACCAGAAAAATACCTACTGACTGGAAGCATGCCAACGTTTGCCCAGTATTTATAAGGGAGATAAACACAGCCCTATCAACTACAGGCCTATATCCCTAATATGCATCCTATGTAAGATCATAGAGCATGTATTAATAAGTTACATCATGGCACATCTAGAAAATAACAACATTCAAGACTATCTACAACATGGATTTTGCTCCCTAAGATCTTGTGAAACCCAGTTAGTGTCATTTATACAAGAACTGGCAAATTACAGCAATGATAACATCCAAACTGACGTAATTGTGGTGGAATTTGCCAAAGCACTTGACCAAGTCACTCACAAAAGGCTACATTATAAACTTAAACACTTTGGTGTCGACAACCAAACATTGAACTGGATAGAAGACTTTCTCTCACTTCGCACACAAATGGTATTACTGGAAGGCACAAAATCTGAACGAATACATGTCACATCAGGGGTACCTCAAGGAACAGTACTTGGTCCTATCTCATTCCGGGTGTACATAAAGGATCTGAATGATTATATAAAACATGGCACTCTTAGACTTTTTGCCGATGATATCATCATATATAAAACAAACAAGAATAAAAATGACTCAGACAAATTACAAGAAGACATAACAGCAGCAGCAAAGTGGGAAGAGGACTTGCTCATGTCCTTCCATCCGGACAAGTGTTCAGTCCTCCAAGTAACAAAAAAAAAACACACCTCTACCATATGACTACATCTTACATGAGCACACTTTGCAACAAGAAACATCCACTAAATATCTTAGCTTAACAATACAAACTGATTTAAAATTTAACAAACACATAAATAACATCACAGCAAATGCAACTAAACAACAGAATTTTATGAAAAGAAACCTTAAAGTCAACTCGCAGTCAGTTAAAGAAAAGGCCTATATCAAACTTGTGAGACCAAAGCTAGATGGTCGCTGCATCTGGGACCCACATACAAAATCACAAATTTCACAAATAGAAATGGTACAAAGACGTGCAGCCAGATATATATGTAATCAATATCATAACACCAGCTCTGTCACACACATGCTTAACCATCTTAACTGGCCAACACTTGAACTTAGAAGAATAAGCACACGGCTTATATTTTTCTTTAAAATCATACACCACCAAGAAGCAATATACCCCACGAAACTGTTCAGACATCAGACAGTCGAACAAGACAATGCACTCATAGTCACTCATTCAGGCACATACAGTCAAAAAATAGACTCATATAAATTTTCATTCTATTATAGGACAATCGTCCAATTGAACCTGTTACCAGTTACTGCTGTCCAATGCACCACAGTTGAAGTATTCAGAGGACAGATTCATATATCTTTCCTCAACCAATACTACGTACACCATGTAATGTATCACCTTGTAAATAGTTGTATCTTATATGTACAGTGAAAATCAAAAACAAGTTATTATTTCTTTTTTTAAATTTTTGATGTAAATATAAAATTGTAAATTTTACCCACGCATGCACGGCACATAGTTATCAATATTATGATGGAGTGCGGAAACTACAAGAAGAAGAAGAAAATACAGAATTAAAAAATAAATCTACCTTTTTTATAATTCTTTATTTTAGAGTTGGCTTCTGGCAAAGTTTAAAATATTATAACGCATATCATTTACCTTGCATAAGCAATCAATTAAATTGTATTCATAAGGTTGATGATTTGTTCTGTGTACGAATACATGAAATATTTGTCACTGGACGTTATATATGCAATCGATAATCAAATACAAATCTACAATATTTATAAACATACTGCAGTTGTATATATGAAAGATACTAAATAAATACTGTATGTAAACCATCTTATTTTCGCGAGCGATTTATTTTCGCGACTTTTGCGAGTAGAAAATTAACGCGAATATAAATCGTCGCGAATATGTAAAACTTGAATCTTTCCTAATTAAACTATATCCAGAAATTAGAAAACCGCGAGGTAAAGCCGCGAAATAGTTTACAAAGGGTAAAACGCAAAATAAAGTATTCGCGAAAATAAGTTGGTTTACAGTATACATTTTAATAATATTGCACATATTTGAAGATTCGAAATAATCAGTGCTACAAATGGTTGGATTGAATGACTTGAAATTTTACAAATATCACATGCCTCTCTGAATTTCTTAGTGACGGACCAAACCTTTTTCCTATCAAAGTGCATAGCTCATTTTCCGATTCACTAAAACGCTCTTTTGTTTGGCCTTCTTAACTTGGATTCGAACGTCACTGACGAGTGTTTTTGTAGACAAAACGCGCGTCTAGCCTATATGCTAAATTTGGTCCTAGTATCTGTCATTAGTTTATTTCTTACTTGTTCATTATATTCTTAAATTAAAATCCTACACAAATTACCAAATGTTTTATTCTCAGGCTCCACTGCGTAAAAGATTAATAGTGTTTTGTTTGTGTACACACGGTGTTTTAAAGGCCTATATCCAGTTTCGCTGAAAAAAATCAATCTGCGCAACAACTTAATAACGCCAATTCTTTTTTTGCATCACTTTGTTTTAATTTGCAGCATTCATTTGCGCCAATAAAACAATCATTTAATTGCGCAAATGTTTGTTCCTAGTGCACTGAGGAGGTCCTGTTAGTATTTACAGGTACAAGAAGAAATACCACAAAGGCCCTCCTTAGTGCACTAAGAACAAACGATTGCACTGAGGACCTGATGGAATGATAGAATTGACAAAAAAAACATATAGAAGGAGACTTTCTGAAAGTACATAATTATTTCTTTAGTAATTTTAAAGTTTGTTAACAGTTGAAGTCCGTATTCTACGTGTAAACAGGTAAATCATTTCGAGGTAAATATGGCACAATTAAGGTGGTATATAACACTACAGGGAGATAACTCTGTAAAATCAGCTTAACGTTTTAATTACGTTGTGCTGTTAAAGGAATATTACGCTTCGCAATGATCTAATTTTGTGTTTGTCAAACTGCTATATAACCAGTGTAATTTTTCTGACAAAACGGTCGGTTCAACATTTTTGAATTTTTTATGTTTTTGTTAAAATACTTTGACAAGATTTTATGAAAATTAAACGAGTCAAATTAAGTTTAGTGAAAGTGTTGGGTAACACCTTAAGTTCCATGTATTGGCGCAATTCACATTTAAAGAAAAGAAGTGATGGATGCGATTCAAACATTTTCAATATGATGGTAGTTAGCACAAAATACACCTGATCGTTCTGACAAATCAGTAAATTCTTCGTTCAGGGATATACATCGAAGAATCATTATTTATTTATTACAATATTTTCCATAAAGGGCTGATAATGATAAATTAAATCAATGTTTTTGCTATCAATATTTCAATTTATGTATTGTGCGTGGTATCCATTTTACAATATATTGATTGAGAATGTTGGGACTTGTTTTTTCATTCTGGATCTGAACAAGAAATTGCGAAGACGTTATGATTATCAGTTCATCTTTAAAAAGATTTTCCAACATAATCTTAAATATTTTTTATTTTGTTTTTCTATGCGTAAACAAAATGACCCTAAAGCTTAATGTCATCGTCAGATGTATAATGGAAGACGATGACCACTTTAGAATATACACCACCTGGTGGATCTGGTGGACACAGATGTTGTTACGTAACAAGTACGAATGTAAAATTATCGAATTTGTATATTCAGTCGAATATACACGGTATCTCTAGACTGGGGAGTTTAAGATATTTTGATCTGATAATGTATGTAAATTTATTTGTGCTTTTTGAAAAAAATGCATTCACCCATTTTATTTTCAAAACTTCTTAAAAATGTGTTGACTTTGAGCATATTTTTTTTTTCAAAACCAGAGACAAATCACTGATTTTTTAATTATAAACCTATCTCAAAATAACCAACAGTGGACACGGTATTTGAAAAAAAAAATATTTTAAAATGTATTTTATCACTGAATCAGTCCTGCCTTTCTTAGTTAATATTTTATCCTAGTTCTACATTGCATTTAAAAAATCCATTAAATAATATTGTATAATTAGAAATCATTGTATGCAGTTGAAAGTTCAGTTTTGCCATTTTTCGTGCATGATACGAGATTTCAGGGATTTCGATTGTTATACTCGATAAAGCAAAGAACGACAATACTCCATCTCAACATTAGAGGAGTGGCTCATTTACCTCTATCAATGTTATTGTTTATAAGATATTCAATGCTATTTATAAACGCAGAGTAAAATTTGAAATGTTTGGTATACAAATTTAAAAATGTTCAACTTAAAAAGACAATGGAAAATATCGAAGAATCATTTATTTATTATATTGTAACAATATTTTCCACAAAGGTCTTATAATGATAAATTAAATCAATGTTTTTGCTATCTATATTTCAATTTAACAATACTGCATATAATATAACGTGATCAGAGATCACTATTCTATTTAGATTGACATTTGTGATATAAAGCAAATATTTGCAAAATAACGTGAATAATGCAAGCCTTTGTTTTATCCTTTTTATTCTTTAAGGTTCAAAAGAAACCGCAGTCATTAATGGAGGAAGGAGGCTGTACATATTAAAAATTATCACATTTATAGTCATTGCAAAGTAATATGCTTGAATAACTAGAACATATCATTGACTAATAATGCGTAGAATAATATCCGAAGATATGGTACATGTGTTATGAGTGCCAATAAGAAAGCTCTCCACCTAAGATACTATTCGTAAAGTAAACCATCATAGGCAATAGTACGGTCCTCAACACGAACAAGAGTTGTGGTGATAGCAATTTTAATGTCATTGATACACAGTTGATAAATATGGTGCACTTATTCAAATGCAGATTTTAACCGTATTAATATTAAACAATTAGAAAAAGATCTACTATATCCATTTTGCTTTTATTGGCTGGTGACGGAAACCTTTCATTTCACCAAAACAAAGACATGTTTGAGTCTGTTCAATTATATATCAGAAATACAAGATTCAATCAAAACTCGGAATTCGTACGTATACTTCTCAACTTTTCACTCTGGACCATTTTCTATATTACTCTATATTATAGCATACTGTTTTGTTTTTGAGCACAATAACCCCAAAGCGAATTGCAATAAGTGGTTTCGTCTTTCGTTTTAGAAAATAATATAGCTTATGTAAAATAACGACTCTCGTACGGTGTCGCATTTGTATCTTTTTAAAACGTTAGTGCAATTGGATGCAAAAAATAATGCCCATGCAATGTCTGGTTTGCGAGATCAGACAGTAACTTAACAACTAAACAATTGAAAACCTAGTGATCAATGTTTAACATTCGTCAGCAATGTGCAATTTTCATCAATAAAATATGATTTAGTCGAATACTTTGCGTGTAAAGAAAAAGAGACTACCAAATATTTTGTATTAACCACAAATGCTTAAGGGGTACATATCAGTATTCAGGAGTTACCCTATGGCATTACACCACACTACATTATAATTCAGGAAAAAGGCCATGGAAGTACTACTAAACATTGCTGTTCACCTGTTCTATCCAGCTTTCTTTCTGGCAAACACGGTGTTAGATTTGAATAATGCTAACAAGCACCGACATTGAAAAATAATCGATCTATTTAAAATAAGAAATGAAAATAATAAATTATTTTGTTGGTTTTAATGGCAAATAAGAACAAAATGACCGTTTCATTTAATTGTTTAGAATTATTGAGAAATAGATTTATAAAATTAATATATATTAAATTAATGTGAAAAGGCTAGACTTTAATTTGTGGCGTGGGAATGTGATTGAGTGGTTTTGTTTACAATTATTTCCCATTATTTCCGTAATGAATTGAAAATCTGCAATAATTATTGTTTCATGATGTTGTTTAATTTTCACATTGAAACAACACTAAGAATATCACGGATGAATGTATGGTTAGCTGTTTAATGTTTAGTGGCAACTATTAGATGTATTATAAGGAGGACATCTAAAATGTTATAGATGTGAACAAGGACATCATATGTAATGCAAACATATGTATCACAGCACAAGCGATGACCTATAGACTGTGTGGATCATATGTATAGGTAGGTTGGAGTGGTACCGACGAAAGTAGGTATAGATAAAGGAAAATAAAGAAAAAACAAATAGAATAGAAATTAACAGGCAAAATAAAGAACAGAGGAAAATATGGAATAGAGGGACATGGTCTAGTTTTTTTCCGGACAATTGTTGATGATTGTTTAATGTCAAATGCAGTTATACTTAAAATTATACACAATCGTTTGTGCATTGGTAGGGATTTATGTTTGAGGTTGATGAGGCACATATCTCGAATATTTGTTTTGTTTATTCGTCTGATTTGAAAATGAATAAAAAATCTATAATCTAAAAAATATGGTCTAATTACGACATATAGATAAAATTGCTGATTAGTCGATTTTAGAATGCATGCTATAAAAGAGACCACATACCACATAACGTTATTTAACAAACCCTATGAACAAATTGTCAACCTTCAGACTCCGAATATACTTTTATAAAAACATTAAAAAATTCTGAATTCCATCTCAAATAAATTGTTCACTTGGGAAAAAAATCGAGATACCTTAGGCAATTTTCAAAAACTGACGACTGAATACTCTGCATACACTGTACTTTATTTTACTAGCAAATTCACATAGAACGTATTTCTACGGCCTAAAGAAATATACTGATTGTATCTTTTATTTGTTTAAATTTATTTCAGTGTATATTTTTCAAACTTTTTTCTTAGATGATGTTGTATCAACATCGAGTCTTACAGAATTACAGGCTCCTGACTAGGGACAGGCACATACATAAATAATGTGGCGGGGTGAAACATGTAAACGGGATCCAAGCCTCCCCTAACCTGGGACAGTGGTATAACAGTACAACACAAGAACGAACTATAAAAAAAATAGTTGAAAAGGCTTAACTCATCAGATGAAAAAAATAAAAAAAGAATCTGTAATATACTTGTTTGACACATTCCCCATTTCATTTCTCAATTTTATTTTGAAAAAAATAAGAATAAAATAAACAGCTTCGACACCAATTTATTAAACTGTTATCCTGTTAGAATTAAATGCACTGATATTAATAGTTTAGAAGTTTGCATGCGGGAGAAACAGAAATTGAAGCCTCGAAAATTATCAAAATAACATGCATGACGTCCTGCAAAATTTGACGTTTTGTGAGAATCCAAACAAATAATGTCGCGCCAAGAGTTTACTCCCTTTAAACTGTATCGGATGCCCTTAACATAATATCTATGTCGTGTTAGTATAAGTGTAAAAGCGTTTGGGAAGGCTCTTCCGTGAACCTCCTGTTTTTGTTTGTAAATGGCTGGCACTGTGATTTTGTCCGAGGGAGGAGTTTGAACTGCCCGCATGAACGGTTGTCGTATTAGTCAAATATGTCAATTTCGGAATTCAACCCATTACAGTCATAATAAATGAATTAGTAACACCATGTGCACCATTTGAGAGTTTGAAAGTGTTTTAAAGTTAAGGAAATATAGTTAGTGCATGATCATTTTTTTCGTAATAAGTCAATATACGCATGTGCAAACAAATTAATTGGATTGAGAGCATGGGTTTGTTAACAAAGCGAAAGAAGCACGTCATATAAGAATATTAAAGTGTTTTTTTTAGCAATTCAGGACAAATGAATTTTAAGTGTTAATCAGAATATTTATCTGATAAAGTTGATAACTAGGATTGCATCATACTTTCTTTAGCATCATTTCAAACGTTTCCTCTTCTGCAGGTATTTTCCGTAGGGATGTTCGCTTGTTTTGTTTAGGCATTTTTGTCAAATTTTCGGAATCCTTTGATTTTATCCATTTGAATGCTTTGAAAAAAATTGTCATTTGACATCTAGTTGTTTTCTTTTAATTGTTTTTGAGTACTTTAACATGTCAAAGATAAAGCTAAAGTGGCGACAATTTTTAGTTTCATTGTTTGTCTCGCTTTAATTTGAAGGTATATATATATATATATATATATATATACAACTCGTCTTAACATCAACCCAACAATGTAAGATCTGTAAATTTGCTTTCGCAAATTTTTGGTTCTTCCCTCGCCGGGATTCGAACCCATGCTACTGTGATATCGTGACACCAAATCGCCTGCACTGCAGCCATCCCGCTATATAATAGAGCTTGCGCTGTTACCTTTTCACGTCAGTTTTAATCTAGCGGCGTACTACAGTACATGATATATAAGGCATATATATACAAGTGACAACTCTTCGATATATCTATGGAAAGAATCACCAGTGATACACTGTCAACGTATATTTGTTCCACCTAACAGAAGTTCCAGTGGAAACTTTTTTATAAACAATGTCATAATACCTGTACCTGTCGGAACAACTATTCTATACTATTTATTCCGTCAGGAACATCTACTGTAATATTTATTCCAGTGGAAATAATATTCCAGAATAGTTTTTCCATTTGGAACTTATATTATGAAGGAACTTCTATTCCGTGACAACACGACTGAAGAAAACAAAATAAAATTCATAATTATTTACTTGTACAACGGATGTGGGATTTACTGGTAGCAGGCCTCGGCTAGCCTCGAATACCGGGAACCGAATGACATTAAGACTGTTATTTTCAGCTTCTCCACTAACCATGACGCATTCAGGAGTAAAACATGTATTTTGTAATTCGTAGAAAGACAAATGTGTCTTTAAAGTAGTAACGCTTTCTTGTTGCCTTGCATATGAAAACGCTACTTAGGGTGTTGGGCATGTACCAAAAGATATATATGCGTACATCATTATCATTTCATCGTCCTTTTAAATACCGGTATATATATAATATACATATACATTTATGTAATATTTGTCGCTGGATATAAGACGAACATCAGTATCATCATCATCAAAAGTACTATAGCGTGAGGCTGATTTTACGTTGTTACTGCATGTATTATATAAGATTGAGGCTTCTTTGTCGTAAGTATTATAACTTGTGGCTTGATTCTTATCTGAAATGCTAGCCAATGTATGTGGATAACTTATTTTACGCATGCAAATATATTCTACAAGTTGAAGCCAATATAGACTATACATGTATGTTCCATCAAATGAGCATGTGACAATAAGAACAGTTATAAATGGACTTACTCGTGAAACTGAAACGAAGCATACAAACAACAATTTCAAAGTATTTCCAAATAAACTACATGTAAACGTTTGATAATATCCACAGTTGATGAAACTACCTTAAAACAACTACAACTAATGAATGCAGACCAATTTTTCCAGTTTATCATATTGATCAATAATGACGTAGTGTTACACCACTGTCGAGTTTGGATATGCCTGTCCCCATTCAGGAGCCTGTGTTTATCATTTGCTGTTGTGTTCTGAAATTCGTTTATTTTTTTTAACATTAATTCCGCCGTTAGTTTTAGTTGCTTTACATTTTTTTCTTTTGTGGCGTATTAACATATATATATATATATATATATATATATATATAACGTAAGGGTACCCAAATTGCACCGAGTACCCAAATTGCACCTATTTAGAAAAAAATAGCAATAAAAATCTTACAAGATTTCCTAGAGACTAAACAAGTTGTATTTTTATGATTTGATACTATGCCCGTCTTTCAACATAGGTAAACATATTTAGTCATACAGAAAACGTTCACAGTATTTATCAACAGATGGACTGTTTACTGAGAAAAAAAAAATGTACGAAAACGTCACCATGCGACGTCATCAAAACGTCATCTTTTTAAAATTGGCAAATACAATATATTATAAGTATCCATTTCGTAAAATATGAATAGTAAGCATGGACAAATATCCAATTGTTCAAAATATTTGAAGAAATTAAAGAAAAGCTCGGTTATTAGACTTTTGATGATGTAAATTTAAGCATGGATGCAATTTGGGTACTCCTCATTACAGAATCATGGATAGTTTGGAGGTTGATTCAAACCCATTTTTTAATGACTCAATATGGACTAAAAATTAAATTGGTGTACCTATAGGACAAAGAAGGATAGGGCTACAAAATAAACACAGTATGGACATTTTTTTCCTGATCATAAAAAAACGTAGGTGAAAAAACTGTCAAAATAGGTGCAATTGGGGTACCGTCACGTTATATATGTTTGTTTAGGGGTCAGCTGAAGGACACATCCGGATGCGGGCAGTTCTCGCTGTATTGAAGACCTCTTGGTGACCTTCTGCTGTTGTCTGTTCTTTGGTCGGTTTTCCAGTGACAGTCGACATTTCCCCAAAAATCATCCCAGATGGCCTCTATTGTATCAACCTACCTATGGTATTTATTGTGAACTTGTTCTCGTCCTGAATATGCAAGAAACATTTGCCACTGGACGTTAAGCAACCAAACAATCAATTGACCATTTGTGGTAATTACTACATAGCAAATTATATGTCATTTCCAGTTGTGCATTAAATAACACGCCTGTAACACATGTGTGTGTTAAGTGATCAATAACATCACGGAAAAAATCAATTCAGTATGTAGTCAAAGTTGTCAATGTCATGCAAGATGTCTAATGTTCAGACATTGTTGCTTCTTAAAAGTATTTATCAAAGGCAAACGACAATGAATTAAGTTTTGTGTCGTGCAATACAATTTGTGGACATGGCCGGATCTATGATATAATTTAAAGAGGGTATAGTCCCAATAACTTAATTTATACTTATTTATTTAGATATTGTGGAACAAATAAAATTAATTCAGCGATCGAAAGTGGGGTACTCCCTCTACCCTTGCATCCTCGAATGCACGTTTATGTGTATAAGGACATAAGTATTGTAAAGACGTAAAAGTACTATAAAGTATTTGATAAATATATCAATGATATGAATGTCTGCCCATTTAAAATTATATTTAAATAAATTATAAAAAAAAATATTGAAAAAATAGTGGAGTTCAACTTTTACAATCGGGTGTTTTTGAATCTATTATTTCCCTACTAATGGAAAATAGGGATTTAAAAAAGTTAAAACTTGTAAAACCCCAAAAAGGCAAATTTCTTGCTTCGAGATTCATTATTTTAATATTTTATTACTAAATGATGTCTTGGTAGTTTTTAAAATTCATAAACTCACAAGAATCCATTATGTGGGTCGAGTGAAAAGACAAGCAATGATGAGTGTATTAATTTGATTACAAGTTGCCAACTTACTTAATCCATGATACATTTTTTGTCAATAAATCGTTCAAAGTTTAATGACACAATATTCAAAGATTAAAACAAAAATAGTTTGGATTGAATTTTTTTATAAAGTTAATTAGAGCTAAACATGCCTGCAGTGTATTGTCCCCTCCGACATGCTTCGATGCATTAGGAAAAAAAAATATGTTGAGCTAGGTCGGTTAAGTCGAGTAAAGTCATTGTATTGGTAATCCCTATTTTCCATTAGTAAGACCTACTTTTAAAAAAAACAACATATAATACAGAAATTCCTTTACATAACTTAAAATACCCAGCCTTTTATTTTGAGTTAAAATTACTGAAAATATGTATGCAAAATTCAAACAAAATAACGATTGGCTGATTATATCTAATAAATTTTAAAACAAAATGCTATCATAGATATATGTGACCGATCCCGGTGTTGAGAAATGTATGTTTCCTTTTTTGCTAGAACATATGGTGTTTAAAACTGCAGTTAATTTGTCAAATATCGGCGCAGTGATATTACTTTATATATTGGGGGATGTTGAATGAGTGTCAATGAGACAATTCGCCATCCAAGTAACAATCTATAAAAGTAAACAATTAAAGATCATGGTTCAACACGGAGCCTTGGCTCACACCGAAGAGCAAACTATAAAAGGCCACACATTACTAGTGTTAATTAGTCATTCAAACGGGAAAATCAACGGTCCTATCTATACAAAAACAAATACGGGAAACACGTATGAACTATATAAATTGACTACAACTACTGTGCATCAGATTTCTGACTTTAGACAAATGCAAACCTTTTCAACGGGAATTAACATTTAAAGGTACCAAACCGTCTGCCTGTTCTAAAAACAATAGTACAACATCACAACATAGAAAGACACAATATAAAATATCAGATGGAAGGCTTAACGTAACGAAGATACCTAAATTACCAAACAATGCACTTATGCATTCGATCTTTGATATCTGAATGCATATCTACTTCATAAACATTAAAAGGAATAATGATGAAGGTCACAAGTAAGTATTTTTATTAATTTTGTAATTTATTAACCCAATGTGAACGGTTTTATACGATTACCAAAGTTTGCAATAGTCTGTGTCTGTACTTTTTGACGTCCAGCTTCATTGAAGATGCATCAATTTGCAAAATGCATATTACATGCAGTTAACTGAGTATTGATCACGTCATATCAAACATTGACAGATAATTGGTGAATACATGAGCTTAATATTAGTGTTGTTCCGATGATCGGAATAAATCGGAAATCAGTTGGTTGGGCCTTGCGATGTCGATAATCGATTGGGATTTTGTTCGATCGATTGTCGTTTTAAGTTTCCGGACCTTTAGCTTGTCAACTTCCGGTCTGTTTTACGGTTTGCATTTTATATGCACAGTCAAACAATATTAACCAGTCGATGACAGTAACAATGTCAAACATCCAATAATTAAAGAATAAACCAATTTCCTTCTTTATAAACGTGACAAAAGCATTTGCAGATTGATGGAAGGTTATTTAACATTAATAACTTTGTATGAAATACTTTCTTTCATTACCGGTACTTGTTACTTGAGAGCGGTACAAATCATTCTGATTTTAGACAAAATAATTTCGTTGCTACATTAGAACGTGTTTAACGATGGTCACCTGTTTGTCAACAATCGACAAGAAATAAACAAAAAAGCATGGAAAGAGAGCACGTGTTTAACATGTGAATTCAGATAATAGTTTATTTTAAGGACATCCATGCGTATTGTGATCACCGGAGTTTTACGAGATGGGTTACACTGAGGTCACTTTGCATACGGAAAATATGTCGGGGGAATTGGTTGCTGGAAGCAAGCAATTAAAATAAAGTAAACTTCTTCTAAATATGAATAAATTAAAGAATTTTCTTCAGAAAAAAGTATATGTACATAAGTTTTATAATGAAAACTATCCATTGAGTTATAAAAAACATATGCATTATTTTTTTTTGATTTGAGGTTTCTTATGACTTTAATTTTAAATTTGTAAAAATTAAAAACTTTATATATCTTTTCCTAATTAGAAGCATTCAAATGTTCATACAGCTATGTTATTGAAATTGTTTTGTGAGTTACACCATTGAAATTTAGAAATGTTAGTGTCACTGTTGGTAATAAATGTTGTAATTATGAGATAAAATATGTTCAATATGAATCTTGATTCTTATCAAGACAATTCATTGTTTTAACTGCTGAATAGATAATTATCAAAGGTACCAGGATTATAATTTAGTACACAAGAATATGAAAAGGAAACAAAAGATCAAATATGAACATATAAACTCTGAATGATATTGAATGTAAACATAAGACATGTACAATGAGACTAAATACATGATTTCCTTTAAAAATAAAAAGGGCAAGGTATTATGATCCGATTATAACCGATAGTCGGTTGGTTGCTGTCAACCGATTGTAATAGATAATCGGTTGGTAATTTCAACCGATTATCCAACACTACTTAATATTAAATTCATCTAACAGTTTAAATTTATATTAATACCAGCGTCGATAAGGAAATGAACGATTTCAGTTTGCTCGTTATATGCAGCCCAGTGAAATGCAGTATTCTCAATCTGTAGAAAACAACATTCATCTCAGAAATTCACAAAACCTTTGAAAAGACTTATGAAGAAGGATTATAGTTACGATACTGTTGTCAGGTCATTAAAGATTGCATATGTTTGCGTTGATGTTGATTAACTTACAGGGTCTTTGCATCGTGAACCAAACAAATTTATTGAAAAACCAGTTGTTAGCATGACACGGGTTATGTTCTTCTCATATATGTTATGATGATATAACGGGAAGGATTGTGCCTGATATTCATATGATGAAATCATAACCTTTTAATCAGTTTTATCGAAGTCATGAGCTGGCATGTCAGTTAACTGCAAGTAGGCTGATGTTATTTATTTATTATTGTCATTTTGTGTGTTTTCTTTGGTTTTATCTTCTGACATCAGACTCGGAATTCTCTTAAACTGAATTTTAAATATGCGGATTGTTATGCGTTTACTTTTCTACCTTGGCTAGAGGTATAGGAGGAGGATTTAGATCTCAGAAACATGTTTAACCCCACCGGTGTTTTCCCCTGGCCAAAGTCAAGAGCCTCTGGCCTTTGTTATTCTTGCATTATTTATATTTTAGTTTCTTGTGCACAATTTGGAAATTAGTATGGCGTTCATTATCACTGAACTAGTATTCATTTAGGGGCCAGCTGAAAGACGCCTCCGGGTGCGGGAATTTCTCGCTACATTGAAGACCTATCGGAGACATTCTGCTGTTGTTTTTTATATGGTCGGGTTGTCTCTTTGACACATTCCTCATTTCTATTCTCAATTTTATTTTTCCTTATCTTTGTAAGCATAATATTTAATGATGAAAAAGTACACATGAACTAACGCATGGCTTCATAGAGTTGCATTTATTGTAGCACTTCGACCGTGTAGCAGATTTTATAATCAACGAATGGTATCGGGAAAAAAAATAATAACATTTAGTTGATAATTTGTGATAGATGTTCAACTCTTGAAAAATTAAGACAAGAAACAGAAACGGAAAATTTTAAAACCAAAATTTAAATGAACAATAGAAAATTAAGATAGAAAACCAATCATCCAATCTTGACAAATATAAAAGAAAGGAAAGGGGTATTTTTCGAAGCCGAAATTGCCATAAAAAAGTGAATGTCGGATTAGTAAACATTGGTTTATAGAGGATTCAACAGAAAAGTCTTAGCAGTTTGTAAATACATATCAGTGTTGCCAGAATGACATGTGCACACAATGTTACCAAAGTATGAAACCAAAATAGAATTTTACTTTGAAACATCACTCATCAAAGTTGTGTTTGGTTTTGTTATAATGCTTTTAATGTCACAATAACATAGTGCGCGCATCTTAAAAATAGACAAATATGTCAGTTTTACAATATAATATTGTGTACTAGAAGTTGTGATTACTTAATGAAGTATTGATGAAAATATATGGAATGTGAAATGTTTATATTATTCCTAAAACTCACCAAGTCTTGATAGTTTATATTTGCTCCTCGTTGTAAACACTCTGCTACGTTCACCTTGTCTCCACTCATAGCAGCAAGTATAAGATTATGTACAAGTTACAAATCATTCAAGAATGTTTTAATAAGGATGCAAATAACGTAACATAAAGGTGAACCACATGTTTGATACACATACATTTTCATACTCTTTTACCATTATATTCAATTATGCAAAAAAGACATGTATTATATCAACATCATGAGTGAAAAAAACGACATATATACCAGAAATGAGGTATGAATTTAGTGAAAGAAAGGCGTATTTGTAATTAACCGGCATCCATAATACTTATTATAATTGTTTTCTATGAAATGCCATGCATTCTTTGTGTTGATGATCAGTATTCAATGCAGTCGTTAATGCATTACACACGGTGTCAGCATATTGTATGCAGTGTTCACAACATTAGTAGCAGTGGTTACAACATATGTTGTTTTGACCACTGCATATAATGCTTTCACAACTATATATACTACTGCGATCACTTTATATAATACAGCGATCACTATATATATACTATGTAATGATTTAACCATTGCGATTAATAATGATCAACATCATAAAATATGCTTAATTGTCATAATTGTCGTTGGCCACAGTTTATATAAAATCCTTAACTTGGTACACAGTCATCATTGTTAAAATACATAACAAGTAGACACATTATTTTGAATAAATTACATACACACTTTGACGTCCAGCATTAATGAAAATACATTACTTTCCAAAATATTGAGTCTTATGTAGACGGAACGCGCGTCTGGCGTAATGAATTATAGTCTAGTACCTTGGATAACTATTGACGTCCATTATCAATTAAAATACATTAGTTTCCAAAATGCAATATTAAATGCAGTTAAATAATTATTGGTCATGTCAAATTAAACATTGCCATATAATTTGTGAAATCAATGTGATTAATCATTCACTTACATTATTCTGTAAATTCACATTAACACCACGGTCGATTAACATCCTAACGATTTCTGGATTCCTGCTCACTGCAAATCCAGCAAAGTGAAGGGCAGTATTACCATCCTGTACAAAGAAGCACTAAGATGTGTTAACATACCATGTACTTATAAAGAACGCAGATGATATGTTAACCAACACACGACTACATATTGTCGCATTTACACGTTGACCCTGTAGCCGATATAATAATCGAATATAATCGTTATCCAATTTGCATTTGGTTTTGCTAAGTATAATAAGGTGACAATTTGTGATAGACTAAAGCTAAGGCAAAAAACAGAAACAGCGCAGGTAGTTTAATGCTGTTCGAGAGTAAATCGGCTATTTATTCATATAAAAATCAATGCAATTTGAAATTATTTAGATAACTAGATATCTAGAAACTTCCATACCAAAACTTATTTATATCATCCCTAATATCATCCAAAGTTTAAATTTCTGGTGTCTCAGAACCCCCTTCCTGGTTGCCATGGTAACGGGCACCATTCAAAGATGGCGTGTGAACGTCCAACTTCAAGAGCCTGGCGCACCCCATAGAACTAGACAAATGAATAAAAATAAAGTTGTATTTGGTTGACAAATATGTTATCTGTCACGTAACAGCTGTTTTATTCTTTAGATGTGCCCTTTTATAATAGAAAATAACAGAGGTGACATACAATCCAACCGTGGTCACACCAAAAGTCAACTATTTTGCCAATTTTAGAAATGGTGTAATCATTCTAAAAACCAGAAACAGCAATCTTCGTATTCATGAGCTTTCCAAGAATAAATATGCCAAGTTTTCAAGAGATCAATAAATGTTAACGGGGTCTGCCAATGCGATCTTTATAGATGAATGATATTCAAGTCCTTACTCGGCGACATTTAAACACTGAATTGATTCAGATCATGACAGATGGATTATTCCCCTTTTCGGTGTGAAAATGCCTGGAAAGAAATAATCGACATGTTGATAGTTTTTGACTAGAGATTAACACATTAAAGATGTAAAATAATGTTGTTGTTTTCACATTTTCATACTTGAGTTGTTCATGCATCTTTAAAGAATCACCATGCATACGAAGAGAAAAAAGGGGGGATACTCTGACGTTAACTTTGTAAGGGTTTTCGTAACCAAATGTTCATTTCTAATTACACATGTATATACGTGTGCCGATAGCAAAAGATTTATCTTGCTTACTTCCTTAAATTTTAATATCATAGGGTCTTTACGACTTTTAGATAACCAAGGTTTATCATAGTGAAATAACGTGATGACGAACTGCAAAACAGTATTTCTAAAGCAAAATGATTCTCCAGATAGGGAAAACACTTCAACAAGCACTACTGCATGGTAGTATGAAGCCCCTTGAAGGCTTCTATCAAACTTATGTTTTATGAGAAATATTTATCTTCTCAGCCCTGTTTAAGTTTTTTCAATGTTTTTTTTTTTATTTAAACACATTTTTAATTAAATCACTGAATTATAAGGATCAGTTACTGTCACATCGCATGTGTGAATGGGTCTTTTTTAAAACTATATCAGCTATAAGCAATCATTTCTAGAGCTATGTTCATTTGTTGAACATGCATCACTCATTCATTGCAGTTTTTCCAGTACAAAACAGTAATTTATTATAGAAAAAAAACATTAAAAAAAGAAATTTCCTTGAGATAAAACTACTTTTTATTCAGTAAAGTTGTATGCATGTGAAAGTCTTGAGTTCAGTATGAGTAGTATCTACCTAATACATACAAGTATGACTATTGATATTTCGAAGGTTTCAAAGTCAAAGAAACTTATAATTTTTCAATTATTTCAAAAGGTTTTCTCAAAATTAAAACAAAAAGCATTGCATATGTCACATTGAATTAAAACTGATAATTCTGATATAACAATGCATACAATATATACTTCTTTGTAGGTTTCCATGATCCAAAATAAATGTAGACATTGCTGGTTTTCATACGATAATGCTTTACTAGATTATTCCGTATTCCTATACTTGTATTTTTTTTATTTCACATGTATCATGCAAAGAATATTCCTATATATTCCTGTAAGATGTTGTGAATTACAATATATATATACCAGTAAGTTCAAGCAGGTACGACATATGATGTTTGAATTATATTATTATTATCACTTAGTTCACAGTTTTATGTATATCCAAAATTATTTCAACTACTGCCCATGATGCATAATGATGTGAACATTTCCTTTTGTGTGTTGATCCTTCAATAAAGAAGTGCACAGTCATTTCCTCTGATGTAAAACCTTTATTTCTTTGTCTTCAATGTTCAAGAGTCAGTTTTAACAGTAATGAAATCCTTTCTTTAAGTGTCATACTGAAACATTGAAAATTGCTGCATTCCAAAGTTACATGTGCCATGGTATGGGGTTTTCATTTTCAGCACTGTTATATTTTTGTTATATTTCATCACCATTTTATTTTAAAAACATTGATTTCACTTTCTTTCCATGTATATATCTAAAGCTATCCCAATACATGGTTACAAATTGTCTGACAATTTGTTTTGTATATGTTGAAATTCATAAGACAGAAGTGGTCACTCTTTTTCTTTGAATCCTTTTTTTAAATTTCAGTTAGGCTCATAGTTAAAACTAACTTGTATGACACCATTGCCTCCAAGTTATCTTCATGCATGTACTGAAAAAAATGTGTAAACCATTAATGGCATTTAAAAGTTATAGGTATTTATGTTATAATACAAATAGAAAACTTCAGTCAAAATTGTCACATTTGTGTATTCCTTAATTATGATTGAATTAAAAGTAAACTTGACACAAAGTTTAATTGGTGAATTGTCTGTAAAAGTACAATAACGTTTATAAATACAACTTTCTATAACTGATATGTACCCATCACATTGCTTTGCCAATTTGTTATTAATAATCAATATGACTTAAATAATCAATATGGGGTGGGTGTGACTTAATACACCAGATAACTTAAATATATTCACCTAAACTGAGGGTCTGGATTGTGTTTACAGAATAGATACACCAATCATGTAATAATCCCGTAAGCAAAAGTGCAATATTCAAAGGCTGAGAAATTAAAGAATAAGAAAAGACTGATAATAATAGAAAATGATGGTGTGTTGAAATACAAGGAATAGAGAATACTGGGCAAAATAGATAAAGATTAATATAGAAAATGGTATATAAAATATAGAACTGAAGGACCCTAGCAGGAATCATTCATTATAATATAACTGATACTTACATTTAATTGTGTATAGATATCATATTTGATGTTATAGAAACTACACTCTTTATGCATTAACTGTCAACTTATATGTGCCAGTTGTATATCAATCTGCAAAAGAAGTTACAATAATTACTGAAAGGTTTCAATTAATACTCAATTGTATACACACCAGGTTGTAAAATAAAATACACAAAAAAATTATGATTGATCTGTTGATGTTAATTGTTTTATAACAAGTGTGTTAAAATTTGAAAAGATCTACACAAACACACACATACTTCAGATACACATTATCATAGTGAATCAATATTAAAAATACATATTTAATTTAATCTTATGTCTATATATTAAATAAACATAAGAAAACAAATTATTAAAGACAAACAATTCAAATGTACACTAAAAGGGGTGATTTAAAATAACACTATTAATAATGACTTTTGTAGCATCAGATTCAAAACCATACTAGTAAATGAAAAGTTGTTAATACATTATGGCCATGATAAAAAATAATAAAATAATATTTCTCACATATAATATATCATGTGAATGCTTCCACAGTTTGAATAAAAGCAGGCTGAGGCATAAGTATGATGCACAGAGTAATGCATGCATATATTTTAAATAATTCTTTGTTTTACTTCTACAATATGTTATAAATTGGAATAAGAAATGATTTAACATGTGTAAATGCGATCAGTTTTAAGATTCATGTACTAATATACCTTATAGAAAATGCACTGGGGGGGGGGGGGGATAAAGGCATAGGTGAAAGGTGGCGGACCTCAGCCGGCATGTTGATCGGGCATTTTAACAAATGTAACTCCTTTAATAGGTGCATGGTTGATCATGGTTTCCCAAATTTAAACATTTGACCCGCATGAATGCATCCCTGGTCAGTCTGCATGTCGACGTGAAATTTTATTTGTATAGTCAATAGTCAATAACGATTGAATTGTTTATAATCAAGTACGATAGCGTAAACGTGAAAAATTATGTCAATGGAAGTTTCAACAGACTGACCACATCATGTTGACAGGGAAACGTGTAAATAACAACATTTTTTAAGTAAACATGCAGCTTTCTCTTCAGACTACATTCATAATCGTGAATGAAATAGATCTCCAAGATCCTCGGCAGAAGGCTAGAATAATTTAAAACTAACGTACCTCAAAATATAAGCAACCCACATCTTTATTAACGTGTTGTTGTCGAACTGAAGACACTGACTTCTATCATAACAAGATTGCCCGATCGGCTGTTGGTGACAAGCTCATATTTGACGTCGACGAAACGTTCTAGCCAATCACGTGTCGAATAGTTGGGAAAATGACGTCAGATTAAGATTACGATGCAAACACCGAAAATCATTGCTATTTTTTTATAAACTGCATTAACCTGCCTGCGGGAGAATACGCTCGTTATTTAACAGTATGCACCACATTTTTTTTCTTATTTCGAATAGTCGGAAAATATATTACAGTCATTTTTTTTATAATTTAATTATCAATTCCATTTTAAACCGTAGAAAACAATGAAAAACGTTGATGACTTCATGGTCACATGAATAAATCATGTCTATGGGCTCATAACAAAACATCGTCAGTCAGTCAGAAGACGCGTTACATCCAAAATAAGCTTATTGAAATTTAAAGATAGGAAACAAATCGTCACTTTTCCAAGAGGTGAACAATATTAATATGTTAACAATATGTTTCTTTTTGCAATGTTTTAGATTGTTCATACAAAGGTTAGTTAAGATTAATTCTATCGCCAATTAGCAACCTTTAGATATTAGTTGACTTGTCCGTTCAATGCAGAATCGTGACGTGCAGTACTTTCATTATGTATAAACAGACGCATATCCGTGCTAGCATACCATTTGATGTTAAAGGACGCAGCTGATGTCATCAACTAATTTAAGACACAAAAGTTGACACGGATGCCGATACATTAATCAGATAACTATATTGGTAAATATTTGCGATCATTTTGTCACTTGCTAATCATCATACGGAGACATTTTATTATAAATGTGCAAATCTCGGTCCTCGATTGAGACATTTCAGGCAACACACTTAAGGTGGCACCCTATATATTTCCCCCCATTAAAGTGTTCTTAAAATTTGCATACATATACTCTGCAATATCCTCTATAAAAATTTGAGTTCAGAAATAGTATGTCACCAGACATGTTTCCATGGTATCAACATGGTGAAAAAAACTTGATATTTGTCAGGCTTTTGAAACTATTTTAATAGGTTTGTTCTTCATTTATTACAGAATTATTATTAAAAATGTAAATACAACACAATTAATGGAAGTTTTATTCATAATCATTAATTTTGGATCAAATTCCATTAACACTGCTGCACACAAAAAACACAGATTCCCAAAAAAATGGTCCACTGATTGAACATGCTGACGTACAGCATTATTGACGTGAAATTAATTTATCGCTATTTTGTGCATTTTGCCTTTGATCTTTTATTGTGATAATTTGCATATCATGCTACTCGCTTGAGATGACATTTTTTCGCTAGAAACCAAACAGGCACGTGGCGTTACAAACGAAATTGACATGAAATTGACAACGTTGTCATAGATAAAAAAAACAATAAACAGATTATTACTTGTCATCTCAATTCGATTGCCTTTCTCGTTTTTTCAGTCCCGGCTCAAGCGAAAAAATCAATTGCATTGAGATGATTAAGAAATAATTCATGGGGGCTTGAATATATCGTTATTTTACCACGGGTTGGCCCTTATGACAAATATTTTACCCTGAGCGATAGCGAGGGGTAAAATATCGGCATAAAGGGACAACCCGTGGTAAAATCTAGATATATTCAAGCCCCCATGAATTATTTCGATTCTAATAGGACAAATACAGCATTTTTTGTGGATCGAAGCGCTCTAGGTGGAGGCCATTATTTGCCGTTCCCATAAATTAACGCACTTTTAGATTGGCGTAAAAGAACGGAGCAAACAGAATAAGTGACATGCTAAAACTATTCACAAAACATATTTAGATGGATTTGGATGAATTATAATGATAACTCACTTATATGTGAGCATATGTCGTCTATGTATATAAAAAAATGGGCTTATACCACATTTTAGCATCGTTTGTTTACATTTACTTGTTGTGATGATTTTTGGTATCAAAAGCGTGTATTTTCCCGTAAAATGCCTAAATGATCTTAAATCATAACGTCATCATTCTATGACGTCGGGTACTTCATTCATAAAAAAACATATGACGTGGGAGTACGATCGGAACAGCCAATGCAATATATTCATATTTTACCACTGGTGTGTACTCAAAGCGTTTGAAGGACGTCATGTAAGAATCAACGATAATCTATAATTCCAAAATGCATATCATTTTCAGTTAAGTAAGTAATGGTCATGCCATATCACACATTGACATGTGCTTGGTGAAATCAATGATATTAATCTTTCACTCACCTTATTCTGTCGATGTATATTAATACCACGGTCGATTAACAATTTTACGATTTCAGTTTGCCCGTCCAATGCAGTCAAGTGATGTGCAGTATTACCATTCTGTACAAAGATACCATGCAGTGTTAACATAACATTTAATGCTAAAGAATTCAGTTGGTATAGAAACTAACGCATGCCTACATATTGTCGCGTTTATCATTTAACATTTATCAAGTCGACCCTGTAGCCGTTATTGTACTCAAATAACTATACCGTCATATAATTGCTTTCAAATTTTCACTATTAATAATAAGGTGATAATTTGTGATATATGTTAAAATATCGTTAATCGATTAAGTAATATCAAAGAAGCGGAAACATAATCTTTGCAGTTAAACACAACTAAACAATAAAATCTAAAGATAAGATACAAATGATCACTTCTTTTAAAGGTAACCAACGTCAATCTGGGTACAAAATGTTTCTATCTGCAATGTTTTGGATTGTACATAAGTAGGTACTTAGGATTATTATCACCGCCAAAAAACAAACTTTAGGTTTCAGTTTTTCGTTTAAAGCACCAGTGTGACGTACAGTACTATCATAATGTATATGCAGCGGACACAAACTATTAATTAACTTGAGACAGCGCAGTGTCGCATTCATTATTGCAAGTTGTAATGGATGCCGAAGTAATAATCAAATTACTGTATTGGTTGATTATTGTTTTATTTTTTTCAGGAGTAAATCATCATACGGCGACATTGTCTTACAATGTTCAAATCTTTAATCGATCAACAAACAAGAATGTGTATATGAAAACCTAGATATATAAACACAATCTATGATAACGTTGGGAAACCGTAATCAACACCGATTTTAAATGTATTTTTTTCAAATTGTTGTTCAGCAGTGAAATTGGAAATAAGACTGCATCCGTTACAATTTAACGCCTTATAACTTATAACTGGATAATTTCAATTACAATGCAACTCTGATGGCTACGTGCCATTTTGCATTCTTCACTGTTTTTAAATGTATAACGGTGAATAACAATCTGGATTTATAAAATACATCAGAAAAACATTAATCTGAACGTAACAATGTACGCCAAAAAGAGTGATGCCTTCTCGAAATCCTGTTGAAAGCATTGATTCTTAAGAGAAAGACGCTGATTTGACCTCATATTTACAATTGCAATTATCAAAAACCGGAAGAAAATAAATATATGATCTGCTACAAAATTTGGTGATTTTTCCTATTATGAGGTATTAAATATAAAAGGGACAAAACGAATAAGGAATGCAGGTCAAACAAGTGTATTATGTATTGACGACAAATATGAACTATGACATAACCTCATCCTTATTTTTTTCAATTCCGACTAGATAGGTGTAATTTGATATTGGACTACTTGAAGACATTAATTTGGATATACATTGAAATGTTATGTTACGATTACTATTAGTGTATACTGATGGTATAATTTCGAGCTTGGCATTCAAAAACTGAAAATTTAAATATTTCCTTTAAAAATGTTACGTACGCTATGACAACTTGTAAGCCTGCTATGGTTAATTTGTTTCACAAATGACGACGAATATCCTTTAATTGTCGACATGAACAACACAAACAAGCCGTCCTTTTCCCCTTAATACGAGCTACATACATGTACAATAACGTATATGTTACAGGAGTTGCATACACTTAATAAAATTAGCTAACGCATGAGTACATAGCGTCTCATTTATTGTAGCACGTCGACCCAGAAGCCGATATAATAATCAAATAAAAAATATCGGATTATTAAGGCTATCAGATTTTCACTTGACAGTAATAATAAGGTGACAATTTGTGATAGTGGTTCAAATCTCGTTAATCGATTAAAAAAAATAAGGCATAAAACAGAAACTAAGTCTCTTAAAACTAAAAGTAAATCAACAATATAAAAAAAAGATAGGAAACACATCATCACCACCCATCTAACACAAAAGGAAAAAAAGTTGTCTTTCTACACCGATATTGCGATAAAAAAAGTGAATTTCAAATCTAAAATATGGACATTATTTTATGAGTATCATAAAGAAAAGTTTTAGCAGTTGTAAAATACATAGCTGTGCTTCCCGTTTGACAAATGTCACATTAGCATAATGTTCGCGTCTAAAGAAAAGTCAATGTCCCAGATTTATAATATACAATTATTTACTAGAAGTTTTGATTACATAATGAAGTATGAATGCAATTATATGAAATATGAAATGTTTATAATATTCTTAAAACTCACCGAGGTTTGATAGTTTATATTAGCGCCTCCTTTCAAACACTTTTCTACGGTCTCCTTGTCTCCACGTTCCGCAGCACGCATTAGATCCTGTACCACAATATACAGATTATTTATTATTGTTTTAATGAGGTTATATATCACATAAGTACAAGACGTACCACATGCTCGATATTGAAATTCTGATTTTACCATTATCCCCAACTATGAATAATGAACATTAATATATATGTATCGTCAGTTAATAAAGAACCAATACACTAGAATAAAGTAAAATGACGGATGAATAAAATAATTGTTTGTAATTCTCGGGCATCTATAATAATTGATAGTTTTCTACACCATGAATGCCTTATGTAGTCGTTAAAACATTACAAACAGTGGCAAACTATTATATGAAGTTGTCACAACAACACATGCAGTCGTAACTACATTGCATGCAGTTTTTTTTGGAACGTCATACAATTTATCTACCTTGCCATTAAAACAACAACGACCAACGTGATTGTAAAACGTATGCACAACATTGATATTTTTTTTACAATTCATTGGTTCAGCTGGCCAAATAATAGAATAATACAATCGATGTCGAACAAACGATTCGCCAAGTTAAATGATTAAACACTTGGTATGTATTAGTAATAGTGGTCTCAGTCACACTCGTTGAGGCCTCATACTAACATATACCTTACCGACTGGGTTACTTTACAGATGCAAACACAATACTAGAATAGTTATGTATACCACGTTCATTGAATTTGGTATATTTTACAGTAACCTGAATGTGTTCTTTTTTACTTATTATTCACGTAATCATTACTAGAAATGATTACAAAATATATATTTACACAGTCAATATTTATAAGTTACATACACGCCACTATATAACTGTTTTACCTCGCAAATCTGTTTTGTTCCTTCTTCTGAGCTCATTGTGAACTTCCTGTAAATTAAACTGTGAACAATACATTTTGGCATTATCATGTAACACTGTTTTCTAGTTCACCAATAGACTATAAACAAATGATTGAAATATAGTGATTAATAAAAAAAAGATATTTTAAAAATGATTCTAATTCACTGATGACTACACAACACTAGCTATTAACAATACAAATGAACAATGTATTCATATGTGATCATTTTAATGTGAACGAAATTGTAAGATATGTAATCATTGTAATAGACGAATATTTTATTATGTGACAGCATTATGAGCATACCTGTTAATTTTTAAGAAACTCGACACTAATTGAATAGAAAATACATTATTATTTGAAGAAGACATATAACACTTTAGACAAAACAACCCATCGACGGTCCTTTTTTATATTGCATTCACTGTTACACATTACAAGTATGTGAGTATATTAATACATATGAATGGACAAGGGGTTTTACATGAGAGAAGTCTCTTCTACTTTGAAGCAAACCAACAGAATAGAAAAACTAGACAAAATGAAAACAGCAATTGATAAAACCAAAACTATTCATAGGAATTTTTTTTTAAATTAGCTTCCCAGATTATATAGTTCAAAGCAATGACCTTTTCATGACTGAACCAGAGTTCACATATGATATAATGACTCGAAACAATATCTGATGAGTATACTTCTGTGCAGTTCTATTTATTATATTGAGGACTTGCACTTCTATCATATCCGTCTTCTACTGTAGTTGCCTTTGCAACTAGACACTGGTTTGATGAACATATATTTGATTATTTGAGTATTGATACAGAAACAAAATTTCAGTAGTTTTCATACCTCAAGCTGACTTGTACAACACAATTATTTGACCGCATTGACCAAAACTGACCATATGTGAACTTTAAATTGTAAATCTATATACTCGCATAGTAAATCAGCCATATTTTTAATGTTGGGATAAAATGTATAATTACAATAGACAGCAATATTGCAACATAATACAACAAAGTTTTGTTCGCATTAATTTAGGATACCAGCATGTCCTCCTTTTACTCAAAATATTGATATGTAACAAAATTTCAGTAGTTTCGATACACGAAGCTGACTTGTACAACAAAATTATTTGACTGCATCGACCAAAACTGACCATATGTAAACTTTAAATTGTAAATATACTCGCATAGTTAATCAGCCATATTTTTCATGTCAGGATTCAATGTATATAATTACAATCCACAGCAATATTGCAATACAATAAGAACAATTTTTTGTTCGCATAAATTTAGGATACCAGCATGTCCTCCTTTTTTTCAAAGTATTGATACGTAGCAAAATTTCAGTAGTTTTAATACCTCAGTCAAGCTGACTTGTACAATAAAATTATTTGACCGCATCGACCAAAACTTTAAATTGTAAATCTATATACCCGCATAGTTAATCAGCCATGTTTTTAATGTCCGGATGTCTTAGCAGGACCATAAATGTTCATGTAATCAATAATATTTGAAAACTGTATATATGCCAAAAAAAATCCACATAAATTGAGAGTTTCAGCATTTCATCTCTTTATTCAAAATAACTGTCACTACATATATAGTAGTTCATGTTGGTGTGTAAAACAAAACTATTATGCAACATCATCAAAGTACCAACACTGACATTTCTGAATACAACTTATAGTTATAAATCCCGGCTAACCCAGCCGATTGAACTTTTGACGCATACAACATTCACTTTCCCATTGTGGCGTCAGACAGTTTGTTTGATAACGTCCAAATTTTACGGGAACCTGTGTGGTATCCAGCAATGGCGGACAAATAGCGATAAGGTATATTCATTTGTAAATACTACCCTAGTTACAATGATTTAATAAAAAAGGTTCTTTTCTGGGAATAGTATACTGTTTAGCTATTATGTCGGTTGATTAATTTATTTATAGTTAAACCCCAAGTGGCAACTATTTCATTAAAGTGCGTATTGAGTATAATTCTGGGACGTCCCATATCTCAATTAATCGGCAAAGACAAATCTATGTTGATCCTTACAAACATATAAATAATTATCAATAAAACATAATCCATTCTAGCAACTTGACACTCGACTTTGACATATTACTGGTTCAAACTAGACAATCACTTACCAAATTTTATCTTACTGATCTTTGGTTTAATTACTAATATATAATGTGTTAGCACAAATCAATATTCCAACAAAGCCCATAAGTCAGAATGTGACATGTCAGGTTCCCACATTCATACATTCGCCACAGTTGACCAAAAGAGTAGTAAATGTATTATCAGGCCTATAAGAATTTCTGATATTGGCCAGTAATATATATACCAAACTATCAACTATCAGTTGCATCTAGCATGTGGCTATGTTCCGGACCATATGAGTATTTGGACCATACATGTATGGTCATGACCATATGGGTATATACTCATATGGTCCGACAATACGCGTATGGTCCGACCGTACGCGTATGGTCGGGGTAATTAACAGGTTTACTTCTAGTTGTTACGTCATTATTAAAAAGACACTACCAAAGGTATTTGTATTATAGATCTATAAAACATTTATTAATAACAAGATTAACAAAATGAAATAAGCAGTTTCACACAGTAAATTTCATCACTAGTCAAAACTACAATAAACACATTGTTTTTTTCATTTTTCCATGTGTTATTATGAGTGAATGGCAAAATGTCGACCTGGGAAAATAACTTCCAAGCATATCTTAATGAACTGTTACACAAGAAATCAATTTTTTTACTAATAACTGACGTAAAAGTTGACAGAATAAAGAGTCTAATAATTTGCTTACTTTTGAAACTTTATATAATTAGCATTTTTTTAGCAGTGCAATATTCAGAATTTGTATACTAATACGTGTTGTTGTTGTTAAAAAACGAATGACGTAACCGGCAAAGACCCTAGTTTAGTTTTCTAAGTTGTCTTGTGATATGATGCACTTCAGTCGTGTTACGATATTGGAGATCTAGAGCTTTTTAAAAACATCGTAGACACATCGGAAAGATCCAGTACCCAAGAAAAGCTATGATACCGTATGGAAGTAAATGTCACTCTACGCATACAAGCAAGAATACCATTAGCGATGAAAAGTAGCTTTGGCATAATTATTTAGTGTTATTTGAATTGTAAATAATACTATTGCATGTAGAAATCATTGTTTTTTTATAAAGTTTTCTAATGCATATTATTGAAAAACAAATACCTATATGGTCCAAATACTTATATGGTCTGGCCCGTTAGTAACCAAACGAGTATCATACTCATATGGTCCGACCATACGCGTACGGTCGGACCATACGCGTATGGTCGGACCATATGAGTATACGCATATGGTCATGACCATACGCGTATGGTCCAAATACTCATATGGTCCGGAACAGCTACATTGTCTGATCATAGGTACTGCATATAATCTGGTTTGCATGTGCATGATGTACACATGAGGACTGTAGACGTTTTAGTTCCTATATACTGTATTTGTACTTTAGGCTTGAAATGATGATGAATTTTGTTGTTGTTTTGCTTCAATCATATAAGGAAAATAATCTGAAACAAGGGCTCAAAATTTGAAAAAAATGACTTAAAAATAGTGGATCGGCCTATTCCAGGGCTTCTAGAGAAAAGTAATGAAGGATGACACGGGGTATAAATATATAGGTCCTGTAGAGGAGAAACAGGCGCTTCTTTTGTGCAAGGTACATGTACCGAAGGCCGCTATGTTTAAAGATCTGTAATTAGATCAACATTTAAAAAATAGCTAAAAATAGGGGTCAGCCTATTCTAGGGCTTCTAGAGAAAAATAATGAGGAGTGTCACGGGGTAAGACTATATAGATCTTGTAGAGGAGAAACAGGCGATTTTTTAACGCAAGGTACCGAAGGGCGCTATGTTGAAAAATCTGAAACTAAAGCTTAAAATATAAAAAAATGGACAAAATATAGGGGTCAGCCTATTTTAGGGCTTCTAGAGAAAAATAATGAGGAGTGTCACGGGGTATGACTATATAGATCTTGTAGAGGAGAAACGGGCGCTTTTTTAACGCACGGTACCGAAGGGCCCTATGTTAAGAAATCAGAAACTGAAGCTCAAAGTATGGAAAAAATGGCTAAAAATAGGGGATCGGCCTATTCCAGAGCTTCTAGAGAAAAATATTCAGAGGTGTCATGGAGTATGACAGTAAAGGTCTTGTAGACGAGACACATGAGCATTTTTGTGCAGGGTACCGAAGGGCGCTATGATAAAAAATCTGAAACTAAAGCACAAAATTTGAACAAAATAGCTAAAAAATAGAGTGTCGGCTTATTCCAGGGCTTCTAGAGAAGCATACTGAGGGTGCTACTGGGTATGACTATATAGGTCTTGAAGAGGAAAAACAGGCGCTTTTTTGTGCAAGGTACCGAAAGGCGCTATGTTCAAAAATCTGACACTAAAGCTTAAAATATAAAAAAAATGGATAAACTATAGGGGATCGGCCTATTCCAGGGCTTCTAGAGAAAAGTATTCAGAGGTGTCACGGAATATGACTATGTTCCGGACCATATGAGTATCTGGACCATACGCGAATGGTCATGACCATATGGGTATATACTCATATGGTCCGACCATACGCGTATGGTCGGACCGTACGCGTATGGTCGGGGTAATCAACACGATTACTTTTAAACTTTTCATTAGGTGTGACCCTTCTGGATGTTATGTCACTAAAATGTCATTTTATTATATATATATTAAAAACAAAAATTAAAAAAAAAAGTTTCACACAGTTAATATTACTTACTATTTGTAAGTACAATTGTAAGAAGATGTCAAAATCAAATGAACATATTGTAAAAGGAATTTTATTGTGTAAAGTTTAAAGATCATGATATTTTTAAAGACATTTTTTATAAGTAAAATATTGAAAATGTATGCTTCTTTATTTTCTTCTATTCTTTATTTCTATACTTCTATTTTAATCTTAATTATGAGACCGGTGTAATAGCATTTAACAGCCATGAAATAGCTACTGCCTTTATTTAATTTGATCTGTGACATTCATTTTACGATATTAAAGATCTAGAGTTTCTTGAAAACACCGTAGACACATCAGAATTCTCCGAGTCGATATCACTACACGCAGCCAAAACAAGCAATCGCAGAAAAGCTTCATGTATGGTACCGTGTGAATGTCATTCTACGTATACAAAAGCATACACGAATACAATTACCGATGAAAACTAAGATCAACTGACTGTGACATCAATATTTAATGTTTATGTAGCTTTTGAAATGTAAAATTAATACATTTTTTTGTAAACACATTTGTTTATAAGATAAAGTTTATTGTATTATTTTTATTGTATATTTGAAAAAATACCTATATGGTCCAAATACTCATATGGTCCGGCCCGTTAATAACCAAATGAGTATAATACTCATATGGTCCGACCATACGCGTACGGTCGGACCATACGCGTATGGTCGGACCATATGAGTATACGCATATGGTCATGACCATACGCGTATGGTCCAAATACTCATATGGTCCGGAACAACTATATATGTCTTGTTGAGGAAAAACAGGAGCTTCTTTTGTGCAAGGTACCGCAGGGCGCTATGTTAAAAATCTGAAACTAAAGCACAAAATTTGACAAAAATGGCTAAAATATAGAGGGTTGGCTTATTCCAGGGCTTCTAGAGAAAAAAATGAGGGGTGTCACGGAGTATGACTATATAGGTCTGTTAAGAAAGAAACAGACGCTTCTTTTGCGCTAGATACCAAAGGGTGCTATGTTTAAAGATCTGAATCTACAGCTCGAAATTTAAAAAAAATGGCAAACAAATAAGGGGTCGACCTATTTCAGCGCTTCTAGAGAAAAATCATGAGGGGTGTCATGGGGTATGACGATATATGTTTTGTAGAACGGAAAGAGGCGCTTCTTTTGTGCAAGGTATCGAAGGGCGCTTTGTTCAAAAATCTGAAACTAGAGTTCAAAATTTTAAAAAAATGGCTAAAAAATAAGGGATCGGGCTATTGCATGGTTTCTAGAGAAAAATAGTGAGGGCGTCATGGGGTCTAAATATATAGGTCATGTAGAGGAGAAACAGGCGCTTCTTTTTGCGCAAGGTATCGAAGGGTGCTATGTTAAAAAATCTGAAATTAGAGCTGAAAATATGAAAAAATGGCTACAAAATAGGGGGTCGACCTATTCCAGGACTTCTAGAGAAAAACAAAATTGAGGGGCGTCACGGGATCAGACTATAAAGGACTTGTAGAGGACTTGAAACAGAAGCTTCTTTTGCACTAGGTACCGAAGGGCGCTTTGTTCGAAAATTTAAAACTAGAGCTAAAAATTTTAAAACAATGTAAAAAAACAGAGGGATGGCCAATTCCAGGTCTTATAGAGGAAAACAATGAGGGATGTCACGGGGTATGACCATATAGATCTTGTACAGGAGGAACAGGCGCTTCTTTTGCGCAAGGCACCGCATGCTGCTAGTTTAAAAAATCTGAAACTAGAACTCAAAAATTTGAAAAAAATGGCAAAAAAATAGGGGTAAGCTTATTCAAGGGCTTCAAGAGAATAATAATGAAGGGTGTCACGGGGCATAAATATACAGGTCTTGAGAGAGAGAAACAGGCGCTTCTTTTGCGCAAGGTATCGCAGGGCGCTATGTACAAAAATCTGAAAATAAAGCTCACAATTTGAAAAAAAAAGGCCAAAAAATAGGGGGTCGACCTATTCCAGAGCTTTTAGAGGAAATAACAAGGGGTGTCATGGGGTATAACTATATAGATCTTGTAGAGGAGAAACACGCGATTCTTTTGCGCAAGGAACCGAAAGGTGCTATGTTCAAAAATCTAAAACTAGAGTTTAAAATTTGCAAACAATGGCAAAAAACATGGGGTCGGCCTCTTCAAGGGCTTCTTCGTATGGGTGTGTTTGATTATTCAAAATTATAACATTTGAGCCGTTTCTATTTTTTTCTTGTGTATATATACTAAAATAACAATAATTTGTATTTATTTACCTTTTTTCATGCCTTCATGCTTATTAGAAAATTACATTGTTAAGTTATGTGCTATATAAATATTATGTATGTTCTGTATATAATGGAGAAGACGGAACTAAGTTAAAAAAAATGTATGTCTAATCCATTTGCTTTGAACAATGAAATATGTTTAAACTGATCTATCTGACCACTACCAGCCACCACTAGCACTGTTGTATTATGGGGCATACCAAGTTCCCGGTCACTTATTTATATAGACTATTTGTGAATCAATGTTCTTAAGGACACTGGAAAAATTCATGCCTTCCTCTACCTTTTGTATAATATCCTACGAAGAGTATTGCTTACATTTGAAATCAAACAATAGTATACCTGGACTATGTGACATATTGGCTACATCATTAACCACAGCTATAAACCATACTGACACACACTTGGAAAGGTATTGGGTAAAAGTGGGTGGGGTCACTTTTGAGCTGATGCTTATCTTTACCTCTTGTGAAATGGCTTTCGTTTAGAAATTGTTAGTGGCAATAGTAAAGTTAGTTAATGCTATGTACCAGGCAACATTTCCTTAATTAATTACTCAAAACGTAACTTTTTCATCTTGAAAATAGTTTACTGATGATTACGCATAATATCTTGGATAATCCGTCTTTGACCTTTTAACAATTAACATTGAATCAAACCTCGTCTTGTTCAAACAGCGAACAAGAGTTGATTTGGAACTATAAAAAAGCTGATTGGGATGGGTTCGCCAGCTCATGTCATAAACAACTTAGTGAGAACATGGTTACTGACAATATTAATGAATCATGTACTCATCTCACTAACACTATCATTAAAATTGCTGGTGAGCACATCCCTTCTAAGAAAAGAAGGAAAAATAATAAACCAGAAGTACCCTGGTGGAATGAAAACTGTACATTGGTAGTAAAAGAACGCAATAAAGCTCGTAACAAGGCTAGACATACGGGGGGTGGACATGATTATTTATTATACAAAGAAAAAGAAAAAGAATGTAGAAATACTATTAAATTAACACAGCAACAATATTGGGAAACCTTCTGCAGTGGCTTGAATAATAATAATAATATAGGGCAAGTATGGAATACAATCAAGAGAATGATGGGCAAAACTATTAATTCTCTAATTTTGCCTACTTTGATTTATAAAAATAAAGTGTATGAATCTACTAAAGAAAAGGCTAATATATTAGCTGAAGCATTTGCCAATGTAAGTAGTTCAAGTAACTATTCAGAAGAATTTATATCACATAAAGAACGTATTGAGTCTAAAGAAGCTGAAAACTTGAAACAATATTTTTCTGAAAACTCTCAGAGTTATAATGAACCATTTACCCTTAATGAATTACAGGATGCTATTGCTGATACAACAGATACATCTCCTGGTAAAGATAAAGTTACCTATAGTATGTTTAAAAGTTTTAGTAATAAATCACTTGGTGTACTTCTTTTATTATATAACAGAATTTGGTTCTCACAAGATCTTCCTCTGGCTTGGAAACATTCAATAATAATTCCAAGCTTTAAAAAGGGGAAAGATTCAAGTGACCCACATGCATATAGACCAATAGCTTAAACATCTAATTTTGTAAAAATTATGGAAAAGATGATTAATAACAGACTGAGGTGGTACCTTGAGAAAAACCATATTTACTCACCTTATCAGAGTGGATTTCGTCAAAATAGAAGTACGATGGAACAAATAATTAGACTTGATAACGATATACAAAAGTCATTTTTAAAGAAAGAATATTTAATTGGAGTATTTATTGACTTTCAGAAAGCATTTGATATGATATGGAAGTATGGACTTCTAAACAAAATGGTTAAAATTGGGATAAAGGGTAACATGCTCGGTTGGGTTAATAGTTTTCTGACTAACAGAACAATACAGGTCAAAATAAATAACACTCTTTCTGATATTCTCACGATCCAAAATGGTACCCCTCAAGGAAGTTGCATCAGCCCGACACTTTTCAATATTATGGTAAACGATCTCCCTTCATGTATTAATAATTGTTCTATTTCCCAATTTGCAGACGATAGTGCAATATGGCTGTGTGGTAAAAATATTGGTTATATTCAAAGGAGAATACAGAAAGATCTTGACAATATAAAATCATGGTGTGATAAATGGGGATTTCTCATTTCCCCCTCTAAAACTGTAGCTATTGTCTTTAGTAGAAAGAAAAAGTCTGAGAAGTTATTATTAACGTTAGGTAACAGTCTATTACAAGTAGTGAATGAGGTGAAATTTTTAGGAATAATTATTGATAGTAAATTGACTTGGTTAAAACATTTTCAATATATAGAGGCAAAATGCAGTAAAGTCCTAAATCGCATGAAACTTCTAACAGGTACTAAGTGGGTAGCAAACAGTCATTCTCTTAGAAACATATACATTGCTCTTATAAGATCTAAAATAGACTACGGATGTGAGGTATATAATTCTGCCTCACATTCTGTAAAGAAAATACTGGACCGGGTGCAAAGTCAAGCACTTCGAATTTGTACAGGTGCATATAAAAATGTAGCCACAAGTGGACTACAAGTAGAAATGGGTGACCCACCCTACGAAGAACGTAGGCAATGCCTTATTACAAAATCGTTTTTAAATATATCTAGTCATGAAGACAACCATCCAACTAAGGAAAGTTTAGCAAAAAAGGCAACATTTCTCTGCTACTCCAGGGAAATAAAACAGAATAAAAAACCATATTTTATTGTTTCAAAAGATATGATTAATCAACATGATGTTGATATTAATCAAATATATAAATACAAACAATTCCTGACACCCCCTTGGCATTTGACTAAACCCCGTGTTTGTACACAACTCTCAAGTCTCATCTCGAAAAAGGATAATCCACACTTAATTCGAAGTGAAAGTAACTTCATGATTGATACGCAGTACCGCCAGTTTTTAAAAATATATACGGACGGATCTAAAGATCCAAATTCTAATAAAACCTCATGTGCATTCGCAATACCTGAAATGGGAATAAAAAAAGGTTTCAAACTGCCTAAGAATATGTCAATTTTCACTTGTGAGCTTATGGCAATATTTCTGTCTCTTATGTGGTTAGAAGAATTTAAACCAAATAATGTCGTTGTGTTTGTCGACTCTCTATCAGCTCTCCAAACCTTAAAGAGTAATTTATTTAAGGTAAAAAATTATTTATTATACGACATTATATTTTTATACAACCAGTTAGTCAAACTAGGTAGCAACATAATATTTGAGTGGATCCCAAGCCACGTCGGAATTTTAGGAAACGAAATTGCAGACCAGACTGCCAAAGTGGCTCTTAGTAAAGATACAATAGATTGTCATATTCCCCTATACAAAGAAGACATCAAATACTTAACAAAAAACATTTTAAAACAAATTTGGCAAAAACAGTGGTCAGACAACCCAAAGGGTAGATTACTACACTCCTTCCAAAATAATGTATCATTTAAGATTACTATACCACAAATGAATAGAGAAAATGAACGAATAATATTCAGATTAAGATCTGGCTCTATTAATGTCAATAAATATCTACACAAAATAGGGAAAAGTCCGAGTGAAATTTGTGAAAACTGCAAAGTCACAGACGATGTAGTACACTTCCTATTAGTATGCTCAAAATATGATGTGCAACGTAAACAGATGTTTGATATGCTTAAAAATAACGGAGTCGTAGATCTTTCGTTGAAACACCTTCTATCCGGATACACACACACTTTCAGTCCCGTGCATAACTATCTACGGGAAACTAATATACTTATAAGGAAATAGGAAGACTCTCAACTATATGTATAAGTGCCATTTAGCTTTAGTCTAGAGATCATAATACAGATAATTATGTATGTGGAACAAGTGTATATGAATTATTTTTCAGATGGTCGCTAAGTTAAAATATTTCATCAATTTAGTATACAACCAGCAAGATAAAAGATAAATGAAAAACTCACCCGAATTTGAAATAATTTCCTTTATATAAATTTATTTAGAACTAGCATAAGCAAGTCACAAGTGCAATGCACACTTCACCTTTGTGTCAGTCCTTTTGAGCGTAATCAAACAGACTTTTTCTACCTGTGTCATACATCAGTAAATCATTCACCTTTCAAACACCAGTACTAATTGACCATGAAATGCACGCATTTAAATTTAACAAGTATCGACATTCAATTTAATCACTCTGATCTATTGAAGATTGTTATACTAGATAAGTTAACAGTACATGGTAAGGGAAAATACAACATCACATTAAGATTCTCTACAATGGACAATTACAGTCATATTTTTTTTTAAAGATATGAAAACAACAAACACATCGCACTATGCTCAGATAATTAACAATAGAAACATTTGTTACAGGCCTTTTTTATATGAAAGTACCACTAACATTTATCTTAATTATTTAACGTTATATGTTAAAAGTCTTTAAAGCTTAAACAAAAATACAATATGTCCTCTCAGATTTTCATAAACTGACAACTATAGTCATACTCTTATTGATAGAAATTAAGAAAAATAAACAAACAGAATCACTACGCTCATACATTAGTAGAATAGAAACAAGTCTTAGAGTTGAATCCTTTTCTATAATAATAAAATGACAAATTCTAAAATTTGTACTAGAGGATGTCAGTTAGACAAACACACACAGATTATTGTATAATTATGTATATGCACATCCCAGCACTTCTGTTTCGCTGGCATTCTCTGTACTAAAAAACTAAAATCAAACAATGTCATTGTTTAAATAATATACTGGTATTAAATTTTTTCATATTTTTCTATTTTTGCTCCATTTATATATTATACACTGTATATATATATATAAATCTAAATAGGCGATTAAGGGCATAGGTAGGGATGATTTCTCGTTCAATGACAGAAGTGTTTTTTCTTGTCAGGGAATGAGGAATCACAAAATACCAGTATGTCTTTGGCAATTTATTTGGAAAAAATTGATGCAACTTACCATTATGGAAAAGGAAAAACTACAATCAATCCTTTCTTAAGGATTCTTTATTTGCTACACCAATCGAGGGAGACGTCCTTACATTGGTAGCATATAACTAGCACATGTCTTGTTACCGGTTTCTAAATATACTTTTTTTATATACATGTATATAAGTATATCACAGGCGACACAAAGGTGAACAACCATATAAATTTTCTGAACAATTTTATGACACCTATCAATTAATAATGTACATTTCATTAGGGACTATCATTTGCTCTTGATTTTTTTTTCATTTTCATAGTACATGTACCTTCTGATATGTGTTGGTTTTTTTTTGTCTCTCAACATATATATATTTTCTAGTAATTCAGCAACCATGTTCGTCAAAGTTTCATAAGATTACTCGCCAAAACGTTAAATACTAAAAATAAATTAAAGACTGAAAGTATAATTATATACATAATATCTTAAATTATGTTATATGAATTTAAGGCGCAATTACTACATAAGTAAGCCGCCTTCCAAAACCAATAACAACAACAACAACAATGCATAGTCTCCCACTCATTAAATTATAGAAATAGATATTTTTATCTGTTGTTTAAACTTGACGACACCTGCTGACAATAATGTTATGTTTATGTAAGGCTGGAAAGAATTATACATGCTTGTTCATATCTACATTTAACTTTTCAAATATAATATGTATATCGTACTGGGACTCGTCTTTCTACATTTTAAAAGATAATTTATATTATGACTGCTTCTTTTCATTTGTAAACAACACTGTGATCAAATGATCGATACATACTAATGGTTGTTAAAAATTTGCAACCCCCCCCCCCTCACATAAATCCACATGTAATACAACTTTTATGTAAACACTATGGCGATTTCGGTGTGTTAAAAATGAAATTGAAATAAAGTCTACGATACCTATATTCGTGATATAACAATGTATAACGCATAATAGAAAAGAGTCATGCTTTAGAGCTCAGTCAAATATACAGAATCGAAATAATTAAATCATCCGCGAAATCTAGAACGCCAAATCTGTGTAATATGGAGCTGAGATAATACTTTCTGTTGTTTTATTATAACTTAATGATCTCTTGCTTTACTTAATATGCTTTTGACATTACGTAATGATGTTTTGATATAACTCAATATTGAAAAGTCACTACAAAATGATATTTCGATATTACACGATATTGTGTCGTATTAACTTGATATATATTGGTCATTACTCTAATTTTGAAATTATTAAGTGCTGTTGTGTCATTAGTCAATGTATTTTTAACATTACTTGATGTGAATGTGACTTTACGTGATGTAGTATCATTACATAATATGGTTTTGTTATTTTGTAATGACGATTTGCTAATTATTTATACATGTTATATGGTTTTAATTTTATATAATGATGTCTCAAAACTTGACTATTTTTACACTAAATGACATGTCTGTTTATTTATTTGATGTGGTCCTGTCATTTTGTGATGTGGTTATCCAATTACTTGATGAGTTAAAACCACGCGACTACTTCGTAAAAAAAAATGTGATTTTATTCTTAAACAGATGTCAATGTGTGGTTCATTTTATGTGTTTTGGAAAGGTATCGCTATCCATTGAGTTAACGTTTAAATTAAAGTTCAAGTTCAAGCTATCAAAGTTCACGAAAGGAAAAAAATGTAAAAATCTTAAAACATGGATCGATCTTAAACGATGGAGACGCTGACGACGGAAACCAGATTTGTTGTGTCCCACTGCCGCTACATTGATGTTGCAGGCTCGACACAAATTAAAAGACTTTTACGCAGTCACCCAATTGAAACTATTTTATGCGCGCAACTGAAACTTTGGCATATTGTTTTACTCCTGTCCGACATTCCGTCCGTCCCAATTTGGCTGTATAGTTATTCCGCATAGCTTCTCTTACAATTTGAGTCCTAAATACATGAACTTTGTAATTTTTTCAAATTTACTTTCATGAGAAGAGCGTTTCCAAATAAACTCCTTGGATTTTCCACTCTGCTGGCTGTTTTTACATATATAGAAGGGGGCATGTGGTCATTTTTATTAATTTTTTTTGCTCTTTTACTTTGTCATTTTTATGTACCTGCCCTTAGTCAGAAGCATGCCATTCAATTTGGAAGCCTGAGCAAACGCCCTTGTTCCGCGATAAAACATTTGAATAAAAACTCATATAAAAAGCTCGAATTTCAACTCGAAATCGCAATTAATCTAATTGAGACCATAATTCTAGTCTTACTCAAACTCTACCATAAAAAGTGACTCAAATTAAAAGTTGTTACTATAACTCTACCTTTAAATGTGACTTATACTCGAAGTTCTTTTCGAAACTCAATGTAAAATAGAGCTTTTACTAACAAGTGGTAAAATGGAACAGTCAACCGCACGGCATTCCCCATGCTCGCTTAAGTTTTGTTTATATATCTGTAATGTGCTATTAGAATCGAAATAGTACATGAAAGCCATATCTTTGTTGTATATTTTTACACATGACCTGGGTCGTAGTATTTTAAATGTCATCCCTCGCAGCAAACAAATCGAATATCACAACCGACATTATAATTTTCAAATAAATGCATACCTACATGGATTATTTCTTAAATAATGTACTGCCAAGAGTGAAAAATGTTCATGTTCATCCGTATTAATGTATTTGCTGATAATAACAATCTGCAAACACTTCAATGACAAAGACTTAAATTCAGAGAAAGCTTGCTCATCATTTCTTAACAGCAACACTTGTGATATCCATATTGTAGAAAACAATACGTTATCATGAATAATTTTGATTTAGCCTGTTCTTAACACACCGAAAAAAGATCGGAATTCCATTTGATAAAGAGAAAACATATAGCTTGCTGTTCGGTGTGAGCCAAGGCTCCGTGTTGAAGGGTGTACTTTAACCTATAATGGTTTACTTTTTAAATTGTTATTTGGATGGAGAGTTGTCTCATTGGCACTCAAACCACATCTTCCTATATCTATAGGAAGTACACCACTAATTCATGGTCCCATTGCTTTCTATGTTAAATTCCTCCGTTTCAAGCAGGCACACCTCTTTTATTTTAAGTTCAAATAAAGTGGCAATCATTGCATTTCAAAGCAACACTTTATGGTGTCTTGTACTGAAAAAATCAACATACCTTGCAGGGCATATAAGAAAGAACTGGTTCCTGGAACTTCAGATGTACCAAAACAGGTACTTCAGATCTGACAAACAGACAAAATGTACCCTCTTTTTAAAATTTGGTGCAGTTTTTTTAATATTCAAAACTAAAAGTCCAAAAGTGTTCTACAATGATCACCAGTCCTTCAGCTTTCATTTGATACCAAAAATACCTAAATATTCTACATATTTTGAAAGTTACACTCATGCGTAGGAACTATTTTGTGTTAAATATGAACTACTTTCTGGTATGTGCTTTCTGGCCGGGCCTGAATTAGTGGTGTTACACCTACAACAGAACCAAACTTGCTATATTGACTTGAGCATTACTTTTTTTTCATTCTATGATCTATGTCAAGCAATAAAAAACATATAAAGCTTTAGTCCAAAGACTATTTTATTACTTCAACGCTCAAATTGGACTGGTAGTAACATATGGGCTATTCAAAGAAAACTGCATATGTATATTACCAGTGACCAATATACTTTTTTTTATTCTCAATATCATTATTTTATTTATTAATTTCTATTAGGAAAGCTATGCACTTACTAATAGTCATATTTTTATCAGAGGTTCTTCATTAAATAAAAATATATTAGTCCAAGCTTAAGACATAGATGAGAAATTATCCCCCCTTTTTTCTTAAAATTCAAAAAAGCTTTTTTTTTGTATGAACCATTTATTATGTGGTAAAACATATATAAAAAAGAGCAATTTATATATCCCTCAGCTATATAACTTGCTAAACTGGTTCAAAATTGCATGCACAGTGAGATTTTAGAATTCTTATATGAGTATATACCATTTGCCTACATTGTAAAAGGCTACCATAAGAAAAACAAAAAATCTTGAAAAATCAGAAAATTATTTTGACCAAGAGCTATTCTGTTCCATATACAAGTCATAAAATACATGTTTTATGGATTTTAATCAGAACAAATGCAAAAATAAGAACTTGGAGTCAAGTCCTAACTGCATGCATGTTGTATGACCATAAAAGGCTAACATACTTGAGTATGCCAATTTAAGAGCTTAAATTTCCCATAAGCAGGTTGGTTGACAAAAAACGATGATTAAACATGATTACTAACATCATATTTGACTTATTTTCATTGGAATAGGTAACCCTTCTAAAAATTGGATTTCTGGTGATTCTCTGTAATAGGAAGTACACCACTAAATCATGGTCCCATTGCTTTCTATGTTAAATTCCTCCGTTTCAAGAAGGCACACCTCTTTTATTTTAAGTTCAAATAAAGTGGCAATCATTGCATTTCAAAGCAACACTTTATGGTGTCTTGTACTGAAAAAATCAACATACCTTGCATGGCATATAAGAAAGAACTGGTTCCTGGAACTTCAGATGTACCAAAACAGGTACTTCAGATCTGACAAACAGACAAAATGTACCCTCTTTTTAAAATTTGGTGCAGTTTTTTTAATATTCAAAACTAAAAGTCCAAAAGTGTTCTACAATGATCACCAGTCCTTCAGCTTTCATTTGATACCAAAAATACCTAAATATTCTACATATTTTGAAAGTTACACTCATGCGTAGGAACTATTTTGTGTTAAATATGAACTACTTTCTGGTATGTGCTTTCTGGCCGGGCCTGAATTAGTGGTGTTACACCTATAGAATGATATACCCAGTGAACACACATGATATTTCAGAGTTTTACATTAAGTATCAGCAATTATTTTGTTATTTGTTTTCAAAATATTAGCCACTTTATTAAGACACAAAGACACCAGGAAGGCAGTTGCATAGAATCAACACCATTTTTAGCATCCAACAACACCTAGATAATTTCGACTTTTTAGATCAGTAAAATCGGATTATATACCTTGCAAGGTCTGGTTACCGTATACAAATAAAAAATATGCAACACATATATATATGTTTGCATTGCAGTTCGAATCCTATGTAAAAAAAAGCCAATCAAATGAAAATTAGGACCCATCAGTGTTCATCAGGACCGATTCGTAAAAAAATTACCCAATACAACCTTATTATTACCGTTTATCAGCGATCGCTCATTGTAAACATTAATGATTACAGTGTAAACATTAATTTTAAAAGCATAACAAAGTGCCTACACATATTTTACTCAATTATAAACGTAATTTTTTGATCGAAAGTATTTTAATTACAATATTATATTAGTATCTATAACAATACAAACTAGAACAATAGAACACTGTAACATTCCTGACTGTTTTGTCAATTTTCATATTAGTACTCACGGAAACAAATTTAAAATAAAAAGAAACGGTATAAGTATTTTCTTCACCAGATGCGGTTTTCAACAATCAGTGTTTCTTTAGTGATACTTGTTCATTTGAAAAATCAAAAGCTAATTTAAAGAATAAACAGTTATCATGGTAATACACCAAAAATTACAAAAAAAGTACAACAAATGCTGAACAAGATATCAAAGCTTTGAATGAAGTAAATAAGCAGTTGATTTGCTGTATGCAGCTGGTTTTTTGTATTTTTTATTTCTTAGGAATTCTTAACAATCGGATTAGTCAAACCTGTCCGTTCTGAATTATACTTTATGTTTTGATGTGGGGATATCTGTTCTGGGTTATATAGAAAGGGAAGCATACACCAACTTGTCTAAATCCTAAGCACTCTGGATGGAACTGTTCCTATTTATCTGATGCAAATATTGCAATCTTCAAAATAATACATGTATAGATATTCTTATGCATATGATGTATAGAAGAGATAACAGAACGTCCTATTTAATAACACATCTATGTTTTCTTCAATTCTGCTGGTGATGTTTATTGACTTAGTTAGATATGGCTTAAACTGCAAATCATTAAATGAAGCGAACACACAAAATACAGTTAACTTGCAATAATCAACAATGAATCAATAGCTATTATATAATTTACATACTTTTTTGTTCTACATTCTAAAATGTTTTATGACGTGCACTGTCATAATTAACTATCTGACTTGAATGATGACATGCAAATTATAGTAAACAAAACAGACATCAGTTGTAATGCTTTGGTTGCATAATTGGGTTTCACAAAAAGAGCGTGCAACACTGGTGTCAGTGTGATTCCCTATTTTAAGTCAGAAATATGTCAGTTGCTGTCCATCCGTATGATGTGTTTGGGCTTTTAAATTTATCATTTACTAGTTTGTATTTGTTTTCGCATTGTAATATTATTTTTTTCGTTGATAGTCGTGACAATATCTGACAGAACTGTATGTACAGTTATAAAACACAAGGGATTTTCGTCTATTATTGCCCATACTGACAATTGGTTTTGTTTATTTTAATATCTCAAGTTGAACATACATAATGTATATGGGCTTTTTTCTGTGATTGTATCTGATTTAATTGAGCTCAGTTACAAAGACAAAATTGGTCAATCATTGGCAATATAAAAAATAACCACAATGGTTCTAATACAGCATTTACTCTTCTCAAATCTCATTATGCGTGTAAACTTAAAAAAATGACCATAATAGATCTCACAAAATATCGCTTACATATAATACATATATATTTCAAAATTATTACCTTGTGAGATCAACGTCTTTCTATCCAATTATTTGTTTGAAATTGATGATTTCAAACCTAGACATTTTGTGTAGCCTCACGTCCACCGTCAATACGTGTTTCAACCTAATCTATATCATCATGATATACACATACGGTCATACATGTATCAATATCAAAGGTCATTAACTAGTACGCATATCAGCGATAACTGTAAAATATAAATCACAGTGTTAGGTAAATAAAGGCAACAGTAGTATACCGCTGTTCAAAACTCATAAATCCATTAATGACCTTTGATATTGATACATGTATGACGTTCAAGCCTAGTACACGGATTTTTTTTTTTATTGTAATGTTTTTGTTCTCTATCAACATATTGTTTTTATTCTTAGAGGTATCTATGTTTCACTTTTCATATAAAATGAACGATTTTGTTTCTGGTTTTACCTTGTTTACCGTCAAAGAAGTAGTTGTACAGTCGGAGCTTACCACACTTTACACACAATGAGTCAGTTAAATGTTGATGTATATTGGGACATTAACAATCTAACAAAGAAAAAATAAGTGACCATGGTATGATGCATTATAATACTGAAACCCAAAGGAAGCATTTGTTATGACGGAACAGTGGCGTAGCTGGGTCATTTTTACGTGTACGCCAAAGCTTTGGCAAGGGATATGATGGGTTCAAACCGCTCAATGTTAAAGCACCTGCTGGTAATTAGTTCGAAAGTGAAAGCTATCGAAAATGAGATACCATAATGATTCCTGTGAGTAAAAAATCATTGATAGCAATACACTTTTGAATCTAAATGGTTCATTTGTTTTGGTTAAATGTTGTAATATGTTAACTCATTCATCGTGTTAAACTGACAGCTAACCTATTGGTCATTGGTTTTAGAGAAAACGTTCAAACCAATATTAAATTTAAATAACTTTAAAGGGTGCACTGAGTGAGCATAGTAACAATTGACAAAATAACCTTTTAATGAACACGAAAAAAAAATTCTTAGAGGTGCAATATAAAAAAAATCTGGAACATTTTATGATTCCTTCCCACAAAAAGTAAATCAATTTATCATTCTTTTAAAGGGATTTTAAAAATAATTCTACCTTATGTAATCATGCTGTATTTTGATTGGATGATAACCATGGTATTTTTCACCAATTTCTATATAATTATGCAGATTTTCTTTTCTCTGCCAGGGTATTTGCTATAAGGGAATTCCTTATGCCGGGGTATTTGCTAGCAAATACCATGGCAGATGGGAAATACCCTAGCAAATACCATGGCAGGTGGGGAATACCATGTCTAAAAATAACTCAATGAATTATTTCTATTCTAATATGACAAATTCATGGTCATTCTAAATATATGGTTCCAGATGAAATATTTAGGATAAAGAGCATCATTATTGAATTTGGACCGAATGACTTAATAATTCCGGGAATGACGTCATGAATAAAACTCAACGTAAACGAATTGACAACCGGTCACATGAAACTAGAATCCACTTGAATTACGCTTTACTGAAACTGATGAACAAAGTGTAGTAGTCAGCCGAGAACCAGGTTATTATCATAAAAAGAGGGATACAGCTACTGAACCACTCAAGTTTCCCGTTTTTCCGTTCTCGCTCCGTTTTTCATTCGTTCCGTTTGCGTGTTTCGTTTATTCCGCTTCAATGTCATTCATTTCATTCATTTCGTTCATTTCGTTTGAGTTTATTCCGTGTAACATTCCGTGTTCCATTCCGTTTATACATGACAGAGAATGATATCAAGCGTGTTGTTCGGTAAACGCGTGAAGCTAATCATTTCGTTTTAGCGTGTGTGAACGATTATATCATTCTAAAGCGAAATATAATTTGGTTCGTTTCACAGTCAAATTTTGTATTTTATAATCACATCATCACATGTATTTTCTTCATCAACAAAACCGACGACCTACACAACGTCAACGACCGTGATAGTTTATTCATTTTAAATGAAGCCATTTATGTAACAATATGATTATTTAGTTAAACAATAAAAGCGATAAATATAGTATTTGTAATTAAAAAAAATATTGATTAGAATCAGTTTACAGACTAAAAATCGACTGCACACAATCTCTTTGGAGCACTAGCTTTTGCAAAATATAATTCTTATAACTTTTATAGTTTTAATACTAAACAAAATAAAAGTGTACATGCCAAAGAATTGGTGTTCATTTCGATATCATGAATAATGTATGCTTCTGCTGAAATTTAAATGAATTGTCAAGGATGTATAATAAACTGTGGACACTTGTCTATGTCTATAGGTCAAATTTGTCGTATACATTTCTATTTTAACGGTTATTGTTGGATTGCTGTCTGCATGGAACGTTACACAGTATATATTTATGGGAGTGTTGCACATATTCATTTCAATAGGTACAATGTAGCAATTTAATATTTGTCAGTGGGTGTTCAGATAACACCGTTAAGGATGATGATTGATTTATATTTAATGTCCAGTGGCAAATATATATGCAAATCAACGCGAAAAAAGGTCGATGGGTTATAAAATATGACTTCTACTTCGAAAGGTTCACAGGATAACAGTCCACAAAAAGTCATACAGGTCATTTTTTTATTAATAATTATGATCAAACCCATGATTCGTAACTGAATACAAAAAAAATAACACGATCACAATGTATCAGTCGCCAATTAATCACACTGGTAACTCCTGACATTATAACGCAAACATATTACGAAAATTATTTGAAAACACATATAAACTTATATACTTGCTTCCATATAGGTTCTTTTACATTTTTTCGAGGTTTTCGTTAATTGCGGAAGATATGTTTAGCAAAAAAAAAATTGCAAAATTATGTGTGTTATTTTTCTAATTATAAAAAAAACTAATCTCAAATGTATGTCCATTGTTCAATACATACTTAAGACTGCAGTATACTTTTCTGATAAAGATTTCAGTAGTTTGAACAAAAAAAATCAGTGGTCGCAGTTTGGGTTTACATTTTGTTATTTCTCAACTACATTAACTACTTGTCGAACCTCCATCTAATATTATGAAAATGCTGAAGAAACGTTTGCTATGACTAATGTCTAAAGCTAAAATTTTGAAAGCAGTATTTTGTTTTCGTTCCTTTTTCTATAATTTTCTGAGAGATAGCCGGACGCATCATTACGCAATAATTTTTTCTACATGCTAAATTTATTAAACCTTCATAGATTGTCGTGAAATATTTCAGATCAAGAAAAAAATATCAAAATACAATTTAAGCTTTTATACAAATATATCATGCTTACAAGGTGTATTTGCTTAAAATACCGGTTGAAAGGTACACATTTTCAGAGCCGTTAGGCAAGTGAATTTGATTACCTCGAAACCGGTATGTTTGGCAAATACCCCTTGTAAGCATGATATAATTGTTGAATTCCACCGAATGTTCCATCTCAGAAAGTTTATTATTATAAAGTATCATATGAAATTTCGACTTGAATGTATAATGTTTGTATACACTGCAGCTGTGATATTTGCGCAGTCAAATTGCATTGACCGTATAATCATTTTTTGTAAGTACAGTCACTGACTGTATAGATATCACTTTTTTTTATGATAATAAGTTGGTTCTCGGCTGACTACTACACTTTGTTCATCAGTTTCAGTGAAGCGTAATTCAAGTGGATTCTAGTTTCATGTGACCGGTTGGCAATTCGTTTACGTTGAGTTTTATTCATGACGTCATTCCCGGAATTATTAAGTCATTCGGTCCAAATTCAATAATGATGCTTTTTATCCTAAATATTTCATCTGGAACCATATATTTAGAATGACCATGCATTTGTCATATTAAAATAGAAATAATTCATTTAGTTATTTTTAGACATGGTATTCCCCATCTGCCATGGTATTTGCTAGGGTATTTCCCATCTGCCATGGTATTTGCTAGCAAATACCCCGGCATAAGGAATTCCCTTATAGCAAATACCCTGGCAGAGAAAAGAAAATCTGCATAATTATATAGAAATTGGTAAAAAATACCATGGTTATCATCCAATCAAAATACAGCATTATTACATAAGGTAGAATTATTTTTAAGATCCCTTTAAAAGAATGGTAAATAGATTTATTTTTTGCGGGAAAAAATCCTAAATGTTCAAGATTTTTTTTTATATTGCACCTCTAAGAATTTTTTTTTCGTGTTCATTAAAAGGTTATTTTGTCAATTGTTACTATGCTCACTCAGTGTACCCTTTAAAGTTATTTAAAATTAATATTGGTTTGAACGTTTTCTCTAAAACCAATGACCAATAGGTTAGCTGTCAGTTTAACACGATGAATGAGTTAACATATGACAACATTTCACCAAAACAAATAAGCCATTTAGATTCAAAAGTGTATTGCTATCAATGATTTTTTACTCACAGTAATCATTATGGTATCTCATTTTCGATAGCTTTCACTTTCGAACTAATAACCAGCAGGTGCTTTAACATTGAGCGGTTTGAACCCCTCAAATCCCTCGCCAAAGCTTTGGCGTACACGTACAAATGACCCAGCTACGCCACTGATTAATGTATTTTTTTACGGATAAAATCTTTTTTTTTTAAACTATAACAAACTTTGATAACGTGTCCTGTCAAGTTTACCAAAAGGACTTTTTGTACCTTTTCGCATGGACTGGCTCATATACTAGTTCAGTGATAATGAACGCCATACTAATTTCCAAATTGTACACAAGAAACTAAACTTAAAATTAAAACCTGTTCTGTTATTTACTGTTATGCCTGATAAATCACTACAACAGAGTGAGACAGACACTAATCAGCACTATATTCCCTTTTTAGTTTTGTGCTGTGAGTTTTGGTCATAATTATATTCTTTAGTATTCTTAAAATCCCTTTCAGACTTTGATTCATGAATCATAAATTCTTGCTTAGAGAAATGTTGAATGTATGCTGTTGTACTTGTTGCATTGTTATTAGAATAATGTCATGTTGTCCCTAGATCATCAAAGAATGAACCATTGATTTTCAATTAGCTATATATTTAAATAGACTGCTTTAGGTAAATTAATGAGCACATACAGTTACAAATAGGGCACCAGTAGCCAAGGCTTGTTTAGGCTTTTGACTTGGCCACTAACTATTTTTTAATTGCAAATATCCATAATGCTTATACTAATCTTTCATATTTTTCACAAGTTGGGCCCTATATTGATAATATTAGTCTTTCCCCTTGCTGTATACCACTGTTATAATATTCAGCTGGAAAGGTTTTTGTATAGTCACATATATGTAATTGAATATCATGCTCAAATGAGAACCATTTTGATATATAGGTATAAGTTCAAAATCAGCATTATAAGAGTAATAGTGGTTCTACTCAGAGTTATCTATCTGTATAAAGAATTTAAAATATTGTCTGACATAAGAACATTTTCATTTTATTACTTAAAGTAAAGAAACTAACATTTAAGTCTTGAATAGAATACATGTATAGTTTGACCCAGTAGCCAGTACTTCGGTACTGGCATGAAAATACGGATTTTTTGTGTTATTAAAATTTGCTGTTACAAAATGATAGAACTTATTATAAATTAAGGAATGTATCTCCCTCGTGCAAAGCTCTGATTTCTTTCACGGATTTGGCTATACTTTTTGGACCTTTTGGATTATAGCTCTTCATCTTTTATATAAACTTTGGATTTCAAATATTTTGGCAACGAGCATCACTGAAGAGACATGTATTGTCGAAATGCGCATCTGGTGCAAGAAAATTGGTACCGTTAATCTTTTTACTACCACTGGGTCGATGCCTCTGCTGGTGGACTATGAGTCCCCGAGGGTATCACCAACCCAGTAGCCAGTACTTCCGTACTGGCATGAAAATACGGATTTTTTGTGTTATTAAAATTTGCTGTTACAAAATGATAGAACTTATTATAAATTAAGGAATGTATCTCCCTCGTGCAAAGCTCTGATTTCTTTCACGGATTTGGCTATACTTTTTGGACCTTTTGGATTATAGCTCTTCATCTTTTATATAAACTTTGGATTTCAAATATTTTGGCAACGAGCATCACTGAAGAGACATGTATTGTCGAAATGCGCATCTGGTGCAAGAAAATTGGTACCGTTAATCTTTTTTTTTCTTTTGACTAATGTCATAGACAACAAATTTGTCACCTGTTGATCACCATTTCCAATAAAACAGTGTAATATCCAAGTAGGAATAATGTATACTTCTACCTCCTTAATAATGAATGATTTCCTACACATTTATTTGAATCACTGAATCCTTGTAGTACATGAATTACACTGAATTATCCTTTTCTATTCACATTGATTTATCACTGTTTATTCTCATAGCAACTTTTAAGTAAAGATGACACATGATTTGTGATGAATATTTTGGAATCAATCCTTCCTTTTTAGGGTTTATCCAGTTGACATCATAAAAGCTATGTTTTACTTCTAGTGTAAATATATAGGTCACTTTTTCACAGTATGGATATATATTCTTTAAATCTGAAATATAATAATAATGAAAATTAACAAATCATTGGTCATAATGCATTTAACTCACTGTAAACAAGTAAGCCACCTTTATTAAACACACAATTTCACACCAGTCATGTTAATTGTAAATGATTCAAATACATTGGAATATTTTAACTAATATATATAAATATACTATGATCATTATAACTTCTCCAAAGATTGTGATCACCTTCATCATAATTGATTGTTCAAAACACACTATCAGTAATTCATCCTGTTAACAAGACTTATGAGATCAGGACCCCAAAAATACATGTATAATTAAACTGTTTGTTAAATCTAATAATGTGCAGCTCTAAATTATTAAAAGTATTGATTGTTTTGAAGTTTCTTAAAAAAATAGCTAATTATATTTTTAAAAGTGCTATTTTAATCTGACATGTAGACATATAATGACAGCAATGAGGATGAGTTTGAAGTTATATATTAAAAAGATGCATTTTGTTCAATTTGTATAAATTCAAATTAAGTACCATATTTTTCAAATTATAATCATTAATGCAAACAGTTCATAGAAGGAAATTATAGATTTCAAATTTAATTTGAAATGACAAGAAAACTAGAGTTTAGGTTAAACTACTGATCAATATATAAAACAGAGTACATTTTGTAGTACAAATATATCATTATTTAATCATGATTGGCAATCACACCTCATTTTCTTTTTTATACTGAAATTAACCTGTTTAGTCAATTATAATTGATAACAAATTAATTTCAAATTACAGCACAGTCTGGCCACATTTTTTTCTGAAATCAATTGGCAATTTATTGTAAGTAAAGGACACTACACATAACAACAAGTGTCATATGCTCGAATCCAGATTTATTTTGACTTAAAAACGAACACTTTATAGTGATCACGCGGTCAGATTATAAAATAAACATGGTCAAGTTGGAATTCGATAACACCTCCCCCTTTTTTGTATATAAAAAGAAAACAACACATAAAGTTTCGCGAATTTAACACCACATCGTATGAAAACAAACATAAGATAAGTGATGTTGTATTTACAGTTGGATACTCGAGTAATGTTTCCGTCAGGAACATCATCAAATCGTATGAAAAACTCATAAATAGCTGACACGCACTTGCTTGTTTTGATGCCACTTTTCAAGCTTCCAAATGACGTTGCGTGTAACTAAAAATGTGCTGACAACCAATAGAACGACTATATGACGTCACACAAATAGATTGCGATAGAATAGTTGGAAACGTATGGAGAACTGCCTTAACATTACTGCGTAGATGGAAAGGGCAATTTACTTCTGAAACACAGATAAAACTATCCAACTTCTAATAACCTTAAATTGATGTATTTATGTGTTTCTTAAAAGGCATAAACATTCAGATACCAACGTCTTGGACTATAACAACCACTTATTTGTTAACTTGTATATATTTGTTTGGAAGACAACTACATTACTTATTTATTACAGTTGATTTTCAGACTGGTGCAGGAATATTTACGATAGTTTGAAAAGTTTAAACATCCTAACATACATTGAAATTGAACTGTAGATAGCTTTGATCTATAAGTCCATTTGATTTAGCGTATGCTACTGATGATACGGAAATGTTGTGATGCTGGGTAGGAAAGCAACACTATTCATATTAAGAGCAAATCCGCCAGAAAACCATGCAATAATCAGGAAATCGTCCAAATCGATAATCAAAACTTAAAAAATGTATGTACATCATCTTAATCATATTGCATATTATTTTAGATCACCCCTGTCTTGTTCGTACTCGGATAAAATAATAATATAAATGATGATAATAATAATCAGAACAAATGCGTTTAACTCGGCAGTATAGCTTCCACAATTGCTTTTTGAATATTACGATTATCGAGACAGTTAAAAAAAAAAATTTAAAGCGCAGCGCGAGGCTTTTCGAGCTTTTTAAATTGTTCAAATTTTAGTGTTGAGAGTGGAGAAAAAACGTAATAAATTTGAAGTAATTGTGGAATCTATACACCCGAATTAAACGCATTTGTTCCCATTATGATTTTTACACAAGTGCGGAGAAATATTTGTCACACCGATCAAGAAATGTGAAAATAGCATAAACATAAGAAGTAAAAAGATATCATATGTCAAAATAGTGAATACATTCTCACTGGTTTTGTAAAACATCATCTATGACTGATTGATTACCAAATATTTGCATTGCTACTCATATTCTATTTACCAAATACATGTAAAACAGACTACACCTGTCCATCTTCTGTACGTGTAAGCTTTGTTCCCTGGCGTACACGAACTTTCGTTATTATGTTTAATAGGACGGTCGAAAAGTCTGCATACTGCATTCACTGAGTTATACTCAAAGCTTGAACATCCATCAGTTGTAGTGCAATGACTGGCACAGTACATAGTATCTTTAGTATCATATATCTTTTTTAAATCCGACCCCCTATCCTCAATATCACATTCTGAATGTTCGTGAACGACACTCCACCTATCAGAAAACCCAGTTGCAAAAATATCTGAAAAAAATGAAAAAAAAAACATTTTTGTATTTCTTCGCTACTATATATCTATAACATGATGCATAATGTGAACGCAATAATATATATCATCTTAAATTAATTTATTACAATGCAATGCAATGATATAAACTTGTCAGAATAGCCTACTACAAGTGTGATACAATATTTCTTCACTCGAGACAATTTCAATATTGAAAGCACGAGGCTTGCCGATGTTTATAAATAGATATGACACTAGAGTTATACATGTTATAGTAGTGGAATTCGCTTCTCCGATGGTTGTTATCCGTTCTTTTTAAAACGTTTTCAAAAATTATGTTCTTTATATGTGACGTCATCGAACATGATTGCTTTTTTCATGACGTCAACATATAAAAATAATAAGTTTTAAGCAATCATGTGCAACAAACTATTATTTTTCTAGTGAGGATTTTTTTCCCCTTACAACGACCAAGAAATGGAAAAAAAAACATCACAATATTAACAGAACAATATGTCTTCACATAAAATCAACACCGAATTATTTAAATAATAAAATAATATAAACGTCGAAAACACCATAGCTTTTATCATGATGAAGGACAATGAAAACATACCAAAAGGAATTCGAACTAAACAGTCGAAAACGAACTCACAATATAGACTCAGTAAAAGTACTTTGTAATTTCAGCTGCTAATACCTGTTGGTGACCGTCTGCTGCTGTTTTTTTTCTATGGTCGGGTTGTTGTTTCTTTGACACATTCCCCATTTCCATTCTCAATTTTATTCTCCTTTGTAACTCATAACTTAGAGCGTGATATAGCAAAGTTCTTCCTCTAGAAAAGAGCGGTCCGATCTGCTGTATCACCATCTCACACACATATTAACATTGATGACAATCGCACGGTGACATACAGTTGTTAATGTTTGTGTCATTTTGGTGGACACTTGTCTCATTGGAAATCATACCACATATTATTTTTTATACATATATTCAGAACATGACGGGGTTAAACAGGTGAACGAGCTAGAAGTTGGTAGCTGGGACATTTGTGTAACAGTACAACATACAAACGAATAATCTACATTCCCTTTATTCTATTTAAAAAGTAATGGAATTTCTAAACAATGTTATACCATTTTAACAATGTTGTTTATATAGGAAAAAATAAATTAAAAAAAGAGGAGAAAGGCGAAAAGAATAACAAAGAAAAAAAACCAAAAACAACTGTTATTTGTTTACAATAACACCATGAAAAATCAGAATAATTTTGTTTGTTTACTTATGAACGATATTGAACTGATATCTTGTATTCAAATCATTGTATTGACGCGAATACGGTTCAAATTAAATTAATGGAGTCTCTTTTTCATTTATGGCATTCACTGGTATTACATTGTAATCTTTACCAAGAATCAATGTTTAGAAGGTGCAAATGACTATTTTTGAATGAGTTTATCCAGATTGTATAATATGTCCTACTGTTATGTAATTCAACACATATCCCATTACAATTTAATATCCGGGTGCTAAGTTTCTACTTGATATTAGTTGAAAACATGTATGTCAATATATTGAATAAATACATCATGAAAGAATATTCTAAAAAGGTACACTACTATCTTGTCGGCCTACGTACAGAAACAGTTTGAACACACATGTACATGATCTATGCTTTAATGTAAATGATTGATTTGTTTTACAAATAGCGTACGAATGTTATTTCCTGGTAAAGATCTTTCTGCCAATGGTTTAGCGTTATGAAAAAAATAGTAGAATTTGTGGTATTTCATTTCCACCTGGTCGATTGTTATTAAGGAGGTATACCAAGTTTAATTAACCAAAAACTAAAACCCCAAAAAATCCTCCAAAGACTGTGATATTTTTTAATGTTATTAGCTGAACGAGATCATTACATCTAAATGTTTGAAAGACAAAATTTTAAAAGAAAATAACTGGACAAAATACGACTTTGGTCCCGATTACGCACAACAATTATCAGCAATATTGTATACTGTTATAAAATATTAAAAACTACACGCTTGATATTTCTCTGCGTCCGAAGCGCTTTTCTTGATTAACCTTTATCAGGAACGCTGACTATAGAAAAATTCATGTCATCATTTCGATATCTTAATTATTTTAAATGTAAAATGTCAACGTTACGTGATGCGTCAACGGACAAATGTGTGTAGCTGCCAGATGCAGCCACTTTCAGTCTGCAGATACTTTGTGTGATATCCCGAACCATTTACTGTATAAAGGAATGATATAACAAAGTCTAAAAGCATTTCCTCCAGATTAAATTTTACATCTTTTTAAACCGTAGAAAACAATGAGAAAACGTTGTTGACGTCACGGTCACATAACTACATTAGGTCAATTGGCTGATAACAAAATAACGTCAGCCAATCAGAAGACGCATTACATCCAAAATTAAATTATTTTTAGAATAAACGAAGACAAAAGTCCGATGAAAGACATTTGTATAATAATAACCAACAATATTAGCAACTACAACATTGCTTGTATGCAGACAAAATTATTTTCTGAACTGTATTTGTACTGATTAGTTGGAATTGACTCTGTATATTCAGTTCCATTTCTTTCTATTGGTTAGTTAAAATCGACTCTGTATATTCAGTTCCATTTCTTTCTACTGATAAGTTGGAATCGAATATGTATATTCAGTTCCATTTCTTGCTATTGATAATTTTGAATCGACGCTGTATATTCAGTACTATTTCTTTCTATTGATAAGTTGGAAGCGACTCTGTATATTCAGTTCCATTTCATTCTATTGATAAGTTGGAATCGACTCTGTATATTCAGTTCCATTTTTTTTTTATTGATAAGTTGGATTCGACTCTGTATATTCAGTTCCATTTATTTCTATTGATTTGTTGAAATCGACTCTGTATATTCAGTTCTATTTCTTTCTATTGATTAGTTGGAATCGACTCTGTATATCCATCTCCATTACTTTCTATTGATTAGTTGGAATCGACTCTGTATATTCAGTTCCATTTCTTTCTACTGATAATTTGGAATTGACTCTGTATATTCAGTTCCATTTCTTTTTATTGATAATTTGGAATCGACTCTGTATATTCAGTTCTATTTCTTTCTATTGATAAGTTGGAATCGACTCTGTATATTCAGTTCCATTTCTTTCTATTGATAATTTAGAATTGACTCTGTATATTCAGTTCCATTTCTTTTTATTGATAATTTGGAATCGACTCTGTATATTCAGTTCCATTTCTTTCTATTGATATTTGAAATCGACTCTGTCTATTCAGTTCCATTTCTTTCTATTGATAATTTGGAATGACTCTGTATATTCAGTTCATTTCTTTCTATTGATTTGTTTGGAATCGACATCTGTATATTCAGTTCCATTTCTTTCTATTGATTAGTTGGAATGACTCTGTATATTCAGTTCCATTCTTTCTATCGATTAGTTGAATCGAATCTGTATATTCAGTTCCATTTCTTTCTATTGATAAGTTGGAAGCGACTCTGTATATCCAGTTCAATTCCTTTTTATTGATAATTTGATATCGACTCTGTATATTCAGTTCCATTTCTTTCTATTGATTAGTTGGAATCGAATCTGTATATTCAGTTCCTATTTCTTTTTATTGATAATTTGGAATCGAATCTGTATATTCAGTTCCATTTTCTTTCTATTGATATTTGAAATCGACTCTGTATATCAGTTCCATTTTTTCTATTGATAATTTGGAAGTGACTCTGTATATTCAGTTCCATTTCTTTCTATTGATTAGTTTGGAATCGATTCTGTATATTCAGTTCCATTTCTTTCTATTGATAAGTTGGAATCGACTCTGTATATTCAGTTCATTTTTTTCTATTGATAATTTGAATCGACTCTGTATATTCAGTTCCATTTCTTTCTATTGATAGTTGGAATCGACTCTGTATATTCAGTTCCATTATTTTCTATTGATAAGTTGGAATCGACTCTGTATATTCAGTTCCATTTCTTTCTATTGATTAGTTGGAATTCGACTCTGTATATTCAGTTCCATTTCTTTCTATTGATTTGTTGAAATCGACTCTGTATATTCAGTTCCATTTCTTTCTATTGATAATTGGAATGACTCTGTATATTCCAGTTCCATTCTTTTCTATTGATTAGTTGGAATCGATCTGTATATTCAGTTCCATTTTTTCTATGATAATGTTGGAATCGATCTGTATATTCAGTTCATTTCTTTTTATTGATAATTTGGAATCGACTCTGTATATTCAGTTCCATTTCTTTCTATTGATTAGTTGGAATCGACTCTGTATATCAGTTCCATTCTTTCTATTGATAATTTGGAATTGACTCTGTATATTCAGTTCCATTTCTTTCTATTGATTAGTTGGAATCGATCTGTATATTCAGTTCCATTTCTTTCTATTGATAAGTTGGAAGCGACTCTGTATATTCCAGTTCAATTTCTTTTTATTGATAATTTGGAATCGACTCTGTATATTCAGTTCCATTTCTTTCTATTGATAAGTTGGAATCGACTCTGTATATTCAGTTCCATTTCTTTCTATTGATTAGTTGGAATCGACTCTGTATATTCAGTCTCATTTCTTTCTATTGATAAGTTGGAATCGACTCTGTATATTCAGTTTCCATTTCTTTTCTATTGATAATTTGGAATCGACTCTGGTATATTCAGTTCCATTTCTTTCTATTGATAATTTGGAATCGACTCTGTATATTCAGTTCCTATTCTTTCTATTGATAGTTTGGAATCGAATCTGTATATTCAGTTCATTTTTTCTATTGATAAGTTGGAATCGACTCTGTATATTCAGTTCCATTTCTTTTCTATTGATTATTGGAATCGACTCTGTATATTCCAGTTCCATTCTTTCTATTGATAGTTGGAATCGACTCTGTATATTCATTCCATTTCTTTCTATTGATTAAGTTGGAATGACTCTGTATATTCAGTTCCATTTCTTTCTATTGATTAAGTTGGAATCGAATCTGTATATTCAGTTCATTTCTTTTCTATTGATAATGTTGGAATCGACTCTGTATATTCAGTTCCATTTCTTTCTATTGATAATTTGGAATCGATCTGTATATTCAGTTCCATTTCTTTCTATTGATAAGTTGGAATCGACTCTGTATATTCAGTTCCATTTCTTCTATTGATTAGTTGGGGAATTGACTCTGTATATTCAGTTCCGTTTCTTTCTATTGATTAGTTGGAATCGAATCTGTATATTCAGTTCCATTTATTTCTATTGATAAGTTAGAAGCGACTCTGTATATTCAGTTCAATTTCTTTTATTGATAATTTGGAATCGACTCTGTATATTCAGTTCCATTTCTTTCTATTGATTAGTTGAATCGACTCTGTATATCCATCTCCATTACTTTCTATTCATAAGTTGGAATTGACTCTGTATATTCAGTTCCATTTCTTTCTATTGATTAGTTGGAATCGAATCTGTATATTCAGTTCCATTTCTTTCTATTGATAAGTTGGAAGCGACTCTGTATATCCAGTTCAATTCCTTTTTATTGATAATTTGATATCGACTCTGTATATTCAGTTCCATTTCTTTCTATTGATTAGTTGGAATCGAATCTGTATATTCAGTTCCATTTCTTTTTATTGATAATTTGGAATCGAATCTGTATATTCAGTTCCATTTCTTTCTATTGATTTGTTGAAATCGACTCTGTATATTCAGTTCCATTTTTTTCTATTGATAATTTGGAAGTGACTCTGGATATTCAGTTCCATTTCTTTCTATTGATTTGTTGAAATCGACTCTGTATATTCAGTTCCATTTCTTTCTATTGATAATTTGGAATTGACTCTGTATATTCAGTTCCGTTTCTTTCTATTGATTAGTTGGAATCGAATCTGTATATTCAGTTCCATTTATTTCTATTGATAAGTTAGAAGCGACTCTGTATATTCAGTTCAATTTCTTTTTATTGATAATTTGGAATCGACTCTGTATATTCAGTTCCATTTCTTTCTATTGATTAGTTGGAATCGACTCTGTATATCCATCTCCATTACTTTCTATTGATAAGTTGGAATTGACTCTGTATATTCAGTTCCATTTCTTTCTATTGATTAGTTGGAATCGAATCTGTATATTCAGTTCCATTACTTTCTATTGATAAGTTGGAAGCGACTCTGTATATCCAGTTCAATTCCTTTTTATTGATAATTTGATATCGACTCTGTATATTCAGTTCCATTTCTTTCTATTGATTAGTTGGAATCGAATCTGTATATTCAGTTCCATTTCTTTTTATGGATAATTTGGAATCGAATCTGTATATTCAGTTCCATTTCTTTCTATTGATTTGTTGAAATCGACTCTGTATATTCAGTTCCATTTTTTTTCTATTGATAATTTGGAAGTGACTCTGTATATTCAGTTCCGTTTCTTTCTATTGATTAGTTGGAATCGATTCTGTATATTCAGTTCCATTTCTTTCTATTGATAAGTTGGAAGCGACTCTGTATATTCAGTTCAATTTCTTTTTATTGATAATTTGGAATCGACTCTGTATATTCAGTTCCATTTCTTTCTATTGACTAGTTGGAATCGACTCTGTATATCCATCTCCATTACTTTTCTATTGATAAGTTGGAAGCGACTCTGTATATTCAGTTCTATTTCTTTCTATTGATTAGTTGGAATCGACTCTGTATATTCAGTTCCATTTCTTTCTATTGATTTGTTGAAATCGACTCTGTATATTCAGTTCCATTTCTTTCTATTGATAATTTGGAATTGTCTCTGTATATTCAGTTCCGTTTCTTTCTATTGATTAGTTGGAATCGAATCTGTATATTCAGTTCCATTTATTTCTATTGATAAGTTAGAAGCGACTCTGTATATTCAGTTCAATTTCTTTTTATTGATAATTTGGAATCGACTCTGTATATTCAGTTCCATTTCTTTCTATTGATTAGTTGGAATCGACTCTGTATATCCATCTCCATTACTTTCTATTGATAAGTTGGAATTGACTCTGTATATTCAGTTCTATTTCTTTCTATTGATTAGTTGGAATCGAATCTGTATATTCAGTTCCATTTCTTTTTATTGATAATTTGGAATCGAATCTGTATATTCAGTTCTATTTCTTTCTATTGATTAGTTGGAATCGACTCTGTATATTAAGTTCCATTTCTTTATAATGATTAGTTGGAATCGACTCTGTATATTCAGTTCTACTTCTTTCTATTGATTAGTTGGAATCGACTCTGTATATTCAGTTCTATTTCTTTCTATTGATTAGTTGGAATCGACTCTGTATATTCAGTTCTATTTCTTTATATTGATTAGTTGGAATTGACTCTGTATATTCAGTTCTATTTCTTTCTTTTGATAAGTTGGAATCGAATCTGTATATTCAGTTCCATTTCTTTTTATTGATAATTTGGAATCGACTCTGTATATTCAGTTCCATTTCTTTTTATTGATAATTTGGAATCGACTCTGTATAGTCAGTTCTATTTTTTTCTATTGATAATTTGGAATCGAATCTGTATATTCAGTTCCATTTCTTTCTATTGATAAGTTGGAATCGACTCTGTATATTCAGTTCCAATTCTTTTTATTGATAATTTGGAATCGACTCTGTATATTCAGTTTCATTTCTTTCTATTGATAATTTGGAATTGACTCTGTATATTCAGTTCCATTTCTTTCTATTGATTAGTTGGAATCGAATCTGTATATTCAGTTCCATTTCTTTCTATTGATAATTTGGAATTGACTGTGTATATTCAGTTCCATTTCTTTCTATTGATAAGTTGGAATCGACTCTGTATATTCAGTTCCATTTCTTTCTATTGATAAGTTAGAATCGAATCTGTATATTCAGTTCCATTTCTTTCTATTGATAAATTAGAATCGAAACTGTATATTCAGTTCCATTTCTTTTTATTGATAAGTTTGAATCGAATCTGTATATTCAGTTCTATTTCTTTCTATTGATTAGTTGGAATCGACTCTGTATATTCAGTTCCATTTCTTTCTATTGATTTGTTGAAATCGACTCTGTATATTCAGTTCCATTTCTTTCTATTGATAATTTGGAATTGACTCTGTATATTCAGTTCCATTTCTTTCTATTGATAAGTTGGAATTGACTCTGTATATTCAGTTCCATTTCTTTCTATTGATAAGTTGGAATCGAATCTGTATATTCAGTTTCATTTCTTTCTATTGATTAGTTGGAATCGACTCTGTATATTCAGTTCCATTTCTTTCTATTGATAATTTGGAATTGACTCTGTATATTCAGTTCCATTTCTTTCTATCGATTAGTTGGAATCGACTCTGTATATCCATCTCCATTACTTTTTATTGATAAGTTGGAATCGACTCTGTATATTCAGTTCTATTTCTTTCTATCGATTAGTTAGAATTGACTCTGTATATTCAGTTGCATTTCTTTCTATTAATAATTTGGAATCGACTCTGTATATTCAGTTCCATTTCTTTCTATTGATAAGTTGGAATCGACTCTGTATATTCAGTTCCACTTCTTTCTATCGATTAGTTAGAATCGACTCTGTATATTCAGTTGCATTTCTTTCTATTAATAATTTGGAATCGACTCTGTATATTCAGTTCCATTTCTTTCTATTGATAAGTTGGAATTGACTCTGTATATTTAGTTCAATTTCTTTCTATTGATGAGTTGGAATTGACTCTGTATATTCAGTTGCATTTCTTTCTATTGTTAAGTTGGAATCGACTTTGTATATTCAGTTCCATTTCTTTCTATTGATTAGTTGGAATCGACTCTGTATATTCAGTTCCACTTCTTTCTATCGATTAGTTATAATCGACTCTGTATATTCAGTTGCATTTCTTTCTATTAATAATTTGGAATCGAATCTGTATATTCAGTTCCATTTCTTTCTATTGATAAGTTGGAATTGACTCTGTATATTTAGTTCAATTTCTTTCTATTGATAATTTGGAATCGAATCTGTATATTCAGTTCCATTTCTTTCTATTGATTAGTTGGAATCGACTCTGTATATTCAGTTCTATTTCTTTCTATTGATTAGTTGAAATCGACTCTGTATATTCAGTTCTATTTCTTTCTATTGATAAGTTGGAATCGACTCTGTATATTCAGTTCAATTTCTTTCTATTGATAATTTGGAATCGACTCTGTATATTCAGTTCCATTTCTTTCTATTGATTAGTTGGATTCGACTCTGTATATTCAGTTCCATTTCTTTATATTGCTTAGTTGGCAGCATTACACGTAAACCTGTCCGTTTAAAAGATTAATGGCTGTTACAAATACCCACTTTTATAAATTGAAGACAAATATTTTTCAATTAAATGTTACCAGAGTATATTGTTAACTTTTTCTTTCAAAAGCTTAAGATTGAAATGAACACTTTAAATTCATATTTTCTAATATATTTCCTGTCAAGCTGTCATGTTGTCAAAGAAGTGATTCATTTACATTGCATATCCTGGTTAAAGGCTAGAGTCTGTAGGTAACTTAAACAAAATGCTTGTAAACATATTGTAAATATAATATAAACGCCTAGAAAAGACTTTAAAACTAGATTCAATAGAACATCTCAAGGCGTGACGAAAAATGAAAACACAATCGTTTGATTTCAATGGCAGCGTGTTTATTTGTTTAAAATGTAGCGTATGACATGTATGTATGGAGTAAAATCACAAACATTATGAAATCCGAGGAAAATTCAAACGGAAAGTCCCTTGTCAAAAGGCACAATCAATATAACATATAGCCTTTTGCCAATACTATTGCGTAATAAACAGTAACATTTCGAGTTTTCTATTTAGGTCTTTACTGAGTTGCAAAATCAAGGTTTAGCTAGTTTTATTTTTATGTGGAACAAGATAATTGTTGACAGGTATTTTCCAATAATTTAATTTTTGATGTTACGCGTCTTCTGATTGGCTGAATTTGTTATTTTTATCAGCTCATAGGCATGGTCCTTTGATCGTGACGTCATCAATATTTGTTATGGTTTACTCCGGTTTAAAATGGAATTTTGAATTAAATTATAAGAAATAACTGTTATATTTGTTTCTTTTTTTTCGAAATAACATATACAAATATGCGGGTTATTCAGTTTGCACCACATTTAAATTATTTAAAAAAAACGTTTGGGAGTATGAATATTGAAATTAGTAGAAGCTCTTTGGTTTTGAGAGGATTGTAATTTGCATATGTGATTAACTAAGATACAGATCGTGCTCAACGTTTGGCACCCGTCGTGTTGCTAATGGAATAACACCTCCGGTAAATTGTCAAGTTCGGTAGGTCACATTCATGAAAGGAAAAGGGATTGTAGTTACGACGCAAGGAACATACGTTAATATTGATTCACGTATAGGGTCTTGGCATCGGAACTAAACACATTTTTTTCAAAAAACAGTTGTTGGCATGACACGTGTTATGTTCTTCTCATATATGTTATGATGGTATGATACTAAACCCCCTAATGGAAAGGATTGTGCCTGATGTTCATATGATGAACTCATAATCTTTCAATCATTTTAATTGAGTCTGGAGCTGGCATGTCAGTTAACTGCTAGTAGTCTGTTGTTATTTATGTATAATTGTCATTTTGTTTATTTTCTTTGGTTTCATCTTCTGACATCAGACTCGGACTTCTCTTGAATTGAATTTTAAATGTACGTATTGTGCTGCGTTTACTTTTGTACATTGGCTTGAGGTATATGGGGAGGGTTGAGATCTCATAAACATGTTTAACCCCGCCGCATTTTTGGGTCTGTCCCAAGTCAGAGGCCTCTGGTCTTTGTGAGTCTTGTATCATTTTAGTTTCTTGTGTACAATTTGGATATTAGTATGGGGTTCATTATCAATGAACTAGTATATATTTGTTTAGGGGCAGCTGAAGGACGCCTCCGGGTGCAAAAATTTCTCGTTTAATTGAAGACCTGTTGGTGACCTTCTGCTGCTGTTTTTTCTATGGTCAGGTTGTTGTCTCTTTGATACATTCACCATTTCCATGCTTAATTTTATATCCGTTATCTCCTGAGAAAAGGTTATTCCATAACGGTCAACCAACTCGTGATGGCGTACGTAAAATTCAGGAAGGGATAATTTCAACTTCACCATTTGAAACTCTTGGTTTAATAGTTTCTTTGTGAGCAGTACCTTTTAATAAGAAAATCTTGATAGAAAATACAAGCACGGGAATATCGTATTAATTGGGCGATATATACCCCGTATGCAAGTGCTGTTAGAACGTTGCTACTTATAATGGAAATTAAAAAATTGGAAAGCGGAAATCATATATTTTGTCCTACATTTTTTTTGTCAACCGACCCTCATTGTCAATTTCTAGGTGTGAGTCAATATACGAGGTCTTCCTAACTGTATCTGTTGTATCCTGTATATCGAGTTCGATGGAATAAATGCTTTCAATATTGTCACAAAATTTTAAATTACACATAATCTATATAGAGGAAAGTCTAGTTACAGAATGTTGCTAACTTCTTATCCTTCTTCCTAAGAAGTTCCTGTATGAAGTCAGTCTCATGATAACAAAGACACACCAAGTCGGCAAGAAGAGGGACATATTTGGTCCCTATTGGAGTGCCCACAGTCGGTTGAAAAACACAACTATGTTTTCAATAAAACAACATCAAGCACCTTCATAATGTCAGTATCATATATTTTTTTGTTTCAATCACAGCGATCCTTTACAAAGTACGATTCATCCCTCCCTAAAACAAGATACTTGTATTTACGTGGGCCAATCTTTGTTATGAAACAAAGCAATACCAACTCTTTCAATTTGTCTTTTAATTTGGATTGTGGAATACTTGTGTAATGTGTGGAAAAGTCAAATGTTTTAATACTATTACAAGATGAAAGACAGCTAATAGATTGTATGTACTCTAAAAGATCTTTGGCATTTTTTAGTATCTATATCTGATTCACGCCACCTCTAAAATATGCAGTTTTACAATAATTGTGAAGCCCAGCTTTGATTGCTGATAAAATAGATGTTAATAATTTATAAAGAGGTTTGTGGAGCACGTGGAAGACACTTGCAATACACCGTTGTTTGTAAGCACACTTATGTAGTTAGGGTATCCAACACAATGATGGAAGATCCAGTTCTTCATCTTATGTTGAAATTACAAACAAAAAAAACCATAGAACAGACCTAGGATTATTCAGGATTTCCTCTTTGGTAAAATTCTTGAGGGTATATGTTGAGTTTCCAAGTGCATTTGCAACACCAAATTTGTTTACCAAGCAGTTAATGTTAGGTTTTACACACAAAAACGAAGTTGTTTGTGGTTTTATCTGAGGGGACAACAACATATGTGTGATGAAGGTAAGATAAGTGTTCATCAACATTCAAATATCTTGAGTACAAAAGACTAGATGCATTACGCATTCAAACGCAGCACTGATTATAAATGTAATTGGTTTCAGTTCGTTTATAATTCATACGGTACATTTTTAATTGCTTTTCGTTTAATCGAGTTAAAAGAATAAACTCCTGTAAATTTTGCTAAAACAAACTGCCTTCAATAGGTTTTTGCATGACAAAATCATTTGCACCTGAAAAAAAAAGAATTCTACAATTACAGATAACATGATTTATATATATATATATATTCTAGAATGAAAATTCAGCTTTAAATTATTCCTTTTTTATAAAACCATTTAAGATTTATTTTTACAAGAACTATTGCCTCTGTTACAACTCCTGTATTCATATTAGAATTTAGTAGAATATTGCACCAGTTTCTGTTATAAATGTTCCTGCTGTTCTTGTTTGTAAGCAATGAATAGTTATAATTTTCAAATATTATGATGGAACCATGTGAACATCTCATCAACCTGAATTAATAATTATGCATATAAGATAATATATCAAATTTGTATTATTCCTATATAAACATGTTAAACTCTTTAATATTGAACTGTACAACAACGAATGCCTCTATCAACTAATATCTTAACTGCTTTGTTTGTAAAAGTTGACGATATATATTCGTCAAGTACATAGATTGTTAGTCTTGTAGTATTCTAATTTTAGTTTCGTGTGTACAATTTGGAAATTAGTATGGCGTTAATTATCACTCAACTAGTATATATTTGTTAAGGGGCCAGCTGAAGGGCGCCTCTTGGTGCGGGATTGATTTCCTATATTTAAGACCTGTTGGTGACCTTCTGCTGTTGTTTTTTCTATGGTCGGGTTGTTGTCTCATTGACACATTCCCCATTTTCTTTCTCAATTTTATATTATAATTTATCATTGATACACTCATTTTGCCTATTATATTGATATTAAGTTGTTTATTTTCTGAGGATAAAACAATTGTGATACAATGTCTGTCCATTGTATTGTTTAACAAATTGGATCTAATATTAAAAAAAAGGTTTAAGGAAAAAAATAACACGTTATCTTATAATCAGAAAACTGTTATACTTATATGTTGTTTTACTTAATTTGTAAGTGTACAAATTTTTGTTTTTATTTTATTCTTATTCCACGTGGAACGGTAATTTTGTAATAATCATTTACCTTCACATTTATATTGAATTCCCTCTCATTAAAAAAAATGTGGAAACATGGGTAAATTTTTTCTTGATAATTTAGAAAGATTTTAAGACAAGAAATAAAAAAGAAACCAAAGAAGTGAATGCATAGTCAAATTAAAATAGAAAGACATTCATAATTGGATTGATACGGGTTTGTTGTACCGTTTTACATGTACATATATTAAGATGTGGAATACTAAAGAATAAAATAAGTAAACTATAAGAAGTATCATATCATTTCATCCGTTTTCACTAGTTTTCTACTGCTTCTTGTATTCATGAAAGAAATTGTTTATTTCAATTTTGTTAACTACACAAACAATATTTATTTAGGAAATATATTGAAAATAAACCCCGATCAACACTTTTTGTAAAATGTCCTATAACAAAATTAAATTTGAACAGCTATGCTACTCACCTTGTAGTAATACAGCAGCGATAAAAACTGAAAATGTTAATACCATTTCCATCAGCTTTTCTATAATACAAATCTCAAACAAAACTTGAATTCACTTCTTTATATCATCAAATGACTTTCTTTTATTCCTTGATTATTTTGTTTCAAAAACTGAATTGAGAGACATTCATTCAACTGTAAGCATCAATTAGAAATACGTTGAAAAAAATTATATTTAAATAGTACGTAGATTATAATAAGACTAAATCATGTGATATTGGATAACTGTAAGGTATTGGAGAACAGAATTGTAAAATCCGTCATTCTATCGAATTAATCAATCAATAATCATATCACGATGTATGATAACTCATCAAATTACATTGATTGTGTAAGTAAAGGTAGAATCGTTGGTTAGCTGGCCTGTCAGTTGTACCATGATGTTATCATTAGGTGAGGTATACTACCCTCCTGTCGGAGTAGTCACACCCTACTCTATTGTTTGTGCTTGTCTATTTCTAGGCATGACGCTGTCAGTTTGTTTTCGATTTATGAGTTTGACTGTCCCACTGGTATCATTCGTCACTCTTCTACAGACAGCTAGAATGGGTATCTGTCGGACTAGTGTACTCTTAAATGAGGGTAGTTTACCTTACTTTATAATGATTTCGCGGCTTAGCTAGCAAACAAACTAACCAAAGATATTACATGTTCTTACATGCTCAATGAATGAAGTTGTAGTTATGATTATATTAGAAAGTCGTATCTTTGGTTTGTGTCGAATGTTATTATGTCTGTTTGTTGTGGACACATCGTTGTCAATATAAACAGAATATACCGTTTGTTTCCCCGTTTAAAAGGTTTACACTAGTAATTTCTTGGGACCCTTTATAGCTTATTGTTCGGTGCGAGTCAAAGCTCCGTGTTGAAGGCCGTAGCATAACCTAAAATGGTTTACGTTTATGAACTATTACTTGCATGGAGAGTTGTCCCATTGGCAATCATACCACATCTTCCGATATATATATATATATATATATATATATATATATCATGCGATTGTTATACACGTGAGAGGTGTAAAAAGCTTTAAAACAAGGTTAAATCGACCATTTTGTACACAAGGAAATGCCCCACCCAGTCAAGAGTATGGTAGCTGCTATCCGTTTGTTCATGTGTATGAGTTTGAGGTTATGATGATGCCATTCGATAAATTTCATTTCGTTTAAAATTGTCCTCGGATGTAAGCATTTTTGTGTTAAAACTTTTTACACAAGAAACTAGTGACACACTTATCACTTATATACCCATGAGTTCCTTGTCTTTTTGATATAAAGTACACAAGGATGTCATAACAGTGGAAGGTTTTGCTAGCTACAGAACCATATTTAATCCATTAAATTGTTTGCAAAGTGCTCGTCAGGAATATGACAGTTGTTTTCCGTTCGTTGCGCTAACTGATAAAGCATGTGAATTCTAACCTTTGTCATAATATCAGAAATAATCTTCGAGTTTGCTATTTTTGACTGACCCTTTTGATATAAAAACTGCATCTCATCTTCCGAATTTTCATGAATACTATGAAATATTAACCTTTGATGTATTATTTGTACAAAAAGAAATGTTGTGTCATAATAAGTTCATCGAAATATTCATCTGTTGAAACTGTTTCCGTACTAACTCGGTAAAGCGTTCATTCTTATTTAGAAAAAAAGAGTTTAATCCGTTACGTAATGTTTATACACAAGGTCCTGTAATAGGGATAGACCGGGACAAAGGTTGGGTATATGGCCTGCTACCGGAAATCGAGTGTAAATAAACTATGTCCTCGTTACTTATACATGTAAATACCGTCTTTATTGTATTTTGTTACATGTTTTTGTAAACTTTTCGTTTACTTTTGTTTATGTGGTTTGTCTATATTTCATTTTGCTTTTTCTATAATGAAATATCTGTTGATAGTGATTTAGATTATAACAGAATGATGACTTGTGTCCCTATTTTTGATATTTGTCTCTATTGTATTTGTTTGCTATGTATACACTTTGTTGACAATATCATGAAATTTTATGCGAACGTCATTGAGGGAGAAGTATAGCCAAATATTAAACAAGTTAAATCTAACATTTCTAAATAAGTAAAATGATTGAAATGTGCAATTATGTCATCAACGGAGAAAGGTCCTTTCAAATTCCATAACGACTGTAGAATTAATGAAATACCCTAGCCGTTTTAATTACATTTCCTGTATTACATTTTTTTTTCCAGCTTCCAATATAAGAGGGGCGGAATATACCAAAACATCATTCGGAAGAGAAGAAAACTGACAACGTCAATGCTTAAAAAAATTATGTATGCTTATCATTATGGTTGTTTAGCATTGGGTTTTGAATTAATCGAAATAAATGTGTGTTGATCTGCAATATTTTTTTTATTTTATTCAGGTAATAACTTTAGATGACCTTCACATTTTTATGACTAGAACATCACTTATATGGCAAATGTAAAATTAACGTCCATCTATCATACCCGAGAATACCTAAAATATATGTAATTACAAACACCCTTTGCATCGTTGACAATGTAATGGAATTTGATGCACCTGTCATATAAGTGAGAGGTTTAGCTAGCTATAAAACCAGGTTCAATCCCCCATTTTCTACATTAGAAAATGCCTGTACCAAGTCAGGAATATGACAGTTGTTATCCATTCGTTTGATGTGTTTGGACTTTTGATTTTAGATTTTCCTTTTTGAATTTTCCTCGGAGTTCATTATTTTTGTGTTTTTACTTTTTACAATAGAGTACACAGTACGGTAAAATAGGAAATTATACGCCTACGATCATTGATTATTGCTATGCGCTACAGACTAATTGACAAATTACAATGTTTGTGTTTTAAAATTAATTACTTTTATCCGAGAAAAAAACATACCATTTAGTTACTAGTAAAATTTGATACCAAAGAGGTTATGAAAGATATCAAGTTTTATAATTTAGCTTATTATAGCCCATACTCGTAAGCGTGTTAATAGAGATTTATTCCCCCGAGGGTATCATAAGCCAAGTAGTCAGCACTTTGTGTGCTGATATGAATTGTCATTGATATGGTTATATTTATAAATTTACTGTTTATAATTTTTTGAATTTTTTGAAATACTAAGGCCATTCTACCTCAGACATAGATAACCTTAGCTGTATTTGGCAAAACTTTTAGGGATTTTGGTCCTCAATGCTATTTAACTGCGTCATTTATTTGGCCTTTTTAACTATTTTGGATTCGAGCGTCACTGATGAGTCTTTTGTAGACGAAACGCGCGACTGGCGTATATACTAAATTGAGTCCTGGTATCTTTGATTAGTTTATTAACATACGAATAATTTTGCAAATATGAGGCCTTCATTGTTATCTATATTAATTATGATAGTTAAAAAATGCATTACATGGATTTTTTATACAATTAGATTGATAACAAGCTCGAAAACATTGTTTAAAAAGTATTGCTTGCTTTGTAGAGTTATATGTTGAATGATTGCTAATAAGACATTTTTTCACAGGATATCAAAATGACACATGCATTAACAACTCACTGTACGGCTTTAAACAATGAGCAAAGCATATACCGCATAGTCAGCTATAACAGCCTAATAATAGGTTTCTAGTGTTTTGTATTGTAGAAATTAGTTACTTTCGTCTTTGATTTTTAACTTTAGAGTTGACGGTTAAATTTAAGTCATGAAAATGAAAGTAGGAAAAAGAATGTGGAAAAATGTCCTGTAAATGAATAGTATTAATTATATATTGAAAGTATTAAAACTTGAAACCTACTTAGGGATTACTTGATACCATATCTAGTTTATGGAGGAATCCTGTAACGTGTTGTGAATGCTTCGATTTGATGTTCCACTGGTATCCATCGTATTTCTTTAATTAACAAAATTAAATTTCAGCTAATTCACTTCAGGATATATACAAACACAATTACCACGTATTTCAAACATGGGAAACAATCAATAGTGTTGTTGAAACTTCAGTGCTATAAGGGGAACAATCAACATTTTTTGCAAATCTTTTGTGAAAACTTTTCCTCAAATCAATCGGCAGATATTTGACAATACTTGTGTTAATTCGTGCTTTTAATTGGATTAATCGTTCTCATTTCAACGAATACGACTCTTTTATTGGCTCGATAGTTATATGGACGGATTGATTTGAAAAAAAGGATAAGAAAATAGTCATAAGTTTCGAATCAAATAATGAAAACAATGAGCCCCAAAGTTGCAACTGAGTATGAGTAATTTAATACACTAGCTTACTTACGTTTAGACAACGTGGACAAGTATAATGCAAATACCAGGAACAAAGCAAATTCAAAAGTGGAAGTTAACAAAAATATCAACAAATTAAATGCTATCAATCAGTGTAATCACTGCAACAAGTGAAATATACTTCCATATTTATAATTATTGACAAGCCAATGAATGACTTATTACAACTTTTAATGTGAATGGTCCAGACGATTTTAAAATATATTGGTAATCAAATAAACCAAATGTAATGTATAATGACTGTTAAGCGAACAGAAAATCCCCTACTTGAACTAAACGACCCATTAGCATACACTGATAAAAAAATTATATATCTTAACTAGGAGTCAATCGCAGGAGTCCGTAAAGAACTCGTTATAATCAGTGAAAAAAATGGCTCTAATACACAAAAATTCTGAGGCATTCGGTAAAGGAGAGGTTAATATTTTCTGATGAATGCTTATGGATTGATTTGTCTGTATAAAAGGTCGTTACAATTTGTAAGTATCGTAAGCCACTCGAATTAAGCTATGACTATTTGTAAACACTGCTCACAAGAATCCACAAATGAGTCGAACTATCTTTGTGTTGATACATTTTGATTATAACGAGTGTTTAAGTGATGTTTTTTTTTATCTCAGTATTGCTGTGTTACGATGGCTTTAAAATTTGTTTTGACTTTGTAAGTATACTCTACGTGTATTAATGTGTACTTAAAATAGTTTTACTTGTATCTTAGGAAAAGATATGCATACTTAACGTGTTCTTACATAATATGTTTATTTAGAGAGATGCTTTTTAAAGAAGGAAATTCAAATACTTTCAATTGTTATTATCAAGAAATATCAGTTCCATCTCAACTCAACTATCAATAAAGGCAAGGCTCCGAAAAAGAAAAAAAATACAAAAATCCTTTGGCTGTCAACTAATTCCGTTTTAGGTCAGAACATACTAGCAATCAACCATCCCGGATTTATATTACTCTTTTGGCAAAAAATTGTAAATACTTGTTAGTAAATCGTAGCTTCTGCTAACAACACTGAAACAAATCGTGTAATTTTAGTTTTTGTTCCAAAGGAACATACCCAACCTGAATCTTGCCCTCTGTACTACTATTTTTTGACAATTTTCCTGATAAATCTGTTTAGTGTGTACACATATCGTTGTCAACATAACGAAATTGTGGTAATTCCATATACAAGTGAGAGGTTAAGCTAGCTATAAAACCAGGTTTAAATCACAATTTCTACTTAGCAAAATGCCTGCACCAATTCAATCAAAAATATATAATGACAGTAAATATACGTAAATACATGTATGTATACACTAAATACATGTCTTTACATGTTAAATATTGTTTCTGGGTATTGGTACTACTCTTTACATCAAATTCATTAACTTTTTCGAGCTAATTTAATGATTTAGTATATTGCGCCACCCCTTGTCCTTTGACATATTTGTTAAACAGTAAAGTGTATGGTATTTACAGAATATTTCAGTAAAATAGTTGTAATCGACAATTGGTGCCATTAAAAACATTGAGAAAAACTGCCATATATTTTTCTGAATTCTTAAATAATTAAAGAGGTAATGAAATTCAACTACATGGTGACGTCACTCATACCTCAATTATTGGTTAACATCTATTTAAATTACGAAATATTTAAACATTCAGGCGAATGTTTTCATCAAATTTGCATTACATTTTCGTTGTGAGAAAAAAGTCAGTTTTGAAGGCCATAATGATGAATTTGAAGGACAATCTGGATTTTTTTTTATTTAAACATCGTAAACATATAAAAATGTAGGCAACACATCACAGGTAAAATACGTTAGTTCATTCATCTTTCACAAATTTGTAAAAAAAAAGATGTATCTGCTGAACGCTCGAGCGGATGCAAAATAGCCTTGACGGGTTTCGGGGACATAATCGGCTCTTAATCAATATCCAGTGCGGATTCCGACAGGGGCTTTGTGGTACTCTTGATTATCTTGTTCGATTTTAGCATATATATAATTTTTAGACTTTGACAAAGTCCACGTCACTCGAAGAGGTGTGCGTCACTTCTTCGAAGTATGACATTTAAAAAGTTCTTTTCGAAAAATGTAAAATCGCTCAAGGATTATTTGAGAATATGTTTGCCCATTTTTTGTGTTATTAGCAAAAACTATGGAAGATAGATAAAAAAAAACTGACAATTATAACTAATCAACAAAACAAGATTGTTATCACAAAAATTTGAACTCAGAGGAAAATTAAAAACTCATCAAACAAATGGACAACAACTGTAGAGGCATTTTCAATATAGAATATGGTTGATATAATCTGGTTGTATAGTGCTAAACCTTTCACTTGTATGACAGTCGATTCAAATTCCATAATATTTACAACTTTGCTTGAATAAAACAGACATACTAGCCAAGACAGGAGCCTGTAATTCAGTGGTTGTCGTTTGTTTATGTGTTACATATTTGTTTTTCGTTAATGTTTTTACCTAAATAATGCCGTTAGTTTTCTCGTTTGAATTGTTTAACATTGTCGTATCGGGGCCTTTTATAGCTGACTATGCGGTATGTGGATTCCTCATTGGTGAAGGCCGTACGGTGACCCATAGTTATCAATGTTTGTGTCATTTTGGTCTTTTGTGGATAGTTGCCTAATTGGCAATAATACCACATCTTTCTTTTTTATAGATAAATTTTTCAAAATAAAGGTTCACCCGTCGTCACTGTGTCACAATCTAAAAACAAACAAATATTTAACAAAGAAGCACACTTCCTTTGCGTTTTTTGAGTTTTGTTACTAGCTCAATTTGTTCAATCTTTTTTCGTTTTGATTTTTTCTTTGAATCCATTTTGTGTTGTTGTTGTTTAACTTTTGACTATTTCGATTTGCTGTATATCTTTAGATTCGATCGTACTAATACGAAACTTTTTGTCTGCTATGAACTATTATGTTTTTTTAAGGTTTATCTTTGGCATTGTCTTGGAAAATTATCAAACTAGAGATACAAGATACTACAGATACAGTTAATTCGGCCTCATATCTTGACTTACATCTATAATTTGACAATGAGGATCGGTTGAAAACCAAAATTTACGACAAAAGAGATGATATCAGCTTTCAGATTGTAAACTTTCAATTTCTAAATAGCAAAATTATAGCAGCATGTGCATACGGGGTATATATCTCCCAATTGATACGATATGCCAGTGCTTGTAGTTTCCATTATGGTATTATTGATAGAGGGTTACTGCTAAAAGGAAGCTATTAAACCAGGAGTTATGGAATAACCGTTTCACATATGATATCGGATATGTTCCTTATGTCGTATCTACAATCCCCTTCTCTTTCATGAATGTGACCTACCGGACTTGCTATAAGATTAGCAACACGACGGGTGTCACATGTGGAGCAGGATCTGCTTACCCTTCCGGAGCACCTGAGATCACTCCTATTTGTTGGGGTTCGTGTTGCTTTTTGTTAAGTTTTCTATGTTGTGGTATGTTTACTATTGTTTGTCTGTTTGTCTTTTTTCAATATTTAGTCATGGTGTTTTTTTTCGCTGAATGAGTTTGACTGTCCCTCTTGTATCTTTCGTTCCTTTTTTAAAGTTCAATTAATAAAATGGTAAAAAAAAAAAAAAAAAAAAAAACAACTATAAAAACTCCATGACACTAACACGTTTCTTCAGACCCTAGATATAGAAAATCAAAAGCCATAATCCTAAAAATTGGATACAGAAAAAAGTCACAAAGTTACATTTAAGACCCAATTCAAAAGCATTGAATACAAAATTTCTGAAAAAAAACTATGGCAATACATGCATATAGTAAAAGTACTATGACAGTTTATGCATATAGTAAAAGTCCTCATGTGTGCATAATTTTATATTTGTTAAAAAAGAAAATCAACAGAAATAGAAACAAATCAAGGATATAAAAAGTCATAACAGAAGAGATGAGTACTGGTATATGTTTCTCTTTAGGTCGGAACATCCTACTCAGAGATGCGGGGCTGACAGTGAAATCTATTAGATGCGAGTTTTGTTTGTAAATGATAACTTTAACAGTTCAAATTTTACTACACCCTATGCTCATATGGATATTTTTTTATGTGATGTTTTAGATCTAAATATAAAAAAATCAGAACCTAATAGAAAAACTTTAATGTGCTTCAACCCCCTCCCCCTCCATAAAAAGCCCAAAAAAATAATTATAATCAAAGAACGACAGCTACTGTCCTACATGCTCCTGACGGCCAAATACAGAATAGTGAGGGATTCGAAATTCGTTTGAGCTCTCTACCCTTCCTTAACCGGAGACAGTGGTTAACATAATAAAACAAAAACATATACTTATCAGTTGAATATGACTGAATTTATTTATAACTATACAAAGCAGAAAAACAACATGCGAAATCAGCCATGGTAGGGTATATGTACAAACAATAAAATACACACAATACAAACAGTTAAAATCTTAGAGAACTCAAAGTAACTGGTAGTTAAATAACAAGTTAGTATTACTAACTTAGTTGGATTGTATTGTCGGTGTTAACCTTTAATGTTTTGAGATGAAAATACCTTGATGTGATGAGGGTACAAAACATTTCTTCTGGTATTTTTAATTTTACAAATATATACTCCTGTTAATGCATATAAACAGGATAAAATCAAATCGGAATATGTGAAAAATTTACATCAGCTAGGAGGCATTACTATCAGTTTTTGTTAGAATGTTTATAATTAAGACAGATACATTGGCTTTGAAAATGTTGAAATCATAATAACTTATTATGGTGAAGTTGAAATCATCCCTTCGTAAATTTTACGGACGCCATCACGAGTTGGTTGACCGTTATGGAATAACCATTTCACAAATGATATCGGATATGTTCCTTACATCGTAACTACAATCCCCTTTCCTTTCATGAATGTGACCTACCGAATTAGACTATTTACCGGATTTGTAATCACATAAGCAACACGACGGGTGCCACATGTGGAGCAGGATCTGCTTACCCTTCCGGAGCACCTGAGATCACCCCTAGTTTTTGGTGGGGTTCGTGTGGTTTATTCTTTAGTTTTCTATGTTATGTCGTGTGTACCATTGTTTTTCTGTTTTTCTTTTTCATTTTTAGCCTTTTGGTATCTTTCGTCCCTCTTTTATTAAAGATAGACGAATGCGGCAATCATTATACAATTACATTAGATATTTCAAACATTAATTTTGAATTTTGTCTCTGCATTTAATTTCGATATAACAATTTTTCTATATATCATACAATAGATGAGTACTATTTTGAGGTAAGTCAAATGTTTTAAACTCTGTTACTTCTTACTTTCAGACAAAAAAAAACTACTAATGGATAAAACATTGCATTATCAACTTTAGAAAAAAATAAAAAAATTATGCAATGTACATATTTAGATTGTTCAATATACACACATACAAAATTGTATTGAAATTTATTGGATAAATTGCATCACGCCTTTTGTAAAACAAAATCTCCTATATCACCCGCTTAGGAAATTTGGGTAAAAAAGTCATGTAAGAAAGAGACATGAACAAGAACCATAACCAACTAGTATCTAACAATATAAACACCCTTCTGTAAAAAAATATATGTTCATCATGGTATTATATTTGTAAATAAATCAAATTAAAACTATGTACATATAATGTTGGCAAGTGTGTCTTTAACTGAAATGTTATAATTTTAATCTCTCAAATTAAATATGGTTATTCTACAAATAGTTCAATATCAACACTCATGTAAAAACACGGCGATGTAACGGTGGAAGAAATAAAATGTATCAAAACAAATCTAGTAACGCATTTTCCACAATTTTAACATTTTTTCCTATGTTACTAAATGACTGAGCAATGGTCCTCAAGGTGGGTTTTAGACTGTGCATCCGACAAAACTTGTTACTCCATTCTTCTAAAATATCTTTGTTCAGTCTAACCAGATCTCGTTCATTTTGCTTGTGGCTTATCCGCTCCCAGGTATGGAAATCCATGCCAAGTTCTATCAGGAGTGGAAGAGATTTGTTCCCAACCAAAGGAACCAGTCTGTCAATGTGTTCCTCTGTAGGTACAACATCCCACTTCTCAGGCTCCCTGTCTGTAATTTACAAGGACAAAAAACTACTGGATTGGTCATAATTTCATACTTTAATTTCCATTCAATTTGTTTTGTATGGTTTATATGTCAAACAAAACGTAAGATAAGATGAACAAAGATATATTCTAGCACTATGGTAGGTACAATTAGTGTTTAACTGTATGTAGACTGAAAATAGTGTTATCATGTATGTACGTCTTACACATCTACACAATGTATCTGTACCCAATCATTTGTTTTTTTTATTTTCTAAAGTCGACATTTGACAAAGATTTATGTTTTTGCTCTCGTTTTCTTGCCATATATGTTTCTGTATCTTTTTGATGTGCTATGGAGAGTTGTTGCAAACTATATCTTGATGTGGTTGAACAATAAACAGACGAAGAAACAGATAAGGTGATACTATTCGTACATTTGGGATATAGCACAATAACGTTTTAGACTATCAACAAGCCACAAAATAAGCCATTGGTCAACATTGAAGATTAAGGACACAAACCACTGTAGGCACCAAGTGTGATCTGAGATGATACAGTTAACTGTGTATATATAGGAACAGCTTCACTTGTATTGTGGTTACTGTTGTATTGGAATGATAATCCGATAATAGACAAACTATTATGATATGATAATCGAGAAACTCTGAAAGGGATTGTTTCAAGCTTATACTGATCAACCACAATAATTATGATAACTAGTATTAATTAAAAAAAAATAACTATATATTTTGATTCATAGAACTTACCATAACCAATAAAATCACCCTTAACAAGCTGTAAAAGATGAGAATACAAATATATAAAACAAAAGACATTGTATATGATGCATAAACACATCAACTGTTTTCATAAATGGTACGATTCTATAAGAACAAAAACAATATTTACATTTTAATTTGATTGCATAACTGTCAGATAGTATAACCATAGATAAAATAAGTTTGGTGCAACTGCCATTTTTACATATTTCAAATCTTAATCTTAAATTGTTCTATTGTTTAAGATGTTGTATGCTTCCTTAACGTATCTCTTATAAATATGAATAATAGATATACAAAAAAGTAAACTACTGTCGATAGTATTACATATTGACATTGTTAGACTGTTTACTACATTTTAATATTTATAAGTGAAACATGATCACATGACTGTCATTAAATAGATTGTGTCTTATCACATCTGAACATCAATTGAGGTGGGATTTTGTTGTCAGTGTTTGAACAGAATTTTTAAATGAAGATGCATTGAGATTTAAAGGAAGCATAATATTCCTTCTGGTTATTTGCATTTACCAAAAAAAAAATGACTGATTTTAATAACATTGTCCAATATCTCATTTGGTGTTAAATCCAATGACATTTAGATTTGTGTTTTCAATATTGTCTTTGAACGTTCACGTGTCAACCTTTGATTGATAAAATATGAGACAATGATAGTAATGCTAAATGCTTGACCTTTTAAAAACGCATAATAAAATTTGTGATGTTGTTGCTGCTTTTTTTTTTCCATAATAATCACCATTTAAAATAACACTGAGGAACATTCTCAACGGAAAGTCCTTTTTCAAATGGTAAAAGCGCAAACATATCAAGCGATTGTACAACTACAACTGTCATACTCCTCACTTTTAAAAGGTGTTTTTTTATGTAAACAATGTTGGATTGAACCTGAAAATGGTTAAATGGAGAAATACAGATGATACTCGATTGAAGATACAGGGTTCTATAAATGTTTCCTGACAAATATTTACCTTGCAAAGTGTATGGATGTGTCCCTTTCCAGCTGCTGTTATTGCTCTTTTGATATCTTCAAATGTCACCGCATGGCTATCTCTGCATTGTCGAAAAACTTCAAAGTTCCATAGTTTTGGATCCCCTGTATTAACTGTGTTATCTACGTCTGTTACCGACAATCCTAAATGTATTGCCAGGTCTCTGACGGCATTACAGCTATACATTACTGACAACCGACGCAAGTGTAGATCTGTCGGTAACTCTTTCAAAAAATCTTCATTTGTAACTGTTATAAAGAGATGCAAATATAAAAAAGGAAAAAATTCCATCGTTGAGACTAACTATATAGGAATAGAATCAAATACATCTTTTGGAGATTGAGATAATCATAAACCAGACGTACTTCATGCATTTTGTCATACTGAGAGATAGTAAAGCTTTTTTAAAACATGATTGGTTGAATATGATAGTGATCTTCCTTCTAAAAAGCAATAATGCTGTAAACAAGCAAAATTCAAACTAATAATATATTACCTAATTGGATTAAGATCTTGCAGCATAGAAAATCTTTCTTTATAATGGTGTGTTATCACAGAAATACAAACTGCCTTTTTTGTAATTTTGATGATGCAAATGTTTAAATCAACATTGCAATACTTTAACATCAATTATGTAGATATTCCAAATCAATCAACCATGAATGAGGGACATGGCAAACACATTTCCATGTGAATGAGATATGTCAATGCTAATACAACTGAATACTAAATAGCATTGACTTATTATAAGTTTTTCCTTGAAAACAAATATAATTTCAAGCATTAACTTGTCAGATATGTACAAGTTTTAAAGTAAATGAACCATGAAGAGGGGATGGGCTATACAATATCCGTGGAATTAAAACTTGTTAATGGCAACAAATTATTATACCAAATATCATTAACTTAAAATTAGTAGCAAAAGTTGACAAGTGTAGATTTAGTAATGTGACTTCAAACAACTGTAAACCTGAAAACAGTACATGAAAAAAATTGGGAGAAACTTGAGTACAAATCAAACACAAATATTACATGTTAATGTTATGAACAAATGACGATTTACAAATTTCGAAGCATAATTCGAATGTCACTGTGATGCATTAAAATACCTCTCTTTGCGCGACATGTTGAACACAGGCCCAGTCCATTTGAATAACGTGGTGTATAACTTCTCATGAATTGTAGTCATTTATCAATATGCTAAACGTTGCTGTACCAATTTAGGAAAATGGCCATTGTTGTATTACATGTTAATGTTGTGTTTCTGTTGTGGCGTTTGTCCCCTAATATATTTGAGCGTGAATTCGCATTGCTATAAAAAGTGTAATAATATTTTTCTCTCCCAACTTCATATATTTATTGATTTATTCTGTATTGATGATATTTTTGTTATTCCCATCGGTTTTTGTCTAATGGTTATTTCGTTTCTGTGTGTGTTACATTTTTATGGTGTGCTTCTGTTGTATCGTTGTTCTCCTCTTTTGTCTAATACGTATCCCTCAGATTAAGTTTTTAATTCGGATTTGGTTTTTTTTCCATTGCTTTACGAGTTTCAAGCAGCGATATACTACTTTTGCCTTTATTGTTTTTAGAGGGCTCACTTGGCTCTTGAGATGGATAACCTCTTTTGAAAAAAACACCCTTTCACACAAAATATGTATACACAAAATTGGCAATGAAAAAAAATCGTTCAACAGAAAAATTACTGCATAGTTAAACGTTATATAAAGAATTCAAGGAATTATGTAATGAAAATAAAGAACAGAAGAAAATGATTTCTGTACATTACTTGATTTTACATACTATGTTGCCAAGGAACACCTATGGGTGGTTTAAATCCGAAACCGGTAGTATTATGTATTTAACATTAATATTTAGACTCTTCTCTGTACAAACCAAACTGCCAACTAGTTTACGACTGACGCATTTGAGAAGACGTGACCTAAAGATTTACACACACGTTAGCCTGTTAAAGCAAATATGTAATCAATATTCAACTGTGATGCATACGACATATTGATTCCTGTATCAAATGACACCAGCAATGCTATAGGCACGTACATAACTATAACTAATTAACATTAATATTCTACTATAATAATCTGAATGATGCACGAGTACACAGGCAAATTTTGTTCACGTAAATATCATGTGAAATTCACGTGAATTTCACGTGAAATTTTTCACGTGAGATTCACCTCAAACGAGCTTATACATGAAACTCACGTGAAATTTTTCACGTGAATTTCACGTGAATCTGATGTGAAATTCACGTGAATTGAGATTAACGTGAAATTCACGTGAAATTTTACATGTGAAATTCACGTGAATTGAGCCTTCACGTGAAACTCATGTGAACTTTTCACGTGAAATTAACGTAAATTGAGCTTCTTTTAAAAAAAATGAAATTAAAGTGAATTCACCTTCAATCACACAAATTTCACAGGATTTGAGCTAATTTAACATTCTTCTTAGTCTTGACCATGTGTTCATACTTCCATCCTATTTCTACTTTCTTTGTTTCCAAATGTTTTTGGTCTTAAACGAAGAAAGCAATAAAATCATCACAGGTTATAAATAATATCCAGGGCACCTTAGTTCACTCCTAGAACTATTTTGGTTGTGTTGGAGTCTCAATCCTTATTTGTAAATGATTTATGGACTTTATAGGAGATGTTTGCACTGATGTATGTTTCATTTCAGTTGATTTTTATTATGTATGTATGAATAAGTCATATTGTGTGGTCATCAGTTTTGATACAAACCAATCACATAATATGGAAAAGTACCTGCACAAGATGCCAATTCTTTTTAAGAAGGTTTTAAAGAAGAAAAAACAGTTCACCTCACAACATATGCATGTACCCATTTAAAGCCAGAAAGTGTTTCAGTGGTTGTATTAAATTTCATCTTAACTAAAAGAAAATATTCAAAGAATTTGATGTTGATGGCTATTCTCGATTCATAGATCGTGGCATATCTTTAAGACACCGGTCTTTTGTTGAGGACTGCATGTTAGAACCTAAATGCCTTCAGGTGTTTTTGTTGTAGTATTCATTGCTGTCTGATTGATGTTTACCTCATATCTATTGTACTAATAAACTAAAATAGAAAGTTCTGTGAAATATAACTGATATACAAATGTACCATATTGAAAGTCTCTCTGTAATTTACAATCATTTACTTCTTATTTCATATATGCAAAAATAGTTTGTTTTTCTCATTTTAACCCTGATCTTAAGGTTAATGCATAATGTTGATCTCAAAGCTTGGCTGCACAATAAGCTAAAAAAAATTGTTATTTCATTTTTTTATATAAAATTAATTTTAAAACATTTTCATTTTTTACTGTAACATGTATGTTGACACAATAATTTGAATTGTATTATAATTCTGAAAGTACTTGAGGTTGAAAAAATATACACAATAGTTAATTCCAGTTGGTTTACACTTCTTGAATACACCACTACTTTGACTCTGTTAATAATGTTTAAGAGTCCACTTCTGCATATAATTGCGTTTTGTTCCCAAGGATTCCTTTATACATTTGCACTTATCATCCTAAGATGTTGCTCCAATAATAAAATCCTGTAATGCATACTTAGCAATCAGACTCTTGGAATACTTCCTACAGTTCCTGTAATATAACAAAATCAGCATGTTTGTATTTGTAGTCAAGCAAAAAAGATTACATCAATTTAACATGTTTAATCTCCAATGATTTATCAAACTTATAAAAGGAGATAACTGTAATTTATTTTAAGCTTTGACATGATCAATTGGTGATTTGATGGTGATTATTATTTACCCAGTTAACATAACCAATCATGACTGTTGTGAACGTTAAATATCGCGGCAGTACCTTTTTGTAAACGTTACGTCGTTACCGGCAAATTTGACAGTTGCCGATTTAACGTTACGAAATTCCGCCAACATGTGGCGTTCGAATAGCATCTTTGTTTTCTAGCTTGTTATGAACCTTACATTTCTTTAGTTACTTGTATTTACATGCTTTATATTGTTAAATCGGTGTCGAGACGTACGAAATCATGCTTGCTTTCTTTATAATTCATATTTATGTACGTACTGACAGTTATTTACATGATAAACCTTGACCGGTAAGGAACTATATTCTTACACGCAAGGATAAGGCGTGCTAAGAACTATATCCAGATGCTCCGCAGGGCGTAGCTTTATACGACCGCAGAGGTTGAACCCTGAACGGTTGGGGCAAGTATGGACACAACATTCAAGCTGGATTCAGCTTTAAATTTGGATTGTGATTAAATAGTTGACACAGCGTTAGGTTTCTGACACAGAATGAATGTGTTCTAATGAACTTAAAATTTTTATTTTCTCTTAGAGCAATTCACTATGCTGTTGAATATTAATCCTCTCAAAAAAATGTTTGAAGAAATTTTCTTTTTATTTATGAAATTTCAAATGAGAAAAATTGAACCCAATTATTTTAATCACATCCCCCTTTCCCTTATTCCAAAACTAATCTCAATTAAAATTTCTAATGGAGTTTGCAACAATAACTACTCATTTAAATACATCATAAAATATTAAGATGTAAAAAAACTGCTTGTTATCACTGAATGGTAAAGATTATTTCAATTTATCAGTTGGTAGTAAAAAGTGAATATACATTGTATATTGTATATAACAAAGATTTAAGTTGATTCTGAACAAAGAAAGATAACTCCAATTAAAAAAAATTCTTGCTATTGCACAATATTGTGCATTTAGATATTTCTTGCTTACTATTCTGGACAAAGAAAGATAACTCTGATTATTTTTTTTTTTAGCTATTTCACAATATTGTGCAATTAGATATTTCTTGACATTGCGCAATACTGTGCAATTTAAGACTTGCTATTGCACAATACTTAATATAATAATTTTAGATCCTGATTTGGACCAACTTGAAAACTGGGCCCATAATCAAAAATCTAAGTACATGTTTGGATTCAGCATATCAAAGAACCCCAAGATTTCAATTTTTGTTAAAATCAAACTAAGTTTAATTTTGGACCCTTTGGACTTTAATGTAGACCAATTTGAAAACAGGACCAAAAATGAAGAATCTACATACACAGTTAGATTTGGCATATCAAAGAACCCCATTTATTCAATTTTTGATGAAATCAAACAAAATTTAATTTTGGACCTTGATTTGGACCAACTTGAAAACTGGGCCAATAATCAAGAATCTAAGTACATTTTTAGATTCAGCATATCAAAGAACCCAAACCATTCATTTTTTGTCAAAATCAAACTAAGTTTAATTTTGGACCCTTTGGACCTTAATGTAGACCAATTTGAAAACGGGACCAAAAGTTAAGAATCTACATACACAGTTAGATTCGGCATATCAAAGAACCCCAATTATTCAATTTTGATGAAATCAAACAAAGTTTAATTTTGGACCCTTTGGGCCCCTTATTCTGTTGGGACCAAAACTCCCAAAATCAATACCAACCTTCCTTTTATGGTCATAAACCTTGTGTTTAAATTTCATAGATTTCTATTTACTTATACTAACGTTATGGTGCGAAAACCAAGAAAAATGCTTATTTGGGTCCCTTTTTGGCCCTTATTCCTAAACTGTTGGGACCTAAACTCCCAAAATCAATACCAACCTTCCTTTTGTGGTCATAAACATTGTATTTAAATTTCATTGATTTCTATTTACTAAAACTAAAGTTATTGTGCAAAAACCAAGAATAATGCTTATTTGGGCCCTTTTTTGGCCCCTAATTCCTAAACTGATGAAACCAAAACTCCCAAAATCAATCCCAACCTTTCTTTTGTGGTCATAAACCTTGTGTCTAAATTTCATAGATTTCTATTAACTTAAACTAAAGTTATAGTGCGAAAACCAAGAAAATGCTTATTTGGGCCCTTTTTGGCCCCTAATTTCTAAAATGTTGGGACCAACACTCCCAAAATCAATACCAACCTTCATTTTGTGGTCATAAACCTTGTGTTAAAATTTCAAAGATTTCTATTCACTTTTACTAAAGTTAGAGTGCGAAAACTAAAAGTATTCGGACGACGACGACGACGCCAACGTGATAGCAATATACGACGAAAATTTTATCAAATTTTGCGGTCGTGTAAAAACCGGACTTTTCTTATAACGAAACCAATTTGAACCGAACTTGAAAGAATACAAGAGGTAATAACGCATACACGAAAAACACATTCAAACGTTTTAACATATTGTATTTCATTTACCTGTAACGCATTCTATTTGAAAAAGAGAATTTCTATTTTATTCTCTTTTTTTGGTGGTTTCAAATTCGGTTGACGATGTGAATTGAAATAAACACTTTTTGTCAACAAATCTATAAGTTAATGGGAATGCGCTTACATGATTTTATCAAATTTGAGGAAATCTCCCCACTCAATGAAGAAAACTAGTATTCTTGAATTGAAAAACGTACCAGTGGGGAAAATCCCCACATACACTACACATATAAAACCAATAACATTAGAATGGGGAAATATCCCCACATTCACATCTACAACCAAAAACATCAGAATGCCGAAATTCCCACGATAAGATTATTAATTGGAAAATACAAGCTTTAATATTGCTGACCATCAAATGGGGAAATTTCCCCATAATCTCATTATGTTCAAATCATAGAAAATATTGTTGACTATCAATTGGGGAAATTTCCCCATAATCTCATCATGTTCATATTAGATATTGTTGACTACAAATTGGGGTAATTTCCCCATAATCTAATCATGTTCATATTAGATATTGTTGACTTCAAATTGGGGAAATTTCCCCATAATCTCATACGATTCAAATTTACGGCAAATCAAATAATTGTATGTACTAAAACTGTCATCCCAAGTCGTGAAATTTAGACAGTGTTTAGACAGTTGACTACTTATGAAACAAATGTGTACCAATGAGACAACTCTCCATCCAGGTCCCAATTTGTAAAAAAACCCAACTTTATAGGTATAAAAAGGTCATCAACACGGAGCCTTGGCTCCTACCGAACAGCAAGCTATAAAAGGCTCAAAATGACTAGCGTAAAACCATTAAAACGGGAAAACATAAGGTCTAATCTATATCAAAAACGAGAAACGAGAAACACTTATGAACCACATCAACAAACGACATCTACTGAACATCAGATTCCTGACAAAATGTTTGAATATTTTGTGGTTATCCGTATGAAGAAGGCAGAATATTTTGAATACAGATTGCTTTTAAACACGAGGAGCTTACTTTAAATCGTCATCATTAGGAACAGACCTCCTTAAAAGAGAGGCAAATGATACCAGAAGAAAATTCAAACTCATAAGTCGAAAATAATCGGACAACGCCATGGTTTAAAAAGAAGACCAACAGACAAACAATAGTAAAAACACAACATAGAAAACCAAAGACAAAGCAACAAGAACCCACAAAAACACAAGGGATTGTTATATTCTTACGAAACCACAAAAACCACAAAACGCACACAAACAAGGACTATAAATCTATGGTTGTTTAAAATGTAATAAGCAGACACTACCGACCGCACTACTAAAAAGCAATTCCAATCAATTTGTTATACCAAATATCGATATTTTCAAATTTCAAATAGTTTTCCTGAAGCTGTTGATGTTCAGAAAATATCTATCCTGTATGTAAACGGTGGTTATGTTTTAGTGAATTCTGTTAATGATGAAACTCAATAACTTGCACAAGTACATCATCATAAATTTTAATATGCTAGGATTGTGTTTACTAATTACTATAAAAAGTGCTCTATGTCACATTGTTACATATTTTAATATTGCAACTATATTGAACAGCTTTATGTGCATAATGTTGTAACACACTTGGCGATTCTACGCACATCTATCTGTTGTTGATGATTTTTGCATACTTTTTCATCTATTTATTTTCGTCGTTGATGTTGTCTCATTGATGGTGTGATAATTACTTCTTATTCTACATACAGTTTGTCATATTAAATTACAAGCACATTCAGACCAAACAAGCTAATTATGTGAATGTTTGTTTTTTTGTCATTAAGATACCATGATAATGTCCCAATATAGATTAAATAACAATATATAACCTTGTTCATTCTTGTATACATGTATAAATATATAGGATCATTTGACTGATGTTAAATGTCTTTTGTTCAAGGACAAGGAAATACAGCTTCCTTTTGTTGTTGATATTGTTTATTATATCCTGTTTTGAGAACATTATCAGATGACTTGTGAGTTTCTTGTAAGTTCATATATATATGAAAGTGTTTTGTTAAACAAAACACCTTCAGCTGAATTCATCTCGATGTCTTTTGTCGTAGATTCTGTAGACCTAACACTCTTACTAAGTTGTCGTCTGCAAATACGACTTTGTAACCTGTAAAATAGAGACTATCCAATCAAAGGGACAGAAAACCAAACACAAATTATGCATATACAATTAGATCAAACATATATACATCTTTCCTTTCATATGATGTTTCCCTAGACTTTATCGAAATGTTGACTCCTTAGTGAGTCTTTTACTTCGAATGATATGTGCATTGTTTCTGTTGATTGGACATGTGATGCTCTGTGTTCTCTCCAGATACGCCAATTTTCTCAGCCAATAAATGCAAACGGTCATTTTTATATAAATTAGACCGCTCTTCGTTTTCCTGTTTGAATTGTTTTACACTAGTAATTTTTTGGGCCCGTTATAAAAGGTGTCAGACCACCAATTAAAAGTCCCTATCTGTTCAACCAAATTTTGCAATTTTCATAGATTTCTAAATTTTTTATCTTAAGTTTAACCTCTTACAAACCAGGTATGTCCTGAATCGTACAGGTATCACCTTTCTTCATTCCAATTTTCGACATACCTTTAAAGCCATATAAGAAAGAAGAGACCTTCCGAATGGATGTACCACTAAAAATAACCCCTGGTTTTCTTGAAATCTTAAATTAGTATACTATGGAGCGCATTAATCCTCAATTTTTAATTTCAACTCATAGACAAGTAAATTTGGGCTCAAAATGGTCTTAATATATTTCTCTTTCACCAAAAGTTTCATTTCTGCAAATTTGTTGTGTAGTTTAAGTAAACAATGACATCAAATGCACTATTTTTTGTCCCGAGTAGGCCTACTTTTACGTTCTAAATTTGAGGGTGTAATTGGTGGTCTGACACCTTATAGCTTGCTGCTCGGTATGAGCCAAAGCTCCGTGTTGAAGGCCATACCTTGACTTATAATTGTTTACTTTTATAAAAAAAATTCTTGGATGGAGACTTGTCTCATTGGCACACATACAACATCTTCCTATATCTATGATATAGCCTAGAGTGCACAATGTGGCCTTAAACAACAACAAAAAAAGAACTACCTGACAATCAATCAACTCATTACTCATCGTTCTTTTGTAATCTCTCTTTAATGTATATCATGGTTTACCTGATTTAGTTTTTTCTAGGACTGTTGCATTATACCATTTCTTCTCCAGTTTCCAGAAGCCCACTACTTTTTCGTTCATTGCGAAATCCTGTGAAAAAAATTTAAACAATGTAATCTTCTTTAGAATTTCACCTCTGTTTGAATGCTGCTTTTAATTTTATTAAAATGATATGTTTTAAACTAAATAGGAATACAAAGATGTGGTATGATTTCTAGTGACAATATCACATAGACGTAAATTGATTTGGATGTAAGCAGCTATATTTTACTGTACAATATTCAACAATAAGCAATCGTATGCCGTAGTGTAAGCTTAAAAAATACGATTTAACATAATGTCAAACAAGAATGTGTCCATAGTACACGGATGCCCCACTCGCACTATCATTTTCTATGTTCAGTGGACCGTGAAATTGTGGTCAAACTTAAAATGAAGCGAACGGACGCACGGACGAACGAACGGACGTACGGACGAACGGAGGCACAGACCAGAAAACATAATGCCCCTCTACTATTGTAGGTGGGGCATACAAATTTAAACGTGAATATCAACGGCCGATAAATAGAAATGCTTCATAGATCACAAACAGCAACCAAAACGACCACTAAATTACTGATTTGGGACAGACATTTAACATGTACAAATGTGGCCCAATTTAACGTCAAGTAAAAAACAAACAAATATTTCAATTAAGTGTGAAATCATTCCAGCAATGACACATTACTGGAAATAATTATTAGATTATTTTTGAAGTTCACAAAAAATGCAAATGTATCATGATGTTCCAGGTTTACACCCCCTCCCCACCTTTTCCGCGAACTGGATCCCAACCGGTTTTCCAAAGAAAGCTGAATTATAACACAACGTGCAAATCTGAACTTAAAAATAATATAAATATATGTTTTTGTTTTAGGTGCTCGTTGATATTTTGCGGAGAACACAGAAATATAACGGTTGATAGCTTAAAACTACATTGCATACACATGTTATATATTTCACTGATTCACTTTGCCCAAGGCATTACAATTTTGTAATCTAAGTTTCAGTAAATTATTTCATAATCCACGACATGGGACTAGCAGAAACAAATAAAACATACTCATACTTCATACTCACATTTGTTACTTCCAATGATCTGATGTTTATCTGATTCTCAGGTATCTTCATTTCCTTTGAAAATAATTGAGTTTGTAAATCAAAGTAATCAGTGTTTTGTTTAATTGACTAACCACACATACTGAAACGTCTCGTCCGATTCACTAATCACTGATTTCATGTGGAAATTATTAAAGAATAAGCTCTAACTACAAGTATCGCATAAACTTGACATTTTAAAATATGATGACAATGAGCATGATGAGGTGAAGGTCAGATAAATCCTGTCAGACAGATATATACACAGAGTTCGAGTCAGCCTTATCCGGCCATCTTTTAAAAATCAAATATCTCGAAATGAGCTCCATGACATTTCAATGTATTTAGCTTATTTTGAGGCTTATCTAATGCTCTTCCGGGTAAAAGTAACAATCTTAAATTCTTGCTTTATTTAATTTCACCTAAGTTCATCCTCAACTTACCTCGTTTGCATGTAAAGTTCTTGACTCGAGCTCAATTGTCATCTCTGTTTCCTATCAAAATAATATTTTGTTTTGATAAAAACTGTCACATTTTTACAAATAAAATCCTATTTTGAGGTTCAATTTATCATATTAAAAAGGTTAACCGCACAATCAGCAGTAAGCATACACTACAAACTGCTCAGAGTCTGAATTGACCAGTTTTTGTGCTCGACCAGTAAAATCGAGCACACATTTTACTCGACTAGTCTCGACATTGTCTCGACTGTACTTAACTGTACTTTAGTGTACTCGACTATGTCTCGACTTAACTTAATTAGTCTGATTCAGTACTTGATGATCTTTGTGTAGTCTGAAATGGTCTTGACCAATGCTCGACCTGTCTCGACCTGTCTTGACTAGTCTTGACCTTCAAATTTAGTTTTGACTGGTGTAAATCAGCCCATCTAACTAAATTAAATATTGATCTTACAAAATTCAAGCTTATTAGGTAGTTTATTTTATTGCTGTGAAATGAAAGAATTTAATTTTACAATAGGTAAAAATTAAAATTATTATATAAATTCAGATAGGCATCTTTAATTTTTTTTATAACTTTTTCAAATCAACTTGGATTTTCATCAAACTATGTAGCTATCTTAGATATATATTAAGCTTACTAAATCCCAGGTTATTTTATTTTTTCTTGTATTGCTGTCAAATTCAAGAATTAAATTAATCTATTTATTTTTATCTATTTGTGTTACTAAGGAAGCTACCATTTAATTTCTACATGTTCAATGACTAACAACATGAACAAAAGTCTTACCACGGATATGATTCCACGCCTTTAAGAAGGTTAATCTTGAAAATAAAGTCCCTTTGAACTGGTCTTTAAATAAGGATTTCTGTGTATCGAAATCTTTAAGCTGAACACTTTGAACCTCTCCATCCACTCCTAAAACCTGAAATATTCAAATAAGTCAACGAAATGTATTGCTTGACCCTTATAGGTGTAATTTTGCAATAAAGATTAGTATTAACAAAAACCATAAAGCCTTGAACCTGATCGCGTTCAGTTATATTTAGAAAAAAATATATGCTTTGCGAATTGATCATGTTGATGTATATCATGTATTTAGGACGCCAAAATCTAGGACGCAATTACATCGGACATTTTAAGGGCAAACGTATTTACCCATTTCAAGGCAAATATTTGTAGTCAAATATAGTTAAAAGTACAATTGCATCAATGCCAATTTTACAACAACATAAATGAATTAATATCTTCCTTTTCTTAAAAATTGTTTCACCTTTTAAATTTTTCTAGCTATTGTAGTTTTCAAGATTATAGGAAAAGTTAGCTTACTACCAATTTAATGCTTTGAACTCTGGTGGATAGCTTTCGCATTCGCATTTCCTTAAAAACGTAAAATATTGGTAAAACTCATCCTGTTACTGATAATTTGAGTATTTGTAACTTATGTGCAAATTGCGTATTGTTGATCATTTCTTGCTACATCTATTTCAGATGTTAAAATAATTGGCTATAACGCAAAAGTCATTATTATATATCATGTATATAGTGCTATAACTAAACTTCTAGATTTGATCTTTTCGGTAATGCATATATTGCCTTCATTATTATTTTTAATGTATCTTTTATAGTTACTGTAGACTATTTTGAAACAAAATGAAACTAGAGGCTCTAAAGAGCCTGTGTCGCTCACCTTGGTCTATGTGAATATTAAACAAAGGAAGCAGATGGATTCATGACAAAAATGTGTTTTGGTGATGGAAATGTGATTGTACATCTTACTTTACTGAACATTCTTGCTGCTTACAATTATCTCTATCTATAATGAACTTGGCCTAGTAGTTTCAGTGGAAAATGTTAGTAAAAATTTACAAATGACTACTAAGGACAATAACTCCTTAGGGGGTCGATTGACCATTTCGTTCATGTTGACTTATTTGTAAATCTGACTATGCTGAACATTATTGCTGTTTACAGTTTATCTTTATCTATAATAATATTCAAGATAATAACCAAAAACAGCAAAATTTCCTTAAAATTACCAATTCAGGGGCAGCAACCCAACAAAGGATTGTCCGATTCATCTGAAAATTTCAGGGCAGATAGATCTTGTCCTGATAAACAGATTAATTTTGCTCTAAATGCTTTGGTTTTTGAGTTATAAGCCAAAAACTGCATTTTACCCCTATGTTCTATTTTTAGTCATGGTGGCCAACTCGGTTTGTTGGCCGGGTCACCGGACACGTTTTTAAACTAGATACCCCAATGATGATTGTCGCCAAGTTTGGTTTAATTTGGAAGTTTCAGAGGAGAAGATTTTTGTAAAAGTTAACGACGACGGACGACGGACGCAAAGTGATGGGAAAAGCTCACTTGGCCCTTTGGGCCAGGTGATCTAAAAAAGAAAACCTGTTAAATTCGTCAATTAAGAAAAATAAAATTTCTCGTTAACACATGACCAGTACTGAACCATTTCCGGTCATTATCGCACCCTGGTGGATAATGACGTTTAAAGTCTTTAACATTTCTAAAACAATAACTGAAACCAAGCAAAATGTACTTTCTTGAAAGTGAATTTTAATGAACTGTTGAAATTATAAGATTTATTGATTACTTGTTGGTGTTTAATGCAACTTTCATCACTTTTGGCTATAATATTACAGTGGATGTCAGCTTTTGATTGCCCAAACGCTAAAAATAATTGTCAATCAAAACTACAAAATGTATTGAAAAATGTAATTTTAAATTAGAAAAATGTGAAATTATAAAAAAAAATCGTTCTCATTTTTTTCTGCATTGGCATAAGCCAAGACTAAGTTAACTTAAGCTACAGTACCTTTTAAAAAAAATCCTAATCCTCCAGGTATGATATATTTTATTTTTCCCCATTTGAAACGTCCAAGCACAAGATAAAAATCACCACTGTTTAATACAATGTCCCAACTTGCCATAATGAATATCCTACCAATGAGTGTTTAATTAATAATATGTTCACACTAATTTATACTTCTCACCCTAGCCTGCATGTCAATCACAGTAAGAATTTGACCCTTCTCTTGAAAACAGCCGGTATTTGACACGCCCACATCGGTCTAGATGTGTACTTTGAAATAATCGTCGATTTTATAATTCCACCATGGTTTTCCTAATTTAAAATGTGTTCTTTTTATTTCTTTCAATGCTTATGATATCCGATGCCGTATTTAGCGACAGCGAAGATGAGACAGAAAAGGGACAGGTATGTATAATTTTATTTCAACTTATTTTCAAATTAAAATCGTTATCATGGCGAATGTACGCATATTATGATCATGATATACACTTTATGAAAAAAAGCAATAAAGGTTACGTTCAAGTGCGTAAAACAAGTATTACCATTCCTTAAAACCACAAAGGAATTTCCAATATTGCAAACGTGTATTTTCAGCACATTTTTCATTCCACGCATGTATCTATTTTCTCCCCGAGTGTGATAGATATATGATATATGTACATTGTCGGAAAATATACAACTTATGTGTATGAGCATTCGAAACATGACGAAAAACTAACTTCGCCGAGCTTTTCTCAGACTCGTAGCAAGTACTTATATTTGTTTTCTCCGAAAATAAACGTATATTATTTTTATCCTGAAATTTACACCATTCACTTGAAATTTTAGTTGTATAAAATCTAAAAAATTTGTCGCTTATTTTTCAAAGAATTTGACATGTAGCTTAACGCGGACCCCAAAAATTAACTGTTACGTAAAAAAAGGAATATCCGCATTACCGCTCGTTCAATATGGAAGTCGGACAACAGAACATTAATTTGAACAAGTAGAAATAAAGCAACAACAAAAATATTAGTGTACCTGTTGTTTGTACAATTATAGTTGGCTGATTGCAGGATAAAGGAAATATAATATAAGCGAATATACAAACACCGTTTAACTTTATTTAAAAACGTTGATCGATTAACTGATAATTGCATGCTTAACGTTTAGTTGCATGTTTTTGAAATACAAAAAAGTAGCAGTTTATACTGTATAGCTGTCCATTATTAAGTATCCTTCAAGGCAACGTATTTATTCGTATACTAGATAACATTTTACAAATAGAACTAGACAGATGCATCTTATACTAGATAAGGGATCCTCCATTTGATTTTTAGGGGGGGAGGGGGGGGGGGGGGGGGGGGGGGGGGGGCTAGGATGAAATTTGAAAAAAATAGGCAGGACAGGAGTTTTGAGTTAAAAAAAAAAAAAGCAGGATGAGACACTTTCAAAAAAGTCAGGATGACAATTTATGTAAAAAAAGTCAGGATAAACTAAGAAAAAAAAAGCAGACCGAATAAAGTGAAAAATAAAAAGGCAGGACAGAGATTAAAACTAAAAAAATTGCAGGACAAGATTTTTCATCCTAGCCCCCCCCCCCCCCCCCCCCCCCATAAAAATCAAATGGTAGCTCCCTAACATTTTACAAATATAACTAGACAGATGCATCCTGATACCTCTGCACGCAGAATACATATGTATAGTATGTGATTCTAGTACTGTCAACGGTACAGAACATTTTCTTTTTTCCTATTGCAATGAATAAAGACGATAGAATGTCTATGTTGTCTAAAATTGCTAAATTGCAAAAGTTACTGACAAGGCTTTCAATAATGGCTAAAGTCATCACAACATAATTTTGCTATCTAAGAGCATAAAACGTGTGTACATTTAGAATATATCATCTTTTAAATGCGTATATCTTAAAAAGTCAAATATAGCACATGCAGTTGACTATAGTCCTTAAGCGTGATAAAGATATTTATTATGCTAATGTTTTTAAACCCGATTTAAACTTCTCATGGGCGGATCCAGCCATTTTAAATAGGGGGTTCATGACCCACGACAAAAAAAAAGGGGGGGGGTCCAACTACATGTCCCAATTCAAATGCATTGGTCGTCCAAAAAAAGGGGGTTCAAACCTTGGATCCACCACTGCTTCTCTTCTCTTTTATTCTATTCTATTTATTCGAAAGGACACATTTCCACACATTTAAAACTTGACAGTGACACAATGTAATTTAATTTTGTTTTAATCTTTAATGAGGTCTTAAATTATTGATGTTATTGCATTTGTCTATCGGTTGTCCTTAATTTGCACACAGCAACAATTAAAATAAAAATAAGAATGGTTATGAATAAAGGAGGAATAAAGGTAAAACAATTAGACTGCCAAAATCATCCGTGAGCTAATTTAAATATAAAAAAAGGGCATTGAAAATTTGGCGGGAAATCATTCTCTCTATATTTTTCATACATTTAACATTTGCACCTTTTTTCTTACAAAAACTTTTAAAAAAATAACAAGGATTTTATTAGATTTTTAAATAGAACTTTGTGTAATAACATTATGAAAATATATAAAAGTAGGGGTTAGCGGGCAAAATATTTTGGGAAAGTACATAAAAAAAACCCAGAGGATTCCGAATATCTTGCAAAAATCCTAAAAACAACATGAATAAACATCCTAAGACGCTTAAAAAACGTTTTACTCACTTACAAACGATTTTTATGAATTAATGTATAAATACGAATAAGCATAGAGTATTACATGGTATTCATTTGTTCCGCTCTTTAACGAATGGCCAGTTTAGGTGCATGTATAATGAACCTATCTGGTTTTCCAGATTTTTGTATAGTATACATAATTGTTTATTTATGATTACGATAAAATAGCTTGTGTTTGTATCATAATATGTTTACTGTCTCAGACGCCAGATGTGGTAATGTTGTTATAATTTTTACTACAAGCTTTAACTTGAGTTTTCATCGCAGATAAAGATCAGTAATTTTACATTTACAATGGTTCGTTCGTTCATTAGAAACTATATTATCTCTGACATATATCAATACAATAACTAGTAATCGACTTGTCAATTGGTTTTACATTTTACATCATCTGAAAGGTGTATGCACTACACCACTCCTTTATTCAGCTACACAAGAAAGATCCCATGTGGTTTGATTCTTCAACTGCCCGGAAACGTTTAATATTAAATGATATCCGTGTTATAAAATGAATGAAAGCTAGTGTATATATGAGTGGTTTACTATTTTCGACTTTAAAACTATTTCCATAAAACAACCATCTATGATGCATAATACATGTAATACTGTGCTAGCTATCAAACACATACAAAACAAAAGCGTAAGAAAACTAACTATTATTTACGGTATTAAACTTTTTTCAGAGAAATTTTATCTATATAATATCATGGTAAAACAGCATAATTACTTTTTGGGATGTTTTATAGTAATGAGGCACCTCATGTGGGGGGGGGGGGGGGGGGGGGTCCTAGTAATCACATAATCACCATTTTTTTTGCCAATATAATCACATAATCATTAAATATTTGCTTATCTTTAGTAATCAAATAATCATAAACTAAAAATACAGTCCTAGGTAATCAAATAATCATGAAATATTTGGCTTAATAATCAAATAATCATTAAAAAAACGGCCAAGTAATCACATAATCAAAAACCCCATGAGGGCCCTCAGTAATTAGTCTAGATCTGATGTGTGACATGGCACAGTATTTTAAAAAAAATTGAACAGAACGACTGATGAAGATATTACATGTAAAGAATAAATATATGACGACATGTTTTTTTTTCATAACTATTACTTTTATGTATGCACGTTTTTTAAAATTAGTGTTATAAAATAGTTATTCTAAGTTAAATGTTGTTGGGTTTGTTTTTTTTGCGTAGATTTAACATAGCAAATCACTGCATTGTGTGCAAAGTGGCGCAAAAGCATTACAATAAAGCGGTCGTAAGGATTTCCCAGGCTACCCGTAGGTCTTTAACAATGAGAAAAAAAATATCACATACTATACTCATGGTCGATTCAACAAAACTTAATCTTTTTCTGCATTTTGAAAATATATATTGAATAAAATTAAGGGATATCGAGATGAAAAATATGATCGAATGGAGCTATAGATTGTTTAAAAATAATTTAGATTTAAAAACTCGTTGGAAACGCTTTACTTCATTCAAAAAACAAATGCATACATTTTACGAACTGGACTCGACGATCTTTCAAATCGTTCCCTCAAGATACTATGTTGTTCCCACAAGATAAATATCTCGTTTCCTAAAGATGATATGTCGTTCCCTCAAGATGTTATGTTGTTCCCCCAAGATAGTCATCTTGTTCCCTCAAGATGATATGTCGTTCCCTCAAGATGATATGTCGTTCCCTCAAGAGATCATGTCGTTCCCTCAAGATATTATGTCTTTCCCTCAAGAAACGATGTTTTCCCCTCAAGATGATATGTCGTTCCCTCAAGATGCTATGTTGTTCCCTCAAGATAGTTATCTCGTTCCCTCAACATAGCAATATCAATACAATGTTAAAACTATGTTGAGGGAACAACATAGTATTTTGAGGAAACGACATAATAACTTGAGGGAACGACATAACATCTTGAGGGAACAACATAGTATCTTGAGGGAACGACATAGCATCTTGAGGGAACAACATAACATCTTGAAGGAACGACATAGTATCTTGAGGGAACGACATAACATCTTGAGGGAACAACATAGTATCTTGAGGGAACGACATAGCATCTTGATGGAACAACATAACATCTTGAAGGAACGACATAGTATCTTGAGGGAACGACATAATATCTTGAGGAAACGACATATTATCTTGAGGGAACGAGATAACTATCTTGTGGGAACGACATAGTATCTTAAGTGAACGACATAGCATCTTGAGGGAACGAGATAGCTATCTTGTGGGAAGGACATATCATCTTGAAGGAACGACATAGTATCATGAGGGAACAACATATTTTTTTTTCTTTCATGTTCGCATTCTGCCACCGTAGTTTCATGACCAATCTGAATGTTTTTTTTAATTGATATACATATTTAGACTAACTTAAAGACCTTATTGCTAAACAATTGATAATTCAATAAAAGGCTATTGTTACAGTTTTCAGTCATGATTTACCTCAAAATTTAGTGAGTCAGGGGCCTGGTTTACGAAAGTATCTTATGACTAAGACATGTCTTATGATGGTCTTATGACATGTCATAGTCGTAAGATATGTTTTCGAAAGTGTCCTAAGTTACGAATTGTCATAACTTTTGTGGTAAACTTAAGACCCCTCGCGACATGACTTATGATGGTCTTATGATTGTAAACTAAAATTTTAATTACTTTTCATGTTTAATTTCATGTTAATTGCAATACAAATATTTGTTGTGTATCTCAGTTAGCTTAATAGTAAGGATTTTATTTTTCTCAACTACGTGAACTAAAATTTGAATCTCCTGCGACATATAATTTTGAATTCTTTTCTAATAGTCATGGTTTTGTATAATACATATACATATTACTTAGTTCCTAGTATAGTTAATAGAACCAGAGACATATATATGTCTCTGATAGAACTATATCAACGTATGTGCACGGGCATTTCGATAAGCGGGTACTCGATGTACCGAATCTAATAAAGGGCTGCGCTTTAGCGCATGATACGCCCGTTGCTCTTTTAACTTGTCTTTTATGCTTTAAATGAATTTATATAATCAACTGGAAATATATATACAAATCAAAAGGGATGTTACATTAATATATTCACCAAAGTTTCATAAAATCCCCCTTTTTTAAGTATAAAAATTCATTACTTAAGAAAACGTAAAATCTAAAATTTATAAAAATGGAAAGGGAGATTATGTCAATAGATATAAACAATTTATCAAAGTTGCATAAAATTTTGTGAAAGTGTTAGTTATTGTCCCAAAATTGGAAAATCCCCCCTTTTTTAAGCATAAAAATTCATAACACGGAAATGTAAAATCTGAAATTTATAAAAATTGAAAGGGAGCTTACATCAATAGATATAAACAATTCACCAAAGTTTCATGGACATTGGTGAAAGCCTTTTTGAGTTATTGTCCGAAGTGTTGAAAATCCCCTTTTTTTTATGAATAAAGCCCCATATTCCAAAAATTAAAATCTGAAATTTATAAAAATTGAAAGGGAGCTTACATCAATAGATATAAACAAGTCACCAAAGTTTCATGGACATTAGTGAAAGCCTTTTCGAGTTATTGTCCGAAGTGTTGAAAATCCCCCCTTTTTTATGAATAAAGCCCCATAAATCCAAAACTTAAAATCTGAAATTAAAAAAAAACGAAAGGGAGCTTACGTCAATAGATATAAACAATTCATTTAAGTTTCATGGAAATTGGTGAAAGTGTTTTTGAGTTATTGTCCGAAGTGTGGACGACGGACGGACAGACGGACGGACGGACGGACAACGGTATACCATAATACGCCCCGTCTAAAAGACGACGGGCGTATAAAAAGTATTCACATTTAAAAAAAAAGTATGATTATACACGAAAACGAAGTTCAAGTTTATTATTTATCACAAACTAATTTTTAACAAATTTTCAAGTCAAATATCAATTCCTTTTTATATAAAATTTCATGTCCATTATATGAAAGAAATAAAATATTCGTAAATATTAATATGTTCATACTTTTCATTTTAATTTTTATATTTATCACTTTTTAATCATTTCTTAAAATATTAGAAAATAATGTTCACTTATGACAGTCATAAGAGCACCAAAGCTACGACTCTCTTAAGACAGCTTTGATTTACATCCTATGACATATCATACGATAGTCATAAGATGATCATAAAATATGTCCTAAGATATATCTTATGACATATCTTAAGATACTTTCGAAAACCAGGCCCCAGGACTCTAAATTTTTGTTGAATAATAAATGTTTGAATACATTATATATATTTCTATCTTTATAAGCCTCTTTTCGTGCTTTTAGTTTGTTAAAGGAGAAATAGTGAACAAAATTAATAAGAACAAATAACACATTATACGTTTTTAGTAAGTTTAGGTAATTTTTTTTAACATTATACTTTTGTAAACTCCATGGTATATAATGCTACTTTGATAAAATATAATCTCCAAAGTCATGAAATAGTAAATACAGAAATGGTTTGATCCTTTTGGTAATTCGGTATTTTACAGTAAATGCATGGATTCAATTTAACAGTCAACATTACGCTTTCAAAATGACAGCAGAAATCACTATTCCGTTGAAGCCTTTGCGATTTTTTTTTATTTTCAAGCGTCATAAGTTTATTTGTCTCTATAGATTTGACCGGTTTATCTAGAAACAATATTTAACTTATTAAAACTGCAAGTATTCTGCATGTATGATTTATTTCTCATGCCATAGTTTATTAATTTAGAAATATTTACATAGCCATGCAGTAGTGAACAGACAATTTGTGTAGTAATCAATCCTCCTGAGAAAATAAAATGACCAACGATTGCATGATAGTTATTAAGTAATGTACGAGATAACTAATGACCGCAAAATCTGAAGTTTATCCCAACAAATTCCCATCTGCTAATTCCTCAATGTCTTGTTTCATGATTTACATGAACGATCAGATTCAGTATAATTATTTCCGGAGTTACTAACATGACTAACATGTTTAACCCCGCCACATTATTTATGTGTGTGCCTGTCCCAAGTCAGGAGCCTGTAATTCAGTGGTTGTCGTTTGTTTATGTGTTACATATTTGTTTTCATTAATTTTTTGACATAAATAAGGCCGTTACTTTTCTCGTTTGAATTGTTTTACATTGTCTTATCGGGGCCTTTTATAGCTGACTATGCGGTATGGGCTTTGTTCATTGTTGAAGGCCGTACGGTGACCTATAGTTGTTAATGTTTGTGTCATTTTGGTATTTTGTGGATAGTTGTGTCATTGGTAATCATACCACATCTTCTTTTTTATATTCTCACTAAACATGCTCAGTATACAATATATGTTATTTCAATTGAACACAACACTACTGCACAAAAACAAATACAAAATAAAACCGCGAAGAGCCTTAGGCCGCCATCATCGTCATTGTATTTAACTAAAATATGAAATCTTAGACTACTTCAACATAATATGCTACGAAATGAGGCCTGTATGGTTTATTGCTTAGGGCTACGTAACGTTTTCCTTGACCCAAAATTATCCAGTTATGCAGGGTTCTGTTCGAAGAATGAAACCAAAGTACTGAAATACTGAAAATCGGATGACCGCAAGTTCTTGTGAATGGTCCGAGAAGCACTTGTCTCAGAAAAAACCCCATATCTATACCTGAAAATGAGGTTTTATGTGCAGATATAATTTTTTTCTTGGACAAGTTCGTGCGTAGATAAATTAATGACAGGGAATTCATCCTCACCGTAATGACTATTATATTGAAGTACGTGATACAAATCCGTATAATTACTCAGGTATATTATTGTTATATAGTATATTAATACTTGTATATTACAGTTACGTGTATTTTCATTGTATATCATTCTATTCTTCTATATTAATAATAGTGCAGTGCTAGTGCATGGTTGAGTTATCGTTGCTTAAGATTGCAAACGTTCTTGAGATATTCTACCGCATGCGTGTGCATATTTATTTTGAATGATTTTTCACTAAATGTTTATACGTATAACAAAACATTTTAATATTATTAATTTATCTTTTTAAAAAAAGTATGTGATGAGTATTCATTGAAGAAATGGATTTTTAACAAGCGATAAGGAATATAAGTTTGCACTTGATGATGTCTTCATCATGTTTATAGATCGGTTCAAAAAACCAAAACGAATATTACGTAATGGAAATCTAGGCGATAGCAATACACCGGAATGCCCTCATCCGCTGTAAAAATTGATAATTTACAACACCTGGCATTCTTGACCTTGAAATACATTTTAAAGAAACTAATTATTATATTTATACACACAGAAATACAAAAGTAGCTGTCAATCACAGCATGTATTCCTCAGATGTATTCCGAGGATTTATTATAGGTGAAGCAATACGGCAAATAAGAAATGTAAGTGGCCATAACAAATCAATAAACGATGTAACTAATGTCAAAGTGAAATTATTAGATAGGGGTTATTATAACGTCTAAATATGTGAAATAAAATTGAGAATGGAAATGGGGAATGTGTCAAAGAGACAACAACCCGACCAAATAAAAAAACAACAGCAGAAGGTCACCAACAGGTCTTCAATGTAGCGAGAAATTACCGCACCCGGAGGCGTCCTTCAGCTGGCCCCTCAACAAATATCTGCTAGTTCAGTGATAATGAACGCCATACTAATTTCCAAATTGTACACAAGAAACTAAAATTAAAATAATACAAGACTAACAAAGGCCAGAGGCTCCTGACTTGGGACAGGCGCAAAAATGCGGCGGGGTTAAACATGTTTGTATTTATATTGATGCTTTTTATCAATTGACGTAGTGAATTATTACAACAAAACAAATCGAAACAAAAAAAAATATTCGGTTTTAATGATCTTTAAAAACTAAATATAACCCATATACATGTATACGTAAGATTAAGAAAAGTAAGTACTAAGTAAGTACATTTTGTTTAGGGTCGGCTTATATATACACAATAACAGACAAAACATGAGCTCTGACTACTGATGCTAAATTTGGTTGATTATGATATAGGGAATTACTGAAGCAGGACCGGAGCGGGCCCCCTCTTAGGCAGTCAGTGGGCCCCGGCTTGTGAAAAATTCTGGATCTGCCACTGATCAATGGTATAGTGTTTCATGTATACAAACCTTTGGATATGGTAATTAGGTGCAAATGTCAAAATAATCGGATTTATAGCATCTATATGACTAGCATCAGTGGAAATACTACATTAGAATAATAGATATTAATTAGTTTGACAAATAGCTAATGCATTTACAAGTCGACTGTGGTTTAACCGCATTAAAAATAAATACTGGCATCTGATTTGTTTCAGATACTTCTGATATTATCAAGCAAGTGATAATATGAACCCATAATTGATATTTGAATTTATCAACTATTATATATCATGTAGCAAGAAATTTTAACCTATTCCAGCGGCCCGTTCCTGTCACTCATTGCATAGTAAGTGCCCCCTCTCCACCCCCGAGTAAACTTAAAGCATATCTTACGATATCAATTTATTAATGATTTTATATTAGACATTCACCATTCATTTTTTGTGGAGGTGGAGGCGGCAAGAACTTTTTAAATAATTATTGTGGGTTCCCATTGAAAATAACAGGACTTAAAAACAAAATTGTTCATATTGAGATAAAAAGTCCGAGAATCAAAAATTCCTTAACACGCATGATAGTAACTACTTTCACAACGAGAGGATTTCCCTCAATAATCGTGGTTAATCCTTTAATAACAGATAGAAATATTAATATACCTATTCCAATCAAAATGTACAAATGCATTAATTATTTTGTTTATATAAAAGCTTTAAGAAGTAGGCACTTCACATCGGTGTTAATATTTACGCACCCAGCGGCAAGTTGTCATAAATCACGCACTATGAAGCTGGGGTTATAAAACGATTTTTTTGGCACAGACATTCTATGAAGATAATATGGTATTGAAAATTAAAACTATGATTAATCTAATTGATCGATGTGTGCAGCCGATATGTTTTATTACTAGATGCTTCGTTCACTCTGCATTGTCATAAAAGGAAAATTAACATAGTTTACTCAGACCTAATAGGCCTCAAAAGAATTTTCTACTTTTTGCGTGATACTTTTTTTATTGCATAATTGATAGGCATGGGAGATACTTTTATTAAGTACAAATTGCGTTAAAAAAGCAACAGCAACCTATATTTTTTTTTTACTAAAACATACTACAATTTTCTTTAATACGGTTTCGTTCTTAAAATCAACATTCAAAGGCTCGAGAGAGAAAAAAGGCTACAGTACTATTGTACACGTTTATGACTGAGAAAATAAAATAGTTTGTCTTGTCTTGTCGTTTTATGGGAAAATCAATTGTTTGCCCCCCCCCCCCCCCCCCCCCCCCCGAAAATGAAATGGTTGCTGCCTAAGACATGTACTAAAAAAAATGGCGATGGTCAGTTTATTTTGCTGTTGAGCATAGTTTACAAAGTCATTGCATATCGGTTTTCTTTAATAAAATAAAATAAATATATTTGGGCTAGTGAACAGGATAAAGAAGAAAAAACGGATTACTTTTGAAAAGTCACAAAATACATTCTCATGTTGTACCGTTGTACCACTGTCCCAGGTTAGGGGAGGATTATGATCCTGCGAACATGATTACCCCCCCCCCCCCCCATATTATGTATGTATGTGCCTGTTCCATGTCAGGAGCCTGTAATTCAGTGGTTGTCGTTTTTTTATGGGTTACATATTTGTTTTTATGAATTATGACATGTGAGAAGCAAAATGTATGTTTAACACGCATATTCATTAGAATATTTTTTGTATGGAGCGCGAGAGGGTCAAAAAGCGGAATTGAGTATTGTGTTATTCAAAAATAATTTCTCGACCATGCTTTCATGGCATCACTTAAGTATTGGCAGGCACACCAGCAGCTGCCCTTAGTCAATGCACTACTGTTGTGGCCACAAAAAAACTTGTCCCGTGTTGACGTAAAGCGAATGTGTAGCGCTCCTCCCTTGACGATGGTTGTTTTTGGTCTACGACATATTGACCTATCCAGTGCTGTTTGTTGATAACTGTTTTTTAGTCTATAAACTGTTGACTTATGCACATTAAATCGATCCACTACATCAGTAACACTCATGCAAGCATCAACCATTCCAAGAGCCATCTGACGGTCATTTTCGGAGAGGCCTGGTTGACGCCCCATGCAATTTTTTCAAACGTTTATGTGTTTTTCTTACCAATGGTGTGTTTCTGAACGTTAGTGCAAAAACAAATTAAATTTCGTCTTAAAAGTACAGGTACAGAAGGTAAAACATCAATTACACGCGCAAAGCTAAAATGGCGCAAAATCAATCACCTGGAAAAAAGTACGACTGCTTAAAAATACAGGTAATACTAAGGATTATATCAATGATGTTTATTAAAAAAAAATCCAGAAACAACCAAAAAAAATTTAAAAAAAAAGTGTTGCTAAACTTTTTGGCTCAGTATAGGTTAATTTAATTATTTAGGAATTGTTTAATCATGTCATTGTTTTAATGTCATTTACAATGATTATTTTATTTGACGACACATTTGTTCTGCTATTTTACACACGATTATCTCTGCCTTTGCCTTTACTTGTATTGATTTATTTGAAATAGAAAAGCATGTATTTCATAATCATAAATGATAAATTTATAGAAACCACCATTGCAGAGTGCTGGAATGTGACAAGAGATCAATGCCACCAAAAATTACAATTATAGATCACCACACAGCCTTCAACAATGAGTAAAATCAATGTCCATAATCAGCTATAAATATTACAAAACAACAATGCAAATATAGAACAATTCAAACTAGAAAATTTCAAATAGCCCTCAGTAGAAATGATCCGAAATAGTGCGATACACAGATTATCAGTTTTGTGCATACATAATTATATTGACTGAAAAGATTCACATTATGACTGACTAAATTATGCTATTACTAGATAGTAATATCTATAAAACCGATTATCTTTACTTTTCCACTTTAAGGATGAACTACATATTAAGTTCATGGTTAATCATGAAGAGACATAAAAAAAGAAATATCATTTTTTTTGTGTTATCTGTTAGAAGTCAAGCCTACTAAAATGGTACAGCCTCGGTGGTTTAGTATTCTTATAGAATATTTTGCATTGTAATTGAATATAAAATCTATGAAAAATTTATATGTGTTTACATGCATACGTATGTGTTTAAGTCGACTTCTGCGGGTGTCTGGGACATTCTTAATACAATGTATCTTGATATACAAAAAGCAACATGGATTTCAACCAATATTTTGTCTTTTCATAATTAATATCGAAGTTTAATTCGGTTATGTTACAAATATAGCATATACCATACCACATCAAAAAGGGGGAAAACATTACAACTACGATGACAAAACAACTAAAAGCAACACGGTAGGGAGGAATAACACATATTGGTGTGTATGTTCATTGGACATACTGTACTTGCTAAGGCAGTATTATATACTTGCAATTATTTTAGTCAGCTACAGCTATTTAGTGGACAACAAACTCTTGTTTTGACACATCAAGTAATGAATGAGCAAGATAAATAAAATAACATGTTTAAGGTTTGAATTATAATTTTTGCAGGGTGGAACGTTGCCTCCAGTATTGTATATTCAAGCGGACAACTGCTGGCGGGAAAACAAAAATAAATATGTTTTATCGTTTTGCGAGTTACTGGTGCACATGAAAGTATTTCAAGAGGTAGACATTTGATATCTTATAGCCCACAGTAATCATACTACTGTTAGATAATAGAATTCCTATCTAAAAAAATTCAGGGAATACAATCATGACAATGGACACACGTATTTTTATGCCCCACCTACGATAGTAGAGGGGCATTATGTTTTCTGGTCTGTGCGTCCGTTCGTCCGTTCGTCCGTCCGTTCGTCCGTCCGTTCGTCCGTCCGTCCGTTCGTCCGTCTGTCCCGCTTCAGGTTAAAGTTTTTGGTCAAGGTAGTTTTTGATGAAGTTGAAGTCCAATCAACTTCAAACTTAGTACACATGTTTCCTATGATATAATCTTTCTAATTTTAATGCCAAATTAGAGTTTTTATCCCAATGTCACGGTCCACTGAACATAGAAAATGAAAGTGCGAGTGGGGCATTCGTGTACTGAGGACACATTCTTGTTCCTACTGAATTGATCGGTGATTCCTCCTACCATTTTTATAAGGGTCGTATCATTATGTATTAACATGAATAACTGTATCCAAATGAACATGATGAATAAGATATAATAAAGCGAGAAAATATACCGACGGAGAATCATAATGAAAAGGCGATTAAAATAAATCATCTCAATATTCAACAGTAAAACAACTAAGACAAACCATTACATAAAAATATAAAGTAACTCCAATACCACCGGAAAACTCGGTTAACAGCTCCTCGAGGGACACCCGTCGTATTTTTAGACTAACTGAATTCATGATATGGAACACCGTCCCTGAAATAATGTATCAAGTGTAATATATAAATACTCCACATACATCCACTATCATGACTGTCGCAATATTGCTTCAGAGAAATGTCAAAACAATTAGCAAAAGAATGCACATACAAGAATCGTAATGCGGACAGTTTTAAAATATAAATCAATATAAAATTTGATAGAATTTTTTATGAAAATATTTTTTTTTGCAGGTTCACCTTTCTTTTCTGTATGTTGGACACACACATGAGGATATTGACGCCGGTTTTCAGCAAAATAGTAGATTCCCTCCGTCGAAATGACGCAGAAGAAATCCCTGAGCTTTTGGATCTCTTACCAAATCCAAGCAACTTAATTTGGCAATACGATATTAGGAACTGGCTTCAACCATTTATTGCTGATGTACGGAAACATATCAAGCCATTACATTATAGATTTACAATGGATGAAGTATCTAATAAGATTAAACTGTGTTACAAATCCAATCATGCGGGGCCTTGGAAGATTTCAACAAGTGGAATGTTCATGTTTAACGATAAAGGTGAAGTAGAATTGCCAAAGGGTGTACCAAAAGTATCCACGCCAGTTTTTGACAAAATATTTATCGAAAAAATTGAAAGTGGAATTAATGACTGGAAATGTCTCTTCACGGATCAAATGTCAAACGCGTTGTCTTTGCTTGCTAATATCACTGAGAAAACTAAATATTTATCTTCTTTTCAAATTAAATATTTTTCATTTGAGCAAAACATCTGGACTTTTTATTAGCAAACTCAACTCGAAATCGGTAATTGACTACTTTATAATATTTATTTGTTTTTCTTTAATCATCAACTAACAACATTTAAGGTCGAAATCAATCGTTGTTTTTTTATGTATTTTCAGGAAATACAAAGAACATGACAACTAGACGCACCATATATAGCTCATATGTATATGGCTATATATGTCAAAAGAAACAGATATTTTATTCTATAATACAGGAACTAATAGAACTCCTTTTCTTTTTTGATTTGATTTGTTATATACATGAGGTATCATATTTGTTGTGGCTATTTAACCTAGCAGTTGAACAACATATGGTTTCAACAGCAACAGTACAATTATGTTTTATTCAAAATAATGTGCATGCTTTAATATGTAATTTTCAAGAGTTTAAATTTTCTACTTGTGCTGTACTGACATTAAACAGTTTGTAATTATGTTTTCTCTTGAAAAAACATTGATTTCTATCTCGTTTTCTTTCCTTTAATTTGATGGATACACGAATACGTGGTAGCGTGATCACCCCGAGTGCGAGAGGTCGTAGTTTGGAACCCAGCTGGATGAAAACGGAAACTTTAGAATTTGTATTTGTTGCTTCTCCGCTTAGCACGCAGCATGAAGGAGTTTGATCAAAGGATTGATTGGCTCGAAGTGATAATGCTATGTCCGTTTCGGTGGACTGTTATCTTATGAACAACGTGACGGTTGTCACATGTGAAGCAGTATTTTCTTCCCTTTCGGAGTTGCCGAGATCACCCCAAGCTTTTGGTGGGATGCGTGTTGCTTGTAGGTTTTAATTTCTTTGACGTTTCTTCCTCACTATTGTTTGTCTTTTCTTTTGTAGCCATGGCGTTAGTTTACTTTCGATTTATGAGTTTGAATGTCCCTCTGGTATCTTTTACTCCTCCTTTATGAATTAGCTTGTTGAAAATCCGACTCTGCGTGTGGTTCAAGTGAAAAGTAAAGTTATTTTTCATGTTACATTAACTTGTTCTTGTCCTGAATATGCATATTTATTTCCCACTGGACAGTGCGAATCACCAAGATTCATCTTTTATTTCGTATTTGAATGTTTCAAAGTCATTTAAAGTCTTGCACATGTACATTAGTTAGTGTTAATTATGACCTTCAAATCTAAGGCCCGCTATCTAACTTTGCAAAAAGAATTTAAAGCAGTATTTTCATTAGCTTGACTTGTTTGCAATATAAAAAAAAATCAGTCGAAAAGTGCATTGAGAATCACACTGCTTTTCCAAGCTTCACCTGATAAATGTTCGTCATTTTTATATTCAAGATTGACATTTTTAGACGGAAAGTAAATCTTTGCAAAATGCTGTAGAAATGGATAAATACACATAATGGGGACATTTCCCCATTCCATGTATATTTTTTATTTCTTCGACATAGAAAATGACCAATTACACAGCTTGTTTTAAAGATTATTTTCATGTGGGGAAATTTCCCCAATATTGTTAAGTGTTCACGTATGTGTTGTCTTCCTGTATGGATGTTTTCCCACTACTTGTAATTTAATGGGGAAATTTCCCCATTTCGTATTCTTTTATCACCATATTGAAAGTCATATTTAATTTGGGGATATTTCCCCACTTTATTCATGATGTAAAAAATTACAGTTACTTACACATACTTCTCAAACTTATAATTATATTTGAAGAAAAGTGGGGATATTTCCCCAGTCTGAAGGTCTTTTTTCTGGGGATATTTCCCCAGTCTAAAGGTCATTTTATTCCGGGGATATTTCCCCATTTTTATTTATTTTTAAATTCATTATGATAATAGATGAGGAAAAGTTTCAATGAGTTTCATCATTCTTTGTTGCTGCATGAATATAAAGTTAATATCAGGTGTAATTCTGGATAAATTTTCACTAATTTTTAGCAACTGAATCGCCTCGCTTCTTCAAATAAAGATGTTTTTTACAATAAACGTTGACAATCTTTTTGTTTACCGAATTTGAAACCACACTAAAAAGAGAATAAAATAGATTTTCTCTTTTTCAAATAGAACGCATTCTGTATTTATTATTATTGATAATAATAATCTCTGATACTTTTAAAAGTTGTTTAGTCATTATTTAATATCCAGAAACCAAAGATATTGTTTTAAATTTAAGATTGGCAACAATCTTTACAATGACCCATAAAACAAATACTGTCAAGCAAATAGTACCAAGTCCAAGGTCAGAAAAACCAAGGCAGACAGACATGTGCACCTTGCAATCATTACCTACACCAAATATAGTTGATCTCTTAATTAATTATAGCTTGTATATAGTATACAACAAACAGACCAAAATATGAAACTTATTATTGACCAATGAACCATGAATATCAGGTCATGGTAAGATGAACCCTGCCCAGACAGACATGTAGTCATGTACACTATACAATCAGTTGCAGACAAGACAAAAATGGCATGATTCATGATACCAGTAATTGTTTAATCTTGGTCAAGCTCTTTTGATAATTTTCCTCAAACAACAAGCATAACACATGGGAATATCAATATGAAATAAGAATTGAAATCCTAATTAAATTATATTCTCATAAATTTATATGGACTGAAAAATGGTAACTAAATGCCTAATTCCATACATGTATATAGCAGATTAACTTTACCATTGATCTGTTGATTGATAGTATTTTTTTTATTTTGTCAGTTTGTGTAGACTCCTTTTTAAATTTGCACAGGCATGACAGGATTCTGCATCTTTGTTATATACCATTTTGACTACAAATACTGTAACAAATACATACCTGTTTAAGTTACATGTACTGTTGATCTAGAGTCTCCTCTACATGTATATCTAATCAATTCATTCATTTATTGTATAGCTTCACTTCCACTTACATCTTGGGAGCTACAAATATGTAATTGTTAAAATTTAAATTCCATTAACACGATTAATTATTATAAATATATAAGCCCTGAACCTGATAAATGTTTTCCAAATAAAAAAATAGGAATACAACTGGAAATTCATTTACCTTAGATATATATGTCAAATTCACACAACCAACTGTTGTAAAAAATATTTGCCAAGAGCAGTGAATCGGATAATTAGGTCAGACACTCACAGACATTTTTAGATTTTTTGGTTGACATACAGACATAATAGAGGAAAAAAATCAAATTTCTCTTTCGGTCAGACAAACCCTAGTCAGTTTGGCACAGACTGCAACGTTAACAGAGAAAACAATGGATTTTTTTTTACAACCAATAAGTGAACATCACTAGCAAAATTCTTAAGGGTTCCGCGGAACCCAGTGTCTCGCCTACTTTGGCTGTTAATTGCCATGATTGCAGGCTCAACGAAAAAGAGGAAAAAAATCAATGAAAATATTCCTCTTGATACTATCTTTTGATTATAAGAAACTTCCATCCAAGATACTATCTTTTGATTATAAGAAACTTCCATCCAAGTTTGGTAAAGTCCAGGATAGTTTATGAATCTAATAAATTTAAATGTTTTGAAAACTTTAACTGAAGATTGTATGTAATGTTAACTGGGAAAAACTAAGTCTATTTATAAGTAAAATACAGATACACAGGTACAAAGTTTTAAAAAATTTCCTTTTAGGTACTAGCTTTTGATCATAAACAAGCTTCTGTCTAAGTTTGGTACAAATCCAAAATAGAATAAGAAAGTTCATAATATTTTAAAAAACTTTAACCACAGTGTGAATGTGTAGTTTCCTGTTAGAAAATCTAAGTCCATTTAAAAGTAAAATACAGAAAAAATGGATTTATTTTTTTTCAAGATTTACTTCTGGATACTGTCTTATGATCATAAACAAGCTTCTGTCCAAGTTTGGTAGAAATCCAGTATAGTTTAAGAAAGTTATTTAAATTTGAAAAACTTTAACCCTAGAGTGAATGTAATTTTTTCCGGCAGAAAAACTAAGTCCATTTATAAGTAAAATACGGAAAAAATGGAATTTTATTTTTACAAAATTTAATTCTAGATACTATCTAATGATCATAAACAAGCTTCTGTCCAAGTTTGGTAGAAATCCAGTACAGTTTGAGAAAGTTATTAAAATTTCAAAAACTTTAACCACAGAGTGAATATTTGTGGACGCCGCCGACGACGACGCCGACGGAATGTAGGATCGCTATGTCTCGCTTTTTCGACAAAAGTCGTAGGCTCGACAAAAATGACTAGTACTAGTTTTCTAGATTGAACTGTTGCACATTTTGTCAGGATCATTAACAGCTGTATTGTTCTGTTCATTGTTGAAGGTCATAATAAAAGTGGCCTAAAAGTGCTTGCATCCCCTTCATGTTGAACATGGCTGATCATGATCATTTTTTTTATGGCAATCCTACCACATCTCCTTATTTTTAATTTACTAAAAATTTTCAATCTTCAAGAATTAAATTCTATTCATATACAAAAAATGTACACCTCTACTTTTGCATAGACTGCTACATGTAGGTACTATTTCTGAGACTGTACCAAAAATATGTATTACTGGAAATCCACTTTTAATATTCAGTACTATTTTGTAACTTTAAAATTATTGTAATTTTAGGTACTTTATTTTTGTACTAAAATAATTGGTATAGAAATAATAAAATTTGGTATAGAAATAATACCCACAGTGATCACAATATTCCATGTTGGAAAATCATAACTTTAAGAAATTTGAAATAGACAAGTACTGTAAAATACATGTACAGAATGTCCAGTACTATAATTTTTTAGAACAGAAATAGTACCTGCAAAAGTAGCAGTGAACATGTACATTGTATATACCTGTAATCAATTAAAGGTAATCTGATCAGCACTATGAAGCAATGTCATTAATATTCAAAACACTCTGCCATTATCAGAAATCAAATTAATCTAAACTCCAATGACATTCTATATATATGTGCTAAACACTCAAAACTTTTTTAATACCACAATCTGACAGAATTCATAGATATACATGTACACAATCATCATTAAGTATAAAAAAGAAGATGTGGTATGATTGCCAATGAGACAATTGTCCACAAGAAACCAAAATAACACAGACATTAACAACTATAGGTCACCATACAGCCTTCACAAATGTGCAAAGCCCATACTTAATAGTCAGCATACAAGGTAACTAGAGGAGCCTGTGTCGCTCACCTTGGTCTATGTGCATATTAAACAAAGGACACAGATGGATTGATGACAAAATTGTGTTTTGGTGATTGTAATGTGTTTGTAGATCTTACTTTACTGAACATTCTTGCTACTTACAAGTTTCACTATAATAAACTTGGACCTTTAGCAATGTTCAGTTACAAAGGAAAATATTTTTAAAAAATTTACACAAGTAAGTTTACCAAATTAATGTAAATTGTTCAAAATTGACTATAAAGGGCAATAACTCCTTAAGGAGTCAATTGATGGTCATTTTTGTCATGTTGACTTATTTGTATATCTTACTTTGCTGAACATTATTGCTGTTTACAGTTTATCACTATATACTAGATATCAGCCAAAATCTACATTTTACCCCCATGTTCTATTTTTAGCCATGGCGGCCATCTTGGTTGGTTGGCTGGGTCATTGGGCACATTTTTTAAACTAGATACCCCAATGATAATTGTGGCCAAGTTTGGTTAAATTTGGCCCAGTAGTTTCAGAGGAGAAGATTTTTGTAAAAGTTTACAGACGACGGACGCCAAGTGATGAGAAAAGCTCACTTTTTGTTGGATGCTGCATCATAATTATTACAAGTTAAATGAATGCAAGTCATTAAAAGTACATATATGTAGTTACTACACAGCTACTTTTGCATAGGTACTAATTATGGTAAATTTCCAGTACTGCATATTTTAGTACAGAAATAGTACCTATGCAAAAGTAGGTGTGTGAGTACATAATATTTGAAGATAAAATAAAGGATTTAATCTAATAATTATCAGTCTCTGGTCAAAAATGAAGCCACACAACAGTGAAATGTAAGTCTCAGAGATGCACATACAATCATTGTATATACATTTGTACATGTATGATGAAGATTAATACTTACCATTGGCTGTCAACATACATTTTATGTACATATAAAAATGGACTGTCAGGCATTGAATCATTTGACCCTGCATATAGGTTCCTTCATTCCAGTATCAGTCATTATCCATAGTCAACTCCTCTGTCCATTCCTTGTTATATTGCTGAAAGGGAGAAAACAGTATTTAGCATGTGGACACAATACTATTCAAAGATTTCTGCAAACAATTAGCTTATAATATCCATGAATTTCTTTCTATTTGTATTAGACTTGGAATTGTACTAATTATCTACATGTATCAAATATCATGAGCCTGTGTCGAGCCTGTGTCGAGCCTGTGTCGCTCACCTGTCTTCACTGTTGTTTTAAAAATCACAATATAGCATTAGATACCCTTTAAATGATTGAGGCAAAGTTTGATTAAATTTGGCACAATAACTAAAAGCAGGTCATCCCATTCATTGTCATGATTGTAGTCTTACAAAAGTAACTGAAGACCCTCCCCCTTTTTGTCATTATTAAATTAGTTTTCAAATTGTTACCATTTGAAATTGATTTTTATACAATTTTCCCTTACACTTCAATAATAAACCCCTTTGATCTTATATTTTTACCACTTTGGTATCGAACCCTGAGGCTCAATTTCATAGAGATCCATAGAAAGGTACACTGTATGGGATTTGCTCATTGTTGAAGGATGTACTGTGACCTGTAGTTTTATAATATGTTAACCTCTTTGTCATTTAATCTTGGGTGATGGGAAATAATACCATATCTTCTTATATCTATATATTCGTTCAGATGTATGAACATATACAAATGATGCACAATGTACATGTATATTATTCAAGGGTTTAATGTTTGGATACCAGAAATCCTTGTTTTTTACCCATAATTATAAAAAGGTTTAGTCCATTACCCCAAAAAGTAATCCAAATCTTCCTTTTGAGGTATGGAACTTACAATGCTACATGTACAAAGTGGTACAATTTTATAGAGATCCTACACATACACAATTTATTGCCATGAAACATGAAAAATGCTTGTTTTGGACCATAATTCCAGATCAGTTTCTGCTAAAATAAAATAGTCTGAACTGAAACAAATGTTAAACTTGATACATGTATGCAACTTGTCATGGAAAAACTATACAATAATCATGATAAATCATAATAATCAGATCAATATCTTCAAGCATATATACATGTAACCCCAAAAAAAGAAATAAACTGATTATTTGCATGAACTTAGTACATAGCTCTGCAAAAATAAAACATCTGAAGTTATTTTTTCTGAACAGAATATTTAGAGCTTCATTTGTAAACTTGTTACTGCTTGTCATAATCTAAAATAAAAATATCTATAATAAGGGTGATGTTTAACCCTCCCCCCTCCCACTTTCTGTATATGTATGTGCCAGTCCCAGGTCAGGAGCCTGTAATTCAGTGGTTCTTCTTTGTTGCTTTGTTTGTTACATAATGATATTTGTTTTTTGTTCATTTTTTTGTTTATTAATTCTGCCATTAGCTTTCTTGTTTTAATTATTTACATGCACATTTGTGATTTTGGGACCTCCCATCAGGGTTGGCAAAAACCCGGGTTTTATGAGTATTGCCCAGCCCAGTGGGAAATACTGGGAAAACCCGGGTTTTACTGGGTTTTACTGAGTAATACTGGGCAATACTTGGTAATATAGAATACTGGCCTGAATTTTAAAGAGAATTCATTTATAAAACACAAATGCAATACATTTTTAAGATATATATAAACCTATTTTTATTTATAACGATGTTCCAGACCATATGAGTATTTGGACCGTACGCGTACGGTCCGGACCGTATACGTATACTCGTACGGTCGGACCGTATGAGTGTACGCGTACGGTCCAGCTGATCATACATTTTGGGATCATATTGGTTAAATTTAAACAAACATTTATCAAAATCTTTATTTCTAGTTATACAAATTGTTATTATTACAAAATAGAAGGCCGATGATAAAGTGAATAAGCGAACAATTGAAATTAAATATTTGCTTAATTGTATATCCGTGAATTCTATTTTTTTACTCTCGCCGAAAGGTGACAATTGATTCTAATAAGAACGTCGTATTTTTTCACATTTACATGTTTTGTTAATGCATGTTCCTTTGCGTATGCATTTCTTTTGTAAAGTTCATAAATATTCTAAAACAGTTGTCCTCCCACATTATGTTTACTTCCGATAACTTCAATTTCAATGAGCATACTGAGCTGCAATTAATGAATTACCGGCCTGCAAAATACAGGAGATTAACAGATTAAATAAGCGTGATCTTTTTAAATAGTTAATATATTAATTAAGTTTCTATGTCAAATGCTGTTGAACTTTTTATATCAATTGGAGATATAAGTCATGCTGATCTGTTATATACATTTGTATCCAATAAGCTTGACCAACTTCTTAATATCAGTCAGACTGTACGCGTACGGTCCGACCGTATGCGTATTTTGAAAAAGTACGCATACGGTCCAGACCGTACGCGTACAGTCCAAATACTCATACGGTCTGGAACAACTACATGTACATTTTGTACGTTTACTTGTTTGAGAGTCCTATAAGACATACATGTACAAGTGTATACTATACATTTGAGAAAGAATTATTCTAATAACTCTGAGATTTTTGTTTTCAACTATATATAGCTAATATAAAGAATTGACCAATTACATGTAATAATAAAGGGCTGCGCTTTAGCGCATGATACGCCCGTTGCTCTTTTAACTTGTCTTTTATGCTTTAAATGAATTTATATGATCAACTAGAAATATATATACAAATCAAAAGGGATGTTACATGGTTGGAAATCAAATTAACAAAGAATCCTAAAAATGTGTAAGTCTTGTGTTTTGCCTACATGAAAGTTAAGTAGAGAAGAGAATGAAATTAAACTTTTTAAATGACTCTCAATGGTTATCTGTATAAAATGTATATATTTAGCTATAATACTATGAAACTACAAGTCTTTACTATTTATTGTTGAAAAAGCTTGAAAAATCATATTGCCCAGTATTACCCATTTTTGGGAGTATTGCCCAGCCCGGGAATACCCGGGTTTTCCCGCCCCAGTAAAACCTGGGCGGGTTATACTTTGCCAACCCTGCCTCCCATACATGTAAATGTAGCTGAGTATGTGATATTGGCTTTGCTTATTGTTGAAGGCTGTACAGTGACCTTAAGCTGTTACTTTCTGTGTCATTTGGTGTCTTGTGGAGAGTTGTCTCATTGACAATCAATTCCACATCTTTTTTATATTGTATCATCTTGTTGTAGTTATCATGGTTATTGATTCATACCATTTTGCCAGTTCAAGACTTACAAAAATGTATGGGAACATTTCCCTCCCCTAACTGGAAATCCCCTGGCCCTTGTGGTAGTTTTCTATAAATTGTTATCCAAATATGTTTGATTAAGAGAAATCAACACAATTGTTTTCCTTATGATATGACGTTAAATGGTATCTAATGTAAAAAGTGAGGTACAGCCACCTGCAGAATAAGAATGTACACCAGATTAGGTATTTGTGCTGGATTTCAGTTACTGCTAGCAAGTCGAAAATGAAAACATTCAGTCATTGCAGATTTCTGTTTATTCCTGCACTATTAAATCATTTGTTTGAGTTACCTGTAGTATATTCTCGAGTATTTATTACTATCCATAGCTCCTTGATATTGGTTGTCTTGTTAAATTAGCCAAAACAAATACTATTGTTGTTGACAATCGGCTGCGTCCTTCTCTTCAAAACGCGTCATAATCTGTATCTTTCAAGCGTTTTAAAAAATCCGAATCCGGACTAGAGATTGGCGGATATTTTGCTGATGGTCAAAGCATTTCTCCATATAAAAAAAAGGTATCCCCCTTCTTTTAATATATACTATACAAATTCTTGGAACATATAAATAATTATTTTGTTTATAAGCATCCTTTACAAAGGAGCACCTCCACATGGACAACCCTTAACACCCTTTAATTTATAAAATATAATAACTTATTTAACTATAATTTCAATTAATGACTAAGGGACTGTTATATTAGTGATCATTAGTTAGCATAATTACAGATTATGACTGTGATTTCATTATGTAAAATAATATATATATAAAGATAAATGTTTAACTTTAATTCAATGAGAAATAACCCAGCCTTGTCCAATTAGCAATTCATTTACCATACATAGCTTTCAAATACAAGGGCAGATCCAGAAATTTTCATAAGTGGGGGACCACTGACTGCCTAAGAGGGGGCCCGCCCAAGCCACGCTTCATTGATTCCCTATATAAGCAACCAATTTTTTTTCCCAAAAAGGTCCCCCCCTAAATCCGCCTCTGAAATAATATTTTACTGTCAGTCAATTAGTTTTCATAACATACATAAAACTTAGAATGGAAAACAATTGTCAAAGAGACAACAACCTGTCCAAATAGAAGACAATAAACAGACTACTAATCCATCTAAGACACTGTATATTAAAGACCATAAATTTATTCATTATTAATAAAGTTAAAAAGATAATTAAAAATTTGAAATCAGTTCTAAAGCAGATTTTATGGGAAAAAAAGGGGGTGGGGGGGGGATTTACCACATTCCCACGGTACCTTTTCTTTTTACAAGTCTTCTCACACTTTTTCAATATCCTGGACCCATATCTGTCAATAATTGCAACTTTATTTACTTTGCCTTTTTTTCTGAAACTATTTTCCTACATTGATTGGAAAACAATTCCCATAAGAAATTCAAATAAAAGATACACATGTATACAAAATTCCAATTTAAAGACTCTACTAGATATATATATATATAAACAGTGATAGAAAATATAATTCAAAACCAACATGTTTTTGTAGTTGCATCTAACCCATTATCAAGGGAGGTAATTCTTGCTTAAGAAAGGATAAATATTAATCATTTACATTGATGTACTTCTTGAGACACAAAGAATAACAGCTTTGAAATGACTCAATTTTGCAAAAAGGAAATTGGAATGAATAATAGTATGTGTAAAATTCAGGTGAATTTGTTTCTCATAATTGCATAAATTTAACTCAATAAATTTAAATTTGTCTTATTAACTCATGGTTTAATTCAGATAAAATGAAACATAACTTTCACAGGGGTTTTGATTCATGTTAATTTCATGTGAAATTTTTCACGTAAATTTAACGTGAAATTTTTCACGTGAATATAACATGAATATTTTCACATGAATTTCACATGAAATATTCACATGAATTTCACGTGAAATTAGAATTTTTAAAATTAAATAGATTTCCAGGGAATATATGATACATATAATACAAGGTATGAGATGTTGAGAAAATTTTTGATTTTCAGTTAATTTTTTATAACTTAGACACCATTCTTATTTTTTCACGTGAAATTCACGTGAAATTTTTACGTGAAATTCATGTGAAATAATTTCACGTGAAATTCACGTGAAAATTTAATGTGAATTTCACGTGAAATCTCTTCACGTGAAATTCACGTAAAAAGTTAACGTGAATTTCACGTGAAATCACTTCACATGAAATTCATGTGAAATTCACGTGAAATTAACGTGAAATTTATGTGAAATTCACGTGAAATGAGATTCACGTGAAATTCACGTGAGCAAAATTTGCCTGTGTAACACTTCATACGATAGTCATGTCAGTTGATGTTAACTACGTCTGTAAAATGCTTGTATTTTGGGAATAAGTATATACTTTCTATCTTATGAAACATCCTTTGTCCAAGTACAATTGAAACTTAGATCATAATTTGATAACACAGATATGTTTACGTGTTACATCATAACAAGGTTGTTGCTTCATTCATGTAAAAGACAAGGGCAAACTGATTTGCTTTCCAATTATATCAATTGAATTGGAGTGCATATCTTCAAATGGTTGAAGAAGGAAATGAGGAACTTACGCTTTATATTACATTTTATCATATATTTAGTACAAAATACAGCTATTTTGTATATCGAATAAAGGTTCGTTTTTCCAGTCTGTATCACCTACCCTGTATTGCATACCCCGTATCGCATGGCTAAACCCGTATCGCATACCCCGTATCGCATGGTAAAACCAGTATCGCATACCTTTTTTTTTTTTTTTTTTTTTTACATTTTTAATACATGAAGTCAGTTTTTTTTGTTTTTTTTTGGCTTAAGAAAAACATTCCTCAAAATAGGTAATCTTTTTTGAAAGACGTCATTGTTTGATATGTAACGTCTTTGAAGTTTTCATATTGTATGTGACGTCAAGTTTTCACAACATATTTTTTGTCACACTAAATGTAACTATAAAAAATACAAAACACTCAAATAAATACAATAATAAACAAAATATTTTTAAAACAACAGATTGTAAGGTAACACAGGTGCTTCGTATAAATAATTGAGCAGTTATTTTAAGGCTTTGAAACAAGACAAAAGCAGAACTGAAGGTAACCCAGTGCTATGGATCAGAAAACAGTTCATAAAATATAATACTCTTCTGTTGAAATATATGATAAAGCGTATAATACATGGCAAAATCCGTATCACATGCCGTATCACCCTCGACCAATATCATCCCTCGGGCCTAAGGGCCCTTGGGCTGATATTGATGTCTCGGGATGATACGACATATGATACGGATTTTGCCATGTATTATTCTCTATATAATTAACAATTTAAAAAAAAACCATTCAGTTTGACTATCAAAAATCGTAAACCAATTTTTATGACATTTTTAAAAGAACATTACACTATATTATTCATGATAATACAATACCTGGACACCCCGGCTCACATCCGTCCTCCTCCTGTTAGAAGTAAAAATACATATATTTGCTTCATATACTTTAACGAAATAAAGCTTTTAAATATTATTTGTATATCACGAAAAATTAAACACATTTTAGCATTTTTACAGACATAACGAAAAGTATGCATACGTAACTTATGACATGTATAATGAACATAAACATACATGTACCTTATGTAATTGTATACGCTCAAATCGCTAAAGAATACTATCATAATATAATGGCTTCTGTTTTACTATCTCTTTATATTTGCATCACTTAAGTAGTTAACTATTGTCAAAATGATTGTGTGGTATATGTAAGTTCACACAAATTGTTTTCTGTTTTCTGTATCTAATTGCATTTTTGTACGATTCTTACCTTTTCTGGTATCCACGAGTTGATAGTGTGTATTGGGTGTTCAATGCCATGAGCAGGACATATCCAGATTTTCTCGACATTTGCAAGATTTTCGAATGGTAAGATGCATGGTTTATCTGGTGAGTTACAACATATCCTGGTCACAAAGGATGCGTCACTGTTGTCACTCCGATCACTGCTGGTTCTTATATACAGCTGACTTATTTTTTCCAAGGCAGATGTTAAACATTCATTGATACTGGAAGCAAGATCCCTCATTATGAGTGCGTTTGTTCTGGCATGAACAAGACGGACAGAAATCTTGTCATCTTCGCAAAGTATATACATATCCAAGGAAGGATCAATTCTGAACACTCCTGACCTGTGGAACAGCATTTCCATATAAGTCTCTCTGTATCTCTTCACTGACCAGACAGATAAGCAGTAACTTATAAATCGGAAGGATAATGCAGGGGGAATCATCAATGATGTCGATTGAAAAGCTATGGCGATATTTCGCTGTGTGATGTCGACTGAATGGAGGTATTCAGAATCATCACTACCTTGTACCATACTTGCAACATAGTAAAAGTCTGCAGGTATACGCATTCGGCTAGTATCGTATCTCTTTGGTTCTACCAATATGTCCAGATGGGTCATAACAGTTAACAGATAATCTTTGTCCTTGTTGAATTTTGCATATTTCTTTCTTTTCCAAACGTCGTCTATTGCATATTTTGATACCACGTCTTTCGTTCCCATTGCATCCCACATTTCTTCTCTTTTTCTGTCTCCTTTGCAAAATTGTTTGTCTGTAACAATTGATTTAAAGGCATCAATGAGAAGGGTTGGAGACAAAATAATACGGTCGTCCAATTTAGGTTCATCAAAGTACAGTAATTTGCCAATTGAGTGTTGAAATTTCAGAAAAACCTTCAACTCATCTTTTGACAACGGTCTTATAGGCTGCAATGCGTTTATTTTGTTTAGATGCTCTAGGGTTATCACGGTAATGTTGTGTCTTATTAGCGATGCAAATTCTAACTCTAAAGGGATGAAGCATTTTGGAAGTAGTTCACCCCATGTTGGTTGTCTCTCTGATTCACTCATGATAACTTCCTTTATCTTCTCCATTTCTTTGTCATTTTTATCTTTAGCGTTGACAAATATCTGATCCTCAATCACCAAATGCTGCTCTAATGGGGTTTGTTGAAACATCTTGTAGATTTCTGCAAATATTTCATGTCGTCTTTCTTCAACATCATGCTAAAAAAAAACACAATAGAACATTTGTACGTTACACTTTATATTTTGACCACAACTTCCTTTCAATGCAATTATTAATTATCGGTTTATAAAGAAATGCAATTGCATGAGGACATTTTAAAATGGTGATGACGACTACATATGCTTGTGACAGACCAAACAAATACAAAGCCTGCCTCATATAGATATAGCGCTAGTATGGTGTTATTTTATTTATTCAAGCCAGATCATGTTGTATAATAAAACCTTCCACCACCCCAATGGACGATAAACAACTTAAGCACTTTAACATACTTACAGCTTTAACCTTATCTTTGTGCGTTAAAACCACCATAATTTTAGGAAATCCTTGATTACTTCCCTTGCAGTATGTAACAATGGTGTTGATCCAGAATAGTAGATAATCTGCAAGAATAAACAGGAAAAAACAAATAATAATTTGGTGAACACAAATCAAAGACGTAATTGCTTTTCATTCCAAATCTAAATTCTCCAATAATGATATAAATTATGAAGATGTTAAAAATGTCAAGTGTTATATATTTATGAAAAAAATATATTGAAATTTGGTGTTTTAAACGTAGCAACTACTTCGTGATAGTGTTTGTACAAAAATAAATATATGTAAATACCTCTTGCTGTTTTATGTTGACCCTTTCCTGGAAGATACTGTTCATACAGACAGGGATCATCTAGTTTTCTACTTCCATCCAATACTACCATGTAAATAGCTCTGTATGTTAGAAATGTCTGATGAGTTGAATAGAAAACATCCTGGCCTCCAAAATCCCAAATAATTATTGGTGCTATCTTTTTGTTGTGCAACTGCTTTTTCCCAACTTTAGAAGACATTTCTAAAAACTTTTCTTTTGAGATTGACACTTTGACTTCTTTGACTTGTTTCGAAACCCCAAACATATTTTTCAGCTTTCTGACAACTCCAGGTTTTGTAACAGTATGTATATGCATCTCACCAGTGAGACCTGACCTCGCTTCAGAACCGTCTGAGTCATCAATTGGTTTGTCATTGATACGGTCTCCGTCATTTGACGTATATGAAGTATGTCTAAAATCTAAAAAAAATCACAAAAAAATATATGAAATAAAAAAAAAACAAGAAAAATACATATAGTTACATAATGTCCATTGATCAGAAGGACTGACTTTTCAATGTATAACTATAATACATTTACTGTTTGAAAACAAAACTTAACGACACAAGAGATGATTTCAGCTCTCCGATTGTGAACTTTCCATTTCTAAGTAGCAACATTTCAGCAGCACCTGCATACGGTGTATATATTTCCCAATTGATACGATATTCTCGTGCTAGTATTTCCTATCATGATTGTCTTGGTAGAGGGTTTTTGCTCACAAGGAAGCTATCAAATCAAGAGTTCCAAAATGTGAAGTTGAAATCATCTCTTCATAAATTTTACGGACGCAATCAGATATGTTCTTTAAGTTGTAACTACAATCCCCTTCCCTTTCTTAAATGTGACTTACCATATTAGACTATTTACTTGATTTGTTATATCTTAAGCTACACGACAGGTGCTACATGTGGAGCAGGATCTGCTGACCCTTTTGGAGCACCAGCTGATATCACCCCTTGTTGTTGGTGGGGTTCGTGCTGTTACTCCTTTAGTTTTCTATGTTGTGTCGTGTGTGCTTTTGTTTGTCTTTTTGTTCTTTTTATTTTAGCCATGGTTTTGTCAGTTTATTTCCGATATATAATTTTGACTGTCCCTCTGGTATTTTTAGTCCCTCTTTCACACAGTCTTGTCCATTAACAGGTTTATCTAGTAAGAGCTTAACTTTTGTGGACCGCTTTCACATTCAACACGCAATGCCACTTATATTAAAATTGAACAACAATGCTTTAAGTGGACGAATAACAGATATTCGTATATAAATAATTTCACGCGAAACAACTTTGATTGTTTCTGTCATTAGACCTCTATTTAGTGTGTTTTACCTTTTCATTCTAAAATAAGGTAACAGTTTGAATAAGTATTAGTTCTGTTTTCTTCTTGTATTATTTTCATTCTGCTTTTTGGTTTGCTTGTTGTCTATCTGACGAATTACCCGTTCCCATTACCAAATTTATATTTGCAGTTTGAGAAATCGTAGTTGTTACTTGTAGCAATCAATTAGAGAAAATTAATATGAATAAGGCAATAATATGTTTTACCAATATGAATTCAATTTTTTTTATCACCACTCAGTAGGTTGCTTTCACCCTTTAAATATTACAATGTTGCATGTGAAAAATGAAATCCAATTTGATTTATTTCAATTTGACATGCTGCCGCAATTCAAAATTACTATCTTACAGAAGAAAAAAAACATTTCCCAAAGACACAAATATATTTTCTGGCAAAGTCCTAAGGAATTGTGAATGAAATGAAACATAAATAAAGGTCTGTACATCAGTAGAAATTGACCCAACGAAATAAATGACAAAACTACATATACAGGTAATCAAAAAACGAAATTGTATAGTAAAAAACAAACCAAACATGTTCTGACAATTCTCGTGTTTTTGTCGGAAATCAAAAGTGTTTCCTTTTTTATTCACGGTCTTTGGTTTTTTACTGCTTTTCCGGCAATGATATCATTTGTGCGTTTGACTAGTATATCTTTTCTGGGTTTGGGGTTGTGTCATATAACTTGTTGTGTTTCGTTATTTTTTCTTTTTTTTCAAAAGGGATCTACAACGGGATTTCTTCCCAATGGGGAAATCTAGAATGATATTATA